>OY756938.1:27647128-30047128 GCA_963580275.1 Crataegus laevigata | reverse complement strand
ATTAATCTGACAATTAATCCAAAATTATTGGCCTGAAGCTCACTTTTTGGAAATTAACGATTCAATAAATTATTTTGTTTCTTTGAACCATTGACTATCTTTTGTAGTCCCTAAGTACTTGCATTTGGGTTCTTGAAGCAATCCACAAATCCACTACACTTTATTGTATATTGTATTCTGTGTTCATGTGGGTACTCCTATATATGAACTGAATGTTCATAACTAAATCGAACCTGTAGTTTGGAATTTAGTGCCTCTGAAACTCGAAGTTTTCATTCAAAACTTACCACATGAAACCCGTAGCTTTCATGCTTAAATTAAACCAATACATGTCTATAGAACTTGAATGTTCTATGATATATGTCTATGGATTTCCATGTGACTAACCATGTTTTGTTGTACCCTCTGTTTAGGGACATGTCAAACTTGAACAAGGTCGATTTCACTGCTTTGAAAGTCTCTGGAAGAAACTACATGAAGTGGGTTCAAGACGTGAAGCTCTATCTTACTACAAAGAGTCTTAGAGCTACTATCGAGGAACCAATCAACGAAGCTCAAAAGGCTAATGCTATAATCTTCATTTGTAGACACATCCATGATGCACTGTAGATCAAGTACCTCGCATAGGAGGATCCACGTACCCTTTGGCTTGCTCTGGCTAATCACTTCGATTACCAAAAAGACATTTACTTGCCTGAAGCAAGACACGACTGGCAGCATTTACACTTCCAAGACTTTAAGTCTGTGAATTAATACAACTCTGAAGTTTGTAGAATCTGATCACTACTTAAGTTCTGTAACAAGGACTTAACCGAACATGGTCTCCTGGAGAAGACCTATTCGACCTTCAATGCCACTAATATTGTCCTGCAGCAACAATATAAGGCACAGAAGTTCACCAAACTTTCAGATTTGATATTCGTTTTACTTCTCACTAAAAAGCAGAACCATTTTTTGATGAGAAATCATCAAGTTCGACCCACTAGCTCGAATGTCATGCCTGAAATGCATGCAACCAATTATAGAAGCCACAACCAAGGGAAACCCCGTCATGGCCCTGGAAAAGAGCGGCAAGCCCTTCCACGAGCTCAAGGTCAACAAAATTAAGACCCACCTAAGGGAGGAAATTTGACCCAGAAGCGTCAACCCTTTGCCCCTAAAGCCCCAAACTTCAAGAATAAGGGAAAAGCTACAGTTCAATCGACTTCCACTAAACTGGACATGTGTTATCACAGTGGATCAAAGGATAATTGCTCACACATATGTCGAGCTACCACCAAGTATCATTCACGTCGTGAGTCTAACTTTGCGCTTGTAGAACTTCCTAAAGATACTACTATAACTCTGGAGTTTTCAGATTTTCAGGAAACATCAGCTCCCATGGAAGAATAAAATTTTATTTTTCTAAGACATGTTAGGGCGTTTTTACACTCCTAGTGGCCGAACCCACTAACAGTGGCTGAACCCCCCTAAATTTTAGAGGATCATCCAAGTAATCGGTATGTATAAATTATCCCAGTTAAATTGCTTATAGTTCTCTTATTTGGAAGTTATGTCTAACTTAGGGAGAGTATCTAGAAGCATACTCACTTGATCTTAATGTAATATTTTTCCTACAATTATTAGCATTTTTTCCACTTGATTTTTCCTACCTAACGACGTTTTGACGAGGCACCCATATTGGGATGATCATACTCCGTTGAGTTGACTACTTTCGTCCCGTTTGACATTTATTTTAGACATTATGCATACTTCTTACTTTTCTCCTTAGTCTATGGGTTTTTCTCCTGCCTTGGGTTTTACCATAGCGAGGTTTTGTGAGTTTTACTACCCATGCATACCTTCTTTTAAATTTGAGACTCGTATTCATCCGTTGTGGTGACGACTTCATCAACTGTTTTACCTTTTCTGCTAAAGATCTAATGCGATGTTTTGTTTGAGTATTTAGACACTCGAGGGGGAGTGTTGCAGACCTATTGGATTAGGAATGTGATTGTGAAAATCCTAGTGTATCTAGGAGCATCTTTTTGTATTCCCTTTAGTAGTTTAATTCCTATTATAGTTGTAATCCTAATACGGTAAGGATTTAACCTTCCCTACTACTATAAATAAAGACATAATTGGGTAATACAACACACACCTTAGAATTACATCTCCCTCTTCTCTCTCTGTTGCCGCGAGCCCCTCTCCCTATCTGTCCCAAATATAATTTAGTCAAATAGGCCTACAACAATATGATGATTTTCTTGTATTAGATATAAAATAGTGATATGCTGTAAAATTAAACTAGACAAAAACTTGGCTTCCATCACATGATTAAAAAAAAAAAATAGATACATGAGAACCAAGGATTTAAATATCGGTAATATCGGAAATATCGGTAGTCCGAAAACACGGAAATATCGACGGAAATATCGATAAAATATCGATATCGATAAAAATTACATGGAAACCACGGAAATTGTAAGAAAAACTTGGAAATTTTTATTGAAACTTTGTAGGATGTTTATTTAGTCAATTATCTATTAGTTTATCACAAAAAATTGAAAGGAAATGCATTGCATGATGGATTTAACTGATTTAAGTTGATTATATAGCGAGCTGGCAAACATTGTGAGTGTAGAAAATATGTAGTAATTAATGAAAGAAGTTTAAACACACCATAATCATTTATATATAATGAATTAGTACAATATTTTACACTCATTTAAACAAGAGATTAAGCAATGTGAGCTGTTGCTCCGAACCAATAACAATTGCGCCGAACCAATTACAATAATTTATATATAATGAATTAGTAAATAATTATTGAATAATATTTATTTCTTATAAAAAAAAACATACATATGTGAATGTTTTATGTACATATCTAATATGCTTGCATAAAAAAAAATCTAATAATTTATAATTATATAACATTTATAATTATAACTTAAAACAAAGAGAGAAATAGATGTTTATCCAAAACCCTAATCAATGTTTAACGCGCTTGATTGAAACTTAGTAACTCATGTTCATCATAATTGAAAAGCAAATTAAGTGATCCAAACATGAAAGGGAGAAAGAACCCAGAAAAGCAAACATGAAAGAGGCGGTGCTCGTCGGAAAACTGGGTTTGAGGCCGAAGGTTTGGGCAATTTTCAAAGCTTTGTAACTTCTTTGTTTCTTAACCAAATTAAGTGATTCAAAAGCTAAAATGTAGTTAGGAATGTGGAGAAGAGGTTCATACCAAGTGAGGACCGAGTGGTGGCCGGTGTTGACCGGAAAATGACCTGAAAGATGGCCAAACGACCACGGTTTATGAGTTCGGCCAGAATTCTACCCTAACTTTGAACGTCCATAACTTCTTCGTTTCTTAACCAAATTAAGTGATCCAAACATGAAAGTTGTAGTACTCGACGAGATGAAGAGATTGATACCTTGCACGCCGGCCAACTCGCCGTGGTTTGGCCGAAAAACGCCTCAAAAGGGGCGGTGGTCGTCGGAAAACTGGGTTTGCTCTAGTAAATTGTCCCACATCGGCTGTGGGATAGAAGTGAGGTTTTCTAATGGCCTATAAAAGCACCATTCCAGCCTTAACCAAGGCATGCCTTCCTTGGCCTTTCTTGGCCTTTTGGCTGAGCTCCTATCTTGGGCTATTGGCTGAGATATGGGGAAGTATATGTTTTAGTTAGTTTAATATCTAATATGTAAACTAATATCTCAAATGATATTAAATTAATTTTTAAGTATTTTTTGGGTTTCATTAGGCAAAATAAGTGAGTAATGAGGAAGACGATGGTCGGCCGGAGTTGTACAAGCTCCGGCCTTCTTCTCTCCTTCGATTTTTTTGCCGATATCGTGATATTTTGGAAAAAATTGCGATATTATCGATATTATCGATAATATTGCGATATTATGTTGAAAACTACACGGATATCTATTAAAATATCCATCTCGCGAAAAATCGATATTTCGCCGATAATATCGATATTTAAATCTATGATGAGAACACACCACCAAAAATAGCTAGCTAAAGAATCTCGTCTAAGTCACTAGGTCACCCCTTGTTCTCTTTAATACATGATTTTATTTGGTCTATATGTTTGATTACCAATGCTGATTCCTAGAGATTGCTAGAAATCTAGTCTGAAGAGAAATTCAACTAGTCAGAAGGAGCAAAATTCCTGCACATCTTGTCGTCACTTTAATTGTCTTTGAACTCCTTTAAAATTCTAAAATACAAATATGGTTGACATGCATATATATATATATATATATATATAGGAATCCCTTTTCAAGAGGGATCCTCATTTTTTTTTAAATGGGGATCCCCTCTTGACCGTTAAATTTGGCTTTAATAAAAATTCTGTGGTTGAGATTTAGTGGCCCGTGATTTAATCTCAACTACAAAATTTCATTAAAGTCAAATCTAACGGTCAAGAGGGTATTCCCATTTAAAAAAAAAATGAGAATCCCAGAAGGGGCCTATATATAACTATATGAGAGCCAGTGGTTCATACTACTATACTATGGAGTCAATTACCAATACGATAATAAAGTCAGAGGAATCGGCTTCCATTCACGCGTTTTCTTTTCTTTCTGTTTTTGCTTTGTTTTTTGTTTTTGTTCCTTTTATCAAATTTTTATTGGGATCGTAAGAAAACATACATTCATCCGTCAATTGCAGGCAAGATCTAAAATATTGATGATATCGGAAATATCGGTAGTCCAAAAACACGGAAATTTCGATGAAAATATCGGGATATTATTGATATTGATAAAAATTGAATAAAAACCACGGAAATTGTAAGAAAAACTTGAAAAATTTTATTGAAACTTTACAAGATGTTTATTTAGTCAATTATCTATTAGTTTATCACAAAAAATTGGAAGGAAATGCATTGCATGATGGATTTAACTGATTTAAGTTGATTATATAGCGAGCTGACAAACATTGTGAGTGTAGAAAATATGTAAATATTTTAGCATATTTTCACAAAAACATAAGTGATATGGTAGTCAAGGTGTTGAAGGTGTAAAATGAGAGGGGTTCGAATCCCCATGGTTTTTTTTTAAAATATAAAAATTTAAAAAACACGGAAATATCGATGACATTGGAAATTGTCATAACATTTCACACGCATTATGGGAAAGTCGCAGGAATTTTAGCTAGTTATATAAAGAAAATATAAATCGAATTAGAATTAAAATAAAAATAAAAAATAAAAAATAAAAAAATAAAAAACAATAACAACAACAAGAATTGGGGAAGAACCGGTAGCTACATAGCAGTTTTTTACTAGTTTGAAAATTACTAGAGAATTTAGAGTGCTGAAAATGAGACCACCATAGAGATATATACGCGGGTTGACAGTCCAAGAAATGGTTTACACATTTTTTTAACGATTACCTGGATCCAGTGCATTATGTGCATATGTTGTTCATGCCTTCATGTGTGATTTAAAAAACTATTCAACTAATAAAAGTAAATTAGTTTATTTTATAGGGTTGCATAACAATCTAGCTCGTATGCGAAAAAGAGAATAGTTTTCATAGCAATAATGCTAAATTCACTAATTATGTATCAGCATGCGCACATTGATTAACTTGTTGAAACCTAAAAATTTGAAAACAAGATGGCAGAATACAAGCATAAATCTAAGTACTTTAGACTAGCACTTGTGATCTACATTGGTATGGAAAAGTCTTATTAAAAGATGATTACTTATCCTAAGTTGTTGAAATTGACTTGAATATATATGAAAACTGATAATCTTGCCACTTGGAACTTAACAATGAGATTATGTTGGTTTTCTATATGAATTTTAATAAGAGAATCATATGGCTAGAAAAAGTGACATTTGCTCTCACACAAAGGTACTGTTGAACTAAAGCCTATTATTAGTTGACCATAGAGCTTTCATATAGAGAAGAAAAGGACTTCTTTGACCGATCATGATTTCATCTTCATTGGTTTCTAAATGTTTGCTTCTTGTTCAATTGTTCATTCAACTCATTGCATGAATGTTTACTGAAGTTGTGATTTATTTAACTTAATCTTTGATCTTGTAAAAGTTGTTTTGATATCTGTTTGGGCCCAAATTTACATCATCAGCCTGAGTAATCAAGGCCGTTGAGTAAGCATAGCTCCCGACCGTCGGATGGAGAAGTAATAATAAGTTTATTATTAAAGGATAATACTATGGTTTTATCATGATATTTATCTTTTAAATGATTTATCTTGACATAGTCAGGGATGAGCACGCATGCAATCTGGTGGTTTGATCAAATCCTACGGCCAAAGATCAAACATGGATGTTTTTAATGGGTTTTTAAATTGGTACTGATCTAATTTAAGATAAGGAATGATGGGAGATTAATCTGCGCAATAAGTCACGCCAAAGGCCAAATACAATCCTTTGGAGATTAAGCCGTGCAAAGCAAGTATTTCAACACTATAAATATGAGGCTTAGTGCACAGTTCAAGAGACCTCCAACTCAACACACAAATCTGCCCAGCACAATTTCTCACTCTTCGCAAAACCTCTCAACACCCTTGAGATTTTTATTTTCTTTTTTGCCTTCACACCTTTAGTTTGGATAAACAGCACTGTGAAGGCAACCAGTAAACATCTTCAGTTTGGATAAACAGCACTGTTGCCGTAGAACCAAGGTATAAAATATCCATAATATCTCGATATTTCCATCGAAATTTCCGTGTTTTTGGACTACCGATATTTCCGATGTCATCGATATTTCTATCGAAATTTCCGTGTTTTATAAATTTCTATATTTAAAAAAAACACAAAGGGGATTCGAACCCCTCCCATTTTACTCCTTCAACACCTTGACCACCATATCACTTATGTTTTTGTGAAAATATGCTAAAATATTTACATATTTTCTACACTCACAATGTTTGCCAGCTCGCTATATAATCAACTTAAATTAGTTAAATCCATCATGCAATGCATTTCCTTCCAATTTTATTTGTGATAAACTAATAAATAATTGACTAAATAAACATCCTGCAAAGTTTCAATAAAAATTTCCAAGTTTTTCTTACATTTTTTGTGGTTTTTATTCAATTTTTATCGATATTGATAATATCCCGATATTTCCATCGAAATTTCCGTATTTTTGGACTACCGATATTTCCGATATCATCGATATTTAATACCTTACGTAGAACTAGTCGTCCGTGAAGCACCTTCAGTTTGGATAAACAGCACTGTGACAGGGTCGACTGATTATCTATCCAAGTCTCGGCCGACGAGGGTTTTCGGATCCCCGTCGACAGAGGTCATCTCACCAGCCATCTCGGCGAAGTGAGGTGTTACTGATACTTAGGCTCGGTGCCTCGACGCCGAGTTATTTTATGATCGTATATTCACAAGTGGGTTTTAGAGTTCGGCACTTGGACGGTCGAACCACGTTCATTATCAAGACCTTCATCCATTTTGAGTATTTGTGCCCCAATACTCTAGTATCGATTCGGCGTGGTTTTACCTTTACTAATACGGTGACTGTTGCCGAATCGGACGACGACGAGCCGTGAACTTTGTAATTGGTAGCCTTGTCTTCAGGCTTGAGAACCCAGAGGCCGAGACGTGTTCCTTTTCTCGGCCGCAGTTGCAAGACACAGAAGTCAGCCGCGCGCATCCACACAACATCAAGACATTTTTACTCATCGGTCGAGCTAGGCCGATGAGTTGGCACGCCCCCCACACATTTGAAGGACATAGTTAGTTTACTAGTTACTCGGCCTGCGCGCCAGGTAGGCTAGGTGATTTTTGTAGTCAACATTTTGGCACGCCTAGTGGGACCTTGTGCTAAAACTACGAAGTTTACATGATAGATCAAGATGTCAATCCGGCTTCATTTAGCCGATTGCACGAGCTTTTGGTGTAATTGAAAAGAAACAGTGAGAAGCGCACAAAATTCCTTGAGGAGTACTGTAGAATTCTTGACAAGAGGCTAGAGACCGGGGGGCAATTTTTCGCTCCGACCGTGACCACAATTCGCCGTAAGAAAATTGTTCACACGGCCGAAGAAAAACCTAGGCCACCTGTTGTTTCGGTCGAGACTGAAAGTGTGGTAGGCCTAGAAGGAAAAGTTCAAATTTTTGAGTTAAAAATCAATTTAGAAAAAGATTCGTGAGAGGAATGCTCCAATGACGAACAAGGCCGAGACATAGGCCTAGCTACAAAAATCACGCCAATCGACATGATTATTGGTGATAAAGCCGATATAGAGAAAACCCATTCGGCTAAGTTGTTTGAATTAAAAGCCAAAATTGGCGAAATTGTTATGCATAGGGGGCATAATAATTGTTCAACACATTCGGCGACCACCGATAAAAAATCTTTTGTCAAGCCGAACATATTTGGAGATGATTTTTTATTCGGCTCAAATTTGATTCGATGTGTTGATATACAAAGATCTTGGCTCGGAGTAAAGCATCGCTGGCCTCCTCCTAATTATGGCTCGGCCATTTTCTTTTGCTAATAAAAAGAATGAATAAATTATTTTCCTAACCATTCGGCCGTACAGGCCGATGCTTAAGAAAATAAAGGGGGCCAAGGAACATTTTGGCACGCAGCATGGCATTCGGTGGAGGTTTGAATTTTTGAAACTGCAGCATAACAGTCGGTGAAGGTTTCAGGCTTAAAAAAAAAAAAAAAAAAGCCTGATGCCGTGCAGTGTGCAATGTGTTTGAAATCTCACGCCAATATTAATCATGGCATGATGCCCTGTGTGTGTGTGTGTGTGTATATATAGGTCTTAAATGGTGGTCTGATCTCACATCACATGAGACAGAAAGAGAGATGGCGCTAGAAGGAGGGTTATTCGGCCTGTGTGTGTGTGTGTGTGTGTAATATAAATTTCTATGGCCATTCGGCCTGGAGGACTGTTGCTCGACCATGGGGTCATTAGACCTACCATATATATACACACATACATATAGAGATGTTGTTGCCCCACACCCACACGTGTTTTCTTCAGGCTGATTTACATTTAGTTGGTATTCGGCTGTAGTGATCGGCCCACCCTTTAGTTTTCAAAATTATATTCGGCCGAATCCTGCACGATTGGAAAATTATTCAAAATTATATTCGGCCGAATCCTGCACGATTGGAAACTTATTCTGAGGATGATTTTCTGCATGCATGGTGCCATTGTGGGCCCTCATTTGGCTAAAAAAAATATATTGGCAAATGCATGATGCCATGGTGCCGTTCAAACATTCAGTGTTCCATTCAACGGCTGGCCCATTTGGTGGTTCCAAATATATGCGTGAATTCATGATGGCATGCACCGACTCGTCGGCGGTTTGGGTGCTACCAAGAATCAGTTCTCTCGGCTGCTCAGCTTTTTCTCGGCCCAGTGTTCTCGGCCCCATTCGCTAGTTTTGTCTTTCGACCGTATGAATTGGTCGAGCTCGACCATAGTGTAAGTCGGCGAGGCAACGGTTGCAGCATGACAAATCTTACTGACGTGGAATCTTGGCCCATACAAGTCACGACATGCAAATTAATTTTCCTAACCATTCGGCTTAAGAGCCGAAGTTCAAGAAAATTGGGGGGCAATGTTTGGACCCAAATTTACACCATCGGCCTGAGTAATCAAGGTTGTTGAGTAAGCATAGCTCCCGACCGTCGGATGGAGAAGTGAGGATAAGTTTATTATTAAAGGATAATATTATGGTTTTATCATGATATTTATCTTTTAAATGATTTATCTTGACATTTTTTATGAAAACAATATATCTCCAAGTAAGCGGTATAGTTCAAATGGACTTGGGATTCTTGTTGACAGATTAGCAAGTAGTCATAAGTGAATTTAAAATGAATTTGTAATTCATTAAATGGGGATCAGGATGCTTGGATGTTGGAATTATGACAAGAAAAGAAAGCCTAGCCTAGCTAGGCTTTTAGTCATGATGTGATAAGTCAGGATGAGAATTTTTATCAGGTTGGGATAATTGTTAGCATAAAAATTGTATGCTAATAATTAGCATAGTCAGGGATGAGCACACATGCAATTTGGTGGTTTGATCAAATCCTACGGCCAAAGATCAAACATGGATGTTTTTCATAGGTTTTTAAATTGGTACTGATCTAATTTAAGATAAAGAATGATGGGAGATTAATCTGCGCAGCAAGTCACGCCAAAGGCCAAATACAATCCTTTGGAGATTAAGCCGTGCAAAGCAAGTATTTCAACACTATAAATAGGAGGCTTAGTGCACAGTTCAAGAGACCTCCAACTCAACACAATCTGCCCAGCGCAATTTCTCGCTCTTCGCGAAACCTCTCAACACCCTTGAGATTTTTATTTTCTTTTTCGCCTTCACACCTTTAGTTTGGATAAACAGCACTGTGAAGGCAACCGGTAAACATCTCCAGTTTGGATAAACAGCACTGTTGCCGTAGAACCAGCCGTCCGTGAAGCACCTTTAGTTTGGATAAACAGCACTGCGACAGGGTCGACTGATTATCTATCCAAGTCTCGGCTGACGAGGGTTTTTGGATCCCCGTCGACTGAGGTCATCTCACCAGCCATCTCGGCGAAGTGAGGTGTTACTGATACTTAGGCTCGGTGCCTCGACGCCGAGTTATTTTATGATCGCATATTCACATGTGGGTTTTAGAGTTCGGCACTTGGACGGCTGAATCACGTTCATTATCAAGACCTTCATCCGCTTTGAGTATTTGTGCCCCTATACTCTAGTATCGATTCGGCGTGGTTTTACCTTCGCCAATACGGTGACTGCTGCCGAATCGGACGACGAAGAGCCGTGAACTTTGTAATTAGTAGCCTTGTCTTCAGGCTTGAGGACCCAGAGGCCGAGACGTGTTCCTTTCTCGGCCGTAGTTGCTAGACACAGAAGTCAGCTGCGCGCATCCACAACATCAAGACATTTTTACTCATCGGTCGAGCTCAGCCGACGAGTTGGCACGCCCTGCACACATTTGAAGGACATAGTTAGTTTACTAGTTACTCTGCCTGCGCGCCACGTAGGCTAGGTGATTTTTGTAGTCAACAATATCACATAAGAGAGTTGAAGCTCCAAAATTCTAAAGCAAAACCATAAGAACAATAATGCTACTAGCTCTCAAAAGTTTGACCTGACCACCGACTCACAACATTTTGAACTAAGCTAAATTTAAAATAAATAATAAATAATATATCGTCGCATTATTTTTGAACATAATTTGACAAATGTAGTGTGTTCGTTTTAAGATACGTATAATTATATTGCACGATAATAATTAATAAACAAAATGGTGGGAGTGTGCCATTTTCTAGATTTTGGGAGCGATCTAAGGCCCTTGTGAAGGAGAAATTAAATGATCTCCGATCAAGAACCAAGAACCAAGAACCAAGAACCAGTTTCTCCGGCTACGGGATCTTGGAGTTGCAGCCATGCACGGGACAATTATTAATTGCGTCCCTTTTATTGGGATTAAATGTTTAATTAGTGTATTTGGATCACTTTTATACATAAACTCATTGTGCATGTATTAATATATTGTAGATTGTCAAGCTTAGTCTGCTTATCAAAGTGTTTTTCTTAATCTAAAAACCACGATCTAACATGGGAGGTTAATGTGAACTCCGACGGTTATATTTTTATATTATGAGTTACAGAGTCAATTGTCAGGTGTAACTAGTCAAATCCTTATATTGAGTAAATCTTAATTGAACAGTGGATGGTCTAATAGAAAATGTAGAATTCGAGCTTTTTATATGCATTTGGAACATGAAAACACTGACCACATAGCTACCAGACCCAGTAGCCGAGTTACTTTGTGTGGATGCAAATTTCTATTGTCTTCTCATTTGATGAAAATGCACCTGCAAAATAATAACATTTGAGACCCACAATTAAAGGGGGGAGGCTTTGGCCGAAGAATCTCCTAAGCCAAAGTTAGAATTATGAGAAGAATGTGTTTATTAGTTTGTGGATAGAAAATGGCTTAGCTTTTTAGTGAGAGAACATGACTATTTATAGGGAAGTGGCCGGCCCTATTTGGAGAATAGGGGCTGGCCGTATATGGTTAAATTGTGAGTATAATTGTAAGATATTATGTGAAATAATATCTTGCAATTAACTTGGCAATTAAACCTACATGGAATAGAAAAAATGAGAGTTACATTTTGAATAAGGATTTGATGAGGAGTGATGAGGGGGATTTGAATAAATACCATTTTGATCATCTTTGACTCTTCCTTGATTGAGCCGTTATTGTCCGTTGCATGTACGTGGGAATATTGGTGTGCCTTGAGGGTAATTTTGTCCTTTTAACCCAAAAGTTCACGTGTCACCTCCATAATTTCTTGATTATTTTTGCCTCTACAAATGACCCCACACCTGCTGCGCTACTTGCAGGAAAAGGTAGCAAGTGTAGAGATCTTCCCTTACTTTAGGAAACATAAGATTGTTTCCCATTTTGATGTAGACTTCCATATTAATTGGAAATTAGATCCTTCTAGGGAAAGGAAATAAATCACTTCCAAAGTCTATTTAAGTCTACCTTAAGTAGATGGTTAAATCAACTTCAGAGAGCAATTTATTCTATCCTATAAGAGAGATAAAGCTATAGGATATTTGTTCCTCATCCCCTAGCAATCTTCTACACTTACCTATGCAAAGTATCGTCTTTCATTACTTTCTTCATCTTCACGCTGCACCAAGGTAAAAAAAAATTAACTTTTCTTTGTCTTCGTAATTTTTAGGAGCCTCGTGGCTTGAAATTTGGCTCAACAGAGGTCGAAGATGTTTCAAAAAGTGGTAGGGCCACAACATTATTTCCATGGGTGGCTTGGTGGGCCGGTGGGACGACTTGGGTTGAGGTCTGGGTGCAACGGTGTGGGCTGTAGGGCGAGCTGAGCTCGACTCAAGTTAGGACTCGTCGGCTTGGGCCAAGAATGTGAGATGCTGGGGCACTGAGCTTTGTGCCATTAGGCTTGGGCCCATGTGGGAGATGTGAGAGAGAGGGAGGCGCGAAGGCACCAGCCCCTTTCTTTTGGATTAGGCTATGAGGCCTTTGGGCCAGAGAATGGCAACCTAGTAAGCTAGGCTACTTGGCGTGTTGGGCCTCCTTGTGCACTGGGCCGCTTGGCGTGTTGGGCTGAGAGGGAAAAATGAGAGCCAACACAAGCTGGGCCCCCTTGGCTACTGTCCTTAGGCTGTGGGGCCCGATGTTTCCCTCTCTTTTTAGCCATCTAATGATTCTTCCTTGCATTTTGTAGAATTTCTTCGAGCATGTCTTCTTCAAGCCATAAGAGTGACGATGGTGTGTCGTCGTTGTATTGCCAAGGTGGGTCTTTGAGTAAAGTGGGATGCTTCATGGCCGCTCACTTAAAAATTAATTTTGATGACTCGTTTAGAGATTTCCTCAAAACGTATAGGCATTCCATTCCGTCGGACGTGTGTGTGAAGTGTGTCAAGGTAGGTAGCAGCCGTGAGCCATGTAAATTTCACCTCTACTACTTCGTGTTGGAATTTACTTTTCTCATGCCACATTTCTTCCAAGAAGTGCTTTGCTCCATGAAGTGTGCCCTCGCTCAATATTCTGTAAATGTTGTCTGTGTGATGGTGGGATTCCTCAATCTAAGCCAATTCTTTGACTTGGATCTGACCGTCAACGAATTTTGGTACTTCTTTGACATAGGCCACATTGATGGAGTTGGGCATCTGTGATCCTGCCATAGGCTCTTCAATCATTCGAGCAAGGGAGATCAGGATTGGGCCAAAGAGACTTTGGAAATAAGTGGAAAGTGAGAGTCTGACTATTCCCCTGAATTGCGAGTTCTGACGATTTTCATCATTGGTAAGCAGACTACTTAGTCTCTAGGCTACTTTGTGCTTTTGCTGAGCTGTTCTTTGATTTGTTGATTGTCCTCGTCTGCTTATGTAGATTTGAAATTCATCTCAACTCCTAAGACTTCTCCAGATATGAAGAAGGTGCATGTTGTTTTGGGTATCCCTGTTGAGTACCATGAATGGTGTTGGCTGCCTAGTCATCATCGCTGGGAGAAATATGGGTTGCCCCTGAGAGAGGAGATAAAGTGGATCAAGGTGGAGGCATTAGCTCGTCTGATCGCCATCATGGAATCTGCTATGAATGAAGGTAGAAAGAAGAGATATTTCGTGTCAGCTCAAGAGATGCCGGCTAAGAATAAGCCGAAGACTTCCTCCACTACTCATGCGAGTTCGCCTACTGTCGAGAGACTTATGATTGACTTGACTTCTTTCAAGGGGAAGAAAGCTGGGGCTACTAGATTCGAGCCGGTGACTCCTACCATGTCAAAATTGGCTAGTACGATTACTAATATGATTGCTCAGTGTAGAGGTTCCGTTGTGGCCCTAGTTCCAACATGTCCGTTGGGAGCTAAGTCTAGTTCACCTTTGGAGAAGCTTGCTACTATAAAAAGCGATAAGGTGGAATCTGCTGCAAAAGTGGCGCCAAAGCTCACTCCCCTTGTTGTTGAAATTGATTCGCCTGCTGAGAAAGATAAGACTGTTTGCGTGGGTAGTTGTGAGAAATCCACCAAGCCTGTTTCTTAGGAAGCTGCTGAGATTTGTGCACTCTTGAAACTAGATCTGGTTGAAGACATGGACGAGTGTGCCAAGATTGTTGATGGCATTAGAGGGGTTGTTTCCCCAAGTTCATTTGCGAAGCATACAACTGAATATAGAATGACTGCTCTGCTTACTATGATGCAAAAAAGGGCAATTCTGGCAGCCGAGTCTACGCTCCTTGATCAAGAAGATACCAAGGCTACCAAGGAAGTGGCAAAAACTATGGTAGCTAAAGCTTATTCCTCTGTCGAGAAGACCAAAAGGTAAGAGTCTGAGCTCGTCGCTATGAATGGATTTAATATATCTGCCCCTACTTCTTTACAGCTTGAGACCGCTCGCCAAGAGATCATTGACTTGAAGACTAGACTTGAAGCGATACAATTAGTTAAGTATGAAAGTGCAAAGAAAGAGATTGGATGTTATATACCTCATATTCAAGATCTTGAGTGTGCCATTTCTAAGCTTCATCATGCTACTTATGCAAATGAGGAAGAGTTGATTGATGTTTATAATCTAGTGATCTACTTCAAGAATATTGTCAATAGGCTTGAACCCTAAGTGTTGGAACTTCAAGGTACACTGAAGATCAACGAAAGTCTGAAGAAAGAAGTTGATGAGCAGTGCGTCCTTGTTGGTCTGCTCAAGGAGAACAAGCAGTTTGAGGGTGAGAAGCTGGGTTCGAGGCTTCGCTTGTAAAGATAGATGAAAAATTCCATCAAAGGTCTGAACTATATTAATCAAATCATCTCTCTTTTTTTGCTTTCTTGATCAGTAATCTAGGCTCTCATTCACTATCTACTGCCATCCATTATCAAACCCAAACCCTGAAATGTTTGAATATCATATACATGGGCTTGATGCATTTGTGGAAGGTTGCCTTTCTAGGCTTGTTTCAACAAGGCTCTGAATGTCGGGCCCATAAACTAAAATTTGCAAAATTTATTCCTAGACTTGATATGCAATCAAACGAATTTGGCTCCTCTCCAAATCTTGTTGTTCGAAGCCTAAGAACAAAAAAAATTTGGGCCCTTATTAATGTGGAAGATAGATCAGAGCATTAGATCTGTGTGAAGTAGGTCAATAGAATGAGTTAATGAAGGCCGACATATTCAATTTTAGTAGTCTAGATTGCCTGGTCCTTGACTTAAGGACAATACGATCTGAAAAAAGATCTTTGTCACAGTCAAACAAAGAGCTCATAAGATCCTTTTGAAAGATGAAGGCGAAATTTTTGTGAAAGATAGTTTACCTCACAATCCCATTTCTTTTACAACACTAGAAATGAATATTTCAGACCATATATGTTAGCTTTTCTTGTGAAATTGAATTCTCTATAAAGTAAAGGTAAGATACAAGAAAACTACTTCATGTCTAATTAACTAAATGCTAAACTCTATTTCATGTCTTACCTCTAGTAAACTAACTATTTTGTATAAGTTTAATCACACTATAATCTTATTGCATTTGTCGCATGTACTCATACACTCATTGCTAATTCCACATTTTCTCTATGAATGACATACTTTTACTTTGTAAATATTGGAGGAAACTAAAGGATTAATGCCCTCGTACCAAAAAATTCGGTTGCGTACAAGCCTCATCAGATGATTCGGCTGTAGGTCCAAACCCGTCTCCATCTGACCTTTGTCTTCTTCTCTAGATGATTCACTTGTAAGTCTAAAGCCCGTCTTCGTATCCATCCCCACTATCAGGTTCTTCTTGTGACGCGATATCATTAATGTCATCGTAAAGGATAGCTCTAATTCTTAATCTTAGGATGCTTGGTTGGCTGCTTCTAATGTTGGTGATTTGAGAATTGTGTTTCATCTATTGCCTTTAACTGAATCCTTATTGCAGACCGAAAAATTTCACATGTTGTTTAAATGTATTTTTCTTGCATACCAAATATAAAAGTTGTCAATGAATTTATACTAATGATTGAATCGATTTCATTCGGGGTGAACATATGAATTGTAGTAGGTTTCATTAATTCTAGTTGTTTTCAATATATCTTGTGGTTATAGTGACGTATATACCAAGATTATTCATATCACACACACACACACACACACACACACACACACACACACGGGGGTTAATCTTAGTTTACTATCTTGAAGTTTCTTAGTTTTTAGGGTAAATGACAAAAAACTACCTCAACTATTGGTGTCACGACACTTTCATACCTCATCTTTTAAAATTGACAATGTCATACCCCATCTTACGAATTTGTGCAAATGTCAAACCTCCGTCAATTTTTCTGTTAATTTCTCAGTTAAGTGCTGATGTGGCCAGATTTTTTATTAAAAAATTAATTAAATATTAAAAACTAAAAAAAAATCTTTTTTTTTTGCATAGTACCACCCCTTATCTCTCTCTCTCTCTTCTCTCTTCTCTCTCCCTACATCCCAAAACCCAGAAACCCTTCCCACCCGACCCATAATGCTCCACCCTAACCTGCCCCTTTTGCAAGTTAGGGCACACCAGCACCAGCGACCCCCCTCACCACTGCCATTTGCTGCACCAGCATCCCACCACCCCGACCCGCCATCGCCACCAGCCATAGACCCACTTCTCCAAGCTCTCGCTATGAAGCTCTGCCTCAGTACCTCGCTCGACTGTGTCTCCTCGACCCAACTCGCCGAAGACCCACCCTTTTCGAACTCGTCAACCAACGAAGGCAGCTCGAGAATTTCCAACTCTACCACCAGCTTTTGCAGCAGTCATCGATCTCTGTCATTAAAGTGGAGCTCCAGCACCTGATTCTATTGATTCTCGACTACCCGGTCGTCAATCGAGTCTTCGACGAAGCGAGTTTTCGGAGATTCTAAATCAAGCTCGCAATTTGGTGCCCTTTTCCTTAGATTCTCAGATACTTGCGCTCCAAAGGCCACCATCTTCTCTTTCTCTGCAACCTAGCCGATTGTCAACCTGAACCATTTTCACTGATGAGGATGAAAATTCGAGGAGAATAGGAGGGGTTCTTAGGAGAAAAAAAAAAGACGAAATTTGTGGTGGTGCTGGTGATGGCGGGTTGGGGTGGTGGGTTTAGGTGTTGCAGTAGGTGGTGTGGGGGGGGGAGATGTTGGGGCAGGTGGGATCTGGGTTTAGGGTGGTTCTGATTTTGGGTTGGGGGAAGACGGAAGAGGGAAGAAAGGGTGAGGGGGATAAGGGGTGGTCCTGTGCAAAAAAAAAAAAAAGTTTTTTTTTTTTGTTTTTAATATTTAATTAATTTTTTAATAAAAAAAATATGGCCACGTCAGCACTTAACTGAGAAATTAACAGAAAATTTGACGGAGGTCTGACATTGGCACAAATTGAAAGATGAGGTATAACATTGTCAATTTTAAAAGATGAGGTATGAAAGTGTCGTGAAACCAATAGTTGAGATAGTTTTTTGTAATTTACCCTAGTTTTTAACATTTAATACATGAAGTTTTTTTCTTTTTAGAGTGGTACCTAAAGTCATAATTTTTGGGATACTTTCATACATCTGTCAATGTGCATTTTATTTAATATCTCCCATTAAATATTTAAATTTATTAATACACAAATTTTAATTTATTTTTTTGACCAAAAAAAAGTTTTTTAATTTATTAATTTTATTTAACATTCTTCAAACTTGAAAGACTCAATTAATGTACCTAAATGTTAGTACCGAAATGTGACAGCTCGCCCCGACACATTTTATTTTGAGATGTGAAATGACAAAAATACCCCTTTCGGGGTCGTGTACGTGTGTATGTGTTTGTGTGAAGACCAATTATTCAAGGTCCTCAATAATTAGGGCCAATCAGATCACTTAAGTCCCATATTTCTGATTGGAGACTGACCACACACATGCACCTACACTCTACCTCTCTCATTTTCGTGTTCTTCTCTATCTCTCTCTTTGAACTCTCACTCTCTCTCCTCCCTCTATCGTACGGCAACACCCAAAACTTCACAGATCGATGCAACCAAGACCATATTCGTACTCCTGGAGACCATACAAACCCATTGGCATCCATTTCAGGTATGAAACATTTTGATTTCACGTCGAAATCACAAGCACCGAGTTTGACACTGTTCATCAACTTTTCAATGCTTGTGTTTTAGGGGAAACCAAGATCACCACGAGTCTTAGAACTCTCCCACGAACCTCGGAGACCTTTGTTTGCAAGTTTTGGACGTTGGGATTGGGTGGAACCAAATAGGCCAGTTTTTGTGATTTTTCCTGACGAGATTTCAGCCACTTTTCGAGGTTTTTGAAGGTATAGCTCTCTTTCTCACTTAATTTAGAGCACGTAGGAAGAAATTTGGGGGAAAATGGTGAAGAAATGGCCGAGAAAACCCGAGTTGCAGGTTTTTCGGCCGGCGACTTTTTCCAGCGAACCGAGGAAGAAGATGACGTGCGTGGGTGTGTACCCATCCCGGCGCGTGGGTCTGAGAAAAAAATTTCTAAAAATTTCTCGACGTCCGTGACGTCGAGTAGATCGCATTGGTATAGACGTCGAGTAGATCGCATTGGTATATTCAAATACCAAAATTGAGCTTTGTATGAGAAGTTATTTCCGTAGTTCTGTATATGAGCTTAAATAACGTATTTTCAGTAAATTCTCATATAGGTGAGATTTATCCCGAGGATGATCATAGCCAGGCTAGGCGTGGGGCTACTTACCAGTGAGTGGGCAGTTTGTTTTCCATATATACCTATAAATATTGCTATTTTTCCAGAAAATGAAATTTAACGTTTAAAGGATTTGAAATGCCACGCAAAGTATTCATTTATTATAAATGCTGCATTAGTGATTGCATATGTGTATGATGGTGCTGCAGACGCACAGGTAAGTGTCAGATAAGTTTAGATAATGGTTATAATGAGAATGAGAACGAATGATGTGATGTGATGTGATTAGAGCTCATATACATGCACATTGATATTAGTGCTCCCGCCTAGAGTTAGGGGCATAGTCTTTCATGTGATGTTCATCTCCCGCACCGCATGCTCGCCTTGGATCCAAGTTAGGTGCACAGTCATGTTGTATAGACCATTATAAGTGGGTTCGACTCGCAGGTGACCCGCGAATCCTTCGCACAGTCTTCACATGATTGTAGCACTAGAGCATACTTATATATATATATATATATATATATATATATATATATATATATATATATTCCGTGATGATGAGTAGACCATTAGTGGTGATATTGATATGTGTGCAGGATTGATATACATGATATGATGAGTTGATTATGAGCTATTATACAGCCGAGGGTTGAGATGATATGATGAGTTGATTATGAGATATATATACGACCGATGGCCAAGATGATTACTTAATATTTAATCACATCCACAAAATTATGATTGAGATTTAGTTATGATGATTTGGCATGGCATACATTCATATTTTCCAGCATAATTTCGAGAATATTTATATATGAGTATATACTTTATTCTGGGAATTTATACAGGTTTTACGGCGATGGGTTATACTTTTAAGAAAAGAATGATTTTGAAAAAATTTGTTTTGTTGACCCACTCAACTTTGTTTTTCACCCCTCCAGGTTCTAGGTAGCTAGAGTATCATTGGTGGCTAACGAGGATCGTTCGGCAGTTCTGACAGACTTCTTCTTATGTAGGGCACCGTTTGGGGTCATTCGAATTTATTATATTCATGCTTGACTGCATTTTGACTTAGTACGCTCTGATTCTGTAATAGTACTATAATATCTCTCTAGCACACTATCTCCTTTAGGTTGCTAATGGATTGGTTTAAATCCGTTCGTATTCTTCTTATGAATCTTGCTTCCGAACTGTGCACATGGCTACGTCACGCTCACGTGACGGCCAGCATGCCCCACTTTCGGGTCGGGGTGTGTCAGAAATGTGTGTACCAAAATATATTATATTGAACTAATATATTTAAATGTTAGTACCGAAATGTATGTACCTAAATATATGCACCAAAATGTATTAATATTAAATTAATGTACCTAAATGTGTGTACCGAAATGTATGCACCAAAATGTTAGTACCGAAATGTATTATATTGAATTAATGTACCTAAATGTTTGTCTCGAAATGTATGTAACGAAATGTGTGTACCTAAATGTATGCACCCAAATGTGTGTACCTAAATGCATGCACCGAAATGTGTGTACCTAAATGTAAGCACTAAAATGTATTATAATGAATTTAATATACCTAAATGAAGAAGATACAGTACATCGAAATATATTGTATAACAAAAATTAGTTTATCTAAATGTTCACAACAAAAATATATTAGAATGGAATGAAAATAAAAATTATAATGAAATAAAATTAATGCATTAAAAATTAGAAAGAAAAAAAGATAAATAATTAAAAAATCAAAATATAATTAATAAATGAGATTATTAATGTATCAAGGGACTAAAATTAGATTTTGATCATACTCATGGTTTTAATAAAAAAGCCATCTTTGCCAAGGATTAAAATAAAATTTTCTATAAAAAGTAACATTGTTATTCTATAATAACATTATGTGTTATTAGCTACAAATTAACTAGTATGGGTTGTGATTTTAACATCATGTTGTAATATCATTAGAAGTTATGATAGGAACTTAAAAGTGAAAGTAATAATTTATGGCTATATATAGTGTAAGTCACTCATGGTTTAATAGTGAACATTGGTAGTACGATAACAAACATACCATTCTATAACATCACGATTTATGTAACATTGAATAATAAATTTTTACGAATACTATGTAATTTTATTAAAACAAAGAGTATTGGTACCCTCTTTTATGTATGGGGTACCGTAGAATCGCGTTTATAGGCAAGTTACAGGAATGTGATAGCAAGTAGCCTCCTTTCTCTCCCTCTGCAATCAGAAACCCTAACTCTGCATAAGTCTTAGCAACTGGTCCCTTACTTTGGCTTGGGGGTGGCGGCAGGCTCTCCTCCCTTCTTCTAGGGCCTCCCCTCCTCCTAACCTCTCACCTTCCTCTCCACTCCCCAGCTTGCATCCCCACTTCCCCCGACCACTCCTCCGCGACCACTCCTCCGCGACCCTTCCTTTGTGTAAACATTGTATGGAATGATGTAGATTGTTTGGTTGTAACCTTGATGGAAACATGCATGTATGATAGTGTTGACATTGAATTAAAGTACGAGGAATTTTAATTTGGGTTTCTGTCGATTTAACTATGTTATCGTGGGATTAATTGACATATTATCGTTTATGATTTGTTTTATTGTATTGTGAAAATCGTGGAGTTCAAGATCTTGTCTTATGTATTGGGTTTTATGACTGTTAGGGCCGAAAAATTTCACCCATAAGTCCAAAGCCAATCATTGTGTATACATCACAAGCCGAGTTTAAATGCATGCATCAAAGTGCGAAATGAAAGGTATGTAAATTTACAATCATGACACGCTAATAAAATAATAGTTTTTAAATTGGACATTTATAAATTGCGACAAGCCCATGCAAATCATGTATACTTATCATACCAAGCCATATTATAATATTACTGTTATAATAAATCTCACCAATCACGCAACATGCTTAAGTGGGCCAAGCCATGTAACAAGGCTTGATAATTGAATTGTGGTGTGGATTGTTATGGAAGTTCATTGGGCCATAAAATTAAGGTTGTGGAAGATTTTTGGCTGCGTTGGATCACCAAAAATTGAAGCCCGTGATTCTAACTCCATATAGGAAAGCTTGAGAGAGAAAAGACTCATCTTTCCCTTTTCCCTCACAAACCAAAATAAGACACTTAGAAAACAACCAAAACTCAAAGCTGAGCTGACTGAATCAAACGTGATCACGTTTTAACCTGGAGCTACTCACCTCTTTAATAAGTAGAGAAATAGCATTTCCTCTCCAAGCTCATATAGGAAAAACGAGGTGGGAGAGGACAAACTAGAAAAAGAACGCATCATGCAAAGCAAGCTTTCTTAGGCCTCGTTTGGTATTACTTTTTTTTTATCAACAACTGTTTCACTTTAAAGTTGAGTACTAAAATTTTTTTTGACAAAAATGATATATCTTGCTTATTTTAAAAGCAATACCCTCCGGACAATAGCTTTTTAAAGTAGTATGTGGGAGCTTTAAAAAGTTGCTTTAATAAAAAAGAGAGTTGAGTCTTTAATGAATATTTTAAATTCATGTAATACCCGCATTAATTTTCAATCCATGTGATACCTTAATTAGTTTAACCTTCCACCCTCATTTTATCTCTCAAAGAACAAAGTGACCACCAATTACCACTACAAACACTCACCTTACACCACAACTATCATTACCACAACTATTGTTGCTACCACCACCACCACCTTCTCCACAACAGCCATCACTACCGCTACGACCACCATTGCCACCACTATCATTACCACCGCCACTGCCCCCATTACCACCATAACCATAGCAGCCGCCACAACCACAATCACCAATATTGTCGTTGTCGCGCACCTCTACCACCATTGTTACCTCTACACACCAATCACCACACCGCACTATTGGCACTATCAGCATACCTCTTCTTTTGTCATTGCCATCACCATTACCATAACCACCACCACTGCCACCACCAACATCACCACCACTGCCCTCACCACCATCCCCACTACCATGTCCAATTTGTCAGTATATACATTTATATCAATTCTACAATATAATTTACCAAACCCTTTTATACTGCTTTTCATATTCATAACACTTTTAAGAATACAGTTTATCCAACACTTTTATGTCACAATTGACTATTATTAAACTACAGCAAAAGCTTTTTTTTTTTAAAGCGCAACTCCCAAACTGGCCCTTAGTCCTTATAAAACCACAAAAGTATTAAAAATCCTAGATTAGCCATCATTAAATCATGTAAGAAAGCACAAACTCTCTCCCACACTACAAAAACACAATATGAAACTGATAAAATAGAAAATTGTGCATTTTCAACGAGTTATTCATAGGGTAAACCTCTATCTATGTATTCTCTTGAACGATTCAAGTCCTTATTGTATCAACAAAAGACACCTATCTTATGCAATATGATGATTTTCTTTTATTAGATATTAGTCACAATATATGCACACTTGTATTAGATCTATTAGTCATTAAATATGTAATATGATGATTTTCTTGTATTGGATATAAAATAGCGATATGCTATTGCTATAAAATTGTACTGGACAAAAACTTGGTTTCCATCATAAGAAAAATAGATACAAGAGAACATACCACCAAAAAGAGCTAAAGAATCTCTTCTAAGTCACTAGGTCACCCTTGTTCTCTTTTATACATGATTTTTTTTAGGGAACTTTAACGAAAAGCTCCCGGTACTGTTCACTTTAACGAAAAACCACATTTTAACTCTAAAAAGTCAATCCTGATACTATTCACTTTACCCTTTATTTTGTCCTTATCGTTAAAACTCAAAGTTTTCAAGCCCTTTTCATTAGTTTTCTTTTTTTTTTTTGGTCTATATGTTTGATTACCAATGCTGATTCCTAGAGATTGCTAGAAATCTAGTCTGAAGACAAATTCAACTAGTCAGAAGTAGCAAAATTCCTGCACATCTTGTCGTTACTTTAATTGTCTTTGAACTCCTTTAAAATTCTAAAATACAAATATAGTTGACATTCATATATATGTGTGTGTGTGTGTGTGTAGATATATAAGAGTCAGTGGTACATATTACGATTAACTGGATCCAGTGCATATGTTGTTCATACCTTCATGTGTGATTTAAAAAAACTATTCAATAAAAGTAACAAATGATTTATTAATTTATTTTATAGGGTTGCATAACAATCTAGCTCGTATGCGAAAAAGAGAATAGAAACATAGCAATAATGCTAAATTCACTAATTATGTATCAGCATGCGCACATTGATTAACTTGTTGAAACCTAAAAAATTGAAAACAAGAAGGTAGAATACAAGCATAAATCTAAGTACTTTAGACTGGCACTTGTGATCAACATTGATATAGAAAAGTCTTATTAAAAGATGATTATTTATCCTAATTTGTTGAAATTGATTTGAATATATATATATATATATGAAAACTGATAATCTTGCCACTCGGAACTTAACAAGAGATTATGTTGGTTTTCTACATGAATTTTAATAAGAGAATCATATGGCGATGTTCTAAAAAAACGCCCTAGGCGCCTTGGAACTGAGGGGATTTTGTGCAAAACAGCTAGAAAAATCGGGTTGGCTCCCAGGCGGGTTAGGTGGTGCTAGGCGGGCTGCACATTTTTTTTTATTTCTGAAATTTGTTTAAAGTCTAAGTTCTAATTATACCTTGAAAATTTTGTTAATTTTATAGAATAGGTATGTTGTGTATCAACTTAAATTCCGGGATGCTAAAGATAAGTATCTTACATTACTAAATTTCCTTATTTTCCTCCTATTTTCCATCTTATGTTGTTTTAAATTGTGAACTTGTTGTACATGTGTCATCCTACAATACTCCTCACTATGGTTATATGGCATATATGCTTAATGTGTTTTTAAATTTTGGACTTGTTGGACACTTTTTTTGCATTTTATCATTCTTTTATTATCTTTTTTGGACATGTGCAACGAAGACCTACTAATGCTCCGGTTAGAAGATGTGACTACGGGACAGAAGTTCAGGGCCGAAGGGGTAGAGGGAGACCTAAGAAGACTTTGGAAGAGACTCTAAGAAAAGACTTAGAGTATTTGGATTTAACGGACGACATGACACAGGACTGAGCACAATGGCGTTCTAGGATTCATATAGCCGACACCACTTAGTGGGAAAAGGCTTTGTTGTTGTTGTTGTTGTTGTCAATATGCACTTATTTACAAGATATACAGGAAATTTACCTAAATCTGCTTAGGCCGCCTAGGCACTAGCCCGTCGTCTGACTAGCGCCTAGCGTTTTTTAGAACCTTAAAAAGTGACATTTGCTCTCACACAAAGGTACTGTTGAACTAAAGCCTATTATTAGTTGAGGATAGAGCTTTCAGCTGATAGAGAAGAAAACGACTACTTTGACCGATCATGATTTCATCTTCACTGGTTTCTAAATGTTTGCTTCTTGTTCAATTGTTCCTTCAACTCATGGCATGAATGTTTACTGTAGTTGTCATTTATAATTAACTTAATATTCGATCTTGTAAAAGTTGTTTTGATATCACAGAAGAGAATTGAAGTTCCAAAATTGTAAAGCAAAATCACAAGAACGATAATGCTATTAGCTCTCAAAAATTTGATGTGACCGCCAACTCACAACATTTTAAAATAGGCATAAATTAAAAATAAATGATAAATAAAACATGGTCGCATTATTTCTGAACATAATTTGACAAATGTAGTGTGTTCGTTTTAAGATATGTATAATCATATTGCACGATAATTATTAATAAACAAAATGGTGGGAGTGTGCCATTTTCTAGATTTAGGGAGCAATCTAAGGCCCTTGTGAAGGAGAAATTAAATGATCTCGGATCGAGAAGCAAGAACCAGTTTTTCCGGCTGCGGGATCTTGGAGTTGCAGCCATGCACGGGATTATTATTAGTTGCGTCCCTTTTATTGGGATTAAATGTTTAATTAGTGAATTTGGATCACTTTTATACATAAATTAATTGTGCATGTATTAATATATTGTAGATGGCCAAATTTTTTTCGTAATCCTTGTAGTGATACCCTATTTTTAAATAGACTCCTGTGGTGAAAAGGCTATTAATTGTAGTCCTGTGATGAAATTTGTTATCAATCATGGTCCAAATTGAATTTTTCCTCATTCTTCTGTCATTTGTAGGAGCAAAATTGTTATTTTTGTTATTATGCAAACGTTGAATTTAGTTTCATTTTAAGAAGAACAGTGGTGGACGGGATGACTAGGGTTATATGAGAGAGGGGGAGGGTAGTAGGTGGTCATTGTGGCTGTGGCTGACAATGGTAGGGATTGGGGAGGGATTTTTTTCCCTTCTATTTTTGTTGATTATAAAAAAGTGGAATTACCAAAAAGAAAAGAAAAAAATAATGGAATGACCTTTTTACCCCTGCATGTGGATGAGATTTTGACATAAATTTCAATTAGGACTACAATTGATAATGAACTTCACCACACGGTTAAGATAACACTTTTTTCACTACAGGGGTTGATTTAAAAGTAGTGTCTCACCACAGGGATCAAGAAAAAATTTAGCCTATTGTAGATTGTCAAGCTTAGGCTTAGTTTGGTATTGATGTGCTTTGAAAAAAAGCTACTGTGAGAATAAGCGGCTGTGAAATAAAGCCAGCAGAGTGTTTAGTAAACTTTTTTGTAAAAGTGCTTTTAGAAAAAAAGCAATATGATAGTGTTTGGTAAACTTTTATGTAAAACAGCTGTGGCTGTGTAAAATGACCAAAAATGATATAAAATGAGTTTTTTTAATTTTTTTTTTAAACCTGAAAACCCACAAAAGTCTCTCTCTCAGATCGGTTTTTCCCCCGTCGGAGGAAACCATATCTAGGGTTTGGAGATCCCAGAAAACCCTCAAGGCCGGCGCCCTCACTGTCTTCAACCACACCCTCGCAAGGACAGGAAGCATTTCGACAGAAAACCCACAAACCCAGAATACCCACAACCCAAATCCGACGTCCACTCCGTCCTCCTCGACCCCGCCACCGGCGCACTCTCCGGACTTTGCCCCGAAGGCATCCTCGTCGACATGACCACCTCCGAACCCTCCCTCTCCGTCGACTTGATCTTCGCCCACAAGTCTGGCGTGGATCTTTTCATTAAAGGAGCACTGTAGCTCCGTGTGCTTTGAAAAAAAGCTAGTTTTCTAAAGCAGCAAATAGCTGCTTCAGCTTTTCCTTTGATTTCAGCTTATTCTCACAGCAGCTTCCAAAATAAGCCCCTTTTTTTAGTTTACCAAACACTTAAAACCCTCACAGCTTTTTTTCATGGGTGCTTTTTTTTTTAGGGAACTTTAACGAAAAGCTACCGGTACTGTTTACTTTAACGAAAAACCACATTTTTACACTAAAAAGTCAATCCTGTCACTATTCACTTTACTATTTATTTTTTCCTTATCGTTAAAACTCAAAGTTTTCAAGCCATTTTCATTAGTTTTCCTTTTTTTTAAGCACCTCACTCCCAAACCACCCCTTAGTCTGCTTATCAAAGTGTTTTTCTTCATCTAAAAACCACGATCTAACATGGGACGGTTATATTTGTATATTATGAGTTACAAAGTCAATTGTCAGGTGCAGTTAGTTAAATCCTTATATTGAGTAAATCTTAATCGAACAATGGATGGTCTAATAGAAAATGTAGAAATCGAGCTTTTTATATGCATTTGGAACATGAAAACACTGACCACATACCTACAAGACCCCAGCAGCTGAGTTACTATGTATACTCAGTTGTTACATCGACTGGTTCATGCTTGTCTAGTAAGTTATAATTTAAAAAAAAAAAAAGAATCCTCCCTCAAATTACCTTGAACATTATTTAGTACGAATAGTGTTACTAGCCACTTCAACCAGCATAAGGACTAGTAGTTGTTTGCTTTCAAAAAAATGGTAGCTAAATGGCTAAAGTCCATTTGTGAGGGTTCTCTTTGATTAAGTCAAGTTATCCAAATAAAACCCTGTTTGGCCCCTTCCCAAATTATGCCCAAGCCATAGTTTGACATATTATATATATATATATATATATATATATATATATATATATATATATATATGTACGCCCTTTATGCAGAGAGATTTCCATTTTTTCAAAACAATGGATATACGTATATATAAAAAGAGAATTTATTAAAGAAAATACCACATCTGAAATTGTAATAATAGACAATTATGAGTAACTATTTTCAAAGAAGATGTCAAGTACTTAATTTCTATTTAAACTGAAACTATGTGCGTGTTTAAAGAACTTTTGGATTGCACATTTTCTTATCTAGGTTGAAATTGCACCTCAGTAGCTCAGAAGCATGTAAAGATAGATGAAAAATTCCATCAAAGTTCTGAACTATATTAATCGGATGATCTCTCTTTTTTTCTTTGCTTTCTTGATCAGTAGTCTAGGCTATCATTCACTGTCTAATGCCATCCATTTTCCAAACCCAAATCCTGTAATATTTGTATAATGTATATACATGGGCTTGATGCGTTTGTGGAAGGATGCCCCTCTAGGCTTGTTTCAACAAGGCTCTTTATGTCGGGCCCAGAAACTAAACTTTGCAAAATTTATTCCTAGACTTGATATGCAATCAAACGAATTTGGCTCCTCTCCAGATCTTATTGTCTGGAGCCTAAGAATTGAAAAAAATTTGGTCCTTATTTGTGTGGAAGAGAGATAAGAGCTTTTGATCTGTGTGAAGTAGGCTAATAAAATGAGTTAATGAAGGCCGACATATTCAATTTTAGTAGTCTAGATTGCTTGGTCCTTGACCTAAGAACAATACGAAATGAAAAAGATATTGTCCCAATCAAACAAAGAGCTCATAAGATCCTTTGTGAAAGATGGAGGCGAAATTTTTGTGAAAGATAGTTTACCTCACAATCCCATTTCTTTTGCAACACTAGAAATGAATATTTCAGGCCATATATGTTAGCTTTTCTTGTGAAATTGAATTCTCTATAAAGTAAAAGTAGGATACAAGAAAACTACTTCATGTCTAATTAACTATATGCTAAAATCTATTTCATGTCTTACCTCTAATAAACTAACTGCATTGTATTAGTTTGATCACACTATAAATCTTATTGCAATTGTAGCATGTACACATACCACTCATTGCTAATTCCACATTTTCTCTGTGAATGACATACTTTTACTTTGTAAATATTGGAGGCAGGTCCATGTACACATACCACTCATTGCTAATTCCACCTTTTTTTTGGGTGAATGACATACTTTTACTTTGTAAATATTGGAGGAAACTAAAGGATTAATGCCCTCATACCAAAAAATTCGGTTGCGTACAAGCCTCATCAGATGACTCGGTTGCAGGTCCAAACTCGCCTCCTTCTGACCTTTGTCTTCCTCGCTAGATGATTCACTTGCAAGTCCAAGCCCGTCCTCGTATCCATACACGTCTCCTTCTGACCTTTGTCTTCCTTGCTAGATGATTCACTTGCAAGTTCAAGCCCGTCCTCGTATCCATCCCTACTATCAGGTTGCCCACTTCCAACAACACCGATATTTTTCTAACTTGGTAATTATCACCTGCACAATCCGTCAGGTGTGGGGTTTTATCACAAAAGGTCTCAGCATTAGTTAGAGTGAGATTAGGGTATTTAAACTTCTTTTGTCATTGATACGGTTGATATGGGACATTTCAACATTCTTAATCTTGGGATGCTCGGTTGGCAGCTTCTAATGTTGGTGATTTGCGAATTGTGGTTCATCCACTGCCTTTAACTAAATCCTTATGTTGCAGACCGAAAAAATTCACATGTTGTTTAAAGGTATTTTTCTTGCATACCAAATATAAAAGTTGTCAATGAATTTATACTAATGATTGAATCAATTTCATTCAGGGTGAATATATGAATTGTAGTATGTTTCATTAATTCTAGTTGTGTCACGTATAATCAAGATTATTCATATTACACACACACATATATTGCACGATTTAGTCTATGAGAAAGACTTTATTTTGTTAGAGACGTCCCTCCCTCTCGGAAAAATCAATCAAACAACTAAATGCAAATGAATGAAACATGAATAGAACCGTATCTCTGGTACCGGCGCAACTACTTTTCTTCAATAAAAGAGAACAATATTTGATTACAATTGCACGGATCTGATTAAATTTCTCTTAAGTCATACAAGCAGCTCTGGCTTTAAGCATTAGAAGTTTGGGACTACAAAAAGAGCAGAAACAACTTAAATTGTTCAATGAATGATAGTTCTTTGTCCAACTCTCAAAACCTCAGCAATATTGATTCTTGAAGGCTAATATATCTCAATATTTAGTGAAAATACATTTCCACTTTTTCATTATTCCTAAAGGCAAAGAGTAATGCGAAGGGGACCTGGATCATCTCTTGAGCCCAAGGAGAGGATCCTCCTGACCAAGGATCCAAGACCGTTAGATGAAAATTCAACGGCTATAATTATTATAACTTTAAATGGACCCTCCTGTTTGTAGCCGTTGGATTTTCATCCAACGGCCTTGAATCCTTGGTCAGGAGGATCCTCTCCTTGGGCTCAGGAGAGGATCCAGGTCCATGCGAAAGGAGCCCAAACTCCACATCATAGAAAGGCATGACCAGAGTAAAGAGAGTAGTCTAGGGTTTAGCTTATATACTAGCTCGGATAACCAAACTAATATATCCAATTGTCATTTTAGAATCTCTAGCACTTTTCAATTTATCCTTCAAGTGCAGAGTAAGTGGTTAAGATAGTAACCCGGATGCGTGGGCAGCGTGCAGTGCCGGCAGATTGGGCTACAGAGCTTGTTTGCGACTTTTGGGCTGGAAAATGATGGATTTTGAACTTGGGTTGTTCTTGGAACTTGAAGAGGAGATCCTGATCTTTAATTCGATTCGTTTTGGGCCTATTTTGAAGCCCTGAAGGTCCAGAAATGTGGCTTTTTCTTTGATGGGCAGATTTCCTAGTTAAAATAGGAATGCAATTTTTAGTTATCCTTTTATTATTTTGTTTCCTAGTTTTTAGAAAACCTTTTCCTATGAGGATTTTAATTAGGAGTAGTATAAATAAGGCTTTTTAGCCATTGGGTTCTCAACACACAACATTGAGAGAACTGCTTTGGAGAATTTCAGACTTTTTACCTACAAGGTGTTTTCAATCTTTTTCTAGTTAATGATATTCTTTTTAATTTTTATTATGAATATGCAAAACTAATTCTCTTTGCAAGGATGAGGCCATGATCCTTAGCAAGAATATGTAGTTTCTTTTTAATTTGCTTATGAATTTATGCATGCAAGTTTTGAATTATTAATCACTGGTTTAAACTATCTAGTTGTTTTAGTGATTCGCGACCATTAGGATATTAGAAAAGTAATTTGATGCAATTTTAGCAGAGGGTTATCCCTGAAATTGATTAAGGCTTCTTGTGGTTAATATGTTTACATTCTATCTAGAAACGTAAAAAAAAAATCCAATGCCTGAAATTTAGATCCACAGGTCAAAATAATATAATAATTAGAATAGATCCAGTGTAAACAATTATCCCACACTTTATATGTACCCATTCATTTGGTCGGTTCGATTAGTGATTGGTTGGTTTCTATACTAAAATTTGATTGGTTTGGTTGGTTGATTGATGTTATTTGTTCGATATAGAATATTGTCGGAATTTAATTTTGTTTTTTTTAAGGTTAAAACATTCATAAATTGAATTACGATAACACAAAGTTAGAAAGAAAAAAAAAAAATCCTTGCCCAAAAAAATTAGCATTAAACAGTTGCACAACAACTAATTTAATTTGGGTTTTCGAGGGTTGGCGAAATTCACTGTTCACATATGAATTATGCTCTTTAGCGGACCTGAATGTTTGAATTTAGGTCCATAGGCTTACGTTGGTCTAACAAGTAACAATACCCACCAAACATGTTTGGTGATGAAATGGCTTTCCCTGGTAAATAAAAAACAGCATCATCAATGAAGACTAAAGCCACATAAACTTAGTATTTATTACCGTCAACGGGGGAGAAGGCCTCAAGCCCACTACTGCTTCTGCTTGGCCTGACTCGCAATCGCTGTCAGTATTTTCACATTCCTAACTTACGATGATCATGCTCCCAAGAAACAAAATTATAAAAGGAAATTCCTAATTCGACAAAATTAAAATACAGATTATGATCATTCACTGGACAAGAACCCGAGCAATAATAGGGAGATAGAAAGATTAATTAATTATGGTGCTCTAGATTTGGATATGATTTCAGCATGCAAGTGCTTTCAAGAAGCTGCAGCATTATTTGCTTCCTTATAGTACGTGTGGTCTTCTTCACCTCTTGTAGTCCCTTTCCTCCAGTGTTTATAGTATATGTACTGCAAAATTATCTGTTGTTATGCTTGTCAAGGGATATCATTAAATCAGATGTATCATACTTACAGTTACCAATCACATTGTTGGCCACATTTCTCACATTTCACTTATGTAAAAGATGAGGGAACAAAGTAATCGATAAGTATAGTAAGCACAGTAATTTCTAAACGTAACATAAAGTTGGAACTATTATAACACATGCTTTTATCCGTCATATTCACTGGTCATATCTAGTCACATTCCTCACATTTCACTTACGTTAAAGATGTGCCAACAAAGTGATCAATAAATATCGTAGACGTTGTGATTACTAATTAATGTATCATAAAGTTGAACTGCTTTTAATATGCATGAGGACTAGCAAAGGATACAAATAAGTCAAGTGCCACACAAACTGCAGCATCGAGCAACCATGGCATGTTGGCCTTAATGCTGTCCCACTTGGTGGTTCTTACAAGTATGCTGCAAATTGGAATATTCAAGCAAATTAATTGAGAAGCATGAGGAAATGGAGATAAGAAGATGATAAGAGTAGAGAGAGTACTGCATACCTTCCCACATAAGTGACATTTGCGATCAGTGCAAAGACGAACATTAGAGGATTCAATCCCTGTATGTACAAAACCAATAGTTTTAAACAGCTGGAATATATACTGATCATATGTAATTAAATACAATTACAAAAGGAATAAAAAAAAGAGAGTAAAGAATTACCTCCACACTTCCTCTTTTAATCTGGCCAATGTAAATCACACAGTGACCAAGTTAGGATCGTCCAAAACAAAATCGATAAATAGGGTAAAATAAACGTTTTGATAGTGGCAGAGATACGAATGAATAAAAAATAGTAAGAAGTGCATCTCCTTTATATATCAGCTGTGCCTATTTAATTCATTGGCTATGGATAACTCCTTAATTAATAAAATATATACGCACATTTAACCAAATCTGAGGGAGTCGACCGCCCATGTATATAGCAGCCATTAGCCAGCCCAGCCATTGACCAAAGGTACTATGCTCAACTGAGTGTTCCTGTACAAACACTAATATATATATATCAGCTAATGAAGACTATTTTGGATGAAGAAAAATGTTCTCGTCGGATTGTTCAACAACATAACAGTGTAAATCTAGACTAATTAAGGATCATGTGAATTTTCGAATGAGCGGTATTAATAGATAAATATAGTTCTGTGACCGCCAATCATACCTGCAAGAGTTTCCTCCCAGTTACTCCCAGGTAGACTTGTGCCAAGCCCTTTGTTTGTGAAGGCAAGTTAAGTGATGTTGCTAGAAATGTTCCGTACCCTACCTGGAATTACAGTACACAAAGTGGTGAGCAAATCAAAACAATATAACAGTTTTAGACAATGTATAAAATGACCGTAAGTCGGAAACTGGATTTGTGAGGCTCACCAATCTTGGGATTGGCCTAGGCTGGGCAACAGAGTTCTTGTTGGATGTAACCGGAGCTGACTCATCCTCAGAAGATGAGTCACTGTCTATTGTCATTGCAGAAGGGCCGCTTCTAGCTGCCCTCATATACGTTCGAAACGGCGGAGTACCACTGCCAGCCAAAGATCTCGCTGACCTGTAAAAATTAATTAACAAGAATCTCAGTTTTATCAATCAAGTTAAGATACATCATAATTGTGGAACATATATCTGTGGAAGTTGTAGGAGGAGGTTACATACGTATAGTAGAACTCCCTTTTAGGAGTGGCTTTGGGTGAAGCACTTGGCATTGGAATGCCTGAATCAGCCAACTTTGGATTCAATGGCTTTTTATTCTCTTCTTCATCCTAATTACATGATAATTGATCATTAGACCCTCGTATTACCCGGCCGGCCGGCTTCAGTTAATAACAATAATTCAGAATATAATTGATGGATGGAGAGGCCAAAAATTAAAATTGAAATGGATGTTGTACCTTCTGTCTTGCTGTGATATTTCGGCATTTCCACCATGTATAGATGTAGTCATAGTACACACTTTGCAATACTAATACTACTGTACTTGCTGTGTAGAGCTATTAATTAAAGAAAAATAAAAGAACATGTCATAAACTAAAGTTTAAAAAAAAAAAAAAAAGCGATATTACTAATATAAGGAGTGAGTTTAAACTCGAAATGTAGTGGGTTGAAGAAAAAACAAAAAAACAAAAAAACCTAGCCACCGAAGTAATCCTTCACTCGATAAACTAAAATTAAAGTAATTAATGACCTACTTAATACCCCAGTCACTCCCCTAAATTTATGGGAATTATTTGGACCTAAATTGATGGGATTAATTTGGAGAAATATTATTAAAAAAAGAAAAAAAAAAAAAGGTCCTACTATAGATTCGGGCATGGGCCTAAATTGGTGGGATTAATTTGAACCTAAATTGATGGGATTAATTTGGAGAAATATTATTTTTTAAAAAAGGTCCTACTATGGATTCGGGCATGGGCCTAAAGTGTCGTGAATTTTAAATTTATCATTTCTTGCTACAAGTGCAATTGCAAAGAAAAGCAAATATATATAGAAACGTAACCCAAAGTTTTAGGAGATGCAATTACCAGAGCTGTGTACAACTGGGTCGGCAACTGCATAAAAAAAAAATGGCTACAATTAAAATATTTTACACCAGAAATTTAACAAAGTTAACGGAATAAAAATCTGACAGTTTATGGTGGAGACCCTGTCGTGCATCAAGATAAAGATAATGGTTTTAACCAGGGCCAATCACCCGCTGATGGCTTTCTGGACCACCAGACTAACAAACAACATAACTATGGCAGATAGAAAGACAATATATAGCAATTTGCTGGGTTAACTCACCGTTGCTGGTTCCAGAAAACAACCCAATAAATTAAACACATCCCTGCATGAAACCCAAAAAACAAATATTTTAATTAATTAATTAATTTTTAATAACATATTACATAACTTTAAACCACCTTTTTCTATTTAGGGAAGAGGGAGATTTGAGCACTCAGAAACGAAATATTACTGGACTAAGAGTTAGTCGTCAGTCAAAAACTAACCCGGCGACCCAAGTGCAAAGGAAGGCGAGGGAGACTCCGTGGCTGGACTTGGTGTGAAAGTTTGTGATGATTTGAGGAACTTCAGCCACCCCCCAACACACCAAGCTGATCAGACCAAAAACAAATGAGATGTCATCGTTGAGATTGCAAAGGCAGTCCTTGAAATACTTCTGAACCCAACGCGCGCAGGGTTTGTTCTCCGCCACGCAATAAGAGAGAGGCATTCTCTCCGGCCGTCACTGAGTGGCTGCTGAGTCTTGTTTTGTTGGTGGTTTTCCAATTTGCAAAGCTGATGAAAATGGTTTTCTTGGGGAGAGAGAGAGAGAGCCAGCAATACTTATGAAGTAAAAAACACAAGACAAGACAACATATTACAGAGGAAGTGAGGAATCATATAGAAGCCTAGAGTATACCTTAAAGTCTTGTCTGTTTATTGGGTCAAATTGTAAATATGTAAAACAGGGCAATGCTAAACATGTGGCATGCCTAGTTTTTAGCCTGATGTAAGTATGTGTCTGTTTGTTGGTGGAAAAGAAAATACTGTGCAGGGTGGGGGAGTGTGTGGTGGTGAGCGTATTTTACATTGCGACAGATTTCTGCACTCCTTTTACCATATTCTTTTTATTTATTTTTATTCGTACGGTTACGGTTAAGTCACGTCAACATTATATATTTTTTATAAAGATAATAAAATAAAAAGCAATACGAATATAAAATATTGATGTGATTTAATCGTGACCGAACAAATAAGACGGGATGGGAAGGGCACTGTAACAAGAGGACAGACAATCTGCCTCCATTCTATATAGGCTAATGTTAGGGAGATTAAATTTGTAAACAACGTTTTGAAAATTAAAGGACATGAAAATTGATGATTGGTTTATTATTTAAATATTGATAAACGTGTTTCTTCCTATTAGTAACACATCATTTAGTTTATAAATTTAGTCTCCAAATTTAATCTCCCTAGCATTATCCTTCTATATAATACCATGCTTTTTATTTGCCTAAGAAATATTAATTAATCTTATATATAAAGCCGGTAGGGCTATTGAATAGTGATTTTTTGGGTCACAAGCTTCACAAAAAAAGTGGACAGAAATGCCTCTTAAACAAAAAAAACCTTCAAAAACAATCCAAAATAATGCATCAAATGTGACAGGAATATTTTCGTCATTTTAACAGTGTTTTTAAATAATTACTTTTTTTTGTACAGTTTTTTTTATTTTTTTATAATTAGTACCTCGCAATAGGTTAGCAATAATGTGATTCAATCCGTTGTTCATTAAATATTATTTTCTTTATTTTTAAACACATTCAAAGCATCTTAAGATGCATGTAATGTCGGTTATAAAAAAAAGTTTTTCGCACCCGCATAATAATGTGATTAAATTAGTTGTCAATTTTTTTTGAACAAACGATATTATCTACACTAAGGGAGGTGTGCTTAGGCTCGCAATGAGATAACAATAATGTGATTCAATCAATTGTTTATTAAATATTATTTTCTCTATTTTTAATGTAAATTCAATAGAGGCCTATTTTATTATGTGAATTCAGCTACTTTGATCAGTTTATGAGGGGTTTCTTCTAGCATGATCTAAGATTATTCATTTAATTCAAATATTTGACTTTCCTTTTGTCAATTTACGCATATAAGTACATTTAAAATGTGTATATCGTGCGTAACACGTCGTGATTCAAAAAATATCTTTTACACGCGTGCGTGCATGCATGAATGCTAGTGTCAATAAAAGAGAGCTCTGAAAAGTTCACACTGGTAAAGCGTTCCTATATGAGTAGTTCAAACGGACAAAAATATATAGGTAGAAATGTTTCTTAGAAAGGATCGAATACTTTATATATGCTATTGCTTCTAAATAAAAATTGCTTCGGGTGTCATTGAGTAAGCAAAAAATTTGAAGTTTAAATACTTCTAGTGATATTTTATTTCATTTATAAGCAAGAAATTTTAGATTCGATTATCGTTAAAGATGAATTTGAATAAAATTATTATGACTAGTCCATTATGAAGTTTAGTCTTTCGAACGCTAAAAGTGTTTTTATTAGAATCATATGAAATTTTTTTATACAAATGTTTTTTTTTTAACTTTTTTTTTTTTGAAAAAGTTGTTGAAGTGCTTCCAAATGAAAGCACATAGGAGATGCTACTTTCAGAAAGCCTTTTAAGTGCATACTTCAGTTAGAAATTTTCTAATTTTTTTTTCTATGAAATATTATTATAAACGTTTTTGGTGATCTAAAAGCATTTTCAAATATATCCTACTACAAATAGGTACTTGATTTATGGATAAAATTAACTTAATCAGGAATTTAAAATTTTGAACGCAAGATAAATGTGGGAATAAAAAAATATTAATAGAGAAGTCATATCTTCAACGGTTTAATTTTGTTTCTCTCTAGTGAATATTGATTAATCATTTCCCCCCTAAAGAAATTAAAGATCTTTGAATTATATATTATATTCAAACAACAATCTTAAAATTAAACTGCCTTTAAGAATATAAATTTAGGAATCCTGCGAATCTTTATTTCATATGCCTCCCCTCATGCTTGCATAGCTAGATGTAACTGACATGAATTGACGCTGGAGCCAACTCAGTACTAGAAAAGTTCAATAATGCATATGGGTGCAAAGGAATAGGATCTTCCGAGTCTTCTTTGTGAGAATCCAGAGGATCAATCAATTATGTCTGTTTAATTGATTCTTGGATTCCCACGGAGAAGATTTGGAGAGAATCCTTATCCGGGTGCAAAGATGTCAAGAACATGTCAACATTCTTCAATCAAAGATCAGCTGGTGTATATATATATATATCTAAGTTTTCTCTTTTTCGTTTCACCGCTTGCAAATTTTTTATGATATTTTATTTATTTATTACTTGCTTGTAGCATATCTCTTTGATACTAACCTTGTTTGTTTATTAAGTTTAGATCAAAGATAAGCGATATTAGAAAACCATGTGTGACAGTGAGAGTCGTAGAGTGGAAAGAAAAGTAGGAATGATTTTAAGAAAGATATCGAAATAACATGGTTACATTTTATGGAAAATAGCAAGCAGACAATATATAAAAGCATTATCAAATTGATTCTAGATCAAACTTGCTGACGCATTTGGAAATATTCGATTACATCGCATTCTCCAAAATTCAACTTTGAGTTTTTTTTAATTTTATTTTTATTTTTCTAATCAAGTATGCTTTAAAAACTAGTTAAGTCATTCACTAGGAATGTAATAATAATAATATTCATGATCAGCTCTCTTTTGTTTGAGCTGTTGTCTTTGCACTGCACCAATTCCTATCGATCGTGGTATCAAAGAAATATATAGTAGAATATCCTACTCCACCTTCGTGCAAGTTGCAAACTACTTTTGAAGTGATAAGATTATGAATATACAGATAAATATAGTTGACGGGCATGAAATTGAAGAAGATTAAAATTTAATAAAAATTTGGTGTTAAATTGGATATTGATTTTAGTCCTCTAATGTGTACTTAATTTAAATTTATATTATAATTTTATTTGAATATTTAATAGATATCTTATTTAATGTTATTACATTAAAATTAAAATTATTTATTATTTTACACATTTTAATTCATTATATTTATTTTACTTCCTCTAATTAGAGTATCTAAACGTCCGTATCATAATATATTTTACTTAGTGTACCAAAATGTTTGTACCTAAATATATTGTAGTGAATTAGTGGCACATAAGAAAATATGCAAAAACATAAGTGTACTGAAAAATTTCGTACCTAAATATATCATACTAAACTAGTATACCGAAATGCCGATACCTAAATATATTATAATAAACTAATGTACTGAAATATCAGTACCTAAACATATTATACTAACCTACTGTATCAAAATGTTCGTATCTAAATATATTGTAATGAATTAGTGGCACATAAGAAAATATGTAAAAACAAGTGTACCGAAAAATCTTTACAAAAATATTTTCTTATATAAGATACTTACCATAATGAGAATTAAAATTTATAATATTTTCATAAAATTTAATTAATGAACACCATAAAATTATAAATAAAAAAAAGAGACATTTAATATGGTGACATTAAATAGAGTCTAGGGTACTAAAATTAAATTTTAATCTTGTATAAGATATTTTTCTAAACTTCATCTTATTTAAGAATTAAAATCTAGTTTTCTAAAAAAAAGTATGATAAAAATAAGTATAGCTTCTTTTTTTGTCAAAAGATAGGAATTTTATTAGACTTAAATACGAACAGTTACAAAAATACGTATAGTTATATCATGTACAAAGGAGATAATTAGTTCAAAAATTGAAAATGCAACATCTGTTTTGGTGTATCTAATAACATTAGTCGGATAAATTTATTTTATAGATTATTTATAGAAAATTACCTATATTCTTATTAGTGTTTCAGTTTTTACTTTGCATTCCATGTAATCACTAAACTGTAACTCTTTGTGCAGAACTGTTGAAAAATTGATTTATCTTTAGCATTTTTTTCTTGCTTATATATATGTAAAATAGCATATACCGACTAATTTCTTGATTTGGAAACTACACATCCATATATTAAGCGCATCCAAAAATAATAACCACTGTGAATCAAACCCACAATAAGGGCCAAATTCAATGTGCAATGCAGACAAACAAACCAACAGCAAGCAAACAATGCAGCAGATAGATTGGCCAAATATATACCCAATAATTACTCGAACCTAGCCTCCATATTCATCCAGGTTCATCCATTTTACTTCTTATTTTTCGTTCCTATTACAAAAAAACCTGTATGTTGCCCTGGTCTACCTCATCAAATTTTATGACAGGGAGGCAGGGACGGTAATTCAGAAAAGCGAGCAATAAAGTTCGTAACAGCCCCTTTTACCTTTTCATCATTTGTGTGATTCATTTCATGTTAAAAAAAAAAAAAAAAAAACAATAATAAAAAGGCAAAAAAAAAAAAAAAAAGTAATGGAAAAAGAAAACGAAGGGAAGGAAACATTTTAAATAAATATCAAACAGCTGTGTAGATGAGAATAACCCTTTGAAATCTGATCCTTAAAGCAGAGGAAAACGATAAAAAGAACGGCGACGGTGTGCTGCAACTTGTCTAATAATCATATCGCAAACGTGTGTCAATGTCATTTCGTTCTTATCCAATAGTACGTAGTGTGTTTGCATGTTGAGATAAAGTTTGAGTGTATGCTTTTACCAAAAAAAAAGTTTGAGTGTATGCTGGTACTCAATTCTATGCGTGTCTTGATCGAAGAATACGATATATATGATTGAGTTTAAGAGAGCTAGGGTTTGTAAAATTTGAGGTTAAGACGGCAAGCGTACCAAGGTTTTGTTTGTACAAAAGTTGTCTGTGTGACTATAACTTTGTGCAAGTCTCTTTTTAATTTATACTCTAACAGTAGCTGCCGAAATATTCCAAGTGGAGCCAGCAGCCTCGTAATCTTTTGGATTTTGCTAGCTAGCTATTGTCCCCATGCATGCATGCATGTCTCCCACAAGTCTAAGTAGAAGCTAGAAGGGTTTTAATAACTACAATGAAATTGATAAGAAGGGGAATTCGATTAGGCTCTCTAGGAAACCCTAGGAGAGCGCCGAAAGCCGTAACGGAATTCTTGGTATTCCATTCACCGCTGCGACAGACTTTTAGAGGAGACGATTACCGACTCCGAGAGGGTCGTCTTTCATGGTGTGGGGAAGGTTGTTCCATTTTACGACTCGGTACGTGCAGTTCTGTGTGTGGGGTTGGGAGTGGTTAGGTACGGGCTTTGCAACGATGGAGGATATGGTTTCAAAGTTCTCTGGAAAATTTGCAATAACAGAAGAGGAACATAAGATTGTTGTGGTTGATAGAGGAGGCGCTATCTCTAAAGTCGTCTAAAGTATTCTTAGTGGGGGAGGTGTTGACAAGAAAACCACTGAATAAAGAAAATTTCAAGCGACAGATGAGAGACTTGTGGAGACCTAAGGCCGATGTGCTAATATTTGAGTTGGAGGCTGACAGATTCGTGTTTGGCTTTAATACCAAGCAGGAACGGACTATGATCCAGAGGGGTGGCCCGTGGCTATACAATAAGCAGTCTTTGCTAGTCCTTTGAGGAGGCTGATGACATAACTCATCCTGCCAGGGAGCAACTATCGTCTCAAGAATTCTGGGTCCAAATTAAGGGGCTCCCGATTTGCTACATGACAAGGCAAATGGGTAAACTCATCGGAAATATCTTGGGTGAATATGTCTTATCGGATCAAAGTAGAAAATAGTTCCAGTTCAAAAGCATTCTTAGAATTAGAATCTTTGGGTATCAATCCAATTGGATGGGAAAGTGGTATAAGTAGATGTTCGTTATGAGAAGCTTCCTCTTACATGTCTATGTGGTATAATGGACCACGTGGAGGAACAATGTGACAAATTTAATGGACGAAATGATGATAATTGTGCAAAACTGTATAGGAGGTGGTTTCAAGATGATGTATTAGGTAAAGACTATATGAAGCCACAAGGTAAGAAGTTTGGCCCGGATCCGTAGGTTGGGTGGTTCATGAAAGTGCCAGATTCTGAGGAAGGTGATGAATGCATGAGGGAGGCGGAAGTTGGGGTAGAGAATGGCGGAACGGACCGGCGCGTGGCACAGCCAAGAGAGGGAGATGGGAGTCAAATCATTGGGGTTCTCATGGCTTCATTTGGTAAGTTAGGGCAGTCTCTAAAGGTGATTGATGAACATGTGTTAATGCGCAGTATACAGGATCTTAATAAGATTGCCCATGATGACGAGATGATTGACACATCAATGGCAATTATACCATTTGTGGAGATCAATGATATTATTACGGGTCAACGGGAGAAGAGTAACGATCTTGAGAAGGTGCAGGGAGAGAATGACATTGGGCTTATGGCGCTAGCTCTTTCAGATGAGCCGCATGTGGCATGCCTTATTAGTGTGGGACAACTAAATGCACCCACCCCAATTCGGGAAGGACCATTAGTGCAGCGTAATGCAGGAAGGGCACACACTGATTGGGTAATGGGATCAGACCCATTTAACTTAGATCCTTTTATTTTTGGACTTAGTGGTCCCGTGCAAGGAAGAGGACAAATGAAGGTAGAGGTTAGAGGTAGAGGCAGCAAGCGAACCAAAGGGGTGTATACAAAGCTACCTGAACTTGGCAAGAGACATACACGTGAGCAAGAGGGTGGAAAAACTGTATATGTAGTGAAGAGGATGGCGGTGGTGATGGAGTCTTTGAATTTTTCAACAGCGGCGGCTGACGAGGATCAGCCCCGCCGAGAACAATGAGTTACATTAGTTGGAATTACCGGGGGCTTGGAAACCTACCAGGCATAATCTTTGGATTGATAAACGAAAAGATAAAAGCTTTGATAGCTTTGAAGGTTTTCTACACAGCAAAAAACTATGAACTTATCCGAGAGAAAACACAGAGAGAGATGAGGAGGTTTTTCAATATTTTTCTCTATGAAGAACAAGAGAGTACAACCCTATATCATCTAAAAACAGGGCAAAATGAAAAGATGCCATTTACTAAGAACAAGGACTCATCTCCAGCCATTCACGCCATTGGAGGCTACGATCCTTCCACTTGGAGGAGGATCGGATAACACAGTACAGATGAAAAAAGATAAGATTAACAGCTGTAAGGTTTCTAAAACTGGAATGTAGAACTAGCCGTTACAATTTCAAAGCTAACGGCTATTACTAAAATTGGCAACTTCTTCTTCTCTTCGATTTCAAGCATCTCCTCACTTCCATTCTGCAGGATTGTCTTCTGCAAGTTTAATTAAGCTAAGTATGCAGCTTAATTTCCAACAGCCCCTCTTAAGCTGCTTACTGGCTTAACTCCAAGTCTCAACCTCAAATGATTGAATCTATCTTTTGGCAAAGCTTTTGTAAAAATATCTGCAAGTTGTTCTTCACTTCTGCAGAATTGTAGATCAATCACACCCTCATGTAAAGCTTCTCTTATAAAATGATACCTTCTGTTTATATGCCTAGTTCTCTAATGGAAAACTGGATTCTTAGCCATAGATATGGCTGACATATTGTCACAGAACAAAGGAGTTTCCTCAGTTTGCATTTCTCCAAAATCATCAAGAACAAATCTCAGCCAAATAGACTGTGCTGTTGCCTCTGATGCTGATACATACTCAGCTTCGGCTGTTGATAGTGCAACTGCGTTTTGTTTCACAGAAGCCCAAGAAAAAATTCCACTTCCAAAACTGAATGCATATCCAGAGGTGCTCCTACTATCATCCTCACTACCTACCCAATCTGCATCACAGAATCCAATGAGAATTGCAGTTTTGTCCTTCAAGTACTCAATGCCATAATTGAGAGTCCCTTGCACATATCTTAGTACTCTTCGTGCAACCCCCAGATGCTTCTTGGTAGGACAATTCATGAATCTTGACAGTAAGCTTGCAGCATACATTAGATCGGGTCTAGTTGCAGTTAAATACAGTAAGCTGCCCACTATTCTTCTGTAAAGACCTTCATCAGCTAGCTCACTTCCATCTACTTTCTTAAGCTTTTCACCTGTGGGCAAAGGAATGGATACTGGTTTGCAGTCTTCAAGTCCAAATTTCACAAGCAGAGACTTGGCATACTTACTTTGATGAATAAACACTCCTTGGTCAGTTTGTAGTATTCCCATGCCTAGGAAGTGATGTAGGAGTCCAAGATCTGACATTTCATATCTTTGCATCATCTCCCTTTTGAACTCAGCAAGCATCTTCTCACTACTTCCAGTATACACAATGTCATCAACATATATTGAGACAATTATCAACCCTCCTTCATCATCAGATCTAGTGTACAAAGTGGCTTCACTTGTGCTTCTTTTATACTTGCATAGAGAAAGGTATGCATCAAACTCACTGTACCAGGCTCTAGGTGCCTGTTTGAGTCCATATAAAGCTTTCCTTAACCTGTAGACTTTGTGGCATGCATTTTTTAACTCGAAACCTTCAGGCTGTTCTACATACACCTCTTCATTAAGCACACCATTCAGAAAAGCTGACTTGACATCCAACTGAAACAGTTTCCACCCATTTTGTGCTGCAAGTGCAATAAAGGTTCGAATTGTGTCGAGCCTTGCCACTGGGGCAAAGGTTTCATTGTAGTCTACCCCAGGTTTCTGTGCATAACCTTTTGCTACAAGACGGGCCTTGTGTTTTTGAACTGTTCCATCAAGGTTTAGTTTAGTCTTAAACACCCATTTCACCCCTATAACAGGTTTATCCACTGGTCTCTCAACTAGTTCCCAAGTGTTGTTTTTTTCAATCATTTCCAACTCTGAATTCATTGCTTCTTGCCAAGCTTTGTCACTTGCAGCTTCTTGATAATTCTCTGGTTCTATGATGCACATGTGACACCTTGCATATATATCATCCAGAGTTCTCACCTTCACTGGAGTGGAGCTGGGTGTGGAACCTTGGCTGTGACTCTCTCCATTAATGCCAACTGATTCATCAACCATTGTGTTTAAGTTAGAGTCTGCACCATTACCAAACTGAGCTTCATCAGTTTCCTCTTCACCAATTTCATCTTCAGTTCCATTTCCTTCAAGATTTAAAGGTATTGAGATAGACTCCACCTGTTCTCTTTCCCAGTTCCATGACTTGTCTTCACTGAAGATCACACTTCTTGAAAGAACAATTTTATTGGATTGCAGATCATATATTCTATACCCTTTTTCACAGCTTCCATATCCCATAAAGATCCCCTTTTTGGTTCTGTCATCAAACTTTTGTCTCAAGGGTGATGGGACATGGGTATAGCAAATACAACCAAACACTCTTAAATGTTTAATTCCAGGCTTTCTGCCTGTGAATGCTTCAAATGGGGTTTTGTCCAACACAGATGTTGTAAAACATATATTTTGAAGATATACAGCTGTGCTCACAGCTTCTGCCCAGAAATTCAAAGGAATTTTTTTTCCAGTCATCATAGACCTTGCCATCTCACCAATTGTTCTATTTCTTCTCTCAGCCACTTCATTTTGCTGAGGAGAGTAAGCAATGGTTAGTTGCCTATCCATTCCCATGGTTGCACAATAATCTAGAAATTCCAGTGAGGTGTATTCTCCACCTCTATCACTCCTTAGCTTCTTCAAGTTGAACCCACTTTGCAATTCAACAAACGCTTTGAATTTTTTGAACACATTGAAGGTGTCAGACTTGTTTCTGAGGAAGTACACCCAACACATTCTTGAAAAATCATCAATGAATGTGATGAAATATCTATTTCCTCCAATGGACTCATTCTGCATTGGTCCACACAAGTCTGTGTGTACCAACTCAAGTGGATGGTTAGCTCTCCATGCTTTTCCTTTGTCAAATGGTTCTCTGTGATGTTTCCCTGTAACACAACCTTCACACACATCTTCAATTTCAGTCAAGGCAGGTAAACCAAGTACCATTTCCTTCTGTTGCATCTTCTTCATGCTAGCAAAGTTCAAGTGTCCAAGTCTTCTGTGCCAGATCCAAGAATCTTCAATTACAGAAGCTTTTCTTACTGCAGGTGTTATGGATTCTAGTGAGAGAGGAAAGCATCGATTTCCTGCCATGATTACTTTTGCTACAACATTTTTGAGGTCTCTATCATCGAAGACAACAACCATATTGTTCCCAAATAGAACATAGTATCCATGTTCTATCATTTGTCCTACACTTAGCAAATTCTCATCCAAACCTGGAACCAGCAAAACTTCATTTATATACCTTTTCCCACACTGAGTTTCAACCACTAGAGTCCCTTTTCCAGTTGCTTGTACTAGATCTCCAGTGCCCATTTTAACTTTACAAGTCACAGACCTGTCAATATTTATTAACACAGATTCCTGAGATGTCATGTGATTACTACAGGCGCTGTCCACAAACCACACACCTTTATCTTGCATAATGGAAGAGTGACAAGCATAAAACATGGTTCTTGTGGTTACTTCTTCCTCCTTCGCATAATTTGCTACTGGCTTGTGACTATCACAGTCCTTTGTAGTATGCCCAAAACGGTTACACTTTCCACACTTAGCTTTCCCCTTGTATCTGCAGATACCAAAATGGTATTTCTGACAAACTTGACACTGTGGTTTCACACCCCCTTGACTACTACTTCCTTGCTTGTTTTGTGAGTTAAATTTGTTGTTCCAACTTCCACCATTACCATTGTTCCAACTTGAACCATTGTTATTATTCCAGTTACCATTTTGAGACCAATTTGATCCCTTCTTGTATTGTCCCTGCCACTTTTGATTTGGCCTACTCTGTGAACCCTTGTAGGTACCACTGACTTGATTGTTTCCTACTCTGAGACTACTAAAGGCTCTCTCGGTTCCATTCAATTTGTCCCTTTCATCATGCAAGTCTTCTCTTTTATCAAATACTTTGACAGATGCAATGACTTCTTCAACCCTAATAGCATCCAGATCTCGAGTCTCTTCAATAATAGATACAATGGACTTATACCTTCTACTTAGACTCATTAGTAATTTCTGTACAATTCTTTGTTCATTGACATCTTCACCAAGAGATTTCAGATTATTCACAATTCCGAAAAACTTACCTAGATAGTCATCTAAGTTTTCACTATCTGTCATTCTCATATACTCAAAATCAGCCCTAACAGCTTGAAGTTTTACTGCCCTTACCTTTTTATCTCCTCTGAACTCTCTTCTTAGAATATCCCAAGCACCCTTTGCAGTCTTCTCATTTCTGATGCGAGGGAAAAGCTCATCCGTTATAGCTCCCTGAATGAAGCTTAATGCCTTGGCATTTTTGATTTTGTCTTCTTTGGAGATGATGGGTGCTTCCACTGGAACTTGTTCAGCCTCACCCTCTTCATCTCCAGATTCTTCTCCTCTCTCGAAAATCTGTTGTGATTGTACTCCAAGTTCTACTGAATCCCATAGGTCATGTGCTATGAGGATAATCTCCATTTTGACAGCCCAAAAATCATAGTTTGTGCCATCGAACTGTGGAGTTCGTAAATCTCCACTGGAGGAACCTGATCCCACCATTTCTTAGTGAGTATCGGAGACTCTAAAAACTAAAGACTCTACCTTTATCCTTTCTGAGATGTTTTTTTTCTTTCAAAAAAAACCTCTTCACAGTTTACGCCCCTTCTTTGAATCAGAACCGGAGCTCTGATACCAAGTTAAATGGTACCAGGCATAATCTTTGGATTGATAAACGAAAAGATAAAAGCTTTGATAGCTTTGAAGGTTTTCTACACAGCAAAAAACTATGAACTTATCCGAGAGAAAACACAGAGAGAGATGAGGAGGTTTTTCAATATTTTTCTCTATGAAGAACAAGAGAGTACAACCCTATATCATCTAAAAACAGGGCAAAATGAAAAGATGCCATTTACTAAGAACAAAGACTCATCTCCAGCCATTCACGCCATTGGAGGCTACGATCCTTCCACTTGGAGGAGGATCGGATAACACAGTACAGATGAAAAAAGATAAGATTAACAGCTGTAAGGTTTCTAAAACTGGAATGTAGAACTAGCCGTTACAATTTCAAAGCTAACGGCTATTACTAAAATTGGCAACTTCTTCTTCTCTTCGATTTCAAGCATCTCCTCACTTCCATTCTGCAGGATTGTCTTCTGCAAGTTTAATTAAGCTAAGTATGCAGCTTAATTTCCAACAACCTCCGTGCAATCCGGGCCCTAAAGAGACTTGTTCTCTTAAAAGCTCCCATTGTGATTTTTTTTTTTGGGAAACGAAGAGTTTGAAAGAGTATATGGAGAACTTAAAATCACAATTACAGTTTGACTTTATTTTTATAGTACTGAGTCGAGGAAGAATAGGTGGTTTGTGTGCAATGTGGAAGAAGGAGGCAAATCTTTCACTCAGAACATATTCTAATAATCACATGGATTTCGAGGTGGGAGGTTTGGGTGATACATGACATTGGAGGGTTACTTTTTTCTATGGTTACCCAACGGAGATCGATCGTCATAAGTCCTGGACTTTATTAGAGCAATGACATGCCAACTCGTCCTTGCCATGGTGTTTTATAGGGGATTTTAATGAGACTTACGAGCAGATGAGCAGGAAGGTAGAGATTTTCGCAGTGAGAGACAGATGGAAGGTTTCCGACATGCATTATCAAGTTGCCAACTCTAGGACTTGAGATTTATCGAAAACAAATACACTTGGGAAACTACACGCAATAGGGGAATTAGAGTTTGACTAGACTGTGCTATAGCTAATCAAAGTTGGATTGACTTGTTTCCACAGTTTCGGGTGAGCCATTTGAAACCCACGTCATCTGATCATATTCCTCTTTTAATGGAATGGGAGATTAAAAGAAGATTACAAGCACGTAGATGTTTTAGGTATGAAGAAGGATGGACAGCTCAAGAAGGCTGTGCCGATGCAGTAAAGGCTGGCTAGGAGTCGACTTTCACAGGTTCTCCCATGTTCCAAGTGACAAAAAAAAAATTAAAACCACAAGGTGTCAGTTGTTAAAGTGGGTAAAACGCACGGAAATAACAAATCCAGGGGCAATTACAGAGACGGGAGATAAACTAAACTCTGTATTTAGTCACCCTTTTACTAAGACTACCATTGCTTAAAGACAGGATCTTTATAATCGTCTGCACTCGTTACTGACCCAAGAGGAAGCATATTGGTACAAAAGTCCAGGGTGAATTGGATTAAGTTGAGGGATCAAAATACGCAAATTTTTTCACCAGAAAGCTAATAGAAGGCAGCAAAAGAATGGTTTATGTGGGTTGTTTGATGATAGTGGTGGCTGGCATAAGGATAAACAAGGTATGGAAAATGTTATTGTTTAATATTTTTAAAGCTATTTGACTCGCAGGGAAAACAAGACGCAACAATGGTACTCGAACATATAACACCCAAAGTCACGATAGCCATGAATTCTGAATTATTGCCTTTTACAAATGAAGAGATAAAGTATGCACTTTTCCAAATGCACCCTACAAAGGCACAGGGGCCGGACAGTATGTCGCCTGGATTTTATTAGAAGCATTGGGAGATTGTGGGGCAGGATGCGTGTGATGGAGTTCGGTCCATTTTCTCTTTGGGTGGTATGTTGCGAAAGATTAATTATACTCATGTCACTCTTATTCCGAAGAACAAGGATCCCACATTGATGACCCAACTCCATCCGATTAGTCTGTGTAATGTTATATACAAAATTTGTTCAAAAGTCTTAACTAACAGATTGAAGAGCATATTACCGGATGTTATCTCACTTGTTGCGTAGTGCATTTGTACCTTGAAGATTGATTTCAAATAATTGCCTCGTAGCATTAAAGATTATGCATCACATGCATAAGAAAAAAAGTGGTTGGAATGAGGTGATGGCATTGAAGCTAGATATTAGTAAAGCCTATGACCGTATTGAGTGGAGTTTCTTGGAACAGATTATGAAAATTTGGATTCGCCGATGAGTGGATATCTCTTATTATGATGTGTGTCACTACTGTCACATATTCTTTCAAACATAATGGCGAGCCAGTAGGTTATGTGCATCCAAAGAGAGGTATAAGACAAGGGGATCCATTATCACCTTTTTTATTTGATCTGTGTGTTGAAGGTTTGTCAGCCTTATTTGATGCGTGGGAAAGCCAAGGCCGATTAAAAGGGGTGGCTGTAAGTAAGGAGGCCCCCAGTGTTCACCATTTATTATTTGCCGACGACAGTTTCATTTTTGTGAGGAGTAACTTGTAGGAGTGTTTAGAGGTCAAACACTTATTAGAAGTTCATGAGAATGCTTCGAAACAAGCAGTTAATTATTAGAAGAGTTGTGTGTCATTTAGTGAAAACCTTAATATGTATGGTGGCCAGTTACTTGTGGACTGTTTGGGTGTGACAAGGGTTAAGTACCATAACTGCTATCTTGGTTTACTGGTCTATGTAGGTAAGGCCAAGAAGTTGACTTTTGCTTATTTGAAGGATAGATTGTGGAAAAAGCTTAAAGGATGGAGATGAAGTCTATTGAGTAGTGCGAGGAAGGAAATTCTGATAAAAACAATGGCACAAGCTGTGCCATTGTACACCATGCAAATGTTTTTTCTCCTTAAAACTCTATGCGAAGAGCAAAGTCAAATGGTAGTCAAATGGTAGCTCAGTTTTGGTGGGGGCGTGAATTGGGCAAACGTCGAATCCATTGGATGAAGTGGAGTAAAATGTGTAAACTGAAAAGTGATGGGAGTTAGGGTTTAAGGATCTTTACACTTTTAACCTTGCTTTACTTACTAAGCAAGGATGGCGTTTAATCCAGCACCCCGAGTCTCTTACTGCCCGTATATTCAAAGCAAAGTACATTCCGACGACAAACTTCTTACAAGCTTCGGTAAGATCAAATGCATCGTTTTGTTGGAGAAGTGTGGCAGAAGAACGCGTGGTAATTCGGAGAGGTGCTCAATGGAGAGTTGATGATGATACGAAAATTAAAATCTGGGGGGATAGTTGGCTGCCTAGAGAGGGCTTCTTTAAAGTGGAATGGAGCACAATACTACAGTGGATAACTTGCTAGTGGATAATGGTAGTCTCCAATGGAATGAGGAGTTAATTAATAGCATATTCCACGAAGAGGAGGCAAAACTGATTCAAGGCATCCCCTTGAGCTATTTCAAACCACCAGATCAGTTGATTTGGGTGGCGGGGAAAGATGGTTTATTCTCAACAAAAAGTGCATATTTGGTAGCCCAATCAGAAGGAAGTGTTGGGGGAGATGAGATTACGAGTTCTGAAATGCATGGGGATTTGAAACATATGTGGAAAGCTTTGTGGATAGCAGATGTACCTAAAAAATGTGAAGATATGTGAATGGTGGTGCTGCTTAAATGCTTTACCAACACGAGAAAACTTGATGCGCCGTTAAGTGATCACAAATATTGCTTGCCCATTTTGTTTTGGTGAACCAGAAAGTGTGGAGCGTGCGTTTCTGAAATGCCCAAGATCAGCGTCATTATGGTTTACTAGCCCTTTGTGTTTAAGGACAGACCGATAAATCCATGGGGTTTTCCGTGGTGTAGATGGCGAGGTTACTTGCACGACAAAGCTTTGAACTACTTTTGATTTTGATATGGAGTATCTGGAAAGAACTTAATTCTTTTTTATGGAATTGTAGGGCTTTGAATCAGGTGGAAATGGTTTGTAAGTCACAAGCGTGGCTGCAGGAATATAGGAAATGGCATGCCTTGTTACAGGGTAGCAAGCGGACAACCCCTAAAAAAATGGGAGAAACCTGGTGTGGGTTGGTTTAAATGTAATTTCGATGGTGCATGGGATGAAATTGGTGAACGAGGGGCTATTGGGGTAGTGGTGCGCGATGAGAAAGGGAAATTTGTTGCAGCTACAACTTCACATTTTAGCAGAATCAGCTAGACAGTTTTGGCTAAGATTATGGTTGCTCGAGCAACATTCTTATTTGCACACTCTGGGCGTAATGCAACTTGAAGTGTAGGGGATGCACTGATGGTTGTCAATGCTTTGCAGAGTGACACGACAACCCTTGGCCATGGTATGCTTGGTAACGTTGTCTTGGATGCCAGGCAAATGCTGCGGTCCTTTCAGCATTGGAAGGTTGTGTTTGGTCGACATGAGACGAACAAGGTTTCATGGTTTGAAGAACAACCTGATGTAATTTCTGATTTACTTTTTTAGGATAGTATTACTAGTTAGAGATGCGGGACGCTCTTTTTCCCTTGAACCGGGTTAAAAGCCGTAGCGAGGTTTTTATCGAGGCCCGTTATTAGCACACTATCCTCATGTCTGTACGATGCCTTCTTATTAATGCAATATCGTACTTCTTTAAAAAAAATAACTACAATGAAATTATCATACATTATCCTTGGTTTTAAAGTAGAACGATATATTTACCCATTTAATTTTCTACATTACTAAGTGTAAAAAAACTGTTATTTTTCACCATAATCTTTTAGATCAATTTTCTACGTAAATAATGACCTTAAGCTATTGTTGATTTTTCATGCACTATGATGAAATTAGGTTATTTTCTTAATTAAATGGCAATGTTAATGTATTCAAATATGACCCCCTTTGCTTAGACTGATTTCTACACATCCAACTCTTATTTAAATTCACCCGCATATCTATCTACACTCCATTAAAATATTTCATTTTAATTTTTTTTTCTAGGTCCACACATCTGTTTCAAAAATATCCCCACACACCAACACCATACCTACCAACAGATCACACTCCACCTATTTGTAAACCATTAAAAAAAAAAAAAAAAAGGAACAGATTGTGCGACTGCGTCCAACACTTGCCAAATGGTGGTGAAGGCATATCGATGGGTTATTATGATTCATTAAAATGCACATCGGTAGGAAATGTTATGTACCGACATAAAATACTGTTTCAAAATTCTCACCTCAGCACTGAGCAACTGATCACCACATCGATTAATTCTTAAGTATTTGTAAATTAAGAAAGTACACTTAAGACTCAAACGTCCGTCTAGCCCGATTAGATACTCACCTAAACTCGACTAGATCGCGACTCCCTTGAAGGCCTCCTATATACCTATATATGTATACATATGTGTGTGTGTGTGCGCATGCGTGTGTGTGCCGTTTGTGTGTGTGTGAAAATCAATAGATGGAGACAATGAGAAGACAAGTGAGAGTAGTACCTGATGATGATTGATAACAGGTGAGACAATGGAGGTGGTGACGGTTGGAGCAACAGAGCAACCAAAGAGGAGGATTTAGATGTGGTTCTTCTTCCTCTCCCTTCACTTCTTTCTCTCTCTCGGATTCAGACGAAAATGAGTGGCACATGCTCAAATGAAACAGCAAGACACCAAAGATTGGAAGATTGAATTGGGCCGGGGGGAGTTTGAGGTAGCAGTAGCGGCGGTATCCGAATGTTCGTCGACAAGACAACGGTCTCTCCTCTCCTCTCCTTCTTGGGAAGGAGATCGCCATCGTCGTGTCAGGAAGAAATGGGGGAGACAAAGTATAGCAGAGAGATCCATAAAGAAAGATATATTAAACAGACAAAGGTTACTGTGTTTGAGCCATTTTAATTAGACTGATTAAGTGTTGGGCTTCGTTCTAACGAAAAAGCAATCTAGGATGACTTTCTCCTATGATCTTTCAGTAGCAGCAATGTTTGATTGTGTAGCAAGCCTTGAAATTAATTCTCATACGGAATTTTTGGGTCCGACATTCAGAGCCTTGTTGAAACAAGCCTAGAGGGGGGCAACCTTCCACAAACGTATCAAGCCCAAGCATGTGTAATATGTTAGGAAAACTATTGAAAATTTTGAATTTTAACTATAAGGACAAAAAAAAGGGTAGAGTGAATAGTATCAGAATTGACTTTTTGTGTAAAAATATGACTTTTCGTTAAAATGAACAGTATCAGTACATTTTCGTTAAAGATCCCTGATATGTTCTGAGGCTCCCAGCCCTTAAGCTTGCATAAATGGATGACATAAGACAGTGAAGCCTATATTACTGATCAAGAAAACAAAAAAGAGAGAGCATCCAATTATCTTGTTCACACGGCGCCTTAATGTATTTTTTTTTCATTTATTTTTACACGCTTCTCAGCCACGAAGACGCAATTTCAACCTAGATAAGAAATGTGCAACTCAAAAGTTCTTTATACACATATATATAACAGCATTTCTTCTATACTAAATCTCTGTTGTTTAATTGATATTAAATACTTGACATTTTTTTTAAAGTAGTCATTTATATTCGTACTTGTTTGTGATCACAATTTGACACAATTTTTTTAATAAATTATTTATGTATCTATGTCAAACTATGACTTACCGTAATGGGGGGAGGGGGCCAAACTGAGTTTTAGTTGGATAACTTGGCTTAATCAAAGAGAACCCTTACAAATGGCACTTTGCCATTTAACCACCATTTTTGGCATAGAACTAATGAACATGTACTATAGTAATTTTAGTGATTTTATCCATAGACAATCCCCAAATTCTAGTGCTGACAGGGCAACAAAAGTTCAAGTCTCAGGGGAAGGGAGGCAATCTCTCTATCCCAATGTGCTGACATATCTAATGAATGAAAAGAGATTCGCAGTTCTTACCTTTTAGCATTTTTGTTTTACAAGGGTTCTATGTCCCCAACCTCCACACCCCTCTTTTGTATGTTCTTTATCAAGAAGGGTTCAGATCTATGTTCTCTTCTTCTTCTTTTTTTCCTTTTTTTTTTGTGTGGGTATTTCTAGCTTTATAAAGAGTAAGGTTTACGTCCCTGGCAAGTATAATTATGTCATAAGCTTAAAAAAATTGCAAAGCACATTGGATGTCATAAGCTTGACAACACTTCACGTAATATTCTTCTTTTGGGCGTAAAGTATTCTCACAGGTCCAAACACCATTTTCATCACCCAGTTTCCCTACAATTTCCTCACTTGACCTGCAAGTATAACTAATAAAAACTGACGCATTCACCCACCCACATATTAGATCAATTTCCCCTCAATTTCTTCCTTGACCTCGACTTCCTCTCCATCCTGGTTACGCGAATAATTAGAAACATACAGTTTTAGATTGGGAGACAAAAACCAAAAACCCATATCACTCAGCAGTAGATTCTTTTGAGAACCTATTTAATAATTTTAATTTTGTATTGACTGAAAACAAACTTACCTGGTAGAAGAATGATAGACTAATTGAGAGAAATCTGAATACATATTTAACAGGGAAAGTGGCTGAAAAAAAGGGCCAGCGACCCTTTATCACAGTAGTGAAAAGAAGTTAAGTTCTTGCATGAAAGTATGAGTTTAAATCTCGCGGGTGGCTAATCTAACATCTAATCTAACAAAATGTCTCGTTTGACCAAAAAAAAAGGGGGAAAACTAATGAATATGACTTAAAAACTAACTTTTTAGTGTAAATGTGTGTTTTTTCGTTAAAGTAAACAGTACTGAGAGCTTTTCGTTAAAATTTCTTAAAAAATAAGAGTTTGAGAAGAAAGAGGTTAAATATGTAAACTGATAAATAGGGATATATACACATATATATTTGTCAAATGCGATTATTTGTACACATAAGAGAAATTAAGTGGTTTTTCGTTAAAGTAAACAGTACTGAGAGCTTTTCGTTAAAGTTTACTAAAAAAAAGGAGTTTGAGAAGAAAGAGGTTAAATATATAAACTGATAAATAGGGATATATACACATATATATTTGTCACATAAGAGAAATTAGATTTTCGTCTTTTATTTTCCTACTCCATTTATTAAAATCTTATTCTTTTTCAACTTTTGGTCAAGGTCCTTAGGTTTTAATGAACATCATTATTTCAACAATAAAAATTTACATGTCAAGATAATTAAATTTTATTATTAAATATATTCATTTAGTGTTAGAAACGTTACCGTTTAATATATTTATATTTAGGGCTAAACTTTGTATCATATATTTCTATTTTTAGTTTTTGTACCCATTTTTAATTTGCACTAATTTTCTTTACAGTTTTAATTTGTATCCATTTTTTTTTTGTTTCTATATTTTTAAATTTTTTATTTGTACTCATAATTTTTTCACCTTTTATTTGTATCCATTTTTTTTATAAATTCATGTTTCTTTTAAAATGAACCATTTGTTATATGTATAATGTACCCATTTTTAATAGAAAATAATATATATATATTTTTTAAAATCTAAAATGTATTCATTGTTGTTTATATAAAATGTACACATAGTTTTCTATATAAAGTGCACCCATTGTTTTTTTTATATAAAACGTACCCATTTTATATATAAAATGTACGAATTATTTTTGTATAAAATGTACCCATATTTTTTAAATTTATAATTACGTGCACCATTGTAGTCTTATAATTATACGGGTACAGTCTTCTTAAACATTTTTATGGGTTATATATTAAAACAATATTCTTTTGGAACAATGTTCAAATTGTACTCATAGATAATTATATATAGTGAATGTACGGGTACTGTAACATCCCATATCGACCAACGGAGAGGGGATGATGTGCCTTATATGTACATGCTCCCTTGTATATAGCACGAGGCCTTTTAGGAACTCACTGGCTTCGGATTCCGTGGGAACTCGGAATTTAAGCGAGTTCGGGCGAGAGCAATCTCAGGATGAGTGACCCACTGGGAAGTTCTCGTGTGAGTTCCCAGAAACAAAACTGTGCAGGTCGAGCCCAAAGAGGACAATATCGTGTTGCGGCAGAGCCGGTTTGGGATGTGACAGAATTGTATCAAAGCCACTCTACCGTGTGGTACGAATGTGCTAACGAGAATGCCGGGCCCCTAAAGGGAATTGATTGTAATATTTCACATCGACCAACTGAGAGGGGTGATGTGTCTTATATGTACATGCTCATCTTCATATAGCATGAGGCCTTTTGAGAACTCACTGGCTTCGGATTCTGCGAGAACTCCGAAGTTAAGCGAATTCAGGCGAGAGCAATCTCAGGATGGATGACCCACTGGGAAGTTCTCGTTTGAGTTCCCAGAAACAAAACCGTGTGGGCCGAGTCCAAAGCGAACAATATCGTGTTACGGCAGAGCCGGTCTTGGATGTGACAGGTACATTCTTTTGACATGTGACAACTATTTTATTATTCATAACAATGTTTTTCTTTTGGCACTTTTTTTACGTTGTTTCCAATTGATTGATATATATGCGTACTAGTACTTGCCATTTATTAATATACATTTTCAAAAGGAATTATACTGTTATTTGATTTTTTTATTCAATCAAAATTTTGAAAAATTTTCCATATTTTTTCGTTGGCCCTTTTTTTAATTATAGCTCATTAGATGTGAGATTTTAAATACCCTAAAATCTCAAGTTTTATTGGTGACATGGAAATATATTAATACTGATATGTTGAGTGTACAAAGTCAAAGGACTTTGATAAAAAAAGAATTGAAAACCACTAAGGTTTTATTCAATGAGTATTAGTGGTTAGAAACCGTATCCAAAGTCTCATGTACACATATTTATTGAGATGGCAATCAAGTTGTAGGTGCATTATCTTTATTTGGGGCCCATATGACACACCATGACCCAGAATGTCCACTTGGACTCCCAAATCCCACATCACTCAAGGGAGTGATCCTTATATGTATATTCCCATCTCTACCTAGCACGAGGCCTTTTGGGAGCTCACTGGCTTCCGGTTTCGTAGGAACTCCGAAGTTAAGCGAGTTTGGGCTAGAGCAATCCTAAGATAGGTGACCTCCTGGGAAGTTGCTCGTGAGTTCCTAGAAACAAAACCGTGAGGGCGTGGTCGAGGCCTAAAGCGGACAATATCCTGCTACGGTGGAGTCGAGCCCGGGATGTGGTGGTGGCACGAGCCGGGATGTGACAATTTGGTATCAGAGCCAAACCCTGGCCGTTGTGTGTCGACGAAGACGTTAGGCCCCCTAAGGGGGTGGATTGTTATATCCCACATCGCCCAGGGGAGTGATCCTTATATGTATATTCCCAACTCTACCTAGCACGAGACCTTTTGGGAGCTCACTGGCTTCAGGTTTTGTAGGAACTCCGAAGTTAAGCGAGTTTGGGCTAAAGCAATCCCAAGATAGGTGACCTCTTGGGAAGTTGCTTGTGAGTTCCCAGAAACAAAACCGTGAGGGCGTGGTCAGAGCCTAAAGCGGACAATATCGTGCTACGGTGGAGTCGAGCCCGGGATGTGGTGGTGGCCCGGGCCGAGATGTGACACCATAGTTATGTTTATCATTAGTGGTCTATAGTCCTAGATTTTGTAGTTTCTTACCCATGCTCGTGACATCTTGTTTTGTCCTTATTATTTGTTTTTGTCGATAGTTTTGTCTTTGCAGTCTTGCACATTCCCTTGCTTGTATCTTTTTGCTTTACTTTTATATTATTAATAATTAAAATGGCGGAGGAGATACAGGCGGAGGGCGATTGGGTGTAATTAATGGTCCTCACCCCTTCGGAAATGATAGGTATATCGCATGCGATCATTGTTGTAGAGCTTCCTCACTTAATTTTTCTCCATTTAATATAATATATATCTCTGTGTGTGTGTGTTGAATGGGGCCTAAAATTAAGAACGAGAATTGTTAGCTAGTTTGAAAAAATGATTTATGCACACTCATATGTTTAATGTGATCTTTGATTATCTTTTGCCTAAATCTGTGACGAAAATATGCAAGGTAAAAAAAAGTTGTGTAGAAATTATTTTTCTTTTCGATATTAATCATTTGATCAAACCGATAGAACTAGTTATCGTTTTTGCATAAATGTGTTGCATAAGTATTAATATGAATATTGTTATATTTATCTTTCAAATTTTGAAAGAAGTTCAAGTTCGAATCCTTCGGGCCGATTCAATCGGACACAAGTAAATTTGAGTTTACAACTTTATGCTTATGCTGAGGAACACAATAACACTGAGGTATCCAAGTCAACTATAGGGTAAGTAGGTCAAAAGCTACAATCAAAGTTCCATCAACCTTCCTGACTTTTAAGACAGTACTGAAGTATATGAAATTGAATAGGATTCTCTACTCTTTTTATTTTTTTATGTCTTCTTATTTGAACGGTTACGATTAAGTCACGTTAATATCTTATATTTAATTTTTTAATAAAGATAATAAAACAAAAAATAATATTTGAAAGGAAGGCGTGAAAAAAAATAAGAATAAGAGAGTAGATAATCCTACACTATATGAAATATGAATTACATCCAAATTCCAAAGTGTGTAGTGATCATTACCAACACAAAACATTTTTTTTTTTTTTTTTGGATTTTAGTTTAACTTTGACTCATAATTTTCTAGGTCTCCTGACAATAGAAGCGTCAAGGGAGTTTGGAAATATTCAGAGTCAGTGAACCATCAATTCTTGGGACCCAAAAGGAAGTTTCCATGCAGCTTCCTCTCGGTCTTCACCTAAAAAATAAGTCTTGTAATCGTATTGGTTTCGGATGAGGATTTTATATATATTTATTTATAGAGATAATAAGACAAAAAATGTGACTTAACCGTGACCACACAAACAAAAGGAGGATGGAAGTGGATGAAAAAAAAGAGGAGAGAATTCTCCTCCATTGGTTTCCTCAGCCTTGCAATTTCACAGCAGGTCCCAACACTTCATGTCATAAACCAGGAAAGCATAAACAAGGAAAGGATTTCACCAAATAATCTAGACCTTTAAAATTTAATTCAATGGTTAAAAATACGAGCTCATTTTAAAAATTATAATAATTTTAGTTGTTGAATCAAATTTCAAAAGTTCAAATTATTTGATCAAGAGAAGTAGGTGAAAGAAATCCGAAGAGGATCTCTTTCCTGTAAACAATTAAACCCGAATCATTTTCCTCTTCCTATATAAGATGTGACATACTTTGTGACTTGTATCACAGTTACACAAAGTATCACAGTTAATTGTCTGATTCTAGGTTCTCCTTAGCCTTCGTAGCTCTGTTCCCCTAATCTTTCGTTACTATAGTCTCCCTACCAATGGCAACAACTGACAGGCCAATTTCCAAACCCTCCAAATGGTTCTCTAACAAAACCATCAAACTCAGTTTCCCTGGTCGACGATCATCAAAATCTAGCTTCTCTACTAGTCCAAACTCTCCTTTGTCCCCAACTACTGCTCGAACCGGAATAATTAGTCCGAGATGTACAAGCAAAGAAGATGAGCTTAGAGAAGTTTTTCGCCACTTTGACGGAGATGGTGATGGAAAAATATCAGCCTCGGAGCTCAGAGCCTATTTCGGGTCCATCGGTGAGTACATGTCACACGAAGAGGCCGAGTCCGCGATCAACGATCTTGACGCGGACGGCGACAGTCTGTTAGACTTTGAAGATTTTCTGCAGCTGATGAATAGCGGAGGTGGTGACGATGAGGACTTGAAGAAGGCGTTTGAGATGTTTGAGTTAGAGAAGGGAGTCATAACCCCTAAAAGCTTGCAGAGGATGCTGCACAGACTTGGTGACACCAAGTCGTACGATGAGTGTGTTACGATGATTCAAGTTTTCGATACTGATGGTAACGGGGTGCTTGATTTTAATGAGTTTCATCGAATGATGGCTTAATGATCAACTTAACTAAGTTTATAGTTGATGATTAATGAAAGTATTTTGTAAAATAATGTCTAAGAATTAGTCGTGAATATGTATGCATGGTTGGTGTTGTCTTATGATCTTCATGGAATTGGAACATTACTATAGTATTCAATTTTCCCATTTATTTTATGCTAAGAGTTTGTTTTTTTTTTTTGGGAAACATTTTATGCTAAGAGTTTAAGCACAAATAGAGAGTTTTAAAAGATCATTTGCAGATGTATAAAACTTGATTTGTTACTTTGTTTTCACGGTAGCTTCTTATTATTATTACTAGCATTTGCCTACACACTTTGTGTGTATCAACACTTTTTATTTTTGTTTTAAAATGGGAATGGCAAGAGAGGTAGAGAATGTGAGTGTGAGTGAGAGGTTTTTGTTTTTGTTTTGTTTTTTTTTAATGTTAGATATATCTTAACATCACCGAGCTTCAATAAAAAACAATAAAATTGGAATCTGTAAAATTACATTATTGTCAATTATTTTTTTGTGTGATAGAAGACTAAATAATTTTTTTCATTCTCTTTTTGTTGACAAAGAAAATTCTATTAATTATTATTATTATTTTTATTTGTTTTTTTTAACAAACTATATTATCTACACTATGAGGAGAGGGTGGGCTTAGCCTCGCAATGAGCTAACAATAATGTGGTTCAAATTCGTCTTTGGTAAGAATCGAATCTAAGACCTCTCACTTATTATTATTGCATTAATGCGTGTATTTTAGGAAAACTAAAGAAAATAACTTGAAAACTTTGAGTTTTAACGATAGAGACAAAAATAAAAAGTAAAATGAATAGTATCAGGATTGACTTTTTAGTGTAAAAATATTGTTTTTTCGTTAAAGTGAATAGTAGCGGAAGTTTTTGGTTAAAGTTATCATATATTTTATTATAATTCTTTCAGGACTATATATTCTAAGTTTGAAGAGTTCCATGATCATGCCATCTGTAAAAAAAGGCTTAAAGCTGAAGCAAAGTTGTGAGGATCTGAAGGAAAGGAAAAGAAAAATATGTTAGCTTTAAAGGCATGCAGGATTGACCAGAAAACAACCATTTAGTTCTTTCTTTTTTGTGACATAATTATTGAAGCTAACTTAGCAGGCAGCACGGTCAGCCCGTGAAAATCATAAACAATATCATAGTGCCACCGAAAACGCGCGTGAAATTAAAACCGATCATATGTTGCTACTGGTATGTAGTTGTCAATATTGGACTAGCATTTTGCACAACATATAAGTACATTATTCATGACCATAAGATTGATTAATCATAACCAAACTTAACTCTTACGACCTGTCACGGAATGAGATTCTGAGGCTCCAACACCCATGCGGCCTTAGACTTGATCGCCCCTCGAACAAGTTAAGTTCAGCATTCACACCTACAAAATAGCTCAGAAGCTCTATTGGGATGGAGGGATTTGAAACTTATAAAATAACATTACAGGTTAAACTGGTTTTTTAGTTTTTTTGTGAAATACAAATCGTTTCTCCAGTCGGAGGTGATGAGAGATTAGGGCAAATTGAGACTGCATTATGGCTTGGAAAATTCGAGAAGATTTGACGGGTAATATATCATGTGGAGTAAAGAAATGCTATACATCCTTATTTAGAAAGTGCCATGTATGATGCACGCTTGTAACAAAAAGAAGTTCTAGCACTCTCTGATTTGAAATTGATATTTATATTGGATAAGTATTATTTAGTCCCAATCGCTTACTTAAGCAGGCAATATGAAAGGCTCGCGCGATTCAAACTATATATACCTACTGAATGGCTGGCCCCTGAACTTTTGCACTTTGTATTCAAGGTGAGGCACAAATATGTCAAAGTGAGACCAAAATAAACGCCCTCCCTTGAAATTTTGAATCAGAACAAGTGATAAGAAGTTAAGAACAAAGCTACTATTAGGCTACTCACCTAAAATGTTAAAAGAAGACATGAGATCATGCACGTGAAATAAACACCATAATTTATAATTACAAATTAATCAGAAATACAATATCATTCTATAGCCACGAAGTGTAAATATAATTGTGAGTATTAATAACTTGTCAATTAGTCACTTGATTCTCAAATAACTTATTAATTAAATGATATGATATTCGGATGATCTTGCAGCCCCAATATATGGCTGGAATAATAGCCTTTAACTCTAATTAACTAGTTACGAAATCCCTATTTAGTAAGATTTATTATGGTAGGAAACAAGGTTCTGAAAGATGTTAAGCGCTAGTTGGGCGGCAGGCTACAGCCTAGCGTCTAGGCGGGCTAGGCGAATTTAATAAAAATTTATTATATAACATATAAATAAGTGCCTACTTAAACTATACTTATATTGAGAATTTAAGAAAGTTAAAACTTAAAACTTAAGTCATATTGCCATCATCAAAGGCAAATGCAGCAAAAAATAAGAAAAATAAAAAACTATATTTGAAAATTCTCTAATTAAGTAGGTTATTCAGAAAAACCTTAACTTGATTAAAAAAAACTAAAAACGATGGAATTGCCTAGCCTCCGCCTAGTCCCCGCCTAGCTCCTACCTGATTTTTCTCCACGTTTCAGCCTAATTACATCGGTCATCCACCGCCTAGTACTATTTTTAGAACATTAGTAGGAAGTAAAATAGATTGTGTTTATGAGTATCTCTCATTTAATAATAAGCTTGATTGAGAAATGTCCTAACAACTACATATGAAGGTTGCTTAGCTCTCACAATACACGCCATATTCCAATAATAAACCCTATTCACTAGCAGGAGCCTTTTAAATTATATGGAGTTGTTGACTACAAAAATCACCTAACCTACGTGGCGCGCAGGCCGAGTAACTAATAGACTAACTATGTCCTTCAAATGTGTGCGGGGCGTGCCAACTCGTCGGCCGGGCTCGGCCGACAAGTAAAATGTGTTGATGTTACGTTGAGCGCGCTGCTGACTTCTACGTCTTGCGATTACGACTGAGGAAGGAACACGTCTCGGCCTTTGGGTTCTAGAGCTTGAAGACAAGGCTGCTATTTTTACGAAGTTCAATATCAAATTCGGCTTTCAATGTGCCGAATGTAGTAACCTGGTAACACCTCACTTCCCCGAGAAGGCTAATGAGATGACCTCTGCCAAAAAAGATTCGAAAATCCTTCTTGACCGAGACTTGGATAGATAATCAGTCGGCCTCGACGCAGTGCTGTTTATCCAAACTGAAGGTGTTCCGAGATCGGCTGATTCTACGGCAGTAGTGTTGTTTATCCAAACTGAAGATACCACCGGTTGCCTTCACAGTGCTGTTTATCCAAACTGAAGGTGTGTCGGCAAAAAAAGGAAATAAAAAAATCTCAAGGTTGTTGAGAGGTTTCGCGTAGAGCTAGAAATTGCGCAGGGCAGATTTGTGTGTTGTGTTGGAGGTCCCTTGAATGTTGTACTTCCCCTCTATTTATAGCAGCAAGAACCTCCATGGACAGACTAGAAATACATTTCGATTAGAACTCCTCAACCCAATCAGATTAAACTTTGACCAATCCTAATCTCCATAGAACTTTGAATCAAACCTCCAAAACAAACCAGGTTCATCTTTATGTCTTAGTATCCTTATCTATCTCGTTTAAGAATATGCCAAGATAATTCATATTAAAAGATAATTATTATGATAAAAACCACAATATTATCCTTTAAAAAGTAAAATTATCTTTACTTCTTATCCAACGGTTGGGAATTATGCTCATTCAACAGTCTTGATTGCGCGGACCGATATTGTAAAATCGGGTCCAAAGAGGAGTATAAGGCAATTTTGAGTTCTCCGTCGTGAACCTTTTTCTCCTATTCTGTAGATAAGCTCATTTATATTTTATATTGATTTAGTTCATTATAATAGTGATCCTAAAGTCTTGTTGTTGTTGTGTTTTTCAAAATGTCTTACACGTGGTCTCAGAGCCACACAACAAAATTAGGATCTCATTAGGTAATCCGTTTAATTAAAATTTGGTAGATAATTGGCACCATATAAAGCATAACTGTGTTTATCATTTGGTTGGCTATCTTTGACTTATCGATCACGTGCGATTTCATAACATACTTCCGCAATTTTGTATCACTTCTGTCTGCAATTTTGTTTAGTGGTTTAGGTCAATTGAAATTAGGCGATGAATATATAAAAGGGAAACTAATTAATTACACGTTGAAAACCAAGAAATAGATGCAATAGCTTGAATGAGGATCCTCTCCAAAAACTCTTTGTGAGGATCATGAGGATTCTCAAATCATATCCGTTCATCGTACATCATACGGCAATAAATTATTTTAAATACTTTTATTTAAAATTAAACATGAGGAGTATCCGATAAAAACTGGCTCTACAATGTACAATAAACGGACACAATTTGAGGATCTTCGAGACCTCACGAAGAGGATCCGGAGAGGATCCTCATTCACAATAGCTTATCTTTCTGCCTGTCAAACGGTGATAGTAACTGCTTCATATTACAAAGCTCATCATTGTCGAGCCGTCATCTAATTATTACAAAAGCTTGAGACTCTGATGCTTTTGATAGAAAAAGGGTAGTTCACATGATCGGAAACGGATGTTGCTTAGACTATCGATCATAATATGATGTGAAGGATATGACCAGAGAGTGAGAAATTGAATGAATCTAACAAAAAGATTTGACAAATATATAGAGATAGAAATAATCTTTCTAGAGGAGTTGTATTATTTAGGGGAAGTTATAACTTTTCATGTTGAAATACAACAGTTCATATCTTAGAATTAATTAATTAATTATATTATTTCCTTTATTGATTAATTAACTTATTTCACTAAAATATTGTGAAAACCATGTTATCATAATCATATTACAACATCTCCCACTTGATTATGATGACATAAATAGTTTCCTATTCTGATTTGTTTCTCAAGTGTATTACTTATAAAGAAATTCAATGTAACATCATATATGTGACTTCTTTACTTGGTGCGCACCATTCCACTTTATATGATAACATTTTACTCTTTAGTAAAATGACATCATATCCAAGTAACTAGGAAAAACAATCCATACTCAGGTACAAATGATGACTTAGCCCCACACTATATGCCATAGTGTTATATAAATTATTTCTTGAAGCTTATTACATATTTTACTTTCGAGACAATTTATTATAACCTGGTTACCTCGCTAGTGCCCTCTATCTTTAACCGACCAAGTACTAAAGAACCAGACAAAATTGCATCTACTTGTCCATGTTTCAGGCGTCCTTAAAACCATACAATGATGCTCGCCACACGTCTCACACTACAACAGATCTAGATGTTTTGCAAACCCATTGTAGTCACATGTTCTCTGAATTTTTCTAGAGACAATTCCTTGGTCATTGGATCAGCTACCATCTCTTCGGAGGGTATGTAGTCGACCTTTACCTCCCATCTCCACTATATTTTGTATATAGTGATATTTAATATCAATGTGTTTTCCCTTGGAACTATTTGCTCCACTCTTTATCAGAAAGATGACGAACTTATTATCACAAAACACATTGATAGGCTCCTTAGGTATACCTATATTTAAATTTTTGATAAATTGTTTAGCCCATACTACAGTACTTACCACTATACTACAAGATATATATATTCTGCTTCCATGGTAGACTTTGCAACACGGCCTTGTTTCTTACATAACAAGAAACAATCATTCCACCAAAACTGACAATGTTACCACTTTTTGACTTTCTGTCATCCAAGTCGCTTGCGAAATCTACATCCCAATAACAAACTAAATTCAAATCATTTTGTTGATCCAAATAGAGCGTTTTGGCATCTATATCCTTAGTAATTTTAATTCCTAGAACATAAGATGCTTCTCCCATATCTTTCATTTCAAATTTGGATTCCAGATATGACTTAGTCTTTTCAATCATATATATAGAGTTACCTGCAAGTAAGATGTCATCTACATATAGTAACAACATACATAAATTATCTTGGCACTTCCAAGAGTAAACACAATGATCCAATGGATTTATTTTATAGCTCATTTCAATAATGGCTTAGTGGAACTTTAAATACCATTGTCTTGATGATTGTTTAAGGCTGTACAACGACTTTCTTAATTTATAGACTTTGTTTTCATGTCATTTGACATGATATCATTCGGGTTGAATCATATAGATGTCTTCCTTCAAATCTCCATTTAAGAATGTTGTTTTGACATTTAACTAATGAAGTTCTAAATCCATTCTAGCAACAATTGTCATAAGAATACGAATAGATGTAAACTTCGCAACTGGAGAGTAAGTGTCCACAAAATCTATACCAAGTTTCTGAGTATAACCCTTAGCTACAAGTCGAGCCTTAAACTTATCCAAGGTACCATATAATTTGTACTTCTTACAAAGTACCCACTTACAATCTATAGGCTTTCTTCCATTAGGTAGATCAACCGATTCCCAAACTTCATTTTTCTTTATGGATTCTAGTTCTTCATTCATTGCTTGTTGCCATTGTTCAGACTCAAAACTATCCATTGCTTCTTTATAATTCCTTGGGTCTAGATCTCCCACTAAATGATCTACCTCCTCAAGATTGAAAACAAAGTGATCTTTCAATCTTTTAGATGGTGCCATTTTTCTATACTTCCACTAATTTGATCATTTATCCCACTATTTATATCTTCCATAATAATATCATGATCATCATCCATGTGTGTCATGATCGACATTGTTATATGATCACCCATGTTTATGTCCCCTACTTGATCATTCCTAATGTCATGATCATGAGACAAGTCTAAATCAAGATGGAAATCTTGATCATCCGTAGGCATGGTATTAAATATCGAAATTATCGGCGAAATATCGCCGATAATTTCGATTTTTTCACACACCGATATTTTATTTGCTATCCAACTTGTTTTCGTCAAAATATCGCGATATTATCGATAATATCGCGATATTTTGGAAATATCGCGATATTGTGGAAATGACGCCGGAGAAGAACGCCGGAGTTCCTGCGTTCGCCGACTGCCAGAGAAAACACGGAAGCAGCTTGCAAACCACAAAACAAACGAAATCGCAGAATCCAAAAACCCCAAATCCGAACTGAAAACCAAGAAATTGAAACCCCAAATCGCAGAATCCAAAAACCCCAAATCCGAACTGAAAACCAAGAAATTGAAACCCCAAATCGCAGAATCCAAAAACCCCAAATCGCATAATCCAACCATTTCATCGGTGCATGGAGACTTGTCGATCTCAAATGGGGAAAATGGAGAAGGGAGAGTGGAGAAGAGAGATCGTCGAGCTTGGAGCTCGTGCAGCCCATCGGGAGGAAAAAGAGGGCAACTTTATCAGTCCCCGGTGGAAAAAAGGTTTTCTTTGCGCGAATGATGAAGATGTCATGTTGGGAATCTGTGGGTTTGTGAAGAAGACCACTGGAGAAGGGAGGGAGAGAAGAGAGGGGTGAGAAAATGAGAGAGTTCGGTTAAAAAAAAATGAAAATGAGAGAGCAGAGAGTGTGGAGCCGTCTGTGGCTCTCATAAAAATAAAAAAAAAATGGATGGAAAGGACATGGAGCCATGTGTGGCTCCGGGTTTCATGCAAAAAGGTTGAAGAAAAGACTCCAACCCCAAGTTACATTATTTTATTTTATTTTGTTTTCTTTAGTTTTTTTATTCTGTTTTGTTTTTTTTATTACTTCATTATGTTAGTTTCTTTTTATTTTTTTCATGCTTTTAAATAGTTTAATTTATCTGTAATTCTTTTTCATACCTTGAGGACAATGTGTGATTTAAGTTTGGGGTGAGAAATAAGAAATTGTAGAGTTTTAATTTTTGTGTCAAGTTAAAATTTTCGTTTTTAAGTTAATATCCATAGGTTATTTTAAAAGTTAGAACAAATGGACATGAAGATAGTCAAAATTTTGAACCTCATAGGAACTCTATGTGGTACTAAAGTGTAAAATATTGTACTAATTCATTATATATAAATGATTTCTGGTGTGTTTAGACTTCTTTCATTAATTACTACATATTTTCTACACTCACAATGTTTGTCAGCTCGCTATATAATCAACTTGATAATGTTAAATCCATCCTGCAATGCATTTCCTTCCAATTTTTTGTGATAAACTAATAGATAATTGACTAAATAAACATCCTGCAAAGTTTCAATAAAAATTTCCAAGTTTTTCTTACAATTTCCGTGGTTTCCATGTAATTTTTATCGATATCGATATGTTATCGATATTTCCGTCGATATTTCCGTGTTTTCGGACTACCGATATTTCCGATATTACCGATATTTAAATCCTTGTCCGTAGGAGAATTTTCTTCTCCCAAAGATTCCAATTCTTGTGTTGGATTAACCAAATCAGTAGTTTCAATAAAAGTAGCATCCCTCCTTTCGATCAATCATTTCTCAAGATGATAAAACCTATATCCGACACTATTATCAGGATATCCTATGAATTTACAGTCCAAAGTTTTTGCTTGTAATTTATCTCTTAATGGCTTTGGAATGAAGACATGTGCTTTACAACCCCAAACTTTTAAGTTTGATAAATTGGGTTTTCACTCATGCCATAATTCATATGGAGCCAGTGGCTTTGCCTTTGTATGAACTCTATTCAATATATATAGACAAAGCTAATAGAGGTAAGTCAGCACAAAACATCATAGATATCATCATATTCATCAGAGTTCGATTTCTTCTTTCTGCAATTCCATTTTGTTGTGGTGTATAAGGCATAGAATAATTATGCCTTATACCATTCTCTTTGCAGAAATCATCAAAGGCTTCAAATTCTCCACCTCTATCACTATTAAGGGTCTTTATGGATCTTCCCAATTGGTTCTCTACTTCTGCCTTGAACTTATTCAACTTGTCTAAGGCATCATTTTTATGCTTCAAAAAATAGACATGTCCATAAAAGGAATAATCATCAATGAAGTCACAAAATATTTCATTCTTCTATGGGTTGTAGTTTTCTTTGGTCCACATAAATCTGTATGCACTATCTCAAGTAAATTTGTAAAAGTCCAATGCTGAGAAAATGATTTTTTAGTCATTTTTCCTTTAATACATGATTCACATGTATCAAAATCATGTGCATTTACTTGAGGCAACATTCTATTTTTACTCATGCATATCATTTTATTTTTAGTTGTGTGACATAAACGTAAATGCCATAAATATGACAAATTTTGAATAGTAAAGACAATGACATGCTCGAAAGAAATACTATTATGAATACAAACTGAGTACATATCATCGACTCTTATTCCTCTTGCACAAATATAACCCATTTTTTCAATAGTGACAACACCATTCATGAACCTTGTCTCAAAACTTTTCTTTTATAGGACAAAGACAAAGATAAGATTCCTATATTTGGTGCAAACAGGACATTTTTAAGCACAATGGTAGATTTACTAACGTTGATCTTGCAATCTCCTCACCCAAAACATTGGCATAAGTTTTGTTGCCCATGTAGAGACGATGTTTACCTAGTGATTTCTCCTTGCAATTGATGAAGCAACTTTTGTCCTTGCATACATGACGAGTTGTTGTTGAGTCTATCCACCATTGTTCTTGATCTTTGACAATGAATGCTTCGGAGATAGTCAAAATCAGTTATTTAGGATTTTTGTTGTTCTTGCGTCGTTTTGAGCACTTGTACCTATAATGACTAGTTTTTCCACAATTGTAACATGTACTCTCCATTCCTTTGAACTTGTTATGCTTGCAATGTCCAAACTTTATGAAGTTTGGGTGCTTGTTACTACTATATGGCTTGTGCATGTATTGCTTGTTTTTCTGAGAATTTTCCTCTGTGAGGAGGTTGGCTTTGCCTTGTCCAGTTTCCTTTTTCTTATAATTTTTACGAACTTCTTCAATAGCCAACATTGCAGGCAATGTATCCATCGTTAATTCCACTTGACCATAAGTCATAAAAGTAACTAGATTTTCCCAAGAATTTGGGAGGCTACCAAGAAGAACACTAACTTGCATTTTATCAGAAACTAGATGGCCAACATTAGCTAAGTCTTTTTCCATTACCTCCATTATGGTAATATGATCGACCATAGAATTAGTTTCCTCCATTTTTGTCCCATTGTATTTCTCAAGCAATAATTGAATGTACGTTTGAGATTTAGGGCCATACTTCTTTTCAAGTACATCCATGATTTCTTTGGCCAAATCATATTCTTCATAGAGAGGTATTAATTTATCTTCCATGTAATTGAGAATTGTGGCCTTAGCCAACTCATTATCTTCCACCCATTTATTATAAACTCGAGAGGGCTCAAAGGGTCTCTTGTCCTTGATAGTGTACAAAGTCTTGTCATGGGTTAAAAGATAAGTGATCCTCCTCTTCTATATTTGTTAATTATTGTTGTTCAACCTCTCTATTTTAAAAACCTCGGATTTGGAAGATTTAGTTGTCATAGCTCAGAAAATTACAAAACAAACACAAACTTAAATACAAATACTACTAGTGTACTTTTAATTATTCCAAACCACAAATACTAAATGTTCTTAATAAATTAAAGACTAAAAGGATAAAATAAAAGATAGAGACTTATTTATTTTTAGTAGCAGATACTGCACGCACTCGCAGAGGTTTTGTCCAATCAGTGAAAGACGAGTACTTGTTTAAGCGATCACATCAATAGAAGGCTTGTGAATTTCTTGCTTATCTACTTGGCCAAAAGTGATCAATTATTTCTCTATTTTCGTGCACAAAAGCAACATATTCTCTTCTAGTGGATTCTCTTTCAATTCTCAGTGGCCTTGGTCCATTTAAATTTCTTGCAGTTGAAATTTCTTTGTGCCAAATCAAGATATATAAAACTGTAACAAGTATTATATTGATCCAAATGATTGAGCACTCTAACTCTTGGATCCCTAAAATTAAACCTTTACTTCTACTTTTGGTCTTTGTGACTATTATTCAAAGTATTCCAGAAATCAACCTTATGAGTAAAATTCTTAGGGTAAACGGGAATAATAAAACCTAAATTTGGTTTGATAGTAACACCCAAACGAGTAGGAAATGGTTCCAATTGCAACTGTCCCGAATTTTACATAGAGGAAGAGCTCACTTCAAAGAATATGTTGACAATTGACTTTGTGATAGACACCAATCTCTATTAATGCACTTTGCTTTTTCATGTGCACTATCAAAGTGCTCAAAACCAAAAAAAAAACTTCTATATTCTATTTTTTCCCACATGAAGCCTCCCCAAAAACAAGTTCTTTTTTATTTTCAAAGCAATTCCCTTCTTCTTTATTTTCGAAGCACTTCCTTTGGAAAAAAAAAAACAGGTTCCTCTTTCTAATGTCTCTGGAAAAACTTTGTTCCGCAGCTTCGCAAATAATCTCGAACGGTAAAGACAATTCTTCTTGGAGGATAATGGTGTTGTTGGCATGGTTTATTACCACGAGAGCACAAGACTATGGCTGGAAGACTTGGCCACAGTGGGAGAACATAACCACGCTACTGAGTGTTATGAGTCGGTGGGATGCTATGGTGAGTCCATTGCGGAATGCGAGACCACGACGGAGGCAGAAGGCATTAGGGCTTATTTTTCAAGCCAAAAGTCGTGAGTTTAAATTCAGATTTGCAGTAATCTGAGATCAACTTCGAATCAGACTTGATGGTTAGGTAAATCCCTTAGGCTTAGTGACTAAAGTGTAGGAAATCGATCAGCATTTGTATTTTCAATTTCTTGTGTAGATTCGGTTTTTGCAGCCAGTAATGCCGACTGCAATGGGTTTTCTTAGTTTCTAATAGGACTTAATAAACCATCTGGATGTAACTCGTTCAAATTCTGATAATGGTAGTTATATTTGGGGAACTTAGTGAATTTGAAAGCTGAAATGGTTCAATGGCAGATTGAGTTTTGTTCTCTGCCGAATGAAATGGTGTGGGGAAAAATAGTTCAAATTGTTGGGTTAATTCAGGCCTAAGTTCAAACGGGTTTAGGATGCAATTTTCAATAGGCTATAATGTTTGAACGATTGGATATTTTTGTAAGTTTTGGATTCTGCGGGAAAATTCTTAGATGCCGATTCTGAACTTTCATTCAAAATTGGTTCAATATTTTTCTTGTCCACCAACGTCTGATAGGTATTAAAACGCACACCAAAGTAGCACACAATAATCCTATTGATTTTTCTTATTAACACTAAAATTTGTCGATTGTAGCATATGAAAATAAGGGTCTTTCCCGCAGAAGATTGTTTTATCCAAATACTTAAAAAATGTCACAAAAATTGGGTGGCTGTCTCCACTGACCAGCCACCGAAAACTAATTATTAGACCCACTTACACTTATCTAAATGTAATGAAATTTTATACACATAAACTAGACACACAGAGCTACACTTACACAAAGTTTTGGGATTTTTGGAGTTGATTTTCTATTTAAATTAAATCGGACAAAACAGGGTAGAAACAAATTTAAATAATACCAATAGATTTTAATTCACAAGTTAAGAAAAACGAGTTAGGGGACATGCTATCCACCTCCAAATAATCATGCAAACATGTTATGTTTCATTCAAATTCCTTTTATTTCCGGATGAAGATGCTCAAGTTGGCTCAATGTTAGAACTCAACCTATTACTCTTTCTTACGTAGTATGTTAAGAGAATGGCATTTTCAACTTAACTTAGTCCCTAACATGCAATCTAGAATGGCGTGTTCATACATTTAACAAGTAGAAATCATTAAGAATGAAAAGAGTTTGAGACATCACAAGGCATCGTAAGTACTGGCGTTGTCTTACTTATCCTAGAAATCGATTCACATGTTAACCACAATTAACAAGTGCTACTCTAGAACATATGTAGGTCCTCATTCAACAAGGGCAGGCACACATATATTCATAGCATTAAAATCCTAGATATGCTCACTATGTATGCATCCATAGAAACACAAAAAGAATTCATCAACGACATAAGTAGTGAATCAATTTTCATCCTTTCATAAAAGTCATTCAAACGAAATATCACAACACATTTACAATCATATTCGGGGCTTCAAAACAGCCCCTAACTACTAAAAATTAGTTACACATTATTTTCAAATTAAACCAAAAATTAAACATGAGTTTGAGAAAATAGAACCGAAAGAGAAGAGTGCACAGATTTTTTTTCTTCTTTTCTTCCTTTGCCGAGCCCCTGTGTTGTGCTCTCTGTAAAACCCCTTCTGTCCGTGGCTTTTTCTTGCTGCTGTGCAGCCTCTGTGCTTCCCTGATTTGCACTCTAAAAACACAAGGGCCGTGTGTTTTTCTCCTATTTTTTTCTTTCTGATTTTCTCTTGCGTTGCAACATGTCCGTGTGTTTCTATGCGCTGCTCTCTGTGCACTTCTTATTTGTTGCTGCCGTGTTCTCTTTTTTTTTTTTTTTTACTTTTTGAAGCTGCTAGCTTTCCATTCCTTTTTCTTAGTCCAAGTGCCGCATGCTTTTGCTGCCTTTCAAACAAAACCAAAGGGCAGCTATCCTTTCTTTTTATTTTTAAAACTCTTAGCCATGCTATGCTTTGCTGTTTTCATTCCTTTTGCTATGATGTTGTCCTTCTTTTGCAGCTGTATGTTAATCATTCCTCATCATTTTATGCTTTCTGCTTTCTTTTCTTTTTATTAGTTGCTCTGAGGCTTGCTTCTCTCTCCCTCTCTTTGGTTCCCTGCAAAAACAAAAGGCAGCCCCTGCTGCACGTGCCTTGGTTTTGCATGTGTATGTGTTTGTGACTTCACCAAGTAATTCCAAGAAGTTACTTGATTAAATTAAAACCAAGGAATTATAACATGATTTTTCTCCCACTCATTAATTTAATTATATAAACATAAACCATGTAATTCCTTTCATCTAAATTCAAAATTTAACAAGAAAATGTAACTTTCGGAATAAAATATACATGAAAATATGCACTCATCAACGTCCTCTTCCCTAATTTCTTTGCAAGTTGAAACTTAGAGAGAACGTTGTTGGATTCGTTACTTGATGAAGAAGAAGTCTCAAATGTAGTTTGAAATGTCCTCAGAAGAAAATTGGGCAAATTGTTATGATTCATGAAAAAAAAAAACCTAGCTCTGATACTAATGATAGAAATAGGGTAGTTCACAGGATCGGAAATAGATGTCGCTTCGACTATCAATCACAATATTGTGTGAAGGATATGAACAGAAAGTGAGTATGGAATTAAATGAATCTGATAAAAAATGATTTGACAAATATATAGAGATGAAAATAACATTTCTGGATGAGTTGTATTCTTCATGGGAAGTGGTAACTTTTTATGTTGAAATAAAACTTTTCATATCGTTTTAGAAATAAATAAATAAATATATTATGTCCTTTATTAATTAATTAACTTATTTCACTACAATCATATGTATATTAGTACACCAATGTTATGGTGCACCTTCACACATGATTACACATACTGTGAAAACCATGTTACTATAATCATATTCGAATAGCTTTTTGGTGGTTTTGGCTCTATTTGGTGTATTCTAGTGAGAATCCTCTCCGGCAAGGTATAAATTTGCTCTTGGCAACTTAATCTACCTAACTTTGCAATGTGGTTAAATTGAAATTAAGCTTTTGGTTTCAATTGAATATCTATCTTATATCATAATTGAGAACTAGGTAAAGGTCTTGTTGAATATGAACAATTAGGTTCTCTTTCAAATCTTTTTCTTGAAGTTTCTTCTTTGATTTATTTTCTCAAAATTGATTAAACTGAGAATTCACTTATTAAACCCATCCTTTAGAAATTTTGTATTTTGTATTTTGTATTTTGGTAGGTTTGCTTGTATCTTTTGGGTTTCTAATTGAATCACTTTAGTTGTTTCCCATTATAATCTTATAATAATATTTTGAGTTTGTATGACACACCCCGACCCAGAATGTTCACTTGGACTCCAAATCGAGTTGTGCTAGCCGACACCCAAAAGGTGACGAAGCCATAAAGAGTAGTGAGGTAGAAAATGTGAATAAATTTAAACCTAAAAGTGCCTAAATGCAAGAGTGCGCATGTGAGCCGGAATGAACCTAATTCACATGTGGTGTCAAAGTATAAGTAATGTACAATAAAAGTAGAACGAGAATTATACCATCGAAGATAATTTTCTATACCAAGATTTACCAAGAATCCTCGTCGACACAAAAGTTCTGCCACTAAAACCTGGAGGGGCCAAAAAAATAAGAGCGAATAGGCCTAAAAATAAAGTTTTGTAAAATCTTTTCTAAAATGTATAACATCTTGCCGTAAAACAAGTATAGTTTTCAAATATGTATACTACATATAGCATAAAAACACTTACCATAAACAGTAACACTAAAAAATACGACTAGTCACAATATTTCACATATAAAACATATAACATCCAATAATCACACTATCTCGCGTAAATGAACATATAGTATAGAGTTTTCATTGACATATGCTGACACACGAGCTCATGCAGAGATCTTCTAACATGAACAAGATTGAGTGTGATAATGATTTATACTCTAGTACTACAATTACTTGAAGACTGGTACTATGTGTATCACATATGAGTCCTAATTGCCTATAGAAATCTAGGATAGGACTAGCACCTACAATGGATCCAAAGTGAGCGTACGGTGCAATGTGAACATACACGTGAAGAATGGCCCTAGCTCGGGCGAGTATAGTGATACTCGCATGGTGCATGGGCGCACGTGAGTGTTCTACTGCTCTTGGTGCATGCAGTGCATTTTTGTACAAAAATGCATATTTATGTTAGTACGTTATATATTTACGTAAATGGTTTCGTTTCTAGATGAAACTCATCGCAATGATCTTGATGCTTGTGAGGCAGGTTCTACCTAACGACATGATTTGCCAGTCGGTCTTTGCTTTTAAATATTATATATTTAATTAGTTTCCATATGTACTTAATAAAGAATTTTCATCGTCATACCTTAGTTAGACTAACATTTTCAAGAATTAGCGTATTGACGGAATTTATGAAATTCTCATAAATTTTGCAGGATGTATGGTTATACATATTTTGATGTGATGCCATAAGTATATTTATGGTTATGGATATTATTATTTTATTGTTGTGTGTTATGAAATTTCTGTAGTATGATCATATTTATATTACTGCTCATCATGCATGCTACACTGGTGTTTGTACTCGTCCAGGCCAGGGCCATGCTTCACGTGTATGTTCACATCGCACCATACGCTCACTTTGGATTCATTGTAGGTGCCAGTCCTCTCCTAGATTGCTATAGGCAATTAGGACTCGTATATGACGCCCCTAGCGCCAATCTTCACTTGATTGTAGTACTAGAGCGTAAATCATTATTGCAACCAATCTTGTTCATGTCAGAATACCTTTGCATGAACTCATGTGTCAGCATACGTCGATGAGCACATGATCGTATATGTTTGTTTGTTAGAGATTTTGTGATTATCGAATGTTATGTGTTTACTCACAAAAGATTGTGCAGTTTTATATTATCGAGATATTACATTTTATGGTAAGTATTTTCATACCATACATAGTATGCTATATTTTGAAACTATACTTGTTTTATGGTGAAGGGTTATATGTTTTTTAAAATATTTTTACAAAGCTTTATTTTTAAGCCCACTCACCTTGTTTTTTGCCCTTCCAAGTTTAGTGGCAGAGCTCTTGTGCCGACGAGGATTTCTGGCAAACATTGTTATAGAAGATCACTTTGGATGGTATAACTCTTATTTTACTTATAATTACTTTAATTATGCTCTGACATCAAGTGTGAATTGGGTTCAATGTCCTTCACATGTGCATTCTTGCAGTTAGTCGCTTTTAGGTTTAAATTTATTTATATTTTCCACATCACTACACTTTATTGCTTCGTTACCTTTTCGGTGTTAGCCAACATAGCTCGATGTGGAATCCAGATGGACCTTTTGGGTTGGGGTGTGTCATTCTTAATCAAATTAGTCTTACAGATGTGGTCTTTCTGATTGGGTCATTTTTTTGTTAAATTACGTTGTTAACCCTTATATAAGATTCTTGTTTCCATCTTATGAAACAAGAACAAGGTACCTATTGATTATTGGTTTTCTTCTTTAGATCGATGTAAATTCTTTATTTTGGTTTTGATCAAATCTTCTCCTTGTTCATGTGGGCTCTACAATCTTGCTATTTTTAATATTGATATCCATGTAGTGTATATGCAAATCGACAAGTAAGTCATGATTCTTGAATATCTCTGAAATTGATAGTCTGTTTCAATTATGATATGGTAAAGAATGAATATTACTTAAATACTTTATTTAACTAAATTTAGCTATATAGATAAGGAAAGCCTAATTTACAGAGCCTTTCAAATTTGGGATTAACTTGATTGTGTATGATTATATAGTTGTTGAGTGTCAATTTAGGTTTAATTTATTTTTGTTCCACTTAAGAATTATGTCAATATGTTTTTAGAGATACATTTCAATAAAAGGACGATACGGCTTAATATGTGAAAGGGGTAAGCAACTTAATAAAAAAAAGGAATTCATTAACCTTGCTCTACAACATGTTCTATTTTGATGCTGAGTTGGATAGATGTCCCTTATTTCAAATTTTATGAAACTATAGTATATTGTAATACCAAAATGGATTGTATACGTTGGAAGTTTCTTCAAGTCTTTTGGACAAGAAATATAATTACGATAAACAATAGCGGAGCTATGAATTATTTAGTGGGTGGGCTACGCTAAAATTATTACTACAAAATCAAATGCTTAATTTTTTTTTTTTTTGGTAACCGGCATATATAAAGTTGTATACTAATAAACCTAAAAGTAAAATGTTGAAGTAAAGAAATTATTACTCTGCATAACTCAAGTTTCAACATGATTTAACAAAGAAAACATTTAAAGTTGCAATTTGCAATAAAAAGAAAACATATATCATCAATCTTATTCAACTTAACAAATAAAAAGAAGAAAAAAAAAACCTATTCAAGTTGTGCCCTTCGATCCTATTAGAATTGAAATCCTTTGTTATTTCATCTTAATCAACATTTTCGGCAAGCTTTTTCTTAATGTAGACAACCATTGAATATGCTAGAAACTCACTATGTATCTTGTTGCGAAGTCTTGTTTTAATAAAATTCATTGCTAAAAAACTCGTTCTGTACTTGCTGTAAAAACGGGGAGAGTCAATACAAGTCGAATTAACCTATCAATCAAATAATACCTTTAGGGCCTTTCATTAGATGTAGAATGAGTATCACTTTCTAATTTATTATCATTATCTCTTTTTCTTAAAAAATGAATTGATAGTTCTTAACCTTTTTATTAGACAAATAGTTAGACCTAACAAATTAAACACCAATAACACAATTGTTTTTTTTTTTTAGGATAACACAATTGTATACAATAAATTATATCTAACAAATCTATCAGGAAAATAATATTATAATTAAAATTTGAAATTTTGAGTACAAATTCTTAAAATTCAAACAATAAACAAATAAACACTATAAAAATTAAGAATAAAGTGGTAAAAAACTTACCAATTGATGAGAAAATCAGTAGGCTTTCACACGTGGAGACTTCAAATCAGAAGCTACTGGACCTTCGAAACAACCGAAAAGCGGGCTAGGAAACGTGTAAATAGTTGCTAGAAATGAGTAAAATAATAAAATAATAAAAACTAATAATTACTTACTCATAGAAAATCTAAAACCGTATGGTTTTAAATAGAATAAAATATTAAAATATTAAAAGTTAATTATTATCTCTAGAATCTTAGGAATCGTTGAATTGATTAAACTAATGTTAATAATTATATTTTATTCTTTAATAGACTTGTGTGTATATATTGGGTGGGTTGTAATAATTAAAAATAAAAAAGTTGCCCAAACAACTAGTATTTTTAAGCTTAAAAAACTAAAACTCTCCTTATGCTAGAGCCCACCTCAGCCTTGTTAGTGGTTTTGCTGTTGACGGTAAAATTTTAACGATAATATATCAAGAATTGAAATTTTTGTAAAAATTGCAAACTAAGGTGGTGCTGCTGAAATTTAGAATACTAGTGACATATTATGTTCTAAAGGGAATTTTTGCAACCACTTAGATCAACTATAAATTAGTGTCTAGCAAACCATAAAATACTTATAACATTCTTCATCAAGTCAAGTTATTGAAACCATATGTATTCTTTGTATTTCATGGATTGGCTAGCCATGCAAGCGTCTTTCGTGCAAGATTTGTTTCTGCTCAAAGGTCTAACATAATCATGCAATTATAATTATTTCAATCTTTAACAACTTTTGAATGGACGATTTGGCTTCATCCATGGCTTGAATACCCTGTAAATGAATTAAGCTTTTATTTTCTATGAATTAGGAATTAAAGCAAGTATGATTATTGTTATTATACAAGGTGCTATTTTTTTTTGTTAGCTTTGACATTATAATTAGAACTTTTAGTTTTATATTTTCACCCTAAAACTCTTCTTATATTATATGTTTGAATGTTATGTTGATCCAACTTTTTTTTATAAACTCATAAACTTTTTAAGGTTTCCTTCGACATAAATCTCATGACTTTATACTTTTGACACAAATGCATGTATTTTCTGACAATCTATGTATCATGAATTTTGTATATGATGCATATTTATGTGTCCTGTTAAATATTTCAAGGTATCATATTTAATGGACATCTATATTAGTTTATCGATTATGAACTGATAAATGAAATATAGGTTTCGACTTATGTTTAAAGAAGGGTTGATAAGCATATTTGTTCAACAGTGTTTGCTTATTAATTTTTTCTTGGTGTTCAAAAAATTAAAGCTGTGATTTATATATTATTGATGGATAATTAATTTGCTCAAAAGTGTTTTCTCGTTCAGTCCAAGTATAAAGCAATGTATAGTGAAACATGAAATTTACAAGATTGTATATACTTCATCTGCTCAAAAGTGTTGAAGCTACGAATGCCCTTGTGTTTTATGTTTTAGCTATACGAACATAAGATAATCAAGTTCCATCCAAAAATAATTATGCAATTATATGCTTTTGTTGCAATCAGTAAACACTCAGTTAATTTTTTTTTTCTATCAAATGTTTGATGAACAAAATTAACTAAATTAATGGTTCTGTATATTTTTTTTTGTCACATGAATCACTTCTCTAAAGTTATTTGGCATAAGTTGTAGCCATAAAGTTAATAGTTGATGTTTAGCTCACAATTTTTATGATTGGAGATCTCATGACAAATGTGTAAACACGAAAATTTCCTGAACGACACAAGAACAGAACACGTGTACAAAATAATATTTGTAGTAATGAATTTGTTTGGGGTTACAATCTCTATTTGATTTGGTCCTCTGATTCGATCTCCGTGAGATATTGATTTGTGGATTTGATGGGCTATTGATCCGAAGGGCCGTTGGGGCTTGATTCTTTGGATAAACTGTTCTTCAAGGGCCGTTGGGCTTGATCTTGAAGTTTGGCGGATGAACGCTTCTTCAGGTGCCTTTTGGGCTTGATTCTTGAAGTTAGATGAACGTTGAATGACGGATGGATCTTCAGGGGCTGTTGGGGCTTGATTCTGAAGTTGGATGATTTGTTGATCCAGAGGCCGTCGGGGCTTGATTCTGGAAGATGGATGAATGACGAACGAAGAACGATGAACGATGAACGATGAACGATGGATGAACCTGAAGGGGCTTTTGGGCTTGATTCTTGAAGAATGGATGTGTGGATCCAAGGGCCGTCGGGGCTTGATCTTGGAAGGTGGATGAATGTTGCTTCAAGGGCAGTCGGGGCTTGATCTTGAAGAACGATGAACGATGAACGAAGAACGAAGAACGAACTTCCAGAGAATGGATCTTCAAGGGGCTTTTGATCTTGAAGAACAGTTGTGTTGATCCAAGGGCCGTCGGGGCTTGATCTTGGATTAAGAATCGGCACGTGACCAAGGTGCTTGTTGATTCTTCAAAGGTTTTGGCGAAGTTCCTTCAAGGGCCGTTGGGCTTGATCTCAAAGGTGGATGAACGTTTCTTCAAGGGCCGTTGGGGCTTGATCTCGAAGAACGATGAACGAAGAACGAAGAACGAACTTCCAGAGAATTCTCTTCCAATTTGGGAGTAGAGAAAAATGTGTGTGAATTGGTGAATTGAAATGAATGAAATTGGCTTCTATTTATAGAATTCCAAAACTTGATTTTTGGATTTAAATAATCAGATGAAATAAGTCGTCTCTGCCAGGTGTTGACACGTGTCCTGTTTGACGGCTTTTCTAACTCTTTTCGAATTTTCGTCGAATCACACACTATGTGTACAATTTATGTAATACATGAGTGTTAAAATTTTGACCATCGGTCAACATTTTATTTACCGAAATTTCACTTTCTACAAATGCCCCCACTTCAAAGCGTGTCGTATACATGTGCTTGTCACGTGTAGAAGACGTGTTTTTGAAGTCCCTTAATGTAGACGTTGATCCAAGGGCCGTCGAGGCTTGATCTTGGATCGGGCTGGGATCTTCTCCAAGGGCCGTTGCGGCTTGATCTTGAAGGTTGATTCAAGGGTGACGGACACTTGATCTTGAATCGGGTTTTGTGATTTTTCCACAGCTTTCATCTTGAACTGGTTTTGATTCAAGGGTGATGAACACCTGATCTTGAATCGGGCTTTTGATTTCTCCAAGGGTCGTTGAGGCTTGATCTTGAAGGTTGATTCAAGGGTGTTGGACACTTGATCTTGAATCGGGTCTTGATTTCTCCAAGGGCCTTTGAGGCTTGATCTTGAAGGTTGTCGGACCACGCGGCTTTACATGGCAAGTGATCTTTGCAAGCTGACTCAGGAATTTGAGGGTCAAAACAAGTCCATCACCTCCAGAGTACGTCAGATCTTTGATGATATGAAATACTTTTGCTTTTGAAGAAGTAGCTTTCCACAGGTATATTCTTGAACTGGGTTTGGGAGCCTTTTTACTTGCAAGCGATCCTCAGCTTAGTTGAGGATGAATCAGCACGTTGTCTCCACATGCTTCAAGTACTCAGGTCTCCATGCAGATGTGCATCTTCTTGAGTTCTTGGATCATCTCAGTCTCCGCCTTCATCAGGATGCACCTGAGACTCCTCCTGCTTCGTCTGTGAGGTACTTTTGCTTTTGAAGAAGCACCTCTACACAGGTTTATTTTTGAAGTGGGCTGGGAGGGGTCCGAGATGAGTACTCGAGAGCAAGACTAGGTAAGCAATCAGGATCTCACTTTCTCCACGTTCCTCAGATGAAGGCGAGGAGAAAGCATGATATGAGATACTTTTGCTTTTAACCTTTTTGATATGAAATACTTTTGCTCTGGATGATTTGTTTTCTGGGGTGCTCCAAGGGATGAAGAACACTGAGTAACTCGAGAGGTTTCTTTGAGAATACATTCTCGGAGATGAAGAAAGGTTGAGAGGGTGTGCCTTCGCTGTGGAAGGCGAAGGTCGAAACTTATAGAAATTTTCTTCACAACCGGAACTATTCCCTCACTATTTGTCGGCAGCCGGTGGATGGATGAACAGTACCAGTTACGCGCTTTCTGACAAGCTATCCGTAATTTCCGCAAGGCTGACGGTGCATGTGACGAGTGACGACACGTCTGGACAAATTGATCTTTTGAAAACCGGGGTTCAAATCCGGGGTTCGGCTCGTGGTTTTCGCAAAGCTCCAAGCTGCATGTGACGAGTGACGACAAATCAGAAAAAACTGATCGCCTCGTGATTTCTGAGCAAGCCCAGCTTTTGAGAAAGGAGTTCGGCCTTCGAGAAATGAGCGTCTAGCTTTGATCTCTGAGGAGCGCCTCTTTGATCTCTGAGGAGCGGGCGCCTCTTCGATTTGCTTCTTTTTATAGAGGCATGAATTTTGTTTCACCTTACACTTGAACTCCCTTCTGAAAGCACTCTCTTCTTGCACTTCTGTAATCTTAATCTTTCTGATCTCTTCTTTCTTAACACATTCTGAAAATGTCTTGCCCTTCCGACCGTCGCCTTAACTTGAATGTCGGAGAAGATGATGATTTGTCTTCTCCAAACAACATTTGGCGTCCGTCCTTCATATCCCCCAATGGTCCTCTTACAGTCGGGGACTCAATGATGAGAAACGAAATAACCGCTACGGTGGTTGCTCGAAATCTCCTCACTCCAAAGGACACTAGGTTGCTATCTAGGCGGTCCGACGAGTTGGCTGTTCAGGACTCACTGGCTCTCAGCGTCCAGTGTGCAGGCTCAGTTTCAAACATGGGCCAGCGCCTTCTTGCCCGATCTCGTCAGGTTGAGTCTCTAATGGCTGAGGTGGCTAGTCTTCGGCAAGAGGTCAGAGGACTCAGGCACGAGAATAAGGAGTTGCACATGCTTGCAACTAGTTACTTGACCAACATGAAGAGGAAGCTGGACCAGCTGCAGGAGTCGGACGGTCGGATTCAGAGTGATCATGAAAGGTTTATGGCGTTACTCCCGAGGTTTATGTTGCCTTCGTCATCTGGAGTTGCACCAAGTGTTCCGGCTCCGGAGATTCCAACTCTGGCTCTTCGACTTTCCGGGGCTCCGTCGACTTCTGAGGCACCACCTGACCGTCTTTGAAGAGTCCCTACTTGTTTGCACATTTCTTTGTATTTTTTTTTTTTTTTGCAGAATGTAAATTTATGTAAAATTTCAGGCAAATAAATAAAATGGACTTCATTTCTCTCAATGTATTTTTTTTTTAAATAAATATTTTTTCTTTTTTTTTTCTTTTCTTTCCGTCACACCCATCAAAAAGATATTATACATATATATATATATATATATATATATATATATATTTTATCTTTTGGTGGGCAAGCCCACATGCAGAGACTTAAGCTGTAAATCATTCACCAGCTGCCAACTTGTAAGCCACCTTTATTTGCCTTTGTATTTGATTTTCTTTCCTTTTTGCTTTTCAGAATAGTGTAGCACCATCAAACCACTATTCTCATTTCTTCTTTTTTTATTTTATATATTTTCTTCTTCTTTTCCTTCACGTTGCCACTTTCATCCACTAATTGATGGGGATGAGGAATGTGGTGTAGTCCAGCAAGATCCCACTTCCCCTTTACTTTATATATATATATTTTTTTTCTTTATATTGACCTCTTCTTTTGCCTGGATTTGTGGGTGAAAACCCGGAGCGAGTCCGATGGTGGTCGTAGATGAAAGGAAGAGGTTATCACTAAAGAAGAAAGCAAGAAGACGTAGAAAGAAGCCCTTCCTCCTGTTCTGCCATGGAAGATGAACCTCTGGAATCCGAAGCTCCACCACCACCACTGAGCACAGCCACTGCACACCCCTTGCACTGCCTGCCGTCGCAGAGGAATGAAGAAGACGATGCCGGAAATGTTTCTATGATTTGAGTAGTAGGGTCAGAGTAGCAGCATAGGTGCAGAGTTGGCTTTTTGTGCTTTAAAGATAGCATTTTGTATCTCAGAGTACTTAACGATGACGTTCTGGTCATTCAAGCCTTCAACAGTTGCTCATCGTGATGCTGGTGATGAGGAAGGAATGAGAAACTCGGAGAAGAGATGCACGGGAGCAGCGGAGTTGGAGAGCTAGAGCAGTGGCTGATTATCCTCACTGGGCAGAAGGGAGGAAGGAGAAGCTGGGCGCTACTGTGGGCAGGAGCAGGCGAGGAGTAAGGAGGAGATGGTGTCGCAGCCCAACCTTTTGAAGGCATGGTGGAGAGTTTCCAGTAGGAGCGGCTTGACCTCTTGGTCGAATAATGTCCGTTCCCGAGATAACAATCGAAGAGGCTTGACCATGATATGCAATTGGAAGATGGAACCAGTTTGGTGGAATCGCGTTCTGTGGCCCACGAAATATAGTCCCGCAATTCTTTGCGTGATGCATTGACGAAAAGAAATCCGTGTAGTCCCCTATTGTAATCGGAAGAACCATTTCTACCTTGCTCAATGGAAGAAGTGATTTCTGCCTTAAACTTTCATTGTCACGCAATGTCGGCTCAATAGATGACAGCAGCTTCTGGATGGTGGCGCGCGCCTCCTTCCACGCAGGCCGTCCAAGCGTCAGGAACTTGTTTAAATCAGGCTGATGAAAGCAATCGGAGTTGACGAGTATCGGACCGTTGAATAGCCCGGCGGCGGCGATTTCGGAGAGGTCCAAGACGTAGTCGCCGATGGCCACGCCCGGTCGAGCTGACGAACCTGGTTGGGGCTTGAAGACGCCGTACGGGAGGTTCAGGATGGGGAAGTGAGAGCACGGGTGGACTTCGACGAAGGACGTTAGAAGAGCCACGCTGTAAAACGGCGTCGTTGAGCGGAAGGGCAAGCTTAGCTTTGCAGTGAGGAAGATGGAGAGTGACGGTGCTTGGGCGAGAATGGCTGGGAGAGAGCACTGGGCTTCGAGAAGGAACCAGGCCTGGTCTGCGCCTGATATTTGGGCCTTGAGGTCCACCTATTGCTAAGACCCATGTGTAGATGGGTTTCTTTGCTATTTATGGCCTATTTATATATATAAAGCTGTATATATATATATATATATATATATATTTTTTTTTTTTTAAATTAAATACATAATAACAACTTTTTTTTTTCTCTTTTTTTTATTTTGATGTGACTGAACTCAAACATTTGAATATTTGAGATGCCTACGTACCCTTCCAACGAAAGGGATCAAGTCAAAACGTAGTTCAAATACATGCATATTTTTTTGTATTTTCTTTTGGTGCCGTTTGCAATTTTAACTCGTGCAGGCAAGGAGCGTCTTGTTGCCTTTTATGCTCGTGCAAGCCAGGAGCATTGGTGTTGCCTTTTATGCTCGTGCAGACTAGGAGCGTTGATGTCTTGCAGTTTTAGCTCATGCAGACAAGGAGCATCCGTCTTGCAGTTTAGGCTCTTGCAGACAAGGAGTATCCGTCTTACAGTTTAGGCTCTTGCAGACAAGGAGCATTGATGTCTTGTAGTTTTAGCTCATGCAGACAAGGAGCATGGCGTCTTGCAGTTTTAGCTCATGCAGACAAGGAGCATCTGTTCATGCAGTTTAGGCTCGTGCGAATAAGGAGCAGCACACGGATTTGTCAAGCCATTTTGGAGAAGCGTTCCTCGCAATCTTTGTAGCAAGGAGCTTTGACTGGGTGTTTGAAGAAATCTTCCGGGAGGAAATCGCGCATCGTGATGGGGATAAGCGATCTTTGTGTTGAATTTCCATCATCTTCAACAATTTCCCGTTGCTTTGGAGATTGGCAAAAGCTGCTTTGCCCCCTTTTCAGTTGGTGGACTTGTGGTGGAGGCGTAGGCTTCATGTGCCATTTCTTTGGAGCAACATGAATCCATCCTTCAGCTTTGCTTGATTCGGAGCATGCCCCCAGCGGTGGCAATGATGACTTCGAATCGAATGTGCCAGAAGTGATGGTGGTATAATTTGTCTTTACCACATCGTCGAGATCCAGCTCGATGATCCCTTGCTGGGCCAGTCTTACGATGAGATCTTTTAGCACGAAGCATTTTCCCGTCGGATGACTGATGAAGCGGTGGTACTTGGAATACCTTGGGTTGTCGGTGCGATTTATTTCTTCCGGCCATCGGCATTCGGGTAAATCGATCACCTTCTTCTCCAATAGGTCATCCAACATTGCAGCCACGTCGGAGTCTGGAAAAGGATATGTCTTCTGCTCTAGTTCCCTCAAGGTGTTTTTGTACTTGTCTTGGGTGCTAGAAGGCTCTTCTTTCTTTATCTCCCTTGTTTTATACTTGGACGGGATTTTGACAGGGGCGGTGTTAATGGTAAAAGCTTCCTTAGCGGGCTTCTTCCCAGTCTCGTCCACCTTCGGAGCAAACACTTTCTCTTTGAAGTTGGTGGTTGGCTCCCTTCTTCCATGGTTGGCGATGCTCAACTCCATGTCATGGGCGCGGGTTGCTAGCTCTTCGAAGGTCCGTGGTTTGATGCCTTGGAGGATGTAGTGCAATCCCCATTGCATGCCTTGGATGCACATTTCGATCGAAGAGCGTTCCAAGAGTCTATCTTTGCAGTCGAGGCTAAGGGTGCGCCATCGGTTGATGTAGTCCACAACTGGCTCATCTTTCCACTGCTTTGTGCTTGTCAACTCCAGCATGCTGACTGTGCGGCGGGTGCTGTAGAAGCGGTTGAGGAATTCTCGCTCCAACTGCTCCCAGCTGTCAATGGATTCGGGCTCAAGATCAGTGTACCAATCGAAGGCGTTACTTTTCAGTGAGCGCACGAACTGCTTGGCAAGGTAGTCCCCTTCAGTGCCCGCATTGTTGCAAGTTTCAACGAAGTGGGCGATGTGCTGTTTCGGGTTCCCCCTTCCATCGAACTGCATGAATTTGGGTGGTTGATATCCCCTTGGCATCTTCAGGGCATCAATCTTTTTAGAGTAAGACTTGGAGTACAACTCGGAGGTATTTGAGCTCCCCTGGTACTGTGCCTTAACTGTGTTGGCGATCATATCTTGCAACTGCTTGATTGAGAGAGATCCCATGAGCGGCGATGCTTGGTCTGGTTCTGGCTTTTCTTCAAACTTCTCCACCGAAGGCTCTTCTTCTTCATCACCACCTTTCTTAGGGCCAGAGCCGGATCCTTCATCCTGCCTTGCCCCCAATTTGCTCACGAGCATAGCAATCTTCAAGTCTTTTTCTTCTAGGGTTTTCGTCATCATCGCAAACATCTCCTTCATCTGAATCAGCTGTTCTTCGATGGAGGTGGCGCCAATGACTTGTCCTTCTTTTGAAGCCATTTGTGCTTGAAGTGTGTTTTGGATATCTTGAACGGACAAAGAGATGAGAGGTAGAGATTGTCCCACCGGGCGTGCCAAATTTGTAAACACGAAAATTTCCTGAACGACACAAGAACAGAACACGTGTACAAAATAATATTTGTATTAATGAATTTGTTTGGGGTTACAATCTCTATTTGATTTGGTCCTCTGATTCGATCTCCGTGAGATATTGATTTGTGGATTTTATGGGCTATTGATCCGAAGGGCCGTTGGGGCTTGATTCTTTGGATAAACTGTTCTTCAAGGGCCGTTGGGCTTGATCTTGAAGTTTGGCGGATGAACGCTTCTTCAGGTGCCTTTTGGGCTTGATTCTTGAAGTTGGATGAACGTTGAATGACTGATGGATCTTCAGGGGCTGTTGGGGCTTGATTCTGAAGTTGGATGATTTGTTGATCCAGAGGCCGTCGGGGCTTGATTCTGGAAGATGGATGAATGACGAACGAAGAACGATGAACGATGAACGATGAACGATGGATGAACCTCAAGGGACTTTTGGGCTTGATTCTTGAAGAATGGATGTGTGGATCCAAGGGCCGTCGGGGCTTGATCTTGGAAGGTGGATGAATGTTGCTTCAAGGGCCGTCGGGGCTTGATCTTGAAGAACGGTGAATGATGAACGAAGAACGAAGAACGAACTTCCAGAGAATGGATCTTCAAGGGGCTTTTGATCTTGAAGAACAGTTGTGTTGATCCAAGGGCCGTCGGGGCTTGATCTTGGATTAAGAATCGGCACGTGACCAAGGTGCTTGTTGATTCTTCAAAGGTTTTGGCGAAGTTCCTTCAAGGGCCGTTGGGCTTGATCTCAAAGGTGGATGAACGTTTCTTCAAGGGCCGTTGGGGCTTGATCTCGAAGAACGATGAACGATGAACGAAGAACGAAGAACGAACTTCTAGAGAATTCTCTTCCAATTTGGGAGTAGAGAAAAATGTGTGTGAATTGGTTATGAATTGGTGAATTGAAATGAATGAAATTGGCTTCTATTTATAGAATTCCAAAACTTGATTTTTGGATTTAAATAATCAGATGAAATAAGTCATCTCTGCCAGGTGTTGACACGTGTCCTGTTTGACGGCTTTTCTAACTCTTTTCGAATTTTCGTCGAATCACACACTATGTGTACAATTTATGTAATACATGAGTGTTAAAATTTTGACCATCGGTCAACATTTTATTTACCGAAATTTCACTGTCTACAAAATGTTTTACTAGTCGTAGTATTTGAAAGGTACCTATTTGTTTTTGTAGGTGTTTATAATATTTTTTACTCTTTTAATCAGCGAGAGTAATAGTCTGCATATGTAATTTTAACTCCTTTAATCAATGGGAGTAAGAGATTGCCAAAAGTTGAAGTGTTTATTGCTGATAGTTAATTTTGTTTAGGTTTTGTTCATAAGTTCTTATAGGAGACGAATTTTGTAATAGTATTATTGTATTTGCTTCTTCTCTTATTCTTATATCAGATTTTAAATGGATAGATTTTGTTACCAACATTATTAAGTTCATTTATGAGCTACTTTTGTTTTAAAGGATTAGTATAAATGAACGCCATAACATTATCTGCAACATTGTATTATTGGTTTGAGTGTGTATTGTGATTATGGTGTGAATATGTAGTTGGATATGCATCTTGTTTTTTTTTTTATTTTTTTATTTTTATAGTTTTGCATTCATATTAATGATGACAGTTGTTATGAGAGTTTGTTGATGAGTCAATATTTTACTATATATTTTACCTTATTCTTAGTATTAACTTATTGGTTATTTTGAGAGAAGTTTGATACTTTGATTTATATTCTTAATGTAAGGCATTCGATTTCATCTGGAGCAAAAAGTAGTCAAACGGATGAATTTGGAGTGATTTCAATTGGAGGATGTTCGTGAGTTTGTTGACTTGATTGCATCAAAGTTTCATAATTGTCTACCAAACAGTGGCGATGAAATAAAGGAGCAGTGCGTAGTATTGTCAAACTGACGTTTTGGGATTCTTTGGGCTTTTTGGCATCCAGGATGATGTCTTTTGGGTTCAAGGCCTTATGCAATTATGTTCGGGGATATCTCAAGTTTTAATTCTAGCCATTTTTGGAGCCTTGAAGATCCAGAAACTTGGCTGTTTTGAGACTAGGCAGATTTTGGGCGAATTTTACTAGTCAATTTAGGATTATGTTTTCTAATTTATTTTAATTTATTTGGTTTCTTAGTATTATTTTAAGACCTTTTCTAGGTATGGTTTTATTTTCTAGTAGTATAAATAAGGCTTTTTAGCCATTAGGGTTTAGAAGGAGACAGAGAGAGGACGACACTACTTTAAAGAGCTTTTGGATTCAAGTTTATTTTCAAGGTGTTTTCTATCCTTATTTTTAATAATATTTTATTCATGATTGTTAATAACTAATTTCTATTTGCTAGGGAGAGGCCATGAGCCTTAGCAAGAATATGTAATTTCTTTTCAATTTGCTTATGATATTATGCATGCATGTTTGAATTATTAATCACCGGTTTAAACTATCTAATTGTCTTAATGTTTAGCTATCATTAGGATCTTTAGAAAAGTAATTTGATGCAATTTTGGTCGGAGGTCGGTCCCTGAAATTGACAAAGGCTTCTTGTGATTAATATGTGCAATTTCACTTAGGATGAATACCACATCTTAGGGTTGTATGGTTTTTCAAAAGGTTTCACAAAGCTTAATGAGTCATGCATGTTTAGATTTGATCTGAATACCACAGACGGGTTGCATGTTTGATACATGCTCTATGTTGGGGATCCAAGTAGGCATACATTAGGAAAACCTAACCTTCAAAATATGCATGTGTAAGTCATAAGTAATTGGAAGAACTACATATGATTGTTAAGGTGACGGCGGAATCCTAGGCTTTTACAATTTATTTCTCAAAATTTATTTTCTTTTAGTTTATTTTATTTTATCACTTTATTTAATTATTTTCTATTAAATTCGTTTTTATTATTTGAAATAAAAAATCAACTTTTTTTCTCAAATTTTGTTTTAAATAATTAATTAAGATTTGATTTGATACAAATTATTCATTCAATCCCTATGGAGAACAACCTTACTAGAGCTGCTATATTACAATAACCTTGTACTCTTGCAAGTATTTTTAAGTGTTTTTATCCATACTTTTGCAGGTGGTAAAAATCCCTATCATTTGGTTACATAATTTAGTAGACTCAGTGATCAGTGTTATTCTGGTTGTTTTTGGTTGATTTTGTGTACAAAGTTCATTGACACTCAAGTGGGAGGTGATAGGATTTTTACCCCTTGTAAAAGTATAGATAAAAATACTCGTAAGAGTACGGGGTAATAGTAATATAGTCGGCTCTAGTAAGGTCGTTTTCAACAGAGATTGAATGAACAATTTATGTCAAAACTAAATCTTAGTTAATTATTTAAAACAAAGTTTGAGAAAATGTTGATTTTGTGACTTAAAATTATAAAAACGAATTTAATAAAAATAATTAGATAAATGGACTGAAAATTAAATTGTAAAAGCACTAGGGTTTCATCATCACCTTAATAATCCTATGTAGTTCTTCCAATTATTTATGATTTACACATGCATATTTTGGAGGTTAGGTTTTCCTAAAGTATGCCTACTTGGACCCCAACATAGAGCGTATGCAACCCGTCTGTGATATTCATATCAAATCTAAACATGCAAGACTCATTAAACTTTGTGAAAACATTTTGAAAAACCATGCAACCCGTAAGATGCAGTATTCATCCATCCTAAGTGAACTTGTATTTATTAACCACAAGAAGCCTTCGTTAATTTCAAGGACTGACCTCAGACCAAAATTGTATCAAATTACTTTTCTAAATGTCCTAATAGTGATCAAGTATTAAAACAAATAGATAGTTTAAACCGGTGATTAATAATTCAAAACCTGCATACATAATATCATAAGTTAATTGAAAATAAACTACATATTTTTACTAAGGCTTATGGCCTCGCCCTAGCAAAAGAGAATTAGCTACAAACAATCATAAAACAAAACATTATTAAAAACAAGGGATAGAAAACACCTTGTAAATAACCAAAAGCTCTATAAGTTGAATTCTCATTGTTCTCTCTAAAAACTCTAATGGCTAAAAAACCTTATTTATACTACTATACAATTAAAATCCTTGCTAGAAAAGGTCTTCTGAAAACTAGGAAACATAATAACTTAAGAGAAACTAGGAAACATAATCTTAATCAAATATGGGAAATCTACCTAGCCACAAATCAGCCATGTTTCTGGATCTTCAAGGCTCCAAAATAAGCCCAAAACAACTAGAATTAAAGCTTGAGATGTCCCAAGCATAATTGCAAAAGGTCTCGAACCCAAAAGACATCATCTTGGATGTCGAAAAATATCAAATTAAATAGCCAAAAACGTCACTTTGACAGCACTGCACGCTACTCCTTTATTTCTTCTCCATAAATTATTCGCTTGGTAAAAAAAATATGAAACTTTGAAGCTGAGAGACAAACGAACGTCCTTCAATTGGAATCACTCCAAAGTTCATCAGTTTAATCACTTTTTGCTAAAGAGGAAGTCCTATATTGTAAATATAAAGCAAAGTATCAAAATTCTACAAAATAACCAATAAATTAATACTAAAATTAGGGTAAAATATATAGCACAATATCGACTCATTAGGAGACTGTAGACATAATTGTGAGTATCAATAACTTGATCCTCAAGTAATTAATTATTTAAGTGACTTGATATTCAAGTGATCTTGCATCCCCAATATGACTAGAATAGTAGAGTCCTTACTCCAATTACGTAATACCAATTTAGTAAGACTGATTGTGGTAGGACATAAAATATGTGATTATGAGTATCTCTCATTAGGCTTGATTGAGAGATATTCTAGCAACTACATATAAAGGATTGTCCCTGCCCTCACAATACACGCCCTATTCCAATGCTAAATCCTATTCACTAGCAATAGCATTTCAGATTGTAGACGATAAAAGATAGTTCCGAGTTCTTCATCACCATCATTTTTATGCGTATTCTAAAAATAAGTTCATCTATATTTTATATTGATTCGACTCATTATTCGTGATCATGATGTCTAGTTTTTGTGCTTTCAAAATATGTCTTATACGAAAGGCTCACATTCAACCAACAAGAAAGATAATATTCACAAGTATTAAAAATTGCAAGATGTATAACTACCATAAAGGCACAATGAAAAAAAAAAAAACTGCACCAATGTTTGATAATCTTGTTAGAAGATAGGAGAAACGCGTGGAGGGCAATAGAGACCGAGTGCGACCACAACCATGAAGACTTTATCACCAAACAAAACTAAAACATAGGAGAAACGAAGAGGGAATGACGAGCATCTTTGAAATTTTGTATTAGAAAACATGAAAGATTAAGATTCAATCAATTCATAGAATGCATTTTTGAGTTTAACAATTTGATCTAGGTTCAAGAACTTAACACAGGAAATGATAAACGCATATATTTTAATCTTTTACGCACTTTTCTTTATTCTTGATCGTTGATTCCATTTGATTTAGTTAATCCAATGTTTAGAAATAAAGAGGGTTTGTAAAAAACTAAAAAGAATGTGTGAAAATCAATATATATTATAATACATTTGCATGAAGACTGTTATCGCCAAACGAAACTACACCTAGAAGATAGGGGAAACGTAGAAAGAATGACGAGAGCATCTTTTGGATTTTTGGATTAGAAAACAAAAATATTCAATCGATTCCTAGAAGGCATTTTTGAGTTCAACAATTAGACCTAGGTTCATGAACTTAAAAAGAGAAATAATAAACACATATTTTTAGTTTTTTTACACACATATCTTTAATCTTGATCGTTGATTCTATTTGATTTATTAATCCAATAACTTAAAATAAAAAAGAGATTTTAAGAAACTAAAAATGTTGTGTGAAAATTTGTTCCTTAAAAAAATTGGGCCATTAAAAAATTAATATAATTATAATACATTGTTAAATTTAACGATTAAACATGCATTTAAGAATTCGAAGAAATTTATTGTGTGAAATATGAAGCACTAAAAAGCTTTCTTCGGGATTTTGGATCAGATTTGGTGGTAAGAAGGCCCTATCAACGGAACATGAGGCATTTGAACGAAAAACGAAAAATGAGGCCCAAAAACCAAAGAAAAAAATGAAAAACTATTTAAAGGAAAATATTCGATCAAAACAAAAGCTAAAGGGAATATTCGGGCACTCTCTCACTTCCTGTGCGCATGGGGAGATTTTTCAGTGTTTCTGTCGTAACAAAACGTTTTCAGAAATTTTTCAATGTGATTATCACATGAAATGGTACATTACGTATTATTATCTAAACAGTAAAATATATGTAAAATTTCCCACAACTCACCTAACAATATGTACCACCGTGTTCTGTAAGAAAAAAAATTCTCGCGCTATAGTACGAGGAGGCGAAGACGAAAACATGTCGCGGAAGCATGCCCAGCACGTGGAATTCAACCATCGTTAGGTAGAAAACCACGGGTTTGCTGGATTGGCGGCTGCTACTTCAAAAGTTTCCGACCCACCATTCCATTCCAGTCCACGGACTCCACAGAAACCACGGAGAAATAATGGTGGAGAAAAATTGAATCTTTTAGGGAGAATATGGACATGGGGTTTGCTGGATTGGCGGATATTGGATTTGGAGAAGCAGAAGATGAATTTGGATCGAGCGCGAGCAGGGCTCGAGCTGCCTTTCAATGGGGTGGAACCGTCTTTGCCTTGTGAGTCACTTCACCACTCAAAAAAATTCACTTTTTCCTTCTTTTACAGTTTTACTTTGTATTCAACTGTCGCGGCAGGTTGAAATCTGGAAACCCAATTCATGAATTCGAATGTTACTTCCATTGCTCGCAGTATTAGTTAGAATTAGTGAGACGTTGTTGATTTTGGTATGCTTGGATTGGATGCATGTGGTGCAAAAGGATGGCTATGTGTTGCTGAACTCTCAAGATTTGGACTTTGTTTCCATTATCAACCTACCATATGATGAATCGATGATTTGGGTTTTTAATTGAAGTTGCAGCTCCGTTTAACAATCTGTTTAAGTTCTGTATTGGGTTTGATAAATTAAACTGGAAGAAGAAACATATGAGAAAATCCTGTGAAATTTCTAGTTGAGTAATTGATGACAGGGCAAAGTAATTACCTTTCTTCCTATTATTTTTCAGTTTAAATTTATTAGTTTGTTTTGAGTGGTCCTGACCACCAGTATTTTGGATTTCGTCTAATTCCGTTGTTGTCAATGAAGTTTCGCGAGTCACATTTATGAGTATGATAGATTGATAGGTCATTAGAGAATGTTAAAGTACCTGTGAAAGTAAAATCTGTAATTTGTACTTAAATTTGACTGTTGTGACATTTTTTATTGTAACTGATAGATACTTGATATATTGGGATATATTTTCGATCAAATCGTTACCTTGTCTGATAGATTTTGTATGATGGCTTGAATAGCAAATTTTTCTCTTTTATTCCTTTGGATCAAATTTTGTTGTCTATTGATGTGTTCTTTGTTTCACTTTACAATTGACAAAACTTCATATGTCCGGGGTTAAGGTTTCCAGTACAGGCATTGTATCGTTTGTGACTGCTACTTGATATTTGTCAATGATGATCACCTTTTCTCGAGATTCAATTTCTACCAAAACCTCTTTCATCAATGAGGTCTTCAGAAGGAAACTTTAGATGGACTACATTTGATTCCATCTTATTTTGACATATCAACATAGCTCTTAGCACAGTAATTAATTCCCCAAATCCAACATTTTTTTTTGTACAGAATTTTGTTAATCTTGAACCGAGCAGGGCGGAGATCAGCCATGCAAAGTAACTTTCTTGTACTGTACTTGTTTACAAGCTTCCCAACAGTGTTGTTCAAAATTTTGAGGTGCTTACTGACCAATTCCTTTCAAATTTCCATAACTAATATGCCCACATATCCATCAAACTTACGAATCGAAGTATGCAGGGGGCAATTCGGTTATTGGGTTTCCTTTCTAGCTGTTGCTGCAAACCTCTTCTTTCCTCAAACTGTTCCAGGTATCTTTATAATCTTGACCAGGACGTGCTTCTTGACTTATGTCTATGATATGATTGTATTGTTCTTTTAGAATTTCACTTTCTGATGATTATACATGTGTGCAGTTTCTCGTTTTCTCTTGTTTGTCGTCCCACCTGTCTGGGTTGCTAACGGACTGCGTGATAGTATCGTGGGCTGCATCTTTTGTCTAATACTCGGAGTTTCGCTGGTCATAACAGAGATTCGAGGAATCGGAGGTTTTTGTAACTGTCGATGTAATTTTCATTGCTTTGCTTATTGTCTTTGTATAGGATTTATCTTCTTCTTTACAATATTGTATCTATGCTCAGAAACTTGGTAGAAAAGGAGAAAATGTAACATGTATTCCAGATCATTTATTGGCTTGTTTCGAAGGCTTGTTCCGAACTCAACGATGTTTATGAATATTACTGAACAGTTCAATTGCAGATGCCATACCTACGTAGGCCATATATATTTGATTGTGTTCTTACTGTAAATCAACATAAAGCACTAATACTTTGAAAATCTTTTACATCTATGTTGGCAAAGTTTCTGCCGTGTGAAATGCAGATTTGGAGACTTGGACCTTATGTTGAGTAAGAGTCTAATTGCCCGACTGACGCATCACACACAGGAGGAATTATTGGGTACAATTTGGGCCGCGTCACATGATAAGTAAAACACTAATAGAATACGATAGTGTATGTATCTTGTTACACGAGGATTTGAAAATCATAACAAGTATTTAATTGTTCTTTAGTGCCTTCCCAACCAATGTCGATAACTGCCAAAGATTAGTATTATAATACAAACCTACTTTTCTTAATAAGAACAGAAAGAAAAAAAAAAAATTTAATACTAACTAAAGATTAACTTCTTCAACCCACCCTGCTTTCTGCGTAAATTATGCTAATAATTCACCATACAAAACTCCATGTTAGTGACATTGGAATTATATTCCAAGTCTTTCTAGGCATTTTTTTCTTGACAGAAGAACTCCATATCTTTCAATTGAAGAAAAATGGATATCCCCCATCTCATATCTGCTACGTTTCTCACCATTTTTTGTTGCTCTTGTTTGATTTTTGCTCAGCATCCTTACGAGGGACAGACCTTCACGGATTGTCACAACCCAAAAACTTACTCAAAATCTGTTCTTGGCTACACCTGCAATGGAGCAAGCAAAAGTTGCGAAACATTCCTCACCTTCAGATCCCGGGCACCTTACAACATGGTCTCTGCCATCTCCAATATGCTGGCTTCTGACCTGTCTCAGCTGGCGGCGATAAATTCGGTTTCTGAGAAGCAACGTTCGAAACCAACAAGTTGGTTATTGTTCCGATTACTTGCTCCTGCTCAGGTGAGTACTATCAGCTGAACTCGTCTCATGTTGTTGTGAATGACAATACATTTTTAGTCATTGCGAATAACACATTGCAAGGCCTTTCGACATGTCAAGCTATGCTGAACCCTAACTGCAGAAAACTTGTACATTGGTGATAGACTCATTGTTGCTCTTAGATGGGTTTGTCCCACAAAGAGCCGAACTGATCTAGGTTTCAAGTATCTTTTGACTTACTTAATCGCTCAAGGCGATTATGTTTCATTGATCAGCAAGAGATTTGGCTCGGATACAGGGACAACTCTTGAAACTAATGGGCTTTCGGAGCAAGACTCCACCATTTTCCCTTCACCACACTTTTAGTTCCTTTGAAAAACCCTCCAAACAGTTCTTAAACCGTAGAGCCTCCCACATCATCACCATCACCTCCAGCAATACCTCCACCTCCCTCCAATAACTCAAACAAAACATGGGTTTACGCCCCTGTTGGGGCTCTTGGCGGAGGCAGACTTGTATTGGTCATAGGTGTCTGCACATTCTTCCGCGGAAGTACTAAGAAGGGTTTTGATCCAATTATTGCCTCAGAGAGCTTTGAGCCGCTTGAGAAACCACAGGAGAAAAAGGTGGAGGAAGAGGTCTCAGGACTTTTTAGAGGCTTATCTGGCATAGCTCAATCCCTCCAAGTTTACAAATTGGAGGATCTGCCATGCGCAACAGATGGTTTTAGTACTGCTTATATGGTTAAGGGTCTGTTTATCGCACCAAAATTAATGAGGATTTGGCAACCATTAAGAAGATGAATGGAGATTTACTAAAAAAGGTCAGCCATTGTAATCTCATTCGCCTCTCTGGCGTTTGCTTTAATGATGGACATTCATATCTTATCTACGAGTATGCTGTCAATGGACCATTAAGTGATTGGATCTACTACAGCAGCAATCACTCGAAGTTCCTGAATTGGACACAAAAATTACAGATTCTGCTGGATGTGGCCTCAGGCTTCACTATCTCCACAGCTTCACCACTCCTCCCCATGTCCACAAGGATGTAAAGAGCAGTAACATTCTTCTGGACAGCGATTTCAGGGCCAAGATCTCAAACTTCAGTCTAGCAAGGTCAACAGAAGCGCCGGAAGGTGAGTTTTCTTTGACAAATCACATTGTCGGAACATAGGCTACATAGCTCCTGAGTACTTGGAAAATGGCTTGATATCAACAAAGCTTGATGTCTATGCATTTGGTGCTCTCAGGCTGGAAGTACTCACTGGAAAAGAGGTTGCTATGTTTTACGAAAAGAATATTTGCTTGTCTGATGTAGTATACTCTGCTTAACAACGAAGATGGAGGGTAGAGTTTGACGGAGTTCATGGATCCTTCTATGCAAGAGCGTTATCCTCCAGAACTTGCTCTTTTCGTGATCAAACTGATTGATAATTGCTTGAACCAAAACCCTGCTGCTCGCCCGAGCATGGAGGAGATGGTGCAATTTATGTCAAGAAACATGAGCAATTCACTGAGATGGGAATTGTCAAGCAACATCTCAGGCTATCAAACTTTAGTGGGATTTCTTGGTAGCACAGAAACTGGAACAGGATCTCATTCAACTACTTAGTTTAAGCTAGATTTTATTGTAATCTAGTGCTTTTCTTTCTCTTTTCCCAGTTCAGATTCATCTGCTGCTACTGTGTATAAATTATGGGAAATTCTTCGGATATGCAGCAGTAAAAAGCCTCGGGCAAATTTCTAGAAGAACTAAGGCAAAAACTGGAAGAAATGTTTTGACCAAGAAAATTGACCTGTTTCTTGCAGAATTATATTTTTAGGAAATTCTCTGTGCAGAACGTCCATTCATGAATAAAAAATGGCCATTCATTGATAATGAGGCAATGTCGTTGTGTCGAACAAAACATAGCAAAGCTAGATTATTAATATGGTCTAGTCAATAGTGCTACTAATCATATGATTCTCCCCTACATTCCTACCCTAAACTACCTTAATTAATGAGTTACTGCTCCTTTAAATAAGATTAAAGTTCAGTACGAGTTGAATTAGGGTCCCAACCAGGGCTTATTTTCTGGTAAAATTCCATGTGATAAACCTAATTAGTCAACATAAGTACAAAAATTCGATCATTCAAAACAATTAGAACACGGTAATGCTGATGTTGTAGACATAATCATTGCCAAGTAGTACAAAACTTCAAGACTTTAAGCTTCTCTGCCAAAATTTCTCACAGAAAGTAGTAATTTGATCATGGATTGCTCTATGTTCATGCTCTTAATTTTATTGTTCTTCACTCCGAAACTCAAAGTTCAAGTTATTTAGGAAACTCGGCTTCTGATTGTATCGAAAATAAGGGAACAAGTCCATCCCCAGCTTTTCTGTGCAGCTGCAATGGAAAAAAGCAGTCCTGCAAGGCTTTCCTGATTTTCCACTCTCAACCCCCTTATGATTCTGTCTCTGCCATATCGAACCTCACAGCTTCAGACGTGTTCAAGCTTGCACGGATCAACACTGTCTTGGACCATACCCTCTTGCTTCCACAGAACAAAGAGGTGATTGTTCCGGTAGCCTGTTCTTGTTCAGGTCAGTACTATGAGGCCAAAGCCTTTCATATCATTCCAACTATACACCACACATATTTACGATAGCAACTCAGACATATCAGAGTTTGTCTACATGTATTGCTCTCATGCAAGAGAACAATTACAGTGCATTAAACTTGTTGCCCGGTCTGAAGTTAGAGGTACCGCTGAGATGTGCTTGTCCCGCAAGCAACCAAACTGCCGATGGTACTGAATTTCTAATGACTTACTTGGTCAGCTTGGATGATTCAGTCCCTAAATTCAGTAAGAGATTTAATGCCAGTGTAAAGAGTGTAGCTTATGCAAATGGGTTTTCAGAGGATGATCCTCCTTTGCTAGCATTTACACCGATTCTAATTCCAGTGTTGGTAGAGCCTTGGAGCTCTCAACCCAGGCACCGCCATTCCTTTCTCCTCCGCTTACTCGTATTCATGGAAATAAAAGATCTAAGAATGTATGTGTTTGGGTTGGAGTTGGAATTAGAATTCTTGCGCTACTTCTCTGTTTGGTTTTCTATGTGGTCTTCTTTTGCCGCCGGACAAAGGGCTCTGCTGGAAGACAATTTTTACCATTGCTCAAATTGATGTAGGGTTGAGAGTCTTGGAATACGAAGAGTTGAAAGGTTCTACAGAGGATTTCACCGAAAAGAACTGGTTGGGGTGCTCTGTGTGTCAGGGGTTTCTCAACGGAAAACTGCCAGCCATAAAAAACTGAGCAAAGATGACTGAGTAGGTGAAGTTACTGAAAAAGATCAACCTTTTCAATCTGATTAGACTTTTGGGTGCATGTGAACACGATGAGGATTTGTACCTAGTGTACGAGTTCATGGAAAATGGTTCATTACGATATTGCCTTGGACATTGCAAATGGGCTTCATTATCTGCACAACTTCACCAGTCCTATGTACACAAGGACATTAGCAGTACGAATGCTCTACTCAACAAAAATTTAAGGGCCAAGATTGCAAATTTCAGTCTCGCGCGGTCAGTGCAGAAGCAATCAATTGGGAATTCATCTATATGAGGTATGCCAGCATACCGAAAGGTTACATGGAAACGGAATAAACGGAATATGGATTGGTGACACCTGCAAGTGATATCTATGCCTTTTGGGGTTTTCTGCTGGAGTTGGTAACGGGAAAAGAAGCTGTACTCTTGCAGGATGGAGTAGAAGCAATAATGTTACTACCCCAAGTTTTACATAACAATTGCATGTACATGGACAGCACCAGCAATAATGTTACTACCTCAAACCAATGACAAGAGTTTTCTTGTTAATCTGTTTGGTAAGAAAATGAGGGAAAGCATTACGACATAGTACTTTCTTCGCTGGCCCTAATCAGCGTGTTTGCACTGGAATGACTACTTTGACAATGCTAACTGGTTCTAACTCTGAACCTGAAGGGTTATGCATTGTCTTAGGGGATGACTGAGCGAGTACCGAGAGGTGAAAGACGACTTCTTCCATTTTCGGCCTTGCCAAAGCCTTTTCTTGAGTGCATATCCATGCCAAGGCTGCCAAACTCAAAGCACCATCAATACAATAGCGATTATCCAATTTTGGATCCATCCACTCTCTGCTCTTCAAGCCTCAACACCTCCCTTATTTCCTTGCACAACATTACATTTACTCCATTATCTTTTGTTGTCGAGGCCTTCTTTCCTGAGAGCAACTCGAACAGAACGATCCCAAATGCGAAGACATCCACTTTTGCCATTGTAGGGTCTGTAACAGTTGTAGCCATTGAGAAATTTGCTAGCTTGGCCTTGAATTTGGAGTCTAGAAGGATGTTCTTCCACCTGACGTCCCAGTGAACAATGGTCGGTTGCGTGTGATCATGCATGTAGTGCAGGCCACTCGCAACATCGAATGCTATGCGTATTCTTTGACTCCAACTGAGGCAAGGCAACGCAGAGCTTGATGATGAAGAGGCTGCAGAGTTGGGGTGCAACCCCTTTTCAAGTGAACCGTTCTCAGCATAATCGTAAACCAAGAACCGACTCCCATCAGTTTCGCACAAAGTGCCTAACAAGCTCACCAGATTCACATGATTCACTTTTTGGAGGATATTCAGCTCCTCCTTGATATCTCCCGTGGTTTGCTTCACAGCCAAATCCTTCCCATATATATTGCCTTTGTAAATTGAACTCCCAATTCGACAATGCTCGTCAAGGTTCATGGTTGCCTTCATTATCATTTCCTTTTCATACGTGCTTAACTAAGTGCAATCGGTAAAGCTACTAATGTGCTCTTGATAGCAATGTGGATCCGATGATCTTTGGATGAGTTTCGTTTAGGAGAACGAGGATGAGGACGAAGCGGAAATTGTGGCAATTGTGACACAGGGATCACCACGGGAGAGCCTGCTGCGGCGCTCATGTTTTCGTAGCTGTTTTCCGCTATTATGTCAAGAACTGAGCTATCAAATTTGCTACTCACATTAGACATCATCAATGGACTGCCATACATAAGTAATGAGAAGTTTAACCCCTGCGTCGGAATGAGCTTTGGAGGGGCACTTGCAGAACAAAGGGAAGATTATATCGGAGCCAGGCATCACATCAGTGGGATCCGAACCAAGATTCAAGTCCTTCACCACGCGAAGGTTGGTGAGGTTTCCAAACAAAGTGGCTAAAATTCTGGCAGTGAAGAAGAAGAGTAGCAGAAGAATAGAGAGGTTTGGGAGCAGAGGAAGGAGATCGCCATTGTTACGACCTGCTAAAATTCTGCAGGCTTCTCAACTAGTTATGGCACCAAACGGCTGCTAGAGAGATAAACATAACAAACTCAACGGGAGCCCACCACAGTAGTTTTTATTTTTTTGCCAAGCTATAGATTCTGTTAGATTAGACGTAAGATTAGCCACCGACAGGGTTCGAACCCACGCTGTCAGGCAAGGGCTCAATATCTTTCCACCACTGTGCTAAAGGACCACTTGCCCCTGCCCACAGTAATTGGATGAAAATAGCTGTACTAAAGTTTTCAGTAGAAGCAAATAATCAGACAAGTTAAAAGAAAACTTGTCTACAAAGCAAATGATTAACTAAGGACATGGGATTTGTCTAATTTCCATCCACTCTGAAGGGAAAAATAAATAGCAGTACATAATAATACAAGCGCACACATTTAAACAGTATCTGTAGTTATAGATAAAGTCCTTAAATTCACGATTGTACTATTCAAGTATTCCGGTACACAGTGAACCCATTAGTAAAAAACTCTATCCGCCAGCTGATAAGAAACTATTGGAGTAAATAGAAAAAACTTTTGTAAGATCAGCAGAGCTCACCGTCCATAAGTGGCCGCGCAATGTGAGCGGAAGGGCGTCACTTACTTCCTCACAACTCTCTTCCACCGCGGCAGCCTCTCTCCGCTTTCCTTCCTTCCAAAGACTCTTTACAAGCAGATCTTTTGTGGCGGCGTCAGGCACCAACCTTAAATTTCGTAGGTCCTCAAAAACCCGCCACGCAAGAGCAGCTCTCCCACACTTGCAATATGCTTGGATCAGGACTTTAAACATATAAGCATCTGGCTGAACTCCACTCTGCCTAACCATTGCAAAGAGTTTCTGCACAGTTTTGATGTCTGCGTTTAGTGCAAAATGATGCATCAACCCTGAAAACGTCTGGATATCGGGAGCAATCCCAGACATAATCATCTCCTCAAGCACATCCAATGCATCAGAATCCCTCCCACACTTGGTCAATGTTCGTAAAAGAGAGGAATACAGAAGCATCAAATTAAAGTTCGATATAGGGCCACACAGGTTTCTATCATCGTGAAATACCTTCAAAGCAGCGTCAGCTTCCTTTGAGATACCATAAAAATCAATGATCAACCTGATAGTGCAGAAGGGCAATCTCATTTGCTCAATCCTTATTTTGTTTAATAGTTGGTCAACCAATTCAGAAAGCCCGTGGCGTGCTAAAAGGGTCATCATTCTTTGTACTGTGTAAATATCATGAGTAAAACCCGGCTGACAAGCGACCCAACAGAAAAAACTCCAAGCTGTTTCTGCTGATTTAAAATTCCTAAGAATCCTGCATACTAAACGAGTTGTCCACACAAATTTTGCCTCCTCCAATGCTGATACCTCATCAGAGTTCCATTTTTGCAAGGCATTTGCTAATGATCTTGGGTCTAACCACGGCTTTAACTGAACCCCATTAACATCACCAACTCCACCAACATCATCACCAGCATCCTCACCACTATCCTCATCGTCATCATTATCACCATCACTGCTATCAACACAATACTTTATGCTCTTGATTCCCTCATTCGGCAACATTTCTCTTAGAAATTCATCAGTCTCATGAACAAACCCTGCCTCTTGAATCTGTTGCAAAGACAAACGCATAGCTCGCCCGGGCAATATCCCATCAACCCGCATTTCATTAAGTAAATTCTTAACCACGTCAAACTGTTCAACACCAACACATGCATCTACCAAAACTGAAAACTGGTTCAAAGTTCGCTTCACCCTCATCAAAGGCAGCACATTAAACACCTCCATTGCAGATTTCCACTTCCCAGAACTCACAAGGTGCTCAATCATCACCGTATAAGTCCGACTATTCGGGATTGCCCCTTCTTCAATCATCATACTAAAAACCCTCACGGCCTCCGAATCTTTCCCCATTTGCGCAAAAATGCGCATCACAATGTTATAAGACTCCACGCACACACGTTTCTCCGAGCTGACTCTATACTCATCCCATGTTTTAACAACTGCCTCAACATCTCCAACCGCAGCCTGCCACTGCATAACATTCATGAAGCTGACGCGAACATTTCGAAACTTCCCAGCACGAACTGCTTCAATGAGGGAATTAAGCTCCGCAGCTCGGCGAGACTTGGCAAGCACGGTGGCCAAGGCATGAACCGTGTTCTGGGTATGATCGAAACGCGGGTTTGATTCGAGAAACTCAACGAGGGAGAGGGCGGAATCGGCAGAGGGGGCGGAACGGAGGGCTTGAGTGACAACAAAGGAGTCAAGAAGCCGGTCGTTTGCGAGCGGAGCGAGAGAGTTTGAGGCGTTGGACCGGAGCCGGAGACGAATGGAATCGATGAGTTCGGCGCGGTGGAGGTAGTGGGAGACCTTGTTGGGAAATGGATTGTGAGCATAGTGGCGGGTTTGTTGCTGGGTGAGGATGTTGATCAGGTTTGTCCTGCGAAATAGCTGCTTGAACTGCATGTCAAAGCGTCGAACAGTTGGTCTGCACAGAGTGATAAGCCATCGGCGAAGGGTTTGGCGGGTGTAAGCGTTGGAGATTTTGGTCTTTTTGGTTTAAGTGCGTGGCGGGAGAACGATTTATTGGAAGCGTTTCACTCTCTAGGCCGTTGATCTTGTTAGAGATATATTGTATGGCTAGGATTCTACCACTTGTATGAAGATTAGAAAGTTAGTTTAGGTTGTTAGATTGTTAAGGAGGTTGAGATGTGTATAAATATTGAGATATGTACTTACCTCAAAGCTAAGGAAATATACATACAGAATCTTACAAATTTCTATTTCTCTCTCTAGAAACTCTCGAATCCCTTTCTCTATCTCTCTTTCTCTATATCTCTGTAGGTTAACATGGTATCAATCGCCACGAAAGCTCATGCTTGACCTTCGATGCGAGTCTTTCGCAACTCTGATTGTTCATCTTCTTTGATCTTCTTGGTTCTTGTTGGTGTTTTTTTGATCGAATTCACTTCGTCTGCTCAGCAATCTAGGGTTTTCTTGCTCCCTAAGGTTTTGTTACTGTGATTCTGGTTACGACTTTGTCTTCTCCAAATCGTGCACTTCAGATGTTTGTTCTTTTCTCTCAGAGATATTTCTACAACATTCAGAAGTTCTACAACTCGTAATTCAGCAACCATAGTCACTGTTTCTCAATTACAGCTTATTCAATTACCAAGAACTGCATTGGTTTCATCGATTTCTACATCTATGAATGTTAAACTAGATGATTCGAACTATCTCAATTGGCATTTCCAAATGAAATTATTGCTTGAAAGTAATGGAATTCTAGGGTTTATTGATGGCTCTCATCCCTGTCCTGTTCGATTCACCTTTCATTCTGGAGAATCTGATGTTAATTCGTCCAATTCATCTTCTTCCTCTAATAGTGATGAGTATTTGGTTTGGATGATGCATGATAAAGCACTGATGCAATTACTCACTGCATCGTTAAGTCATGTAGCTATGTCTTGTGCCATTGGGAGTACCAGTTCGAGGGATCTCTGGATAAGATTACAAGAACAGTTTTCAAATGTCTCTAAGACTCGCATTTTTCAGATGAAATCAAATCTGCAAACAATAAAAAAGGGCTCTAATTCTATTGCTCAGTACTTACAGAAGATAAAGGAAGCTATAAACTATCTTTCTATTACTGGGGTTTACTTTCTTGATGACGATATTTTTATTCTTACATTAAATGGTTTACCAACATAGTACAACACATTTGGGACTGTGATACAGAGGCGTGAAAATGTCATCTCTCTGAAAGAATTTCGAACACAATTGCTTGTTGAAGAAGCAATTCTAAAATCAACTGTTAATGCACCTTTTATGTCAACCATGATTGCTAATACTTCAACTCAGAGAGAGCCTAATCAATCCAGTTTCGTATATGGTGGCTTCAAGTAGTTCAATGACAATAAGAACAAGGGCAAGGGTAGGTTTAATCAACAACCACAAATTTTTTCACTTAGACAGTACATGCATACTCAAGCACATGTCATTCAAACTCTAAGTCCTGATATACTTGGTCAATTTCTAAATACATAGCAGTCTACTATTGCTGCTCGACTCGAGAAGCCAAGATGTCAAATTTGTGGGAGATTCAATCACAATACATGGTTCTGTTTTTATAATGAGAAGGGTCCCAACTATATTGACGCTGGAGTCAATTCTTTTTACTCCTCGTTGCCTTTATATACACAACATGGCTATCCATACTCTCAGGTGGCTTCTTTTTCTTAGCCAAGGGTTCAATCACAAGTTCATAGACAACAGTTTCAAGCTCCGGCTCCAATGCAAATACTATTGTAACACCACCAAACCTTTCAGCTACTTCTATATCTACTTCATCAGTGTGGATCACTGATTCAGGAGCAATAAATCATATGACTGCTGATCTCTCCAATTTATCTCTAGCATCACCTTATCCTACTAATAAAGTCATTCAAACTACAAATGGTGAAGGTTTGCATGTGTCTCACATTGGTAGCACTGTTCTTAAGCCTTCTATATATTCTATCAAACGGAACTTTGTGTTATATGTTCCTAAATTAACACAGAATATTTTTTCAGTACATAGAATCTGTTTGGACAATAATTGTTGGCTTATCTTTGGTGCCTTATGTTTTTGGATCCAGGACAAAGTCACATGGATGATTCTTTACAAAAGACTGTGCAGTAATGGCCTCTATCCAATTCATGCCCTGGCTAATGTGTGTTCTGCAACCTCTCAACGCACTGTCTTTAATAAAGCTCTCATTGGTCAACTTGTTAACTCTACTACCTGGTACAATAGATTAGGACATCCATCTAATTCTGTTGTGTCTCTAATGTTGCATCTCCAAAAGACTCTAGCCTTGTAACGTGCCAAAGTTGTTTAGAGGGCAAGTTTTGCAAACTACCTTTTTCACCCAATGTCAATAAATCTATAATTCCTTTTGAAGTGGTTCATAGTGATCTTTGAGGTCCTGCGTCTTGTAAATCTGTGGATGGGTATCGGTACTATGTTGTCTTCATGAATGAATGTATCATGTATTCTTGGATTTTCCTTTTGGTTAATAAATTTGATCTTTGTGCCACTTTTATTGGTTTCCATGCTTATGTTCTTACCCAATTCTCTGTAACCATAAAAATATTGCAAAGTGATGGTAGTGGTGAGTATACTAGCAAATCCCTTCAGTCTTTTCTCCTATAAAATGACATTTCCCATCACAAATCCTGTTTCTACACTCCAGAACAAAATGGCATGGTTGAACGCAAACATAGACATGTTATTGAAACCATAATCACATTACTACAAACAGCTAAAATACCTTATTAGTTTTGGTCTTTTGCATGTTAAACAGCCATCTATCTCATTAATAGGTTGCCTACCCCTATCTTGTCTAACAAGTCTCCCTTTGAAGCCTTCTATGGTGCTGTGCTAGTTAGTCACCATTTGCGGACATTCGGTTGTGCATGTTACCCTTTATTAAGACCATACAACTCTACCAAACTCCAAGCCAAGACTACAAAGTGTGTATTCTTGGGCTATGCATCTAAATACAAAGGGTACATTTGTTATGAAGTTTCTTAAAATAAATTTTTTTTCTCTAGATGTGTGGTGTTTAGTGAGTATGAGTTTCCTTATATAGATTTATTAGCACAAACCAAACACAAATCTTCATATTCCAATCACTTTGATGGTCTTCCCTCTCTTCTTGTAGTAACTTCACAAAATGTAGTCACTTTACCATCTCAAGTTATTCACTCAAGTGAAGTCTCTCATTCCTTATCCCCTTCCAATAAGTCAAATCCTCATAAGTCACCACTACATTGTCCATCCGTTGTAGTGTCTCCATCTATATCCACACCCTAATCAACCTCACCTAATACACATAGTTCATCTTAGTCCATTATTGGTGTAGTTTCAGGCACAACTCATCTCTTTGTGACACTTGATCATAGTCCAAACAATTTTCAAGTGGTTCTCTCAATACCATCATTAAACTTACATCATATGCAGACTAGGAGTAAGAGTGGTATCTTTAAGAAGAAAGCTTTCTTGCCTACAATTGCAGCTTCACATGATGTTGATTTGTCTCTGTGTGAACCATCATCATACAAATCTGCTCTTAAGAGTTCATTGTGGTCTCAAGCAATGAAGGAGGAAATCAATGCTTTGCATGATCAAAAGAATGAAGTTTATTCTCCTTGCCTGCAAATAAGAATTTAGTGGGGTGTAAATGGATCTTCAAAATAAAGAGGCATTCCGTTGGGTCAATTGCCAGGCATAAGGCCAGATTGGTTGCCAAAAGCTTTAGTCAAGAACCTGATTTTGATTTCAGTGAAACTTTCAGCCCGATTGTTAAACCCACAATAGTGAGGACTGTTTTAGCCCTAGCTGCTCATTTCAATTGGTACTCTGGCAACTTGATGTCAAGAATGCATTTCTCCATGGCTTTTTGCAAGAGAAAGTGTAAATGGCTCAACCACCTGCCTTTGAGGATCCACAAAATCCATCCTTGGTGTGTAAATTGCATAAATTGCTTTATGGCTTGAAGCATGCCCCAAAGGCGTGGAATGACATGTTCACTTCATTTTTGCCTCAATTGGGATTTCATAACACTTATTTTGATTCATCATTATTTGTGAAACATGTTGGTGCAAATATTGTGATATTGTTGCTATATGTCAATGACATTATCATTACAGGCAGTGCACCTACTGAGATACAACAAGTGATCAATGACTTAACTTTTGAATTTGATATCAAGGACTTAGGTCCTCTTCACTTCTTTTTGGGCATTCAGATTTCCAAGACTGCAAATGGTTTATTTCTATCACAACATAAATATGTGCAAGATTTACTCATCAAAACTGAAATGATTGAGTACAAAGCCTATGATACACCTTTTCTCTCATATAACAGATTACTCACGAATGATGGTGAGCCATACTCTAATCCCACCTTATATTGAAGTGTGGTGGGTGCACTACAATATCTCACATCACCAAACCCGATATTGTTTTCTCAATGCATTAAGTATGTCAGTTCATGCAAAAACCAATGGTTTCTCATTTCACTACAGTCAAAAGGATTTTGAGGTATTTGAAAGGTACTATGGATTGTGGCATTTTCTATTCCAAATGAGATTTAACACTACATGCTTTTAGTGATGTGAATTGGGCGGGTGACCCTAATGACAAACGATCTACAACAGGTTTGGCTATGTTGTTAGGAAATAATCCTATCTCGTGGTCATCTAAAAAGCAGCAAACCGTATCCCGCTCATCCACTAAGGCCGAGTATTGTACTCTATCTTCCACTACAGCTGAACTTGATTGGATCCAACAGATTCTTACTTTTCTGCATGTTCCAATACCTACAACTCATGTGCTATTATGTGATAATCTTTCTACTATAGCATTGTCATTCAATCCAGTGCAACATCAACAAACAAAACACATTGAGATAGATGTCCACTTTGTTCGGGAGAGAGTGGCCAAAAACAAGCTTCTGGTGCAGTTTGTATCATCCAAGGAGCAATTTGCTGACATTTTAACCAACGGACTTAGTGCTCCGTTGTTTCGTATTCATTGTACCAATCTCATGTTAGGGTCATCCAAACAAGAGATTGCGGGGAGATGTCAAAGATATATTGTATGGTTAGGATCATGGATTTAAATATCGATATTATCGGCGAAATATCGCCGATAATATCGTTTTTTTCCCCCAACGATATTTTTTTTACTATCCAAATCATTTTCGTTAAAATATCACGATATTATCGATAATATCGATAATATCGCGATATTTAACGAAAATATCGCGATATCGGCAAAAAAATCGAATCAGAGAAGAAGGCCGGAGCTCATACAACTCCGGCCACTCATTGCCTTCCTCGTGACTCAGTATTTTGCCAAATAAAACTTAAAAAATACTTAATAATTAATTTAATATCACTTAAGATACTAAACTAATTAATTACACTCCACCAAATCTCAGCCAAATGGCCAAGATCAGATCTCAGCCAAAAGGCCAAGGCACACCTTACTCTAGGCTGTAATGGTGTATTTATATAGGCCAGTTAGCATCACTTTCTATCCCACAGCCGATGTGGGACACTTTGTAGAAGCCTAGAACTAGAAGCAAACCCAGTTTTCTAACGTCCACCGCCACTTTCGAATCATTTTCCGGCCAAACCACGGCGACTTAGCCGGAGTGCAGGGTATCAATCTCTTCATCTCCTCGAGTACTACAATTTTCATGCTTGGATCACTTAATTTGGTTGAGTAACGAAGAAGTTATGGACGTTCAAAGTTAGGGTAGAATTCCAGCCGTTTGGGCAGCACCGCCCCTTTCGAGGGGGTTTCCGGCCAAACCACGGCGAGTTGGCCGGCGTGCAGGGTATCAATCTCTTCATCTCGTCGAGTACTACAACTTTCATGTTTGGATCACTTAATTTGGTTGAGTAACGAAGAAGTTATGGACGTTCAAAGTTAGGGTAGAATTCCGGCCGTTTGGGCAGCACCGCCCCTTTCGAGGGGTTTTCCGGCCAAACCACGGCGAGTTGGCCGGCGTGCAGGGTATCAATCTCTTCATCTCGTCGAGTACTACAACTTTCATGTTTGGATCACTTAATTTGGTTGAGTAACGAAGAAGTTATGGACGTTCAAAGTTAGGGTAGAATTTCGGCCGAACTCATAAACCGTGGTCGTTTGGCCATCTTTCAGGTCATTTTCCGGTCAACACCGGCCACCACTCGGTCCTCACTTGATATTAACCTCTTATCCACATTCCTAAATACATGTTAGCTTTTGAATCACTCAATTTGGTCAAGAAACAAAGAAGTTATAGACGTTCAAAGTTAGGGTAGAATTCCGGCCGAACTCATAAACCGTGGTCGTTTGGCTATCTTTCAGGTCATTTTCTGGTCAACACCGGCCACCACTCGGTCCTCACTTGGTATGAACCTCTTCTCCACATTCCTAACTACATTTTAGCTTTTGAATCACTTAATTTGGTTAAGAAACAAAGAAGTTACAAAGCTTTGAAAATTGCCCAAACCTTCGGCCCCAAACCCAGTTTTCCGACGAGCACCGCCTCTTTCATGTTTGCTTTTCTGGGTTCTTTCTCCCTTTCATGTTTGGATCACTTAATTTTCTTTTCAATTATGATGAACATGAGTTACTAAGTTTCAATCAAGCGCGTTAAACATTGATTAGGGTTTTGGATAAACATCCATTTCTCTCTTTGTTTTAAGTTATAATTATAAATTATTAGATGTTTTTTTATGCAAGCATATTAGATATGTACATAAAACATTCACATATGTATGTTTTTTTTTATAAGAAATAACATATTATTCAATAATTATTTACTAATTCATTATATATAAATTATTGTAATTGGTTCGGTGCAATTGTTATTGGTTCGGAGCAACAGCTCACATTGCTTAATCTCTTGTTTAAATGAGTGTAAAATATTGTACTAATTCATTATATATAAATGATTATGGTGTGTTTAAACTTCTTTCATTAATTACTACATATTTTCTACACTCACAATGTTTGCCAGCTCGCTATATAATCAACTTAAATCAGTTAAATCCATCATGCAATGCATTTCCTTCCAATTTTTTGTGATAAACTAATAGATAATTGACTAAATAAACATCCTACAAAGTTTCAATAAAAATTTCCAAGTTTTTCTTACAATTTCCGTGGTTTCCATGTAATTTTTATCGATATCGATATTTTATCGATATTTCCGTCGATATTTCCGTGTTTTCGGACTACCGATATTTCCGATATTACCGATATTTAAATCCTTGGTTAGGATTTTGCCACTTGTATAAAGATTAGAAAGTTAGTTAGGTTGTTAGATTGTTAAGGAGCTTGAGATGTGTATAAATACTGAGATATGTACTTGCTTCAAAGCTAAGGAAATATATATACAGAATCTTACAGATTTCTACTTCTCTCTCTAGAAACTCTCGAATCCCTCTCTCTATCTCTCTCTCCATATCTCTGTAGGTTAATATATCTCACATTTCTAGTGGTCATTAAGTCATGTCATGACTTCTAAGAACGTTTTAATTGTTAAATTTGATATTCACAACCGTTAGATCTTTTATTTTTCGATCTCATTCGTTCGTCTTCTGTGCCATTCAATGTTGCATACTATTGAAGAAAACTGTTTTACATGAGGGATTTTTTTTTTTCAAAATTACAAAGACATAAAAAGTAATAGTTTAGGGCGTTTTGACATGAAAAATACTTGGCTTGGCTTCACGTAAGAAGTCATTATATTAGAATCTCATAAAGGTAATGAGCATCAAGGAAGCCAAATCATTCAATATTCAAAAATTAGCCTATCGAACACTGTATAGAGCCCTATTTTAATTTTCTTTTTTTAACAATAGATAGAGGCGATAAGAAATTCAAACTCAAAACCTTAAATACATCAATGAAGGATGGTCACACTTGGTATCCGTGGATTAAAAAAATGTCACAGGCACGTAAACATTTTTGGCCTCTGAAAGCAATCCCTTCAAAATTGTCATCCCTCTTTTTGTTACAAATTGTGCCAAACAGATTGTGTAAAATTGTGGTGGTATAATTTATAAATATGTTTCATATGTTTCCCAAACTGTTTGGAGATGACAGCAATTCACACAGAATGAGCATTTTCTTTGCTGATCTCTATATCAGTATATCTTATGATGTATATCCTATGAAATCAATATGGGCAAGGCCGAGGTGTGGATTTATGTAGTAACAACTCTTTATATCAACCCTACAAGTCACTCGGGAAAATTTCCGATCAATCGAATATGGTCAAGGGTCCTCCTCAGACCAAACTTGAGCACAGCTTGGTTACCTATCCTGAACCCTTCTCCGTAAGCTGTTGATGAATCCGACTCAATTTGGTGTTTGAAAAATTCACCGAGTTTTTTCTCAAAGTCAGAGCGTTTACCCTTCTTAGATGACGCCGAACTAGAAGAGGAGGACGGGGAGGAGGAAGAAGAGGATGATGATGAGGCAACATCACTACCTGGTGTAGAATACGTCTCGGCGTCCAGCCACATATGTGCTAGTACTTGGCAGATACCTTCTTCGACCTCTGGGCTCAGGTTTGGATAGCCTGCACAACAACCTATTAGTAAATGCAAGCAACCAAAAGGAAATGTTACAAATGTCATAAACGGAATATTGAGTGCAGGTCCTGCAGGACAGGCACACACCGTTAAGCCTTAGCCATGCGTGCATCATCTCATGAGCCAGAATTGACCCTGTCAACAACCTGTGTTTATAGAAGTTTTAGGTCATAGACAATTAGCACATGACTAATGATATGGATAAAGAGGGAACAAGAGAAATATTACCTAGGAAGGCCATACAACACGAGAATTGCTGTTACTTCACAGCGACGAATCAGCCTATGAGGCTCAGTTACCATGTCTATCATCCGGTAGCCATCTCCAATCTTTGGCCTCCTCAGAATCTGCAACATAGTAAAATATAAACATAGAACTCTTGTCCAGTGAACTGATAGCTTAGAAAATATAAATGGCACTTTTACAGCTAAAATTTGAAGAAACAAATTCCTACAGTAGTAACGGTCTGTTCTTCTGACAAGCAGAGTCCTCTAGTCTCCGGCATGTGATGATGACCCTGCCCACATTAAAGTTCAAATAAACATCAGATTGAAGAAATGAAATGGCACGTTATTTTTCCAAGCTTTTAAGGTGTCAGTATTACATTCTTTTCTCCCTCCATGGCCTCGTTTAGAGCTTGTCTCTCAACCAAGAGCATTGGAACTTGCTGCTTCACTTTCATGTTTAAACCTTCATAAAAATCTTGTATTTCAAGGTAAAGGGGTTGACATTCGTGAGTGTCCATAATTGCTGAGTCTAGACACTCCAGACACAGCTTCCGACCATCGTCAAGTAACAAATATCTTGTGTCTCGGGGCTGCAAGGTTAGAAGGCATATATCATTACTAAAAATAACGTCTTATATCCTTTTCAGTTCCTTCAGGATTTATTGTTTTGTTGCAAAGAGGATGCGTTGTGTTTTCATGAACTCACCTCCATTCTTTCACAGCTACAACACCGAGGGGTCCTATCACGCTCATGAGCAGGACAGTATTTTTGTAGCCAGAAAGGATGTGCTCTATACTCAATAAGCCCAGCTGAATTTGTTGGGATCTATAAAGAAAGAACCGAAAAAGAAAAAACAGAAAATTATAAAGAGAAATAAATTTAAAAGGGCATGCTTCACTCTTTATAAGAAAATGGAAATGCAGTATCATTAAAGAACTAAATAGAAGATAAACTTACGAAACTCTTGCAAACATCGCATTTTGGGTGATGCTTCTCCTTATAGCAGGATTTGTGGTAAGGGTGATTCCCAGACATAGAATACTGTCACGGATGGGAGATCCAAAATTAAATTATATATAGCTATATACAATCATGTTTCCAATTTTAAAAATAACTCGGCTGGGAATTCAAGTATTTTGTCAGCCAATTCCAAAGAAAATTCTTACTGAACAAGAACCAGATTCTGACCTCATAATCAGTAATTGGAAGATTGCAAGCACGGCAACGGAAGCATTCTGGATGCCAAACAGCACCCATGCAACTCAAATATCGTCCATGGCCAATTCCCGACTTGCAGCCAGCACATGTTCTACAAACAACAATTTTAACAACCTTCTCAGGTTACATATGCACCTTTGGAATACAGCTATAAAATGACATGAAATGCAAGACTCAATTCTCAAGTGGCTTAGTTTTATGTAACTACCCTATGTGAATTCATAAAGATTGTAACGATCTTGCACCTCTGATTTGTAATAATTACAGTAAAACAACTCCAGAAAAATTACTACACTCCTCTCTGGTTACGGAAGAGACACAGGATAAATTTATATCAACCTATTTTTCTCATGCTCAAACAAGTTACACTTTTATAATTTGATTTTGTACCTTTTGTATCAATTCTTACTACATACGTTGAAAGCTCATTAGGTGGCTTAATATAACTAAGCATGTGAGCTATAAAGCTAGTCTAAGCTTCCATATGGGCAACTCAAACTTCATCCCTTTCCCTTTACATCCATATTGTTGCACAAATTTTTAAATGTTTACTATCAAACAAAGTTACATCTGTATTGTTTCACAATTTTTTTTGAATGCTTACTATCGAACAAAGTCTAATCATTTTCAAAGTTATTGCAAACCTGTAGATAACAGAAATTGGCATATGACAGTACTTGGTTGACTAGACTAGATTCAAGAGATAGCAAAGTGTCCGTATTCACCTGTACCCAGCTGGCGTGAAGAATGAAGAAGGTTGAAATATATTGCCATTATCATGTCGAGGAGGAGAACCCATGTTCAAACTTTCTTGAATAGCCTTTGCAAGTTGTTCATCTTCCTCCAATTGAACTTTAGCACTTTGTTCATCTTCCTCGTGGTGAAATTTTGCAGGTTTTTCATCATCGTCCGACTGAACTTTGGCAGATCGAGCATCATCATCTGATTCAACTTTGGCAGATCGTTCATCATTGTCCGATTCAACTTCAGATGATTGTTCATCATCGTCTGATTCAACTTTAGCCGGTTGTTCATCATCCTCTGATCGAGATTCATCTTCTGAAAAATAAGTAGGGTAATGGATTATAAGTAACTTATCACTCAAACAGAAGATAACAACCAAATTTTATGATTATGCCCCTTTAGTGGAGTAATGCAGAAGTCACGCTCTATGCTTGATAGAAAATGTCACAATTCAATTCATTATGGGTTTCAAGAAGCATTTGCACATCTAAAGCATATTGCTCGATTGCTCATGTCTAGCACTAGTAGTTACTAATCCTTGTATGAAAAGTGGGGGAATTCCAAGTTATTCAGTTAGTCTATTGTATCCCAGTGAGGAAACTCTTGTACTTATGCAGCATATACAAGTTATCAATTGGTTTTTGCAAGTTTGTGAAACTTACCGATTACATTTTTTCCTTTTTGATCTAGTTCTGAAAGGGACAGTGCAATAGCAACATCTATGTCTTCTTCCTGGATTACAAGTTGCCAACAACATACAGTTAGCATCATACAATAACACAAAGATACAAGCATGATCAGTATACAGGAAACTTCAGACTTAGGATTATCATCGTTATTTCTGTCAGTCAACTTTGTGATAGGTAGATATTGGTCTACCTACTACGGGCATAAAACTAACCCACCACAACATTAAATGTGCAGGAACAATGAATAATTGTGTTTATAGAAGTCAAAAGAGTAATTACCACTGAATTACGAGGCTCCTCCCATGTTCTATCCTCTCTAAATTTCTTATGAGAATGCCCCTTATGGCTAGAACCTTTAAGAATCTTAGTCAGCCAACCCATAACCAGAAGTATTATCTGCCACTAGGCTGACAAACTGTTCCTGCACCAGGAGTCTATTATTTAGGGAAGAGAAAGCACAACATTAAATAGACAGCAGAAACAAAAACAAAAGGCAAAAATAAGAGATATTTAGTGGCACGAATGTTAAATGGTGCTAGCTATTAAACATCGAAAGAAAACATTAATGGATCATGTCATGACTGACTAGCCTGATACAGACTGAGAATCAAAAATAAAGATAAAGCGAAGAAATAGGGTGGACTAATATTGGTCCTCTCTCGTAAAGTTATCACAATGACATTCGCAAAGCAAGAAACAGCAAGAGTGGGATCGGAGAAAATCTATGGACAACATACACCCAATAAGCCTTAATCTGGGAACAATTTCCAGATTTAGGGTGGTAGCACTGCAGCAGTTTGCAGAACATGCCATACGTACCAAGAATAGATAAGCAACGAAATCATAACTAAGAGAAGGCATGAAAACCGGAAGAAAGAGATAAAGACATAAATTCTAGCTAAGCTAACTATTAGACATTCTCAGCAAGTTTCTTACAGCATACTGGAGCAACCATACAACCATTTAACAGATTCATACAATACTAAAATGACTACGAACCAACGGAATTTCGCTCCGTGGCATTCACACCCTGTTCCAATAAGCACAATCCATTTGAAAGAAATTAACCTATATAGAATGAAAAAGAAATAGCAATATCGATTGGAAGTATCCCAAAAAAAGCTTCCTTTTCCCTAAATTCCGATAGCATGCAACAATCCACAATCCATTATCATCAAACCACATATTTGTATGATAACACATTCAATCAAAATAAAGAAACAAAATTGAAGCAGGTGGGGCATTCAAATTCAATGAAGAAAGATAAGCTAACAAAACAGAAGTCCCAGAAAATTTGCCTGAAACAAATTAAGATTCTGCAAAAACAGTAGAATCTTATGAATCCCAGATGAGATAAAGTTCCAAAATCCGCATCATACCAACCACAGCTTTTCAGTCCTGCAAATCCCTCAACCTTTCTTTGAGCATAGTCACAGCCAATTTAGTAAAGATAAAGGGTGGGTACTGCCTCAATACTACGCAAAATTCAGGACCAAATTCCAAAAGGGGTTGTAAAATATTAATAGAAAATTGCAAACAGGTGAAGCTTTTTGGAGGGCTCTGATCATCATCAGGGTACTAGAACCCACCTTTTCTTCTTAAAGCCCACCAAAAAAAGACAGAAACTTGAAGATAGATGAATTGCAATGAATTTCAAAGGTTTGTGCTTTTCTTGCAATTGTTTCTAATCCCATGTGGGTCCTCTACCAATTCTCCACCACACTCCACTAAATGTCAAAAACCCCATTAAATCTTTTTCTGGTTCCAAAGAGTCAAGAGGGTGATGTTTGATCTTCCCATTTGGTTACAACTGAAAGCGAGGTGGCTCCAGAGGCAAAGCTTACCCAGCCATTGCTATTTGCTATTGCTTTTCTAAGCTCTTAAAATCCCCACTGTGGCATTCTGCCTGCCACATGGGTCCCCTCGATCGTCCCATATTTCAATTCCGTTTACCAAAATCCATTACGTATTAAATTATTAGTTGTTTGAGAGAATAGAGCGAGTCATGCATCAGAGCATATAGACATGATTTCACGTTATGTATGATTAAAACTCATCTAACTCTACAGCTAGTAAATTTTTTTTTTCTTCACAATGAAGGATGTATAATATTTGTGTTTGGTACAATATCAAGGTGTGAGTTATAACTAATTTATTGTGTGGCTCAAATCTCATTTATTAAAGTAGAATATCCTCTTAAATAGAATGTCGATCTATCACATTTTTTAATGACGGTAACAATTTACTTTCCGTGATATTTCATGTCTGAAAAAAAAAAAAAAAAAAAACTACACACCTTTTAAGGTTTGATGATTATACTAAAATCTCTTATTATGTTGTGGACTATTTTATCTGACAAAGGGAGAGAGAGGGAGAGGGAGGCCAGTGGCACAAGGGAAGAGAGAAAGAGAGAATTGTAGGGGAATTGTGTTGTGTATTCCTCCTACCTTGCACCTCTATTTATAGTATTAGGGTAAAGGCACTCCTTACTCTCCAAGGAATAAGAGATACAATAGGATAAGGATAACAACTCTAATTAAACCTAATCTAGGATTTACACAATAAAACTTCAACTAGGATTTGTTTACAACACTCCCCCTTGAGTGTGTATAGATCTAGCATTATGCAGAAGTTGATGAAGTCGACTTGTCAGTGCTGTTTCCAAGGAACAACGCTTATTCTCAATAAGGTAGGAATTTGCATAAGTAAGTAAGTCTCACTAAAAACCCTGAGGCTATGGCAAAAACCCGAGTAGGGACAAAATCCATAGTCTAAGGAAAAATGCGTGAGAAATGCAAAGTCAAAAGAAACGTCTACAGGACGTCCTCAGGGATATGACCAGCCCAAGGTGGGTGCCTCGTTAAAACCTAGTTAGGTAGCAAAAACCCAGTGGGAAAAATGCTCCTAATCGTAGGAAAAATAGTACATTAAGATCAAACAAGTATCTACAGGATACTCCCCCTGAGTTTGACATAATTCCAAAAAGAAATAGCAAAGTTACAACTCAGAAAGTTTACGCATACCAATTCCATGAACAAGCTTCTGGAACGTCGCCTTCGGCAGTGATTTGGTGAAGAGGTCGGCCAGATTGTCTTGTGAACAGATTTGCTTGACTTCAATCTTCTGATGCTCTTGTTGTTGATGTGAAAAGAAGAACTTCGGCGCAATGTGCTTGGTGTTGTCTCCTTTGATGTAACCCTTCTTGAGCTGTTCGATGCAAGCTGCGTTGTCTTCAAAGATCGTCGTCGGGACATCAACGGCGGGATGAAGATCGCAAGAGCTTCGAATATGGCCCACTACTGATCTCAACCAAAAGCATTCCCGAGTTGCTTCATGTAAGGCGAGAATTTCAGCATGGTTAGACGAAGTGGCAACTAAGGTCTGTTTCGTTGACCTCCAAGATATTGCGGTACCTCCAACGGTAAAGACATAACCCATTTGAGAACGCGCCTTGTTCGGATCAGATAAGTATCCAGCGTCGGTATAACCAACAAGGCGAGAATCAACTCGAGGAGCACAAGATGTAGCATCATTCGAGGATTCGTAGGGATAGAACAAGCCCAGATCCGTAGTACCCCTAAGGTAGCGGAAGATGTCTTTCACGCCAGTCCAGTGTCTGCATGTAGGTTCATTGCTGTATCTTGCCAAAAGATTAACAACGAAGGAGATGTCGGGTCTAGTGCATTGAGCTAAGTACAATAAAGCGCCTATCGCACTTAGATAAGGAACTTCAGGTTCCAAAATCTCTTCATCATCCTCATTCGGACGGAAGGGATCTCGTTTTGCATCTAGCGTACGAACGACCATAGGAGTACTCGAAGACTTCGCTTTATCCTCATTAAAGTGGCGCAACACCTTCTGGGTGTAGTTTGATTGATGTACTAGGATTCCATCCGAACAATGCTCTATCTCGAGACCGAGACAGTATCGAGTCTTACCTAGATCTTTCATCTCAAATTCCGACTTCAGGTGCGAAGCAGTTCTCGCGAGCTCTTCAGGAGTTCCAATGAGATTCATGTCATCGATATATACTGCAACAATCGCAAATCCGGAATGTGACTTCTTAATGAACACACAAGGGCATAATTCGTTGTTCACATATCCCTGACTAGTCAAATACTCACTCAGACGGTTATACCACATTCTTCCGGATTGTTTCAAACCGTAGAGTGAACGCCTCAGCCAAATTGAGAGCGTGTTCCGGGGTTTGGAAATATTTGAACCAGTCAATGTAAGTCCTTCAGGAACTTTCATATAAATTTCCATATCAAGATCCCCATAGAGATACGCGGTTACTACGTCCATCAGCTGCATATCCAGTTTTTCGAAAACTACCAAACTGATAAGGTAGCAAAAAGTAATCACATCCATAACGGGTGAATAAGTTTCGTCATAGTCAATCCCAGGGCGTTGTGAGAAGCCTTGCGCAACAAGACGAGCTTTGTAACGTACAATTTCGTTCTTCTCATTATGCTTCCGAACGAAAACCCACTTGTAGCCAACGGGCTTCACATGTGGAGGAGTAGGAACTACAGGTCCAAACACCTTACGTTTCGCAAGTGAATCGAGTTCGACTTGGATTGCTTGTTTCCAGTTTGATCAATCAGCTCTACGTCGACATTCATCAACGGAACGTGGTTCAATGTCATCGCTCAACATGATCTCAGTAGCTACTACAAATGCTAATGCATCGTCGACAATCATCTCATTTCTACGCCACACATCATCTAAGCTAGCATAATAGACCGAAATCTCACGATTCTCGGGAGGAGGATTCGTCTCTTCAAGGACGCTTCCATAATCTAGAATTTCCTCATGAGTTGGGTAGAATGAGTAAGCGATAGTCGGATTCACGGTAGGCTCTTCAGGACCTTGTGCCGTAGTTTTCCTCTTCCAGGGGTGTGAATCCTTTGAACCAAGGGGTCTGCCACGCTTTTGTGTAGGGGCAGATGATTGGCTAGCCGCTAATGTACGTGGATCACCAGAATTGGCGTCCCGGGCTTCCAGGAGGGCAGTCCGTCGTACATTTGGTACATCTATCTTTGCAAGCGTATTCGCAGCTGGAATGTGTGATCTTGTCACTCGCGCTAGATCGATGAAAGCATCTGGCATGCTCTGAGCTATGCTCTGAAGATCTAATATGCGCTGCACTTCAGTTTCAGACTGAGCGGTGCGGGGATCTAAATGAGACAAAGTGGGAGTCGTCCACGATAATTCGCGTCGTTCTTCAGGAACGTTGACGTTCTTATCTCCCTCTAACGACGGGAAGACTGTCTCATAGAAGTGACAATCCGCAAAACGAGCGGTAAACAGATCGCCTGTCAAAGGTTCTAAGTAACGAATAATCGAAGGAGAATCATATCCGACATAGATTCCCATCCTTCGCTGTGGCCTCATTTTTGTACGTAAGGGCGGCGAGATCGGCACATATACCGCACAACTAAAAACGCGCAGATGCGATATGTCGGGTTCGTATCCGGTGACCAACTGAAGGGCACTGAATGGTTGTGTCGCAACAGGCCTCAGGCAGACCAACTTTGTTGCGTGCAATATTGCATGGCCCTAAGCAGCGATCGGGAGCTTGGTACGTATGACCAACGATCGAGCAATCATTTGTAAGCGCTTAATGAAAGCTTCTGCCAGGCCGTTCTGGGTGTGAACATGGGGTACTGGATGTTCAACTTCAACCCCAACCGACATGCAATAGACATCAAAAGTTTTAGATGTGAATTCTCCAGCATTATCCAATCGAATAGATTTGATTGGATAATCAGGGTGGTGAGCCCTGAGCTTGATAACCTGAGCCAACAGTTTGGAGAATGCAGCGTTCCTTGTGGACAACAAGCACACGTGTGACCAACGTGTTGAAGCGTCAACCAAAACCATAAAATATCTAAATGGTCCGCAGGGAGGTTGAATCGGTCCACAAATGTCCCCCTGAATCCATTGTAGAAAAATGGGAGGATTCGAACGAATCTTGTCATAAGAAGGCTTAGTAATAAGCTTTCCCATAGAACATGTTTGACATGCGATTCCTTGGATCGAACCTAAACTTCGGGTTAGTGGATGCCCGTGTGATGATTTGAGGATACGGCGCATTGCTATTCGTCCAGGATGTCCCAAACGGTCATGCCAAAGTGTAATTTCGTGCGCGGTCCTAGTAGTAGGACCGGCCACATGGTGGCTTTCTATGGGGCGTATGGTTGTAGTATACAGACTACTCGGGATACGCTCCATCTTCTCTAGAATACGCTTCTGGCCATATTCGTAGGAAGTTATGCACAGAAATTCAACTCCGTTTTGTACGTGGGTTTCAGCATGGAAATTATTATCTCTAATATCCTTGAAACTTAGTAACGTTCTGCCGGAACGTGGGGAATAGAGTGCCCAGCAATGGTCAAGATTGTACCATTGGACAACATTATACGTGCCTTACCGTATCCTTCTATCAGGTTGGATGGACCTGAGAGGGTTGTCAGAGGTGCATTCTTAGGTATGAAGTTAGTGAAATAGATGCGTTCACGCAAAATAGTGTGCGTGGTTGCACTATCTGCCAGACAACTAACTTTCCCACAAGTCATACCTAGAATGAAAAATTAATTTGAATCGGTCAAATGCATAAAGGTTTATAAAACAATTATCAATTCAAAATAATTTAATTTATTCAAGGATTAACACTTAATATCCAAAAACAAATCACCAACTAAGAATCCAAAACATAAAGGAAAATTGTTCAAAAATCAACCAAAAAAACAAGGTAGGGTTCGGCCACTAGGTGGAATTCGGCCCCATTTGTCTTATTTCAACTAAAAAAATAAGTCTGTGTCTAAGATTCTAATCTTCCATAGGGGTGGTATCCTCCTTAAAGTCAGAAACCTCCATCTTTGTAGTTTCTGATTCGTCCACTTGCATGAAGTTTGATTCAAACTTCTGACGACGTGAATGATATGCGTCTACAACCTGCTTGGGAGCGCGGCAAACACGGGACCAATGGTCCTTAGCACCACAACGATAGCACATATCGTTATCCATGGTTTTAGGTGCTTTGCCCTTATTCTTGAAGTTCTGGGCCTTGGGAGCGAGGTTTGGGCGCTGCTGGGCTTTGTGTCCTCCCTTGGGTGGGCCTTGGCTCTGTTGACCTTGGTTGGATGGCTTCTGGCCACCCCTACCATGCTTCTTTTGGCGCCTTGGGTGCTGGTTAGTGCTATAATGTGCTTCAGGCACAGCAGTAGCCCCAGTAGGTCTAGCTTGATGATTCTTCATCAACAGCTGGTTCTGCTTTTCAGCGAGAAGTATAACAGAGATCAAATTCGAGAACTTGGTGAACTTCTGAGCTCTATATTGTTGCTGCAGGACAATATTATAAGCAAAGAAGGTCGAATAGGTCTTCTCCAGGAGATCATCTTCAATCAAAGTTTCATTACAAAACTTGAGAAGTGATCGGATTCGACAAACTTCAGAATTATATTCATTCACAGACTTAAAGTCTTGGAAGCGCAAGTGCTGCTAGTCGTGTCTTGCTTCAGGCAAGAATATGTCATTTTGGTGATCAAAACGATCAGCCAAAGCGACCCATAATGCACGTGGATCCTCCTCAGCAAGATACTCAGTTTGCAGAGCGTCATGAATATGTCTTCGAATGAAGATCATAGCAGTGGCTTTTTCAGCTTCGCCAACAGGCACATCAGTGGCTTCTTCAATGGCAGGACGCAAGTTCTTTGCGGTGAGGTGGAGCTTCACATCTTGAACCCACTTGAGGTAGTTTCTTCCAGAAACTTCTAAAGCGGTGAAGTCGAGTTTGTTCAAATTCGACATGTTCCTATCACACAAGAGATAGATAAGATGTGGTTAGTGTAATGGAGAAAAATCAATCCATTCACATAGGAGTAGAACATACAGGTTCTAATAGACATGTATTGGTTTAATTTTGGCATGAAAAACTTCGGGTTTTCATGGGTGATATGTTTAAGTGAAAACTTCAGGTTTTCAAATAAGGCATGTTTATAAGAAACTTCAGGTTTCAATTTAATTATGAACTTCAGGTTCATATATTCCTGCAGGCAAACACAAATATATATATGCAAACAAATATGCAACAAGTATATGCAAAAATATAATTTTAGGTGTATAATTATAATTGAATTAATTTATTTAATTATTTGGACTTCGGGCCAAAAATAAAGTGTGGGTGAAAAAATACAAAAATCCATTGGGCCTAAAATAAAAATTAATTAGGCAATAAAACATTGCGGGACCAAAAAAATAAAAAAGTAAATAAATAAATAAAAATTAAGCCACCCGGGGGGGTTTAAAAATGGTCCATTTAGAAAACTGTTTTTTTTTTTTTTTTTTTTTGTAGATGGGCTGCTGCATTAGACAGGCCCAAAAAATCTGTTTTTGTTTTTTTTTTCTCGGGCTGGTGGATGAAAACCGGCGGGCTGCAGGCCCAAAAACAAAAAACGTTTTTTTTCGAGCTGGGCCGCAATTTTTTTTTTTTTTGAAACCGTACAGGCCGAAAAACGTTGGCCCACTAGGGCTTGCGTTGAAAGAATGCCAAAATTGTTTTTCTTTTGTGCGGCTTGCATGCCGCAAAGGAAAAAAACCAAATTTTTTTTTTGTTAAACTATATTAAATGGCATGCATATATAATTCAATGAATCACATATTTACGTTGATGCATATGCAAAATAATATTTTCAATGCATGTACATATGTAAGATTCAATTCATGGCAAATATCAAATTCACATAATTTAAACAATTATGGTGATGAGGCATACACAATTTATGTAGAATCTAAAATACGTTAAACATAAAGTTGGGTCATGCATCATGGTGAATGTTCATGCTATCAGGGCTTGCAAAATATCGAGTTAAAAACTGTTGTTTTGAAAGAACCTGATTGCGTGATGATATGGATGAACTGGTTTGATGCAGAAAATTTCTCCAACGTCAGATTCCTAAGCGCAACGGTAGGAGCGTGCTGATAATGTGTTGTGGACTATTTTATCTGACAAAGGGAGAGAGAGGGAGAGGGAGGCCGGCGGCACAAGGGAAGAGAGAAAGAGAGAATTGTAGGGGAATTGTGTTGTGTATTCCTCCTACCTTGCACCTCTATTTATAGTATTAGGGTAAATGCATTCCTTGCTCTCCAAGGAATAAGAGATACAATAGGATAAGGATAACAACTCTAATTAAACCTAATCTAGGATTTACACAATCAAACTTCAACTAGGATTTGTTTACAACATATTAGTCATTTTTTTTGGGTAAGAATTGGATATTTACAGAGATTTTTAAAATGAACTTCAAATGTCACCATAAATGATGTATCATTAATAATAAATAATCAAACTAAATAATGTGTTACTAATAAAAAATAAGCACGTTAGTCAATATTTAAATAATAATCTAATTATCAATTTTTATGTCATTTAGTTTAACAAATTTAGTTTAAACATTTATTCTCCATAGCATTATCCTTCACCAATATAATTGAAATTTATTAGTAGTTCTACTTGCAATTGGGTTTTTTTTTTCAATAAACATTTAATATGCTCTCTTTCTAAGATTGCATATCCATTTCAATGTGTATCAAAAGAAACTAAAAAACTAATACCCACAAATATGTTCCAATTAAATAATTTTAGCTTTTAGGATAGGATGGGTTTTTGATAAGTTAAAAAATTATTGCCTAGAAGAGTTGACAAAGAAGAAAATGAAGAAAAGTAAAGGAGAATATAGTTATTGTGGAAAAATTTATACACCAGGAAAAGAAGAAACATAGAAAGAAATACATTTTTGTTTTTTTGTTTAACGATAGATTTTGTTAGATTAGATATTAGCTTAGTCACCAACGGGATTCGAACTCATACCGTCATGTAAGAGATCAACATATTTCCATCACTATAGTAAAGATAGAAAGAAATACTTTAAATATAAGAAACATGGCTTCACCATGTTCAATGATTAATTAATTTTTGATTTAGCTCCAATTTTGGACCCATATCAAAAGAAATTTGTAAAATTGGACCCATATCAAAAAGCCTCTTTTATTTATTTAGTTATATTGTTGGAATTTGAAGCAAAATTAATTTCAGTCACTCTCTTTGTAAGATTGCATGCCCACAGATGGTGCTTCACAGCATTGATGAAAAACAGTTATATTTAGGCACTCTGTTGCAAGTTTGATTCTTACCAATCTCTCTCCCTCCTAACAATTAATAATTTAACCCACTAACGTTATAAATAAATAAATAAAGATTGCATACTCTCGTTCACCTTTATACATTATTTTTCTTTCTAGTTATTTGATTGAACAATGTAAAATGAAAATAAAAATAATTCTATGAAGTGAATTTTTTTCTTTCTCATAAAGTACTTCTCTTTATATACATGGCACGCACGCTGCACGGTGATGAAATTTTCACCGCCTACTACCAGCTGTGCACAGTGCGCACACACAAAAATCCTCAAAAACTTATAGAGTAAATGACAAAAAACTACCTCAACTATTGGTGTCACGACACTTTCATACCTCATCTTTAAAACGTGACAATGTCATACCGCATCTTACGAATTTGTGACAATGTCATACCTCCGTCAAATTTTCTGTTAGTTTTTCTGTTAAGTGCTAACGTGACAAGATATAGGGACCACTCACTAATACAGCTGGATTAAAAAATAATTAAATATATTTTTAATAATTAAAAATTAAAAAAAATAAATTTTTTTATTTTTATATTAAATCTCTCTCTCTCTCGCCTCTCTCGCCTCTCTCTCTTCTCTGCCTAGAACCCATTCCCATCTCCCCCCCCCAACCACCCCGACCCCTTCCCGTTCCCCTTACCCCCCACCTCAACCCAGTTCGTCCCCCCCAAACCCAACGCGCACTCATCTCTCCTCCCCCATCTTCATCTTCTTCCCCCTTTCTCTCTACCTGCAACCCAGAAACAAGAGACTCACACGAGCTCCAAAAGAAAATTTCAATGGCGTCGAAGATATCTCTGAAAACCAAGGGCAAGACTCCGGCGAAGGGCTCCAAGGGCTCGGAGGATCAACGCTCGGTGGCTCAGTCCGTGAAGGAGTGCAGCACGTGGGCCATGAAGAAGGCCAAGGTCGTCACCCACTACGGCTTCATTCCGCTGGTCATCATCATCGGCATGAACTCGGATCCCAAGCCGCAACTTTCCCAGCTGCTCAGCCCCGTCTGATCTGATCCGAGTCGGATCATTCAAATTTCGTGATGGTTTCGGTATTGTCTTTAATGGGTTAATGGGTCAGTGCGTATTTGTCGAATCTACATGTTCTGGTTATGGGTAGGAGTTATTAGGGTTTAGTTATTTGATTTGAGGAATTTTATGTATGCTTGCTTAAATTGACGAATGGGCACTTTTCACTGAGGATTTTGCCTTTCGTTGTTGGATTTATGGAATATATACAATTGGGGTTTCTGCTTCCTAATAAAAAATAAAAATAAAAAAAATAAAAAAATAAAAACCCAGAAACAAAAGTGAAATCCAGTTTTGGCCTGGGAGGAGGAGGAGAAGAAGAAGAAGAAGAAGAGAGAGGCGAGAGAGGGAGAGGGAGAGAGAGAGAGATTTAATATAAAAATAAAAAAATTTATTTTTTTTAATTTTTAATTATTAAAAATATATTAATTATTTTTTAATCCAGCTGTATTAGTGAGTGGTCCCCATATCTTGCCACGTCAGCACTTAACAGAAAAACTAACAGAAAAATTGACGGAGGTTTGACATTGTCACAAATTCGTAAGATGCGGTATGACATTGTCACGTTTTAAAGATGAGGTATGAAAGTGTCGTGACACCAATAGTTGAGGTAGTTTTTTGTAATTTACCCAAACTTATATCTTGGCTTTAAAGATCTTAATTAAATATTCCCAGGCACTCATTTTTTTCTCATATCACATGTCATTCTTGGGATGCCACCCAACTATTCTGGATTGTTCCGTGACTTGCAACATCAATAATCAGCTAGCTTAATAATTCATTATAATAATAATAATGATGAGTTAAATGGCGATGAATTGATAATCCTAATCGGATAAATAGTTGTTGATAAGGTAATCGAAAGATAGTGGTAATAAAAAAAATTAAAATTAAACTCTTGTAGGGTTATAGTATAATCTTTTAACAAATTTAATTTAAAAATAATTTTAATTAAATACATGAGTAAAAGTTAATTTTACATCACTCTTTCTTTCTATTCACATTTTCTTTTCATCTTTCTATCTTAATTTGTATTTCCAACCATTTTCGTGGGTGAGAATCCCTGCAACTTTTTCGCCCTTTAAACGCACAACCAAACACGCTCTTCTATCATATCTGTCTATCTCCCAACACCTTTTGAAAGCACAATCAAACACCTCCCTTCTTCCAAATTGCGTGAGTAGCCATGCAACTTTTTCACCCTTTTTACTCCCTCTTCCTTCCGCCTACACCAACCACCATGGCTGATGTGCCATCCATCATATTTGTAAATAAAAAAATAGACGAACAAATGAATAAAACCTTTAGGGTGCGTTTGTTGCATCGGACTATCTCGTACTGGACTAGCTTCAGTGACTAAGCTGGACTGGCTTATAATAGATTAAGCTGGACTGATTTAGTGAAGCGTTTGGTGCTGTGTCGGACTAAAAAACATAACTCATATATTATATTATTAAATTTTATATTTATAATATTTTATCATTAATTTAATCTATATATACTAATATTTTATTATTAAATTATCATTTTCCTTTCTAAAACCATTTATTTTGGTCAAGCTTTTAATCATCTTCCTCTCTAATTTTTTTTTGTCCTCCCGCTGCATACCTCCCCTCTCCCTTTTTCGTCCAAATCCCTCTCTCTTCCCTCTGCCTCTTTTCCTGTCCAACTCCCTGGGTGATAATCTAATTTTGGATGGTCTTGGATTTGAAGATTTTGCAAATCTCTCTCTTCATCTTCACTGCAAATCTCTCTCTGCCTCTTCTATTCCTCTCACAAAATCCCTTGCAAATCTTAAAATCAAACCAAAGAGTAAGAACGAAACTAAAAATTTAGGAGTTGGAGACGGGATGCATGCATGAGTGGCTCGAAGGTGGGTGATGGGGTTGAATCTGCTTTTGGTTTCTGAGTTTTCTGGGTTTTTGGTTTTCTTGGGTTTTCTGGGTCTCTGACTTGGAGATCTTATGGACAAACGAGAGGGAGGTGGGGAGAAAGACAGTGGGAGGGCAAGTTCTCAGGCGTGGGGTGAGGCAAAGTGAGGGTAAGCGGGGAAGCAGGGAAACGGGACTAGCAATCCCCTCCTTTTCGGGGGCTCTCGCTAAGCCCATCTAATGAAGGATTTAGTCGGCACGAGTCCGACTTAATCCCACTAAACTCAATCCCAGCTTGCACCAAACATGGGTTATTAGTCCTAGCTAGTCCAGTCCTAGCTAAGGAGGTCAAACAAACGAGGCCTTATGGAGCCGGGAGTCGTCATGTTCGTGTTGTACTTTTCTATGCAAGCAGAAGTGAATTTTATTGAATTACCAATATTAACGTTGTAAGTGAAAGTTAAAATAATTAATCTCAAAATTAAAACACAAGATATTAACGTGGTTCAAGCGAAATATGAGTGAAAGAATGACAGACGTGTCTGAGAATGACTACATTAACTGAACATAGAATTGAGGTAATGATGTAATAAGGCATCGTTGTTTAGTTCAATTACTCTACTCAGAGTGACTACAAGTCTGTTTGAGGCTTAGTAACGAAACTTTTTTCATCACCCCAATTTATCTTCCTTCTATGATACTCTTTGGCTTTGGGACTAAGTATACGCTATGGGGCTTTGATTGTTCGATTGTTTCATCTCATTCGGTATTCATTCCGTCCTATGAAACAAGGCTTTTTTCCAGGGTATGGATTCAGAAGTCAAACCTAAGCAGGATGCTTGACTTCGCATTTTGATTTTGGTAAGTTCTATGGGTGAAGCACAGCGAGGAATTTCACTAAACAAGCGGAGATTGTAAAAGAATGTTATAACTCTTACAACCCAAATCCAACAAATTACAAATCTAAAACCAAACAAGTGGAGAACTCGAACAAACAGAGAAGCTTATTCCAACTTGTCACGTCCCAGACTGGGCTCTGCCATAGCACGATATTGTCCGCTTTGAGCCCTAACCACGCCCTCACGGTTTTGTTTCTGGGAACTCACACGAGAACTTCCCAGTGGGTCACCCATCTTGGGATTGCTCTCGCCCGAACTCGCTTAACTTCGGAGTTTCGACGAACTCTGAAGCCAGTGAGCTCCTAAAAGGCCTCATACTATATGGAGGTAGGCATGTACATATAAGGCACATCACCCCCTTTCCGTTGGTCGATGTGGGATGTCACACAACTTGTTCTCTAACTCACAAATTGATTTTCACCAAATTTCCAAACGATTGAGCCATGAGTTTGCCACACACTCATGACTCCAAACGGTGACCTCCACCCCAAAACCCAATTAGAGAAAACTCTCTAAACCAATAGTGGAGGCATAATAAATTAACTAACCCTAAGGTCCTATTTATAGTGTATAGGACTTAGGCTACAATGAGAATCCTAATTCTAATTGGAAGTAAATCCAAATCCTAATCAAATAAGTAATTAACAAAATCTCTTCACCAAGCAAGGAATCCAACTAACAATTCCAATCCAAACCCAAATAGCATACCAAAACGAAATAGGTAACACAAACCTAATTTCTGCATCATCCTAATTTTGAGCTATAAATCACTCACCTTGTTGTCCATTGCACCTTTGCCAACTGCCCTCACCCACCACCACCACCACCTGTCATAGTCCTTCATCCCTTTCCAAGCCAATGATTAATTGTATCATGTGAAAATATGGTTTGATCAATGATTAATCGAATTCATGGCACCTGTAATAAATGTTTTGGCCAGTGCACTAGTTTGGTCGAATTTGCAGAGGAAGGGCTATAGATTGGTTGGATTTGCAGAGGAAGGGCAATCAAGGAGGAGAGAGGTTGGAGGGGACAAGGATGGGATTAACGGAGCGGCTGGAAAATTGCAAAGACAAAAAAGAGAAGAGGAGGAGGAAAGTGCATACGTACATTTTCCCAGCATTTAACAAACATTTAACTGAAGAAAAAAAAAATCTCTTTTGGATTAAATTTGCTAACAGACTACACCACGAAGGATTAATTTTATTTATTTATCACGAGAGCTATCTTCCAATTACCTTATCAACACAAGGATATGCCAATTGATAATGATATAGATATCATATTTTTGTACCATATTTGTGTATCATCTGACGTGGTAAGTAACATGTACATGTCACGTCAATTAATTAATCAATCTAATTGGATGTTGGTTGTATGTATCACTTGCCACATGAGAAAGTGTATCATTTGACATGGTAAGTGACGTGTACATGTCAGGTCAATTAATGAATTTATCTGATTAATTGTTGGTTATATGTATCACTTACCACATAAAATAGTATACCGATATAACTTTACAATGTAATCTACTTAGCATTACTCTAATTAATTTCGTATTGTTTTGTCATGAGCTGACAACAATGTATGCCACATTTCACCACGAATTTTATGAATGTTTACTACTTTTGCGATGATATGCCATACCACTATAACATGAAGATGATGGACGGAAGAACATGTCTCTTTGCCTAGTTTTTCTTAAATTTTTGTTTTGATTCAAGTTTTTTTTATCAAATATTTTGTCGAATATCTTGTCCAACTAGATGAACATTGAAGAAACCTAATTGAACAACAATTCCACGTGTAGCATCAATGGAAATAACACCACTAATCTAAACTAAAACCTTTTACTGTTGCAAATACTAACAAAGGAAATGTGTCTCAACTACAGGCATTTTCTGATCTTTTTTTTTTTTTCAATCTATTCTGCTGTAGTTAGGTAAATTGGTGCCAATGGAGTATTGATGTTAATAAGAACACATGAAGACTTTTATTATCAGAATATTTGTCATCACCTCAATATTGTCATTCCCATGTTGCTACGGTCTACTCCACTAATGTCATTGTCAGCATCTCACCATCTTCACCACCCTTTCATCGATTTGCACCAAATTTCTTCTAGGTAGGAGAGAATTGTTATAAAGGAGTGGCTGGTTCAATCAGTGCTTGTGGATAGGGTGTTGAGACGAGTATACCCTCAAAAATATGTTTATGTGAACTCAGCGACGGATTAAGGATTCTAACATCCAGTTATTCTAATCAAGGTTAAGTAGTAGTTGGGTGGCGGATATGGGCCTAGCACCTATGCGCCTAGCACCTATGCACCTAGATCGGAAGTAGGCAGGGTTCTCGGCGGATTTAAGTAAATTTATTATATGTCATTTAAATAAATCCTTGTTTACACTTCAAAAAAATTATACTTGTATGGAGAATTTGAGTTTATTATTTAATTAGATTTATTATTATTTTAACATATAACATACAAAAATATTAGAATTTTTGCTTTAGTATTTTAGTGAATTTGATGGTATGAGATGAAAGTTCAAGTGATTACGATTCGTAGTATTTTACGAAATATTTTTTAAATGTTGTATGAGTTTATAGTGAATTTTAAATAAATAAAAGTGTCAAACATATAGTATAAAAAGTATTGGTTGAGTAACACATTATTCCTTTATTAATCAAAATGCTGGGTGGGAAAACTAATTGGACAACAATTAAAAAATAGGGAGTTGGTCACATGAGAAATGGAGAGAGAAAGTCATTTTCTATGTCTTCTTCGTTGGAATCAAGGTCCAACAACAGAAGAGCCACGGTAGTATTCTCTGTGTTCCTTTTTGTCTGAAATTATATCTTTCTTCTTGGTTCAAAGCTTCTGTTGAATAGCTTCTGCACAACTATGGTGGTCTTCTCTCTTCCACCGCATGCCCAAACCATTGGGTGGTCCTAAAAGGTCCTCACATGATGGTTTTTCAGACTTTTGAGTCCATGAATGGATCCGTCCATGTGTGGTTCAATTTAACAAAAAATTGAACGAAATTGATGTCAAAGATGACGTTGATGTGCGACATAAGAGAATGTAGATGAAATTGATTGAATTGAAATAGTGCAGATGGTAAATTCAGAATAACACAGGAACTGCTCATGATTTAAAAAACAAGAAAAAAAATTAGGTTTTCAAATATTTATTCAAAGGCATGCGACATTAACACATCCCAAATTACTTCTTCCATGCTCTTTTATTTTTAAAAATATTTTTCTAATATTCTACACACCATTATCACTTGATTTTTTTTTTCATAAATGCCCTCCTTCCACTATCACTCACCTTCATCAGCTTTTGCGCATGCTGCCCATCCGGATTATCATGGTTTTCGGGGTTAAAGATAGGGATTCGAGGGAAAGGTGGGAGATCTCCGTGTGGAAGAAGAGAGGGGTTGGGGACATTAAGGCATTGGAGAACGAGAGGCGCTGCATTTTGGGAAGCAAATTAGGAATTTAGTGAAAAATAAGGGAATTTGGAGAATTGCACTTAGGGTTTGCAAAGATTGGAACAGAGGATGAAGATGGCAAGAAATTAGGGCTTTTATGAAAGGAAATTGCTATTGGCACTCCAAAAAACTCATTTCGCACTCCAAACTTTCTATAATTAAAAAGAAAAATACACTTGTGAGGAGTGTAGAATGAAATTTTTGGAGTACTAATAACAATTCCCTTATGAAATTGCAAGTTGAATGAAAAATGGGAGAACTTTAGAGATTAGAAATCTGCATGTCTGAGGAAGAGGAAGAAAGAAGTGAGGGAGGCGAGTGATAGTGGAAGGCAGAGCATTTACAAAAGATCAAGTGATAGTGGTGTGTGGAATATTAGAAAAATATTTTTTTTAAAAAATAAAAGGGAATGGGAAAAGTAATTTTGGGTCTGTGAATTCATCTCCATCATTCAAATTCAAGGATTGTGGTTAACGGACTTAATTTACAGAGGTTGATCTATGCTACTAGCCCAAAATTTGGTGCTATAACTATTTTAGATATTATTGTTTTGGGTAGTACTATCCACACACCCATTTTTACATCTTAGACATCCCTCTCAATTTTCGGTTGTTAGATCCAATGAATTTAAGAAAATCAATGGCAAAAAATTAACAAAGTGTGTGGGAGGTAAAAGTGGAAGTGTGAATAGAACTATTTTATTGTTTTTTTTTTATTAAAAACAATGAATCTACTAATCACTTTATGATAAGCTCATATTTATATATATTTTACACCATATTCACTTGTCTTTTGTTAGTTAGTTCCTTGTATTTTTGAGCTATTTACTTTGTTTTTGTGTTTTGTAGGAATTGTCTAGCAAAGAAGAGAAAAATAGCACAAGTGGGAGTTTAAATAACAAATTCGTCAAAATTGCCTGTGCAGATTAGTTGACTTTGGAAGAAAGTTGCAAACAGCTCAGAACGAACTACAGAATGAGCCTTATATGTTTGGAAAGCTACGGATGTCTATTTTCTGGAGCATTTTGTAGCTTGTCAATATTATTTTTTTAGAAGTTATGCCCGTTTTAACATTAAAAGGTTCCCAAGAGGTTGGGTAGTTTGTAATTGACAATAAAGCAATGAAAGCAATAAACTCAATAAATCTAGTAGCCAAAACTGATGCAGCCAAGAACAAGCTAGCTGATACCTATTCAAATATCAAAGGAAATGGAATTAAAGATGAGGATTAAGTAAGAGTAACTGGCATAAAGGCTACCTAAAGAGTTACAATTGTTTTTCCATTTTCTCCCACTTATTGTCATCCCTAAATTGTTGTTAGTGGGGGAAGTTATGGAGAAGAAACTGATGCAGCAAGGATTTGGTTTAAAGGAACGTTGAGGAAACAAATAAAGAAGAGTTTTACAGAAATATTTTTTGAGGAAAAAAAAAAAAGAGAAGGCTGCGTGTTGCAGCGGCAAGAAAAAAAATAGAAAACAAAAGGGCAGTTGGATTGGGAGCTGACGGGGAGCAATAGAGGATGACAAGAAAGCAATGAAAGCAATAAACTTAATAAATCTAGCAACCAAAACTGATGCAGCAAGAGCAAGCCGTTAACACCTATTCAAATATCAAAGGAAATGGAATTAAAGACGAGGATTTAGTGGGAGTAATTGTCATAAAGGCTACCCAAAGAGTTACAATTATTTTTCCATTTCCTCCTCACTTATTGTCATCACTAAATTGCTTTTAGTGGGGGAAGTTATGGAGAAGAAAATGATGCAGCAAGGATTTGGTTTAAAGGAACGTTGAGGAGGGAAATAAAGGAGAGTTTTACAAAAATAATTTTTTGAGGAAAAAAAAGAAGAGAGAAGTGTACAGGTTGCAGTGGCAAGGAACACTACTACAATATTAGCTTTAGGTGGCGGAAGATGGTGGCGGATATTAGAAAATCTTGTCGGATAAATTATATCCGACACATCATTTAATTAGTGGCGGATATTAGAAAAATACTGTCGGTTATATCCGACATAAATTCCTGACGGATATTTAGTGGCGGATATCAAAACATACTGTCGGTTATAACCGACCGTATTTTTGAATCCTTTTATTAAATATTTTTTTACAGATGCTGGCGGTTTTTAAGTTAATGGTGGTGGATATAACCGATAGAAATTGATTATTTTATTATTTTACTTTCTGGCGGTTATCATTTTACTATTTTGGCGGTTATAACCGACAAAAATAAAAAATTTATTATTTTAAAATGTTATTGATAAAAAATAAATAAATATTATTTTATTTTTTTAAATCGTAACAAAATTTTGGGGGGAATTTAAAATTTTGGGAGAGGGAACTTAAAATTTTGGAGATTTTTGCCCCCATTTTTTTTCTGTCGGTTTTGTACCCCATTTTTGCCCCCACTCAGACGCCCTCTCTCCCTCTCTCTTTCGTTTATTCATTATTCTCTGTTCACTTCTTCATTATTCTTCCAGATTTTTCCAATTCCTCCTCTAAAATCCCCAAAAACACATACCCAGCTGTAGTCTCCATCTATCCACTAATGAAAATCCAAATCCAAGCCTAGCGCCATTTAGCATTGCCCCAGACCTCCTATATCATCATCCTCATTTCTCACCCTTGGCATGGCGATTTCCTCAAAGCTGAGGTTTGCACTGGCGATTTTTGATTCCATTCTCTCAGAGGTAAAGGTTCTCCCCTTTTCTTCTTTGATTTTATTGTCGAAACGTAAATCACAAGAACAAAAAGAAGAAATTACCCATGCATGCTTCTCCTTTGTGCAGGAGATTCGGATCCGTGAAACATCTGAGAGAGATGGTGAAGATAACCACTGCATGTCATAGATCTGAGAAGCGTGAAGGTTCCAGATCAAAAAAACAAGGTAAAAAAAAACAAGGAAATGACCGACTTCGTCCCAATTCCTTCAGATCTTCAGATCTCGCCTCTTCCTTACCAATTTCGTCAAATCCTTCAGATCCGAGCTGGGTCTGGGTCGTCGGATTTGCTCGAATCCGAAAATGTTATACCCATCAAGGCAATTTCTCATTTTCTTCGTCCATTTATAATTTTCATATATATATATATATATATATATATATATATATTGAAAATTTATGAGTGATTTGAATTTTGGGGTGTTTGATTGTGTAGATTACAGGGACCAGGAGAGTGGGAAGATTCTGAATTTGGTGTTTGTTTGGGTGGATGAGGGCTCCAAGCTCAAAGTTGATGTCCCTGTTGTTTTCAAAGGTGAAGATGTTTGTCCTGGTCTCAAAAAAGGTAATTTAATTTTCTTTGGTTGCACATTGTTTGGTTTGTTTCGTATCATTGGTAAACAGAAGTTGCGTATTTAATCCCAAACTCGTAACATTAAAGTTGTATTGTTTAGGAATAGGTAGAAAATGTGGTCATCGATGTGATACATTGCTTGATTTAAGGGCTGTTTTATCATCCTTTGTGCAATTTCATCCCAAAATTGCAGAAGAGAGTGAAGAAAAGCGAGAGGCTCTGTTGGTGGCCATTGCTTCTCTGTTTTCTCTCTTCTTTCTGTGTATGCGTGGGTGGATGTTTACAAAATGTGGAAGAATGAATTGGAAGGGAAAAGGTGGGTGAGAATACGGAAGAGGAAGGAAAAGGTCGTTGGAAAAGAAGGAACAAGAGGAAGATGGTAAGTTGATAACCACGTTGTGCGGGAAGGAAGGAAGGAACTGTCTCTATCCTCTCTCTCTCTGGCACAACTTGAAAGGGAAAGAAATAATTCAGAAAGTTGTTTATATATTTTTTTTATTATTTTATTTTCTGTCGGATTTATCCGACAAGAATACTTTTATTTATTCTTATTAATAAATTTTCTGTCGGTTTTAGTATTTTCTGTCGGTTTTATCCGACAGAGAATGCTCTAATTTATTCTTTATTAATATATTCCCTGGCGGTTATATCTGACACCATTTCTGTCGGTTTTAGAGTATTTTCTGTCGGATTTTTTATTTCCTGACGCAGGCAATGCTGTCGCTTATTATATTCGTCACTACACACATTTTCCATCGGATTTTGCTTAATTTCCGACAGTATTATACGTTTCTTGTCGGTTTTTAAACTGACACTAATGGATACTTTTGTAGTAGTGGAAGAAAAAGAGAAAATAAAAGGGCAGTTGCATTAGGAGCTGACGAGGAGAAATAGAGGAAGGAGTAAATCTTGGCATTCTCTTCTTTCTGTTCTATCTTCTCAAACACATGTCTTACTTTTGGTTTAATTTGAGAATAATGTGTAACTAAATTTTTAGTAGTTAAGGGCTATTTTGAAGGCTTGAATATGACTGCAAGTTCGTTATGACATTTAGTTTCAATTTCTTTTATGAAATGAGGAAAATTGGTTCACCGCTTATGTCAGTGATGGATTCTTTATGTGTTCTCTATGGATGCATGTTGGAAATGTGCCCTAAAACCAATCATATGATGATACTTTACGGACATTTCACATGTTAAACTAATCTAGTTTAATATAAAGGGCAAAGATTATTGTTTAAAGCCATCTCATATAAATGTTATATGCTTAAACGATAAGTCCAAGAAATATGTAATTAGGAGAATGTAATCTAAATAAGTTAGGTTCAAGAGACCATTATCTTTCATATACATATCCTAAACGTTCCTGATCATAGGATTGCCAATTGGGCATTGACAGTCCGTAAAGATCAGTACGCGCTATGTCTTCTCTCAAGGAGAGTGACTGGTCTCGAGTCATTGGTGTGAATGACACCAAGATAGGCATGTAGGTGCTCAATAGAGAATGAGTTCACTGAACACGATCAACGAGGAGTTCTCATACTCATGTCACATGAGAACTCATGGTTAGGATAATGCAAAGTAGTCCTTTGACCTGAGGCATCATAGTTGTCTTATGGTTAGGTTCTTGATCTTTGACTCTGTTAAAATCACTCCATCAGAGGGTGTCCACGACATAGTTGGGGTTAAGCTACTTAGCCATGAAGGCAAGTGAATGCGCAACAAGGGATCTCTAACCTTCAAACCGTTTGAGGGAGAATACAATATGATATGATTAAGAATCTCTGGCCAGAGTATGAATGAGATTTAGAAAGACGGTCCAAATCACATTCAAAGTAATCATATAAGTAAATGAATCACATTGGATAGTAGACATAAATAAACTATCAAACCAAACAATGTGGTCAAGAGTATATTGTATTAGAAAAAGACCGTATTGCATTGTAATCCTAAACTGAATAGGTTCTCCACCTCTTCTGATTAGCTTGGGTAGTTGATGCGATAAATATGCTAACACACAAATTAAACCCTCTTGTTGACAATTGTAGTATATATGCAAGTAGGGATCGTTCTAAACCGGGGATTAGGAGGGATTGCTAATCTATATAAAATAAACTTAGAAACACTAAATAAAACTTTAAAAACACAAATCTAAAATCAAAACACTTAACTACATTCAAATGATTCCAACTAAACTAGAATAACTCAAAATAAAACTAACAAATAAACTAAAACAGATTCTAGGGTTGTTTTAGGACATGAATTGAATTTAAAAGATTCAAATTATGAAAATTAACCAACTCCAAACTAAATTAACTCAAAGAACTCAAAAGAAATCAAATAAAGTAGATTCAAATAAAAGGAAATTGTAAAAGGGGATTGTGTTTTGATGAGAATAACTTGAAAATAAACAAATTATAAACTAGACAAATTTAGACACAAAATATGGTTGTTTGAATGGATGATGGATTAGCTAGAGGGTTCTCCTCCACACATGATACACTTGTACATAAACCAATTTTTAGTTGTTCTTTCGATAACTTATGAAACTCAATACTCCGGGTTAACCGTGATAGCACTTTTTTAACCTTTAAGTTCTCCTTAAGTTAATGAATTGAATGGGAAAGCGCATATAACAATTCAAAACATTCTTCAAAAGTTCCATACGTGAAAAGCACAATAGAGATACAATCAAAGATCATTAAGATTCATGAGAACTATAAGTATTGACGAGGCATTCGTAACTATGAAAAGCATGATACTCTTGCCAAGAATTCACTTGACACGATTGTGGATAGCAACCTTCACTACTCATGAATATAATTCATAACGATTAGGTGAAATTTCCTTATATTCTAGCATCAAACTTATGCATGAAAACTAAGCGTGCACTCTTAATTAACATACACAAATAAGTTATCAATCAAATAGTTAAGTGAATTGAAATCACAAATTATTAAAGCACAACCAAAAGTAATTAATTCATAATGCAAATGTAATCATGGCTTTGAATCCCCCTAGCAAAAGGGGGGTTTAGTTCCTCATAATTGTAAAACAAAGGTAAATAGATTTATACATTGAAAATAAAAGAAAGAAAACACCTAAACGCTCCAACGATCCTCGTTGAGTGGCAAGCACTTCCAAGCACTTTCCTTCCCTTCCTTTGCTACGGCACAAGGAGTGGTTGTGGGTTGAAGGTTTGGTTGTATGGAGTAATGGATAGGGGGATGTATGGTGGTGTTTAGGATGGGTAGGTAGGGGTAAGGCTAGGATAGTTTAGGGAGTGTAGAATGGAAGTTTTGTGTGAATTCGTGTCTTTGGCCTTGATGGAGAAGCCTATTTATAGGCTTTAAGAATGAATCACTACCATCCATTTCGTTGGTGAGAATGAATCACCACCATCCATTTTTATTGGTGAGAATGAATCACTACCATCTATTTTGTTGGTGAGAATGAATCACAACCATCTTTTTTTTATGCCCCCCATGCATGCAATCCATTTCACCCCAAAATAGCTCCAAATTGCACCAAAATGCACTTCTTTGCTAACTTTGTTATTTAGAACCTACAAACACACGAAAATAGCTTAAAACATTCTAATAAGATGAAACTAATTAAGTAAATGAAAGGAAACTAACTAATAAAGTCACATAAATATGTTCCTATCAGTAGCCATGACATACTGCTAGGTGTCACTCATGGTTTGTGGAAGCCCTAAAGGTTTATAATCACTAAAGAGAGAATTGAAAGTATGTTTCAATTCATAATCGATTCGAAAGAGTTCTAATCGCCCACTGCCTCGCTAAAAGGAACCTAATGGATCGTACACCGAGTAAGGTAGAGATTGAATAAATAATAGAGATGAGTAAGGATAATTAAATGGTTTAATTATTTATGGTTAGGATTAATTAATATGTTAATTAATCAAACGAATAAGTTCGTTATAGACCTTGGGTTAGTTTTGGGCCTCAAGGCCCAATGGGATTTGAATGTCAAGCCCAATAACTCAAGTTGTATGACAACTTCAATAACAAAGGGCCTCAAAGCCCAAAGAACCCAATATTGCTGGCCATATAGAGAGGGGTAGTGAACTTGGCTTAATTGCAAGTTTGCCACTCCATTGTGAAGTGGTATATAGGCAACTTTATAGCCATTTCATCCTTAGGGTTTTCTTTTAGAGAAAAGATGAAAACACAAGCTCTCTTTTCTCTCTAAGAGGTCGGCCACCCTAGAGGAAGATTAGCTAGCAATCTCACTTCCTCTAGGTCACTCATCTCCTCCTCAAAGCTCTCCTTGGTGTGGAAAAATTAGAGGTTCTCTACTTTGGGAACTTGGAGAATCCTATCCACCATCCTCCTCCAAGAAATCCATGGAGCTAAGAAGCAAGGAATGAAGGCCCTCTCCTTAGGTGATTAGCCTTTGCTTATGCAAAGAGGAATCAACAAAGGTATAAGATATCTCAACTCACTTTGTTCTTGAGTTGAGTCTTGGTTCACCTATCTACTAGGCTTTGAATTTCATGGGTTAAGTTTTATTTTTGAGTGCATATAATATGATTCCGCCTTTAATTGTTAGTTGCATGTTGTTTGATGTTGCTCAAATGAACTTGTTTTTCACAAATTTTCCTTCAATGCATACATAATAAGCATTGATGAGTCCATATTATACCATATATTTTACCCTATTTTATTGGTTATTTTGGTAGAATTTTGATATTTTGTTATATATTTTCAATGTAGGATATTTGAGTTCCTCTAGAGCAACAAGTGATCAAACGGATGAATTTTGGAGTGATTCTAATTGGAGGATATTCGTGAGTCTTTCAAGATGATTGTATCAAAATTTCAGATTTTTCTACCAAACCGTTTAAATATGGTGATGAAATTAATGGTCAGCGCGCAGCTTTCCCATATTGATGTTTCTAGACGTTTTGGGCATTTTGGAGGTCAAGATGGCATATAAGGAAGATTCCTTTTGAATATTTGTTAGGGATGTCTCAAGCTTTAAAAAAGAGACATTTTGGGACAAAATCGGATTTGATTTAGTCAATCAAAAGTTTGATTTTTTGAAAAGTTTAAATTTCAGTTCAAATAGGAAACCTTTTATTTCCTAGTTATCTTTTTCTATTATGTTTCCTTGTTTTTAGATCACGCTTTCTAGGTAAGATTTTTTTTTCTAGTAGTATAAATAAGGCGTTGACGATTTGTATTTCAAGGTGTTTTCTATCCTTTTTCTATTTCAATAAAAATCCTTTTGTTTTATGGTTGTTCGTAACTAATTTCCATTTGCTAGGGCGGTACCTTGAGCCTTAGTATAAATATGTAGTCTTTATTTTATTGCTTATGATATTATGCATGCATACTTTGAATTAATCACTATGTTTAAATTGTCTCTATGTCTTAATGCTTAGCTACCATTAGGATGTTTAGATAAGTAGTCGGATACAATTCGGTCGGAATGCCACTGGAGGATTGAGTATTGCTTCTTGTGATTGATAGTTGTAAGTTGACCTAAGGTGAATGCCACGTTTGTCTTAGGGGTTGCATGGTTTTTAAGGGGCTTTCACAAAGCATAATGAGTCATGCATGTTTATATTTGATCTGAATGCCACAGACGGATTGCATGTTTGATATATATTCTAGCTTGAATGCCACAAGTAGAATATGCATAAGGAAAACCCCACCTTCAAAGTTGCATGCGTAATTCATAAGTAATTGGTAAAACTACATAAGATTGTTAAGGAGACGGTGGAACCCTAATGTCCTTTTATCATTATTCTCTATATTGTTTCCTTTCGAATTGGTTTCTTTAATTGTTTTTCTTTAATTGTTTTAATTTAATTTAATTCGTTTTTAATATTTTCGGTCATAAAATCAACCTTTTCTAAACTTGTTTTCAAATAATTAATTAAGATTTGGTATTTACATAAATTATTCATTTAATCCCTGAGGAAACGACATTGCTTGAGCTGTTTATATTACAACTACCGTGTTCTCTTGCAAGTATTTTTAAGTATTTTTATCCCTACTTTTATAAATGGTAAAAATTTCTATCAAGAAATTGGCGCCGATGGGGATTGTTTTAAATAATTTGTGTTTATCATATCCTTAGTTAATTATTATTATACATACATTTTTTTTTATTTAATTGCTGATTTTATTTTTTAGGTTGGTTTGTTGATTTTTGAGAGCACTGCAATGTTGGGCTACGAACCACCACCATCAAGACCACCAGCTTTATGAGATTCTTCAGCAAGCAATGGATTGGTTTGGATTTTCACAAGAAACTCTAATGAATTGGTTTGGATTCCCATAAGAAAACACCTTGTTACAATCTGTTGATTTTGGGAGCAATTCAACGATGGGCTGGGAACTACCACCACCAAGAGGACCACCTTTATGGGTTTCTTTCGCAAAACAAGGTTTCTATGGATTTAAACCTATAGTTTGTGCCCTTTGTTATTCAAATACCAATTTTGCAATGCCTTGAAAGGAATTATTTTCTAGACTATGTGAAGAAGCATATTAATATGAGGAACGACTCACATTGGCATTGGAATGATCCCACTTTTGATTACTACGCTCCTAATTTGAGTAAGCATCCTAGTTTTAGATGGGCAGGTACTCAACAGCCTTTTGAGCAACCTAATTTTCCACAAAGTTCAAAGTACGGTTTGACTACTAATACATTAGAATGTGTGAAGAGTTATGATAACAAGTTGGACGATAAAATTAAAGAACCACCTTCCAGTGACCTATGCTCAATAGAGGAAACAACCCTTGATGATTTTGAAATTTCTCAAGAATCCGTTCCTACTCAAGTCCATACACCACACATACCATATCAAGATGATGCAAAGCAATCACCTAAGCTGTAAATGTGGTTTGAAATTGACGAATTTGATGGGAACATTCACACCAATTTAGAATCTGAAAAATCACATGACAATGCACATGCACAGCCAATGAAACTAGAGGAAATCCAGAAAGACTCCTACAAGCGGGCTAAATTCTACGTGGGAATGAAGAAAAAGTTTAATGCAACCCTATTCTTCATCAAGAAATCCGGCCCATGCATAAATTGTGGGTGTTAAATACAAGGTTTAAGTCAATTCGGCGAAGACATAAACCTTGCTGGAAGGGATCCTATTTTATTACAAAGATATATTCTCAAAGAAGGGCTAATATGAAGGATTCACCCATTCACCTGAAAAGCATAATTGATAAACATCTTATTCTGTACCTACCTTTGCCCTATGATGCTGCTATGGAGTGGTTGATTCTAAGAGAATAAGTGACGTGACCATTAATTCCTTCCTCTACGTCTAGCTATTGACGTTAACTAAAGCGCTAATTGGGAGGCAACCCAATTTTTCTTAACTCTTTTCTTTTTATTTTTGTTTATTTGATTTTCTTACTTTTATTTCAATTACAAAAATCATAAAAAATCAGAAAATTAAAAAAAAAAATAATAATGCAATGTTTAATTCTTGTTATTTTCTTTACTTATCTAATTAGTTTATTTATTTATTATTATTTGTGATTGCAGGTTGCATTTGGAACTAATTCGGCCTAATCTCAACTAAGGGCGTGCAATCAACATTCATTCACCCCAGCACATTCATCATCTATTCCTCTATATTCATGAGATTAGGCAGTGCGGAAACATAAACCAATTTGAGATTCAGGAATGCATATAGTGGGGCTTGCTTGGAGGCTTCTACACTACTTGGATCCACTCACTCGCTCTCTCCCATTGAACTTAATTTACATACCATTCAACAAATTCTAAGTAAATGGTTCTACAATCATGGATCCAAGTGTGCAGAAGGGTCTACATATCATAGGTCAAGTTTCATGCACATTTTTGCTCATTGATTCCTCGTGGAAAACATGCAAAGCACAGACAGAAACCAAGTACATAAGCATAATGGGGAAATCAAAAGATATATGGATGCATGCATGTAAGAAAACGGAGAAGACATTATGAATTTATAGGGCTCTGTATGCATGATGAACAAGATAATTTAACATACTAATGCACTGAGACCATATACAAATTTTTATTCACAGATTCTTAACAACATAATTGCAAGGATACGAAGCAAACCTTTTCAATGCAGATCTATGAGTCTCGGTTTTTCCATGGTCTGTATTTCTTCCGCATGTAGAATCCGTGCTAAGTGGTTGCATCTCCTTCTCTCTATTATCAATCTAGTTTCCAATCGAACTCTACAACACAGGAAACACACATGCATTGGGCAATTTTCATTCATTTTCCCTAATCTAAGCATTTGAGACAAAATCAAAGGGAGATGGGGATAATAACTACCTGTAAGTGTGTCAGACTAGAGTAGGATACGATCTGCGAGTTCATCTGAGTAGGTTGTTGGTCTTGCTGCACGAGGGTGCTGGATTGCTGAGACATGGAGGTAGCAAGAAGATGAAGGAGGACATCGCAGCGGAATGGTGGCTGAGCTTGGATGCTTTTGGTTTGGTTGGGTTTTGAAATATGGAGGCTAGAGGTTTGAGAGCCCACATGGTTTTGGGCTCGAGGTGGAGAGTTTGCAGCTGTGGATCGAAAGAGTAATGATATCCATACCATGTTTTTATACCATGGCATCTGATGTGGACAGCCACATTATTTGAAAAATTTACAAAACCCAAAGAAAGGAATGAGAAAGACTCATCATATACCATAATCATTATTTAATTAATTAGTTTTTCTTAATTATTAATTTATTAAATAATGAACTAAATTTAAAAATCTGATTAATTCCAATGATGTGACTGTCCACATTAAATGACAACTAAGGTGGTATGAAAATGTAGTTCAAAAACATGGTATGAATAGCATTACTCGAATCGAAATAAGAAAGAATAATGCTATTCATACCTTATTTTTATACCACATTTCTATACCACCTTAGGTGGCATGTGATGTGGACAGCCACATCATTTGAAAAATTTGCAAAACCCAAGGAAAGAAAGGAGAAAGACTCCTCGTATACCACAATCATAATTTAATTAACTAGTTTTTCTTAATTATTAGTTTATTAAATAATGAACTAAATTTAAAAATCTAATTAATTCAAATAATGTGGTTGTTCACATCAAATACCATGTGGTACAAAAACATGGTATGAATAGCATTACTCAATAAGAAATGCGAGCTGATCACTCAGCTCAAATAGGCGAATGTTAGGGTACTTGTCTGCACGTGTGGCTTTGTGTTCGTGCAAGGAAAGCCTCTTCTTTGCTTCCAAGTCTCGAGTTCAACTCCAAGTCAGCTCGTTCTTTTTCTTGCTTTTCTATTTTATTTGTTTTATTTTATTTTATGCTGTTTCTTTACCTATTTTATGTTTTGGTTCATTTTAGTGTTTCTTTTGTTTGTCTAGATTCACTTATTTTTGGGTCATAGGAATTTCTAGTCGTAAGTATCATTTTTTATTTTATTTTTATTTATTTCCACACCTTGAGAACAATGTGTGATTTAAGTTCAGAGGTGGGAAATAAAAAATTTTAGGTTTTTACTTTTTGTGTCAATAAAAAATTTTCAAATTTTAATTTAATATCCATAGATTATTTTAAACGTTAGAACAAATAGATGGTGAAGATTAATCCTACAGTAGAGTCTTTTCTATTTATCATTGCTTAGACACTAGTTCATGAGTTATACTTTGAAAATTTGCACATTCACATCAACATGGTTTGTGGGGTGTAAGATTGAAATACTTACTTTTAGTCTAAGTGTATTTTAATTTTGTTCTAAGTAAAGTAAAGTTAAAGTAATAATTGTTCCACCCGAGACTTTGCTTAGTAACCAGGCCAGTCTTGCCTGATGAGCAGTGATTCTTGTGTTAAACGGTAGAGTCTTGGCATGGGGCAGGGTGGTTAGTTAGTTTTCTAACCTTTTCAGCTTGAGTTAGTAAGTCCTTATGGGTGTTCTACACCTAATGCCCTAAGCCTTAGTGATTTGGGTGTCATTGACCTAAAGTTGGCTACATGGTTTGGATCACAAGCTTAAATAAACTGACATTGCATGACCACTAAAAATAAGAAAAAAAAGAAAAAAAAAGAAATGGAAAAGTGAAGAAAGAGAAAGAAAAAAAATAGTTATGTTTGAGATAAAAGGACGAGTGGTGAGGGTTTTAATCGAGTCTCTTTTAACCCTGTTAGTTCACTTTACACCAAAGGAAGTTTATGAATTCTTTTCTAATTGATTGTAAATGGCTTAGACTTTGTGCTGGGATTAGTTGGAATTTTTGGAAAAATGTTCTAAACTTTAACATTTTCTATGGATTGCAACTTGAAGATGAAATTTTTGTGTCTTAGTTAGTCTTGTTTAAGTTTCTAGTTTGTTAGTTCTTATATTTGTTTTTGAGTTTTGTTCTGCTGGAGGACAAGCACAAAGTTAAGTTTGGGGTATTTGATGAGTCCATATCATACCATATATTTTACCCTATTTTTAGTTATAGTTTATTGGTTATTTATGTAGAATTTTGATACTTTGTTATATGTTTTCAATGTAGGACATTAGAACTCATCTAGAGTAAAAAGTGATCAAACGGATGAATTTTGGAGTGATTCCAAGGATGTTCCCGAGTCTTTCAAGATAATTGTGTCAAAATTCCATATCTTTCTACCAAGCCGTTTAACCGTGGTGATGAAATTAAGGCCCAGCGCGCAGCTTTTCCAAATTGACGTTTCTTGATGTTTTGGGCATTTTAGAGGTCAAGATGGCATATTTTAAGGAAGATTCCTTCTGAGGAGTTGTTAGGGACGTCTCAAGCTTTAAAATAGACCTTTCGAGACCAAATCGGAGTTGATTTGGTCAGCCAAAAGTCTAATTTTATGAGAAGTCCAAATTTCAGTTCAAATAGAAGCCTTTTATTTCCTAGTTATCTTATTCTATTATGTTCCTAGTTTTTAGAAGACCTTTTATAAGTAGGATTTTATTTTCTAGTAGTATAAATAAGGCTTATTAGCCATTAGCGGAGGAGACGCATCAATTTGGAGAACTTAGCTTAGGCTTTGATGATTTGTATTTCAAGGTGTTTTCTATCCTTTGTCTATTTCAATAAAATTCCTTTTGACTAATTTCCATTTGCTAGGGCGATGCATTGAGCCTTAACATGAATATGTAGTCTTTATTTAATTGCTTATGATATTATGTATGAACTGTCTCTATGCCTTAATACTTAGCTACCATTAGGACGTTTAGATAAGTAATCGGATGCAATTCGGTCGGAATGCCACCGGAGGATTGAATATTGCTTCTTTTGATTGATAGTTGTAAGTTTACCTAGGGTGAATGTCACATCTGTCTATGGTTGCATGGTTTTTCAATGGGCTTTCACAAAGCGTAATGAGTCATGCATGTTTATATTTGATCTAAATGCCACAGACAGATTGCATGTTTGATATACGTTCTAACTTGAATGCCACAAGTAGAATATACATAAGGAAAACCTAACCTTCAAAGTTGCATGTGTAATTCATAAGTAATTGGTAAAACTACATAAGATTGTTAAAGGTTCGCTCTAAGATTCTTCCCTTTCAAATTGGTTTCTTTAATTATTTTTTAATTGTTTTAATTTAATGAAATTCGTTTTTAATATTTTAGGTCATAAAATCAACATTTTCTAAACTTTGTTTTCAAATAATTAATTAAGATTTGGTATTTACACAAATTATTCATTCAATCCCTGTGAAAACGACCTTACTTGAGCTGTTTATACTACAACTACCTTGTTCTCTTGCCAGTATTTTTAAGTGTTTTTATCCCTACTTTTGCAAGTGGTTAATTTTCTATCACATGTCTAGGATTCTAATGCTATGAATATGTGTGAGCCTGCCCTTGTTGAATGAGGACCTGCATATGTTCTAGAGTAGTACTTCTTAATTGTGATTAACATGTGAACCAATTTTTCGGATGAGTAAGTCAACGTTGTTAACTACATTGCAATATTTTGGGAATTGAAAAGAAAATCAAGAAGAAACATGATCACTGAAGGATGAACACAAAGAGTTTTAGAGAGAGTATAGTGAGAGAAATATGTTTTTGTATTAACTGATAGAATGAAGGTTACACACACTCTTTTTATAAGAGAAAGCCTAACTACTCTAACCAAATACTAACAAACTTACAAACTATATTGCTAACTGTATTTCTAACTACATTGTTGACTTGTATACTTAATACTCTCCCTCAATCTCAACTGGGTTATCCTAATTTGAGATTGCAGCAAAGTCTTAAATGGCAAACACTGAATTATGGACAAATGTACGCACTGTAGAGTGTTCTTGTTCTAGCTTGACTTTGGTGATGCTTTCTGATTACAAAAGGTGTTGTTGCCCTGAGATTACAGCAACTTGAGCTTGCTTTTGCTCTAACATTTTCTCATTGTTTTGAAATTTTCCTTTCATCGTAGCTGTTTCTCTTCTCATAGATCCCTATCTTAGATATATGGACAAGCATCAAGGCGACCAAGATCAGATATCTTGAAAGATCAGCCATATTTGCTCGAAGCTGAAAGAATAGTTTTAGCAAATGCTACAATCATCATAGAGCCTTCAGGTTATGTTACAAAAAAACCTAAGTCTTCAAATGTTAGTGGAGCTCGAAGCACCCCTTATCTGCTTAATTTGTATTCATCTCATTAACAGAACATTTATGGTGATTATGGCAATAACACTAGTACTTGGGATGGATATTCTCAATATAATGCTGATGGAATGCATGTTTTATCACCAGTCATCTACAATGATAATCCATCTCTTATGTTTCACTCTAGTTATGGTTTCAATCCCAAAATTGCATATGGACAATATTCACTAGTCGCTACTCTTTTGCTTTCTGTAATGGTAGATGGCCAACTTTATAAGAGGTACCACCCATAAATTTACTAAAATGACAGGTATCTAGAACCTAAATCCATACTCAAGAATGATGCAATTTCATATCGATTCTTCCCAAAGAATTTCAGCTCCTCAAACTGACGTCTACACCTTTGTAGCTACTGCAAACCAAATAGAAGTTTGCACCTTTTGCAGATACAATCTTCCCATCCAAAAAATCCAATATTCATCTGCCTTTCGCATAAGTTTCAATCAAAGAACAGCCTCTTATAAAGTTGTAACACACCATCATGCCGGTTATAACAATTTAGTGCAGGATTAACCTTCGTGAGATTTACCATCAACAACTTCATTTAACATGGGCTTTAGCCTTGAAAACAGAAAATTAACAAACTATTGTGTGGCATCGGCCTTAACTATAGTACCACGAGATTGCCTTTTGTGGATTTTACCAAAAAACAACTATTCTTAACAATGGCATCGACCTTCACAATTTCAACAATAGAAAAACAATATCTACGTAGGATTACCCTTCGTGAGATTTAACTACCCACATCACGGAATTACCCTTCGTGGGATTTATCGTTAACAACTTCTTCTACCCTTCGTGGGATTGACCTATTCAAATCACGGAATTACCATTCGTGGAATTTACCATTTACAACTTCTTCAAACTTCATCGTATAACCGGACTTACTATAGATTCACGCTAACAACTATGCTGGTTAGACTCTAAAATTATAAGCTGAGAGAAGGAAAAATTATTGTACAAATTTCTTAACAGAATTGCAGAAAATCAATGAAGCTGAGAGACAAGAATTGGATACTGCAAAACTTCCTAAGTAATTCGACAATGAACATAACAATCCAAGAATCCATACCCATTTCACCAAAGATATTAAGATTTGCATAAAAATTGAGAGCATGAACCCAATGAAAAGTCCAATCAAAGTAGCAAAGACCAACACAATCAGAAACTTGAACATCCTGGCCATAGCAACTACTGAAAGAATATTGCACCATATAACTGAAAAGAAGGAAGTTGTCCCCATCCGAACTAAGCTATCAAAGCCCCTTAAGGTGCAATCCAACCAAGCCATTGATAAAAGAAACAATATACTCCCAAACTACATAAGCCACTTCAAAACAAAGGGTTATGTCTGCTTTAACTTTGTTTTGACATAATCATTGGCATACAGTGCATTGCTTCCAAAGAAAACTCAAACTGGTAGTGCCATTTTCCATAATCCAACAATATTCTTGAAATTGGGAGCACACAGAAACACGAATACCCAAATCTTGAACAAATATACTTCCAAATGACAACATAAGCCACAACCAAGTAGTAGAATCGTAATTCTTAACCAACAACAAAATCTTGAAAAACCCAGAAAAGGTCCATTCTAATTGTTCAAGAATTTAGAGAAAATGGGATTGAAAACATAACCTTCAAATGAAACTTGTGGACTGGGACTTTCTTCAAACACCTGGACTGCATTAAACATGGATGCCAAAACCACTCCTCAAAAGATCAGCCATATTGATCTTCGCCACCTTTATATGATACATGATGTTCTTTGAAGATTCACTCATAATCCCCTGAGAAAAAGCCTCATGCTGAGAAGAATCTCCCCAGAGAAGCTACTGGCAAGAAGAAGAAGAAGAGATCGAACTAAGTGATGACAGAAGATGAAGAAGAATCCCCCCAATGGTAGTAGCAATAGCAGTAGCAGTCACCGATTGGGATGGAGGGATTCCACTAGATCCAAAATAAAAATTGTTTGACAACCCATCTTCTTTCCTTGTATCAAGAACTCTATGAAAATATGAAAAATTCCCGAATTCAAGGACCGAAACTTCAATAACTAAAAAGAAAAAAAATTGTGAGTCTTCTTTGGCTTGAAGAAACAATTTTGACAACCCAGATATCACAGACAATTTCAGTTCATAGCCCAGATGAAAAATCAACCAAGAAGTGATAGAATGATTGCGGAAGCACCGAAGAACTTTGACAGAATTTCTATTGAAAATCTAAATATAAAATAAAAACTAGAAAACGATGAAAATTAATGAAAAACGGAACCACCAGAATCCAAGAAGTGAGCCTGTGGCTCTGATGCCATGTTAACTACATTCCAATATTTTGGGAATTGAAGAGAAAATCAAGAAGAAAGATTATCACAGAAGGATGAACACAGAGAGGTTTTAGAGAGAGAGAGAGAGAGAGAGAGAGAGAGAGAGAGAGAGAGAAATATTCTTTTGTATTGATTGATCGAATGAAGGTTATACACACTCTTTTTATAAGAGAAGCCCTAACTATTCTAACCAAATACTAACAAACTTACTATTGTATGGCTAACTATATTTATAACTATATTGTTGACTTGTATACTTAATAAACACCAATACTTACGATGCCTTGTGATGACTCAAACTCTTTTCGTTCTTAATGATTTCTACTTGTTAAATCTATGACCACGCCATTCTAGATTGCATGCTAGGGACTAAGTTAAGTTGATAACATTATTCTCTTAACATACTACGTAAGAAAGAGTAATACGTTATGTTCTAACATTGAACCGACCTGAGTATCTTCATTAGGAAATAAAAGAAATTTGAATGAAACATAACATGTTTGCATGATTATTTGGTGGTGGATAGCACTCCTCATAACTCGTTTTCTTAATTTGCGAAATATAATATGTTTTTATAATTTAAAATTTGTTTCTATCTTGTTTTTGTTTGATTTAATTTAAATAGAAAATCAACTCCAAAAATCCTAAAACTTTGTGTGACTGTACCTCTGTGTGTCTAGTATCTACATATAAAATTTTGTTGAATTTAGATAATTATAAGTCGGTCTAACAATTATTTTTCGGTGGCTGGTCAGTAGGGACAACATCCCAGTTTTTTTTATACTTTAAGTTATTAGATAAAACAATCTTCCACAGGAAAGACCCTTATTTTCATATGCTACAATTGACAAATCTTAGTGTTAATAAGGAAAACCAATAGGACAATTGTGTGCTACTTTGTGGTGTGCTTTTAATCCTATCACTTTACATTTTTTTTCTTTTCAAATTCTAATGGGAGAAGAGAAATTTTGGTATTATCCAAAGGGACCCCATTTTTGAGTAAAAGTTGTAGGGCTCACTTCACGTCGAATTTCAAAGATCTAAGCTATATATTTTGTAAATCTCGATTCGTAGATCATCCTTGCAAAATTTGATTCAATCCAGAACCATTTGCCTATTTAATTTTCACGATGAAATTTTATTGTTTCTTATAGAACAAATCAAAGAAGTTTCGTGAATTTAAATTGATAAGCTCATATTTATATATTTTTTACATCAAATTCTCTCGTCTTTTCTTAGTTAGTTCCTTATATTTTTGAGCTATTTACTTTGATTTTGTGTTTTATATGATTTGTCAAGCAAATAAAAGAAAAATAGCACAACTGAGATTTTATGTAACAAATTCGTCAAAACTGCCTGTGCAGATCAGCCCATTTTGGAAGCAATTTGCGAACGGCCCAAAATGAACTAGAGAATGAGCCTTATATGCTTGGAAAGCTACAGATGTCTATTTTCTGGAGCATTTTGCGGATTGTTAAGATCATTTTTCTAGAAGAAGTTATGAGCATTTTAGTAAGGGAAGGTCAAGAGAGCACATGGGGAAGGAATAGGCGGACAGCAAAAAAAATTGCAAGGATGACCCACGGCATGGATGGATGATTATGTTTTGCAAGTGTGCTAGCTTGTTTAATCATGAAATACAAGTGTGCTAGCTGTTTTGCAAGTGTTCTAGCTGATTCATCATGAGAAGACCAAGAGGAATCCAAGGCATGGACCAAGGAGGATGAATGCAAGTTGTTTCATCATGAAATTTCTGCAATGAAGCATGTGTGCTAGCTGTTTTTGATGATTAATTCTTGCTTTGTATTTGTTTATTAGAATCACTTGAGTGGCTCCTTACCTTTGTGCACCTATAAATAAAGCCTTCTTGCAAGGCTTAGACTCACCAATTCACACAACAATCTCATTTCACACACCCTAAACTATCCTAGCCGCAACCCCCCTTCTTTCCTTCACAAAATCTGCCTATAAACCTATCCTAGCCATCATAAACACCACCATACATCCCCCTATCCACTCCTCCATACAACCAAACCTTCAAACCACATCCACTCCTTGTGCCATAGCAAAGGAAGGGAAGGAAAGTGCTTGGACGTGTATACCACTCAACGAGGACCGTTGGAGCATTTAGGTGTTTTCTTTCTTTCATTTTCAATGTATAAATCTATTTACCTTTGTTTTATGATTATGAGGAACTAAACCCCCCTTTTGCTAGGGGGGGGGGATTCAAAGCCATGATTGCATTTGCATTATGAATTAATTACTTTTGGTTGTGATTTAATAATTTGTGATTTCAATTCGCTTAACTATTTGATTGATAACTTATTTATGTATGTTGATTAAGAGTGCACGCTTAGTTTTCATGCATAAGTTTGATGCTAGAATATAAGGGAATTTCACCTAATCGTTATGAACTTATATTCAAGAGTAGTGAAGGTTGCTATCCACAATCGTGTTAAGTGAATTCTTGGCAAGAGTATCATGCTTTTCATAGTTACGAATGCCTCGTCAATACTTATAGTTCTCATGAATCTTAATGATCTTTGATTGTATCTATATTGTGCTTTTCACGTATGGAACTTTTGAAGAATGTTTTGAATTGTTATATGCGCTTTCCCATTCAATTCATTAAACTAAGGAGAACTTGAAGGTTAAAAAAGTGCTATCACGGTTAACCTGGAGTATTGAGTTTCATAAGTTATCGAAAGAACAACTAAAAATTGGTTTATATACAAGTGTATCATGTGTGGAGGAAACCCCTCTAGCTAATCCATCATCCATTCAAACAACCATATTTTATGCTTAAATCTATCTAGTTTCCAATTTGTTTATTTTCAAGTTATTCTCATCAAGATCAAATCCCCCTTTTTCAATTTTTGTCTTTTGACTGGAATTTACCTTATTTGATTTCTTTTGCGTTCTTTGAGTAATTTAGTTTAGAGTTGGTTAATTTTCATAGCTTGAATCTTTTAAATTCATTCGTGATTTTGTTTTAGTTTATTTATTAATTTTATTTTAAGTTATTCTAGTTTATTTGGAATCATTTGAATCTAGTTAAATGTTTTGATTTTAGATTTGTGTTTTTAAAGTTTTATTTAGTGCTTCTAAATCCATAGATTAGCAATCCCTCCTAATCCCCGGTTTAAGAACGATCCCTACTTGCATTTATACTACAATTGTCAACAAGAGGGTTTAATTTGTGTGTTAGCATATTTATCGCATCATAAATCTTGAGGTTATTTGGTTCACAAAGGCCTTTGCAATTAATGGAACATTGTAATAGCAATGAGTCTATTGTGTAATACTACTTAAATGATACATATACAGTGGACATAATTGATAGGATTTTTACCACTTGCAAAAGTAGGAATGAAAATAATTAAAATACTTGCAAGAGTATAAGGTAATCTTAGTATAGTGGGCTTTAGCAATGTCGTTTTTCACAATGATTAGATTAATAATTTATGTCAAATCAAATCTTAATTAATTATTTAAAACAAAGTTTGAGAAAAAGTTGATTTTATGACCTAAAATAATAAAAACGAATTTGATAAAAAAAAATTAAAGAAATCAACAAAAGTAAAGAAACTAAAACAAAACAGTTTTTAAAAATTAATTTAAGCAATAGGGTTTTGTTGTCATCTTAACAATTCTACGTAATTCTTCTAATTACTTATGATTTATACATGCAAATTTTGGAGGTTAGGTTTTCCTAAAGTATGCCTACTTGGACCCCCAATATAGAGCGTATATCAAACATACAACTAGTTTGTGGTATTCAGATCAAATCTAAACATGCAAGACTCATTTAGCTTTGTTAAACCTTTTGAAAAGCCATGCAATCCTTAAGACGTGGTATTCATTCTAAGTGAACTTACACATATTAACCACAAGAAGCCGTCGTCAATTTCAGGGACCAACTTCCGACCAAAATTGCATCAAATTACTTTTTTAAATATCCTAATGGTGATCAAACATCAAGACAAGTAGATAGTTTAAACATAATTATTAACATTTCAAAACCTGTGTCTAAATATCATAAGCAAATCGAAAAGAAACTACATATTCTTGCTAAGGCTTATGGCATCGCCCTAGCAAAAGATAATTAGTTACGAATAATCATAAAACAAAATATTATTAAAAACTTGAATAGTAAACACTATGAAAATAAACTTGAATCATCAAAATGCGTTCTTCTCTTCCTCAAAAACCCTGATGGCTAAATAGCCTTATTTATATGGCAACAAAATTAAAATCCTTACTAAAAAATGTCTTCTAAAAACTAGGAAACATAATAAGTTAATAGAAACTAGGAAACATAATCCTAATCAAAGATGGAAAATCTGTGCAGCCACAAATCAGCCACATTTCTGGATCTCTAATGCTCCAAAGCAGGCCCAAAATAGCTAGAATTAAAGCTTGATGTGTCCCAAACATAATTTCAGAAGGCCTCGAACCCAAAAGATATCATCTTGGACGCTAAAAAGCCCAAATAAGCCCAAAACGTTACTTTGACAGCACTGCCCTTTGTTCCTTTATTTTATCATCATAAATAAACCGGTTGGTAGAAAAATCTAGAACTTCGATATAATTATCTTGAAAGACTCATGAACATCCTTCAATTAGAATCACTCAAAAATTCATCCGTTTGACTATTTTTTGCTTAAGAGGAAGTCAAATGTTCTATATTAGAAATATAAATCAAAGTATCAAAATTCTCACAAAATAACCAATAAATTATAACTAAAAATAGGATAAAATATATAGTATAATATCGACTCATCAATAAGGCTATCCTTTTTGTGCCTCCTCATAATCTTCAATCTTTATGTGAGAATGCCTGTATTATTGTTCTACATATTTAGACCAATTTATCTAGACTATTGTTTGTTGCTAATTATGTGAAGAAGGGAAGAGGTCTACAAGGAATCTAGGTTAAAGTCATGAACCATGAAAATATGAACAGAATTTGCATTAATTCAAGTGTACTCTCTCATCATGTGGAATCAGAAGAGAGGTCGGTCAATATTACAAGTGATGCTTGTCTTGAGATCCTGCAGGTCTACAACGGACAAACGATTATTTGCATAAAATTAGTAGAGTTACTTATCTGCTTTGGTATGGAACCCAAAAGTTTTGGGCATTCCTTATCCATACAGTTCAACATGCAGATGGTCCCATCTTCTACCACCTTGCTCCATCTCTCACATTTTGGAAACATAGCACTTGGATTGAAGGCATGTCTTTCACAAGGGTGGTGCTAAGCACAGAGGAAGGTCTAGTGCAGAAGTTACCCTACTAGCTGTGTTACATAAGAATTTATGAGCAAAAGAATGCTGCTGGAGTTCAGGTTTTGGTGCAGTGACGTGGTTAGACAACAAAAACAGCTATTTGGGAGGATTATGATGATTTCACTGCAAAAGTTCCATATTTCAAGTTCTAAGACAAGGTTGTTCTTCAATGAAGGGGCAATGTTATGATATATGATTGCCTTAATCAGAATTAGAATTGCGTTAGTTGTTATTACTTGTTTTTAGGCAGTTTGTTAGAAAAATGTCAACTGACAAAAGTGTGTGGGAGCTAGTATATGAAGCAAGAAGCGAGTGGAGTTTGTAACAAACATATTTTACAAAAAGAAATTAAATACAAAAAAAATATATTGGAGCTATGATCTGTCCTCTTCTTCATTCCACTCCCTATTTTGAGTATTGGTTAAGGTTGAATAAAGAGTGAGATTTGGATCGTATCATTAACAATCCACAAAACCATGGAGGGAAGACCAAACCAGAGAAGGACTTTACAATCCGAAACAAGAAGCAATTAGGTTAGATACGTTGCTTTATTAGATTTCACCGAATTAAAATATCAAATTATATTAATAAAATAAAAATCACGCATAATGCAGTACGTTTTCTTTTCTTCTGTTTTATCCAGGCGTTTTTTGTTTCTTCGTAGAGCTCGAATCCGGATTCTCGCCGGATCCTGTTTGTATGGATTTTGGGAATCTATGAATCATATCTATTCATCATACAGTATATTAGAAATTATTTTAAATATTTTTATTTAAAATTAAACACAAATATTACCCAACAAAAACTAATTGCACGATTTACGATGAATAGACATGATTTATGAATTTTCAAGATCCTCATCAAAAGGATCCGGAGGATCTTGTTGGGTAGAGCTCTAGTCTTTGGTCCATTTGGATTTCTTTCTTTTTCTTTTTTTTTCATATAACAGGAGAAACGCAGACAAGTATTCCTTGTACTAAAAGGAAACTTAGGGTTAGGGTTATATAACCCAAGTTAATTGGAATCCTTATCGAAAACAAAAACCTTAAGTTATTAGGAATTCTTACGTAAATAGGCAAGCGCATGATCACAATATTCTATATATACACCAACAATGAAGGATTAAGGCACTCAACCAATATCTCCTAGCTAACTTTGCTTGCACAGGGCCTTCAATTATTCTCTGCTAAAACAGATGGACGTAGCAACTAATCAAATGAGTCTGAAGAGGAGCTTTAGTCACAGTAGTAGTAGGTCCATAGACGCCCAAGTAAACCCAACAAATATTAGCTTTCAGAAGCTCTACCCGTGGCCTGAAGCAGAAAAGAAGTGGGTGAAAAGTCTTAGCGTGGCTTGTGCAGCTCCTCTTTCTAATAATAACTTCCAGAGTAGTTACCATAAAAACCTGGCTTCCAGACAGAGATTCCTCAGAAGCTACACATTTCGCAAGGAAGATCCGACACGGTCGTTGGCGAAGACAATCAAGAATGGTTCAAGAGCGACATGGACAAGGCTAAGATCACTATTACTATAGGGCGTGCCTGCAAGCATCTCTAAGACTGGTCGGCTACTGAATATTGCTTGCTTTGCTCCGGATTTCGGAAAGCGCTTTATTATTTCGATCTGAAATTAGATTGTAATTCTATGTATTTTTGGTATATATGAACTTATTATAATATCCGTACATGATATTCATAGGTATATATATAGAATTCGTTTATCCGAATTTATTTTTCACAGCTTACAAACTAGATCTTAGAAATGTTTATTGATTTTTTTATAAATATTTTGGGCTATGGTTAGACGATGTACCTCAAATTATTTGTATTTGTTAGAACTATATGCAAATAATATACAAAATTCGTTTAGATTATACCTAACGAAACTGACGAGTTTTGGACCACTGTCTCGTTCTTATGAGACGTCCTTGTTCGCGAGCACAATCGCCACCATTTATTCTAATTTGGTTGCATCTAGCCTTATTAAATTGCCTATGTGCTCTAGCACATGAATCAAACCAACGTAGTTCTCTCGCCTACATCTTGCTAGAATGGAACTTGTAAGGAGGGATTAGTGTGAGGGATGTGAGAGAAATTCCACTAAGGTATTTCGGCTAGGGGCTTGGAACGGCAGTTGTATGGAATGCCTCTAACCGTCTCCCTGATACCTCTACTTATAGTGGTCCAGCTAGGGTTAAAGTGAAGGCTTTGGAAGCTAAGCCAAGTCCACTATGTCAAGCATATTCTATAATCTTTTATTAATAATTAAAGATTTAATCCAAAATTCCAAATATATAACATATTTTATATTATTTAACCAAGTCAAACAAAATAACAGTAATGCAATAAAATTTAGGGACCTCTGTATTAAGGCATCTCTGTATTGTCTTCTTTTCTGGTTTCTTCCTTTTACTATTTGCAGGATACAAAAAAAAATGTGTGTACAATTTGCTAATTAAGGTTTCCAATTAGGTTTCAGCTGCCGAGCCAATTAGCCGTTAATTTAAATAAGAGTCCTAGTTACAGTGAAACACAGGTTTCTCATCTATTCAATTAAATACAAATGTATTTGTTGCAAGTCAAGTTTGAATGCATTTTAGTTATCCAAGGACTCTTCTATGATGATTTTATGACAAAAGCTAGCCCATTTTTGTAAAACATGAGAGGATATTCAAATTTAAAATCTCTTCCAACAACATATAGAAGACAATTATGATCTGATTTGGAGAAATACAAGTCAAGGTAAATGAGAAATTAAGCAAGAAGATAATATTTATGGAAGTTCTGCTTGCTTTCATTCATTCACCTGCCGGACTTCCACAAATATTATCTTGTTGTTTAGTTTTTCCATTTACCTTTACTTTTGTTTCTCCAAAAATTTAATAATAGTCGTCCTCTTAGGGCATCTTTAAAGGATATGTCAAAATTCTAGGTGAAATGTTATTGTACAAATTATGGCATTCGTGTTGTGTTTTTCGTATTTGTGCCATTTTCGTGACATACCCGATATCTTAACGGGTTGTGTCGTATCAAATCCGTTAATGTAAATGAGTAATATGACCCGACCCGTTAAGGGTGGGCACGGTCCGGTTCCGCCTGGTTCTGCCCTCAAAATGGAACCAGAACCAGAAAATTTCAACAATTCAATTCGGTGCGGTTCCGCTTAAATTTATTACTAAAACTGTACGATTCGGTGCATGACAGTTCCGGTTCGGTTCTTTCCGGTTTACGGTTCTAACCAAAATTATATTTATGTTTTTTCTAATTTTCTACTTCTAATACCAAACACATATTTCAACCACAAATTCAAGTAAATTTGAGTTTCCACTACTAGATCTACAAGATTTGTGACCGGAAGATAGAAAGTGTGCATATAAATATAGATCAAAAGATAGAAAGACTCATATCAAGACCAAAGTGTAGATCTTAAACTAAAACTAAAATGTACATAATGCATAATATACTGGAAAAGAATGGAGAAAAATAATGTAGGGGAAGAAAAGTGATAAAACAACAAAGGAACGGGAGAGAAGTGAAGAAAAATATTGGGCTTTTGCACATGGTCTTCTTGGAAAAATGTCTTATTTATATAAAAATAATAATAATAAAACAATAATTTATATTAAAAACGGTTTGGTCTAGTTCCTCCAGTTCTTAATATTTCCAAATCGAAACCGGAACCATTTGAAACGGTTTGGTTTGGTTTTTGTTCCGGTTTTGACTTTTTTGGTCAACGCGGTTTTTTACGGATTTTTTTGTCACAGTTCGATTCGGTTTTCCAATTTGGCGGTTTTTATGCTCACCCCTACAACCCGTTAATATTATCAGTAATATGACTCGACCCATTACCTGTTAAAGAAAATATATTTTAAATCAATATATAATGAAAATGAAAAACATAATTTGACTAAAAAAAATTGAAAACATAATACTAAATTAGTATATATGTATACCAAATTGTCACAAATATTACTTCAAAACATAAAAAAATATATTTCTCTTTCAAGTATTACATGTAGTATCCCACATCGGGGGAGTGAGGGTTGGTCACTGGCCTTATATGTACATGCCCACCTCCCTATAGCAAGACGCGTTTTGGAAACTCATTAGCTTCGAATCCCATAAGAACTCCGAAGTTAAGCGAGTTTGGGCGAGAGCGGTCCCAAGATGGGTGACCTCCCTGGGAAGGCCCAGGAACCTAAAAACAAAACCGTGCGGGCTAGGTCCAAAGTGGACAATATCTTGATATGAGGACTGGGATGTGATAATTTGGTATCAGAGCCAGATTCACCATCCGTTTAAGTGTGCCGACGAGGACTTGGGGCCCTTAAGGGTGTATTGTAGTATCCCACATCGGCGAAGTGAGGGTTGGTCACTAACCTTATATGTATATGCCCACCTCCTTATAGTAAGCCGCGTTTTGGGAACTCACTGGCTTCAAATCCCATAAGAACTCCGAAGTTAAGCGAGTTTGGGCGAAAGCAGTCCCAGAATGGGTGACCCCCTAGGAAGGCCCAAGAACAAAACCGTGTGGGTTGGGCCCAAAGCAGACAATATCTTGCTATGCAGATTGGGATGTGACATTACATATCCCAAAATAAGAGTCTAATGAAAACACATTAGTATATTACTACAAATTAAATACCAAATGTTCAATGATATGCAAAAATGAAGGGAGTTGCGTTTCATGAGGGTTTGTATGGCTTTAAAAATTCAAATGACAATATACCTATCCTCAAAGCGTAGAGAATGCGATCACGAGTGTTTGCATATTTCTTCACATTTTTCGCACTTGTAAATAAATTATTATAATTTTATAATGTTTTTGGTATTTTGAAATTACTTGAAATTTTTTATTTTTAATGTGTTTTGTAATTTGTTTTAATCTCACTCTTTGCTTATAGTGTACTTTTTTTAACACATTGCCTATAGTATACTTTTAAAATATATAAATAAATAAAACTTAAATTTTTAAATTTATATAGAATAATAATACAATAATACATATTTAATATATAATATATACATATACACTATGGCTATTGTGTTTTATAGTAAGTTTTTTTTGTAGTTTAAAAAATTAAAATCATCAAAATAACTTTTTTTAACGTGTTGAAAAGGGTTACCCACGTGTCACTCTCGTGTAAACCTGTTAATGACCCGTTATAAACGGGTTCTTATCGTTTGACCCAATAACGACTTGATTAGTTATCGTGTTGACTTGAAACCTGTTATTTTCATGTTGTTTACGTGTCATATTAACAGGCCGTGTAAGAAATTGTCAAGTCATATTTGACATCAAAAGTCTCTTGAATCGAAGTGTTATTTGCTGACTGAATTTGAAGGCTTTGTGATTTGGAGTCAAATTTGACATCAATGTCAAATTATTATTTTTTGGGTAAATGACAAAAAACTACCTCAACTATTGGTGTCACGACACTTTCATACCTCATCTTTAAAACGTGACAATGTCATACCTCATCTTTCGAATTTGGTCCAATGTTATACCTCCGTTAGCTTGGCCGTGAATTTGTTCGTTAAGTGCTGATGTGGCTAACCCGGGGCCCAGTTCCTCGCCCAGATGGATCCCACGTGGCACCACACCCAATGTTTTCCCGCCAAATGGCATCCACGTCAGAATCCTAATACACGTTGCACCACTCCTAGGACGACACGTGGATATTCCATTAAAATAAAAAATTTATTTTAAAATTAAAAATTTTTAAATTTTTAAAACGTTGTTAAGTGTGCCTGGTTTCCCCCTTCCCCCCCCCCCCCCACGATACCCAACCCTTTCCCAATTCCTGAAAAAAACAAGAACCCTAACCCTAGTTTTCGCGGCTCCAAATCTCGAACAATCAGACTATAAATTGAGCGAAAAACCCAAATAATCCCGTCGAATCGCTTCACTGACTTTTCGTTGGTGTTGGAAGGGGGTTTCATCTGGGTTCCATTGGCTTCGAAGAAAAATCGAAGGATTCGCCATGGGGTGGTACGTGCGCGAGGATTCCGACGAAACGACGCCTACCTATTGTAAGTTTTTTGTGCTTTTGATGATTCCAAATGTATAGTGGACTTATTTTTTGGAATGGGTTAAATGTGGGTTTATTCTTTGTTAATTTGAAATGGTTTCTGGGCATTGTTTATTCTTGTTTGAAAAGGTGGATTATTTGAAATGGTTTCTGGGCATTGTTTATTCTTGTTTGAAAAGGCGGATTTATTCTTTATTAATTTGAAATGGTCCTTGGTCATTGTTTATTCTTGTTTGAAAAGGTGGATTTATGCTTTGTTAATTCGAAATGGTTCCTGGGCTGTTAGAATGGGTTGAATGTGGGTTTTGTTTAGTCTTGTTTAAGGTTTAGGGTTTATGCTTTCTTAATTCGAAATGGTTCTTGGGGTGTTGGAATGGGTTGAATGTGGGTTTTGTTTATTCTTGTTTAAGGTTTAGGGTTTAGGGTTTATGCTTTCTTAATTCGAAATGGTTCTTGGGGTGTTGGAAACGGTTGAATGTGGGTTTTGTTTATTCTTCTAGCATTGTTTATTCTTGTTTGAAAATGTGGTTTATGCTTTCGTAATTTGAAATGGTTACTGAGTTGTTAAATAATGGGTTTGTTGCTTTGTTTATTGTTGTGAAGATAAGGTGGTTTATTGTGGTTTGTTGCTGGAAATGGTTAATGTGCTTTGGCTGTTTGCATATAGAATGGTGTGCATTGGTTTTTGTTGTTGGCTTTTAAAATGCAAAAAGTTGCATATAGAATGGTTTTTGTTGTTGGCTTTTAATTAAGGTTTGTTTTTCTGAATTTCAGTTTTTCCAGAACTGTTCTCTATTAAAATGCATCATGGTGGGGAGATAAGTAATGACATGTACGTTGGGGGAAAAGTGACACATATAGATAGCTGTGATAAAGATCTCATGTCACTGACGGTGATAGATGATATGGTGGAGGCACTTGGATACAGTGAACGATTCATGAACTATTATTTCAAGATTCCTAACATGGACTCTTCCAATGGTTTGAAGCTGATTCAAAGTGATTCCGATGTTCAGTCGATGTGCAATTTTGTTCCAGAAGATAAAGTGATTGAGATGTACATCGAAGAATTAACAACAGAAGAAGCCATAACCCAAGAGCAACAATTTTTGAAGTCCATGGAAGTCACAGGTCCAAGTAAAGTGGTTATTGAGGAGATGAGTAGTTCAGAGGGGGATGTTGGGCCAACACTAATTAAACCAATAGGAAATAGGGGCTTGCTAGCTATTGAAAGGCCAGAAGTGGATGATGGTTGCACATCTCAAGTAGTGCAAACATGTGTGACTAAGGTAGGAGAGATCAATGCTGATTCTGCGAATGGTCAGAAAGAGAGTAAGGGGAAATCTGTGGCTGAGGTAGCAGAAGGGGATACTGAGGTAGGAGAGGGGGATGTAGGAGAAGGGGATACTGAGGTAGGAGATGGGGATGTGGGAGAGAGGGATACTGAGGTAGGAGAGTGGGATGTAGGAGAGGGGGATGTTGGCGAAGAGAATGAAGTATTCTTTGATGTACCTATTAGTTTGGAGGGGAATGTTGAAGAAGAAAATGAAGAAGCTGCTGAAGAGGGTGATAGTCACTTTGAAGAGAATGAATATGGGAGTGATGCTGATAACCCGGTGTTTTCCAAGTTTGATGGTATTGTGAAAGAAAGGCAATCTAAGCATAGAAAAAAAAGGAACTCTGAGGAAGCAGATGAAAGGGATTCTGAGCAAAGAAGTGCAAGGCAATCTGAGCAAAGGGAAGAAGAGCAAAGAGAAGAAGAATTTGAAACTGCAAATGTGGAACAAAATGTGGTTGCTGAAGCAGACTATAACTTTGATGCTCTTGACAGTGTACACTCTTCGGATGATGAAGGAGGAAAAAAACATGAGCAATTTCCAGAGTTCAATGAGAAAACAGACATGAAGAATCCCACTCTTACACTCGGGCTTGTTTTTAGGGATCATGTGCAATTCAAGCGAGCTGTCATCATGTACTCCCTAGTGAATGGATATGGAGAAATCCATTTTCCTAGGAATGAGAAATTGAAAGTCATAGCAAAGTGTGCAGAAGGGTGTCCTTAGAAGTGTTGTGCTGGAAAAATGTATAGTTCGAACAGCATACAGATCAAGACCATAGTTGATGAACACACATGTGGGAGAACTTGGGCAAACAAGAACATGAAGTCCCCTTTGCTTACTGATTTGTACATGGATAGGATAAAACTAAATCCTACATGGCCCGTGGAATCTTTTTTGGCAACTGTTGAATCAGAGTGGAATCACGGTTGTTCAAAGAGGAAGGCTTACAGGGCTTTAGATAGGGCTTTAAAGGTCATTGAGGGAAAACATGCAGAACAGTACACAAAGTTGTGGGACTTTGCTGAGGAAGTGAAGAAGATTAACCCTGGAAGCACAGTGAAGGTGAAGTTGGATAAGGGGAGGTTCCAGAGGATATATGTGTGCTTGGGGGCTTGCAAATAGGGGTTTAAGTCAGGGTGCAGACCATTGATAGGAGTAAATGGGTGTCATTTAAAGAGTGTATATGGAGGTCAGCTAGTTTGTGCTGTTGGCATTGACCTAAATGAGGAAACATGGGTTATAGCGTATGCAGTTGTAGAAATGGAGAATAAGTCTAGTTGGATTTGGTTTTTAGAATTATTGGCCGTTGATGTTGGGATTGTTAATCAAGCAGGATGGAAATTTATCAGTGATCAGCAAAAGGGGTTAATTCCGGCCTTCCAAAAAGTCCTCCCTCATTCCCACCACAGATTTTGTGTGAGACATTTGTATACCAATTTCAGAAATCTGTTCAAAGGGAAAACATTGAAGGATGCTTTGTGGTCAGTAGCCAGAACAACAACAGTTCCCTACTTCAAAAAAGCAATGGAAGATCTGAAGAAGCTCGATGAAAAGGCCTACGATTGGTTGGTGAAGAAGCCTCCACATCATTGGAGCAAGTCCCATTTTGAAACACATCCCAAGTGTGACATGTTGGTGAACAATCTCTGTGAAAGTTTCAATGTTGTCATACTTGGGGCGAGACAAAAACCGATTGTGACCATGCTGCTCCTTATTCATACACTGTTGATGAAGAGAATTCAGATGAGAAGAGATATAATGGTGAACAAAGTTGGGGATCTCTGTCCTAAAATCAAGAAGAAGTTGGAGGAAGCCAAAATTCAAAGTGGCAGGTGCATTGCACAGTGGTCAGGGGGCGCTAAATTTCAAGTTGATGCTGGAGGGGGGAGCAATATGTGGTTGACTTGGTTGAGAGGACCTGTTCTTGCAGAAAGTGTGCCTTGACAGGAATCCCATGCAACCATGCAATAGCGGCCATAAATTTCAAGAGAGAAAGCCCGGAGGACTATGTCGATCCTTATTATTTGAAGGCGCAGTACATGGAGGTGTATTCTCATTTAGTAATGCCGATGAATGGGATGTCTTTGTGGGAGGAAACTGATAACCCACCAATATTGCCTCCTACATATACAAGGCAACCTGGAAGGCCGAGGAAGAAGAGAAACAAGGACACTGCTGAGAGGGACAATGAAGGTGAACAAACTCCCTCAAACCCAACCGATGATCCTCAAGGTCCTCCTCAGCCACTTAAGCTAGGAAAGAAAGGGCAAGGCACTTTGAAATGTGCCATATGCAAAAAGGAAGGTCATAATGCAAGAACCCATCATAGACATCTTCCTCCCAGGGACAAACAGGTAACATTTTCTAACATGGCATTACTTGGATTTAGTGAATGTTTCTGTTATGTGTTGTGATCTTTGATCTTGCTTCTGTTTGATATCGATTCGGCTATGTTTACTTGCTTGTAGGCATCCACATCCGCTCAAGGACAAACTGCACCTAAAACAAGGAAGAGGACAAGGAAAACAAAGGTGAAAACTTAACCATTTCCTTAGTTGTAAAACATTTGGATTTAGTTAAAAAGCTTGCTTGGTCTCTAAATGAACTTTGGATTTAGGCATCATAATCAGTAACTGAATCGCCTAGAAGCACCAAGCAGAGAAAGACCAAGCAATCCACTAACTGAATCATCCAAAGGCACCAAGCACAGAAATACCAACCAATCCAGCCACTTTTTTTTCACAGATGGCTGTTTTTTTGTGAATGAATTGTGAAGTTAGAACAGGTTTTATGCATCCAATAGGTCTTTTGTGAATTGAATGGATGATGTAGCAGGTTTTTATGAATTCCACTCTTTTGTAATGTTGGTTGGAGATGCTAGGTGAATTCTGTTAGTGTTTTTAACATATTTAACAATTTCTGCATAATTAAGCAGGTTTTATGCTTAATTTGGTCTATTTCATATTTTTCTTGCAAATGATTGAGTAGTTTGTGCTTGAATACACTTGTTTTGTTGTGGTTATATCATTATTTTTGGGTGAGATTTTTCAAATTTGAGGTCAAGGATGATAATCTGTGCTTAAGGGTGATAAACTGTGCTTAAAATGGTATATTACACTTCTTCTTTTTTTTTTTGGCGGGAAAATAAAAATTTGAATTTCAAATTACCAATATATATATATATATATATATATATATATATATATATATATGTTTTCTGACGTGGATGCCATTTGGCAGGAAAACATTGGGTGTAGTGCCACGTGGGATCCATCTGGGCGAGGAACTGGGCCCCGGGTTAAGCCACATTAGCACTTAACTGACAAATTCACGGCCAAGCTAACGGAGGTATAACATTGGACCAAATTCGAAAGATGAGGTATGACATTGTCACGTTTTAAAGATGATGTATGAAAGTGTCGTGACACCAATAGTTGAGGTAGTTTTTTGTAATTTACCCTTATTTTTTTAATTCATTTTAATGGTAGGTCCCTTATTCCACTACTATTTCAACCAGTAAAATTTTTGTTTCAACATTTTTTTTTTTTGACAATTACAACCATTTAAAACTCCATTTTTTTTAACAAAAAAAGCTCTAGTTAACTAATAAAATAACATTTGATAATTCTGTTGGACAAGTACAAAATTTAACATAAGATATCAGATTGCCACATCAGCCATCAATAATTTGACTCCTATAATTTAACATTTCTTTTAGAGATGGTCATAATTTTGTTGGAAGAGATTTTAAATTCAAATCTCATTTCACGATTTACATAAATGGGCTAGTTTGTGACAAAAATATCTGTAGGGCCTATTTATACGTTCCTCTAGCCTAAGCATTAACGAAGCGGCCCAAGAAATAGTGTTGGTGGATACATGAGTAAAGACAAACTCCATAAGATATAAGAAACATGAGCGTAATTATATATTTTTTTTATAATAAATAGAATTAAATCGAGTTGCTATTAGTACTCTTAGGGGGCGTTTGTTTGCCCTCACTAAAGGGTACTGGACTGGACTGGACTAAGGGTTAGTCCAGTCCCATGTTTGTTCCTTACAGGGATTAGATTTAATGAGACTAAGTCTCACTAGCCTAGACTAAATCAGGGACTAGCTAGTCTTAGTGAAACCCCTCAAAAACCATGGGACTAGCTAAGACTGTCCCCTTTCTCCTCCTCGCCTTGCTCTTCAACCACTCACATTCGAAAGCCATTGGACTAGATGCTTTTCACAACCAATTTTCATATAAAATACCAAATTAAAGAAAAGATTGGAACGGACAAGGGAGAAAAAGATGGAGAAAAAGAGGGAGAGAATGGGGCGGTAAGGAAGGATTAAAGAGATAAAAAAAATAAGATAAAAATAAAATATTAATATTTATAGATTAAATAATATAGTATTATAGTTTGTTAATTATCCTGCTTGTTAGTCCGACACTGCACCAAACGTTTAACTAAGCTAGTCCAGCTTAGTCTAGTCTAAGCTAGCACAGCTTAGTCCCTGAAGCTAGTCCAGTCCGAGACAGTCCTGTGCAACAAACGCACCCAACGTTTAACTAAGCTAGTCCAGCTTAGTCTAGTCTAAGCTAACACAGCTTACTCTTTAGGCATTCTAGGAAACATTAGCTCAATTTCCATCCTCCAAAAGATTCGCATCATAACTACCCCCAACATTTTCATGGACAATTACATTTCTTTCACAAAATGAATGATTGACAAAGAAATGTGTACAAATTATTAATTGAAAACTTGAAGTTGGACATAAAAGTCGGGTAAAACCAACCCAACCCCCCAAAACCCTACTTTCTCCAAACCCCAAAATTGGTCCATGTCTGTCCTGATGTCCATCCAAGGGACTGGAGCTGTTGGAAAGAATTTTGTTGTTCTCTTTAGTCTTGAACCAGAACAAGACCGACCCTGCAAGGCTGCAAGCTCACTCTCTCCAGTCTCTACCCACTTTTAACACACACACACACACACACACACACACACAAAACAAATAAATTGAAAGTAAAATAAAATGAAAATAAGAAAATTAAAAGCATCACTCTCACCCATGCTAAAACCCTAGAGCCTGTCACCTCCTTTTCCCACCACGTGTCACATTTCAGACACATCTCCATTTCCTTGGACCACTGCTCCCACATGGCCTTGGCCACCCCCTGCCTGCCGTGCCATGTTTACCCCTTGTTCTACCATTGGTGCCAATAGGACCACCTTACAGATATATACACACTCGTACAGATTGCCTTCAAAAATCATGCAAAGGGCAGAAGCATTTCGTGTCAGATCGATCATCACTATTGCTAAATGTGCACTGCCACCGCGCTCTTTGCTTTCATTAATAAGTTCAGGTCGTTTTCTGAATGGGACCAACCCCCATGCCCAAAAGGTCTCTAAGCCCAAAGCTGTTGCCATCCATAATTTTTAATGCTTTTTCTGTCTTTTTGTTTTCCCTTTTTATCTCCTTATTATTTCGTGCATGCTTCAGTTTTTTATTGTAGTTCTTTTAGATGAGAAAATGTGGATAAATGAATTATATGAAAAGGAAAAGTAAAAAAATGGAAAGAAAAAAAACGGAGTAAAACTATTATCTCGAAAAGTGTGGAGGCTCAGCTCATGCTATACCATGAGAATGTTGGTCTCTTTGTGAAGTGACCCCCTTGAGAAGGACATTGCTCTTTATTTTTCCTCAAGTCCCAAGAAACAAAAAACAACCACCAAACCCTAAAGATTATATTCTACAATACCCATAGTTTGAATTAGCTAATTGTTTGATTTGTTTTTTGTTTTTCTTTTCTAATCTTGGTTTAATTAGTTTCGTCATCTATGCTGGAATACCATATGTTAGTTAAACACTCAAGAAATGAGCTTTTGGCTTTTTCCACTAAGGCCTATTTAAATGGACAGGAAGCAAACATTTTTTAAAATGTTCGTGATATGTTGTTTTGATGAATTTTAAAGTTATGATCGTATAGAGGACCTAGATATTGAATATAGTTACATCCTAAGTTTACATAACCTCCTCACCTTTGTTTCGTTCAATTGGACTCTCTTGCCTTTACCAAACAGTGAAACATATATTTAAACATGAAATATTAGGGTTTCCTATCTCTAATGACTAGGAAAGTAGAAAAAGAGTGCTCAAGGTGTCCCCATCTGTCCACATTTCAACCAACTTTTAATTTTTTTCTCAACACAATTAAGTTTTAATCCAATTGTTTTACTTAGTCCACAATCATATCCATTAATTAGTTCTAGCTATAGTATTTACTATAATATCATACTACCAATATTTAATAGCTTGGAAAACTTTTTGGACCATAAAAGGTGATCATCAACAAATCTTTAATACAGATGACTAAACATTTCTTATATTGCTTGTTTCTTTCTCTAAAATAACCACAAATCTTCAAAACTTACGTTGACATGAATGACACCTTTAAAATAGCTAGACCGCCTTGACAAAAGTCTAATCTTAGCATTTTTAATTAACCTTAATTGATTCAACTTATTCGGCCAATAGGAGGACAACTTAGACATTAAAAATACTATGGTTTGGTGAAGTGAGTGAGTCACGAGGCTTAATTTTTAAGCGAAAATGTCCAAGGGTTTAAGGAAGTAAGGAAAATGTTAGTTGGGGCATAACATCATTAGGTAAGGATTGCCCTTTTTTAATTTCAATTCTTTGTTTTTGTTTTTGAATGACCGAACAAACAAGCAGTTAGGGTATAACTGCAATTTAATTGGACAAAAGAAAAACTACTATGCAAATGTTAACACACACACACACATATATTTTGCTTGGCAACATTTATTAGATGATATGGCACAAGAGGAGCAGGGAGTTCCTACGCTATTAGCATATATGTCATCTTCATTTGGATACGATTGGTATCTTCGAGTGGTGTACGTCAACTTGCTCAAGTCTGTGGCTCTTACACAACTTTTGTCCTATATATTTGACAGAGGTTGCATGGAGATTTCTTGCACTCACAGTCAAATTCTGGCAGAAAATAATAATTGTTTGATGTCATAAATAAAAATAATCGCATTTCAGAGAAGGTATATGAACGTCACCATGATCAGCATTAGGCTTTAGGGAGGGAAGCTCTAGAATTCTTCAAATTATTTTCTGTTATAGCACTTCATGTTCTTTTGGTCAATTGTTGAAATTCATAAGAAACCATAGTATTACATGTTCGCTTCCAGATATAATTGATAAGATTGGGTTGGATATTATTTCTCTTGCATTTGGGTTGGTGTTGGAAATAAGTTTTGGATAGGATGAGATCAGGTTTGGAAAAGAAAAAAATGGGTTTATTTATACGTTGTTTTTATTTTGTGTACAAAAATATGAAAAGGGTTATGGCAATTGGCCAACAACCAGACGTAACGAGAGTGGTGGTTGTCCGCAGTAATAATGGTGGTGACATTAGCGGTGATATCGATCATGCATCTAGCAGGGAAATTTTTGTGTGTTATTAACATTTGTCTTATAATATGAATGAGGGACATTTTTTGTGTGTTGTTAACATTCGTCTTATAATATGAATGAGGGGCATAATGATATTGCAAAATTTTTAGGATTTAATATTACAACTAAACAGGCCCTTTAAGGTAAGAGATTTCCATTTTTTTTAAATGGGAATTAGTTGTGAGACCCACTATACATTGAATTTTAACGATCCGAACCATTTATTTTGTAAGTATCGATTCATAGATCATCTATACAAAAATTCAATCAAATCTGAAATTATTTGCCTATTTAATTATCACAATGAAATTTCATTGTTTCTTGTAGAACAAAGTGTTCGTCAATTTCTTTGAACTCAATTAGATGTCTCAAATACTTTCTATTTGGCTAATTTTTGCAAGGATGACCAAAAATGTACAACTTAAAAAATAACGGTTTGAATTGTTAAAGTTCGATGTATTGTGGGCCCCACAACTAATCCTCATTAAAAAAAGAAAAAGAAGGATCCCTATCCTTAAATGCCTCTTATCACTAATGACGTGTTTACGAAATGGGAATGAGATAAGTGGAATCGGAATTGCATTCCTTCCAATGCATTCATGTGTTTACTTATATTTGGAGAATAAAAATAAAGGTGGGGTCCATCCAAAATGGGAAATTAACTCCGTATTTACTCGGAATCCAATTACCAAGATATGTCTGGTAATTGAATTCCAGAAGAAAGGGTCCATTAGTAATCAAGCTTTTCTTCTTAAAGTGACCTTGTAGTTCTTTTGATATCCCAAAACACCCCTGCAGCTTCAACACTCTAGCTTCTCTCTTAGTCGACTCCCTGCAACTTCTTCTCCGATTCCTCTTCGTTCCGCGACTTGGGACTGGAGCTTTCAAGGTCCATCTTCCTCCTTGCCTTCAGTCAGCTGTTGTTTATCTCAAACACGATTCATGTCCCAATGCTTATATATTCTCATTTCGACTCTTTGATCCGCCGACTCCATGGTTAAAAGCTCACTCACTGCCTCAACTGGGAAACTCAAAATTGGGGTAAAAAAAATCAAGCTTGGGACATGGAAAGAGGGAGCATGAACGGTTATTGGCAAACGTGAGGTGGGTTGGCAGCATAGAAAGATATGTTAGAAAGGGTTAGGTCAGCAGAACGTCAGCAGCAGAGAAAGATGGGGAAATTTAAGAAACATTTTTAGGTCGGGAGAAAGATGGGGAAGAGAGGGAGAGACCGAGGGTCACAAAAAAAAAATGGAAAAATGAAAGAATAAAATTTTTACTACAAAATAAAATAAAAATAAAAATAAAAATAAAAGAAAAAATTAGTATCTAGTCCTTAGTTACTAATGTTCTTTGATTAAAACCTTATTAGTTTTCAGATTTTGATCAAGGTCACTAGCATTAATGCGATAATGCAATAATGAATTTACATGTCATTTATATAATTTTTTTAAAATAAAAATTAATAACTGATTTAGGATTTTAATACTCACACCTTTATTAAACTCCAAAATAATTTTCAATTCAAAAAATTTCCAAAATAAATAAAAAATTAGAATAAGTTTGTATCCCTTAATTTTTTATAAAAAAAAAAAAAGTTTCCAATTTTGTAATCTTAATATGTACCCATTCATGTCATTTTTCAATTTTTAATCTTAAAATGTACCTATTCTTAAATATACCAATTTGTTGTAGTAAAATGTACCCTTTTTTTTATATAAAATCTGTTCAAATTTGTTTCTAATCCATTTTTAAACTTATATGGGTACATTCTTTTTCTTGATTTGAGAATGTAGCCATGTCAAGTTTAATAATAAAAAATTACTAATGTTATTAAGCCTAATATCTTTTTTTTTCTTTTGTGGTTTTGAAGAATGTACCCATATTTTGGTACAATAAGTTTTTTGTTTATTTTGATGAATGTACCCATGTTTATATACATACATATATACATACATGTATATACACACACTGTCACATCCCGAATCGCATAGCAAGATATTATCCGCTTTGGGCCCAACCTACACAGTTTTGTTCTTAGGTTCTTGGGCCTTCCCAGGAAGTCACCCATCCTAGGATCGCTCTCGTCCAAACTCACTTAACTTCGGAGTTCAAAGCCAGTAAGTTTCCAAAACGCGTCTTTCTATAGGAAGGTGGGCATGTACATATAAGGTTAGTGACCAACCCTCACTTTGTCGATGTGGGATACTACAGTACACCCCCTTAGGGCCCGACGTCCTCGTCGGCACACTCGAACGGACGGTGAGTCTGGCTCTGATACCAAATTGTCACATCCCGAACTGCATAACAAGATATTGTCCACTTTGGGCCTAGCTCGCACGGTTTTGTTCTTGGGTTCTTGGGCCTTCCCAGGGGGTCATCCCTCCTGGGACCGCTCTCGCCCAAACTTGCTTAACTTCAGAGTTTTTATGGAATCCGAAGCCAGTGAGTTCCCAAAACGCGTCTTACTATAGAGAGGTGGGCGTGTACATATAAGACCAGTGATCAACCCTCGCTCCGTTGATGTGGGATACTACACACACACACACACACACACACACACACACACAATATATTGGAGAGGATAATTTATATTTTAATAATTTTAATCTATAAATTATGGGTTTTTTTATATTTAAAATCTCATTAATACAAAAAACTATAATTTTTAATTTTTAATTTAAAAAATATAGTAACCTACATAGAAATACATTATCACATTAATTTCAGAGAGTTTGATCAAAAATTGAAAACCAACAAGGTTTCAATCAAAGAATATTGATAGTTAGAGACCGCATCCAAAGTATCCCATTAATGAAAGAATAAAAGTTTAAAAATAATTAGCATATAAAATAGATTAGTTAAACTAGGGGTATTTCAGTAAACACATCAGTTTTCATTCCGATTCATGTGAATTAGTAAACAAATTATATAGATCAATGTCATTCATACTCCGATTCCAGATAGTTTTAGTAAACAACTTCAACAATAATTTGATTCTGATTCCACCTCATTCTAATTCCTCCTCAATTCAATTCCTCTCAATTTAATTATGGATTAGTAAATGTGCCATAAGTACACATGATTTTTTTCTAGTAGAATTGCTCCATAATTGTGATTCACATTTCGGTACATACATTTAGGTTCATTATAATATATTTCGGTACAATCACGTGGGTACAAATATTTGAGTACAAAAAAGTCAATTTTATATATTTCGGCACAGTCATTTATCTACACTTATGTATTTATATATTTTTGTATCACAAATTTCTTTTAATATTTTCTCATTTACGTTCATTTATAATTAAAAAACTAAATATGTGCATATTAATAAAATTAAAATTTAATGTGAAGAGATTAAATAAAAATACACATTAAATAACAAAAATTAAATGTAAATTTTGATAAAAGTACATTCAAGGGATTAAATTGAATATTTAATCTTGCACTAGGTTTTTTTTAAATTTTAATCTTTTGTAAGGACTAATGTTCAAAAACCCCTTAATATAAATATATACATACAGTTTATAAGAGAAATTCAAATCAAATATATACCTTGTCCCCTGCAGATCAAATATTACTAGATATGGATGTGTCAAAACACATATCACAGCAAGCTATAATAATGTGCTAATCATATGTTTTCAATCTCAATCAGCGATGTGCGAGAACCAGAATATGAACAAAGTTTTGACACGATTTGTTCGTAGGGTCCATTCTCAGTACCATAAATCACCATCGCTTGGAGCTAGCTAGTTTCACATGCTTCTGCATGCAGTCTCTGGTGTGGTGAAAAATCTGAAAGAGAGATTATATTCACACACCTCAAATTACTTCTCCAACACCCTTTTAATTTTTTAATATTTTTTTACACAACACTAACACTTGATAGAAAAATATTAAAAAATTAAAAGGGTGTGGGAGAAGTAATTTGGGGTGTGTGAATATAATCTCCCAATCTGAAAAGGGCCCCGGCTGTATGCATCATGCATGGACTCTGTTTTTAACATTTACATTTTGGTTTTAACCTGAAATGTTCTTTTGTATTATAGTATTCTAACAAGAATCTTTTATATATATATATATATATATATATATATATATATATATGTATATATATATGTATATATATATATATATATGTATGTATGTATGTATGTATGTATCTTATGATATTGTAAAAGCAAGATCATTTGATCAATTAAGTTGATTTTTGTCATATATGTTCTCTGAATTCGTAGTCGTACAAGATAAGTATGTTCTGATAAAATAAATCCTGAAAGAAAAGGTTGCTATATATGTGTAACCAATGACTTATAACAATGATTATTCAACAAATTACTTATGCAATGATTCTTCAAAAAAAATAAATAAATAAAATTTGTAGGCAGTCAAAAATATATTACATTCGATTTACAAGTTGTTGGTGATATTATTGTTAGGGTAGAAGGAACACCCACAACCACAACCACAAACACAACCAAAACCCCCCCCCCCCCCCCCCCCCCCCCCCACAACGCCACAATTTCATTGATGCACAAGGTTGCAGCTGGAGGGTAATTTTGAGTATGTCATGATCACTACCTTACATAGAGATTTATCAAATATAGCAAAAAATTAATCCTTAATTTTAAAAAATGTCACTTTTTTATGAAAATTTTCAAATAGATCTAAAATTTCACTTAAATAGACACAAATACCCTCAAATTTAACAATTAAATAAATTAAAGGCTTTTTAACTACCGTTGCCTCAAGCTCCGGTCCAACTTCACCTTCGCTTCTACACTCCACCACCATAACCCTATCCCCTTCGACACCCTCATCACTGACACTGAGTGCTGCCACTGTGGAGCCAAAAGTAATCACAAGGCGACACGTGGATTTTTGGATTAAAAAGGACAAAAATACCCTTGAGGCATACTGAGATTCCTACCCGCGAGCAGCGGGCATCCCTCAACCAAATCAAAAGTGCCCAAAATAGGTAACAATTAAAAACCTATTTCATCCATCCTCATCAAATCTTCTCCACAAGGTAACTCCCAAATCTTCCCTTTTTATTATATTGATTAGCTAATCAATTAGGCAATTATCCTATTAATTGGCTAATTAATTGGTTAATTATTCAATTATTCCCAATTGAATACAAATCATGAACCTAGCCCACAAAAGAAGCCAAGTGACCAGTCCTCCCTCTCCCAAAGAGGTCGGCCACTCCCTTATATAAACCTCATCATTCTCTTCAAAACTCACTTCCAATTCTCTTGCAAAATTCTCCAAATACTTTTCCCTCAAAATTCTAACTTTGGCATCGGAGGTTCTTTGCTCACCCCTCCTCCCTGCCCCGGGCGCAAATTCATCATGGGCGCGTGAGGCTCTTGCCCTTGACCTCAAGTGTGATTTGTTTTGTAGGTGCAATTTGGTCCAAGATCAAAAGGAAGAAATTTGCATCCACAAGTTGGTGCTTTTGTTGAGAGAAGAGTCACACACTCGTAGAAGACTTCGCATAAAAGGTTTTTCTATTTTCTTGTCCATTTGTATATTTTTTGCACATTCTTATTATTAGAATTTTTTTATTTGCAAGGATTCTTTGATAAAACGTAAAAAAGAAATACAATGGCTAGAAATTTAGAAAATTCCACAGGTGAAAATTTCAATATTCATGAAATAAGACCTCGGCGATCCATAACACCACTACCACGGCCCAAGCCATGCCATCCAAGGCCTTCGACACAAAAGCCATGACCCAAGCCATGTCACTCCAAGCCCAACGCGTTGCCAAGCCAAGCCCAAACCTCGCACTTGCATGCATCACATGTTAAGCAGCCTACGCCCGTGGCCCAACCTGCTCCTGCGACCCAGCCTGCTTCCATGGCCCAACATATTCCCGTGGTCTAACTTGCTTCCACGGCCTAGCCTGCTCCCATGGTTCCCCAAGTAGCCCAAGTCGGCCTAAGAGTAGCACAACCGTCCCGGCTCCAAGTTTCAGGACCTACGATCGAACTAGGGGCATTTTCACCACATTTCTTTGCGGATTTGACATTTACCAACTCAAATCTCGCGCCTGGAGTTTACCACACCTCCACTGCTCAAGGAGATTCATTTCTTCCAAGCTCTTCCAACCCAAATAGAGAACAACACTTGTCTCGACAAGTTATAGAGTTGACGAGCACCCTTGCACAGTAGACGACCTTGGTGAGTCAGCTCTTACAACGCACCAAGATGCAACATGCCCCTGACGAGGTGTCCTGAAGTAGGACAATGGCAGATGAAGAACCTTTACAATAGCATCCCAACAAGCAGCCCCTCAACTAGCCATGGTCCGAATGTTCTAATAGCTTACACTCCCACCAGGGTCCTCATGATAGCGTATACTTTCGTCCTAGCGTACGGAGGAGCGTGTATTCCCGACCAAGCCCACACACAAACATAGGTTCACAGTTGAGGTCACACTCTGATAATCAATGTAGACAATCTTCTAGGCGAAGTGTTCATTCAGAACTAGGCTCGCAATGAGCATTCTCCACCTCACATCAGAGTAGGCAACACAGCAGATGGAGAGAAGCAGCCACTTAATCTAACTCAAGTTCAACCGGCAGCCTGTAAACAGTCCGCTTATTTACTAAAAACATCCCACATGCACTGCAATCACAGTACAGACGAGTCGAGCATAAGGAAAAATGGCCTAGACCAATAGGTCACGACTGGGGACAGCCGAAAGTTCCACTGCCCTAGTAAAAGCAAATTCAGGAAGAAGTAGAAAGGTTCTTGACCGAGCAATTGTGTGATTTTCCACGCAACGAAGCTACTAACAAGGCACTTCGATGAAACATAACCAACATAAGCAAGTCTTCTTTCAATGACAAGATCGAGCAGACGGAACTATCCCACATAGATTGCCAAATACAAAGACTACTTCTGTTCCGACAAACGCAACAGCTCAGCCTAATAGCGCATCGAGGGCAGACGAGTACCAGAAAGACACACCAGCTGAACTACCAAGAACCGAGAGCAGGCCTTGTTCTTAACACTCCAAACGATTCAATACTGAAGCAGCACATCATCAGTAGCCGAGCATCACAGACTTAGTGGTCCAATTCCTCTTTTTGTGCACAACCTGGCCCAAACCCTACTTTCACAATTGTGCCTACCTGCTCCACGCCTCCCGTCAGTCATTGATCTAGCACCATGGCTCGCAGCCGTGCCAATCTTGCCATGTGGCTCGCGCCAACCAAGCCTCAAAAGGGCACACGACGAAACACCTAATGATGGCGCAATAACTATAGGAGTAACTCACTGTGCTTACACCCTTACGCGGGTTCCACAAACTGTTCGAAGTCTCAAGCAGATCGCCAAACAAGACCTCGCAGGCTGAGGATTATTTCAGTTGTCCAGCAGCACAACTTTCTTCAGCTGCACTCACGACAACGACTTATATGCTCTCAAGTGAGAGAGGGTAAACCAAATGCTCTCCAGTGTTAGAAGGTAAACTAATTGCTCTCCAATGCGATAGGGTAAACCAATTCCCCGATACCTATACAGGTCTACTCTTTAGTGCGAGAAGTTAAACTAATTACTCTCCTATGTGAAAGGGTAAACTAATAGCTCTCCAGTGCGATAAGGTAAACCAATTGCTCTCTAGTGCGAGCGGGTAAACTAATCCCCTGACACCCATTTGGGTCTACTCTCCAGTGCGAGAGGATAAACTAATTGCTCTCCAGTGCGAGAGGGTAAACTAATAGCTCTCCAATGTGAAAGGGTAAATCAATTGCTCTCCAGTGCAAGGTAAACTAATCCCCCGACACCCATTTGGGTTTGCTATCTAATGCGAGAGGATAAACTAATTGCTCTCTAGTGCGAAAGGATAAATTAATTGATCTCCAGTGCGAGAGGGTAAACTAATTCCCCGACACCCATATGGGTAAGCTCTCCAGTGTGAAAAAGCTACATAGCTCAACAGATCGAATGCTTGAAAATCAACTAGGAAGCAAATGTTCAGGGAGCAGCAGCCACTTTTGTACTCAACAGTTCGTTTATCCGACACTTCATCTTTAGCAACTTCGATCTTGGCAGCTCTATCCTTGACTGCTACATCTACAGCAGCTGAGAAATCAAACTCAAACCATTTCCTTATTTTTTACAGGCAGCCTAGATGTGGTAGCCCAAACCGTTGCTCATGCCACACCACTTCCTCGACCCATGCTAAGCCAATCTTTGGCTTCAATCAAGTCGAGCAGCACAAGTAATGGCCCTTGCCATATCACCTCTTTAGCCCATGCCAAGTCGACTCCTGGCCCCTGCCAGCCGAAGTGCCACACCACCCCGACGACTGCCCCGCAACAGCACTATCCAAGAAGAAGACAAGGAAAATTAAAATTTTCTTACATCGGTGTGGCGCGAAAAAGACAAAGCAAGCAACGAAAGACGATCCTTTGCATGGGCAAGATGTAAAAGATTGCTAGAGGAGGGGGAACAAATATCCTCTAAGCTTTCTCTCTCTTGTAGGGTAGAATAAATCACTCTCCAAAGTTGATTTAACAACCCACTTAAGGTGGACTTAAATAGGCTTTGAGAGAAATTTATTTCCCTTTCCTAGAAGGATCTAATTTCATATTAAAGAGGGAATCTACATCAAAATAGGAAGTAGTCCTAAGTTTCCTAGAGCAAGAAGATATCTACAAATGCTGCCCTTTCTTACAAGCAGCCCAGTAGGTGTAGGGGTATTTGTGGAGCCAAAAATAATCACAAGGCGACACGTGGATTTTTTAATAAAAAGGACAAAAATACCCTTAAGGCATATTGGGATTCCTACGGGCAAGTAGTAGGCAATCATCTCTCAACCAAATCAAAAGTGCCCAAAATAGATAACAATTCAAAACCTATTTCATCCATCCTCATCAAATCTTCTTCACAAGGTAACTCCCAAATCTTTCCTTTTTATTATATTGATTAGCCAATCAATTAGGTAATTAATTTATTAATTGGCTAATTAATTGGTTAATTATTCAATTATTCCCAATTGAATACAAATCATGAACCTAGCCCACAAAAGGAGCCAAGTGGCCGGTCCTCCCTCTCCCAAAGAGGCCGGCCACTCCCCATCATTATCTTCAAAACTCACTTCCAATTCTCTTACAAAATTCTCCAAATACATTTCCCTCAAAATTCTAACTTTGGCATCGGAGGTTATTCGGCCAAAGCCCCCCCTCCCAAAAAAAATCATCATGGGTGCGAGAGGCTCTTGGCCTTGACCTTGTGTGATTTGTTTTGTAGGTGCAATTTGGTCCAAGATCAAGGAGGAAGAAATTTGCATCCACAGCCACAGTTACTGCAACTGGGAGCAGAAGAATTTCAATCATGTCTTAACACCTTTTTTCTTACTAATATCATTTTTAGTTTTAAATATAAAAATGATTTTTAAAGTTAATCCACATGTTGTAATATGATTGCATTGGCGCCACATCATCACACTAATAGAGCAATTGACAAACTTTTCACGAAAAAACTAAAATGATCATGATGGACAAATTCAAAGAAAGACTAAAATGATTTACGAAAGACAAATTCAAGAATATCACTATTGATTATCATTAATTGTTAAGGACCAGATTAATGAGTTATGTCAATGTCACGAACCATTTTGGCTAAAAAGCCCTTAATTTATTTGATTGTTAAATTTGAGGCTATTTGTGTCTGTTTAGGTGGAATTTTGGATAGATTTAATAGATTTTATAAAAAGTGACATTTTTAAAATTAAGGGTTAATTTTTGCCTATATTTAATAAATACTGCTATATAGACAACTTTCAGATGACAACAGTACTGTCCTAACTAGTTGTTGGTTCACGATCTTTCAAAATCTAGGGATTGAATCAAAATATAAATTTTAATTCTGTTTGATTAGTTTAATGTAATAGCTAATGACATCTAATTCTATTATTATAGAAATTATTAATAGTATAGTTTGTTTGCGTCGGACCCGAGCCAATAATCAATTATCACAGATATCATTTTATCTACCTACAACTTGGTTGTAGTTGAGGTCACGTAATCAAAAGTACCATTATTATTTATCTTCCTGTATGTACTAATAGCGACACGAGGATAAGAAATGAAAGGTGGGAGCTACACGTTATTTGTTAGTCTGATGGGTTAATATTTTGAACCTACTAAATTCTTGGTAGAACTTTTAGGGGGCGTTTGTTTGCCCTCACTAAAGGGTACTGGACTGGACTGGACTAAGGGTTAGTCCAGTCCCATGTTTGTTCCTGACAGGGACTAGATTTAATGAGACTAAGTCTCACTAGCCTAGACTAAATCAGGGACTAACTGGTCTTAGTGAGACCCCTCAAAAACCACGGGACTAGCTAAGACTGTCCTCTTTTTCCTTCTCGCCTTGCTCCTCGACCACTCACATTCGAAAGCCATTGGACTAGATGTTTTTCACAACCAATTTTCATATAAAATACCAAATTGAAGAATAGGTTGGAACAGACAAGGGAGAAAAAAATGGAGAAAAAGAGGGAGAGAATGGGGGGGTAAGGAAAGATTAGAGGGATAAAAAAAAGGATAAAAATAAAATATTAATAATTATGGATTAAATAATATAATATTAGAGTTTGTTAATTATCCTGCTTGTTAGTCCGACACTGCACCAAACGCTTCACTAAGCTAGTCCAGCTTAGTCTAGTCTAAGCCAGTACAGCTTAGTCCCTGAAACTAGTCCAGTCCGAGACAGTCCGGTGCAACAAACGCACCCTTAGCCTTATATTTCTACACCATAAAACTTAAATTACTAGGGGATTGACCATCAGTGGCCATTTAGATATGTTAAGGTGTGAATTTTTATCAAAAAGTTATTTAAAAATTAAAAAATTTATCACTTATTCTTGCAGTACACATGTTCATATTGAACTTACAAAATTCTCCTTAAAAAACGTATAATATATAAGAAAATGACACATATCTTTGTACACAACGTTTTAAGAGTATCCGTGTGATGGGGAATTATTGTGAAGCAAAAAATAATCCTAAAAATCATGGATTATTTTTTTAGAAAGACAAGATTGCCCTTATTAAGTGAGCAGGGAGTGACCTCATTCACCACGTGCAGCTAAGGTAGAGTAGGTAGAGATCAACAACTGCTCAAGACACCCCTATCCGTAGGAAAAGTCAAAAGTATTTATAATAGAATAATCTCTTATTCTTATTATAAATACATTCATAATGAGAGAAGACCTCTTTCAAGGAAGTTATCATAATTCCATTTATTTAGGATATTTACCTATTTATTCTAAGATATTTATTTACACAAATATCTTAGAATATTCTCACCCAAATAACCGTCTAGACCCTAGAGGGCTAGCCCATGCTCCTCTCCTCTCCTATAAATACTCAATTTATCTCAAAAATTCAGGAAGCTTTTGGCTACCCCTAAAGAGGCTATTTGCTTCCCACAAACACTACATATTGTTTTCAGAATTTTAACTTTGGCATCAGAAATTTTTCGGCCAAAGCCCCCCGCCCCATTCATCGTGAGCACGTGAGACTTTTGGCCTTAATCTTAGGTGTTATTATTTTGCAGGTGTAGATTCATCAATTAAGGAAAGACAAAAATCTGCATCCACACCTATGCTAACAGAAGAGGTTATATGTTCAGATGCTACCTCATTAGCAGTCCATTAATATATTCTTATATACCAAAATGCTACAAAGTGATGGTTCAAAGAGTGCAAAAGACTCAAAACCGCTAGAGCTTGTAGTGGTCAGCCCTGAACTTGCTCTTTGTAAGTGCATCTGCGTTCAAAAGTGAGAAGAAAAAGGAGGAAGCATCCCTAAAAAGAAAGGAATAATTTGATTGCCATCGAAAGGAGAAAGAGAATAGAGGGACCATCAATAATGAATAAGTGAATCTTTGAATAGTCACTGTCATATGCTATACAACCACAACGAGCAGTATTATTAGGGTGCATTTCTTCTAGTGTATGTACAACTGTTAGATCTTTCATAAAATTCATCTCGCTAATAAGACATAACATTGTAGCTGTACCAAAATAATAGATAAAAAAAGAGAGAAAGAGGGTTGAGGGTGAGTCCTGTTTTATCCGTAACCCTTTTGCTTTGCAATTTGCATCAATATATTTCCTTTTTCCATCTCTCTGTAAGTCTATACGCAGACTATTGGCCAAAGAGACAGTTACAAATTGGCGTTGACGCTTCCTCGTACATCAATCATCAATCATCTCAAGCATTACTTTCTTACCATATTTCTTTCTCTTCCTGCATGTAATTCCTCTATCTGTTATTTTTCCGTTCTCCTCCCCCTCTTTCTTTTCAATTTTTTGTATGCACACAAACAAAGGGTGAATAAATCTTATCCTGGATATTGGTCTTGTAGATAAAAGGGAAAAAAAAGCATGTTAGAGTAGGATGTGGCATCCGTAGTGGAGCAGCATGCCCCCTATTATCAGGTTTAGGTTAGGAACCGCCCTATTATATATGTACAATCTATCGCACACAAGTCACAATAACATCAATTTAGGTCAATATCATTGAAAAATAGAGTACGCAAAACAAACTAACAACTGAATTACAAAAGTAAGAATATTACTTAATTAACTGAACAAAATAAAAGAATACTACAAATTTATCGAGATAACTTTATAACCTGTAAGACTACGTTGTCACTGACTTATTTTAATTAAATTGCCATCTTATTTATAGAAAACTAAACCTAATCCTCATAGGCAAGAAATCAAAGCCCTTAACTTATAAAAAGTCACAAAATACCAAAAATAATACTTCCGTAATAATAAACTAAACGGCTAACTAATTAACTTTCCAACAATATTTTGGATAGTACTTGACTCCTTAAAGTTAAAGAGTTCACTAATTCATCATTCAATGACGGACGTGACATCATTTTACTGTACAAATGTCATAATCGAAATTGTTCAGTTTCTTTATCATCATCTATATAAATCAAATAAATTGAAGAGTAATTATAAAAAATACTACTTGTTACCACACCGTTAATTTGTTTGACATAGATGTATAATTGTCACAATCTCTCAACCCTAGCCAGGACTCAATTATCCTATCTGTCACTCTAGCTAGGAACAAACACCTAGACACTAATTAAATGTCACTTATTATATAAAAAGAGTTCAAAAAGAGTTCTTCAAATGCATTAGATCAATATGCTGAATATTGTAATAAACATGCCTAATTAATCAATGAGAATTTCCAGTATCTATAGTTTCATTTCTTTTTTTCAGAGTTTTTTCTTGGTTTCTCTCTAATAGAAGTCTTAACAAATGAATACATGCATAGGCCAAATTATATCGTACTAACATCAAATATACAAGGGTTAATTATTATATCGTCTAGTGGATCACCACAAGGTCACTATCCAATTTGCAATAATATAAAAAAGTGGCACATGATAATTGATATATCTTTTTCCATAAAATAGTGACATGTTTAGTTGCTTCAAATGACTAGTGAGTGAGAACACAGTTTTCGCGCAGTATAGTTGCTATCTTTGATTAATTAATTAATAAACTTTGCACTGCTCTATTCGAAGAGGATATTTTAGCATACGCTGTCCGTATTATGATGGGGATGGTTCTGAGAAATGTGCTCATGTGGACGTCTCTCCCAAACCCTTATTTACTATGTGGAATCCTTTAGAAGTCACTGGGCCACTGCAAACGCACAATAACCTCAAAACTAAAAGTTAAATTGTAATGATATATACTGCTTGTAGACAAATCCGACAATATATCTTTTAATAATTGCAGAAGTAGTTTATGAAAGGATTTTGAACCTCTACATCTACTATTTATGTATTTACACGTATTTAATTAAATATAATTATTAGATTAATCTAATGATTTCAATCTAACCATGTCAGTTTTGTGGTATTACATCATGTGCACGGTATCCCATTCCTCGGTGACATTCATTTTCCATATGACAAATCCAAAAAGTTTTTCAGTCTCAATTTCGGTCAAAAATCTCAATCCGTGTATCAGTTCTCTCTTCCCATTTTTTCAAATATTAACTTTATAGGCCAAAAATGCCTCTCTCTCTTTATTTTTCCTCAAGTCGGCAGCAAATTTTGAAGGAAATAAATGTAGCCCATAACAGAAATTAAGAAAAATGGAATTGAAAAGCTTTTTTGGGTTCATTGGTTTGGGGTTTACTGGGGTTAGGAATATGGTGAACTGAAAGATAGGAAAAGGAGGAAGACGATCTGAAGAAGTGGACTTAATGGAGGGAAGTAAAGTTCCAAATAATCCAAAGTGATGAAATTATGTGATTATTCAGTACTGTTTGGATTTCAAAACGTGGACTTGATTTGAATCTAATGGAGGTCATATTGTTCATGGGTTTATGAGATTCTAGGTTTTGCGATATGATAATGTGAAGAACAAAAGCAGGAAAGTCACGAAAGATAATAAATTAACATGAAGGAGAGATGAGATATGGTGCAAACAGTTTAATACAATAATTAAGATTTAATTGAATGCGTGTCAACGCATAAATACTAAATACAAAAACTCGAGATCCTTTATAAAAAAAATAAAAAAAACAACTGCAAAACCGCAAGTACATAATTATGTTCAACCGGCATAACCTACATTTGTTGCAGACAAATGGTCTTGGTGCATGAAAACTCAATCTACATGTAGACAAACGTTTAGTAATTGTTGTACATAAGCAAAGATAACTGTTAACTTTTTTAAACAAGCAACAAATACAATTATGATAACATGTGTCAAATAAGTATTGCCTAAGATTAGTAGAAATTCATCGTGTCCCAGCTCAACCGTGTCAAGATACGTAATTTGCTTATTAATATTAATATATAGTACCATTTGTTCGGGAGTTTTTGTATCAAATGTTGCGATGGGCATGTGTTGTAAAGAGACGAACCATAACTTTCAAGTCTTCCGTTTCTGAGTTAGCAAGGATTATGCTCAAAGCATCCCGAAAGAAAAGCAAGTCCTAGAGAATGCTTTTTTCTTCTTCCAGTAGCTCTTGGGCGCTTGGTCTGGAGTTACATTGAGTGCTCCCGATGCTGAAGTTCTTCTAGTGTTGATGAGAGGCTTCCCTCAACGCTAACGAAGTGTTTTCCTCGGCGCTGATGAAGTGTTTCCATCGCCACTGATAGTGTTTTCCCAATACTGATGAAGTGTTTTCCTAGGCGCTGATGGAATGTTTCTCCAGGCACTGATGAAGTGTTTCCCTGGGCATTGATGAAGTGTTTTCCTGTGGTAGTCGAATGTTTTCCTCACTAACTTTGACAGCTTTGAGGAGTATTTGTTACATAGTTTGGCATAAGAGAGAAGTTGTTCTTGGCTGTATAGTTTTAGAGTAGCTAATCTCGAGTTTCAAAGGTTTTGGTGGTTTGTAAGAGTTAATGAGGCTTATTGGAAGGCTCAGGATGAAAGGAAAGCTTATCCCGAAAGAACTAGGGTTTCCTACATTTAGAGAAAGCTTACTTTGCGTGGTGCATTCTTGCCCATGTAGTTCTTCTTCCCAGCGTGGTTGTGTCATCTCATCCCCCCTTTACAACGTATTGATGCTTGTATTTACAGAAGCAAGGATCTTTTAGGGTTTTAGCTAGGGAATCTCTTGGTCTCTTCTCCTCTTCCAAATCTGCAAAGTCTTCATTTCATCTTTCCATGGCAGCAACTACAAGTTTCCTTTTTGGTATAGTGCTATAGAGGTTAGGAGCCCCATGAAGCCTGTTTGAGCACATTGCCTAAAGTTTATCCTTTCCTGGACCAAGTCCCACAACAACACTATCTTTGGTAATGCTCATCCATGCTTTCTCTCCTATTTATCCTACGTGAGATTGGAAAGGAAAGACTTTTTTCTACACAATAAAGGGGCGCCTGGTTCTAGGTAAACATGTGATTTGGTTCTAATTTGGTTAGCTCGACTTTGGGTTTTGGTCGTTTCCTAAGTATTATAGTTGGTTTGCAAGGGAAAGGGTAAGGATAAAGTTGTTCTCTCTCAAGCCTTCCCAGTGAAGCCAAAATCATGGGCTTGAACTTTTGGTTCTCCAAGTAGCCCCCAAAAGTCTTCCTCAAATATAATTCCACGCAGGCCTAGCGAACTTCTGTAACAATCCATACTACGAACCACTCAACAAGCCCCGTTACGTGTATTAACAGAAACAAAACAAAGAAAGCTTTGCAGAAAATTGAAGAACATCAATGGAAGAAGAGAGAATTGTATTTCTTAAGAGAGAAGTTATTACACAATGATACACCTTATGACACCAATTACATCCATTATATATCCTCCAATAAACATGTCTCAATTTCACTAATACCTTTCTAACTAATTTCATCCAATGTAACTAATTTCACCAATTTCATCACCATTTTGATCACCAATTCTTCTGGAAAACAACCCCAAGTACAAATCCAATCTTCAATATTCACAGCTCCACAAATGCGGAAATTAGAAATCCCTAAATGTAAAAGCGGAAATCGAGCACACTAAGTACTTCTAGAATATCACTAGAGTAGTGGAAGATCACCAGAATCAATGGCAGCAAGCCAAGGAAGGCAATGATACCATATTAACAGTAACAAAACAAAGAAAGCTTTGCAAAAAATCGAAGAACATCAATGGAAGAAGAGAGAGAATTGTATTACTTAAGAGATAAGTTATTACACAATGATACACCTTATGACACCAATTACATCGACTATATATCCTCCAATACGCATGTCTCAATAATACCCCTCTAACTAATTTCATCCAATGTAACTAACTCACTCAACTAACAATTGCCACATGGCATTTCTGTTATTACTATTATTAATGTGGCTTGAGCTCATTTAAGCGTGCCGCATGCTTGGCGTGACTCGTACTATAATATTAATGTATTAATATCATAATACAGCTTGACATGGTAGATATGCACGATCTACTTGGACTTGGCATCTAATAAACTATTATTTTATTGACATGGCATGATCATAAATTGACATATTCTTTATTTCATAATTTATGCATGGATGAACATAGAACCCAATCTATGGCCGAATAGCAACTCGTATGTAAGCATACACATTTCAAGTAGAACTCAAAGCGATCATAGTGCTAATTCCCTTACCTACATAGCCATTCTTGCAAATCCAGGCGTTGAGACACGATTGGACTTGTTAGTGACATTTTTTGACCCCAATATTACTGGTTAAATTGAGAACAATATTACTGATGTATGAAAACTAATCACACATGACATATGTACGCATGTACTACAAGCAACAAACCATTTTTGGTTCTGATGCCAACGCACTTAAACTATTAATAGAGATAATTACAACATATGGATATAAGGCCTACTGTTATGTCCATAAGTATGTCGATTTGGGTTTAGAATTTGAACTTGGAATTTCTTTGAGAAGGTTGTAATATGAAATTCCAAAAAATCGACGTACATTTAAGTACAAGACTAACGCCAAAATGTCAAGTACATAATTTTCATCCCTTAAATAGCCTTTATTGTACTTGAGATTAGCCTTAAAATTAGTTGTAGCAGTATTCTCTAGTACGTCAAATCAAACACATCCACGAGCTAGAACTGTAACGCAATGTCACTGTCAAAATTTGCAATTTGAAATGAAATATATAAAAGGTGGCGGATGATATCTTTTTCTAGAAAAAAAAAATAGCGATGCTTTGTAGTTGCGATGTTAATGAATATAATTATATTCAAGTAATGTATAGATGGTTGCAATCTATGATAGATAAGTTAGGAATTAGAAAATAAAGCATGTATGTATCAGCATACAATGTCGGCAGGAAGTCTTGTATCAAATTATGCACATTTTTAGTTCAATAGTTTCAGATGAAACGGTGATTTTTTTCTTAATCAAGTTTTGACTTATGACTTGTTTGGACTTCCACATGTTTAGAGTTGCCATATAATATACAATAACTAATTATATAAAAAAAAGATTATGTTAGGAAAATCATACATTTTGTAGACCTGGCAGTTTCTGACACAACACGATGACACGACACGAAAACGACACGAAAATAACGGGTTTCGGGTCGACACGATAACTAATCGGGTCATTATCGGGTAACCCGTTAAGAACCCGTTAATAACGGGTCCTTAACAGGTTTACACGATAGTGACACGCGGGTAACCTGTTTTGACACGAAAAGGAAAAAGTTATTTTGATGATTTTAATTTTTTTTAATTACTAAAAAAAACTTACTATAAAATACAATAAATATAGTGAATATATATATATATATATATATATATTGTTCATTAATTATTATTGTATTATTATTCTAAATAAATTTTAAAAATTTAAGTTTTATTTATTTATTTTATAAAATATTATGAGCAAAGAGTGAGATTAAAAAACTATAAAACACATTAAAAATAAAAACATCAAGTAATTTAAAAAATACCAAATACATTTAAATATTTAAAATAATTAATGTACAAGTGCAAAAAATGTGAAAAAAATATGCAAGCACTCTTAATCGCATCCTCTACGCTTTAAAGGTGCGTACATGAATTTTTAAAACTATACAAACCCTCAAGTATTTTTAAGGTAGTTCAAAATAAAGAAAATTCATAATCATTAATGTATAAGTCTGAAAAATGTGAAAGCATATATAAAGGGGTGTATTCACACACCCCATTTTACTTTTCACACACCCTTCTAATTTTCGACCGTCGAATTGAATTGAAAAAAATCAACAAATAGAAATTAACAAGGGGTGTGTAAGAAGTAAAATGGGGCCCTATATAAATGCTCATGATTGCATCCTCTACCCTTAGACAATCGTTACATGGTCGTTTAGATTTTTAAAACCCTCCAAATCTCATGAATAATGTTTTTTTTAGTGAAAAATTAATAATATTGTAGAAGTGAAAAATTAATAAGATTTTTTTAAAAAAAATTGCACATACCACACATTGCCACATAAATATTACTTCAAAACATGAAAACATTAGTCGTTTAAGTATTACATCTACACCCGAAAATAATACTTTTATTATATAACGTAAAATTTTGTGATATCCACATCCACTAGTGTAAATATTTTAAATTGAAGATCGAATTCATTCATTGTATTCATATAGGGTCAAAGAGTGTATCTGTAAAAAAATCATCAAAATCGGAGTTAAAATAACCGTTAAATCGTGATTTTTTGTTTACAACCGTCGAAAAGCTTTGTCCCGTTACCTGATCTCTGAATGTTTGTTTTTTGTGATTTTTTGCTGATGTGATCTCGAAACATATACGAACAAGTTTGACGGTTGTGATCGTTGAAATTAGTTTCGGATAATTCGTATCCCATCAAAACGATAGATTGACTAACACTTAAGAGTTTATTTATACTTTCATTAAGTATAACATAAGATTTTGTGGTATCCACTTGTGTAAATATTTTAAATTGAAGATCGAATTCATTCATTGTATTCATATAGGGTCAAGGAGTGTATTTGTAAAAAATCATCAAAATCGGAGTTAAAATAACCGTTAAATCGTGATTTTTTGTTTATAACCGTCGAAAAGCTTTGTCCCGTTACTTGATCTCTGAATGTTTGTTTTTTGTGATTTTTTGCTGATGTGATCTCGAAACATATACGAACAAGTTTGACGGTTGTGATCGTTGAAATTAGTTTCGGAGAATTCGTATCCCATCAAAACGATAGATTGACTAACACTTAAGAGTTTATTTATACTTTCATTAAGTATAACATAAGATTCTGTGGTATCCACTTGTGTAAATATTTTAAATTGAAGATCAAATTTATTCATTGTATTCATATAGGGTCAAGGAGTGTATCTGTAAAAAATCATCAAAATCGGAGTTAAAATAACCGTTAAATCGTGATTTTTTGTTTATAACCGTTGAAAAGCTTTGTCCCGTTACTTGATCTTTGAATGTTTGTTTTTTGTGATTTTTTGCTGATGTGATCTCGAAACATATACGAACAAGTTTGACGGTTGTGATCGTTGAAATTAGTTTCGGAGAATTCGTATCTCATCAAAACGATAGATTGACTAACACTTAAGAGTTTATTTATACTTTCATTAAGTATAACATAAGATTTTGTGGTATCCACTTGTGTAAATATTTTAAATTGAAGATCGAATTAAATTCATTGTATTCATATAGGGTCAAGGAGTGTATCTGTAAAAAAATCATCAAAATCGGAGTTAAAATAACCGTTAAATCGTGATTTTTTGTTTTTAACCGTCGAAAAACTTTGTCCCGTTACTTGATCTCTGAATGTTTGTTTTTTTGTGATTTTTTGCTGATGTGATCTCGAAACATATACAAACAAATTTGACGGTTGTGATCGTTGAAATTAGTTTCAGAGAATTCGTATCCCATCAAAACGATAGATTGACTAACACTTAAGAGTTTATTTATACTTTCATTAAGTATAACTCTCTTCATTTTGCATATTTTTGAACATTTTTATTTTGTAGTATGCACTAATGTTTTTTCATTAGACTCTTATTTTGGGGTGTGCAACTTTTTTTTCACTAAAAAAGTGTTATGTTTTTAATTTAATTATTTATTGGTTTAAAATATATTTTTCTTAACGGGTAACGGGTCGGGTCATATTACCCGTTAATATTATCGGGTCGATTTCGGGTCTGGTCATTTTACCCGTTTATTTTAACGGGTGTTACACGACACGACCCGTTAAGCTATCGGGTATGACACGAACACGACACGAACACATGAAACACGACACGAATGCCAGGTCTAACATTTTGTATTACAATTGTATATTATTTGATATAGTAAGTGATGTGGATATATCACGTTAATTAATGAATTTATTTCATTAGATATTAGTTGTATATATGCATAACTTGCCACATCATAAAATACGCTAAATGATATAAATATGTGATTTCACTAGCATTAGCGTATAGAAAATGATTCATTGCATGTATATGCGCACCCTCGCTATACATGCACCACTAGCAAGATGATTACAACACAATATTAAATCTGTGTTCCCAAATGATCATATGATTTAAGTATAAGGATAATAATTGCATTTCCTCTCTTGGGGATGCACATATTCCTCTATTTTCGAATATCGTATATTTGACCATACAAATTTTATAATTGAAATTGGTTTTAATTTTTTAACCATCATTTGACGAGCACTCGTATAAAAAATCATTTCTATCAAAGATCATTTAGCCATTCAAATATATAGAACACATCGATGGTATAGGTACTAAGTAACACATGCATTATGGCTCGACAAGCTAGTTAATGTGATCGACAAATTAAATCTTGCAATAAAAAAATTAGAAAATATGAGCAACGCACTGAACTTTCACATTTGTTTGTTACATTATACATATTGATGTGTAAGGTCCGAATGATCAACTTAGCAATAAGTTGTTAGAATCAATAGGTCTATTCATTTTTGTAACTAGAGAAGGACGACCCTTTTTGTATCTAGAGAAGGATGACCGAGAAAAAAAGGCTTTGCGTTCTCCAAGTGGTTGATCTTAGCGTGCTAGTCGCTGCTTCATTTCGTATAATGATAACACTTTCCCTTTCTTCCCGCTTCACTCTCCTGTATAGTAAGGGGAATTCAGGTTGCACAACTTTTTCTTATGAGTTTATTTTCTTTGTCTTGACTTAGCTTGACCTACTTGACTCAGCGGTTAGAGTATCGTTTTCATACGGCAAGAGTCATTGGTTGGAATCCAATAGTAGATAAAATCGGCCGAAACCCATGCTTTTGCCAGCATGACAGCAAGCACTGACTGGCAGCAATGAGTTAACTAAATGAACAAAGCATCGGTTGCTTCTACTTGTGGCCTTCTTTGATCGCCTTACTTAGGACGTTGTTGAGAATGAATCTCACATTGATGGGAGGAGGGACCTTGCATGGGCTTATAAGAGGTTGGGCTACTCCCTATATGGCCAATAGGTTTTACGGTGGAACCTCAACTTTTTTCGTGGTATCAAAGCATGTTGTCCCACTTGTGAATCCAAACGGCCACACGCACTCCACGTCACTTGTTGTGTTGTTTACGTTAGGCTTAAAAATTTGCTACACGTGAGGGGGCGTGTTAAGAATGAATCTCACATTGATGGGATGAGGGGCCTTGCATGGGTTTATAAGAAGTCGGGCTACTCCCCATATTGCCAATTAGTTTTAAGGTGGAACCTCAACTTTCTTTGTGGTAATGATCACCTATGTACATGATGAATCAGTCATTTCATCATATTAATACTAACATTAATATTACATATTTCATGAATAAGCTAGCAAGAGATGCTTATATATACATGATGATGAACTTGTGGGGTATATATGTTTTAGAGAGAATGTGCTTTAAGAGAAAATGCACACACATCATATAAATGGTCTCTTTATAATTAAGTAGCTCCAAGGTTTAATTGGAGAAGCTGGTAGAGTGTAGTTGGAGGAGCTCTGTCAAACGATGCTGGCTTTTCTCCATCATGTAAACCAATATTAGGTGCTTGATGTTATCTGGTTAGAGTGTGCTTGTTGTGCGAAATTTTTTAGGTTGTTGCTTGAAATGAAATCGAAACAAAGCTAACTAGCTAAAGCCAAACCAAAAATGTATATTTCTCTTGCACAAGGCATTAGTTACTAATCATTCGCTTATTATGAAGATATATAGTAATATTTCTTATTTTACAAACGGGCTGGCTAGCTCGTAACTTAATATATTTTTTTATATATAACACTAAACAATTTTGAGGAGTGCAAGGATTAAGCACGTACGCGCAAGTAAAAAATGTGAAAGGACAAGTCCCACATTGGTCAAACTCTAACTAGATAACATAAAGAGTTGGGCCACTTTCTATATTGCTAATTGGTTTTTATGGAGAAAACTTAACTTCCTTCATAGTATCAGAGCACATGTTGGCCCACATATGAAGCTCAATGGCCACATGTTCTCCACGTAATCCAATTTGGGTTGTCCACGTGTTTGACTTGAAAATTCACCCCAAGTGAGATGATGTGTGAGAATGTGAATAGAAAAAGTCCCACATCCTTGACCTTGCAAGGATTTATAAGGAGTTGAACCACTCCTTATGTTGCTAATTAGTTTTATGATAGAACCTTAACTTCCATCAAAATAATCTTGGCTATTCCTATTTTGTAAGTTCCACAAATATATATGGAATTAGCTGCACAATTTTATCAATTTCCAATATTTTTTTAATCCAATGGTTGTTGTCTACCTAAGTTTATAATTGATATTGTAATGTTTTACGGTCGAATAATTGATATTATTGTAGGTTCAAATATAATCGAAGCCATGTCATAATATAATCGAAGTTATGTCACAAGATTAGACAAACGTATCTCATAAGTTGTGGCGAATTCTAAATTCTCTGCATGCACTCGCTTAGGAATATCCATAACGCATGAGATGCTCTTGCTTATGTTATGTAGCTAATGGTGATCACAAGATTCTTGCTATTCGAACTTGGAATTCTTCCTTTTTCTTTTCAATTGTCAACAAACTCTTTTACGATTCAGTGTGGTTGTTGGGTGGCTTGGAGGGTTTGCGGTTGAGATTGTTTTTCTTGTAAAACAAAATCAAAGCCAAAAATAAAGCCAGAACCATAACCACCCAAGCCTTAACCTTCCACAACTACCTACGCAAAGGGGTGGCTTCTATTCTCTCTCGTCTTCCTCTTTACCCTTTACCACATGAACGTGAACTTAAGAGAACAAAGCAAAGAGAGGAAAAAAGTGGTGTTTTTAGGTATGGCAACCGGCAAGTTGCATGCAACTAAAACATAAACATGTAGGATTTAAGTATGATACGGTGGTAAGTATATATTTAAGTACATGTACAAGTGCATAGCCGACTTTGGCACGTGACTTGATGAATAATTGGGGTCTTTTTCTATTGATGAGGAGGTAGGGCTAGGGTATCAACTAATGTATACAACATATCTAGCGTGTAAGGGACTAGGAGGGTGAGGGAAGGTGGATTCACGTGACATCACCCCAAGAGACGACAGGTGGGAGAAGAATCTAGTTGGGATGTCAATTATCAATCCGGTTCGCAGTTGGAAAAGAAACCTTTTAATTTTCTACTTAATGAGTGTTAAGTAAAAGTAGTCTAAATTTTGGTAGTAGAAATTTAGAGAACAGTTCCGACGTTTTCCATTGTTTTGATTTAAATACAAGCTACTTGCATTTGAAGGAACAAGAAACAAGTTTTAGTGGATGAAACTAAATTAATACAATTAAAAACGTCCAAAAACTAGAGAGAAATTGTTTAAGCCGATTAACATGAAAATCTAAGTAATTGACCAAGTAACTTAAAATATCCCAACTTTGAAGTTCCCAAATATTTTGGACTAATTAATCCAATCAAACTAAAACTTCTGTGTTCCCTGAGTTTAATTTATGAACATTGTTTGAGAGTTGATATGACTTCTTTTTTTTCAATGAAAATTTTAAATTACCAAAATCTAATGAGTAAAAACACTCTCAAATAAGCCTTCCGAAAGTATCTCTTTAAATTTTGTACTTGTACTGCAACTTAAAAACAATGGATGAGGATCTTCTCTAGATCTTCTTTGTAAGAATCCTAAGGATCCTCACATTCTATTCATTCATCGTACATCATGCGGTTAGTTTTTGTTAGGTACTTTATGTTTAGTTTAAAGTTAAAAATTAAAAATAATTTCTAACCGCATGATATACGATGAACGAATAGAATGTAAGGATCCCTAAGATCCTCACAAAGAGAAGCCGGATGAAATTCAAATCCAAAAACAACTTTGATTTCAAAATCTATGTACTTCTAGCTGCTTCATTTTACTGCCAAAATGAAGTCCAATGAGTGCAGGCTGTACATCTTATTTATAAAAAAAAACAATTAAAACTGTGATAAGGGCAGTGTTTTAAAAATAAAATTTAGCTAGCTATGGTACTAGCTTTGGCGCTCTTGGGCCTGAGTGCAGGTGCATATCTGTCGAGGTTAAAGTCTACTTATCATTTTGAGCATGAAATGACTAATCATATGCATGAAAAATCATTGGGAACAGAACTCCCAGGATAAAGGAAACAAAGATTTTGGATTTGAGATTGTAATAAGGATTGGATGGCAACATCAGACGAAAAGCATCCTCACATCACATGATAAAATAAAACCGCATGCTTTGCTGAGTTGCTACTGAAAGAAATCCATAACTTATTGCTTTTGGCACCAACATCCAAACGTCTTCAAAATGATCCTGTAAAACATCTCTCTATCAAACAGTTTTAGTTTTATGTCACTAAATAAATGCCAAAAGAAGGAAACCACATATAGGACCCAAAAAGAAATTATTCTATTGAGTTGTGTATTGGAAGTTGTAAAGAAAATTATTGTAGCTATTTATTTTTGTCTCTAATTTACTGAAGGCATCCCCTTGCTTAAGACTCATTACTGTTATAATAATATTTATTATATGGTTGTTCATTTTTATGTTAATATGTAATATGTAATTAGTAAATACCTTTTTTATATATAAATTCTAAGCCTATAAATAAGCACTCTAATGAGAAGGAAGACACCTAGATTTTCTCCTCCCAATCACTCTTTCTTTTATCTCTATTATCTCTTATTTTCTTTGTCTAAATTTTATTTCCAACACACTTTACCAACACGCTCTTTTTTTCTTTCTTTTTTCTTTTTTTTTGAGCTAGAGCCATCGCGTGATTTAGAGTTTTCTTATACTCAACCATTGGACTTTACCACGCTCTAAGTTCTAAGTTGTTCGTTCTCTTCTTTCGTACAAATTGTTTTTTTTTAAGTGTTTATATAACATTTGAGATTTTACAGCACTTTCATATTGGAAAAGAAAAACATGTATCTTGCATAAAAGTTACTTTTATGCCAATTTGTTTGTTTTTGGATGTATGTATGTTATATTTTGGGTAAATGACAAAAAACTACCTCAACTATTGGTGTCACGACACTTTCATACCTCATTTTTAAAACGTGACAATGTCATACCGCATCTTACGAATTTGTGACAATGTCATACCTCCGTCAATTTTTCTGTTAGTTTTTCTGTTAAGTGCTGACTTGGCAAGATATGGGGACCACTCACTAATACAGCTGGATTAAAAAATAATTAAATATATTTTTAATAATTAAAAAATTAAAAAATTAAAAAAATTGTTTTTATATTAAATCTCTCTCTTAAAAAAATTTAATTTTTTTAATTTTTAATTATTAAAAATATATTTAATTATTTTTTAATCCAGCTGTATTAGTGAGTGGTCCCCATATCTTGCCATGTCAGCACTTAACAGAAAAACTAACAGAAAAATTGACGGAGGTATGACATTGTCACAAATTCGTAAGATGTGGTATGACATTGTCACGTTTTAAAGATGAGGTATGAAAGTGTCGTGACACCAATAGTTGAGGTAGTTTTTTGTAATTTACCCTTATATTTTGATTCGATTTGAGGATTGTAGGCTGCAAACTCTTGGATAACTCTATTGCAGTGAGTCAGCCAATTTGTGCACTCTACTTGTTGATTTCCGTTTGTTGCAGTTAGCACTCTTTTCTTGTTTCATATACAAATGGAACCTACGCTTTCACAATACATGAGTTTGTATCTTTTTTTTCTTTTTTTTTTTCGTTTTCTTTCTACCGTATTACTGCATGGGCATGGCATAATCGGTCAGCATAAAGAAATCAATAGTTTTTATTGCTATCCAATTGCTCAATCATATGAACCATATACCGATGCCAATATTGTATTCTTTGAAATTTCTAGTCATAATTGTCAGAATTCAGTTTTCATTGCGATCAGTTTAGTGTTTGACATTATGCATCTTAAAACACCTAATTAATATGAATTTTATTTTTCAATTTGCGGATTGAATGTGTCATTTACGCATTCTTCTATAAATTGCTTCATCGAAATTGTATTATTTGCTTCTTTATATTGCCTCCATCAATATAAGAAACAATTCATGTGCAACTAAAGGGATTTTTTTTTTTTTTTTTTTTGTTGCCATTTCTCTTCCATTATAATGTGCTTATATAATACAAGAGACCAGGACCAGAAGCTTATTGATACTCGATTCGGCCTTCGGTCCGCTGATCTATAATTTATTTTTATCTCATGATGATACGAGGGCTTGTAGTCCCATTTATATAAGAGACAAAGTTCATGATGAATGCAAAATTCTTATCCAAGCAATTGGAAGCATCTCTCGTTGCATCTATAATCATAATGGATATATGAATATGTCATATTCCGTAGATTCAAACCTTTAGTATTTTTCTTCGACATTCATGAAAAATTATTTTTGTCTCTTTTCTAGGGAATGAACTTGTGCATCCTACTTGACAAATTACTGGAATGAATCGGAACCTAGAGTTTGTTGATGCAAAAACATTGAGGGCCTAAAGTTCCTCGAGTTTTAATTGTATAACCAAACCCAACGAAATTTTTTGTGAATGTACTTACGCTATTCCAATTAGACATTGAGTATGATTCTGCAGCATACAAAATTTTTTTTGACGTATTTACCAAAGTCTTGATTTAAGACAAATGAAGAATGGTTAAGACAAATTGACATTTCTCCCATGAACTTTGAATTTGGTGGATATCACCCACTTTGAGATTCAGACTTGTTCTTTGATACAAATGGAAAACCATTTTATTCCATTATTAGTGGTTGAGTTTATCTCCTACCTTGAGTTTACACGCAATTAGTGGTTGAGTTATCTCCCAATAGCTTGACTCTTCATTTTTATTTTATTTATTTTTCAGCATTTTTATTATGGTGTTTTCAGTTTTGTTTATTTTGATTTTCTTATGCGACTATAAACTTGCTAATTGAATTTATTATTATATCGAATTTGTATATCGTTCAATTTATTTTTCCAAAGAAGGTCCAACTTTTTCTTCTGAAATGTATTGCACAATCGTTGAAGTAATGTACGCTAGTTATGAACCAGAAGTTCAATACCAAATAATGGCATGATTAACATGGCAATTCATGATCCACAATGATGTGTCAGATAATTACAAATATGTAAGGACATATTTTGAGGCCTCGACATAGTGCATTGTGGACGTTCTTGCAAGGATTGCTAACATGAAAAGCGTATTTATGAGCTTAATCAACATCTAATGGTGGACTACTTGACCAATGACCTAGATGTATCTACAAGACGATCATAATATTATTCGCTTGCTATTATAAGTGTAATTCCAAGTTTTGTAGGCTATTTCATGCCATTTGGGATTACTTTTGAGCACACAATTTTTCATGGGTTACCACAAGCTTTAAGAATTATATTCATTGCTAATTTTTCTTGGGAGATGCATCTTGATCACATGCATCATCATGATCATTTCGGCTGATGTTTATGTTCCAACCAACAAGTAATTGTGTACGCACACAAAATGGTACAATCCATAAAAAATGGTGACACACCCCAACCTAGAATGCTCACCTGGACTCCAGATCAAGCTGTGATGACTGACACCAGAAGGGTGACAAAGCCATAAAATGTAGTGATGTGGAAAAATGAGTAAATTTAAACCTATAGTGACTAAATGCAAGACCCAATTCACACGTGATGTCAAAGCGTAAGCTCTGTCTTATCACGCTAATCATTATTCACGCTAAAGTAAGCCCAAGGTACACACCCAGGGCTTGTTAAGTAAATTGTGGTGCGGATGGTTAAATAAGATTGTTGAGCCTTCGTGGAACCAAGATTATAGAAGACTTTGGGCTGCTTGGGAGTCCAAAGATCCAAGCTCATAACCCTTGTAATCCACGTGGGCAAGCCTAAGAGAAAATCAAATTTAGTTTCCTTTTTCCCTAGCAAACAAACCTAACTTAGTTAGGAATGAACCAAGCCCTAGTCCTTAAAGTCAAATGAAAGCTAGCAAATAGGCATTTAATGAAGTGAGAAGTTGATTTTCCCTTCCCAGCTCACGCAGAAAACCAACGCACTAAAGCTAAGAGGCACATAACCAAAAGTAACGCATGTGGAAGGCTAACTCGGGAAAGCAGTGCCTTGTGAAGAAAGCATGATACAGATTTCACGAGGTAGCAGCACCTAGCTATCTTGCACCAAAATGGAAGTGGTAGAAGAACTAGGGAGAAAAGGGAGAGAAGACCAAGCCACAATTAGAGATTCCTTAGGAACCCTAGAATGGAATCATTCAACTACAAATATAGGCCAGAAGCCTTAGAGAAAGCGATTCATTAGAACATAGAGCCTCAAATCCTAGAGAGCATCACACATGTAACCATGGAGTTTTTTCATGGTTTTCCTCTGTATATCCCAGTATCAGAAGCCTTGTTACCACCCCAGGCCCCCCAACACTTGTATAAGCACCACCATCACTGTAAGTCATCGCGATTTCAACTCTAACGATATCTTAACTGTCATCATTGATCATGGAGGGGATTTTACTGGTTTTCCTTTGCTCATGAACTCATCCTCAAACTCGTGATTTCTCGTCCATGATCAATGATGACATTTAAGATAACGGTGGAGCTGAAATCTCACGATGGTTTACAGTAATGGTGCTGCTTATACTATTCAATTTGTGTTCAGTGGAAAGCTACCCAAATCAAAATAATAATAAGGCTAAATCTTAAAAATGTAATGGAATTTGCCTCTTGACATTTGATATTGATTATGAAGTCGAAATAATGAAGTAAGAGTATATTTACATATATGAAATCAAAATAAGTGACAACCTCGTTGTAAAGAATTAGAGTGAGGATTTAGGGGAATGCATATTTCCTTTAAAGTGTGCACCAGTTTTTTCAGAAATAAGAATAATAAACAAGGCTAAACTCCAACAAAGTGTTTAAATGAAATTAGAACTAATTAGATGATTGAATCCCCTTGCACAAAACAAATTTCACTTTTCATCGTTAAAAATGCGAGGCCCGCTTTGGTTGGTTGTAAAAATTAAAGTTGATTTCGATTCACCCTTTTCTAGTTCCTACCTCCTCCTACGAATAAGTAATGGCATTCCCTACCTAGTTCACGAAATCCGTAACTTGCAGAGTGTATTAACCTAGTGCACAAACTAATGTTTTACTCAAATTTTGCTTTCAAGTACAACGCAACATGTAATTCAGATTAATAATTTGACAATACGAAATATAGTACATCAGATAATACTACTCTTTAGTTTTTACACCGAAAAGGATAAAGCACGGTTAACATCTGTGAAGATCAAAGGTCACGCCAAAAGAGTAGTGCAATTTGCCATCTTGACATTGTCAATCCCATAAAGCGGTTAAGTGTGATTTTCAGACCCAAAATTACCCAACTTCTCTTGATCACAACCTCTCGCACGTGCCAGCCATCCTTTGCTTGCACGCTTTCCTTTTATTTATATATATTTACAACAATAACATTAGTAAGTTAAATTGTTAATTATTAGAGGAGAGAAGATTTGTAGAAATCGAACCTGTATTAGGATGCATAAGCAACATCACTTTCCTTATTAATAAACAAAATATTTTCTCTCTTCCTTGGGATAACAACTGGTATAACACTCTTTGCCATTACGGTGACGTCCCGTATTAATAACAGAAGAACACTAAAAAAAAAAAAATACATATCCTTTGCCTTCTGTGCGTCCATGCTGTACAAGTTCTTCTCCGACCTTCTACATCTTCTTCTCTCTCTCTCTCTCTCTCTCTCTCTCTCTATGGCTGGGTTATTAATGCATTGGTCTATCACTCAAAGTGACCAAAATGCTCCTGCCAAACGAGTGAGCTTTGCCTACGCAACATAATGATTGGCATGGGTATCATGGTCATTTGGACAATCAAAGGATGGTGGTAGTTTCGATCATTGAGATGACTGTCTACTCACCTTATATTATTTTATTCCGTAGTTTGCGTTGGTTTCCAAAAGGCCCCCCTGAAATGACAATAGTAGCCGACATCTGAAAAGGGTATATTGTCATTTCACAATGCAAAAATAACATAATATTTCCCTTTTTAAGTGGAGAAATTTTAATTAATATAACGAAAGAAAAAAATGATTCAAACTTTGAGTTGAATAGAACATATTACCTTAACAAATTGCCTTACTCTACAAATTTTTCTACAATATTTTTATTTATTTTGTGCAATAATCATCTCGACCGCCAAATGATGACTGTATTAAATACATATATTTAAACAAATAATATTAAATACATGAAAATATTATAATTATTTCCTAATATACATTTAAAATATTAAAAATATAACGAAGTTTTAAAGAAATAGTCAAATTTCATGACATAACAATCAAATATTGCATATATATATTAATAAGATATTAAGGATATAAAGATCAAATATTGACTACAAAACTAGTCATATTTTGACAACAGGGCTCAAATATCAAAAAAAAATTTAAAAATTAATTATCTCAGTTCGAATTTAAAAAATAATTTTTTTGACCAATTTCTCTAATTTTAGCACACTCAGGAGGCCATGACATCTGTTTTTATTGGACGAAAGTACCCTCAACCATTGCATTTCAAATGGAGGACATTAGGGTCATTGGAAACAAAAGTCTATAAATTAAGTTTCATCCTTTTTCCAAATTTGTTTGATATGTAATGATATTATTTTAATGATTTTAAAAAGTTTTAGGCGAATAGAAGCATAAATAAATATATAATACTGGTGTGGAAAAGAATAGGAGCTGATGAAGCAGAAGAATAGCGACCGCTTCTCTCTCTTTTGTTTGTTGCTCTCTCTCTCTCTCTCTCTCTCTCTATCTTGAAGCCAATAAGCTATAGCTGCGTTTGTTGGTTAAGTTGAGAGAGATATTAGTGAGGAGTCTCCCAAAGAAAGCAACCATTTTTATTTTTATATTTGCAGACAAAACACTCCCTCTCTTGCTACCGCCTCTTTTTTTCAGAAGGGTTGAAGGTGATTGCAAAAACACTCGCTGCAAAGAGCAAAAAAGGAGAAAGAGAAAGACAGACGACAGACAGAGCGACAACACAAACAAGTGAGAGAGAGAGAGAGAGAGAGGAACTCAAGAAGCTTTCAATACCACAGAAGGGAAAACGATGTCTGAGAGCTTTACATCCTTTCATACTCTGCAACTCCTAGAGGTATATATATTATATATGTGCATATAAATATACTAGATGATGATGGTGGTGATGAACAAATCCGAAAATGATAAAAAGTACAGATGAAAAGAGAAAACAAAAATTAAAGAAGAACACCACCAATAAACAGTAGTAGTAGTACCAACCATTTCATCATTCCTTTCTCCTCTCTCTCTATTACTATATATATATATTGTTTATAATAATTCTTCTCCTATTGCTATATTTAATCAGCTTCATGAATTAATGAGTGCTCAAAGTACTCTTCCATGATGGGTATTGTTTGTTTTTTGCGTGTGTCTCACCGATCCATTCTGAATTGAACAGTAAATCAAGTGTGAAAAGAGAGGGAAGTGAATACAAAGGCAACAAGGGGAACAAGAGAGAGAAATATGATGAGGAAGAAGATCAGTACTAGTTTTATAATATGGGCATAGCAACTTTACCGCCACTCCCACCACCGCCACCAAAGGGAAATCTTCATCACCGCCACCACTCAATTGATTCAGAAAACTACTACAATCCTCCTAATTCTATGTCCCAAGACTACCACCAAGGCATCTTCACCTTCTCCAATGGCTTCGAGAGATCGGCTATGACAAGCCACCAAGAACAACAGCGGCAGCAACACCACCACTTGGCACAGCAGATCCGGAGGGAAAAGCTGAGGGTGCAAGGCTTCGAAACCCCAGGCCCGTCGCCACTTGTTGGCCTAGACGAGGAAGAATCCAGTGGCCTCCCAGCATATGAAACCGCCGGAATGTTGTCTGAGATGTTCAATTACCCCCCAGGCAGCGGGCCTGCTGGGGCTGCCGAACTACTAGGGCATCCGATGTCAACCAATTATCGGATGATGCCTCAGCCGCAGCAGACTGCTGCCGTGTCTGCTGCGGCCGACTGGTACGGAAGAGTGGGTGGTGGTGGGCTGGGACCATTGGGAGATTCAAAAAATCAGCACCATCCCCAGATTTCAACAATTAATGCAGACTCAGCGGCAGCCATGCAGCTTTTCCTAATGAACCCATCACAACCAAGATCGCCTTCTCCTCCTCCTTCTCACACCACTTCTTCTACCCTTCACATGTTGCTTCCAAACCCATCCACCACCACCACCAATTCACTCCAAGGGTTTGCCGCCGCGTCCGGAGGAGCGGCTTTTGGTCAATTCACTTGGGTTCCTGAGAGTCATCAAGGCCATGAAGGAGGAGGCAATACCGCTGGCGGCGGTGGTGAAATTGGTGGGGTTGTGGAAGGCCAAGGACTTTCATTGTCTCTATCAACTTCTTTGCAGCACTTGGAGGCAGCAAAAGCTAACGAATTCGGGATGGGATCGGAGAGTGCTAGTAGCTTATTGTATTACAATAATCAAGGAGATCATCAACATCAAGGGTCTAATACTCAATACAAAAATTTGGTTTCCCATCATCATCAGGCATTGCATAGTTTGCAGCAAGGTGGCGTTGTAGGCGGTCATCATGTCGGTTTCGGTTCGTCGTCATCTTCGTTCGGAGTTGTGAACGTGTTGAGGAACTCCAAGTATGTGAAGGCTGCCCAAGAATTGTTGGAAGAGTTTTGCAGTGTAGGGAGGGGTCAGCTCAAGAAGAACAAGTTTGGTGGTAGTACTAGTGGTAGGCATAACACCACCACAAACCCTAGTTCCAATCCAGCTGGCACTAGTGGCGGCGGCGGTGGTGCCTCTTCATCCTTATCAAAGGATGTGCCTCCGTTGTCAGCCGCTGATAGGATTGAACATCAACGAAGGAAAGTCAAACTATTGTCCATGCTTGATGAGGCATGTAATCTCTCTCTCTCTCTCTTCAAAGACTTCTTCTGCTTTTTTATTTAAGACCTCATTGTTTTTTTTTTCCTCCCAAGTCAGCGGGACAAACACAGAAAATTCTGCCACTTACAATTATTTATTAAAATGATAATATATTTCACTGATCAAAATGGGATTGGTGCTGGCTTTAAGCTAGTATACATTTTGGATTTATGTTTAATTAGGATCGAGGAAAACGTGAAATACTACTTCTTATAGGTAAGTACGTGCTTAGCAATAAGCAACATTATTTTGATCGGGCAGACCATTAATCAATCAATCTATCAATCAATCATATGGTTTATACTTAGCTTCATATCACCATATTACGTATAGGAAGATATTTATGTATGTGATGGGTGTCTCTCTGGGTTATGATCATACCGTACATAGTAATTTTTCGAGGAAGCCATTGGTATTATAACTTAATTAATTAATTGACCCTGTTTTTATTTTTTTTTATATCAACAAGTTTGTAAGTTTTGTATATGTAAATAATAATTTTATAGTTGAAATTAACAATCATTTTTTTGCCGTACCACTAGTTTGATATATGCATTTGTTCTCTTCTTTGATCAAGATAAAAAAAAACATCCTTCTCAAAAAAAAAAAAAAAATTGTAGCTTAATTATAATACTCTGAAAATAAGAAGACCCACTCTCTCTCTCATTTGATATCACTGTTACACTCTCATTTCTTATGTTTTAATTTTCTCGTACTCAACTTTTCTTGTTTTAGTCACCTTCTAGTTTTCTTTTGTTACACTTTGTAACTACCTTCTCTAATCTAACATGATCTAGACTTCTTATCTGCTTCTAAAGTTGCTTAGTTACTATCAACATGCATGTTGCCTTCTTTGGTCAAAACCTTTTGTTGGTTGAGGAGGAAGATTAATTAACCATGAAAACTGATCTTTAAATTAAGTCGTATATTATAAATGATTTAATTTATTTCTTTTTGTTTTTGTTTATGTTTATTTCAAGCCATCAAGTCACTCAAACTTCTTTAAAATGTGAACATTTAAGGCCTCGAGAGATTGTGACTTGCTAGTAACTCCGACATTTGCATTTAATACGTACATGTATAGTTAATGTCGATATGTGCATGGTTGCAGGTGGATCGAAGGTACAATCACTACTGCGAACAAATGCAGATGGTGGTAAACGCATTCGATCTGGTGATGGGTTTCGGAGCGGCGGTGCCGTACACAGCCTTAGCTCAAAAGGCCATGTCAAGACATTTTCGGTGCCTAAAGGACGCGATCACGGCACAGTTGAAGCACAGCTGTGAGCTACTGGGAGAGAAAGATGGTGCGGGAACCTCTGGAATAACAAAAGGAGAGACCCCAAGGCTGAAGCTTCTAGAGCAAAGCCTAAGGCAGCAAAGAGCATTTCATCAAATGGGCATGATGGAACAAGAAGCTTGGAGGCCCCAACGGGGCCTGCCGGAACGCTCAGTCAACATCTTGAGAGCCTGGCTTTTTGAGCATTTTCTTCACCCGTGCGTTGCTTTTCACCATACTCTTTTAGCTTTACTTGCTTATTATGATATATAGTTTATGAAAATGACCGTCAATTATTACTTAGGAAACTCTTATTTCAAAGCACACTATCAAGTTAACAGTCTGTCAAAGTTAAAAATGATATTTAAGCACACACAAAATGACTACAATTGTTGATATATATGTTTTAACATAGAGGTGTGCGCTATCATCATGTGTGTGGGGCACGCCTGTATAAGACAACGCTCTGCATAGTAGGTTTTTAGCTGTAATTTAGACTATTGATCATGTTGATTTTTACTTATAATTACGTAACATAAATGTCTAGGTGAAAACATAAATATAGTAATGAAACATTTCTTATATTAGTCTAACTAATGTTTTGTATGGGTCGAAATTAGTCCAAGTAACATAAGTCTTTTATATATGATAGGTACTGATAGCATTAACTAATTAACTAATTAATTCGAGCTACGTACAAGTCTTTTCTGATTACTGCTAAAAGGGAGTCGTAATTACTTGGGATGTTGTGTAGTCAGCCAAAAGCTGTGGAAAAGAAAATGCATTAATTCACTAAAGCTTCATCATGTCTCTCTCCTTCTCTCTATCTCTTAGAAAATACGAGAGAGAAAGAGAGGAGATTGTACAGTAGAAGATAGCTACTCTGTTAGGTCTAGTTGTTGTGGTGGCACAGGTCAAGCGCTGATGAGCTGAGCTAGGTAGCGATCGATCGGGACTGATATCTTCTTGTCTTAGATTCTCACGCCCATGCAGAGGGAAAAAAGAGAAATATTTTTTAACCTCATGTAGGCTTACGGGTACAGAATGAGAAAGCATACTATCTCTTTATACGGTTCAGGCAAGGACTCTGATGTCATTTTCTTTTCTGGTCTCTTTCTCAGGTACCCAAGCGATGCTGATAAGCATCTGTTGGCTCGACAGACTGGACTATCCAGAAATCAGGTAATTATTTTAGTTTTGGCTTCATCTTGAATATATAGATACAGATATATATATATATATATATATAGGTTAATATATACGTACGGTATATGAACACTTAAGGACTCTGTATTCACTATCCATAACTCTTATATAGTTCATTGTTTCATTCATTTTTTCTTCAGTATCTGAGGGTCCTATACGTTAAATGCATTGTCCCTCCGGGATATTTACCATTTCGTTTTTGCTGCTGTGTAAAGGAAATCTTGCTAAGAAAGGGCTCCTGTGTCTGCATTAAGTTAAAGTCTATAATATATAGACTGTCGAGTTAACGAAAAAAAAGGAAATGATAGGTAGCTAGATAGAAAGACGAGATGGGATCATGGGAGGGAAGGGACCAGCAGTAGGTTCAGAAGAACTTACATGGGTTTGGATTTTATTTCTCTGGGTTTCTAATTAAGCTTTTCTGTTAAAGAAAGACAATGTGTTTTCTCTGCCCCTTTCTTTCTTCTTTTAACTTTTTTTATTTGTTAAATTTCTTTCTTCTTTAACTTTGGATTCTTTTAACTCCTTGACATAAAATCTGATAAGAGTGAAAACCAACCCCACACCTACAGACAATAAAAAAGAGTTGTGCCACGCAAGTACATAACAGATGAGCCACGAGAGTTTACAGCTTTGATTCTCTCTCACTCTCTCACTCACACACACACTCACATCAAATGACACCTTCCCTACCACATCTTATCATTCAAGAACCTTAAGTTAAAAGACAAAATAAATGCTCCCACTTCAATGGGTCATAGCAAATCGAAGCTATTCATAATATCTTTAATTAACTATGGCAAGTTCATCTATTGTTTCATCATTAGGTCTTTAAACATAGTAAGCTTTAGCAATGCTACTAAGTAGTGTCTTTTGCATTGATTATGTTTTTTCTTCACTTCAATGTGGTTTATTTGACAAAAATAAAATGTCGTTTTCATTGTTTGCTTGAAAAGCAAAAATATATTAGTTACAAATCTTAAAACATGTCATAATTTGGAGGTAGTTTTTCTCTCACCTTTATAGAGAAAAAAAGATGATAACATGTGAAAATTTAGCACGTGATGAATTATTTTTTTTTGGCCAGATAGTCTGTCAAAATAATTATTTTTTATTGCCAGATTGTCCATCAAACTTGGTGTTGTAATTTTACATGCTTGCTAAGTAACTATCCTAGATGCTTGGACTTTATTCAAATCTTTTTCTTTAAAATAAAATTATTATTACTAAGGTGAGGGAGGTTTGAAATTATTACAATAAGTTAGAGGAGGTGGAGTTTCGAATCTATGACGCATGGGTGAAAACCCAACACTCTATCTCCTAAGACATTGGACCACATGCAGCATTCAATCAAATCTTACCATAGCGTACAACAATGCTTGTTATAATAAAATATGCATTTTGGCATCATATATAGTCATCAATCAGTATTGGTAGTAGAACAATTTACATGAAATGAGTTCATCCCAATGTGACATCATGATTTAATAATACAATAATATGTGTTGAAAAACTTACACATGTCAATTTATTGAAACGAGACTAGAAGCTGATGGTGAATCCGTTCAATATAAGTAATTCTTGTATAGTGATAAACCCATGGTTTCACTGTGATAAAATCGAGAGACTGATTAATTGCATTAATAACTTTGATGCATGACCTTAATAATAAAGTGATTTGGTTTTGAATGCAGGTCTCAAATTGGTTCATAAATGCTAGGGTTCGATTGTGGAAACCCATGGTGGAAGAGATGTACCAGCAAGAAGCAAATGAAGAAGAAGAAGTAGGAGGAGGAGGAGGAGGAGCTAGTGCAACAGCAGATCAAGAGAGAGAACGTAACAGCAATGCTGGCCTCTCTGCACAAACTCCAACGCCTACAATGACAACTGCCACGACACCACCACCAACAACAAATTCGCCAACAGGCAAAAGATCCGATATCAATGCCTCTGAAAACGACTCTTCACTCATAGCAATCAATAGGCATCAGCAACAGCAGCAGCACCACCCCATGATGGCCACCACCACCTCCTCTGCGGTGGCGCCGCCTGCTTCCCAGTGCTTCACCGCCGCGGCTGCCGACGACAGGTGTCGCAGTTATGGGACCACCTCGGGTAATGCAAATATTGCAGCTTATCATGATCATCAAAATAGTAGTAATATCGGTTCTTCTACGCTTATAAGCTTCGGGACCACCACGGCAGCTGGTGACGTGTCACTCACTCTAGGGCTCCGCCATGCTGGTGGTGGAAGCAATATGCCCGACAAGAATTCTTCTTCTTTCTCCATTAGGGACTTCGGGGGCTGTTAAGCATTTAATCAGCCACTTCTCTTCATTGAGTAATATATCAAACTTCTATAGACAATAGTAAAAAGAAAAGAAAAAACATCTTTAATTAGTTTCTTTATCTTTTTTTTTTCAATATTCTTTTAATTTCATCTCTCTCTCTCTCTCTCTCTCTCTCTCTCTCTCTCTCTCTCTCTACATATATATAAATATTATATAATTATATATCTATACACCTTCCATTCTATGAAGAAAGATACACGGTGAGAAAAGTAGCATTAAGTAATTAGTTGGGGTCTATTGTAATTGTATAGTAGATGGTTTTGCAATTTTTGTTTCTTCTTTTTAAACTCTATGTACTTTAATTAGGTCAGGTACCTTGATAGGAGGTATTTACTAGAATAATATCATGAAATTAAATCATATTTTGAGAAGGAGAAGGAGAGTTACTTTGCACTATATATGCATCATATAAATTGGCTAATGGAAGGTTAACTATTATGATCATATATATTTTCTCATACTCCTGTAGTATCCCACATCGACAGAGTGAGGGTTGGTCCTTGGCCTTATATGTACATACCCACCTCCCTATAGCATGACACGTTTTGGGAACTCAATGGCTTCGGATCCCATAAGAACTCTGAAGTTAAGCGAGTTTCGGCCAGAGCGGTTCCAGGATGGGTGACCCCCTGTGAAAGCTCAAGAACCTAAGAACAAAACTATGCGGGCCAGGTTGTTATACGGACTAGGATGTGATAATTTGAAACCTAGGAACAAAACTATGCGGGCCGGGTTGTTATACGGACTAGGATTTGACAATTTGGTATTACAACTAGACTCACCATTCGTTCAAGTGTGCCGACGAGGACATTGGGCCCCTAAGGAGTGTGGAATGTAGTATCCCACATCGACAGAGTGAGGGTTGGTCCCTAGCCTTATATGTACATGCCCACCTCCCTATAGCATGATGCGTTTTGGGAACTCACTGGCTTCAGATCCCATAAGAACTCCGAAGTTAAGTGAGTTTGAGCGAGAGCCCAGGATGAGTGACCCCCTGGGAATGCCCAAGAACCCAGAAATGAAATCGTGTAGACCGGGCCCAAAGCCGACAATATCTTGCTATGCGGACTAGGATTTGACACTTCTATTCTCCCTCTACACAATTTTATTTATTTAATCAAATAATTTAAAGGAGAATCGATGAACAAAAATAGATAGGAGCATGTAGAAGGAAAAAATAAGTGCGAAATTATTTCCCTTAATCCATTCTCCATGATTGAGTATTCAACAACAAACAATAAATTTATGATGGATTTGTAAATGTTATAGCTAGCCAAAAATCTAAATACTAGTACTACCAAAAATTACTATTGCCTACAAAATTTTGCTCGACGAACCCAAATTTGCCGGGTCAAGTTGTTTTACCCAACAGAATTTTCAGTTGGTCAGGCAAACATGGTCAACATTTAGGGTTTTTCATGACAAAGACATTTGGTCGGGCAAGAGTCCTTAATTTCGTCAGGCAAACATTTGGCGCAAAGGGAAAAAATGGCGTGTAGTGTGTGAAATTTGCCTAACGAACCATAAAAGGTTCTATTGCGCAAAAGCTTAATTAGTTTTAGGGTTTTGTTTTGTCAGGTAAGTGGATATACATTAGGTAAAGTGAGAGACATGTTTGGCATATTAAATTCCTTCGATGAATTTTTCATTCTAAAACTAGTTTTCACGATACAGCCGTCAAACTTGTTTGTATATACTTCGAGATTAGATACGCTAAAAATCACAAAAAACAAACGTTCAGATTGGGTAATGGGAAAATAAGCTGTACCTTCATCACTCTGGTTCTCAACGCTTATCTTATTGGGTCTAAGAATGGCGGAATAGTGGTTTGCCTTTGCCAGAAGTTGAGATTTGGGGGGGTTATGCATGCCAATTTTGGCAACTAGGTCGTGGACGACATTTATGTAAAGTGTTTCATTCTACGTTTTAGATTTAAATTTCATTACAATAAACAATGTTTAAATTATGATTGATAATCTAAATTGGTTTCTCTCAGTTTTTCTTGTAGACTTCTACGACATAGAAGAAGGACGAGTACCTGACCAACCTCTCATAACAGCAACCAGATAACCTAATGGAATAGCTGACACCTGATCCAAATGTGTCTTTGCAATTGCTGCTGGATGGGGTTGGGTGATAGAAAGGCAAAGAAATCTGTAGCCTAGAATTAGGTCGGGTTCGGGACCTCGAGGGTCTTCTCATTCATCTAGCTTTCATCCTCCGACCGAGACGTCTTCTAGATTGTACCAGGTGGAGATAGAGCAAATGCACTGATGAGAAGAAGTTGAGCGCCAAAAAGAAAAAGAGGCGCACTTCAGAGAAAAAGATGCTCGTCAGTTAGAAATTGTGCTCTAGCGCAACGAATATATCTGACAGTACATTGCTGGGATAACCCAAGAAATCTCAACTTTTGGCATTCGTATTCCTGAGCCCTCGAGCGACTTTCGGGCGCCATTCCCTCTGCCACTTCAACAACCACATGAGTAGTTTAGGTTCTCGTTTAGTTTTTTTCTTCACATAATTGTAAGATCAATTTGTATTTTGAACAAATGATATTATCTACACTAAGGGGAGGAGATGGGCTTAGCATTACAATGGACTGACAATAATTTGGTTCAAATTTTCCCTTTGGCGAAAATCGAACCTAGGACCTCTCACTTACAAGTGAAGAGAAATACCATTAGACCGTAGTACTAAGTGGCAAGAACAATTTTATATTAAATGTAATTAAATAATTTTTTTTAAATTTTCCATTAATTTAGTATTTTAAACCATATGGTGGGCTAAAAGCCAAATTTCCCCCCAAACTCACTCCAATGCAAGGGGAAAATTTGGGCTAAATGCTAAATGCTAAACCAAGGCCAGATTCCCCCCAGAATTTAGCCCAAAAATCGGTGTGGGCTCCACCGAATCGAGTGAAAATATTTATCGGAATTAAAAAAAAATTGATTAAAATGTTCATAAAATTAATTTACGATAATCTACATATTTATTTAAAAAAAATCAATTTAAGGAAAAAAAAAGCCTAAGTTTATTCTTTAATAATCCCGGGCTAAAATTTTAGACTTGGAACGGTTGGAGCAGAAAAATTGTTTCTGAGCTAAAAACTAAATTTTTTGGGCTAAAATATTTGGCTTTTAGCCCAACCATTGGAGATGGTCTTAGATTGATATAATTATAATTAAATAAATTATTTACATAAATTATTTTTTTTAATATCGAATATATTCTCAAAAAAAATTTAAAAGCTTAGCCCGACGAATATTTGCCGAGCAAAATTTTATTTTATTTTATGGTTTAAAACAGTTATCCAACGAAAATATCATCGGGTCAAATTTTTAAGAGCATTTAATTTGGTGTAAGGTGACGAAACGACGTTGTCGAGTAAGATATTTTCATAAGATTAAGGCAGTCAATGCACCTTTACCCAATGACTTCTTTCGTCGAGCAAACCCAATTTTCTCGGCAAATAACTTCTTTTCGTTGGGTAAGAGTTCAAGTGATGGCTTTTGGGCGACCAACATTTCCCAACGGCCTAAAGTTTTAGACAACGAAACCTCATTTGACCTAACAAAATTTTTATGTCTGGCAAGGTTTTTTTTTTTTTTTTTGTAGTGTTGTATAGAACCACATGGTGTGAGAACTGCATGTAGACGTGAAGTTGAGTTTAAGTCATGTTGATATATTGTCAACTTGAGTAGATGTGTGAGGTATTGTATATGGAGTCTCTTAGTGTGGCTCCATGTTTTAGGAGGCTTTCATTGATTGACTTCCCCTTTCAGAGGAGGTGAAGTACATTTGTCTAAATTTCCCTTCTCATGCGTAGATAGAGATACTATTGACAGTTGAATACGTGGATTGGTCTATGATTGGTAAAAAGGAAGTGAACTAAGTTTTCTGAACACATATTATATATTGAGATGCAATTATGGGAGGTTTTGCGTTTCAAATTAATTTCAGAGTAAATGGCATGGATATTGAGTTATTTTCCATCATTGTTCATTTCAAGCTAGGGTCGCTTATTCTTGTTCCATACAACATCGACGTTACTATATCTTCAACCTGAATTGGCTATCAAGGTGGATTCTAAATACATGTCATCAACAACACTATGTTTTCAGGGAGGTATTCATAGCTTGATTCCATATCATGAACTTCCGGTACTTAGATATGTTACATTTGATATTTGATTGATGCTATCAAAACATCGTCAAAACAAAATGCATTGTTTTTCTCTTTCTCCATCAGTAACTAATCCTTAAACAGTTACCTAGTGGCATTGGTGCAGAAATGGTGTTGAACAAAGAAAATCTTTCAACTACAAATTGAAAATCAAAGTTGTATAGATGTGGCATCCAAATTAATCATTAAGCGGCTACCTAGGGAAACTAAAATTTTAAACCAAATTTGCAAACCAATTAATTAATAATCCAATCATCTACAACCACATTATTTGGTTTGCAAATTTAGTTTAAAAAATTTGGTCTCCCTAGCATTACTCATATGGTAATTGAGGCTTTGGTTGTTTCAGAACCGTACGTGCAAGCTAGAAAGTAGTTTGAAACCCCACAACCTAAAGCTAGCAAGTTGTGTTCTTTAGTGACAGATATATAGTGCAACATTGTTATACATCGCAATAGCTTGCCAATATACTCAGTCTCGAATAATGCTCATAGATGTGATAGATTGGTAGGTTTTGTTATTTACCTAATAAAAAGGACGAAAACCACGGTTCCTTGAATCCCAAACAAGAATTTTCAAAAGCAACAAGTACACTTCACCTAATGTGTTACTTTTTCTTTGAGAAACAATACATAACAAACTGCAAACAATACGGCCTTCAGTTTTATTTTCTATGTTGTTGTGCTGCAAAGATCACGTGATGTAGTTATTCTAGTCAACAAAATTAAATTAGAATTAACCTTTGGTGATCACTGTGTCGTATGAAAGGGGGAAAATCCTATTAAGCAGTGTTTCGCTTTAAAATTTCTTGGTACTAGAATTTCATATGTCAATAAAGGTGCTCATGAATAGAAATGCTAACGTAGTCGGTTATGTAAATAATTGATAGTTGATAGTTAGACATTGATGGGTGTAGCGTTACCATATATAAATTACACACCCATTTGATGTCGTTTAAGTACAGTGATGTAGGGGCACGTGGTTGAACTAACTATATAATAACATATTTATCCTCGAGAAGTTTATGTTGAAGAATGTAAAGTTCCACAGTAAATCAAGGGATAATTTGGATGCGGTCCCTAATCAATAGTGTACATTGATTGAAACCCTATTAGTTTTTAGATTTTCATCAATGTCCTTTGACTTTGTACACATCATCAAATTAGCATTAATCAATTTCCATATCAACTATTTTATATTTAAAATTAAACAGTATATTGAATATTGTAATATAGACATCTTATATTTGAAATTGGGGTTTTTGAACTTTAATCCTTCAAGAAGATTAAAATTTTAAAAAAACCTGGTGTTAGATTGAATATTGATTTTTAGTCCCTAATGTGTCCTTAATTCAAAATAATTAATGTGTATTTTATTTAATATCTCCCATTAAATATTTAAATTTATTAATACACAAATTTTAATTTATTTTTTGACCAAAAAAGAGTTTTTTAATTTATTAATTTTATTTAACATTCTTCAAACTTGAAAGACTCAATTAATATACATAAATGTTAGTACCGAAATGTGTGTACCGAAATATATTATATTGAACTAATATATTTAAATTTTAGTACCGAAATGTGTATACCGAAATGTATGCACCGAAATGTGTGTACCTAAATATATGCACCGAAATGTATATACCTAAATATATGCACCTAATATATGCACCGAAATGTATGTATCTAAATATATGCACCGAAATGTATGTACCTAAATATATGCACTGAAATGTATTAATATTAAATTAATGTACCTAAATGTGTGTACCGAAATGTATGCACCGAAATGTGTGTACTAAAATGTATGCACCGAAATGTTAGTACCAAAATGTATATATCTAAATGTATGCACCGAAATGTATTATAATGAATTTAATATACCTAAATGAAGAAGTTACAGTACATCGAAATATATTGTATAACAAAAATTAGTTTATCTAAATGTTCACAACAAAAATATATTACAATGGATGAAATAAAAATAAAAATTATAATGAAATAAAATTAATACATTAAAAATTAGAAAAGAAAAAGATAAATAATTAAAAAATCAAAATATAATTAATAAATAAGGTTATTAATGTATCAAGGGACTAAAATTAGATTTTGATCTTACTCATGGTTTTAATCAAAAAGTAATCTTTGCCAAGGACTAAAATGAAGTTTTCTATTTGAAATTTAACGTTCATGGGATTAAACAACAAACTCCACCCTTAGAAAACCTTGACCCAATTAAAAATTGGTGATTTAAATGTGGAAAATAAGTTATGGAAAAAAAATGTTCTTCTATTGAATGTCGTGATAAAAGATAAATTTTCCCATAAGAATGTACCCATGTACAATTATAGTACACAAGAATGTACCCAATACAATTTCAACATTAAAACCCATATGTGACAACAACAACAAAAAAACAATGTACCCATATAAATTCTTAATGTAAAAAAAATGATTAAAGGATAGAAAAAGGGAAGCAAACCATAAGACCAAATTACTTAAGGGTACATACTATATAAATCTTATAGGAAAAAGTACCCATGTACAATTATATTAATTCACAAGAATGTACCCACATACAATTTCAACATTAAAACCCATATGTGACAACAACAAAAACAAACAATGTACCCATATAAATTACTATTGTAAAAAATGATTAAGGGATAGAAAAATGGAAGCAAACCATAAGACCAAATTACTTAAGGTTACATGCTACATAAATATTATAAGAAAAAGTTATACATATATGGGTACAAAAAAAAATTAGAAGAAAAAGTTACAATGGTAGTATAGGGTCCATGGATTAAGGAACAAGAGAAGAGAATGTACCCAATGAAATTAAAATTGTGTTCATAACAATACAATGGTCATTTGTTATGATTTTGCAATATGATGGTCATGGAGAAAAAACAAGTTTGAAATTTTTTTGGCGAAATTTAAATTTGAAGATACATATTCAATATAATAATGTTGAATTTGAATATAAACATACATTTGAGTGACATAATTTTGGGATTTTTAGTTACAAATGTGATAATGTGGGAGAAATTATAAATTAAAATTTGTTGTAAAAATAAAAATAAAAAGAAGGCATGGAAGTATTTTAATTGTCAAATGCTGAGGTGTACAAAGCTAATGGACTTTCATCAAAATTTGAAAACCAATAAAGTTTCAATCTATGAATATTGGTGATTAGGGACTGGATCCTAATTTTTTTTCCTTAAATCAAACATAGTTTATATTGAATGGTTCAACTACGAATTGCATGGAGGTCTTTTGTATAAAACCCCACATGCACATGTTGAACTGCTAAGTTGAGAACAATGTTAACGTTGACAGTCACTAAAACACCGACAATTGCAACAAATAAATAAGATAGGGGTTTTTGAACTTTAATCCTTAAAGAAGATTAAAATTCAATAAAAACCTGGTGCTAGATTGGATATTGATTTTAGTCCTCTAATGTGTACTTAATTCAAATTCATATTACATTTTTGTTTTAATATGTAATAGATATCTTGTAACAACCCGTCCCGGAATTTTTATTTCGACGTTATGAAATGACTATTATGCCCTTGAGTTCGGGCGAACGTTTATGCATGAGTTTAATAATTTTGGGCCAATTATATAATTATCCTAGTTATTGGGGGCCAATGAAAAAGTGAGAAAAATAATTGTGTGATTGGTGGTCTTAGTCCACTATCACCATCGACACCTCTCTCTCTCCTCACAGTCCTCTCAAGTCACTCTCTCTCTACCTCTCTCGACAGTCTCTCTCTCTCTCTTGTTCTATAGGCACGGCACAAACACAACCCACACCAAAACTTTGTAGATCGACGAAACAAATTACATATTCAGACTCGTGAAGTCCATACGAACTCAACCATACCATTTTCAGGTAAGAACTACGACGATTTCACGTCCAAAACTCAAGGTTTATAATTGGCACTATTCATCAACTTTTTATACGTTGCATTTTAGGAAAATCTGAGATCACAGCGAGCTTTGTGAGGTCCTAAGGAGACTCGGAGTAGTTCGTTGGAGGAGTTTGGACGTCGAGATCACGCACATCGGAGTTGGCCAGTTTTGGAGTTCGTCCCCGAGGAAATTTAAGACCTTTTTCAAGGTTTTTGAAGGTATATTTATGTTCTACACTTAATTTGGAGCACATAGGAAGAAAAATGGGTCAAAAAGGATGAAAAATGAGCAAGATGGGACACTTTGAAAATTTCCCAGAAATTCCGGCGAAACAGTCGCCGGCGGCCAGCGAGTCGCCAGAGAAGATGACCGGAGTTGGAATATTCCATCAAAACTGATGGAATATTCTGACGCCATTAACTGACGCTGTTACTGACACTGTTAAAGTTGACGGAATATTCCTGACGGCGTTAACTGACGCCGTCAGTGTGCACTGCGCGTGACCGCGCGTGGGGGCGCGTGGGTCCGGGCCATTTCTAGCGCGTAGGGGCGCGTGGAACAGTGAAAAATTATTTTTAAAATATGGGGATGTTCGTGACGACGAGTAGGTCACGTTGGTATATTCAAATACCAAAATTGAGCTATGTATGAGAAGTTATTTCCGTAGTTACGTATATGTACTTAAATGACGTATTTTTAGTAATTTCTCATATAGGTGAGACGTATTCTGAGGACGACCGTAGCCAGGTTCGACGCGGGGGTTACGATCCAGCGACTTACCAGTGAGTGGACAGTATTATTTTCCGTATAACCTATATATATATATATATAATGATTTTCCCAGAATCGCTTTTTAAATGGAAAATACGCTTTATCGACTTGCATATTACTTGATTTTGATGCATGAGTATTTAATTATACATTTCATGCATATGTTGGTGCCGAGGACGCCAGGTAAGTACCAGGTAGGTACATGCATAGTTGAGAAGGAATAGCGATGAGATATGATGTGAAATGATGAGATATCATGAATTGTTAGCTCATAGACCTGTACATATTGTTAGTGCTCACGCCCAGAGTTAGGGGCACAGTCTTTCACGTGTCGTTCACCTCTCGCACCATGCTCGCCTTAGATCCAAGTAGGTGCACAATCTTGTCATATAGACCACTTTTGAGTGGGTACGACATGTAGGTGACCCACGTTCATACGCACAATCTTCACGTGATTGTAGCACTAGAGCATTTATTATTGATACAGTGATGATGATGATGATAATATGATGAGATATTGATGTATGTGCAGCGTAGATATGATTATGAGATTGAGATGTTATGAGCTATAATTGCAGCCGAGGGCTGAGATGACATATGTTAGCGTTATGATTATTGAAATGCATAGTATGGCATTACTTATGAGATTCAGATGGCATTGAAATGCATTGCACGACATACATTGAGATACTTTAAAAACGTTTTATGCTGAGAAAGATTGAGATATATATGTACGTATTATTTTCTGGGAACTATACAGGTTTTACGGAGAGGGGCTAGACTTTTGAGAAAATATTGATTTTGAAAAGAATTGTTTTTGTTGACCCACTCCCTTTGTTTTCGCCCCTCCAGGTTCTAGATAGCGTGAATTCCGAGTTTGGCACTTCTAGGATCTTCCGGCCTTTTTCTGACAGATTTATCATATGTAGGGCACCGATGGTGTAATTAAACTCTTTTATTCATGCTTGACTGCACTGACTTAGTACGCTCTGAATATGTATAAGTATGTAATATCTCTAGCACACATTCATATTTAGGTTGCTAGAATTCGTTTTGAACTTATTCGTACTTCGTTATTGATCTTCGCTTCCGCACAGCGCACATGGCTACGTCACACTCACGTGACGGCCAGCATGCCCTACTTTCGGGTACGGGTGTGTCATATCTTATTTAATGTCTTTATATTAAAATTAAAATTTATTATTATACATATTTTAATTCATTAATTTTATTTTACTTCCTCTAATTAGTGTACCTAAACGTTCGTGTCATAATATATTTTATTAAATTAGTGTACCGAAATATCTGTACCTAAATATATTGTAGTGAATTAGTGGCACATAAGAAAATATGCAAAAACATAAGTGTCCGAATTTTTTTTGTACCTAAATATATAATATTAAACTAGTGTACCAAAATGTTGGTACCTAAATATATTATATTAAACTAGTGTACCGAAATATCCATACGTAAACATATTATACTAACATAGTGTACCGAAATATTCATACCTAAATATATTATAATGAATTAGTGGCACATAAGAAAATATGGAAAAACATAAGTGTACTGAAAAATCTCTACAAAAATATTTTCTTATATATGATTCTTACCATAATGAGAGTTAAAGTTTATAATATTTTCATAAAAATTAATTTATTAATACCATAAAATTATAAATAAAATAGAGAGACATTGAATACATATGCTGATATTAAATAGAGTCTAGGGATTAAAATCAAATTTTAATCTTGTATAAGATATTTTTCTAAACTTTATCTTATTTAAGGATTAAAATCTAGTTTTCTAAGATAACGCATCATTCACCTTAACTTACTAGCAAAATAGTTGTCCAAATCAAACAGTGGTTCTGCTAGCACTGAATGAGAGTACACCAGAACGAATCCTCTGAGGGCTACTGAAATCTAAAACTTCGCAGTTGATATCGGCCTGAAAAAGGTATGATGAATGTTCTGGATCAAACGTTCATTCAAGTTAAAGCTTTTTTTTTTTTTTTTAACCTCGATTTCTTGAATGCATGCATGATGCATGCAGTATAAACTGTAATGGTTGCTTTCTGGTAGGGGTCCTCCGCGCCTGTGAAACTGTTCATTAGCACCTGGACCGACAGCAGAAAGCGAGAGAGAAAGAGAGAAGCTTTTAAAGGCCTACCACACTTCAACTATACTAGCACTCTTTAATTAATATGTTTGCAATTTCAGAATATCGTTTCTTTGTCTTGTTTGGTCACATAATTAAATTACAAATTTGACAGACGAAAGTTGTATGCAGGGCTCTTAATTTTTCTTTTTCTTCGTTTTTCAATAAATTAAAAGGCCCCATTTGCGTTCCATATGAGCACAGCTGCAATACTGCATTTTGCAGGACGTCAATGTGTGGACCTAACCTTAACCTTATATCTATCTTATAGAAAGGTAACCCCTTTGGATGTATATAAATCTAAGAAGGACTGCCCACCAACCAAAAACTATGATGTGAGCACCTCCTCGTTGGGAAATAGAGAGATGGGACACAGAATTAAGTTTAATTTGGGATTGGGTCCATTAGTACCTTTGTGTGCACGTATTTAATAACCAATAGGGAAATGGTAATCATACTCTCTTTATATCCTATACACTTCTTTTTATTTTTGTGTCACAAATTGAATAAATCAAATGCAAACATTGTACATGATTAATTAAAGATGTGTAAAAAGATCACGTGACTACCATTCCCCTAACAAAAATAGAAAAGAGTTCTTTGTTAGCCTATTTTATTGTCATACTGTGAATCCAAACCAATAATCTTATTGATTATTGACTAAATGTTTGGTTCAGTTTCATTGAGCCTGGAATTAATGAAATTCGGGGAAAAAAACATGAAACCGGTCCCTATACTTGGAGTGAGACTTGACTGTGACTTAAGATTCAAGTACTAGTGATAGGATTAAAGGAACGAGAGAAATAACTAGTAAAGCGCATGCTAATACGATCGAGCCAACCAAAAGAAGCAAGACCTAGATTATCAGATCTTAGACACAGTTTTCCTCTTTCTAACCTCTCCTTCTTTCTTGTTTACCTAGCTTTTGTCTTAGTGGCTCTTCCTCTTTCTAGGTTTTGATTGTTAAAATGGTGATTGACAATTCTAATATTAGTTTAACGAGAGAACATTATTGAACAAAAAAAAAAAAAAAAACTCTTGAAACATATATGAGTGAACTTGAAATTTTGTGTTACTCCCCCAGCCCACAGGAGTGCAAATTAATTTGATTGTTAGAGACATTATGGTTGTGAATGGGTTTGTTTTAAACTTGAATGATATGGTGGCCTGGAACTGAAACCACTGGAGAACATTCAATCCTGATGCAGCAGTACTATAGGACCACTGCCATTGCTATGGTGCAATAATACCGTTTTTGTTATTTGGTCACAACTAGAAGATAAGGAAACGAATGGGATTTTTCTTGTACCACCTCGGTGAATCCAGATGAGACAATTTTCTTATTTAAAGCCAGATAATATCCAAAGATCCCTGTAATTGATGAGCAAATTGAAATGAATTGTTCTTTTTTTTTTTGGCAAAACTACAAATAAACATGAGTATGTAGAAGGGAAAAACGGTACGTGGAAATCATGCTCCGGTTTTACTCTTTAGGATTGACCAGCTAGTTTGTTTGTAAGTCATACGTCGAATACATAGACGTTGAACTTAATAAGTTGATCGATACAAAGGGAAAACTAAAGTTCGATGGTTCATGATTCATCGTTCATGCAGTTTCATATCACTACTTGCAAAATACAAGAAGTACTGGAGCGCTAGCCCCAAGTAGTCCTAGAGATTGGAGGTCTCTTAGTTAAAAATTTATTGCATTACCTGGAATAGTCAATTCTGCATGCATGTAAACCTGCGGACAAACGCACAGCTACTGCCAGCAAAAAATACAAAAGCTTTTGGGGGACATGATCAATTAATGGACCACCTTCTTTTAGGGCTGGAAAAAATTTCTGAAAATTCTAAATCAAATAAAAAAAATTCTAATCCTAAATTAAAATTTTTCAAATTTTCGAGATGACATACCAAATCGATTTTGAAAATTCGATACGAGAATCAGTATTATCTCCTCAATGGTTCAGTAATCTCATACTGAACAGAAAATCAATATTATATATATATATATATATATATATATATATATTATTTTTAATTATAGTTAGAGTTATTTTAACCGTTCGATTGTTTGAAATCGATTTGTGTCGTCCATTCGTTTTCAGGGTTCTCCAGCCCACCCTTCCTTCTCTCCTCATTTCGTTTCCATCTTCGAATCCCAGCCTCCCTCAGCCAGACAGCCATCGAGCCCTCTACTTTTTTTGCCCAGTACCATAGTGCTGAGCAGAAATGTGTGAGATAATTGGTTGGGTGATTGGAGAAGCATGTCTGATAGAGTGGGGGAGATTCCCGGTGTTTGCACCGCTTGTAAGGCCCTAAACAGTCAGTGCATAGTGAATGTGAGTTGAAGATAACATCTGTGGCAATGACAGTGTGTGTGTTTTTTTTTTTTTTTTTACTGTGAATGTGTTTGTTTTGGGTTGTATTTTCTCATTATCTATGGCGATGGAAGCGGAAGAGGAAATCGCTTTTATTTGCCTGCCTCGCACCGTTAATGTGGCAATGAAAGCGTGTTTTGTTACTGTGAATGCGGTATGATGAAGCTTTGCCATGTCTCTGATGGTGTCCGAACAAAAAACTGACTTGTACTGATATTTGTTTTTAATTGCCTGCCACGCACTGTTGAATTTGAAGCATATCTATACTGTTTAATTGATTTGTTTTTTTTGTTTGAATTTTATTAATTTCCTTATCATTCAGACTTGAAGACTTTAGTATTGTAAATTACTAATACCAAATAACGTTGCTGATTTTCTTTATGTACTCTAACATGTTATTTCTAATTGGACTAAAAAAATTTAGTAAGGGCGAGGGAGACTGGAAGAGCATTTCAAGAAATTTCTAGGCTGTGAAATTTGTTACTTATTTTATTTTGGTTGCATACATATTGATGTTGAATTTAAGTAGTTTGATAGTAGATTATATTAGAAATAGTATGAAATTAAGTAGTTTGGAACTTTAGAACACCAATTTGACTTGCTATTAAAAAAATAAAAATAAAACACCAATCTAACTTGGTATGAATAAATTGCTATTTCTATTTCTATTAAATTCGAGAATACCAAACCATCCCGAAATACTAAAAAATATTTCGGAAATCCCGAAAATTGGGAATACTAAAATTTTGGTTCGAAATTGGTCTTCAAATTCTCGTCCTAAAAATTTTTAGTTAGGGATTTGAGATCCCATACCGAACCACCCCTATTTCTGCACTGCGTGTAAGCATTGCTTGCTCAATCTCATAAAATACATGTATGTGTAAATTAAGTTGGTCAAATCAGTAGGCCTTTTTTTTTTTTTTTTTTATTTATTATTTTTACATTTAAATTTGAATTTCCCTATAATCGCAAATTAGACATATTTTTAGAATTATCGCTTTATGGAATTAGAATAGTGGGCTATTTGCTTGTGGCTAGAAAGTGAGGGAGTCACTGACATAGACTGACCTTTGGGCTACTGAGAATAGCACAAAATCAGGTGTATAAACAAAATGGGCCACTCCAGGAGGTGTCATAAAGAGCACTCCCAAGCCCAATTATATATGTTTAGTACGTTGAGAGGCTACGTGATTGAGAGAAAATTGGATCATTGGTCACTGAAACTTTGACTTAAATAAAACTTAGTTTTTGGTAATAAAAGTCTCTGAATCTTTTGTTAGACTTGTCACAATGTAAAATAATGGTCCATTTTTAGTAACATCATTAGAATTTACTTAAAGTTTCTGATTGCTCAAGTCAGTGACGTCATCTCTCAGGCACATGTTGGCCATCGACAAGAAAGAAGTTTATGAAGATACATAAATGTCGTCAAGCCTCATGCCAGGGTAAAGTGCTTTTCAACCACTCTCTACTGAGCGATGTGCTCGAGACACTTTGACCGGGGAAGTCATGCAAGTAACTCTATGTAAATGTCACTTCCTCTCCACGTGTCAAGTGGATAATGAAGTAGCAGCTTATAAGTTGTATCTACGTGTTTGACCCATTAAATGATAGGGCAGTGAGAAAATTAAGAGCCAAGGACTTTTGAGGCTCACATATGGCCTATATAAAGGTGCCGAATACCCCTATAAGCAATCGGATCCAAGAGATTAAAACTACACTACACTATTTAGAGAGCTATTATAATCCATGTCAAATATATATTAAACCACTACAATGGACATAGCTCTTTTTTAACTTAAATCTTGTTGTCAATTATCTATCTTTATATCCCAAACCCACCAAGGGTTGACAAGACTAGTCTTGTGTTGACCTTCCAATTTAGCATTAACAATTATAAGCAATCTAAAATCGTTGATATTAAATTAGGTATATTAAGTGCTACTTAATCTTACGATCTAGTGGTATTTCTTTTTACTTGCAAATGAAATGTCTTAGCTTTGATTCTCGCTCAATGCAAATTTAAAGTACATTATTGCTAACTTATTGTGAGGTTAAACCCACCACATACCTCTTTAGAGTTGCCATATTTATAAAAAAAAAAGGTACATTAAATGACCACATGAGACAAGAAGTTCAACAAACTCCTACCTTTCAACAATTTCCACATGAAACAATCAACCCACATCACATCATCGATACAAAAGCAGTTTCTTACATCACATAAAGCATTTCACTTCCAGAAATTTCTCCGAAGTTCTCCAGTACTCCACTCTTTTGACTTCACACACAAATCTGTCATGTTAGCCTTCAGAAAATGAGAAATATTCCAAGACTTTTTCTGTTCTTCCACATGCTATGGAGCACACCACTAATTTTACATACAAACATTACTCTCACTGGTTACGGTATTTCTGTAATCTTTACGTCTACTATGAGGTCAATGAGCTATCTGACTGGACGGAACTACCTTGTCCTTCCACGTATGGTCTAACAAAAGTTCTCCGCCACCACACTTCAAACGCCCTCAGGAGATTCGGGCAGCTATCACCAGCCTTGAGAAAACTTCCCAACCACGAAAGCATAATACTTTGCTGGTCCTCTAGCGGCAAAGTGAGGATTGTCCTACCAATTCCTTCTTCCACAACTTTACGGTCAAACGACCGGCACCCATGTTGCAGCCAGTTGTAGTCGTTGATCAACGGCTGTAGCCAGGTTTGTAGCAACAGCTGACGGGTATCCTTAGATGGCAGTAGCTCCCCTCTACCAATGCCAACAAACAGCCTTGCTGTGATACGGCTAACATGGTAACGAGACACAATAGGCAGCTTCGTATGCAAGGCTGCCAATTCTTGCTGGCTCGCCCACATTACTGCAAATTCGTCTGCTGCCTGCTTGTCAGCCAAAATCTCAAGCAACCATGAGAGGTTGTCAGCTGACAAATCTATTTGCTTCACTACAGGTTCTTTGTTGTCGAAAGTTTTATCAGAAGACTCGGGCTCTGCAGCCTGCTTGAACAGGGACAGCAGCAAGTTCAAACAGCTTCTGCAGGAGTTATATAGTGTTTCATTGCATGCGTTAGCTGAACCTTGAGAGCGTGAGGCACTGTTGTTCTCCTTAAGAAGCTTCAGCACTATGGATTTCATTTCACGCCTGCCTCTCTCCTCATTGCTTGCGAGAACAAGTCCAATTATATGGGAAAGTGTGTCCTTTTGGGGTTTAGAAATGCCAGATGAGACTCGTTTCAGTACAGGAGTGACCCCAATACCCTCACTTTGGAGTCGTAAGACTGACGAGACAACTTTTTCTTCTTCTTCATCCCCAACCCACGGGACTGCTTCCAAGTACTCTAAACACGACTGCATGCACGAGTTGAAGCCAAGCAGTTCTGCAATCTGAATGAAGGTGCCATTAAGATTCAGGTTAGGTTGTGATGTCTGTCAGATTAATTTAAGACATAGATGGTATATTAGGAGCCAAGATGAAAAATGAAAACAGTGGTAAAATGACGAGATATACAAAACCTACTGAGTGATAGTATATGGGATTATAATTCTCTGCTTACAAGAGTGCCCTTAACCACTTTTCAAGTCATTTTTAGAAACAATCAAATCTGATGGTCAAGATTAACCCCTACAAGCATGAGCGATAAGAACTTAAAAGTTCCCACGTACCCCATTGGCTAAAGTCAATCGAAATATGGAAATATGCACACTCCAAAAAATGTGAGAGTTCAACCCCTATCAACGAACTTAATGAAGCCAAACTTTCTAGCTAATGACATACAATGAAGAGGGGCCAATCAAACAATCAATCCGCATCTTAAAACTTCAATGAGATGGAACATACCAAAATCATAGGCTAAGAAAATATCACACAATATTTGTCAACCAATTTTAGATTCGATATAACCAAACAGTTTGCAAGGGCCACGTCTACCTAATCATGACTATACAGGGCTGAAGCATCTTTATTCGGTCTAAACATATCTAAAAGAGCACTTACAAATCTAGCAGTTACAACCAATTTGACATATACACACATAATCCAAGGAAAACCAATCCTAGTACACGGAAAATTATGCAGATAGATATCTGTAAAATTATACTAAATTTAAGGACAAAAGCAGCCTGATGAGTGTTTATCCGTTAGCCTTCTCAGGGAGGTCATGTTTATTAGAATTGAACAAATATATGCAGCTTTGAATGAGGTGCATATGTACACATAGCTGAAAAAAGGAATGCAATAAATATGTTTTGCAACCCTAATGAGTTAATTTCAGTTTGCATTCCGCTTAGTTTTTTTTGTTCAAAATATTTGTTAATCAGAAGGATATTCGTGTTAAGAGAATAGAAAATTGACCTGCCAATATCCAAAAGTGACGGAAAAAACCAACAGGAAAAGGGCATCATGAAATGAATCAATAACTGGAAGCATTAATAAACAGTGAGAAAGTTTTCTATAACAGTTAAATGATAAGCTACACTATAGTGCAATATAGCTTACACAAATTACAAGTTCATTGCATACATACTCTGTAATTACTCAGATTCTGAGCAAAACGAGAAATTGTAACAAGTATATGCCAAAACAGGAGGGATTTAGTGATTCCAGTCAATGGCCATAGCTTCTAAAAAGTTATGTCTGAACTACTCTAATACTCATAAGAGCATGAAAAGTATAACCAATGCTAAATATATATTCATAATAATCAGTCTTAGAAAAGTTAAGTGTTTTGTGGTCTCGACATTAAAGCTTAACCAACAACAAAAACAGCATTACTGCAATTCAAGAGATATGAGATAATTAATGCATTACACAGTTCTGCATATTACCTTTAGAATGCGGAGTACACATGAGACACTTTGTTTCATCAGCCGTTGCCTCATGTCCTTGCAATACATCAATCCAACGGTTTCAACATATATTTCAACATCATAGCAATCTTCGATGTTAAGACAAGTTGAACCAGATTGTTGTTCAGAAAGTTTATCAGCAAAAAAGTTGCTATGCTCCACTAGAACATTCTTGTGAACGCTCAACTTTACACAAAATCCCTTCTTTCCATGTAAAACCACCTTCATATCACTAGTTCCAGACTCACCAAACTCAATTGCTACCTTCCTTGGCAAATTTTCAACTTTGGGCTTAGGCACTCTCTCTGGAACTATAGATGCACTAACCACCGGTGCATCAGGTGCCTCAGGACCAACACCCCGTAGACCATCAGAAATACTTGCTGACCTCGAAGGGGTAAAGGCTAGCTTTTTTTCACTCAGTGGGGTTTGTTTTCTCTGAGCTGCTTCCTTGGGTGGTGGTGGTGATGATGAGGGCTTGGGTTTGTGCATGGAATTTTGAGCTTTAAGGGTTTTCTGAAACACAACAGGAGAAGGGCAACACCAGAAACCTTCCGGCGTCACGGCAATCGGGACATTTCTAACGTTTGTTTTGCCTTGTTCTACCCTAGTAAGCCTAATTTCAGCCATATTTCACAAGAATTTCAAGCAATTACAGTTGAAACAATTCTGTAAATCCCCAGTACCAAGTTTTGGAACCAAAACTCTCTTCCTCCTCAAAAGGGTCTAATTACAATGTAAACTCACAAGCATGAAAGGTACAAAGGTGAGAAATCACTTACTCCGCAGGAAGAATTGCATTTCACTGAAATTGAACCGACCCAGCTAGCAATTTCTCTGAAAAAACGAAAAATGCAATCTTCGTAAGAATTAAACAGCAGAAAAGTAAGAACAAGTTTGAAGGCACTAAAGGCTAAAGGCATTCAAAAGCACATAAACCACAGATCAACTACAACGCAAAAAACTACAAAAAATCACAAACAAATAACACACAACAGAAAAAAAAGATAAATGTTTCTTGCCCAACTTCATTAGAATTTAAAACCCAGAAAACTCACCAAGAACTAGGTAATCTGAGAGGCCTCTGAATCTTTATCCCATAAGTACCTTAAAAATGATTGAAAGGGAGCTCTCGGTGTCAAGCATCAAGGGAACCAGTGAACAGATAAGAAAGCCCACAGCCCAAAAAAGAAGCAAAAAAAAAAAAAATTAGAAAGAAAAACAAAAAGAAAAAGTGGAAAAATCACAGAGATTGATGGCTCATGGGCTGTGTTTTTTCTACATCAACAATGATGATTATCTCTCTGCAAAATGCAGATGTTCTACTCTCTCTCTCTCTCTCTCTCTCTCTCTTGAAAACACTTTCTCCGTAACCAAACAGGCACGTCTTACACTTGTCTGTCATCATTTTTATATTACTTTTTTCTGTGTTCTTTATTTTGTTGGCTGGAACCTTTCCTGTGTTCTACTTCTATATTATGTTCTTTGTGCTGGCGTTGTTGGAACTTTGCTAGATTTTCTAGGCCTTTCAAAACAGATGTCCAAAATAAACTAAAACTTCTACTCTGTTATGTCCTTTTTTTTTTTTTGGATACCTTTGAATCCATTTTTTTTTTTGTACCTTTGAATCCAAAATCTATTATTTTCTTAATCTTGTTTTACTATCGATAGAACTAAAGCTTCCAAGTATTTTCATATTGTATTGGATCATATTCCAAATTTCTAATTTTTATGTGAAATAAAATAATTCTTATTACAATTGATTATATTTTCTAATAAATGACGTTTATATGTCTAGTGTTGTAAATAGGGTGGATGTCCACTCAAAGGAATCAAGTAATGGCTATCAATCAAATTGTTTTCGGTGCTTGACAACCATTGGCCACCATGACTATCCAACTAGTTGGTATTTGCCTATAAAGTCAATTGTTGAAGATGAGAGCATAGAGATACACAAATACAAGAAACCTCACGGCTAAGAAGAGAGAAAAGAAAGAAGAAAGAAGAGAGGAAGAAGAGAGGAGATAATAAAGAGAGATATTCATATATTTCTATTATTTCAAATTATAAATGAAAGCATCACTACTATCCCGAGGACGTACTCCAGTCACACTGACTGTAGAAGAACCTCGTAAATTTTGTGTATTGATTATTTATTTCATTGCATACACCGTCGATTTTATAACACGTTATCAGCACGAAAAGCTCACGTGTCAGTGGAAACCACAACGCCACAAATCATGTTAACCTCTGTCTCCTAGAATCTCAGAGATAAGAAAATCTTTTCATTTCATCTTAAAATCATTGTACTACTGATTTTCCTGAAGCAAATATATATATATATATATATTGTTGTATGATTGTATATCATCCTTTGCAGACGCAATAGAGTACAGACTCAAAATTTGTAGAGAATTTGACAGCCATGTAAACAGCCTCGAAACTCCAACCTGCATACCTTGGATTGAAATACTTTCTTCTTCAAAGTTGTTCATCCGCCCAGTACCTACAACAAATCAAATTTTTAGAAAATTCCAACGGTGCGATCATCGCAGATGCCTGAAATACCAAACCAGTTTCAAGTTTCTGCAAAAAATTGGACAGGCACCTTATGAGTACCAAAACTCCATTTCGGTGATCGAAATTGTTTCTTCACGAAAATTGTTCAGTATCCTCTTATCCATATCATACTAAAATTTGAACTAAATCTAATGGTTTTATCTTCTCATAAGTTATAGACAATATTCTTGACTCCAGAACTTATGGAAATCGTTTCGACCATTTTTGAAACTCACAAAGGAGGAACACCAATTGGAACTTATTGTTACCACTACTTCCTGAGTAACTAAAAGGACTTAGAATTGTGAAATAAAAATAAAAGGAATCAAACATAGAAAGTGGCAAACCAAGAAAAAAGAAAAAGCAAAAGATGAGGACTTAATCATTGCATTTTCTGTTTGGGCATAATTATGTGAATGTTGTTGGTTTAAAGCCCTATCACAAGTTTCATTTATTTACAGTGGGTAGAATTATTACCCTTTACTTTAAAACTTTGATATTTATGTGAATGGTGCTGAATCAAAGCTCTTGTCACACGCTTTGTTTACTTAAAAGCAATTTATTTACCATGGTTGGAATTACCGCCTATTGTTTTAATTTATTTATTGTACTTCTTTTTGTTACGATGAGTACATACTTGACCCGAAATTCCTTGATCAGATCAGAACCTGAAGTTTCTTGATTCTCATCACGTAAAATGATTAGACCCGAAGTTCTATCATGCAAAAAGATCAGGCATGAAGTCCCTAGATCATCAAGATCGGACATGAAGTTCCTTGATGAGTACCTTAAGTTTGAAGAGTCGAAGTGCCACAACTTAATTGTAATAAAGGCCATGAGAGTCCCAATCCATAGGCTATTAAATAAGGACAAGAAGTTCCTTGGTGTATGTAAATGATAATATAATACATGTTTGTTGGAGAGTTTACATCTCGAAGTTTTGATGATTATTGCATATCATTGGGCATTGATGTTGAACACAATGGTCCTCATGTCCGTACTCAAAATGGTTTAGTAGAAATATTTATTAAGCGGATGAAATTGATTACTCACGCTCTGCTCATGAAAAAGAAATTACAAGATGGGGACATACCATGTTACATGATGCATTATTAGTTCGGTTGAGACCAGTTGCCAACCATCAATATTTCTCAGTATAACTCGTGTTTGGGAACCAGTCAAACATTACATATTTACGAGTTTTTGGTTATGTTATCTATGTGCCTATTGCACTGCCACAATGTACTAAAATGAGGCATGAAGGCAAACCGGGAATGTTGATGTCTCATGCATGAAGCATGATAGACGTATAGGTTCTAATGACTCAACTCCCGAAAGTGGAGATTAAAATTCCAGCTATATAATGATCAAGAGGAAGTTATGATCCACATTCTCTAAACTATGACTGTCCTGGAAGAGACAGTGTAATGCCCTTGAAGAGGCAAAGGATATCCAAAGAAATGAAATTTTTTATGCATGTGCATGCACATGAGAATATGGGATCACAGATTGGTGATAACCAATGATAATTTTGGTTTTTACAAGTAGCTACTAAATTCATCAATGAGCTGTGTTGATATTGAGTCACATTCTTTTGTTCGTCGATGAAAGGAAATATTATTTGCCAAGAAAGGCAATTCCATTACAATTTTGTAAGAACGTGGAGAAATGGACCTCTATATTTGAATATAATACAAATAGCTGAAAGATGTTGAACCAAGGAGGTTACATATGGGCATTTGTAATACAGTGAAATACACTCACATGATATGACACAAGGTTATTAATTGAAACCTGAAATTATACTCCTATAAATGAGTTCATATGAATGGAGAATTATATACGAAGGGTTGTGAGTCGCCCACATCATATCTAATCCAGGAGGATCTTACGAATACGATAATATAACTATAATTAATTATGTTAAATAATTCTTAATTTTGCATGGTTTTGCTACGTCAAAGCTGCTAAACCATTTAAGTTTTATGGTTTAAACATCAATTGTTATTTTTAGTTAGCTATTATTAGAGAGCCAAAGTTGTATATAAACCTTCATTGGTAAATGAAATGGAAGGAGAATTAAAAAGCGAATTGTCTTCTTCTTTCTTTTGTTTTTCTTCAAAAGTTTAATTTTCCCTCTTATATTGAAGAAGTTTATCTTCCAAAGAGAAGTTACGACTCTTTACTCCTAATATTAGGAATTAATAGTTCTATCACCAAGAAGTTTTTTGGATCAAGTGGTATCAGAGCACCAGATCCAAGAAGAAAAAAAAGGTGACGTGGTTTATGGTCCTAACGCGCAACCAACGAAAAGCTTCGAGTGAAGAACTTTTTGGTCCTTTGCTTTTGCAGCAAAAGCCAAGATCAAAGAGAGGAGATATGACGGGAGAAGACAAATAGGGAACGCTTGGTGGAGATGACTGAATCTCCAAATTAGAACAACAAGTTTTAAACTTAACCATATCAGTTTCTCAACTCGTTGAAAGTATCAACTCCCGAAAAACCTCACTTGCATCCTCTTCTAAGAAGTCCGATCGTAAGTTGAAGAAGAAGGTTGTCGAAGAGAGTGAAGAGGAAGATGATGTAACAACTGACGTGGAGGAGAAAGAAGCCAAAATAGGTGATGATAAATATCTTGTAGATACCTTAAAGATTGATTTTAAGGTTGATATTCCTATCTACAAAGGTGACATCGACCCTGAGAAGCTAGACAACTGGATAGATGTATTAGAAACTTATTACACTTTGTATAAGTATTCTAATGCTCAAAAGATAAAGTTTGCAAGCTTGAAACTTTCAAGCCATGCCCTTACATGGTGGAAGTCTTATCAAAGACGGTACGATGTATCGGATTTGACTTGGAAGACTTTCAAGATATTATTGAGGAAACAATTTTATCCAGTTGGTTACGAAGAAGAAAGATGGTACAAATGGCAACACTATAAGCAGAGGTTTGGCCAAACTGTACAAGAGTATACTACAGAATTCCATAATCAAGCTATTGTTTTGGACATTGACATTGATGACTATGATGTATTCATGAAGTATACTGGAGGTCTTGCCGATTATATACGGAGAGAACTGAAATTGTTCACCGTAGAAAGTATTGAAGATGCTACTGTGAAAGCCATTGCCATTGAAGCTAAAAACAAACGAGTTGAAAAGAAAGATGATAAACTAAAGTCTTCTAGTAAATCTGATTGGAAAGGAAAAAGGAAGCAAAGCAAGGAAGAGCCGACGCAAAAACAATATTGTGATCACTGTCGAACAAACAAACATTCAAAGGAAAAATGTTGGATTCTTCACCCTGAGTTAAAGCCGAAAGATAAGAAAGGAAACCAAGGGAGGAATGACAGGAAGGCCACCTTGGCTGTGCAGCAGACAGAAGAGCTTCCAGAAATAAAGCAACCTGATGTTATGCTAGCCCTCATGATGAAACCAACAGATGCTGAAGAAGCTTACAACCGAGAAGAGTTGTTTCATTTGACTATCCAATTCAAACAAAGTCTTGTGCAGGCTATTATTGATCCAGAAAGTCAAAAGAATCTTATCTCAGAGGCCTTAGTAAGGAAGATGGGCTTAGAGACAACACCTCACCCAAAACCTTACCCATTGGGCTGGATACAGAAAGACATTGATATGTAAATTACAAAGCAATGTACTTTCAAATTTGCAATCACTAATCGTTATATCGATGAAGTGACATGTGAGGTGGTTCCTTTGGACGTATGCCAAGTCATACTAGGTAGTCCATATTTATAGGACCGTGATGCAATTCATTATAGGAGGCTTAGTAAGTATCGCTTGGTCAATGATGGGAATGAGTTCTACATTAACGCCTGTAAGCCTCAATCTACAAATAATCTCTTGACTGCTAACCAAGCTAAGAGATTAGTTAATTCATGCGGGCGATTCGTTTTGCTAATGATTCGACCCCAAAATCAGAGTTCAGGAGCTGTTACTTTGACTGCATTTTCTTTATCTCCTACACAATTTTTCGAAATTGAGAAATTGCAGGAGAACTTCAAAGACTTGTTCCAAGATGTGCAAGGATGGCCACCACAAAGAGCTGTAGAGCATGAGATCCATTTGGTAGGAGATTCACCTCTACCAAACCTGGGTTTGTACTGCACATCTTTGACGAAATCAGAAGAGATCAAGAAGCAGATCCAGGAACTTCTTGAGCAAGGAGTTATCAAACCTAGTTGCTCACCATGTGGTTCGCCAGTGTTGCTTGTGCCTTAGAAAGATGGAGGCTGGAGAATGTGTATTGATTTCATGGCACTTAACAAAATAACCATCAAGAATCGGTATCCATTACCAAGAATTGATGATGTTTTAGATCAACTACATGATGCTCGTTACTTTACGAAGCTAGATCTTAAATTTGGTTATCACCAGGTGCGCATCAATGAAAAAGACACATGGAAAACTGCATTCAAGATGAAGCAGGGACTCTTCGAGTGGTTGGTTATGCCATTCAGTTTATGTAATGCTCCAGCTACTTTCAAGCGATTGATGAATGAGGTACTCCGCCCTTTCATTGACAATTTCATCATTGTTTACTTAGATGACATATTGATATTTTGTGTTACATGGGAGGAACATCTTCATCATATTGCTCAAGTTCTGGGCGTTTTACAAACAAACAAGTTGCGGTTGAACGGTAAAAAGTGTGAATTTGGGAAGCAATATCTTGTATACTTAGGGTTTATCGTTGGTAGCGGAGAGCTAAAAGTGGATCCAGAGAAAGTACAAGTTATTTCTCAATGGCCTACACCTCATTCCGTGACTGAAGTTCGAAGTTTTATTGGTGCATGCCAATGTTTGAGAAAATTTATTAGACACTTTTCACAAATAGCATCACCATTACATTCTCTTACAAAGGCTAATAAAAATTTTGAATGGTCTAACAAAACATGAAGAATCTTTCCAATTGTTGAAACGGAAGATTATAGAGGCCTCAGTGTTAGCATTACCAAATTTGCAGAAAGCATTTGAAGTGGAAGCAGACGCATCTAACTATGCTATGGGAGCCATATTATTTCAGGATGGCAAGCCAATTGCGTACCATTCTGAGATGTTTAGTGGACCAATACTGAACTATCTGACTTATGATAAGGAGCTCTACGCATTGCATCAAGCAGTGAAGCATTGGAGATCTTACTTGTTGGGAAAAGAAGTCGTGGTTCACTCAGATCATAAACCTCTTCAGTATCTAACTACACAGTCTAAGCTACAACAAGTTCGCCATATGAAATGGATGTCTTACCTATAACAATTCAATATTGTGATCAAGTACAAGAAGGGAGTGACTAATAAGTTGGCAGATATGTTATCTCGACCACCCACACCAGTTTCCGCATTAATGGTGGCTATGCAAATCCAACCTATTGTTTCTTCTGAGTACACCAAAGGGTATGATACAGATGATGATTTCAATTCAGCCTATGCAAAGCTACAACAAGGAAATACTAGTGAGTTCCAACTGAAAGAAGGTTTAATGTATAAGGGAACACACTTATGCATTCCTCAAGATGGAGACAGATTGCAGTGGATTCGTGAAGCACATACTTCCAAAGTCGCTGGACATTTTGGAGTAAAAAAAATATAATGAATTTTCGTCGTTATGTCTATTGGCCAAGGATGCATCTCGATGTTTCACGATACATTCGCGGTTGCGTGCAACACATCGAAGCCTTCTAATAGGAAGTTCGGACTGTATCTTCCATTATCAGTACCTAGCAGGCCTTGGGAGAGCATTTCGATGGATTTTCTTGGTGGATTACCTAAAACTAAGTCTGGTTTTGACTGCTTGTTTGTGGTAGTAGATCGTTTTAGCAAGATGGTGATTCTTATTCCATGCACGAAGACCATTACTGGAGAATGAGTAGCTAAGTTGTTTTTCCAACATGTGTGGAAACATTTTGGCTTGCCTACATCGATTATTTCAGACAGAGATAGTCGTTTCTTAAGCAATTTTTGGAGGTCATTATGGGGAATGATGGATACCAGGTTGAAGCGAAGTACTGCTTTTCATCCACAAACCGATGGACAAGCAGAGGTCTTTAATCGGACTATGGTACATTTATTAAGGGGTTATAATTCCAAGCATCCAAAAACTTGGGATGAAAGTCTCCCTTATTTACAGTTTGCTTTTAATAGAGCAATTCATGGTTCAACACTCAAATCTCCATTTGAGGTTTGTTTGGGTTTTCTTCCACAAAGTCCTTTTGATATGGTATTCTCTGTAAGTGACAATGTACTTAGTGGAAAAGAAGAAGAAGAAGAACATGTTCGAGCACAAAGATTTCTCGAACGAGTAAGCAAAATCCGTAAAGAGGTAGAGGCACAATTGCAACGGTCACAACAGCTGTATACAAATCGCCATGACAAGCATCGTATGCCATGCAAATTCAAAAAAGGTGACCTAGTATGGTTACACCTTGGTAAAGAGTGGTTACAAGGAGAAGGAAAAAAACTCAAGCCTATCCGTTATGGACCGTTCAAAATCATCAAACAAATTGGTGATAATGCATTCCAACTCGATCTACCACCATACGTGCATATGTACTCAATCATTAATGCCGAGAATTTGAAGCTATTTGAACCATCTCTATTGGATGATGATCCTGACGAAGACACTCGTCTTCCTTCAGTTGATGACTTAAGGATGGAGGAAGAAGATCATTTAGAGGTGGATATTATCTTGGAGCAAAGGGTTCGTGAAACAAGGCGTGGGAAGTATGAGAATTTCTGAATTGGCAAGAAAGAGCAACTTCCTAGCAAATCAAAGTGGTATAGACGAGACAAGGCAGAAAAAGAATTTCCTCATCTCATGATTTAGCTTAATCAGGAGCTCAAGCATCTTAAATGGGGGAGCCATGATCCAGGAGGATCTTACGAATACGATAATATAACTATAATTAATTATGTTAAATAATTCTTAATTTTGCATGGTTTTGCTACGTCAAAGCTGCTAAACCATTTAAGTTTTATGGTTTAAACATCAATTGTTATTTTTAGTTAGCTATTATTAGAGAGCCAAAGTTGTATATAAACCTTCATTGGTAAATGAAGTTGAAGGAGAATTAAAAAGCGAATTATCTTTTTCTTTCTTTTGTTTTTCTTCAAAAGTTCAATTTCCCCTCTTATATTGAAGAAGTCTATCTTCCAAAGAGAAGTTACGACTCTTTACTCCTAAAATTAGGAATTAATAGTTCTATCACCAAGAAGTTTTTTGGATCAATATCTCCATAAGTAAATCCCTCAAGTATACATGGGAGCAAATTGCTCTGTATAAGTTCCAAAGGAAAATGTGTCATGTAGTGTGGAAAATCCCTGAATGATTCAGATTACTTGAAGTAAGTCATGGAAGGATAAAGCATAAATTATGTACTCAATACCAATGGATGGTATAAATTGCCTTAGTGAGTACTATCGTTATGATATTGTTGCAACACACTAAAATCTCTTGCAAGAGTCGATGACATTAAATTAGAACTCCTAAAGAGTTGATGATATTAAATTAGAACTTCTGAAGAGTCAATAAAGATTATAAAGTGTTGAGATAAATATTGTCTCGAACTGCAGATCGAACAATACGCCAACACGAATCTTATCCATGATGTTTATGATATTAAAGAATCCTATGGATTGAAGATCATGAGTTGAACACTCAAGTGGCTAATTAATAGACACTAAGGAAAATCATTCATCCTCGTGAGGGAACTGATAAATTGATATTTGGTCCAAAAGTACCACAACTTAGTAAAGTATATGCTTTATTGTATTTGGCACAATACACTGAATGAAATTAAGCTTATTTATTAATATCTCCGAGAAATTACAGACATGAGTTAAAACAAACAAATAGGAGGGAACCTTCACAAATGTTGCTTATGTGAAGCCTCAGTACTCAGAAGTACCCCAGAAAGGGGAGATACCAGAGGTTGATTATTTGGAGCCTCAATACTTGGTGGAACTCTAGACAGCTGAGACAATGGGTGTCTTTGGAATAAAGACTCGAACCTTTTATTTTCATTTTGAGTTCGACCTTCGGATTCCAGTAGCTGGTCGAGCTTTCTTTTCATGCTTGTCGAGTAACTATTTGCAAGCATGTGTAACACTCTATTCTCGTGCTTGAGCCCTCTAATCTCTTGTTTAAGACTTGTCGCCTCAACCATCAATGATTCAACTTGGCGAGTTTGAGCAAGTAAGCGCTGGGCCATATTAGAAACAGAGCTCGCACACTAATACTGAGAGTCAATGAGTCTTGAATGGCTGACTCATCAAAGCGGTTTGAAAGGATTCTGTTATCCTTTAGAGTAAGCAGATTCCTAGCTACCACTGTAGTGGTTATGTCATTCTTCATCACAGAGTCCCCAACTGTAAGAGAACCATTAGAAGATAAAAAAGACAGGTGCTATATATTATCCTGACGTGGCTCGTCTGTATCAGTCCTGAGACTCAAATCTAAGAAAATGTTAGATGGGCAAGCCATTTTCAGAAATGATGAAAGAAAAAGGAGGTCAAATAAAATCTTAGAAGTGTAAGAATGGGAAATTTCTGCAAGCAACAATTTTCTGAGTGTATCTGAACAAAATTGATATCTCTATAAAAGAAAAAGCAACAGGGTGACCTGTTCAAAAATCGAAGAGACACCACTTTCCGAATTTCAAAAGCCAGATTTTCAGGATAAAGTTCGTCAACATTTCTCAGACGTAATCTCAGCTTTTTGGATATCACGTGCAACTTTGTCAAAGATCTCCGATAAAGTTGAAAATGCGCGAATCTTACTGTTCTAATTACACCACAGTTGCTGACAAAAGTAAAGGCACATCACCACTACCTGCTATCAGGAAATCCCTATATATGTCGACATCTATCCTACATAACAAGGCAGATTTGAAAAATATCTAACTATTCCTCCTCTCTGAAAATGCAACTTTAACAAAGCATCTCAGAATACTCAGTTTTCTTCCTCTCCGAGAATACCTCTTCAAACAAGTCACACTAGAGCAAGAGTATCTCATATCATCAAGGTCGAAAGCAAAGGTATCTCATATCATGATTTCCCTTGTCCTTTTTCTTTGTTGTTGCTCTTACCTGCAAGACGAGGAAAAAGAAAGCAATAAGTCAGAACTTGAAATCAAACTTCCAGTCAGGAACCGACTGCCTGGAAACTTTCCTGATTGTTTACCTAGCATTGCTCTTTAGTACTCATTTTCAACTATTGATATGATGATAGCTGCCAAGCATGATGAGTTGTTGAGAAGTGATGTTTTGAAGGACTATCCAAATGCAAGGGTTGCATTTCACTCCTGCATCAGAGGACAAATACTGCAAGAGAAGATTCCAAATCTGCATGGGAAAAAACTAGGGAAAATACCACTTCTGCAAAGGGAACAGATAAGGCAAGTGAAAATGATACATTGAAGCTCATAGAGAATCAACAAGCGCAACAAACACGTGCCGATTCATCCCTGACAAAGCCGAAGATCATTTGCCGCATGAAGTTCCTCATGGTCCAATTTCATTCAAGATCAAGCCTCGACGGCCCTTGAAGAAATCACAAGTCTGATTCAAGATTAAGTGTCCACCACTCTTGAATCAAATTCAGCTCCAGATAAAATGAGTAAATTCAGACCTTTGGAGCAAGTCTAGTAGAAGGTCCTCTAGCCCAGTTCAATAAAAAGCTTGTGGAAAGTCAACAAGTGCAACAAATGTGTTATTACTCATCAAGGGGAGCATAAAAAATAGATTAAGATTTTAAGGCTTTCCAAGGAAGATACCACTTCTACCTGGGGACAGATAAGACAAGTGAAAATGATTGGAGTGGTAGCCAGCAGCGACGTCACAGTTTATGGCCATCCAAGGGGGAGTGTTGTAAATAGAGTGGATGTCTACTCAAAAGGAATCAAGTAATGGTTATCAATCAAATTGTTTTTGGTGCTTGACAACCATTGGCCACTATGACTATCCAACTAGTTGGTATTTGCCTATAAAGTCAATTGTTGAAGATGAAAGCATAGAGATACACAAATACAAGAAGCCTCACGGTTGAGAAGAGAGAAAAGAAAGAAGAAAGAAGAGAGGAAGAAGAAATGAGATAACAGAGAGAGAGATATCCATGTATTTTTATTATTTCAGATTATAAATGAAAGCATCACTACTGCCCCGATGACGTACTCCAATCACACTAACTGTAGAGGAACCTCATAAATTTTGTGTATTGATTATTTATTCCACTGCACACACCGTCGATTTTACATCTAGCACTTCTATTCTTGTTAGGAGCATCGCCTTCCTGTTTAGTTGATGTGTATGTTACATTGATCCAATAGGACGGAAGTGGATCTTTGTAGTTTGTGTTTGCCAAATTGAGCTTATTGACTGAAGGTGAAAGGAGATGTTTTTACCAAATGTTACATAAAATAATGAAAAGTTTAATGATTGCAAACTTGAGTTTATTCTTAGAATAGTTTATTCTGTTTACTATTAGTTTTTTGGAAAGTTTCAAACAAACAATTTCAATGAAATCTTTTACATTGTTATTTTATTATGCTTGACTCTATATATTCCTCTATCCATAACAAAGTTTATGTTGTTCCTATTAACAATTGTTGTCCATTTACTCAAGTTTGTATTGAACATGGGGTCTTAAGTAAAAGAGTATATGCTCTTAACCAATTGATCTACAAGCCTCTTTAGAAGAACTTTTAGGATATTATTATTAGTACTCTAAAGTTCTTATTGTACAGTCCTCATAAGTGCACAATGAGATTTTTAGAGTGTCATTAAGAGCATTGCCACCAGTTGATGAAAGGCAAGGCAAACACAACAATGTTGGCCTTAAGCCCAAAAAACACCTCCAGTAGTCCAAATAAGTAAGGGTAAGTGGTGGACCAATCACTGTCAGCCTAAGTGCCCAGCCTTCTCATGCTCGGCCTATTGCCTTCATGCAAGCTAACGTTAGTGCACTGTTTTTATTTATTTTTGTCAGGCGCATGTACACATGCACGACTCAGGGAGAGGGGTGACAATGCTACAGTTATGGGCCTCGCTGCAGTAATGCACTCATATTTTTTTTTCCATCTGTAGGTATACATGGTTCCATTTAAAGCCAATGGATTTCCAACAGCCAGATAATTTGGACCACTAAAAATCCAACAGTAAAGAAAATTTGAAAATATCATCGTTGGACATGTGGCAAAATATGGTTCATCTGATTTCAGATCAGTTTGAGAATGAGCAGCCACCATTAATTCAACAATAAAAAACAAAAACAAAAAAAAATATATATATAATTTTTTATATTATTGTTCTATAAATACCTAACCATTTTTTAATTTTTTATTATAACAATAAAGCATAGATTAGAAAGAGAAACCCCTTACATAGCTAGTGCCATTATAGTCAAATTGAAAAGCTAAAAAGGCTTCCATAGGGAGGCAAGTATCCCAAATACAAACATTAGAGCTTTTTAGACCTGCAATCAACATAGCGTCTGCAACAAAGTTTGATTCTCTGAAAATATGGCTCCATCTAATATCTTGGATGCTGTTAGTGCACCACCGGATGTCCTCAATGATGGGTTTAAGATTCCAGGGCACCTCACAAGCACCACAAACCGCATAGATGACAAGTTTAGAGTCACCTTCAACCAAAAAATACCTTCAAATCCTTCTTCTAGCCCATAAAAGTGCTTCACGAAGAGCTAAAGCTTTAGCAACATTGATAGACACTGAGCCAAAGTTCATAGCACCAGCCAAAACAGGTTTACCATTCTTCACTTCTAGCAACGAAACCCCCAGCCGCAATTGAGTTTGAAATAGAACCATCAAAATTAATTTTAATGAAAGGGCTAAGAGGGCATTGCCATTTAATCAAGCTCTCCTCGACACTATCTTCCGTTTTGGCATCAGGCATAGCGTTCTCCTTGATGTAATCATTTGCCAAGAACAGACCTATAATAAATGATCTGTAATGGATAGGATTTTCATTCTTGAAAATACTTGCATTTCTATCATTCCAAAGTTGCCAACAAATAGCCAGGGCTTTACTTAGACAACTAACTTCATGTTTTCCTTGGTGATTTAATCCATTCAACCAATCATTAATTTTGAGGTTATTGTCACTGTTAGAGAGAGAAAACTCATTTGAATGGTTCCAGACTTGCTTAGCATACTGACAATGGAGAAAAAGATGGTCCTGATCTTCCTCATGGTTATGACACATCGAGCATTGATTAATTACAGTAGGAATAAAGCGACTAAGTCGTTTACTAGTTTGTAATTTACCCTTGATAAGGGTCCATGCAAACAGCTTAATCTTAGGCGGAAGTACTTGTTTCCATATCTTATTAATAAGACTCTGCACTGGAGACACATTTACATTCTCCCTTTGGATCCACATTGCAGACTTCACAGAAAATTTTCCATTGGCACTAGGGCTCCAAACCACAGTGTCTTTAGCATTATTCAGAGGAAGAGGGACATCACAAATCTTATTAACACTGTCAGTGTCTAAAATCAAATTCAGCTTATTTCTGTCTTAATGACCGTTAGATAAAAAAATCCGATACTTTGGCATCTCATTGAATACCATGAAATTGGTCCACTGGTATGAGTTGGAAAATGAGGTGAGGAAAAACCCAGTTATGGGTCCAGAACAAAATATCATTGCCATCACCCACCACCTATCTCATGCCCTTTAGAACTATATCCCTAGCTCCCAAAATTCCTTTCCAAGCTAAGGAGTGATATTGTTTTACTTTAGCCTCCAAAAAAATTTCATTCCTAAGGTATGTCCTTCTAATTATATTTGCCCACCAACTATCCTTGTCAAACAAAACTTTCCAACCAAGTTTAGCAAGACAAGCATTATTAAAATGGTCAATGTTTCTAATACCTAAACCACCCTCCATTTTAGGTCTACAAATTTCCTTCCAACCAATCGGGTTACAATTATGAGTATTACCCTAGAAAAAATGTCTGTAGTCATTGTTTAATTGACTAGTAAGTTTGTTGGGGCATTTAAAGCAATACATTATGTGATTAGGCATACCTGTGAGATTTGCTTGGATAAGGGTGAGTCTCCCTGCCTTTGAAAGAGTATTTGCTTTCCAACCAGCCAATTTTTGCTTGACCCTTCGCATTAGCTCGTTAGCAGTCAAAGGATCCTTCCAGAACACAATGTTATGTATTCCAAGGTTTTTACCAATAGTAGACTTATGCTATATTTGAAGAATATTTACAATTTCATTTTTAACTTGACTATTTGTTTTTGCAGAGAAGTATAAAGAAGGTTTATTGAAATTGATTTGTTGCCCAGAGGCTACCGCAAAATTGTTTAAAACATCAATAGCATTCCTAGCGCCTTTTATAGTAGCTTTAGTAAAAATAAGACAGTCATCCGCGAACACTAAATTTGAAACCTTATAGCCAAATTGGGAGGTAAATATATGCCAATGTGGGATTTAGGGATTCTAGTTAACTCGTTTAAATTCCTAATTAGAGGTTCCATACAAAAAATGAAAATATAAGGAGATAAGGGATCACCTTGTCTAATACCTCTGCTTGCAAAGAAGTATCCATGTGGTTCACCATTAATGTTGATCAAAAAGGAAGTTATACACTCCATAACTAAGTTGATCCACCTTTGGCAAAAACCAAAACTCTCCAACACATATTTGATAAAATCCCAATTAAATAAGTCATAAGCCTTTTCCAAATCAAGTTTGATGTCTAAGTCACCCGTTCTACCCTTCTTCCTATTAAAACTGGTGAATAATTCATGTGCAATCAAAATATTATCCTGTATCGATCTTCCTAGCGCAAAAGCTCCCTGGTTAGGAGAAATGCATAAATGGAGAATAGATTTTAATCTGGCACACATCACCTTGGTTATAATTTTATAACTCACATTATAAAGACTAATCGGACGATAATTATTAACAATCTCTGGGAACTCCACTTTTGGGATTAAAGCAATATTCGTGTGATTAATTAGATGAAGGCTAGTATTATTTACAAAGAAATCTTTTACCATGTTACACATTGAAGGTCCAACCATAATTCAACACTCCTGATAAAAACTAACATGTATTCCATCTGGGGCAAGCACTTTGAGCGCTCCAATACTTTTAACAGCCTCCCAAATTTCATCATCACTAGGAGTAGCTATTAATCTGCAGTTCTGTTCATTTGTTATACATGGTTCAATGGATTTTGTACATAGTCTAAATTGACCATTGGAGGGTTTTTGTCCCAGAGTAAATCTCATTTTGAACTCATTAACAAAAACCTGCCCCAAACCCTCACCTTTAGACCACCAAAAACCGTTACCATCCCAAATTTTGTTTATTTCATTTCGTTTTTTCCTTATTGTAGCACTCATTTGAAGGAACCTTGTATTCTTATCACAATTCGTAAGCCAATTGGCTTTAGCTTTTTGGGCCCACATTATTTCTTCCTCCTTAAGAACTTGAGAAAATTGCTTATTTATCTGAGCTTCTAACTGAATTTTATCATGAATGAGCCCTATATTAGAGATGCCATTGCAAGACATAATTTCCTGTTGAACTTTGTTAAGGTCATTTAAGATCTTCTCTTTTCTCTCTTTGACAGAGCCAAAAACCTCACGGTTCCAATCTCTTACAAGGAAAGAAAACTTACTCAAGCAGACCCTTAACCATCTTCTTAATTATATTTGTTGTAATGCTATCATTTTTCCTTGTATTTTAAATAATTTGTTAAATTAAACAATTGATTTATTTTCAAAGTATTAAAAAAAATTAAAAATATTAACTTGCCCTTACTCTAGCCCTTGCCTTTTTCAAATTGATGGAGTTGTACAAGGCAAGTATTGTTCATAATAAATAGTAAGGGCAACTTACATGCTATTTCCCTGCATTGTTCTTATCTTTACCAGCTGGTGGAGGTGCTCTAACATTACCTATTTTTTAGTGTTATAGGCAAATTCATATTCAATACCAATTTTAATAAATATTGGGGTGTGATATCAACACACCCCTTTTTACTTCCCTCACACCTTTTTGGATTTCGGCCGTCGGATCGGATAAATTAAAGAAGATCTAACGGACAGAAATTAATAGGGGTGTGTGAGAAGTAAAAAGGGGTGTGTGGATAGCACACCCCTAAATATTATAAGGAAAAATACCAACTTTAAGAAAAACTATCAATCCATTATCTTTCTATTTAGATTAAGCCACAAATTGTGGACAAATACACTTATTAGCATAGCATTGTTTATATTTTTCTCCACATTGCACATGACCCACATGCCACCGGTGCCAATGCCAGAAATTGTAGTCGGTCACGGTTATTGTACAACAAAAACAATAAAGCCTTATCGCACCAAGTGGTGTCGGCTATATGAATCTTAAGATGTCACTACGCTCGGTTTTGTGTCAAGCCTATGACAATGTATGAATCCTAGAACACCACTGAGCTCGATTTTTTTGGCCACGGTCATTGTAGCTGAAAAAGAATTAGTCATCGCAAAATCAAGTCACTATTCACCAGTGACAAAAAAAAATATATGGACAACCTTTTCATCTTCAACTATAATTTGTGTGAGTTTATTGCTTTTTTTTTTTTTTTTGTGTATATTGAACAAAATTAGAGAACTTATGAAAAAAATTCATTACTGAACATGCTTTTCTAAAGGGCACTGTTGGAAAGTGATATTAAGAATGAAAATTTTGATCGGCCGGTCGCCAAAAAAATTGATCAACTGGTTGTAGGAAAAGGTTGGGTGGTCGAAAAATGTGGTAGGACTAAGCGACAATCATGTAATTATTTTGACTTAGTAAAATTCATAGAATTGTTTTGGTTGATTTTTTTCATTGATACTTAAACTAAAACATGATATTGTTAGCTAAATTTTTTCTTAGAAAAATCTTAGGTTTAATTCTCGTCAAAAGCAAATTTAAATCACTTTACTATGATTAGCTTATTGTGATATTTAACCTACTCTCTCACTTCCTTGTCTAAATAATATCGTTTGTTAAAAAAAAAAAAATTCAATTCCATATGCCAAGTTGCCAACACATAACCCATCATAAAGATTCCAGAACCATCTTTGTCTCTCATTAATGGTTTTTTCTTTGTTACAAGCAAATATTATGGTGGGGGGAATCTAACTCGAGGAGTCAATGCATAAATGGACTTTTTTTTGGAATAAGATCACTATTATTTTGACGTCTTGATCAACCAATACAATATTATCTTAAGTTTATCTCCGCATGACTCTGTATTATTAAACCAAAACGTTTCGATAAATCAAGTGAATTTGTTGATGTAAGTTGTTCTCTAGTTTATGTAATAAATGGTCTTAATAAACTGAGTTACAAACTCGTTAAAATGTCTGTTTAGTGGATTGATTTGCCTCTCTAAAATAAAATCCACTTTATTCTCACCACTCAGTACTACTGTCTAGTGGTATTCATCTTCACTTAGAAGTGAGAGGTCTTAGGTTCGAATCTCATGAATAGCAAATTTGATACCAAATTAGGCTGCCCATTGTGTGATTTAGCTGAACTCCCCATTTTCCTAATATAAAAATATTAATGTACTAAAAAATCCAACTTTATTCTCGACCAAAACTTCTGGTGGCCCATTTTTAGTTATATTTATGGAAATGAAGGACCATAATTCCAATGTGTCCCATGGGAATTTACTTTTCTTCCTTATGTTCCATAAATAAGTAGCTAGATTACTTTTCTTATTTGCTTTTATGATGTTGGTATTTACTTTTAAAATGGCTGGGATACAGATCATCATTAGAATCACAATCAAGTAACACAATTTCACATAAGAAAGATATATTCTTTTTTACCTTATCTTTTGACACAATGTTTTATAATATTGGCACAGAAATTGTGCCAAAAAGATAAGATGACAGAGAATCCATAAAGAGTCTCACTTTTGAGATAATTTCTCTATTTCATTTAGTTTCTTTGAATTATGAAACAAAAAATATTATATAGTGTTTGTGTCAACTGTGCGTTGTAGTATATATGCTCTGTGAGTATTTATATTATATATATATATATATATATATATATATAGAAAATCTTTAAAGGAAAGGATTTTTATTTTATTTTATAAAAATTGGAATTAGTTGTGGGGTCCAGACTACATCGAACTTTAACGATCCGAACCTTCTATTTTTCAAGTTGCACCTCATAGATCATCCTTACAAAATATTAGCCAAATAAAAAATGTTCAAGATATCTAATTGGTTTCAAAGAAATTAATGAATATTTTGTTATATAAGAAACAATGCAATTTTATCTTAATAATTAAATAGGCAAATAGTTTCTAATTGAATTGAATTTTTGTAAGGATGATTTATGAATCGAAACTTACAAAATAGACGGTTCGAATTGTTGAAGTTTGATGTGGAGTGAGCTGCACAACTAATTCCATTTAAAATAAATAAATAAAAATACTTTTGCATAAAGGGCCTGTATATATAGTGTGTATAATATATCCTGCATGCAATAATAGAGTTTACAAATGATGCAAAAATGGAAGAAAGTGAGCACGTTTTCATGATCAATGGTGGGTACCAAAATGAATTCCATGGAAGATGGCCTTGCTGTAAATTGGGCCCACCATGGAATGGCTAATCATGTGGTGGGTTTTTCATCATTCTCGAGCTGTAAATTGACTAAATTGATCACCAAGCTAAGAAGTAAGATATTTCTGTGAGATGAGAGTCTCGTACCTAAATACCTACTCGGGGAAAAAAGTCCAGCTGCATGCATGCAGCTGACGATAATAAGTTAACATACAAAGCAAAAATTATCTTAAGTTTTTTGGGTTGGTGATCAAGGAATAGGGCTTTTTTAAGCCTATGAATTGGATGCACTAGTGTTTGAAAGACAAAATTTGAGGTTATCAAAATTTAAATATGTTAATTCAATTGTACACCTACACCGGTGCATGTTTATGGTAGTTCATTATTAGTTATAGGGCTCCAACATGACTTGAAAGTTTAGAAGATGAATTGCTTGATCTTGGCAGTATCATAATATTGAGGAGTGCAAGAGAGTTATTTTGACGTGCCAATAATATCTACCAAAACTAGCTGAGCAACCAATAATCAATGATCACATGGATGAATCGTAACTATGTGATTTTTTTCTTTAAGAAATAGCTAACCATTTAAGAACTCTTATTTTCTTCATGTGCACTATGAAGCAATAGGCTAAAATAAGAGCGTTATAAAGAAAACTTAATTGGTGTGTTAAAACCGCATAGTGAATAGTGTTTTTTTCTGCCCCCGCTTTGATCACTGGTAACACATTCAAATGAAGGAGTATGAACTTAATTATTATAAATAATAAAATATGGAAATATGAATTCCTCGAAGGCGTTGACTAATATGGTTAAATACAGTTCTAGTTGCATCTTATCCTCCTTGGAAGATCTGAAATAAAGCAAAAGTAAATGGCTGCAATCACCAAGTTATACACCTTGTGCTCTCTTCTAATGGCATCACTATTTGCTTATTCTGCATCTGTGCAGCTAAATGACCCTGGTAAGGCTCTAATCTTTTCTCTCCATTCTTATGGAAATTTTCGTAAAAATCCAACCTATTTTTTCTCAATTTTTACTTCTTTAGATTGGTACTTTTGGTTTCCCCTCTACCTTGGTGCTTGTGTTGTTAATCTGGTGATTTGGGCTGTCTCATCCAAAGCAATCAACCAAGTTGCTGAGGCTGCACTATGGCTTGGAATATTTTTGTTCATCAAAGTCACAGCTGAAAGTGCTTCTCTGAAAGGTGCTTCTGGGTTCTTGTCTCTGGATTTAAGTGATAGAGTTATTAGGGAAAAAGTAGGAAGTGGGTTGGTAATAATCTCCATGCTTTTGCAATTGGCAGCATCAAAATCTTCATCAGCAAAAGCTCTCCTACAACAAAGTTATTATCCAACATATGTTAAATATGGTAAGACCCATTTATCTGCCTCATTTATCGTATTTATTATTAGGAATTTCCATTATATTTTCCTTCTTTTATTTATTTGGACACTTAATAGTAAAATGTCAAGGAGACCACATTGTTGTTCCGTAGTATACTATCTATATATGATAAATAACGTGTAAATGTCAAGTCAATTAACGGATTTATCTTATTGTATTACTCAGGTTAATAATAATGAACTGATTTTTTGAATGCATATTAATGAAATGATTTGGTTTATCAATTTGCATTTTAAACAGGTATGGCAGTTTTGGACTTCCTTTTGTCTTCTTTGCGGTCCAAAAAGGTGAAATGAAGTTGTGATAAAACACACAGAAACAATGCATCAAAGCGTGAAACTACATGGAATCTTTGTCGGTGATTTTGTCTGGTTTTTGTTTGTTCTAGAAAGTAGTCAATGCCATAATTTTTGCCTGTTTTTCGTAGCAGAAGCCATAACCGTGGCAAATTCTAACGTCTAACCAATTGTATGAGATATAATTCAAATAATTTTTTACGGTCGTTTGTTTGAGATTGCTTCTTAAAGGCTTTCTAACCCTCAAATCATATTTGACTGCATTTGGCCAAAAACTAAGCGCTTAGGCCGTCTAGGCGGCCTTGTAAGCATGCTCATATGCTTTTTCAAGAAGCACTTGAATTTTTTAACAAAAATTTCAAGTGTACGACTAGCACTTCTAACAAAAGCACTGAAGAAAAAAGATGCTTCTTTGAAAAGCAATCCCAAACAAGCCAAAAACTTTCATTCAAAACTGCAGCTATAGCTAACAAAAGTGAGAAGGAAATTTAGTTTTAACATCTCAAATTTGCATCTCTCGCTCTTACACCAAATCATATTCTTGTACATTGTCGCATGAGGACAATACATTATGCAACTGCAGTAAAAGAACTAATAACACTGAGAGAGAGAGAGAGAGAGAGAGAGAGAGAGAGAGAGAGAGAGAGAGAGAGAGAGAGAGAGAGAGAGAGAGAGAGAGAGTAATCGAAGAAGCTGGGATCGTTGAGCAAAAGTAGAAAAACTATCATTTCAACAAATAGGAAATATATATGAATTGGCCATTTAAGCATTGCATCACTACAAAACCTAATAACTTGTACCAGGAAAAGAAAGAAAAAAAAAACCATCTACAGTTAGCTAATCCAAAGCGGCTACGGGATCAACGAAAGTAAACAAAAAAAACTGAAACAAGGGAAAACGGTGAAGTTTGTCATCCTCAACTCTTTAACGAACTACTAAAGAAAAAACATTGGTCCAATCTACCTGCGGAAAAGATCATACACGGTATTGGAGCAGATTGAAAGCTGAATAAACCCTTGTGTCACTGCTACGACCCAGTCAATTTTATTTTCAGCTGGATCCAAGATCCGTTTTATTATCAACGGATGGATCATAAACGGCAATGACTTGAGAACTCACCACCGGGTGATGCGGAGATAATTTGCTTTTCACAATCTGCCTTTTCATTATTGAAGCCCGGGCAAGTGTATGCTGAGATTGCAGGAGCAGAGTGTTCATTCGAGGTTTAATAGAGTCGCCCCCGGCACGCGGAAGCTCCACAATGGCATGGATGTCCTTCTCCAGGAAGACGTTTATACCGATAGTCGTACGTTATTTCTTCCCCCAAAGCTATCTGCTCACATACAGTAGAATTATCAAGAATAACGTTAGTCACTTTAAGCACTGTAATGCATATCAGTTGTAACGAGCCGTCATCAATTGTACATCAAACACCATCGTCAATTGGCCGATGGTAAGGAATAACTTAGCAACCGACGATGTAACCATCACAACACGGTAAGTTGGGAATCTTAATTTTCCGAGATAATTACTAATGCATCATGCACAAATAAAATCATTTTATGAGAAGAAATGAGACTGCTTACATCGCGATTTGCATAGAGACCAACATGTGCACACAGACTATCCATGCTTTCCACAAGAACTTGGTGATTCACAAGATTAGGCAAGCAGCTACAAAAGAAAAGCATATGTCAAGTATATCACAAGGCACTTGAATTGCCTAAGAAATTTGAAATTTATATATATATATATATATATATTATATAATTCAGCAGCGTCTTTCATTACCTATGATTGATGAATCTTGAAACATTTCCATAGTTTGTTGAGTCAATTACATGATGGGCCTGTCCTTCGATCAATCTACTCATATCGTTAACATGAGCATCAATTTCATATAAGTAACTGTCTTTTCCATACCTGATCATTCATAAGGTACCATTCAAATAATGCACAAAAACTGGAGTAGAGTAAAAACAATAGCTGTATCTATCAGAACAAAACTGAAACCTGTTGCGCCTTTCATTTGCTTCATGCTCATCTAAAACCTCGCCTATGTACTCACAAACAAATGTGCCGCGGAGGATCACTTCACCTGCCCTGACTCCCCATCCCTGCAATTGGGTACTGAAGTCAATCCAACTCTTGAAAAATACCAAAAACTGAAATTTAACACTTCATCTGTTCTTTATATCTCTAGGGGGGTGGGGAACAAAAAAGAAGGAAAGAAAGGCTACCTTTTTCTCTGTTTTGAAGACTTCCAATTTCACTCTTACTCCATTCTGCAAAACCCTATTAGGACAAGATCTAGTGCAGCTGCACATCTGATTGCATTCGTAAACAAGGTACCCTTCCTGCACGATTTCAAAAGAGCAATAAATCAACCTCATGTTCCCACTAATAAAAAACAGGAGAACGAAAATTATGTGAAAATCAAGCATGGTATGAATCTCTTTGTGCTTTTTTAAATAAAGATTCTGTGGGGACAGGTCAATGGCACTACCCTCCCAAGAACCTGTGCCACGTTCAAATCCAGAATATATCTAACGTATGCATGTATATAGATTGAGAGAGAGAATACAATGATCTAAGTGGGAACTATCTCAGGTAATATTTTTCTCTAGCAAATGGTTAAGACAGAAAAAAACAATCTTCAATATAGAAAAATCCTGTTTTTTATGTGCTTGTCCGTAACATGACAAACAACACAGCAAATTTACTGCTTTCCAAGGTATAAATGGTTATCAAGCAAAACGAAAAAGAAGTTAAAGACTTCCAACAATGGAGAACATACCACCATCATATGTGATCAAGGGCAACACTTAAAAAACATGTACTGCAACTAGAGAGATGAGACTGGTGGTTGGTGGTAGATTTTGATTGGCATACCTCCAATATAATTCGACCACTCTCATCATATGGGAATCTGCAATGCATGGATTTCCCGTAGATGTCTTTTGCATCATCATAGTCATTATCAAAAAGGTAAACATGATCACATGTTTCAGGACGGCATGTAGAATGCGTGCATGAACACCCCAATTGCAAACTCTGCAATGAAAATGACGAAAAAAACATGTTAAATCTCAACAAAAATTGGAAAACAAAATTGCAAAAACAATAATGTGTTGAATCTATATGTTCATCTTTAAGTCATAGTAAATGCATACTATTAGAGAACAAAAGTATATTGTAATTAGGATCCTAGTGGACTCGAACATTTGGCCCCGGGTTTGTTTAGGGATATAATCTAGAATTTTAAATTAAGTTATTTGGTTATTTTTTTAGTTTTCTGTAATGAAGGTCATGATTAATATATCTCATTCTCCCTATTTTCTTGACATGGTAACAATGCAAGATCTAGTCTTCTTAATCGTTCTCAATCAGATAGCTTCAATGAAAATGTTATCATATTGTTTGCCAAACGTGTTTTTTTTTTTTTTTTTTCGTTTTACCTGCTCGTTTATCCAAGGTTTTGGTCAAAAATCTTCAAAATGTACTTGCACATTTACTAGAATTTATGGTGGTCCAGTTGAAAGTGATTCATATTAAACATGTGGCATACATGCATTACTGATATAAAATCAGTGACTGAAAGACATTAAGAACAAAGATTGAAAAGTAATACATACACACACACACACACATATATATACATGTATATATTATATATTATTTTTTATACACACACACACATATTATATATACCTCTATATCGAGTCCCGGGGATTGATGAAGCAAGGGCTTCATAATATAGGTAAAGCTCTCCCACGGCAAGGAAATACCAGCATTAGAACCACCTGCAAGGGCAGGATAAGAATCCAATTGGTCTTCATCTGCAACACAAATCACTGGAACCAATTCCTGTCCAAAACTTATATCATCACACAAGACAAGAGCCTTCTGGAAGGATCTTTGGCTCAAGTGATGTGCATCAATAAGATAGTGGCTCTCATCCACATTCCATTTATCATCACAAGGATCTGATGAAGGTGGAGATCTATGCTCCATAGCACCAACTGGAAGAGGCATCACCGGAGACACAAAGCATTCCCTGAATTCCTTGCATCCTTTAGGGCAAATAAATCCATCTTGATGCCAATCGACCCGAATATTATGCTCGCTGCAGAGCTTGGCTGCCCTCAGATACAAACTTTCTGGCAAGACCCCATATTGTCCCTCCAGCATGGCTTTGAGACTGACCCTGCAGCAAGTAGAGCGAGCAACAGATAAAATGTCTAGGTTACTTGGCCTACATTTTGTTTTCTGCATCTCAGAAAAAAGAATCCTTGCCACTGCTGAACAATGTGAGTCCCCTAATCTAGAAAGACTTGCTGCCTCAGTTGCAAGACGCTGTACATTTATTCCTCCTGTGCCAAGTGACTTCGATGCTTGAATACGTTTCTTCATTGTAACATTTGCCCTATTCCTGATCCTATATGATGCTGCCGCCAAACTTTTTCTCAATCTAGGACGACTAAGTCTCCCAGATTTTAATTTATAAGCATAATAACGTATCCCCTTCTTTGAAGGCCGAGAACTGGCTAAACTTGGCCCCATGTGAGCAGCTTGATGGTGACGACCAAGATCGGGAAGCAAATCAAACTTCAACCCACAAAACCTGCAAACAAACTTTCGTTGACCACTTACATTCTCAGTGTTATTCTCCACAGAAGCTGAATTGTATAACTCAAACTTCCTTGGAGGATCGTCACCAATAGACTGGACAGGCTGAGAAGCTTTTGAAAGCCTGAAATTATCAGGATGAACTGCAAGCACATGCAACCATAACTCATCTGTATTACCAAAGTGGCTTCCACAAGGAATACACTGGAAAAGCATGCATTGTTCGACAAATTGCACACAGTGTCTCTCCTGAACATGAGTTTCCAAGACTTTCTTATTAGTAAAAGAATCCAGGCAGATGGCACATGCATAGCCTCTAAACAGCCATTGTGCTTCCTTTTTATGATTTTCCATCCAGTGAGTTCCAAGTTCCTGGTCGTCTGCAAAATCCTGCGAGCAAACTTTGCACCTAATGACTTGTTCATTGTCATGGTTATCATCCACAGTCCATGGCAACAGAGATTGCTCTTCCATGGCAGACGACGAAACATGTTCACCTTCATCACCATTAAAGCCCCAAATCCTTCTGAGTCTCTCCTTTTCAGTGCAAACCAACTTTGAGAATATTTCCCCAACACCAAGATTTTTAGAAGCTTCAGATAGGGCCCACTGAAACTGTACATCCTTAGGAACAGGATTTCTTAAAGATAAGATACTTTTAAAGAGCTTGTAAAAGAGCTCACATGCTTGATGCAAATTAAACTTTTGCTCCTCTGAGTGACAATCCCTCAAAAGATCTACAAAGACTTCTTTTGATATTATCCTACACTTACCATTTCTTGCACGTTTGAGCCAGCTTGGGAGGTGCTTTTCGCAATATAATGAATGCCTCTTTGGACTTTCCAGACAAGGGTTGCTGTCATCTCGCAAACAAAAGCCAATGCAGCGCTGCTCTCCCGCGATATTACAAGCTTTGGCAGGGGACTCGGACTTCTCAAATAAGCTCCCTCTTTCACGGAAGGCATTACCAGGCACATATGAGACAGGATCCACCTGTAGAGGACTTTCAACATCTCTGACCAATACCATCTCTCTGCATTTTGTGGTCTCTAAATTAGAAATGTTCTCCTCAAACTTTCTCTTAAGTGTATTCTCTGGAAAGTTTGAGATAGTTTTCATATCATTCTTTGGTCTGTGCTTCTTACAAAATGAGGAGCCTTGTAAAGACCGATGCTTACATTTAGTTCCAAGGACAGTTGTGCCTTCACACAGTGGTTGATCACTAGAGTGAGACCCTTCAGCTTTTGTAGAGCTTCCCATGAAGCGAGAGGACAGATGCACACAACAGTAAACATCACCATCATTTGCCCACCTCACACATTGCCTTCCCTTGGCTTCTATATAAGCAATGCACTGTCGATTTTTACTTCCAGGCTCAGAAGTTCTTATGGCAGCTACTTCATTGACTGGTGTCATTTCCACATCTTTGGTTTGGATGAGCTTAGAATTACCAGCTTCAACTAATACTCCGTCCCATTTATCAGCAACTTGCCCGGGTGTGTCTGTTGGTGCTGCTAAATCTTTCATATCTTCTGCTTTATAGGGCTCTGATGCTAACGTAGCAGCATTTGCAGTGTCTCGATTATTAAAGAATTCAGAGTCAATTTCAATGCCTATAGCTTCATCTGATCCCCTAGTTTCCACCTGAGAAGCATTTGCCTCCGCACGACGAACTTCAAGCTTTGGCCTTTTCCTGCCAACTTGGGGATTTGGAGTCAAGGGACCATCACTACTCTGCTTCTGAATGTCTACACTATTCGATATGGGATGAGACGTTGAAAACCATTTCATAACTTCATGCTTCCAGGTTTTCCACTCAGAACCCAGTGTTTGCTGCAATGGTGCATTCTGGAGAGACTGGACTTCATTCCAGAGAATAGAGTCAACTAGTTCCTGAACCAGAAAGGAAAGCGTAAAACCAAAAGCTTGACCAAATGACTTTAACTGCAAAAATTATTTCCAAACAAAATCCAATGTAACAGACACCAGAAGTGAGTTGAAATAGTCTTCACTCATGCCTATCATGATCAAATAAATAACTGTAACAACTCCATTTACAGTGAGCAGAATGATATTCGTTCAGGCGTATCATAATGAAATAATTAGCTATAACAACTCCATTTACACTTACAGTGAGCACACCCAAAATTAAAAGTGATCAACTGCCAAGCATATATATACCAAGCACTGCACATAAATTTTTTTAACTGAATGGTTAAAAACTAAATCACGAGCAAAGAAGCAACTCACTTTAGCTCCATTTACCGGGAACCTTACTGGTTGTACGGAAACAAATTACTAAACGATAAAAGCACTCTTAACAAAAATTATGCAGTATACATACCAGCACAACATGGAAGGAAACAATATAAGGTTGAATTCATAGGCAACCTATTCTCTGAAACTACAGCTACCTGATGCATGACAACTTTTAATACCACAGCACAACCAGTGAACATAGAACATAAATGAGCAGCAAAATTATAATATACCTCCTTCAGTACTTCAATGGTTGCAGCATTACTCGCATTCTGACACTGCTGAACCCAAAAGTTATATGAACGCTCTAACCATTCAGAATTTAGGTAGGTCTGTGATATCATCTGTAAACGAAAATAAAATGGAATTTCTTAATAACTAATCAGAAGAAAAACAAAATATGAGATAAATTAGGGCTTGTTTGGAAGTGCTTTAAACTAACTGAAAGCGATTTTGGTGAAAGTGTTTTTGGGTTCCAAAAGCACTTGAAGTGCATCCTGCGAGAAGCACTTCGCAGGATGCACTTCAAGTGCTTTTTCAAGATTCACTTACATTTTTACTAAGGATTGATTCCAAAAGCACTTCCAAACAAGCCCTCATTTATTTCAGAGCAGAACAAAAATTAAATTTTTTTTTAAAGAGTTCAATTTTTTGTTAATCTGAAAAACATAGTTCAATCATATACATCTAACATGGTAAGAACACGAAAACTCTACAGTATATACAAAACACAAGCATGAAAAATAAACACAAGTGTGCACATAGAATCAATAGATAAATCTGTTCTGAGCTTGAAGTAGTGACAAGTAAAACACGAATGACGATGAGATCTGCAGAAACATGATAAAACAATTTCCAAAGGGGTGCTTCTACACCGACTTTAAAGCTAATTGACTTTCTTCCCAAAAGTTATGGATTAAGGACAACTAAAAGAAGAAATACAATTTGACACAAAAAAGAAGTCCAAAGAACCTCATATATACTTATTAGAGGATTAATTGGTCTTCTTTCACCATCAACATTTGACGTTTAAGGAAAGAAAAAAAAACTTCAACAAACAGTTAATTTCCATTACAGTAAATGAAGACAATGCCTTAGCTCATACTGGAAAAGACAAAAGAAACAGTTTCTGCCCCTATTATTAAAAGTCACAGTATCAACAGATAAAGCTGTTTACACTTTGCAGCTTCAGAAGCATCTTTCCAAGATCAGAATAGCCACTGCAACGAGAAGCCTCCATAGCAAACTCCTTCCAGACGGCCACATCACGAGCATTCTCTATCAAAGCCTACACAAGTTGACATATCTTTAGAATGACATCAAAGCAGAAGAGGATACTAAAGACACATTAAATTGGTTGCTCCGTCTAGGGAAAAAGAAAGTTTTGAGAGAGGATGAGAATCTCACATAAAATCACATACCTCAGTATGAAATTGGTCAACGATATTCAGCATTCCAACAGCCAACTTTTGCATAATAAACCGACGTGCTATGGTCAAATCTTTAACCACTTTTAATCCAACTTTGTGCGTTTTATATGCAATAGGGTGTGGAAATTCATTGATCGAGCGAACAAGTAATGTGTCTGCCCAAGAATAATTCCTTGTGTGTGGAAAAAATATTACAAAATATTTTTTCCTGTCATGAGTTGGTTTTGCTCTCAAAGTCGATAATGGGCAGTCAGCTCGTGCACATCGTATTCCTGTCTGCCACTTCCCTCTCCACTAGGAAAAATAGAGAGGTACCAAAATAAAATGCAATCAGCAATGTTATTTATTCGACTGGTTTCATTCTTTATAGTTTTGGTTAAGGTCAGCAAAGGAAAATGGGGAGGGGTATCAGGATCTATACATCCTCCAATTTATATACGCAAGTATTATCTAACATATTCCAACAACAACACAAAAGCTCAAATTAGGGCTCTCTACATTTCCAGAAATCCCAATACTGGAAGATTGCAATAATAAAGATTTAAACTCAGGACCTCCCACTTTGCCACAATAAAGTATCTAACCAAAAGCTTACAAGATGTGATCCTGGAAAATGTTATATTTGAACGTATTTGAACACTAAGAGTGAAAAAATGAGCAGCCAGTTGGGGAAATCCTAGAACCTGTAAGCCTATGGGTAAAACTAATGAAACTAACCAACTTGATATGCATCAGGCACGAGAAATTACATAAGAAAAGGTTTAAGTTATGAAAACATAGTAATGTCGAAACTGAAGAAACAAAAGTCACCTTGACCCACAGTGCCACAGATTCATCACTTTCTAGCCATGTGGACTCTGAAAGAGATGACTCTCCTTCCCTACTGTTGTTTGGCAATGCATTTTCGCTGCTGTCCACAATCAGATGACTGTTGTCAGAGGTCACACAGGGTTCACTGTAATTCTGTGCATTTATATCATCATCATCAAAATCTTGCGAACCACTGGATGTCTTTTGACCCTCCAATTGATGACAATCAAGAACTGAAGCTCTATTTTGACATCCTTCAGAAGTTTTCAATTCATCAACTGCCTCTGGAACTTCACCTTGTCTTCCTAAACGAGGCCCTTCAACGTTTGGCAATAAGTCATCTGCAGCTTGCACTTTCTTTCCATGTTCACGGCAATTGGATTCCTCGTCACAGACAGAAGTGGTTGCTGAACTCTGTTGAGGGCAATCAGATTGCCCAACACGAATGGTAGAACAAGGGAGCACTTCCATGATCCTACACTAAATATACTGGTGCCATATGATGCGTATGCTATCACTGATTATTTGCCAACCCACCTCTCTGTTCAAACAAAGGTCCAGTTGACAAAAAGGGTCAGAGGAATATATTCGATGACGTACCAAATTGAGAAAACACAAATCCAAAATATACTTCTAATGAACTGGTGAAAGTTAAAAAAGCTGCATCGGCCACAATGAGCATATGTGTGCATACATGCGTTTAGGCTTGTCTCTACATATACATGATTGGAGGAAAAACCTAAAGGCAATCTTGAGAAACCACAATGGCCTTACTTGGTTTGACAATAATAGTATAAGGAATAGTTTTATATCAGCATTCCATTGAATGACCAAGTCAATCATGTCACGATCAAGAAATTAAGGAGAGACATGAGGTAGGAAGGCAGAAGAAAGACTATTTTGTATTCCATTTAAATGGCAAATGCAATGATATGAAATTCACCTTCTTTGAGGAGTTTACCTAAGCAATACATTTCAACTTATTCATAACAAAGGACTGCTAAACAGCAAACCGCAACCTCGGTTTGAACCATATTATTAGGCAACTGACTAATTTAATCCATATCGGCTCAATGGTATAATTTAAAAAAGAACTACATAAAATTCCTGATATATCAATGCATGCAAAAGATTCCATGTATAGAACACCTAGGACGTTGATTCAATAAACTGAAGATAATTTTATTTTGATATTACGGATTACCTACAGAAGACCTAGTCGCATGCTCTGTTATAAGGCAAATTACTTGACAAACTCATATTACTAAGAAAAAATGTTTAAACAATGCATATTAAAGATTGAATATATTTGAGGATTGGCATTATGCAAATGATCATAACCAGTAGATAATAAAAATACCAAACTAAGATAATACCCCCGCAAGGAGCTTGTAGCTCAAGTGGTTAAGAGCATTTAACCCAACACCCGAGGTCCTGTTTTTGAATCCTCCCTCCCCCCTTATTGTTTATAAACAAAGAAAACTATGGTTATACATCTTATCATTGCAAAGTTCTAAAATATAGAAATAGAATACACTTTGGAAAACATCACTTCCATATGCATTCATTTTTTATTTAGAAGTTGTTTAATTCAACTAGCAAAGCCATTTCCAGAAACTAAACCATGTTCTTAATTTAAAAAACAAAAGCAAGAAAAGTAAATTACTTGTTATATATAGAAAAATGAAACTAATATCAATTACCTGTCATATTGTGCACACTAACACATTTACTACTATTCTTCTTTTAAGAAAAGAAAAAAAATCATGAGATCACCTCACCCCACAAAGAAGGAAATTAGTAAAACAATTTTGCAACTTCATAATACCAATTACCTGGCATACTGTGCACACTAACACATTTACTACTATTCTTCTTTTAAGAAAAGAAAAAAATCATGAGATCACCTCACCCCACAAAGAAGGAAATTAGTAAAACAATTTTGCAACTTCATGTGCTAGTTCAAATAAATATATGATTCTGCAAAAGCAAAGGAATTGGACATCGAAAAAGCTCCAGTTGTCTTAAAATATACATCTGCAGCAGAAGCATATTATACAGATACAGAAACAACTTTCAGATATCCAATTATTATTACTGAAATGACGTTGTCAAAATAAAAATCAAATCATTATATACACATAAACCCTTCTACTTCTAGAAATACACACAGCAAAATGTACTAAACAATGGCAACCCATATATTATATCCCAAAGGCATTGTAATGGTGCTCCCAAGTGAGAAACTATGTGACATAAAACCACCAGCTAATGAAGCCCTACACATCTAAAATACCTTAATTTCTCAACAACAAAAATACCCCAAAATCCAACTGCAAGACTCGCCTAGAAAAAAGTTGCATCACACTTTAATTTACCACCAAAGAGCTCACCATGTGAAATTGGCGAACAAACCCTAATTCACTAAACCCAGTAATTAAAATTGGTAAAAGCCAGAGACTTTCCCACCAATTGGTAACATTGTGATGGAAAAACCCTAGAAAAATCCGCAATGGACAACCCGATGTACGGATCGTGAACATGCAGAAGTGGCTACAGATCAAAAAAAGGAAACATAAATTATGTTGCAAAAACATAACACAAACATACCCTTTGAAAACAACATATAAAAACCCCAAGAAATGGTTCCAGTTCGTGCCCTTATATTTACCTACCATGTTAAAAAGGTGGTGTCAAAACCTTAGGGCAGAGGGTTTGGGGTATTGGGTCTGTGGTAGGGTGAGATATAATCATATAATTAGTCAGCAAAAAAATTGACTGCAAAACAAAAGAAAAAAAAAAATGTGACATACATAGAGATGGGCATGGCCAAAATTACAGAGGAGACAGAGCGAGAGGGGAGAGAGTAATGTAGCTCACCTTTAAAGAAGGGGGAAGTTATGGAGGAAGATCACCATTTTCCCATTTGGGTTGGGTGAGATTTTGGGTGAAAATTTGGGGAAATTTTGAGTCTTTTTGTTAAAATTGATTTGGGTTGATGGGTTTTTGGGTAAAAGCCACAATCTTTTCTATTTCTCTCTCAATCTGGCAAATCTTTGGCTAGTGAGTGAAAGGGGGGCTATAGATGTTGCAGGTCCCCGTGGCCTAAAATATGGAGAGGGAAAAAAAAAAGGAAAATACCAAAAACAAATACCAAGATATAGATATCAAGGGATTAGAGAAACAGAGACGTGTGGGGTACAATTACAAAGAAAAAAAAGCCCTACCCTTTTATCAAAAAAGAAGACCGACTGAGTTGTGGGTTTTTGGGGCTGCTTCTAAAATCCCAATTCTTTGTTTGCGTGTATATTTTTAGAGAGAGAAAATTGTTGAGAGAGAAACAAAAGTGTGGGTTTTTTCGTATTTGGGGAGAGAGACTGGGGAGACTCGGCAGGGGAGGGGGGTTTGGGATGTCTGATAAGATCTTCCTGTGTGATTTTTTTGGTCGACCCTCATATCTTTGATTAAAATGAAAAATTACAATTGGGTCAAATTTACACTACGAAAAAAGTGCAAGCTCTAAATGTGAAATGAAAGATCTAAATCTAAACGTAAGAAGTTGAAAACAAAATTTATATCTACAGTGCAATTCACCGAATACTTTTCTTTTCTTTTCTCTTTTTTTTTTTCTGATAAACCACATACTTTTCTTTACTATTGGTAAAGGTCCTTTTCTTATTTATTTATTTGTGGTCTTCCTTCCCATTTGACCTCTTTTTGTACTAAAATATTGAATGGGTTTTTTTCTTATTTAAAAATATAGAGCTTGTTTTGATATACTTTTAAAATGACTGAAAATGTTTTAGTAAAAATACTTTTAGAAACAATTCTTAATAAAAATGCTAGTTAATCTTAAAAAAAAAACACTTAAAGTGCTTTCTGAAAAAAAACACATAACTAGTGCTTCTTGTAGCAAGCACTCAAAGTGCTTTTCGAACCTAAAAACACTTTCTCTAAAAGCGCTTTCATTCATTTTTGTGACATCCCACATCGCCCAGGGGAGTGATCCTTAGGCCATCTCCAACCGATGGCTGGCTAGAGGGCTCGTTTTAGCCCTCTGGCCCTCCAAGATTCTCCAAGATATTAATATTTTAATGAACAGTACAGGGCCATATTTGCTTCCGTCTCCAACCGAGGGCCAGAGGGCCAAAGGGCTCGTTTTAGTCCTGTCACAAAAAACCGTCTCCAACCGAGGGTCAAAGGGCCATAGGGCCAAACATAATTTATTATTTTAATTTAAAAACTACAACTTAAATTTAAAAACAACAACTTAAATTTAAAAACTACAAATTAAATTTAAAAACAACATTAACTTAAATTTAAAAACTACAAATTAAATTTAAAAACAACATTAACTTAAATTTAAAAACTACAACAATTTAAATTTAATATGGATAATCAACATCATCTTCATCATCCGCCATTGTAGGAGTATAGTCAGAGGTAAACAATTGCCGCCGAGCCATAATTTCCTTTTTTTTCATATCAAAATAGGCCTTACTCATTGGAGTGTAATTTGAAGTGTTCCTTTCCATATTCTTGTCATCCATCCCTTCTTGTATTTGTTTGGCCTGTTGTTCATGCCTACACTTCCTTTCTTCCGCCTCACGGGCATTTTGCTCCGCCATTAATCGCAATGAGGCCGCCATTTCAAGTTGAGCAGCGTAATTATCATTTGCCTTGCCCTTTTCCTTCAACCTTCGGGCCTTGTTTCGTCCCATAGGTCTAGGTAAAGCACCTTCGGCCGGAGTAGGAGATTCATTTTCATCCGTATCTACAACTGGGGACGTAGTTTCGAACTCCGGCATAGGATCTACTCTACGTTGAGGTGGATCTTCAAATAATACCCACCCTTTACAAATTTCCCAACAACCGTGAAATTGAAAGGGTTTTGAGTTGCCCTCCATATACAATTCCTCCGCTTGGCGTACCTAGAAAATATAATTACAAAAATTAAAGGAAATTAATTCATGAAAATAAATGTAATATAATTAAACATTTAAAATAAATTATGAAAACACTAACTTCGTCGTAGTAATTGGCGCCGCTTTGATGTCTATTTGCGGCTGCTAATAGTGCTTGATGCCATTTATTCAAACTTGGATGAAGATGTTTCTTCCATCTTGAAGAACAACTCTCATGGCTTCGGGTATTCGGTGGAATGGTGCCTTCGTAGAACTCTAAGTATTTTTTGGTCACACGAGTCCAAACACCTTCACTTGTTTGACAAATCCCCCTCACACTATCTTCCGAGACCCATCTATAAGCCCTGCAAAGAGCTTCATCTTCTTTTCGGGTCCAAGCCCTACCTTTCATTGCAGATGAGGCCATTTTTATTGAAAAAATATTGAAGGAAACTATTGAAAAATTTGAAGAAATATTGAAGGAAATTATTGAAGGAAACTAATGAAAAAATATTGAAAGAAATATTGCATATGAAGGAAATATTGTAGATGAAGTGAAGAATTGAAAGAAATTCATCATATTTATAGAAGAAAAAACAAGATTTAAATTTTAAAAAAAAAATTTCCAACGGCTAGTTGCAACGGCTAGTTTTTTTTTTAAATTATTAGTGTCGGTTATAACCGACACTAATAGTAATTCAAAAAAAAAATTTGCCTAGTTTTCTTACTACTGTCGGTTATAACCGACAGTATTAATAAAACCTTTATTAATGCTGTCGGTTACAACCGACAGCAGTAAGAAAATAATAAATAAATAAATAGCCAGCCCGGGGCTGGCTGGCTGGCCGAAAGCAGCCAGCCCTCCAGCCCTCTCCGATCCCGTGGGCCCCTCCCAGATTCCAGAGCCCTCTGGCCTAGCCCTCGGTTGGAGACAGTTTTAGGGCCATTTTCGGCACTCTGGCCCTCTGGACCCTTCGGTTGGAGATGGCCTTAAATGTATATTCTCATCCCTATCTAGCACGAGGCCTTTTGGGAGCTCATTGGCTTCGGGTTCCTTAGGAACTCCGAAGTTAAGTGAGAAGGGGGCTATAGCACTCCCATGATGGGTGACCCATTGGGAAGTTGCTCGTGAGTTCCCAGAAACAAAACCGTGAGGGCGTGGTCGGGGCCCAAAGCGGACAATATCGTGCTACGGTGGTGGAGCAGGCCCGGGAAGTGGTCCGCCCCGGGCCGGGATGTGACAATTTTCTCGTTTTCCATTTCTTCTTTTATTTGGAAAAAAAATGGAAAATTAGTAGGGAGCGTTTAAAAGAACTTGATTTATTAAAATCAACTGGAAATATGACCTCACTCGTTACCCGTTAAAGAAAATTTGTTTTACTTTAATAAATAATTAATAAAAAAAATGTCACGCTAAACTAGTATATACATACCACGCTGCCACTAAATAAGTATCTACATACCATAAACCCTAAAAATTCAAACGACAATGTAACTATTGTCAAAGCATAAAGGATGCGATCACGAGTATTGGCATAATTTATTTACAACTTTCACACTTGTAAATTAATTATTATAAATTATTACACATGTTCAACTCCACCTAAAAATAATGTTCACAATTAGAGGGTTTTAAAATGTAAAAAAAATAAATATATATATATATATATACACACACAAACGCTCGTATTGACAAGCTCTACAACTTTCATAAAGGGGTCAATTCCAAAATTCGTTACCATAATCCATAAAACCTAGATTTATATTTAATCATCAGTTGTTGTTTACTTTTATGCTCCATTCTTCTCACCGGATTTCGTTTTCTGAGATTTTCTTTTTTCAAAACATGATCATTTAACGAATGCAAAAATGAACGGTTCGGATCATTAATATCATGCTCAGATTTTTACAATTAGTGAAAATATTGCTCGAAATTTATACAGTCTCTAGAAGCAATATAACATCAACTCATATTTTAGTTAAGCGCAGTGTTCTAAAAAATGGCCTAGGCCGTGCCTAGGCACTGGGCGGAGGGTGGCCGAGGTTTTTTTGTGCAAAACGGTGGGAAAAAGCGGTAGGGCTCTAGGCAACCTAGGCAGGCTAGGCGGTGCTAGGCGGAGCTAGGCGTTTTTTTTAATGAAATTTAAAAAAATCCTATCTAAGTCTAAGTGGTTTAAAATTGTGAATTTGTTGTACATGTGTTATCCTACAATACTCCTCACCATGGTTATATGGCATATATGCTTAATGTGTTTTTAAATTTTGGACTTGTTGGATACTCTTTTTGCATTTTATCATTCTTCTATTATCTTATCCATGAATTTTATACAAGTATAATTTTTTGTAAGTGTCAATATGCACTTATTTACAAGATATACAAGAAATTTACCTAAATCCGCCTAGACCCCCCCTAGCCACCTAGGCGTTAGGCGCCAACCTACCACCCGACTAGAGCCTAGCGTTTTTTAGAACTTTGGTTAACCGTAAATATCAAAACGTGAGATCAATGATCGGGAATCGTTCCTTTCTTTTTGAAGTGAAGAAGAGTAAAGGGGAGAAATTAATAGCAACTTGCTGCTAGTTCTGCATGAACCATTCATCTTTCTGCATCCACTAAAAAAAATTAATGTTTTCAAAAAAGAAAATCTCAAAAAAAAAAAAAAAATCCGGTGAGAAGAATGGAGCGTAAACGTAATCGACAGTCGATGGTTAAATATAAATCTAGGGTTTATGAATTATGGTGTTGAATTTCAGAGTTGACCCTTTTACAAAAGTTGTAGAGTTTGTCATTACTAGGGTTTATATATGTGTGTGTGTGTGTGTGTGTGTGTGTGTGTGTGTGTGTGTGTGTGTATTTACATTTTCACATGTACTTTAATTATTATTAATTTTACACTCAAACAAAAAACATTATTCATGAGGTTTTGAGGGTTTTCAAAATCCAAATTACGATGTATCGTTAAAGCATAGAGGATGCAATCACGAGCGTTTGTATATATATTTACATTTTTCACACTTGTATATTAATTATCATGAATTTTTATTTATTTTGAACTCCTCTAAAAACATTGTCCTCGAGAGTTTGGATGTCATTAAAAATCTAAATGACGATGTACACGTCGTCAAAGTGTAGAGTGTAACAGCCCGTCCCGAATTTGTATATATATTAATCCTGAGTATGTAAAATGATGGAAATGCCCTCAAGGCTTAGTGATGTGGACGTGCATATGTCGATTTAAATTATTGGTCTTGCTAGCGTAATTAAATAGTGTGAATCGTCATGAGCATCGACGTGAATTCGGAGTGAATTGAGTTCGTAACGAAAAAGTTACGAACGTTATAATGTGTTTGGGCCAAAATAAGAAAACTAAAATCTAAACCAATCATTTAGGTTCCTAGATTTTTGGGCCCAATTGAATGTTGGACTTAAATTGATTTTGACCAATTACATCAATCTATTTCCCTTTCCCAATCCGGATGTGGGTGCACATAAAATTCCCATCCTTTCTATTCTTGTTAGCCAATCAAAAGCATATACCCACACTGCACCGTCACCTTCTCTCTCTCCACCCTCTCTTCTCTCGAGTCTTCTATCATCCGTACAATCGCAACCATCAACTTCAAAATTCACCAAAAACGTTACGGATCAAGCTCAAGATTCCCATATCCTTGTTTCTTTTGAGCTCCTGAATCTAGTGATACCACTAGTTAAGTGAGTTAGCTTGGGAAAACCGAGAACCATAACCTCTGGTGAGGCTCTCTTTTACTCCGACGTGATCGTCTCGATTTTATAAGGTTTTAAGGTTTGAAAAAGGTCCTAATCAACTTAATAGGGACCTTGGGACAACTTTGAAAATATTTGGACATCGGGATAGCCCAGTTCCTTGAGTTGCAGGTTTGACCGGAAAATTCAAGAAATATTCCGACCAATTTCGTCAGTTTTAGGACCTCCAAATAGAAACGGGGAAACTAGCCGCGGCCAACGGCAAATTCCTGCGAACCACTGGAGAAGACGAAGCATATTTCGTCAAAGTTGACAAAATATTCCTAACGGCGTTAGGTGAGAAGTTCTTAGAGGACGAACGTAGGCAAGCAAGACTCGGGGGCTACGACCCTGCTACATACTAGTGAGTGGGCTTTTGGTGTTCTATATATACGTATTTATGTTTTATATTTTCCCAAAAATTATTTTAAATGGATTTACAATTTTAAATGCCATGCCAATTGCATTACATTTTAATTTATGCATTAGTGTCAATATGCATAATATTGTATGATGTTGTGGACGCCCATGTACGTTTCAGGTGAGTACATGTTGATGATAGAGACTGCGGTGAGTATGGTTATGTTGTATATGGTTAGTACTCATTATCATGCACCTCAATATTAGTGCTCCGTCCGAGGCCAAGTCTAGCCTTCACGTGATCGTTCACTGCCGGCACCACACGTTCACTGGATCCAAGGCAGGTGCCAGCCTGTCCTACAGACCACACTAGGTGGTTCCGACTCGTAGGTGACTTGGGACACTTCGCACAGCCTTCACATGATCGTAGCACTTGAGCATATTTATTTACACCTAGTCTATCGTACAGACCATGTTAGGTGGTTCTGACTCGTGTGGAAGAATACATATTTATGAGCTATAGATTCAGCCGTAAAAATCACATTAGGTGACTTTAGTTGGTATATCACTTTCATATTAAATCACATCACCTGGCATACATATTTGTTTTTTAGAGATTCGACATGGCATATACTTGGTTTTCATCATTATCGAGCATGATTTCTAGATATACATATATATATATATTTTCTGAGAAATTATACGGGTTTTACTGTGAGGGGTTATAATATTTGAAAAGTAAAATGTGTTTTCAAAACCTTTGTTTTTGCCCACTCACGTTTTCTGTTTTGCACCTCTCTAGGTTCTAGGTTGAAGTTCGTGCTGGTGGCTCACGAGGACTCTACAGCGGTTCTGACAGCACTGTAATTTCATCAAGACTGAAGACGGCGGAAATTTGCATTAACAATTATTACATAGCGCTGTGTAGAAAACCAAAAGCTTGGTGAGCTCACTACTAAGTGTCCGTACGATCATTTAAAGGTGTTTAATGACCGCTTTCTACGAGATTGTTTGAGTGTGATCATTGGGAATCGATCTGTTCAACTTATACACCCAAGGGAAAATGTAATAATCATCAAATTGATCAGTGTGAAGTTTCCTACATTATCTAGACTTCTAGACTCTGTAGATAATTAAGGTGGTGAGTCCGCAACCTAATAATTGGTGCCAAAAGTCTAGCGAAGCAGCATTGGCACATATGACCAAAGTGTCAATAAGTCAACCAAAACCATAAATATTTTACTAGTCCGCATTTTGGTTAGATTAGTCCACGATTAATCTCTTGAATCCATTGTAGAAAGGATGGAGGATTCGTAAGGACGTTAGAGTATATAGCCGAGTAATTGGCTTGCCTATTAATGATCTTAGTAACTGGTTATAGTTTGCCCAATGAAGTTTGGTGAGCATGCTTGGCAATGTATGCTTTTAAGGACGATGTCCTTACTTTTGGTAAGGGGATGCCCTATACGGTGTATCACAGATCATCCTAGATGTCGCAGGCGTTCATGCCATAATGAAAATTCCTTTGGAATCCCATATTTCTGGCTGGCCACATAGTGGGCGAGAATAGTTGTAATTCATTCGGTAGGCGTTCCATCTTCTCTCGATACGCTTTTGGCTATATTCCTAGGAGGTGCTAAGGAATTTTACTCCATTTTCTACATTGGTTTTAATATGGTAAGAGTTTTCTTGAATATCCTTAAAGTGCAAAAGCATTCTTCTAGAATAAAGTGAGTATACGGCTTTCCTTATGGTGAAAGAAAAAAAATTAGTATCATTGGACAACATGGTATGGGCAATGCCATGCCCCGCAATCAGTTTGGATAAGCGTGAAAAGGTTGTCAGGGGTGATTGGGTATGAAGTTAGCACGTATAACTAGACATCTAACTTCCCCACAAAATATACCTAAGCATGAGTTAATTGGATTCGTCACATGTATTAACTTCGTCAATTAAATCATATTCGAGAATAATGTTATCCAAACACCAAACTTAAATTTGGGAACATGGAAAATAGTTCACAAATTAAACCAAATCTAGTAGGGGGTTTTGGCCAATGTGGCATTTTATGTCAAAATTTCGCTCTTCCAAATGTGTTAGGTGGAGCAAAATTAGTCTCACTAATTAACTAAGGGAATGGTGCTCATCAACAACATTGGTAGAGGCATATGCATATGCATAACCAATGATCTCTTCCATTAAAATGGAAGTATGTACTACAAGGTTAAGGTTTGGGAATATTATCCCTTATTCTTGAAGTTTTAGGTATTAGATGCCATGGAATCACGCTTCTGGTTGTGATGTCACCCCTTGGCAGGTTCAAATTCTAGCATATGTAAAACAAATTTGAAAGTGAGTGTGAGAGAAAGACAGAACCTAGGCTTGGAGTTTGAAGGTTTCAGCTGAAGCTAGAAAGGTCTGTTTGGTACATTTTTGCCGAAGCAGAGCATACCCTTCAATGCACATCTGCCGAAGTAAATCATGCATGTCAGTGCATCCTTACCGAAGCAAGGTACCACCATGTGATGGACTCTAGCTGAAGCTGGGCCTATATCGTTCAGTATCTCTCAGCCAAATCATTGGGTACCATTCTCTCACGATTGTGGCAATAATCAAATCTAAGAATTTGGCAAACTTCTAATTTCTAGACTGCAAACTTCTACGAGAAAAATCTTTTCTAGTCAAAATTCGATTGAATTCTACAAACTTCAAAATCGTACTTATTCATCGACGGTTACAATCATGTCTTGCTTCTAGCAAGAATTATCTTTGAATGATTGGAACAGTCTATGGGAATGAGTCAAAGAGTCATAGAATCCTTATTAGTAAGGTACTTCCAATTGTAAAGCTTCAGGCATAAGTCTTCAAATGAAGATTACGGTGAAAGCTTACTCAGCTTTATCATGCCATAGTTGGCTTCAATGGTTTTGCAGCTTTTTGTAGTCAAGCGGAAAGTCACATCTTATATCCACATAAAATAGTTTATGTTCAAAACTTCCAGATTAGTGAAATTGAACTTGTTACGGTTCAACAGTTTGCTAAATGTAGGGAAAAAGTTTTTGATTTGTGCTATGGGAATAAAATATCCATGATCATCCAACTTAGAACATTCGGGGTCATAAAACACAGTTTGCTTCAAATGGATTAATCATTGAGAACTTCGAGTCTCAACATGATTGATGCTTGTTAAGAAACGTCAGTCTTCTATGGTACTTTTCTAAAACTTCGGGTTTGGAATTATGAACTTCAAGTTCATAATACCGGCAAACAAACACAATATATACAAGACAGGATATATAAAGCAAAAAAATATATAGTGAATGTGGGTAACTTCATGACTCGTTGTGTGAAAGTATAAAGATGTGGGTAACTTCATGACTTGTTGTGTGAAAGTATAAAGAAACAGCCTTAAAAAGTGTGGAACCTCAAGTCCAAAAATAAATTATTTTAATCGACTTGATTGAGAGCCAGCGAGAAAAAAATGGAGGACCATTCTTCGAGGTCGATCATTAGAAGCAAAATTAGGGGTGGGTTCAAAAAACTGAAAACCAAAAAAAATCAAAAATTGAACTGAACTGAAACCGAAAAAACTGAACCGAATGAAAAAACTGAACAAAATTGAAAAAACCAAATCGAACCGAATTATTTTGGTTTGGTTCGGTTTCAATGGTTTAGAAACCGAACCGAACCGAATTAATTAAATTAATATTTTTAATTTTATTTATTTAATTATTTGTTTTGGGTATTATTTTTTAAACCCAATTTGTAAGCCCAATGTGTTGCCAAAAATTTACTACCCTTTTCTCATTTTTCTCACACTCCAATTTTACTTCTAATTTGTGATGGTTTGTTTGTTTCATCACTAAACCAGTTGCTTTCCATTTGTCTCTTGATCAATTATGTTCTTGTTTGTTTGTGTTTTTATTGTTTGAATTGAAATTATGAGTGATGTGGAGTAATAATCACAGAGTAATCAAATCTGTTTGTACAACTTCTCCCTCTCTGCACTCCAGTCTATTTACTTTCATATATCTGCTGGGTAAAAATTAAGGAAGAGAGAGAGGGGGTAGAAAGAGAGTTATACATCTTAAATTTCATTTTTTGCTGCTTGACTTTGTAAAAGGCTGAATCTTTCACAGCATTCTCTTGGAAAACTAAACATGCCATTGGATTTGATGGTTGTTTGTGATTTGGGTTTTACTGTTCTGTTTGCCCCTTATTAATAATCATGTAATGTTTGAGTGATATCTTTTGCTCAAAAGTTTTAGGATTTTCCTTAATATTTTCTCAGGAACCGAACAAGAGTTAACCTTGTGTATACTTTGTTTGTTTGCTTTAGATGGCTTTGGGCCAAACGATTAGAAAATAGCATGATAGGGCTTTAACCGATGGCATACCAAAATATTTGGGTGCGGCTGCTGTCCAATACAGAGCTCTGTATCAAGCAGGTCGAGAAGAAAAATAGTCCTAGCATCAAGGAAAGCTGCTACTGGGCTCTGGAAAAGTTGCAGGTTGCAGCTGGAACGCGGGCCTAGAGCAGCAACAGCCTAGCAGCAAACTTCAGGCTTGGCTAGAAGCATAGAAAAAGCAGGTCCGAGGGAAAAAAAACAAAAAAAAAACAAACCCAGCAACTCTGCTGGGTTGTTGGAGGCGGCCAAGGCTTTTAAGCCCAACATGTGGGTATTAGATCTTCAGGCCTGGTGAGGGTTGCAAAGTAGCTTAATGCCAGAGCAGCTTAACCATTAGCTCGACTCGACGACTTAGCTGCAAGTCGTGGTTCAGCCGAGTTTCCCCTTTTTTCTTTTCTTTTTCTTTTAATTTTTAGTTTTAGGATTTACAAAACCCTAATTCTTGCTTCTATTTTCTTTTTCTTTATTTCAATTAACATAATATAACAATATTTTGAATATAATGAATGCATTTAGAATCTAAAATTTGTAAAAGATAAAGTTAGGTCATGCATTATTATGAAGGTTAATGCAATCATGGCTAAAAAAATATCAAGATAAACACCATTGTTTTGAAATAACCTAGATTGTGTGAGGAATATTGTGGACGGGTTTGTAGGAGTTCCTCCTTCGAGTTTCATCTTCAAAACTTGTATGACCTTCAACACAAGGAAAATAAATTGAATCAATAAAAATATATGATTCAATAAAATCACAATTTAATCAAATAAGAATAATTGAAACATAATATTCCCCTGATTGAGATAAACAAATTCTCTGTAGCGCAACATGCTGATAATGTGTTGTAGCCCCTAATAGTCAACTGAATGGTGTGGCAAAGGAGATAGAGAGATGGAGAAGACGCTAAGGAATTCTGTGTGTTATTCACCTCACCTTGTGTCTTTATTTACAGTAATAAGAATGAAAGAAACTTGCTCTCCAATTAACATAAATTTTAATAGGAAAATCTTTTAGATCCCGAAGGATTCTTAATCTATCTCTACTTATGATTTACACAATCATATATGTATTAAAATGTATATCACAACATGGGGTACATTATTCTTTTGCAAGAATTATGAGAAAAACAATAATACTATATTAAGGAATTATTATATTTAAAAAAAATTATTTACTCTTATTTGAATTTTTTTAATGTCATAATTTATGAGATATTGAATCCATAAATGTAGGAGTTACAATGAAGCTAGTGTTGTAGGCATAATTTACTGAACAATTATGAAGGCCAGAGAGAAGGTGTGGTACATAGAGAAAGAAGAGAGAGATGTGTAATTGTGAGGTGTGTTCTATTCCACCTCATTGTGCCTTTATTTATAGTAGTAGGGAAGGTTAATTCCTTGCCCTAATAGGATTAAAACTCTAATAGGATAATATCTAGTCTAAGAGATATAGTAGAATCCCATAATGATATCCCAAATATGATAGAATTTACACAATCACATTCCTAATCTAATAGGACTGCAACACTCCCCCTTGAGTGTGTAAATACTCAACTAAATGGCGCATCAGGTCTTCAGCGATGAAGTAAGTACAGTTAATGAAGTCATTGGCATAATGAGCGAATGTTAGTCTTAGATCAACGGAAGAATGCATAAAAGGTAAAACTCACAAAACCTCGCTATAGTAAAACCCAAGGTGGGAGAAAAACTCATAGACTAAGGAGAAAGGTGAGAAGTTGCATTAAGTCAAAACAATGCATCTTCTGAACACAAGTAGAAGAGCTCACAGAGGTATGATCAGCCCAGGATGGGTGCCTTGTCAAAACCTAGTTAGGTAGTAAAAACCCAGTGGGAAAAATTCTCCTAATCGTAGGGAAAAAAAGTACATTAAGATCAAGTGAGTATACTTCTGGATACTCCTCCTGAGTTTGATAGAACTTCCAAATGAGAACTACAAGCATTGCATATGAATAGTTAGGCATACCAATCCCTCGGACAAGCTTCTGGAAGGTTGTCTTCAGCAGTGACGTTGTGTAGGGGTCAACAAGGTTGTCTGGGATTGTCATGCATGACTTCAATCTCCTAATGCTTTGCTGATGTAGACACAATATGTCTTGGTGTTGACTTCGTTGATGGTATCATTTTTTTGTCAGGTTGATACATGTGGCATAGTCTTCATGGATCGTCGTCGGGACTCAACAATGGATGAAAATAGCAAGTACTCTGAATATACTCAATAAGAACTCCTAACCATGTCTCACGTGTGGCGTAGTGAAGTGAGGTGAGTCTTGGAACGATTGGAAGATTTTGCAACTAAGGTCATATCGTGAACCTCCAAGATATTACGATATCCCTAACGGTAAATACATAACCATTCAAGGATGTGCCTTGTGCGGGTTTGATAAGTAACCATTATTAGCATAACAAACAATGAAAACATCATTCCAAGGATCAAGGGGGTCGGATCTGCTCGAGATGCATTAGGATTAGCCCAAATCCATAGTACCTTTAAGGTAGTTGGAAACATCTTTAATACCAATTCAGTGGTTGCGTGTAGACGCAGGGTTGCATCTTTACCAATAGATCAACATCGAAGGAAATGCCATGTCTAATTGTAATGGGCTAAGTACAATAAGCGCAAAGTTGAACTCAGATATGGAACTTCGGGTTTCATAACTTTTTCAAGAGTCTCATTTGCATATAGCGTATAGAAAATCATAGGTATACTCAAGGGTAACATATTCGGGTTGTAGTTTGACTGGTATACCAAATTACTATCAAAACAACACTTTGAACTTCAGGTCAAGGTATAAACGAGTTTTCCCAAGATCCTTCATCTCAAATTCCATCTTCAGGTGCAAGGCATTTTTCTTAAGATCTTCTAGAGTCTTAGTGAGATTCATGTCATTGACATAAACTATAACTCTAGCAATTCGGAATAAGATTTCATAGTTTAACATGCAAGGGCATAATTCATATCCCTAACTAATCAAATAATCACTTAGATGGGTATACTATACCTGTTGGATTGCTTTAATCCATAAGTGAACTTCTCAAACGAGTTGAAAGGGTGTTTCGTGGTTTGGAGCTATTTGAATCAGTCCATGGAATTCTTCTTGAAGTTACATGTAGATTTTCGTAACTATATCCCCTATTGAGAAACATTAACCACATTTCATTATGTTGCAGTCAATCACATGGCGTTTAAGAGAAACCTTGCGCCGTAAGGCGTGCATCATATCACATTATTTCATTCATCTCAGTACACTTCCTTTCTCACATCTAACACAATAGGGTTACCTTGGGCAGTGTAGGAACCGTCCAAATACATTTTGGTAAGGAATTTAACCTGGATTGTAATTTCAGTTTTCCAATCAGTTCTATGTTATCACTAATCAACGAAACACGGTTTGATATCGTCGCTTTTCATTTATGTCAGTAGCTACCATATAAGTGAAAACATCATCGATGATAATCTCATTCCAATTCCATTATGTCATCAAACTAGTATACTGGACCAAGAACTTCAAGTCTCGGGAGTAATCCGGATTAATGTTATGAGATGGAAATGATTTGAGACATTGTTCGAGTATGGATTCATTGTTGTGCCATGACATTCCTCTTTTAGGGTAGTGAATTCTATAAACCGAGTGATCTGTCGTGCTCTAGGCCAAGACAGATTAATTGGCTATCCACCCATGTACCTAATCATTCAACATGGGTGACCAAATCGTCAAACATGGGCGGCACACCTTTTCGAAATGTTGACTTGACGCCCGTTAAGTACGTTTATCCTTGCACGCATGTTTGCAGCTAGTATATGATCTCGTCCCTTTAGCTAGATCAGATGAATGCGTCTGGAACGACATTTTGAAAGCTAGAATTCATCTCACTTGCTTATCAGACTTGTGTGGTACAGGGATCGAGATGAGACATAATGGATAACATCCACACAAATTCACGCCATTTTACAGGAACGTTGATGTTTTTATCTCCCCGTAACAGAGGGAAGATTATCTAATTGAAGTGACAATCCGCAAATGAGTGGTAAAAAGATCGCTTACAAGGGCTCTAAAAGAGTTGGTGTGAAGGAGAATCATAATCGACAAAGATTCACATCTTTCTTTGATGACCTATTTTGGTACGTTGCGACGGCACAACTTGGCACAAGGAATGCACACCAAAATATGTAAGTACAAAATGTCAGGTTCGTACCCAGTAACCAACTGTAACGTCGAAATGGTTAGGTGGCAATGGGCCTCAAGGCGGACCAACATAGTTGCGTACAAGATTGCATAGGCTTAGGTAGAAATCGAAAACTTGGTACGTTCACCAACATTTGGGCGATCAATTTAAATTGCGCTTTATGATCACTATGCGAGGCTATTATGGGGTGAACATGAGAATTCGATGTCCAATTATAAACCCAAAAAAACATGCAATACTTTATCGAAAATCATCGATATAAACTCTCAAACATTATTCAGTTTTCCAAACTTTATGGGATAATTAGGATGGTGAACCCTTAAAATCGGCCAGGAGATTTAGTAGCAACATGTGTGGACAAACTTGTGACTAGTTTGTCGATTCATCAACCAAAACCATAAGTATTTATATGGCCCACATTTTGGTTGGATTAGTTCACATATATTCCTTTAAATCCACTGTGAAAAGAAGGTTGGTTCGTATCTTTGCTAGAGATGATATAGAAATTAAATTTCCTAACAAGCAGGTTTGGCAAACTGTGCTTGTAGGCACAATATCTTTACTTCGAGTAAGAAGATGCATCGTGGCATCATTGTTTGACCTAAGTGTCCTAAACGGTCATGCCAAAGCAAGTAAACTACTCAATCACCAGGCGCTAGATCGGCCACATGTGGCGTGTTCCTAGTTGGGAGGCAGCCCATTGGCTCCAAAGCAAAGCTTCAGGCTCATTTTTAGAGGTGGTGCAAAGATATTCCACTCTATTTTCCATCAATTTTTTCATTCATGATTTTTGTCATCTTGAATATCCTTAAGACGTAACGATATTCTTCTAAAACGAGGAGAATATAAGGTCTCTGAAATAGTAATTTAGTACCATTCTTACAATGAGGAGTGTGCTAATGCTCTTAATCAGGTTGGATAGACCTGAAGTCTTTACTAGAGATATGATTTAGGTATAAAGTTAGTGTGCGTAATATCGCATGCATCCAAACAACTAACTTTCCCACATTCATACCTAATCACATGTTTAATTGAATTCGGTCACATGTATACAAGACATATGATTCAATTAACTCATATTCGAGGACAATATCGAGAAGATTATCCATAACTAAAACAAACACCAAATGTGAATCCAAGAACATAAAAAAAATGTTGACAAAGTTAATGGTTTACAAAGGGGATTTGGCCAACAAGGCCATCCATGTCAAAATTTTACTTTTCCAACGATGTTTGGTGGAGTAAATTAGTCTCATATATTGACTACGAGGATGGTACTCCTAAAAACCATTGGTAGGGGCATGAACATGTGCATAACTAATGATCTATTTTATCGAGACGGAAGTAGATTCTGCAGGGTTTAGGTTCGGGAACGAATCCCTAATTCTTGAAGTTTTAGGTCTTAGGTTCCAACACCTTGGCCGGCCCTATTCTACCATATGTTGTAAAACAAACTCGAAATTGGATTGTGAGAGATAGACCCAGACTTGTTGGGTTCGGTAGGCTCTAGCCGAAGTTGGAAGGGTCTGTTTGGTAGGTCACTACTGAAGCAGAGCAATGCCGTTCGATGCACCTCTGCCGAAGCAAAGCATGCCCTTCAGTGCATCCCTACCGAAATTGGGCACCACCATTCGGTAGACTCTAGACGAAACTGGGTCTATACCATTCGGTACCTCCTAATCGAATTGTTAAGGTACATTTCTCTCACAAGTGTGGTTGTAATCAGATTCAAGAAATTGGTAAACTTTCATTCTCTACACTGCTGCTTAGAGAAAGAGTTAGAAACAAGAAAGGACGAGAAATTATAGTGTGCTTCTAGCCAAAATTTGATTGGATTTATAAACTTCAGAATTGTACTCATTTATGGACGTAATTATAGTGTGCTTCAGGTAATATCGTTCATGATTAAACGGGTAGTAAACGCGAGCCAAAAAGCCATGGAATCCTTGTTTGAGAGGTATAAGATCATGGCGAAGGCTTATTCAGCTCTTCCATGACGTTATTGGTTTTAATTGTTACTCAACTTCTTGATAGTCAAGTAGAGATTCACGTCTTGTACCCACATAAAGTAGTTTCGGTCAAGAAATGTCCAAATCAATGAAATCGAACTTGTTACGGTTTGACAATCCATTGACTATAGGGAAAAGATTGTGATTGGTGCTATGGAAATAAGATATCCATAAGCATTAAATTTAGAGCATTCGGGTTCTAAGACATGGTTTACATGAAAAACATTGAGTTTTCATGGATGTATTGTCTTATGAAAACTTCAGGTTTCAAAGGCACTAAATTTGAAACCATAGATTCGATTTTAGTTATGAACTTCCAGTTCATAAAATGAGGTACTTGTAAGAACACATAATACAATATACAACTAAGTGTAGTGAGTTTGGGTTGCTTAAGGAATTCAAGTGTGAGTGTTTTGGGACTATGAAAGGGAGTCAGCTTTCAAAGAAAAGAAATAAAATATTGAATCGTTAATGTCCAAAAGTGGGCTTCAGACCAATAATTTTGGATGTCATGTCAGATTAGTAGACTGTCAGACACTTTAATTAATTCAATTGATCAGACCATACATGGTTGATCATAGAAGCAAAATAAAAAAAAGTGTCCGGACCCATATATGATTTAATGTTGGCTGTAGGCCACATAAGAAAAATCAGGCCCAAATTGGGCTCGGGTTAAATGAATGGCAGCCCTAAGAGATTACGTTAAGGGCCTTGACAAAACAAAGCCCAGATTGGGCTTAGGCTCGGGTAGGTCATAAGGGCAGCCCATGTGTGCTGTGCAAGCTATAAGCTGCAACCAAAGTTTGGGCTGGGGGGATAACAAGCCCAAAACAAATATAAAAAACATGAAGCCCAAATGGGCTATGGCGTGGGTTGAGCGCAAACAAGGCCAAAAAACAAAGGCCTCTGTTTAGGTCGGGCACCCTAGCATGCTGGGTGTATGGTTTGTCTGTGAAGACGGTGGTGGTGGTCACAGACGGCGAGACGAGCCAGGGGTTTAATAGAGACCCTATGATTCACGACGAATGAGCTTCTCGACGTCGGTGGTGACATGAGTGTTCCAAAACTAGTGAAATTCAAAATAGAGTTTTAAGATTTCATCGAGATTCAACTGGAATCTCGAGGTTTAAAGTTGAATATGACATCCAACTATCGTGCATCACCATAAAACGGTGAAAAATGACGGCTGGGGTTCGGCTTCAAGCAAACCCGATTGTTGGTGACAAAGACGACGGAAAATGTTGTCGTTTTTGGGTTTTGGGTGCAGAAGCAGTTTGGCTCCTTTGGTAGCTCGTCGGCTTCTGGTCGTGGCTCAGCACGTGGCTAGGGTTTAAAAACCCTTTTTCTCTATTTTTTTTGTTTTTTTTTCAATTTTTTTAAAGGTTTTCATAACCTAGAAAAAAATATACTTCTATTTTCTTTTGATTCTTTGACTCACAAATTCCACATAGCGATTGAATTGCATAATGCATGAACATATATATATATATATATATATTGACAAATATATGAACATATACAATATATATATATATATATATATATATATATATCATAAGGAAAATATAAATGTAGGGGGTTCATGCATCATAGTGAATATTTTCATGCTTCATGGCCGTTTCAAATATCTTAATTTATTTTAAAAGAACGTGATTGACATAAAACAATTGAGCCTTTGAATTTATAGAAGATCCTTCTTGAAAAGCTAAAATTTCATCTTCAATGCGTTGTATCGTGTTCACCGAAGAAAAATTAAATTGAATCAATAGCATGTATATCAATTCAATAAAATAAATCATAAAAAGAATGATTAAAACGTAATACTCCATTGATTGAAGATCAAACTCTCTTTAGCGCAGCGTCAAGAGCGTGCTGATAACGTGTTGTAGACATAATTTACTGAACAATTATGGAGGCCAGAGAAAGAGTGCGGCAATAAAGAGAGAAGAGAGAGATGTGTTCTATTCCACCTCATTGTGCCTTTATTTATATTAGTAGGGAAGGTTTATTCCTTACCCTAATATGGTTACAACTCTAATAGGATAATATCTAGTCTAAGAAATATGGTAGAATCCCATAAAGATATCCTAGATATTATAGGATTTACACAATCACATTCCTAATCTAGTAGGACTGCAATAGCTAAGACTTCAATCAAAATATTTAAGCAAATGTGATTTCAGTATAAGTTAACAAATGGGTTAACCAGGGACGGGAACCAAAATGACCTTTTTTCGAATCAGGGTTTGGTGTTCATCATGCAAAAGCTCCGGTTAAACCTACTCAACCAATTAGTCTAAATACTCGGCTCTTCATAAGTTTAATTATTGGTACTGGTAAATCACATGACGGTGGTCATGAGAAGTTAAAATGCCTATATGAGTGTTTTTTGGGCTACCTTAATGGTAGTCTAAACCTACATATTATGCCACGGTTGCATATACCTATTATGCTTGTCAAACGTGAAGTTCAATTCGACCAAAAAGAAAAAGAGCTAGAAATACCGACTTGTAAAGAAAGGAAAAAGTCAATTGGTAATTTGTTATTTGTGTAAGGAGACCAAATAAGAAGCCACAAGTTTTATAGCTAAATTAATAATCTTCCTATTTCGCCTAATTAAGGAGCCCTCTTTACGGACAAGCTCTTAATTTGAGACCCTAATCCACTGTACAAACCCAGTATAAAAGCTCTATCTCTAATCTACCATCCTCTCCTAATAAATATCATCAATATGGCTTGCTCCATGCGATTATTTTCTGTTGCCTATCTTTCTATAATCTCTAATTTCAATGTATAATTGTACATATGTGTGTTATATGTATGTCTACAAGGTAAAGTCATATTTTTAATATATATATAGGGCTAGGATCAAAGGCAAAGATTTTGATAAATATTTTTACACGCCTTTGTCGCCTTTGGATCTTATAACATTCAGCAGTCTTGATTGAGAGTTATGTGAAGAATTTTAAACATTAAATGACTTGAATAATGTTTTATATCATAACTAATTAGGAAAACACGTCACTTTGTACTACGGTCTAGTAATATTTCTCTTCACTTGTAAGTGAGAGGTTTTAGGTTCGATTCTTACCAAATGCGAATTTGAACCACATAATTGCTAGCCATGCCACCTCCTTAGTGTAGATTTTGTTTAAAAAAAACACTACAAAAAGAAATATATAATAAAATAGAATTGAAAAATCAAAATAGAAAAAAGGTAAATTATATTTTACCACCTTAACTTTGGGCCCCATAACAATTTCATACCCCATCTTTTAATTATTACAGTATGATACATCAACTTACGAATTCGTTATAATATTAGATCTATATTACATATTGTTTGGGCCCAAAATATTGGTTTGGGCCGAGTTTAGAATTGTTCTCGGCCCGAAAGCCTAGCTCAAGGGTCGCTGTGAGACATTCGGGTTATGGGCCGCCTAGCCAAGGCCGGCCAAGTCTTATCAGGAGATGGAGTATTCCTGATAAGGATGAAGTGGGTGAGTCCTATTGTAAGATGGATGGATGGGGTGGTGAAGTCCTGATGCGACAAGGATTCTCGGTCGGATAAGGATGCTTATACTTAGAAGTGAATGTGGTTTGATAAAAGGTTAAGTACAAAGTCCTATTGGAATTAGGGCTGGCCGAGTTGAGTTTGGATCAGAATGAGGAGTCCTAATCCGAATATGGTTTTAACTTGATCAAAAGAAGGATTGTTGCTATAAATAGAGGGTGAAGTGCACCATTCAAACCCCCTCCAAATCAATACACAAATCTGCCATGCGCAAACTCTCGCTTTAAGCAAAACCTCTCAACAACGTTGAGATTTTTATTTTCCTTTTCGCCAACACACCTCCAGTTTGGATAAACAACACTGTGGAGGCAACCGGTGGTATCTTCAGTTTGGATAAACAACACTATTTTCGTAGAACCAGCCCATCTTGGAGCACCTTTAGTTTGGATAAACAGCACTGCTTCTAGACTGACTAGTTATTTATCCAAGTCTTGGACAACAAGGATTTTTTACTCTTTTTTGGCAGAGGTCATCTCATCAGCCTTCTTGGCAAAGTGGGGTGTTACCAGGTTACTGCACTTGGCACATTGAAAGCCGAATTTGATATTGGACTTCATAGAACTAGCAGCCTTGTCTTCAAGCTCTAGAACCCAAAGGCTGAGATGTGGCAACGATAGGCGCACTACTTCTTGCGCAACATCAACATATTTTACTCATCGGCCGAGTTCGGCCACATAACTAAAGGACGTAGTTAGCTTATTAATTATTCGGTCTGCACACCACGTAGGCTCAGTAGTTTTTAAGGTCAACATATAGTCAGTCAATTTGTCTGTTAATTGATGACGTGGCATCGCTAGGCGCACTACTTCTTATGACTATATTAGGATTTTTTTAAACGAATATTAGGATGTTAATTAAATAATAACTAATGAAAGATATTTTTTTAACAAAATTAAATTATGAAAAAATCTTTCTCCGTTCACCGTCCAATCCATCTCTCCCCAACCATTTTCCCGTGCATCTCTCCCCACCCACTTCTCTAACGACCTCGTGAATAAGCTACAAACACAAAGACGCGCATATTGGGCAAATCAGACAGTAATGTCGCCGTTGAGTGGCATGCAGGTTTCCCAATTTCAAAAACGGAAGAAAGAAGCATCTTTCCCACGTTCTCTACAATTTCTACGGTTAGGGTACCTCCATATCGCTTCCATAGCCGCATCGTTCTCTGCAATTTCGTCAGAGTATGAGAGAATGGCTTGGCAGCGTTTTTTTGAGTCGCAAAAAACAGACGTGGAGAAGTCGCGGGTCCGGGTCCAGCAGACGGGGGAGGAGCAGAGGATTGGGAAGTATGACTTGGATGCGAGTGGGTTGAAAAAAGAGTTGAAGTTGGGGCATTTTTGCAGATGATCCAAGAGAGCTTGCTGCCGGTCGAGGACCATGGTGACTTTCTGCGGCTGCGAGCCGACAAAGCATAAGATGGCGGTGGGAATGGAAGGGGAGATATGGACGAGGTTTTGATGGCGTAGGAGTAGAGGGGGTGGAGGAAGGGTGAGATGTAAGAAAGAAGAAAAAGATGTGGAATAAGAAGATGTGGACAAGAGTTGCAGAGAGGCGAGGGGGAAAGATGGGGATGTGGGTTGGTTTTTTATTTTTTTATTATTTATATATATATTTTTTATAAAATATTAAATGAATTGAATAATCTTTAGTAATTAAATATTTTTAATTAGTTGTATGCCATGTGGCAAAAGTTGGGTGACATGTCGGCACAAATCTGGAATTTATTGTTACCACGTCATCATTTAAACGCTAACTTAATAGATTTTTTTTAATAAAGGTTTGACATTGCAACGAATTTGTAAATTGATTGTATGACATTGCAATATTTAAAAAATAAGATATGAGATTGTAATGTGACGCAAAATTGAGCTGGTTTAATGTAATTTACCCACAAAAAAACCCACCATTAAGAACACCTAAATCATAAATTTTCATTTTTGGATCTTAGGTCTACAGGGTTATGCCATAAAGGTGACAAAATGATTGAGTCGCTAGTCTAGGACAAGGACACTTAAGGTATTTTTGTTGTATAAGATTATCTCGAACTGTATTAAGTTCAGGGACTAACTTGGATTAGCTTAGATTAAATTAAGCTGAACTAACTTAATGTAGCGTTTGTTGCAGTGTCTGACTAAGAAGCTGGACTAACAATAAATTATTATTACATTCTAATTTTTTTTCTATTAAGAATATCAAAATTAATAGATGAAAAAAAAGGATATCTTCTTCGCAAATTGCTGGTGTTCCTCAACAACTTGGAAGTTACAAAATTTCCAATAACAAAAGGCTTAACCTTGATCCTTGAAGATACACTTTTGCTGCTAAAGACTCAATAAGATTTTATTGTATTTTTATTTGTAATTAGTATTTTTCTTATTAGCTATTATTCACATCATCATTCAAGTCATTTATGTTTAAAAGTCGCCACATAAATCTTTATCAACACCGTTAGATGTTATAAGATCTAAATGCTAGCAAAGAGCATAAAAATGTTTGTCAAAATGCTAGTCATTTGACCATATCCCACACACACACACACACACACATATATATATAGACCTTTTAAGGGAAGGGGATTCTCATTTTTTTTTTTATTAAAATAAGGATTAATTGTGGGACTCACTCCACATCGAATTTGAATGATCCGAACCGTCTATTTTGTAAGTATTGATTCATAAATCATTCTTGCAAAAATTTAATTCAATCCAAAACTATTTACCTATTTAATTATCACGTTAAAATTTCAATATTTTCTAGAGAACAAAGTGTTCGTCAATTTCTTTGAACTCAATTAGATGCCTCAAATATTTCCGATTTGGCTAATATTTTGTAAGAATGGTCTATGAGTTGCAACTTGAAAAATAGACTGTTCAAATCGTTAAAATTTAAATGAATGATTTGAACCATCTATTTTGTAAGTATTGATTCATAAACCATTCTTCCAAAAATTTAATTCAATCCAAAACTGTTTACCTATTTAATTATCACGTTAAAATTTCAATATTTCCTAGAGAACAAAGTGTTCATCAATTTTTTCAACTCAATTAGATACCTCAAATATTTCCGATTTGGTTAATATTTTGTAAGAATTTTCTATGAGTTGCAACTTGAAAAATAGACGGTTCAAATCGTTCAAGTTCAATGCAGTGTGGACCCACAACTAATTCTCATTTTTATAAAAAAAAGTGGAGATTCATTCCCTTAAAGGCTCTCTCTCTCTCTCTCTCTCTCTCTCTCTAAATATATTGGGTTAACTAACCTAATTTGTATATGATGTATAATATTGACAGAGATGGCACTAATGGCTGTTAGGGTAGGCAAGACCGTGATTTTTTTTTTTTTGAAAAGATATGATAGTAGATTTCATTTCACCAAATAGGCTATTACAACGTTCGACTTTTGAAATCAATGCCCTACATGATCCTTAACAAGTAAATCATGAATAACACTTGGAGCAGACTCATTCCATTCATAGGTTTGGGTTACTGAGAGTCCAATCCATGTGAGTCGATGAGCCACATTGTTCGTATTGCGGCGAGTATGGGTAATAATAGCTTCAGTGATTGGATGGAGTAGTGCTTTGATGTCCTCCACCACTTGTCCCTTAGTGGACAAGTTTAAAGATGGATTCCTTAAGGCCTCCACAATCTGAAGTGAGTCCATCTTGAAACTTAAGTTTTGATAACCCCTGTTTACTGCCCAATACACAGCTTCCCGAAAAGCCACTAGTTCCGCCTACAGAAGAGAAAAGATATCCTCATAGTTGTCACAAAGTGCATTCACAAAATCTCAATTTCCATCGTGAATGATCGCCCCAAGACTTGCCTTTGTCTTGGTTTCATTCCAAGCCCCATCAACATTCAATTTGAGCAACTCATGCCTAGCACATCATGAGGAAAAGATCGAAACTGGATTTGAGGAGTAGCTCTGCCGCTTCAGTAATCCAATCAAGAAAATATGGATGTTGGACCTCCCTCATAATTACACCCAATCCACACACTAACCATGCAAACCTTGCATACGGGCAGTTTTTCATTACATGGATAACTATCTCGCCATGATGGTTGCATAGCGTGCATTCCAAATCAGTGGTAACATGGCGTTTGTTCAGATTATCACGAGTAGGGCAAAGTTCGTTACTAAGTAGCCATACATAAATCTTGACCTCAGGCGGCACATTTGCATTCCACAGTTTTGACTACAATGTACCACCGAGGGGCGGCTGTGTCGATGGTGATGCTCTGCTATTTGCTGGTTGGAGCCAAGATCTCGCAATATGATATGCACTTCAAACTGTAAATTTGCCCCGTTTATCGTAGTGCCAAATTAAGTAGTCTGGAGGAAAGCGTCGGCTTAATGGGATCGACCGAATAGCATCAGATTCCTCCACTGAGAAGAGCTGACTTAGTAGGTCGTGGTTCTATCTTTTTGTAGATTGGTCAATGAGTTCATCAACTGTGTTGAGGGAGCAGTTCGCAGGTTTAGTTGTGAACGACTGAAAAAATGTCAGGGTGGGCAGCCAAGGATCCTCTTATATCTGAATCGTAGAGCCCCATCTGACCTGCAATCTTGCCTCGAGGGTGATAATCTTCTGTGCCACACAAATACTCTTCCAACAGTAAGAAGCATTAGGCAAAACTGGTGCCTCCATGAAATCTCTATGTGAAAAGTATTTTTCTTTTAGAACTTGTGCTACCAATGAGTGGGGTTCATTAATAATCCTCCATCCTTGTTTAGCTAGCATCCCCATATTGAATGCCAAAATATCTCGAAACCCAAGTCCTCCCTTGCTTTTTGTGATACACAATCTTTCCCTAAAACACTAATGCATTTTTCTTTCACCTTCTTCCCCATCCCACCAAAAAGATGGAATAAGTCTGTTCAAGTCCTCACAGAATTGCTTGGGTAAGAGAAAACAACTCATTGTATAGGTAGGTATTGCTTGAGCTATTGCCTCCTTCCCTACCGCACTGAGTAGCTTGCATTTCCATCCTTGCAGCCTTTTCCACAAGCGGTCCTTTATGTAGCTGAAGCAATTGGATTTGTTTCTACCCACGAATGTGGGCATGCCCAAATATTTGTCATGTTTTTCCACACGTTGCACCCCTAAAATTGCTGCCAAGCTCATTTGCATTGTTCTTTTAACATTTTGACTAAAACAGACCTCGCTCTTTTGGAGATTAATTCTCTATCCAGATACTCTTTCATAATATTGGAGATCAGCCTTAATTTGTTACATTCGACCACCGATGCATAACAATATAATAGAGTGTCATCTGCGAATAGCAAGTGGCTTAGCGATGATGCCGCTGGCCATATGGAGATACCCAAGATTACTCCTATGCGCTCTCGTTGTGCAAGCAACGCAGATAGGCCTTCAGCACATAATATAAACAAATAAGGAGAAAGAGGGTTGCCCTGGCACAATCCTCTTGAAGGGAGAATGTATCCCCGAGGGTACCCATTAAGAATGACCGAGTATGATACTGTTGACACACATAGCATAACTAGGTTTGTCCATTTTTGAGAGAAACCAAGTTTGCTAAGTATTTTTCGTAGAAATCCCCATTCAATCCAGTTATATGCCTTACTAATATCGAGCTTCAAGGAGATAAATCCTTTTTTTCCTCTTCTTCTCTTAAACAAATAATTGGCAATTTCAGATGCTAGAATGATGTTATCCGATATATTTCTCCCTGGTACAAATGCACTCTGGTTTTGAGATATTATCGAATGGAGGAGATTCTTTTATCTGTGGGCAAGAACTTTGGAGATAATTCTAAACAAAACATTACAGAAGCTGATGGGTCGAACTTGAGTAATCTTTTCTGGGCACTTTGTTTTGGGAATGAGAGTAATATGTGTATAGTTAATCTATTTCAACAACTTGCCAGATGTATGGAAGTTTCTGATTGCACAAGTAATATTTGTCCCGATTATATGCCAGTATTTCTGAAAGAAATATGGGTTCATCCTGTCAGCCCCCGGGGCCTTTGCTGGCTGCATTTGAAAAACTGCTTCTTTTACTTCTGCGTTAGAAATGACTTTATCCAAACTCCCATTCATCTATGCAGTTACCTGCTCATCCACTGCCTCTAAAATTTCTATTCCATCAGAGCAACCGGTTGAGCAGAAAATGTTATGAAAGTAGTCTACCGCTATTTTTTCAATACCTGCATCATTGCACATCCATTCGCCATTTGCATTCTTTTCGCGTTTGATATTATTTTTTGCCTTTCGGATCTTCGCTCTTTGATGGAAAAATCGTGTGTTCCGATCGACCTCCTTAATCCAAAGTGCCCGAGAGCGCTGTCACCAGTATTTCTCCTCCTGTCTCAGTAAAAGATCTAGTTGCAATAGTTGAGATTCTCACTAAATGATTACTCATTCATTAAGCAACTGAGCCATAATGAATCCCAATTTTTGCCTTATCTTAGTAATCTCGTCTTGTCTGCCTCGGAACACCTTTTGCTTCCATTTGATTAACGTCATCCTGGTAGCCCTGATTTTACTGACCACCTGATACAATGGCACTCCCATAGTCAGTTGATTTTATGCGTCTCGAATGATACTTTCACACTTATCGTGTTCTGCCCATAAGTTCTCAAATCGAAAAAGCCTGCGGCGTCGTCTTCCATGATCTGATTTTGATGGATCCAAGTGAGATACCCGTGCATAATTAAACATATTCTTCTAATCATTATTTGCTAGGGCCCTATCCAGGCGTTCTTTGATACCTCCCGACCTGGTAGTTATCCATGTAAAAAGGGTACCCACAAAACCCAAGTCATAGAGGTAACAGTCTCCCACAGGTCTTCTAAAATTCAAAATCTGATTAATCAGCCTACTCGAACCTCCTTCCTTCTCATGTGCGCCTAGTAGCTCATTAAAGTCTCCTCTAATCAGCCATGGTAATGAGTTTGCAGCAGCAAAGCCTCGCATTTTATCCCACGATTTGCCCCTCTCCTCAGTTATAGGGTGCCCTTAGAAACCCGTAAATCACCAGTGATAAACATCCCCGATTCCTCCAATTTCCGAATCAATAAATCTTTCGAAGCTCGATAAAATTATAAGATTTATTTCCTCATTCCAGAGCAACCCCAATTCGCCTGATTGACCCCGTGAGTTGACTCCATGATACTTACTAAACCCTAATTTCACCTTCAACACCTGTAGTGCTTCCACCGTACAATTGGTTTCACAAAGGAAAACCAAATTGGGACCTTTCTGCCAGACGATATCCTACAGTGCCCGAACTTTTCGAGGGTTTCCATGCTCTCGACAGTTCCATACTAATGCATTCATGGCTGTCGGTGGGGTTGAATCTTGCCAGCCTCCACTAATAATACCTTTGTGTTTGTTCTTCCTCTGCCCAGTAATCCTTTTTCCTCTGCTTCCTCCATCTCATTTGACGGGCTAACGACCACTTCACATAGACTATCTTCTCCGTCCCCAATTACGACTTCTCATTGTTGACGATTCTTCCCGCCACGACTACCTCCTCTGGCTTTTAGATTTTTTCTTTAGGTTTGGTAGATGGATGAGGCGACTGCTTTTGGGGTTCACTGCTCTTTTTAGTTTTTTCGCTAGTGGGGTTTCTGCCACATCATCATGTATAACTGTATTTATCTTTTTTATATTTGGGCCTTCCTCCCTTGCACCCATGTTCGCAATCAATTCCCCTTTACTATACTTCCCCTCATTTGCGGTCTTCAGGAATTAGGTTGCTAGGTGGATACTTTCCTTATCAACTTTAGCCCTATTAGTGTTTGGTGGGAAGCAATCCATCACCGAGAAGTTTGTTGGGCTGGCCTGCACTTCCTTAGCCGCTTAAAAGAAGCCACCCACATTCTGCAAGGCCCAAGGTGTGAATCTTCTCATATCACACCAATGTTTTTCTAAAGATAGCCCATTAACAACAATTATGAGTGTTCCATTGGTAAATTGAGTGTCATAGCTATACAAGTGCCATATGTGGGCATAGTTTGGTAGTTTTTCCAATAATGTGGTAGGGTATTGGTCAACATCATAATCTGTCTCTGTCAGTTGTCTTGTTCTACCCTGTTGATCGTGGAAGACCAAAACTTCACCCGTATCAGAGGTGCCCGCAAAGCCATAACGCGTGGCAGGTTGACTGTCAGGTGTTTCGATATGTTCTCTTCCCTCCAGAGTTGTTGCACTTTTAATCACCAGAATATGCCTTTCCGTACCTAATCACATGGCCTCTCCGTCACTTCCAGCCTATTTACTCCGCTAATCGCCGACGTTTACTCTGGTTCCCATGGGTGCCATCCGTTGTTGGAAGAGCAATGAATTGGCCTGGACAGAGGGTCCACATGCAGCGCCGGTGTAAACCGACCTTCTCTGGCTGAATTTAGTGGTGCAGGTTGAGCACATCCTCTTGAGTGGCCGAGTTTACCACAGCGGTAGCAGAAGATCCTTAATCCCTCATATGTAAGCCTGATTGTGTAGGATCTCACTCTAAAGCATGGGACTGCGAAACTAGTAATGAGGGGTTTGGAGGCGTCAAAGTCCACATGAAAGCACAAGAATCCCTTGAATCCAGCTTCCATGGGGTTCTCAACTTCAAGAATAGCCCCAATTTTGGCCCTAAGGCTTCTGGCGTTCTTTTTGGTACAATAATTCCTTGGGATCCCATGTGCTTGTATCCAATAAATTGCACGGTTTGCTTCAATATCGTTTAATAAATGAAATGAGGGCCAAAATTTAACTGAGAAAGTGTAGTCTCTAATGAACGAGGGGTTACCTTCCAATATCTTTCTTGCCACAACTTCATCCCCCACAGTGATGTCATACACTTTTGCTTTGGCCTGTTAGACTCTGACCACTCCCATTTTGTTCCACGCTGAACAAAGCACTTCCTTCACCACCGTTTGGGATGGTTCATTATCAACAATCAATCTTCCCACTAAGTGAATGTTGTTGTCAAATCTTTCTTCCAAGTCGAGACTATCCTCAAAGGTGATATTGAGATAGTCTAGTATCTCCTCCTATTGATCCATTGGTAGGGGTGATAAGGGATTTCACTGTACTAGGAGAGAAGAGAGCTCACAACCCTCGATACCAGAGCAAACAGAAGAACTCACAATAGAGTTGCCGAAGCTAGTAAGAAACTCACAACAGTGTTGCCGAAGCTTTTTTTACAGCAGTGTTGGCAGTCACCAAGGGAAGGTTGATATACTTGTATTCTTCAATGAAAATGAAAATTATGAGGCAAGACCGTGATAGTTATAAGGCAAAGCTTGAGAGTAAGACTAACAAGAATAACTATAATAATATGTTGCAAATGGGTCCATAATCATTGCATTTACGATACTAATAGCGTCGTTAATTGTCGTGAGTTGTGCATGTCTTCCAGCTTCTCCAACGCTGAATGTATTGATGACAAATGCATATGCGTTAAGGAAATCTGCAACACTGAAAAGCAAGACTGTGATGGTCATAAGGCAAAGGAGAAGCTTCATGAGATGAAGCAGAGCGAGACTGTTAAGACTCATGAGGCAAAGCATAAGAATAAGACTAACAAGAATTATTGTACGAAGTATGTTCCAAATGAGGTCCATAGTCATTGTATTTACGATACTAATAGCGCTGGCAATTGTCGTGAGTAGCGCATGTCTTCCGGCTTCTCTGATGCTGAATGTATTGATGGTAAATGCATGTGTGTTAAGGAAATTTGTGATACTAAGAAGCAAGATTGTGATAGTTGTGGATGCAAATTTCTTCCTTCTTGTTCTTGGACGAAAATGCACCTGCAAAAATAATTAACACCTCAGGTCAAGGCCAAGAGCCTCACGAATTTAGAGAATTTTGCAAAAAGCTTGGAATTGGGTTTTGGAGAAACTAAGGTGGTATTTATAGGGGTATGGCCGGCCTCCTTTGGAGAGGTGGGAACCGGCCACCTTTAGTTTTGTTTTTGGGCGTTAATAACCATCAATTAGCTAATTAATGTATTAATTGAGTAATAAATCAATTATTTAGCTAATTAATATAATTTGAAAGAAATAATTTGGGAGTTACCTTGTGGGGAAGATTTGATGAGGATGGATGAAATAGGTTTTGAATAAATACCTATTTTAGTCACTTTGACCTTGATTAAATGATGATTGTCTGCTACTCGCGCGTGGGAGTTCCGATGTGCCTCAAGGGTAATCTTGTCTTTTAACTCAAAAATCCACATGTCGTCACCATATTTTTTTTTGGATTACTTTTGGCTCCACAAATGCCCCCACACCTGTTGTTGTAAGAAAGGACAACATGTGTAAAGATCTTCTTGCTTTTGGGAAACATAGGATTGTTTCCTATTTTGATGTAGATTCTCTCTTTAATTGGAAATTAGATCCTTTTAGGAAAAGGAAATAAATATCTCCCAAAGCCTATTTAAGCCCACCTTAAGTGGATTATTAAATCAACTTTGGAGAGCGATTTATTTTTCCTACAAGAGAGAGAAAGCTTAGAGGATATTTGTTCCCCCTCTTCTTGCAATCTTCTACATCTTGCCCGTGCAAATGATCATCTTTCATTGCTTACTTCGTCTTCATGCCGCTTCAAGGTAAGAAAAATTAATTTTTCTTGTCTTCTTAATTTTTTGGGAGCCTCTTGGCTTGAAATTAGCTTAACGAGGATCCAAGAAGTGTGAGAAAGTGGCTGAAAAGCCACAATTTAAGGGCTGACCCTTGGAGTGATGGTGGCTCGGCACGGGCCGAAGGCTGGCAGAGCAGGCCTAGCGCGTTGCAGGCAAGAGCTTGGGTGCTACGATTTGGTCCTCTATGCCTAGGCCATGAGGAAAGATGTGCTAGGAAGGCTCGGGCCTTCTTTTATTTTATTTTATTTTATTTGAAGGCTGGGCTCGGGCTTGTGCCTGAAGAGAAGAGCAAGGAGGCCGAGAAGCCTTTTGGGCTACAGAATTGGACTAGGTTGCGATGCCTGACATGGTCATTGAGTCATTACAGCTTGAGCTGCGATTTTGAGCCAATGAGGCCTGGTGCATCGATTGCTACTCTTTTTTTTTTTGGCTTGGGCTTCGGCCTGTGTCTGAGAAAGAAGAGAAAGAGGCTGAGAGGTGCTGAGGTCGTGAAGCTTGTTGTGCTAAGCCCTTTTTTTTTTCTTTTTTTTTTTGAAGATGTCGTCTAACGAATTTTCTTCACGTCTTTGTAGAATTTCCTCAACCATGTCTTCCCTGACCCACAAAAATGATGATGGTGTGCTGCCATTGTATCGTCAAGGCGGATCTTTAAGTAAGGTTGACTACTTCAAGGTTGCTCACTTCAAAATTAGCTTTGATGACTTGTTTAAAGATTTCCTAGAGGCATATAGGCATGTTATTATGTCGGGAATGCGAGTGAAGCGTGTCAAAGATGGTAGCAACCGTGAGCCATGCGGTGGGGCTCGGAGATCCATCAAGTTCCACCCTTACTACTTTGTGTTGGGATTTACTTTTCCCATGCCTCATTTCTTCCAGGAAGAACTTTTCTCTATGAAGTGTGCCCCCGCTTAATGTTCTCCGAATGCGGTCTGTGTGATGGTAGGATTCTTCAATCTAAGCCAATTCTTTGACTTAGATCTAATTGTCAACAAATTTTGGTACTTTTTTTACATAGGCCATATCAAGGGAGTTGGGCAGCTGTGGTCTGGGCCATAGGCTTTTCGATCATTCGAGCAAGGGAGATCATGACTGGGCCAAGGAAACTTTGGAAATAAGTGGAGAATAAGAGTCTGATTCTTTTCATGAGCTACGTGTTCCAACAATTTTCATATCCGGTAAGTAGGCTGTTTCATATTTATTCTAAGTTGTTTTCTAATTTTCTAATTGTCTTTCGCTGCTTTTATAAATTTCGAGTTTGGCTCAACTCTTAAGACTTCTCTGGACATGAAGAAAGTGTTATCACTCTAGGTATCATTTCCAAGTACCGCGAGTGGTGTTGGCTACTTAATCCTTTTCGTAGGGAGAAAGGTGGGCTACCTCCAAGAGATGAGATAAAATAAATCAAGGTAGAAACATTAGCTTGTCTGATTACCATCATAGAGCCCGCTGTAAGTGAATGTGGGAAAAAGAGACCTTATATGCCTGCTTAAGAGATGCCAACTGAAAAAAAAAGCCAAAGACTTCTTTCGCCACTAGCGAGGATTCGCTGGCTACTCCCAAGCTTATGATTAACTTGACTTCTCCCAAGGGTGAGAATGATAAGGCTGCTAGATCCGTGCCGGTGATGCATGCCGTTCCAAATGTGGCTAGTTCGATTGCTGATAAGATTGCTCAATGTAGAAGTTCTTTCGTGCCTCTAGTGCCGAAATTTGTTCCAAAACATCCGTTTGGGGCTAAGTCTGGTTCACCTTTGGAGATGTTTGCTACTATGAAGAGTGACAAAGTGCCTTTGCTTGCTAAAATGGCGCCAAAACCCGTTCTCTCTACTACTAAGACCGACTCGTTTCCTGAGAAGAATGAGACTGCACGTCCAGGAAGTTGTGAGAAATCCACCAAGTCTGTTTCCAGGGAAGCTGCTGAGATTTGTATGCTTTTAAGACCAAATCTGCTCGAGGACATGGATGTGTGTGCCAATTTTGTCGATGGTGTTAAAGGGGTTGTTGGCCCAAGTTCTATTGCGAAATATGTGACCGAGTATAAGATGACTGTTTTGCTGGCCATGATGCAGAAAACGGCAATTCTGGCAACCGAGTCTATGTTCCTTGATCAAGAGGATACCAAGGCTGCCAAGAAGGTGGCGAGAACTGTGGCAGCCGAAGCTTACTTCATGGTCGAGAAAGTCAAAAAGTTGGAATTTGAGCTTGCTGCTTTAAAGGGGTCTATTTCTACCTCCATTTCTCTGCAGCTTGAGACTGCTCGCCAAAGATCATGGATTTGAAGACTAGGCTTGACGCGATCCAAGTCAAGTATGAAAGTGCAAAGAAGGAAATCGGATGTTACATACCTCAAATTCAAGTCCTTAAGCGTGCCGTTTCTGAGCTCTACTCTGCTGCTTACGCAAAGGATGAAGAACTGATCGCTGCTTACAACCAGATGATCTATTTCAAGAAGGTCTTTGATAGGCTTGAGCCTCAAGTGTTGGAACTCCAAAGTGCTTTAAAGATCAACGACAGTTTGAAGAAAGAAGTAGAAGAAGTGCGCTGGTCTGTGCTTATCTGGTTGAGGAGAATGAGCAGTTGAAGGGTGAGAAAGCTGGGTTCGAGGCTTTGCTTACTCAGAGTCAAGCTGATTTCTACAAGCCAGGCTATGTAAACCATCTCTTTTGGACGACCGTCTGGCTTCGAGTTTTCTGGTAAAGACTTTGAACCTTCTCTATTTCTCCAAAAGACTTGCTCACCTTTACTTTTGACTTTTCTATTGGTGAAGTAGTCGGAAAGATTGGTACCCAGGCTGGGGCAACTATGGGTGAAGCGCCGGATGGTGCCGCTACTGAGGGTGTCGCGGCTCCTAAAGGTGTGGCGACCGAGTAGTCGTGGGATATCCAAGCTGTTGAAGAGTAGTCTTCTAGGCAGCCTTCAGGATTTTCTTTGTTTTCCTTGTTGCTTTTTGTTTTGCTTGAACTCTTTCGGTCTTTGCTAGTCGTTTATCAATTTTGCTAGAAAATTTAATAAACTTGCTTCATTCGCCTTTCTTTATCTTCGCTTCTTTTGTTCATGCCCTAACCTTTAGACTTTATAAACTAGTGGTAGGCGTGCTACTTTTCTATAAGCAAACAGGCCTGTGTAGCCTATGCAGCCGTAAGTGTTGGTGTAGAACTTTGCAAAGTTAACCATAGGGTTGGCAGCCAAATGTCTTACTTACAGAAACAGACAAGTCCGTGTAACCATAGGGTAACGGTCATCTACTAGTCCCCACTTTTAACAAATAGTTCAAATATATATTTCAAAACACAATTCATAAACATTTCAAATAGGCAAGTCACATAACATTTCATAAAGTAGATCGATGGCAAACTTTATAAAAATAATTATTTAACATAAAATATAATTTAAAAATCCATGTTGTATCCACAAATTATACTAGCACGGGAGGTTTTCAAGGTAATAACTACATCACATATATTAAAGTCACTCACTGAGATAAGCCCGCAAAGCCTCACTAAGTCTCTAGTAATACTAATTTTAGTATTTCAAACGGTTCGAGATATGTTGACCAAAAGTCAACTCTCAGTCAACTATGGGGTCCACAACCCTACGTAATTCGATTTGGAATATCTGCCCACGAATTTTTGATCCGTAACTTCCCAAGAGGCTCATTAATCTTCTAGAATAATATCCTAAAATTTTGGAATTATCCAACTATTGAATCTTCGCCAACCGCTAAAATTAAGAGGCGGTCAACATATGGTTTTACAAACTTAGAAATTCAATTTGGAAAGATTTGTACATCAGATTCTTGATTCGTAAGTTTCTAAGGTTCTCAAATATTACGTACTATAACGAATTAAAATATGGTGACGATTGAACAGTTGGATCATCGATTCATATAATGATCAAGCGGCGTGCCATAATGAAACTAGGTTCAAACAATCAAACCACATCAAGTGGATATCAAATCTGAAATCAAGACATCTAATCTAACTTAAAAAGGTATCATCGGCCCATTGGCCAAGCGTCGCCGCAGGTGGCGGTTTCTAGCGAACGGAAACCTAATTTTCTGACTAACTCTAAAAATTATCAAATTTTACAGGTATGTAGATATCAATGAGAAGAATAACTTTCATACCCGGGTTGAAGTCTAATTCGGCTGGGAAACACCTTAAATCACCATCAATCCATCGAAAACCCAAAAATGAGTGCTCTCGATTCGACCTCAAAACGAGCTCCAACGCCTCCACCACTACTTGGCCTTTGTTCATGAGGTTGAGGGAAGTCTATTGGTGATAGTGGTTGATGGAGTTAGCTTCAGGTTTGGCGAATTGCCACCATGGAACCACCGCACCAACCGGTGCTATTCATGAAACTGAGCCAAATTTCATCAATTTTGGGGTGGCAAAAGGAAGAGGGAACGATGGGGAATGTTTTCCAAGTGGTGGCAAGCCTTGGATTGTCAGAAAAATGCCATAGTCAACATCAAAATGTGTGGAGGAACCGAGTTGGGGAGCCAAGTCACGGGTTGGAAAACGGGTCAAAAAGATGAACATATTCCCTCTTTTTCCCCTCTCTCCTTTCTCTCATTTCCCTCTTCCTATTGGTCCTCCCTTCCCCTCACTCATTTCCCTCATTTCTCTCCTCATCTCTCAATCCTAGCCATACATGTGGCACCAGATCAATGCTCCAACAAATCAGGAACCTTCCAGATTTATGGTTGAATGAACATTTTTCCCTCACTTCGTTCGTTTATAACTCTTTCGTTATAACTCCAAATTACATTTCGTTTACGCCCAAGCGTTTGTATCGAGACGTATTATTTGAATATGTAAAGAAATCTAAAAAAATCATGAAAAGATCAAATACGCTGCAAATACAATATGGGCAATTTCATCCTTTAGCTTATAAAAAAATATACGCCGTAAATACAAACGTGTTGAAACTACGAATAAGAATATAAAATACGAAATACATAATTTTAAATAGTGAAATCCGGGGATGGAATTTCATAAAATATGCCTTACTCAAGGGAGTCATAATCATGGTGCCCTTTTCCATGTTCCTATCATCCACCTCTTCTTGTATTTGTTTTGCCCATTCTTTGTATCTCAGCTTCCTTTCTTCCACGACAATGGCATTTTGCTCCGCCATTAATCGCAGTGAGTGGGTCATTTCCTCTCGAAAGGCTAACTCCTCATTTTCCTTACCATTTTCCTCTAATTTTCTAGCCTTGTTTCATCTATAGCCCTAGGTATGGAAGATTGACCCGGAGACAAATTTTCTTCAATGACAAGAGATACTTCTTCATCCCCAACTATATCAGCAGAAACATTTCCAATCACCAGCGTAGGACCAAATTTTTCTTGAAGTGGATCTTGAAATAACACCCATGCTTTACAAATTTCCCAACAACCATGATGAGTAACCATCCATACACAATTGTTTCGCTTAGCGTTGCTAGAAAATATAATTACAAAACTTAAAGGAAATTAATTTATGAAATTAAATGTAATCTAATTAAATATTTAAAAGAACTTGTGAAAACACTTACTTCGTCATATAGATTGGCTCCGCTAGCATGTCTCATTTCAGCCATTATCAAGGCTTGATGCCATTTGTTCAACCTTGGATGAAGTTCTTTTTTCCATTGTGAAGAACAACTCTCGTGGTTTCTGGAGTTCAGTGGAGTGGTGCCTTCGTAACCCTCGTAGTACTTTTTGGACGTATGAGTCCAAATGCCTTCACTTGTTTGAGAAATATCTTTGATACTATCTTCCGAAATCCATTTGTAAGCCTTGCAAAAAGTTTTATCTTCCTTTCGGGTCCAAGCCTTTCCTTTGGTTGAAGATGTGGCCATTTGAAAAAATATTGAAAATATTGAATTTAGATTATTGGAAGAGGTAAGAGAGGGGTGTTTGAAAAGAGTGTTTGAGGTGAATAGATGTGAAGAATTGGAATAAAATGAGGTAAGAAGATAGTATGAAAGGGTGAAAATGATGTAGAAATGACTTAGGTATTTATAAGAAACAAATTAATTTTTTTTAATTTCATCCTAAAAAAATAAAATAAAATTTTCAACGGCTAGATGGCATCAGCTTGCCGTTGCTGCTAATGTCAGCTGGCCCATTTGGTTTAACAGACTGGGCCCCAACAACATGCTGATAGGCAGGCTCAAACTACCCAACCGGATAGCCAAAAGGGTATAGATTGGCCTAATGGGTCCCACTTCTTTTTAGCCCAGCCCTCCATTGAAGTTGAGTTTTGTGGCAAATCGGGCTAAAAATTGGCCTATAACCCCATCGCCATCTCCATTGAAGGTGGTCTAAGTTGCGTCTTGCTAAAAATAAATGATTTTGAACTTATTAACACCCCTAAAATTTCTGAATATGCATTAGGACTGGTTTGACTAGTGTATATCCCTTTTGTTTTAGTTTATATGTATGCTTGGTTAGGGATGGGTAACGGTTATGCCGGGCGAGTAACCGCGGTTATTTATCCATAACCGTTTGTGCTCATACCTGCATAATTATTTACCCGTTGGGTAATTGCCTAAACGATTATATCCATACCCATAACCGTTTATAAACGGTTAACCATACCCATAGCCACGTACCCATTTAATAGTAACCGCTTAGTACCCGTTTGCCCATTTACCCTTTTTTTAGTCCCGTTTATCCTTTCTTTTTTACTATTTACCCATTTTTCATCTGTCTACATGTTTTTTTAACAACTTGAAAATTAAAAAAGAAAAATTTGTCATAATTTTCTTCTTATGACAATTAAATATTATTATAGTACCTCATCATACATTTCTGCATTTTAATTTTTAAACCCTTATACCATAGCATAAATGCAGCGATTGATGCTATCTTATAACGGTCTAGACTCGAGAAGATTTCATGTTAGTGGTTACCTATATTGTGGTCACAGCAAGCTTAAGCAGTACACATTTTCATGTCATTTATCTCAGACATCCATGACAAAATAATCAATATCTTCCTCCAGCACCTGTCCCAAGCAGTTTTTCTGCATTATGCAGGACCATATCTTCAACCCTAAAAGAAGAAGGTCGATAACAAAGTTGATAAAATATTGACAGTAATTACATATATATAAAATAAATGGGTAAACGGCTATCGGTTTACAACCGCGGTTAATACCCATAACCACTCATTTAATTTCAGAGGTATATAGTTATACTCATAACCGTTTATTTTTTAAAATGATTACCCATAACTGTAACCGTGAAATTTAAATAGGCAGGTAACCGCAGTTACCCATAACCGATGGGTATTTGCCCATCCCTATGCTTGGCACACCATTTGGGAGCAATTAACTGCTTTTGCAAAAATCAATGTACAAAAGCCCAGTGCCCTTACCATTACCGACTACCAAATATTTGAATGGTGGTAGAAAATTTAGCTAAAAATGTTAGGAATTTTCTATTCTCTCTGTCATGCTATAAGCCATTCTCTGTTAAGCAATAAACCACTATAACAAAACATAAGGATCCTTTTGGAGATACTGTTTGTATTGACATGTAGAGGTTGCGGAGTGGTGTAGTGTGTTAACCTATAGAAATGTAATGAGAAAGATGAAGAAACTCAAGAAAACTTAGAGAGAGTGAGAGAAGTAGAGAGAAATAAAGAACTTCTGTATATCTGATTTCTTAGCCTTTAAGCAAGTATATTACATAGTATTTATACATTTCTCAATTCTTCTAACAACTTAACTAACTAACAAACTCTCTAATCTTCATACAAGTGGCATAATCTCAGCCACACACCTTATCTCTATCATCCTCCCTCAATCTGATGCGGGGAAGATCCAAGCATTAGATTGTTACAATGAACACGAAACAAAGGAGCACTAAGACCTTTAGTTAAAATATCTGCAAACTGGTCCTTGGAGGACACAAACTGCACCAAAAGCTTGTTGGTTGCGACCCTCTCCCGAACAAAGTGAACATCAACCTCAATGTGCTTGATTCGTTGATGTTGAACCGGATTAAATGACAGGGCAATAGCCGAAAGGTTATCACAAAACAGCACAGGAGGGGCAGAGAGGGGAATGTGAAGAAAGGCAAGAATTTGATGGATCCAATCAAGCTCTGCCGCTGTAGAAGACAAAGCACGATACTCAGCCTCAGTGGAGGACCGGGAGACAATCAGTTGTTTCTTAGAAGACCAGGAAATGGGACTATTGCCTAAAAACACAACGAAGCCAGTGGTAGACTGGCGATCATTGGGATCACCGGCCTAATCCGCATCACTAAAAGCATGTAAGGCCAAATCTCCCCGTGAATAAGAAAGACCAACATCCATGGTGCCTTTCAAATATCTCAAAATCCGTTTGACAGCAGTTAAATGAGAGACCATGGGATTTTGCATGTACTGACATACCTGATGGGCAGAGAAGGCAATATCAGGTCTGGTGAATGTAAGATACTGCAGTGCACCAACCACACTTCGGTATAAAGTGGGATTAGAATAGGGGTCACCATCATCCTTTAACAACCGGGTGGAGGGAAGACAAGGTGTATCATAGGCCTTGGAGTCAAACATTTCTGTTTTAGCAAGTAACTCCTGGACATATTTTTGTTGAGACAAAACCAAACCAGTGGAAGTCTTAGAAATCTGAATCCCCAAGAAAAAATGAAGAGGACCTAAGTCCTTGATATCAAACTCAGATGCTAAATCAGTGATCACTTGGTGTATCTCAGTAGTGGCACTTCCAGTAATGATTATGTCATCAACATATAACAATAATATCACAATCTGAGAGCCAACAATCTTGACAAATAAAGAAGAATCTGAGTATGTATTTTGAAATCCCAATGTAGGCAGAAAAGTAGTGAACCTGTCATTCCATGCCCTTGGGGCCTGCTTCAAACCATAAAGGGACTTGTGCAATTTACACACGAAGGAGGGATGCTATGGATCCTCAAAGCCAGGGGGCTGAGACATGTACACTTCCTCTTGGAGGATGCCATGTAGAAAGGCATTCTTAACATTAAGTTACCGAAGAGACCAATCAAAGTGGGCAGCAAGTGCTAAAACAAGCCTCACTGTGGTTGGTTTAACAACAAGGCTAAAAGTCTCACTATAGTCAAGACCAGGTTCTTGACTGAAACCTTTGGCAACCAATCTGGCTTTATGCCTTGCAATTGAGCCATCATAATGCTTCTTGATTTTAAAGACCCATTTACACCCCACTAGATTTTTATGGGCTGGTAATGAAACCAAACTCCATGTTCCTTGACCATGTAATGCACTGATTTCCTCCTTCATGGCTTGAAACCAAACTGGACTCTTAAGAGCAGATTTGTAGGTAGAGGGTTCACAGAGAGACAGATCAACAGCCTTAGAAGCAGGAAGCATAGATAAAAACACCTTTTTCTTACTGATACCACTTTTACTCCGAGTCTGCATAGGATGTAGATTAAGTGGTGGGATGGAAGGAACCACTTGAAGGGTATCAGAACTATGACCAAGTGCCACAGGTAGAGGAGGAAGAGCAGAACCTGCACCAGTAATGGACTGAGAAGACCTCTGTGGAAGTAAGGAAGGAGATGATGGGGTAGGGGAAAAGAGCATGGGGGAATGAGGTTGACCTGGAGAGGGAGACAAGAGAGATGGTACTGGAGGTGGGTTTGGGACAGAGGGACTCGGGTTCGGGGCATGAGGAAACATGGTGACCACATGTGGGGATGTAACTATAAGGGAAGAAGAGGGAACATTAGAATGCACAGAACCTGAAGATGAAGGATTAGAAGATGGCAATAAATCTGTATAAGGAAATTCCAGCTCACTAAACACAACATGTCTAGAAATAAAGAACTTGTTCTGAGAAACGGCATAACAAATGAATCCCTTGTATCTGGAAGCATAACCCAAAAAGATGCATTTAGTGGTCTTAGGTTGAAGTTTTGTAGAATTATAGTGTCTGAGAAGGGGATAACAGGCACATCCAAAAGTTCTTAAGTGTTGGAGCACAGGAACTGCACCATACAAAGCTTCAAAATGAGACTTATTGGATAAAGTGGGAGTAGGCATCCTATTAATAAGATGCATAGCTGTTTGACATGCAAAAGACCAAAACTTAGAAGGCAATTTAGCTGTTTGAAGAAGTGTAATTGTGGTTTCAATAACATGTCGATGTTTTCGTTCAGCCATACCATTTTGTTCTGGGGTATAGGGGTAGGATTTTTTATGTGAGATGCCAGTGTGGAGAAGAAAGGACTGAAGGGGTTTTCCGATGTACTCACCACCACTATCACTTTGCAATATTTGTAGTTTTGCAGAAAAATGAGTGAGAACATAAGCATGAAAACCAACAAAAGTAGCACAAAGATCAAATTTATTAACCAAAGGGAAAATCCAAGAATACTTGGTACATTCATCAATGAAGGTAACATAGTACCTATATCCATCCACAGAGACACAAGGTGCAGGACCCCAAAGATCACTATGCACCACTTCAAAAGGAATGACAGATTTATTGACACTTGGGGAAAACGGAAGTTTGCAAAATTTGCCCTCTAAACAGCTTTGACACATTACAGGATTAGAAGTTTTAGGAAAAACAACATTGGATTTATCCAACATTAAAGACACAACGGAATTAGAAGGATGGCCTAATCTATTGTGCCAGGTAGTAGAGGTAACAAGCTGACCAAGAAAGGCTTTAGGATGAACTATGCCTTGAGAAGGTGAGGAACAAACAGTAGCACGAGAACAAATTGGATAAAGTCCATTACTGCACAGTCCTTTGTAGAGGATCCTCCCTGTGGGCTTGTCCTGGATCCAAAAACAGAAGGCATCAAAGATAAGCCAGCAGTTATTGTCCAAACAAATTCTATGGACAGATAAAAGATTCTGTGACAATTTGGGCACATATAACACAGAATTCAGGGTTATAGGATGTAAAGAAGGCTTGATAACAGTGTTACCAATGTGGGATACATGCTAACCTTCACCACTTGCAGTTTGAATGACTTCATTAGTGGGATAAGGAGAAGCCAAAGACAGATTGGAGAGATCAGCAGTCATGTGGTTTGTAGCACCGGAATCAGTGAGCCATACTTGGGAATTAGAGAAGGAGACTGCAGAGTGTGGGGGCTGTGACACCATAGTGTGAAAAGCCTGCATTGGTGCTGGAGATTGAAACTGATGACCAGAAACCCTTGAGGAGGACCCTTGTTGTGGATAGGAAGACATTGGAGAGTATTGATACCCTTGATGTGGAGAAGAAGTCATATGAGAGAGTTAAGGACCAGCACTACTATAATTTGGACCTTTTCATTGTAAAAACAGAACCATGTGGTATGATTAAACCGGCCACAAATTTGACATCGCGACTTCTCATAGTATGGAGCAGAAAGACCAGATTGTTGCTGATTGGGAAATGCACCAAGGACACCAGGACTTGAAGTTTGTATAACATGGGTCTGAGTAGGAAGGTAGGACCTGGGTAAATAGCTCCGGTTAGTTGGAGAAAACCGGCCCTTGCCCTTATTCTTGTAGGCATTGAACTGCTTGAAGCCACTGGATGGAGAACCAGATTGAAGAAACCCTTTGTGAGTGGAATTATGTGCAGCCATAGCTGTCATGAATGGAGCATTGACAGTGGATTCCAAAATAACCTTTTCAGCAAGAAGTTGGGTCCGAAACTCCTTCAGAGAAATAACACTCTCACGCCCCCTTATCACCGTTCGAAAAATGTTATATTCGGCTGGTAATCCATTCAATGCAAGTATGACAATATCTTCATCAACAAAATAACTCCAGCAGCAGAAAGATAATCTCGAGCCTCCTTAATTTTCTGTAAGTATTGAGCCACAGAGTCGGAGCCCTTTTTAATCGTTTGCAGATTTGATTTCATCTGAAAAATACTAGTTTTGGAGACAGTAGAAAACTGTTCTTTCAATCTAATCCAGAGATCCTGAGAGCTCATACTGCCAATAGCACACGACATAGCCACAGGACTCAAAGAGGCAGTAAGTAACTGCATCAGAGCTTTATCATGCATCATCCAAATCAAATATTCATCACTATCAGAGGAACAAGAAGAATCAGAGTCTCCAGATGAAGAGGAATAACGAGCAGGACAAGGATGAGTACCATCCACAAACCCTAAGATACCATTACTTTCAAGCAGTAATTTCATTTGAAAATGCCAATTGAGATAGTTCGAATCATCTAGCTTAACATTCACAGATGTAGAGATTGATGAAACTAAGGCAGTTATTGGTGATTGAAGGAGCTGTAATTGAGAAGCAGTTACCATTTTTGCGGAATGACTGATCGAAACTCGACGGAAGTCTCTCTGGACAAAACACCAAACACCTGGAGTGCACGAATCGAAGAAGACGAAGAATCAACCAGAACGCAGTCACGAAGCACCAGAGAGCAAGAAACCCTAGATTCCAGAGAAGACGAAAGCAAGTCAAGCAAGAAACACCGTGAAGAGGCAAGAGACCTGAAGAAGACGAAGTGATAGAACTGCGGAAGCGTCGGATCGAGGATTAAGCGCAAGCTGTCATGGCGATTGATACCATGTTAACCTATAGAAATGTAATGAGAAAGATGAAGAAACTCAAGAAAACTTAGAGAGAGAGAGAGAAGTAGAGAGAAATGAAGAACTTCTGTATATCTGATTTCTTAGCCTTTAAGCAAGTATATTACATAGTATTTATACATTTCTCAATTCTTCTAACAACTTAACTAACTAACAAACTCTCTAATCTTCATACAAGTGGCATAATCTCAGCCACACACCTTATCTCTATCATAGTGGTGCCTGTTGGTGGGCCAGTATTAATGCACCTGAAAACTCTTACAACCAAAAACATTTTGATGATAAGTTTAGTTTTGTTACATGTTATTGCATCAGGATCAAGTAGGCAAACTCCACCCCCATTAACCTTCTGGTATTGGACCATCCACCTTATGAGAGAGAGGGTGAGGGTGAGGGTGAGGGTGAGGGTGAGGGACAAAAACTAAGAGGTAGAAAGAGAGATGTCTTTTGCTGGTTATGATTGGCATTGACTCCCTTGTCCAAATGTCTTTGGAAAGTTCTACTTTCTCTGTCCCACTAATGGGATTCTTCTTCACGTTCCCCAACCCAAAACAAATTTATTTCAACCCGAAGATATAAAAAATTGAAGCCTCTTCCCATTTTCCCACTACTACACACAATTGGTTTTTCTCTCCCGCCAGAAATTCTTAAATACGAATGTTCATGTCACGTTATTTTGTCTGCTAAAGACACATTTTCTTCATGTGGATACATCAGAATGGCTGGATTAGTGACGTGATAGGAGTGCTGATTTGTCCTCTCATACCCCCTCATAGCTAGGTATTTGTAGCTGAAGGACGTTTAGTTTTTCCCAACTCAGGCAACTCAATGACCAGTCCCCATTCGTGATAAACATAGTGCTTCAGCATCAGCCTCAGATCAAGAAAGCGTGGATTCTTTCTTCACGTTTGGCTATGTGATCTGCGTACTGCATCTTTTTAACAGTACATACCACATCTGAGAAGTCCTTTTCTTGTTTCAGATTACTCATTTTTCTGTTAGTTTATAAGACCAAGCATAAAATCAAATATATATATATATATATACACACTAAGAATTTCCCATGTGTATCATCACGTTCTTTAAATGCAGACCCCATTATCAATAATATCAAAAAAGTAGAATTGAATCATTGTCGAATGATTAACTGAACGAAAACAGACATTTCCCATCAGTCAAGAATTTGCCCGACATATATTTGTTTGATAAAAAAACACCTGATGAAGTTCTTGTATTTTTCGTGGTTCACAAACTAAAGAATATTATTAATGCAACATATAAATCCAAATTTCCATGGAGGATGTCCGTCAGTTTTGATTTGAAAATTAAAGATTCTCCTACTCTTGAATTGAATACATGTATTTTTTTCTTGGTATTAATCTAATATTTTTGGCATTGAGAAACCAACTGACTTGCGTAAACAGTTGATAATGAGATAAAATAGAAGTTTCATCCGTTTATTTATTGGAAACAAAAGCTTTAACTTGTACTAAAAATGGAGATTAAAATGGCAGATGGATCCAAAAGGAAATTAACCATATTTTCTGTCTCTACCCTCAATCACCAATGAAGAATCCCCACGCAAAGATCATATTATTGAAAAGACTCTGATGCTAAACAAACCAACCATAAGGCAGCTAAGAACAAAGAGATATGATTTGTGCATATTTGTGTTCCTTGATTTATTCAATTCAAATGCTAGAAATAAACATATAAGTTGAGAGAAAAAAAAATGAGTGCAAAAGTTACCTTCCATAACACGAGAGTCCTTTTAATTTCAACTGATGCGTCTATTATTTTACCAACAAAGGTCACTCATAGGAAGTGTTTTGTGGATTCAAACAAATGTTGGTCTAACACAAACTAAACACCACAAATCAAAGCAACTACCAACCATAGATTAATATAAGTTCACGGTGAAATGTTAGACCACATGGATAGTGAAAAAGAAATCAACATCCAAAATCTCAAAATCTCTTGAGAGCCTCCATTTCAATTTTCTAAAGGGATCCCAAATATCAGGACCAGCTTTAAGTACACATTCATAATTGCTAAGTGTACATTGACGATCGAAAGAAGCACTTCAGAATGCTGATAACTTTGGATTTTTCCTTCATTTTCAAATTTTTATTTTCCTTTTCACCTTTCTTTTGTCTTGATTTTTGGCTTTTTGGAGTAATCAAATCCATATTTTCAGTCTGAAATAAACAAGTCCTGATCCTAGCTAGGGTCTATAATATACTTTCTACACTCATGCAGGTGCCCTAGGGTTTGGATTTCTGCAATCTCACTATAAAAGGCACCCAGTAAACAATTCACAGAATTTTTTTTACTAAAACAACCCTTCCTCTCACTTTCTTCTCACTTTTCTCTCACTTTTCTCTCATTGCTCAGACCAAATTGAAAAGAGTATCTCTCATTGCAGTGAAAAACGAAACTTTTTTCTTATTCTTTTCCCCAATTAGATGAATATCACGACAAAAGGAGAGAGACTGGCCACCCCACCGCACTGGCCATTTCATCCTTTTCTTTTGTATTGGCATATGGTATTGGAAAAATTGGAAAAGGTCAAGCCCTAATAATATTAAGCATTATTTTATGTGTGGATTCTGTGACAAACGTTAGTTTCCTTGACGCTGAAGGACAGTTAGGGCATCCACCTGTTTTTTTTTCTTTTCTCAAAAGAGAGTTTTTATTCCGGAAATTTCTCAAAAGAGATTTAGACAAAGAGAAAGCTCTCAAATCCTTCTTCCTTTTGCAGCATCCTATGTCTCCTTTATCCTTCACCTTTCATCCCTTTTGATGGAGGCTCCTCTTTAATTTGCTTTTCTTCTAAAACCAAAAAAACCTGCTACCCAGTCGTTATTGGACACAACCCATTTTTGGCTTTTGCTCTCAGTTGGCTTAGTTCACTTGGACTTACTCATTGGCCTTCTGAGCCATGGTTAAAATTCATTTCTCAAGCAATTCCCTAGTTGTATATCTAAAATTCCAAGTTGTGTTGACTTAGAACCGCTGCAACCCTAAAATAACATGCAACAACTTTTCTTGAAAACTTGGTTTATATTCACGAATCAACTTGTGTGCCATTTAACGAACTGGTATACATTATCATTCCTAAGAATAATGTTCCATTTTCGATACACAATGTAAACAAATTAATTTTTCATTGAATGTAAGTGACAAAATATAACCTTTGATGTGACTTTAGCAATAGGAAAGTAATTTTGAATATAACTCAAGGATAAATGATTTTCACCCATTCATCTTTTCCTTCTCCATTATTTTTGTTATTTAATTTTCTTTTGCTTTATTCAATTTAACGACCTAGAGAGAGGGGTGTCTAGGAAAATAAAATAGGGTGGGAAATCCATTGCCTAACTCAAGTGATTAAAACTATAAATTTAATTATGTGCCCAAAATTCTCTGTTGTGTTCCCCTTCTTCCCAATATCTCATGTATTTGAGTATTACACTCAAATTCTTAGGTCGATTTCTCCCTCTAATTATCGCTCATATCAACTAAGAAAAAGTAAAAAGTAGATGCCGGTATAATAAATAATTATGATTATTGTCATGTGTATTTTCCCTTATCTAATACATAGCAATGGTACATATGCAATGAGTTGAGATTCTCTTTAGATCTATGTGTCCAGAGCCGATGGACTAGAAGTTCAAACCACTCATTTTAAATCCTGCGATCCTTATTAGTCTGTCTTACTGACCCACCTCACACAAATTAAGAATTCAGATCTCTTTTTTCAGGGGCCTGAATCTTTTGGTCCTTATACTCCTAACACAAAGATCTGAAGAGAACCTTAAGTAGAATGCATTGCTACTTATGTAGGTCATACTAGAGTCTTAGGCCAGTGACCATAGATCAATAAGCATGGGACAAGGTGGAGGGACGGCCACCAACTCCCACTTGCTTCACAACAAGAGAAGAGAATGTTGAAATCTTGGTGATGTTATTTAACTTATGTTTATGACACAAAAAAAAATTAATTAAAACTTTCTGTAAAGATGTGTTTACACTAAAGAATACCTGAGTAAATTGATCCATAACTCATTATTTAACCACTCACAATCTCACTTAAAAATAGAAAAAAATACCGTAAAATCGTTAAATAAGTGACAAACAATTAATAAAATACAACAAATCATCACTAACGCACGCTATACATCCACAGTCAGAGTCAGTCACGGCCGCAATTTATCACCATCCCATTTGTCCTCTGGCCGAGTGAAAGAGAGAAAGAAAATTGTCCACTTTTGGAACCCTTTGACATTCAGGGGTCTTCCATTAATACCACCACAAGTCCATGCCAGCTTCTCTTCTCCCGCTAAACCCCCACGACCTGGTCCTTCTTTTAACGTAAAGCCAAAGCTAAAGCCAGCTCCCCCCCGCGGCAAAAAAGCTCAAAAATTTACAGTCATATCTTCACAGAGAAGCTCCCCGGTTAAAAGTGTCCTCTTTTCTGAGTCGTTTTTTTGTGGGTTTTAGGCACCATTTCACCTCTGCAATTTTCAGACTCTGATACCAGCAAGTGTCACTTAGTGGGTTTTTTTTTTTTTTTTTTCCGGGAAGGTGAAAAATGCAAGTGAGAAGGTTAAAGTTTTGGACTTTGGAGTCTGATTAGAGGCGTTTGAGAAATTTGCCCTCACTTCTGGGTTCGTGGGTAAGTGGTAAATTTTATTTTCCCCTGTTTTTCTGTGTTGGAATCTTTTTGTTTTGCCTCAGTTAAATTATTTACCGTTGTGTTTTGGGATGGTTTTTGCAGAGATTAATGCGGTTTGGAGGGATGAGCGGCGGTAAAGGTAAAATGCTGGGATTAAGAGTGAAACAACACAAGCGTTCAAAAAGGTAGCTTTTTAATTTGTTTTTTCTTTTTTACAAACGATAGCATTGCTGAGTTAAATTATTAAATGTTAATATCGTTTGTTAAAAAAAAATTGTTAAATGTTGGGGGGAAGGGGGATGGGTGGGATCGAACCGCTTGGGGTATGGTGATTTCCGTCACTACAGTAAAACGTCATCAGTAGGTAGCTTTCTAATTACTAAGTATATTTTTCGGTGATAACTCATGAAATTTATTTCTTTTGTTAGCTAGCAGTCACTGTTCTTACACTTTTGCGTTACTTTAGCATGCATACTTGTTGAAATTCTTGAACTGGGAGAATTTGTGGGGTGGATTATTTGGGACAAATGGGAATCTGAGCTTTCACAGCTGCAAAGAATTTTTCTTCAAGTGACAACACTGAATTTCTACTAACCTGCATTTATTGGATTCAGACAAAACAAAACCTCCACTTAGGCCTGTTACAAATTTACTGCTCAATTATTCTCCATGGATGGAAGCCTCAGTTATTTTTAATTGATACGATTCAGAACCCAAGAGAGACAAAAACTTGAGAGTTCTTTAATTCATTGAGAACCTTCGATTTCTGGTGTTTTTTGTTTAGAATTTCGGGTGTTATCCATGAAGTTTTTTTTTTTTTTCATTTCTCTTCTGATAATTTATAGCTCCCCCCCCCCCCCCCCCTCCCCCCTCTTTCTTTTTTTGTATTTTCATGAGCAGTTGAGGGTCTGAATTTTTCTAAATATTAATTTCGCGCTCTCTAAATCTTTCCCAACTTTGTTTTCCTCTTAAAGTTTGTAATGATGAGTATTACAGGATATTGAACCCGCAAATTTTGTGTTCCTCTTCTTTGAGAAGAATACGTTGAGGTTTTGCTTGTAAATGGACAAATCATATAAGCAGTGGCCTACTTGTGGAATGAAAGACGGCAAATGCCCTCTTCTTCAATCAATATCAGTTAATTCATTTTGTTTACACTTATGCAATGCTAGCTTTCCTGAGAAGAAAAGAGTGGAGGAAGATTATTTGGATAGTTCCGGTGAAGCATCAGACCTTGTAAAGCTGGTAAGATCATTACTTTTTACCTGTTTGCCTATATTACTCCATAATCATTATCTTACAAAGAAGGTTAGGTATTTTAGAGCTAGTGATCGTAGTATCTTATTGTTTGTTTGATTACCTATTACAATAAGTCTTAAATTGAAGATCTTAAGCTTGGTGCCATGCTGCCAGCTCGAACATTACATATTGGCCCCTCTAATTTTTCCTTCTTTTCCGGATATTTAATCTTAACTAGAAGTTCGTATAATGTTAAATAAGTTATAGGGTTTGGGATATATTCTTTGAGGTAATGCTAGTGAGACTAAATTTGTAGACAAAATTTTAGAAACTAAAGGACATGGAAGTTGATGATTGGTTGATTACTTAACCGTTGATAAACATGCTCATCCCTATTAGTGACACATCATTTAGTTTGCAAATTTAGTCTCCATAGCATTACCCTATTCTTTATTGAGGCAAGTTGAATAAACTGATAATTATTTTGATTATTCACACATTAAAATTCTGAACTCTGGCATCAAAAAATAACTTTACATCTGACCTATGGATTGGATCTAAAACCAGGATATGGGACAATTCAAGGGCCGTGTTACGACCAAGAAGAAACAATCTCCTACCGTGGAAGTGCACAACTCTTTAAAGCAAGAGGTATACCAAAATTGTGTATCTCTATATTCAGGTCCGGGAGATTCTGGATTATTATATCCAAGCCATTATGCGCAAGCAGGCTCCAGCTTTAACTTTGCTTACTGATGTTAGATGTTTTAAATATTTTGTACACAGATTCTACAGTTTGAGAAAAGATTACAAGATCAATTCGAGGTCCGTCATGCTTTAGAAAACGCATTAGGTTATAGGTCTTCCATCCATCATAACACAAATGACAGTGTGATGCCTAAGGTAGCTTATTTCTGTCTTCATATTAAATTTTCTTTTTCTTTTATTTTTATTTTTAATGTATATGAATATTTAACAGGGATAATTACATACCTACATACATGCTCTATTTCTGTCATATTCTGTTGCAAATTGCAATGTAAATTTTATCTGACATCTTGACACTGCTTTTATGTAACTCCAGCCAGCTACAGAATTGATTAAGGAGATTGCTGTGTTAGAATTAGAAGTTGCGCATTTGGAACAATATCTTCTCTCGTTGTATAGGAGAGCGTTTGATGGGAAATTTTCCTCTGTTTCCCCATCTAAGAAGGATGAACGACTAAAATCAAGTCTAACAAGCCCAAGAAGCAGGTTCCTGGAAGTTTCTGAACCTGATATGCCATTGGAGAGGGAAAACTTGGCAGTTCAATCCAGTGGCCAGTCACTTGAAAATTCACAGAAGGAATTCAATGCAATTGGAGGAGAAGAGAAACTATTCGATTCCAGTGTTCACCGTTGCCACTCCTCACTTTCACAACGCTCTGCATTCTTAAGTAGAACTTCTCCAGAAGAGTCATTGGCGAATGCTTTGCGTTCCTGTCATTCTCAACCATTGTCTATGATGGAGGTAACTTCCGTGCATTGTTTTAATAATTTTCTTGTTAATGTCTGTTCCCTAAAAAATGCTTGTTATTTTCTATCACCACACATCATGGCATATAAGCTGCTTTACTTCACCATTTTTAATGAAGAAGATCCTTATTCGTGGTGATGTTCTTGTAATAGTGACAATTATGGGAAACCTAACTTTAGAGGGTTTAACTTCTTGTCATGGCATGTATGGAAATTTGGGGTCTTTTTCTGGATTATGACTTTCAATTGGTTTTCCAGTATGCTCAGAATACTTCGTCAAATTTAATTAGTCTGGCAGAGCATCTTGGTACACGCATTGCTGATCATATTCCAGAGACACCTAACAGGCTTTCAGAGGACATGATCAAGTGCATGTCCACCATATACTGCAAGCTTGCAGAATCACCCTTGTCACATAATGGCCTTTCATCTCCCAATTCATCTTTGTCATCAATAAGTGCATTTTCTCCACGAGATCAGAGTGACATGTGGAGTCCACGATGTAGGAATAATTCATCTTTTGATGTACGATTGGATAATCCTTTTCATGTTGAAGGACTTCAAGAGTTTAGCGGGCCATACAGCACAATGGTTGAAGTGCCATGGATTTATAGAGATATTAAAAAACTAGGCGATATCGAGCACTTGCTACAACATTTCAGGTGAGCCTTTATGTACCCATCTGAATTAAATTCCATATTCGCTTGACATTATCATTATGCTTATGGAGTTATCCTGTCACAGGTCACTTATCTGTCGGTTAGAGGAAGTAGATCCAAGAAAATTGAAAAATGATGAGAAGTTAGCATTCTGGATTAATGTACACAATACATTGGTTATGCATGTAAGGTTCACCACCTTTAATATACTGGTTTACATTGCGATCTTCTTTGGATGTTTGTTACCGGATTGTAATCAATATTTTGTTTCTGACAGGCGTATTTGGCTTATGGGGTTCCTCAAAACAATGTAAAGAGAGTATTTTTGCTTTTGAAGGTAGGAATAGTTCCACTCGCTTTACTTAGGGGAAAGAAATTGAGTACCGGCTTTGATTTACTTGGTTTCTTTTACCATCCAGGCTGCTTATAACATTGGAGGCCACACAATCAGCGCAGACACAATGCAAAGCTCTATCCTTGGATGCCGAATGTCTCGCCCAGGACAGGTAGATCCTAAGAGACACATGCCCGTGCACTCTGAAGAGTTATGAAACGCTTGTTTTTACTTAATATCTGTATGGAATTCAAACTTACAACGGTATATCTCTGCTTGCAGTGGCTTCGTTTGTTACTTACTCCAAGGACAAAATTCAAGAATGGAGATGAACGGCAAGCATATGCAATTGACCATCAGGAACCCCTTCTACACTTTGCACTGTGTTCAGGAAGCCATTCTGATCCTGCGGTACTTCATTAACTTCATTCTTCTTTTATTAAGTTTATGTCTGGCATTAATTCATGAATGCTAAGCTTTGCTGCCTCAGAATTACAGTTTTCTTACTCTTTCAAACTAACACTAGTTTTTTCTGTTAAGGTTCAATTCCCTTGCACTAACCAAACAAAAACAAAAATTTATTTGAGGCTTACTTTTCCACATTACACCAAAAATGAAAATGATAATAAAGCCAACAAGTATATTTGAATACGTTGATCTGCTCTTAGCTTTTTATGTTTTTACTTGTGAGGAATTGTATGAACCATCCATGATCTTTTTCAGGTTCGTGTATACACACCCAAGAGGGTATGTCAGGATCTGGAAGCTGCAAAGGAGGAGTACATTCGAGCTACCTTTGGAGTGCGCAAGGACCACAAAATTCTTCTACCGAAGATTGTTGAGGCATTTGCAAAAAGTTCGGGTTTGTGTCCAGTTGGTGTTTTAGAGATGATCCAACAGACTTTGCCTGAATCATTGAGGAAGAGTGTCAAGAAATGCCAGCTTGGGAAACCCTGCAAGAGCATCAAGTATATTCCTCACAACTTCACATTTCGGTATTTAATTTCTAAAGAGCTGGTGAAGTGAACGGTTGCATAGGTCCCATACATTCATGTAATCTGCATTGTTGTCAAGGTTTTTATGGTAAAGAATTCATCTCTCTTGTGTACAAAGTAGAGTATGAACCCGAAAAATCAAAGTAGAAAGAAGTGATGGCTAGAGAATAGAAGGGCGTAACCCTGCAGCATTTTGTATCTGCAGTGTCGTGAAGGAATTCAGATTGTGCATTTTAGCACTGTAAATTTATCTTTTGTTTCCCTGAAACCATCATTATAAATAGTAAAATCGATTGCAATTTCATGTGTCAATGAACTCTGCACGTGAGAGTCACGTGTTCATTAGCAGTTTTCTGTGTCGGTGGAAATTGAATTCTTTCTTATGTAATGTACAGTGTACCCATTTTTTGGATCACAAGAATCATCCAAATTCCAAATTTTGGTTTTTGCATCATATATTTCTTGGATCTCCCAAATCCATTTTCTTATGGTATGGTCACAGAAATGCAGCTGTATTCTGCAACCCAAAAAGAGAGAGGAGATCTGAAGAACCATAGTGATTACATTACATATTTCGCAGCAAAAGACCCTTATACATTTGCCTAATTTACTTCAAACGCCCTAAGTGCAACACATTATTGCTAATTAACCAACATCATAGATCCCAACATTTGCAAAAACTACAGCCAAATTAGCTTCAACTTCAACTTCAATAAGTTCGAGAAACTTACCTACACCTGGAATGCCACCGTGACAGGTAGTATGATTGGCTTAAGATTCCACCACTGTAACATCCCAGTGCAGGGAAGTTCTTTTTTTCCTTTAGTACGGGCTCTCCCCTACAACATTCCCAGGAGGATTATAAAAACAAATACTCAAGCTGCTCTGCTCTTTGGCACATGTAGCCTGAGCACACCCAAGCTCCAAGGACTTCCTCCACACCACCTGGGTGTACACACCACACCTGTGATTTGGCACACAAGAGTTTCCACCGTGGTTGTAGAAGTCCTTCTCTTTGACCCAAGTGTCCACAACCATGGTTGGACTCACTGACTGCCCACTTGCCCACAGCTGATTGGCTCCATACTTGCTGCCACTGGTGAGGTTAGCAAAGTTGCAGGCTTGGTTGTTTCTTTGGTACCTCACTAGCCTGCTTGTTGCATTGGTCAATGACTCACTCCACTTGAGCGGCTCAACACCCACTGCGGCTCTGGCTTGGTTGTGAGCTTGGAGGTACTCTCTGGCTGAAGGGTTGGAGCTTGGCGCCTGAGCCGCTGCAACATGGACCGAGCTGATAGCTAGAGCCAGGCCTGCTAGGACTAGCAAGGGATGATGATGACCCATTTGATCTTTGATCTGGTGTTTGATGTGATCAAATATTTAGTTGTCTGGTTATTTATAGAGAGAGACTGTTGGTGAAAGGATATGGAGTGGAGGTACTAACTTACTAGTTTGCCCTTCTTTGGGGAGAGTACTGTTGAAAGTATATAACTGTATTAATTGATCACATGACTTCCGATTGATGTGCTAATTGGTAGGTCATCATAATAATTGGTAGTCGTTGTTGGACAATCATTAACCAAGTTGGAGTATTTTGTAAGTAGAGAAAATGACGGAGTTAGTATGGAATCATTAGTTGTTTTAGATCCTAATAACTCTAAAAACTTCATGTATATTTGTCTGTATATTGTAGTTGACTCTACAAATAGCTAAGGCAAACTAAATCTCAACCTCTTCCTCCTACTTCTTCTATTTTCCTTATCATATTTGTCTTCCTTTTCTCTCTCTTGTATGAAATACTTTAGTTGGAAAGATTTGGCAATCTTCAACATTACTCCACTGTATATCCTGCATCCATCCATGATAAGCCTCTACAAATAATAGTAGTTGACGACATATGTTGGCATATACTTTCGGCATATGTTGACAGAGATTGGCAGACGCCTACTAGGTGTTTCACGTAACAGCCCAATAAAGTTTTTTGGTTCATATTATGACCTTATTACTTGAAAGTTGAAAATATTGGTTACGCCACGTGGAGAGAATGCTACTCAACTAAGTAGAGAATGAGAATTGAACTTCTCAAATTAATGAGACAAACGTAGGCAACCAACAAAGAACTCAGGATTGGACTTAGGACGACTTGCAAAGAAGATTCTGATCTCATGTTAAAAAATCATTAACCCTAAAATCTTAAAGTGCGAGGCGACGGGCCAATAATATCAATTAAGCTTATAGGAATGAGTACATATTAATTATCGCATAATGAATTTTAGAGGCTAGTATCAGAAGATTTGTCATCGAACTCTAACTTTATTTAAAGGCTTTTTAGTTAAAATAATTTTTGAGATTTGTATAACACATTACTTTGATCTCTGAGATTGAAAATTAATAGTAATGGTTCCTGAGATTGTCAATCATCCATTATTTTGGTTATTCCGTTAAAAACTCTGTTAAGTGCCCTGAAGCTCTTGGCTAGAAATTTGGGCAATTTTCAAAGCTTCTTAACTCAATCGTTTCTTAACCAAATTCGACCCATAATATAACAAAATGAAGATAGGAAAATGTAGAACAAGATTATACCTATTTGGAAGCCCAATAGTTTCCGGATATAGCCATAAAATAGCCTGAAAAGTGATTGGTCCGCGAGAAAACTGAAAAACTCGCTGGAAACTGGGTAAACTTTAAACATTCATAACTTCTTCAATATTCAACGAAATCGAATTATTCAAAAACGAAAATCATAATTCTCAACGAGACGAAGAGAAAGGTATCTTAATTGATGGCTAATTCACCGTGATTTGGCCAAAAATGGCTTGAAAGTGGCTAACTCGAGACCAAGATATCACTTTCGAGTCATTTTCTGACCAAACCAAGGTGAGTTAGCCATCAAGAAAGATACCATTCTGTTTGTCTCGTCAATAAGTATGATTTTTGTTTTTGAATCACTCGATTTCGTTGAGTATTGAAGAAGTTATGAATGTTTAAAATTTACCCAGTTTCCTTTGAGTTTTTCAGTTTTCCCACGGACCAGTCACCTTTCAGGCTATTTTCCGCCCATCTTCGACAACAATTGGGCTTCCAAATAGGTATAATCTTATCCTACACTTTCCTATCTTCATTTTTGATACATTATGAGTCGAATTTGGTTAAGAAACGATTGAGTTACGAAGCTTTGAAAATTGACCAAACTTCCTGCCAAAAGCTCTGGGACACTTAGCAGAGCTTTTAATGGAATGACCAAAATAATAGATGGTAGACAATCTCATGGACCATTTCTATTGATTTTCAATTTTAGGGATCAAAGTGATGTGTTATACAAATTTCAAGGACTATTTTGGCTAAAAAAAGTCTTATTTAATTAGGAGCACATGAGGGCCTAATATCAGAATATCTGTGACACCTAGGGCTGGTTTGGTATTTCTGTGCCTTAAAAAAAAAGGAAAACTAATGAAAAGGGCTTGAAAACTTTGTGTTTTAACGATAAGGACAAAATAAAGGGTAAAGTGAATAGTACCAGTATTGACTTTTTAGTGTAAAAATGTGGTTTTTTATTAAAGTGAACAGTACCGGGAGCTTTTCGTTAAAGTTCCCTAAAAAAAAAGCTACTTCTGCTGTGCTGTGAGAATAAGCAACAGTGAAATAAAGCAGCAGAGTGTTTGATAAATTTTTTTGTAAAAGTGCTTTTGAAAAAAAAAAACAGTGTTATAGTATTTGGTAAACTTTTATATAAAACAGATGTGAAAAAAGCCGAATTTTCAAAGCTGAGTTTTGCAGCTTCCTATTTTTGACTTTTTTCACCTAAAACTGTGAAAAAAAACTGAAACTTAATGTTTACCAAACACAAAAAAACTACTAATTTTTTTTTCAAAATCACCTCGGTACCCAAACCAGAGTCTAACCTAACCCCTCCCGGCTCCTGCTAACAGGGGATTTGCCCTTGATAGTTCGCTGGAGGATTATAAAAACAAAAAGAGTTAAAAATTAGTTTACTCCGCACCCGTGGCCTCAGCACACCCCAACCCCGAAGAATTTCTTCACACAACCTGCGTATACGAACGACTCATGATTCGGCGCACATGAGTTGTTGTCGCGGTTGTAGTACTGCTTCTCTGCCACCCAGGATTCCACAGACAAGCGAGGTGTCATCGTCGGCCGTGACCGCGCAACCAACCATAGCTGGTTGGAGTTGTGCTTGGAGTCGGAGCCACTCAAACTGCCGGAGTATGCTGCTAGGTCGCAGCGGTTTGTTGTCTCTTTGGTGGCCCACCACCCGGGTTGCGGCTCTTCCCAACTTTAGAGGCCCGACACCGACAGCAGCTCTTGCTCGGTTGTGGACTCCCCATATTCTGTGGCGGCAGCTGCAGCGGCGCCATGGGCTGAGCTGTGGCATATAGCTAGTCACTAGTGCTACTACTACAACCAATGTATATTGGGCCCTTTTTTTTCCTTAATGATGATTTGATGTGCTACATATGATTATTTGATATCAATCTTTGTTACTTATATTGTAACATTTTATTGAATTGGTGGAAGGAATGAAGTGAATCAAGTGAAGTTCGCAAACACAAATATGATAAGGGTGATGATTTTGACACTCCAGTTACCTTCAAACGGCCTTGTGCACTTCTCATGTGTGAAAGAGTGAGTGTGGAAATATGGGGTTCTTCTCATTTGTATATTAATCCCAAGGTTTTTTTTTTCTCCAAAGATACGAATTTTATTAAATTTGAATGAAAATGTTTACATCAGATGCCAGCATATTAACAACCATTGTGGCTCTAGGTCATCCCAACAATTAATCCCTTCGAGGTTAGGGTTGGGTGATCAGGCAGCACTAAATTATTTCAATTCAATTGGATTAATGTCATGTTTGTTGTTTTGTTAACTTATAATTGCTTTTTCCATTTTTTTTAACAAGCAGTATTATCTACACTAAGAGGAAAATGTTGTTAAACTTGTAATTGTTGATTCTAAACTAGTTGAATTGGACAACAATCCAACTTATGTGCTTTACAAGACTCCAAAGGACTGACTTGTACTCAACTTCAATCTTATTCAATCTCGCCATTTAAAATTACGGTATAACGGTATTCCTCTTCACTTGTAAGTGAGAGGTCTTAGGTTTGATTCTCGTTAAAGGTGAAATTGACCACATTATTAGTAGCTCATTATTAGGCTTAATCCATTATGAGGTTTAGCCCACCTCTCTTACTTAGAGTAGATAATATTATTTGTTATAAAAAAAATTAAAAAAAAAAATGTTATCCAGTCTTGCCGCCGAACAAGTCATGGTATATTCGTTTTAATCAAAATTCAAAAGGAGTATTGATTGTTCATCCAAGAAAATCCCAGCGATGGAGTTGGTTAATGGTTGAATGGTAAATTGATTCAAGAGTCGGTGTAGCATGTATGTACCCTAAGGGAAGAGATCCCATTTGGATCTCTCTTACCAAATCTTAAGGAACCGGAAATTCGAGCATTTGAAATTTAATTCAACGGCTACAAATTGGGAGCCTCTTTAAGTTATAATAATTGTAGCTGTTCAATCAAATTTTAAGGGTCTGAATCTCCGGATCCCTAAAACTTGGTGGAAGAGATTCCATCCGGATTTCTTCATGTACCCTAATTCACCAAACTTACATAAATTTCCCACGTCAATGCACATTGACTTCTATCTGTGGCTAATGGCTATAGAAGTCATCAACCTCTTGGAACCGTGACCTGAATTTATAGCTACGGCGTTATAACCTACACGACAACCATCTTATGATGGTGGTCGCTTTTAGACCATCTCCAACCCTAACCTAAAACCTAAAAATATTTAGCCCAGAAAATTTAAGTTTTAGCTTAGAAACAGCTTTTCTGCTCCAACTCTTCTAACTTAAAATTTTAGCTCGAGATTATCAAAGAATGAATTAAGGCTTTTTTTTAAAAAAAAAAAATTAGCTTTTAAAAAAATTATTTAAAAAAAAATTATGTAGACTATCCTAAATTAATTTTATAAACATTTTAAACTAAAAATATTTAAATTTCGATAGATTTTGAAAAATCACTAAATCAATACATGAAAATCATGATAAACTTAATACAAATGACATTTAATAAACCACATAAACTTAAAAAAAAAAAAAGACAATTAATAAACCACATAAACTTAATACAATGGGAAACTCATAAACTATATAAACTTAATAATGATATCCACCATCTTGACTTGAGATGAATCATCATATTGAAATATACTCCTTGTGGCATTCATTTGTAAAATATCCTTTTGCTTACCATATAAGTATTTCTTCCTCTCCGGAGTGTATTTGTCGAGGTCCTCCATCATCAAATTAATTTCAAATCTTTCTCGCACCCTATCCCCTTCTTCCTTCATGGCCAAACGCATTTGGACCAATTCTTCTTGCCGAGAGATATGGTTTTCGTTCATTCTTGCAATTTCGCTAACAAATTGTGCACGTATCGGATCTTGAGACTTCCCTTTTCTCTTTGATTCCTTTTGCTCATCTCTACCTGGGGCCCGGGGGCCTTGCAAAAGAAGAAGTTGGGATCATTTGTTCGACACCTTCATTGTCGGCAAAATTCACAGCTTCATTGACATCATTTGGGGGTGGGGCTTCACTATGAAATAATCTTCCACATTGTTGGTTTGCATCGGTTCCCCACCTCGGACAATCCTTGAGGATGTTACAAGCATGATGCAACTTAAAAACTTGATTTTTTGGTGTAGTTCTTGTCTTGTAAATTGCCATTACTTTGTCACCCTATGCAACAAATACATAAAAACAGTTAGTTGCAAAATACTATTATGTACATGACAACTAAAATATCAACAAAGAAACTCACAAATTCTGAGGTGCCCCTTCCACTAGGCACGTCAACCATGGCTCTCTCCAAGCTTCCATTCCACAAAGTGCACGCTTTGTTGATAATCTTCCACCGATCATAAACACCACCAACTTCCATTCGACTGGCGTTGGAGTTTTCATAGAACTTATCAACGATTTTACCCCACAAAACCTTTCTATTTTGATTCGTGTCGACGGCACTATCTTCACTAATAGAAATCCATGCCAAACATAAATCAATATCTTCGTCAAACGACCAATTACGACCTCTAACATGCTCTTTTGTCATCTTGAAATTTTTGAAAATGAGAAGAAATGGTAGAAAGAAATATTGGAAGAATTGTAGGAGAAAAGTGAGTTTTGTGTGGATGTTTGAAAAAATACATAGGTATTTATAGAGCTTTTTTTGTTAAATTTTAAGTTTTTTTTAAAATTATTTTAGCTGTTGGATTTAAATTTGGACCGTTAAATATATATATATATATATATTTGCTATTAGATTTGATTATATTCGATCTAAGCCGTTGGATTCAATAAATATATAAATATAAAACTAAAAAAAAAAATTGAACCTGAACCATTGGATTAACCAATGACCCATTTAAATTGAGCCGTTGGATGAAGAAAAGTAGCCGTTAGGCTACTTAATGATCTGACACCCGGGGGAACAACCCTATGTGGGTTTGTTGGGCAGCAGAAAGTGCCCAGCACATAGGTGAGTAGGGAATGGGCAGTGGGCTTTATAGCCCCAGTTTCAATCTCATTTGATGGGGTCCACTTTGCTTTGTGGCATAAAGTTGGGCCGGTATTTGACCCCCATTTGGGTTTTAGGTTAATTTTAGGTCATGGGTTGGAGTGGATTTTGGGGGAAAAAAAAGGAGAATTATAGGTTTTAGCCCATGGTTGGAGTGGGTCTTAAAACCTCCGCAGATGAATGAATTTGTATTGACGCATAAAAATGAGATGACAAATATCTCAAATAGGACTAAAAGATATTTAGATGTTCTCCAATGAATATGCTAAATATCATGTGACAGTTGAATGATTTGACTCCTTACTTTCTAGTAGTCATTTTGACAGCAAACAAAGAAGGAATCAAATATTTTTAGTTTAATTTTTTAATTCATGGGTCCTATTAACAACCAATAGATTAAAAATTAAATTAATTTTGATTATTTTTTAATAGTTTATGTAACTCTAGGCCCAATAAAACAATAAAATACATATTTGATACATCCATTGGAAAAAAAAAAAGAAGATTTATCACTTGTATTCAATTTGTCACATCAGCCATCAAATATAATTTTGACATATTATTTTTGACAATTCCTTTGGAGATGCTTTATGACACACCCCGACTTAAATCAGGGAGTGCTGGCCATAAAGCGAGGTGACGTAGCAAGTGCACAGTGCGGAAGTGATAACATAAAAAAGTAAGTGAATAAAAACCAAACTAAATAATTTACATTAAACAGATAAGCAAGTGAGAGTGACGATATTCAAGGATAATTACACATAATCAGAGCGTAGGTCAACTAGGTGCAGTTCAAAAGATCAAGTACTAATTATACAATACCAGAGATAGTCCTACATTAGATATAGTCTGCCAGAATCGTCGTCAACTCCTCGTAAGTCACCAACAAGCACTCCTACCTAGAACCTGGAGGGACGCAAAACAGAAAGTGTGAGTGGGCAAAAACAAAGCTTTTCAAAACCGTTTACTTGTCAAAAGTAATAACCCCTCGCTGTAATACCCGTATAATTTCCCAGAAAATAGAATATATAGCTATATCGAAACCAAACTCGGAATAGCAAATCCACATATATTTCATGTCAATATCTCAGCATAATAAAATAAGTAAACCAGGTGAAGTGAATCAATGAAAAGTAATATGTTAGCCGGATCCACCTAGTGTGGGCTGTATGGCTAAACCTATAACTCATCAAATATGCCTGCACACGAGCCAGAACCACCTATAGTGGTCTGTACGACAGGTGTGGGTGTAAATAAATACGCTCAAGTGCTACGATCACGTGAAGATTGTGCGATAAATCGCGGGTCACCTACGAGTTAGAACCACCTATAGTGGTCTGTACAACAGGACTGTGCACCTGACTTGGATCCGCGATTTATCGCACAATCTTCACATGATCGTAGCACTTGAGTGTATTTATTTACACCCAGTCCTGTCGTACAGACCACTATAGGTGGTTTCGACTCGTGTGCAAGCATATTTGACGAGCTATAGGTTCAGCCATATAGGCCACACTAGGTGGATCCGGCTAACATATTACTTTTCATTGATTCAAGGTGAGCGTACGGTGCGGGAGGTGAACATCACGTGAAGGATTGTGCCCTGTCCACGGGCGGGAGCACTAACACCGAGGTACAAGTTAATGAGCTCTAAATGCAACCAATCATAACCATGCTCACCATAATCACTATCAACATAATATACTCACCTAGAACTTACTTGAGCGTCTGCAGCGTCCAACAACATTATACATTTCTATACTAATGCATAAACTAAGGTATAATGCAATGGACATGACATTTAAAAACAACTTCCATTTAAACAAATTTCTGGGAAATGTAAAGCACATATATATATTTATATAAAAGTCAAAAACCCACTCACTGATATATCGCAGAGTCACAACCCCCGAGCCTTGCCTGATTGCGCTCGTCCTCGGGAAACGTTTCACCTATATGAGAAACCATTGTTTTAACATTATTTTAAACACATACTCAAAACTATGCAATAACTTCTCATACGTTGCTCAATTGGGGTGTTTGAATATACCATCGTAGCCTACTCAACCCCACGAACAACCCTATATTTTTAGAAAAATTTTCCGATGTCCCACGCACTAGCCAAGGCACGGCCACATGCACCGCCCACGCGCAGGCACGTGCCTGACACACTGATGGATTCCCTAACGGCATTAGGGAATATTTCGTTAAATACTGGAATATACCGTTAACTATAAATGACGCTGTTAGGAATATTCTGTCAAAGTTGACGGAATATTCTTCTCATTTTTCGTTGTTTCGCAGGAGTCCGACGCCAGTCACTTCTGTTATTGCTGGTTTCTAGAAAATTTTCAAACCCTAATAACTCGCTCATTTCAACACCAAATTCCATGAAATTTCCACTAAAATGAAGCTCTCAACTAAGAGAATAAGGTCTTACCACTTTGGAGTCCTAACACCGACGAAAATTGAATGGAAAGAGCCTTGATAGTTCGGCCACCCTCTACAACTCGACGAACTCGAGTGTCCCGACGTCCAAAACCTTCCAAAATTTCTTTATAAGCTTCGTGAAGTAGTTTTAAGACCTCCTAGAGCTTTAAAACTCCAAGAAACATTCGCGATCACCACAGAGCAATTTGCACCCTTCGCCGGAGCTCGGGCATCTCGAGTTTCCGAGGTCCTCACGTCCAACCATGGGTATGGTTCGACTCCTGAGCTTGCAAGGAGTCCAAAAGCAACATCCACAAGCTTGATCCGCGATGTTTGAAAAGGTTTTGGGTGAACGACCGTACGAGTTGTACAGACAGATGAGAAAGATCGAGGGAGAGAGATAGAGAGAGAGAGAGAGAGAGAGAGAGAGAGATAGAGAGAGGTCAACACGTGTGAGTGTGTGTGTGTGGTGATCCAGATTGGGCACACACCAAAAAACATTCCTAAGTTCTAATTGGGCTAACCAACCTTGGTCCTAACAACCCTACCATTCCAATTGGAACCCCAAAACTTGGAAATAACTTAATTGGTCCAATTCCTCAGCCCATTTACACAATTGCAACCCAACGTTCAAGGGAAAAATAGTCACTCCACGCTATTGAGGATAAAATATATCATATTTCGGGACGGGCTGTGACACTTTAAGATTAAGAGATCAATAAATGATGTAGAAGAGACATCGCGCTCTTATTGAATTATGACACATTCTTTAAAACGCGTCATGTCTTTAAGAAAAAAATGAAAGTCTTGCACAATCTGTTTTTTATTGTCCTAGTGGTTAGGGCTTTTCTTTTCAACTAAATGCGCCTCAAGTTCAAACTCTTCCTCCTCTTTTTAGTGTAGAATATTGAATGTACTCAAAAAATGAAAGTCTAGTATAATGCATGATTTTAAACAAGATTGATTTAATCTACTATTACGCAAATTCCAAATTTAAATACATCTAATAATTATCAATAGAATTATAAGCATCACTACCACTTAACTGCGGGGTACAAAAATATTTCCGAACTAGAGAACATAATTTTTGCGGACACCTTATCTATCAATGTAAAGTTGGTGCCTAATTTAGTATGGCTCAGGCCCAAAAAACTCAACTATGTTGGGCCTGGGCCCACATCCAAGCCTCCCTCTTGCCAAATAATGCCTGCCTAATAAAGCCAGCCTCAGTAAAACACTAGTCCCCCCCCCCCCCCATTTTTTTTCTTTTTGGGGTGGGATTTAATCCTACATTCTTGCATACACAGCCGGATTTTGATACCGGAAAAATAGAAAATGGTCCCCAATTTTCTCATCGTAAAATATCAAAATGTGTTTCACTACATCACTGAATTCGATCACCAAAAATAATAATAATACTTCATATCCAAAAAATAAAAATTCAGGGAAAATTGAGCTTTGAAGTTAGGCGACCGCCGTCTCTGGCCAGCGCAGAGCTGGCCTTGATGGCCAGATCGCAGAGGTCCGGCAGAGAGAGGGGCTTCTGGGTCTGACGCAGTGGCAGCAGGAAGTAAATTTGGCCCGGCTGGAGCTCCTCCTCGTCGGGCACGTGGGTCAAGCACGTGCCAACAGACATGGTTTCGGAGTTGCAGAGGAAATGATTGGGATTCTGGGAAGTGATGTGCTTTGCTTGGGTTGGTCGCTTCAACTCTTGCATCCGACCGTCCGCGTCGATCACTATGCTGCTTGTCGGCCGTCCGATCGCATCTGGTCGCGGTGCTCCTCCTCTGCTATTTGTGCTGGTCGGAGTGGAAGCACAGACGCCCATAATTTTGGGATTTTCGCTGGGAGATGGGGGGGGGGGGGGGGGGGGCGCGGAAGAGACGGAGTGGCAGAGAAAGAAAGGCTTCTTCTTTTTAACTCGGTTACTTGACTTTTTAACAGGGACTGATTAATGTGTTTGTATGACTATTAGGCCAAGATGAATTAAGAATTAAGGAATTTCTGTAACTTTAATACAACAATATATTTATATTAAGAGATAAAAGATTGAGCTAACATCATGTAATATTTCTGTCATAATAATTTAGTTACAAACTAACAATGCATAAGAGTTGAACTTAAGATATCTTATTAAGTGACTTTGTACAACGCTAATATATAGGACTACGTGACGTTATAAACTGCTAATGTACAAGATTAGATTGGAATGAATACTAAACTATATTTTTAAGGTGGGTTTATACATTTCAACTTAAAAATGAAAGATGAATTAGTTATCAAGGGAAGTTATCTGTTTCAATTTTTGACATAATGAGAGGATTAAAAGAGCAAAATTTCCTTTACGTTTAATACCCTTGAAATGAAAATTCACCCACATCCATTTTCAACAGACCTTGAATTTTATAAGTTATCTATTCCTGTGAGTATCTAGAGATCAAACAAGACCTAAAGAGTTTAATGAAATATTAAGTAATAGACTACTATCTTGTAGACGAATTGTTTCCATCAAATAACTTATATATGGATCTAACATTTGTTTTGTTTGTAATTCTGTAATACTAATGCTATCATTTATCAATATATATATATCACAAAGATCTTTATATGATTGTATTAATATTCATATTAATTGTTTAATGCTCTAAAGTGCACATCTCCGATCACCATTGTAGACCAAAAGGCTTTAAGTTTATTTTAGGGGTTTTTTTTATAACTTTAATCCTTCAAGAATATTGAAATTTAAAATAAACATAGTATTAGATTACATATTGATTATAATCCCTTGAAGTGTTATTTAATGTTAATATGCATTTTATTTAATGTCTCTCATTAAATATTTTAATTTATTAACATACAAATTTTATTTTATTTTTACCAAAAAAGAGTTTTTTAATTTATTATTTTATTTAACATTCTTCCAACTTGAAAGACTCAATTAATGTACCTAAATGTTAGTACTGAAATGTATTATATTGAACTAATGTATTTAAATGTTACTAGCGAAATGTATGTACCAAAATATATGCACCAAAATGTCATATCCCAGACCGGCTCTACCGTAGCACGATATTGTCTGCTTTAGGCCCGGCCTACAAAGTTTTGTTTTTGGGAACTCACACAAGAACTTCCCAGTGGGTCACCCGTCCTAGGATTGCTCTCGCCTGAACTCGCTTAACTTCGGAGTTCTAACGAACTCTGAACCCAATGAGTTCTCTCAAAAAGCCTCGTATTATATGGAGGTAGACATGTACATATAAGGCACATCACCCCCTCTCCGTTGGTCGATGTGGGATGTTACAATCCACCCCCACTTAGGGGCCTGACGTTCTCGTCGGTGCACTCGCACCACACGACAGAGTGGCTTTGATACCATTTTGTCACATCCCAAACCGGCTTCGACGTAGTACAATGTTGTCCGCTTTGGACCCGGCCCACACGATTTTGTTTTTGGGAACTCACACGAGAACTTCCCAGTAGGTCACCCATCCTAGGATTGCTTTCACCCGAACTCACTTAATGACGAACTTCGAAGCCAATGAGTTCCTAAAAGGCCTCGTGCTATATAGAGGTGGGTATGTACATATAAGGCACATCACCCCTTCTCCGTTGGTCGATGTGGGATGTTACACTAAATGTGTGTATCGAAATGAATGCATCAAAATGTTAGTACTGAAATATATTATATTGAATTAATGTACCTAAATGTTTCTATTGAAATGTATGTACCGAAATGTATGCACCTAAATGTATGCACCGAAATATATGATAATGAATTTAATGTACCTAAATGAAGAAGACAGAGTACATCGAAATATATTGTACAACAAAAATTAGCTTATCTAAATGCTTACAACAAAATATATTACGATAAATGAAATGAAATGAAAATTATAATTATAATGAAATAAAATTAATTCATTAAAAATTAGGAAGAAAAAAGAGAAATAATTAAAAAAATCAAAATATAATTAATGAATGAGGTTATTAATGTATCAATGCACTAAAATTAGAATTTAATCTTACTCATGGTTTTAATTTAAAAGTCATCTTTGACAAGAATTAAAATGAAGTTTTCTATTTTTTTTTATTACACAATAATATTTTCTTTAGCAACTGCTATGATAATTTTATGACAGTTTCGAATTAGGGATTTTTTTTTAAAATCAAAAGGCAAGTGATAAGCTAGTTTGAATTAGAAAGAGAGAAATTCAAATTCAAATGAATCGAACTGATGTGATTCAAGTGGAAACGGACTCTAAAGGGCTTGTGGATATGATTAACGAAAGAATAGAACCAAAAGTTGTAATCGTAAGTCTTCTCTTTGACATTAAGTGTGTGCAAATGTTTGGGTGAAAACGACAAAATTACCCTCGAGGCATACCGGATTTCTTACGCGCAAGCAGTGGACAATTATCCTTCAATCAAGCCAAAAGTGCCCAAAATAGGTAACAAATTCAAAATTATTTCATCCATCCTCATCGTATATTCTCCACAAGGTAATTATTTCATAACCTTCAAAACATTCCATATAAATTGAATTAATTGGCTAATTAATGGATTTATTCCTAATTAATCCATTAATTACCTATTAAATCACCCATTACACTCAAAAATTACCCAAGAGGCCGGCCACCCTCTCTCCCAAGGGGGGCGGCCATGCTCTATATATTGAACCTCATTTTCTCGAAAAACCTAAGTCCAAACTCTTGCAAAACTCCCAAAAAAACTCTCTAAACACTTTTTTCTCCAAATTCTAACTTTGACATCGAATGTTCTTCAGCCAAAGCCCCCCTCCCCCCATCCCCCCCCAAAAAAAAATTCATGGTGGGCACATGAGGCTCTTGGCCTTAACCAAAGGTGCAATTGTTTTGTAGGTGCAATTTTGTCCAAGAAGGAGGAGGAAATTTGCATCCACAAATTGGTGCTTTCATTGAGAGCCTTGAAATTCACACTCGTAGAAAACTCTCGCGTAAAAAGGTTTTTTCTATTTTCTCTATTTTCTAGTACACTTGTATTTTTCATATGTTCTTATTATTAGAATTTTTTATTTGGAAAGATTCTTTGATAAAATGTAAAAGAGAAATACAATGGTTAGAAAATTAGAAAATTCCACAAGTGAAAATTCCAATACTCAAGAAACGGGACCACGACGATCCTTGAGGCTAAACGTGGTCATAGGCGGAGTGGCACCACTATGAGGTTCCATCATGGCAACCACTTGCGGTGAGATCCACGGCACCACCACCATGGCCTAAGTCGTGCCATCCAAACTTGCACGGGCACGAGCCCAAGCCTTGCACTCGCATGCATCACGCACTGAGTAGCCTGCTCTTGTGATCCAGCCTTTTCCCATGGCCCAACTTGCTCCCTTGGTTTCTCAAGTAGCTCAAGTCGACTCAAAAGTAGCACAACTGTCCCGACTCCAAGTTTCGGGACCCGCGATCGAACCGGGGGTATTTTCACCATATTTCTCCGCGGATTTGACATTTCCCAACTCAAATCTCACGCCTGAAGTTTACCATCCTTCTATTGTTCAAGGAGGTGCATTCTTTCCAAGCTCTTCTAATCCAAATGGCGAACAACACTTGTCTCGACAAGTAATAGAGTTGATGAGTACCCTTGCACAACAAACGACTTTGGTGAATCAAATCTTACAACGCAGCAAGATTCAACATACCTCAGACGAGGAGTCTCAAAGTAATACAAGGGCAGACGAACCCATCCAGCAACTTCCGGGGCAAACAGCCACTTGACCAACCACGAGCCGAGCATTCGGGCAGTGTACATTCCTGATTTGGCCCCCGAGATAGCTTTCATTCCCATCTTAGCGCGAGGATAAGCGTGCACTCTCGGCTAGGCCTCAGGGCAAGTGTACACTCACGGTTAGGCCCACACTCTGATAATCAACATAAGTAGCCCTCTAGGCAAAGCATTCATTCATGGCTCGGTCCACAAGGAGTATCTTCCGCATCATATCGGAGCATGCAACACAATAGACAGAGAAAAGTAATCACTCAGTCTGGCTCAAGTTCAACCAGTAGCTTGCAAAGAATTTCCTCACCTGCCAGTAGTGGATCGCATGCACCATTACCATAGGTCAAGTTCAACCGGCAGCCTAGACCTGTAGGTCAAAATCAGGGGCAGCCGAGAGCTCTGCCACCCCAAAAAAGGCAAATTCAGGAAGAAGTTTAGAGGCTCATGAACGAGCGTTTGCGTGATTTCCAACGCAACGAAGTCGCCGACAAGGCATTGCAGCAAAATATGACCAACATGAGTAGGTCACCCTTCACGGACGAGATCGAGCAGGCAGAGCCTCCACGAAAGTTTAGCATGCCACACTTCACATCTTTCAAAGGAGATAGAGATCCGAAGAAGCACTTGAAGCATTGCTGAAGCACAATGGTTCTCTATAGGAACAATCATGCGCTTATGTGCAAAATATTCGCCACCACTTTGCAAGGCGAAGCGCAAGGTTGGTTTTACACCCTACCACCACAATCTATCCAGAGTTTTGATGATCTTTCCTTGGTTTTTACCAACGAGTACTCATCTTACAACTCGACCAAGAAGAAGTCCGATCATTTGTTCAACATGAAGAAGAATCCAAAATAGTCACTCCGCGACTACGTGAAGAGATTCAAGGCAGAGAAGGCAATGATAGTTGGATGCGATGATTCAAAAGCAAGTGCAGCCTTCCAAAAATGACTCCTAACAGACCACCCGTTGTTCAGAGAATTGATCATGAAAGATGATCTAACTCTAGCAGACTCCTTTGCTCTAGCAGAGAAGCATACACTTTGGGACGATGCTCGACGAGCAGACAAGGCACTTGAGCAGTCTCGAAAAGAAGTAGCAGTAAAGAAGAAGCACGGAAAGTAGTCGAACAACAAAAGCAAGTAGAGGCCCAAACAAAAGGACCAATCCCAGATAGAGGAGGATCGATGAACGAGAATTATTCTAAGTTCTCGATCCCAATTCACCAAATTCTTCGCGATGTCAAGAACGAACCATGGTTTAAGCTGCCAAAGCAATCAAAGAGAGATACTTCCAAGTCGGACTATACCAAATATTGCACATTCCACCGAGGTTCTGGCCACACAACTGACAATTGCTACACTTGGAAGAATTACCTAGAGAAACTTGTGAAAAAAGGCAAGGTCGACAAATACTTGGACAAACCGGCTGCGCAGCCTAGAAGGAATGCGGATGCCGATGAAGAACCGCCCAACAAGACGATTCGAATTAATGGTATCTTCGCTGAATCTGAGCACTTAAAGGCCACCAACAATTCAAAGAAGAGAAAGATCCAGCAAGCGTTGAGAATCTCACAAGTCCAAGCAGTCGACATTCAACCTGAACTCGTCATTGGTTTCACTGAGCAGGATGCATAAGGCATCGATTTTTCACACCATGACGCACTGGTAATATATGTCCAATTAGCCCATGCTATAGTTGATAGAATGATGGTTGATAATGGAAGTGCAGTCAACCTACTTCAACTCTCAGTAATTTAGAAGACGGGCATGGAAAGCATAATCATACACCAAGCAAAGGTACTCACCGAATTCAATAAACACACCTCAACTGCCATCGGTCACATTACACTTGACGTGAAAACACTGCCAGTTGTCTCAAAGCAGACGTTCACGATTGTAAGTGACCCATCTCCCTAAAATAGGATTCTTGTGAGACCTTGGTTAATCAAGCCGGATGCCGTTACTTCCGTCAAGTACCAAAAAATTGGATTCTACATCCCGGGAGAATGAGTCAGAGAAATAAAGTATGACCAGGCCACATCACGACGATGCACTGTGCAAGTATTGAAGGAGTAAAAAAAGAAGACATTTATTTCTGTAGAGGCAACCGAGGTCCAAAAGGATGAAGAAGCTACCAAATAACAACTACATCAAACGAATTAAGAATGTGGAGTCCAAACCAACACGCAAACAGATGAAAAAAGATGGAAACCCAAAAAGGACGCAGATGACATTATTCTTGATCCCCAGCAGCCAGCAAACACGGCTAGAATCAGCTCACGCTTAAGCCCAACTGAGAAGGAAGAACTCAAAACTTTCCTTAGGGAAAATCGTGACATCTTTGCATGGTCACCTTTTGACATGCCAGACATTGACCCCGCTGCCAAACCAGTGATCCAAAAGAGAAGACACTTTGCTCACGAACGAATAGCAATCATCGAAGCAGAAATTGACAAGCTATTGGAGGCCGAATTTATAGAAGTAGTGCACTCAGCATGGGTTGCAAACGTCGTACTAGTTATGAAGAAAGAGAAGGGCAAATGGAGGGTTTGTGTACACAACACCGATCTCAACAAAGCATGCCCGAAGGATCCCTATCCAGTTCCTTGAATCGACATTCTCATAGATTCAACTTCAGGGAATCAGTTGCTCAGTTTCTTAGATGCATACTCTAACTACAACCAAATAGCCATGTACGAGCCCGACAAGGAGAAAACCGTGTTTGTAATCGAGCGAGGCACTTACTGCTACAAGGTCATGCCCTTCGGTCTCAAAAACGCGGAAGCAACTTACCAAATGTTAGTATATATAATGTTTAAAAAATAAATTGGGGTAATAATAGAGGTCTACGTTGATGACATCATTGTAAAAGGAAATCAGCAGTCTGACCATATCCATAATTTGGAGGAAACTTTCAACATCCTCAGAAAGTACAAGATGAAGCTCAACCCCACCAAATGCACATTCAGAGTATCTTTAGGTAGGTTCTTAGGGTACCTGGTAACCCAACGAGGAATCGAAGCACATCCCAAACAAATCCGAGCAATTCTAGAAATAATGTCTCCCGCTAATTTGAAGAAGATCCAAAGCTTGATCGGACGAACCGCTGCCCTCAATCGTTTTCTTTCACGATCCACAGATCAATGTAAGCCATTTTAAGGCTATCAAGAGGGCACAACGAGACAAATGGGATGAAGAATGCGAAATAGCTTTCCAAGACCTGAAGAAATATCTCACATCACTTCCTTTACTATCTAAGCCGAAAGTAGTGGAAGACTTATACATTTACTTGGTAGTCTCAGAAGTAGCAGTGAGCTCTGCCCTCGTATGAGAAGAGATGGGGGCTCAACTACCGGTAGTCTACACTTCTAAAGCTCTACTCGATGTGAAAACTAGATATCCAAAGATCGAAAAATTAATTTTGGCGCTAGTTGTTGTGGCTCGGAAGCTCATACAGTCATTTTCATGACTTAATATCCTATATGATTAATCTTACATGGTCCAGGCACTTCTCAACGAGTGATGAAATGGGCATTGGAACTTGGTCAATACGACTTAGTTTTTCGACCTCGCACGGCGATAAAGGCCCAAGCCTTGGCAGACTTCATAGCAGAATTCACGCCTAGCCTAAGCAATGTAACAGAGCGGCACAATGATACCCCATAAGCAATGAGCACACTTTAGCCGTATCTGCTCTCTCCAATGGAGACTTTTGGCACTTCTATGTCGATGGCACATCCAATGACAAAGGCTCGAGAGCAGGCGTGGTCCTTGTCACCCCAGACGGTTCAATGCTTGAGCAGGTAATCACTCTAGGCTTTAAAGCATCCAACAATGAGGCAGAGTATGAGACCCTATTAGTAGGCCTTCAAATGGGAAAAGACTTGGAAGTGAAGAAACTCGCAATTTATTTCGACTCTCAATTAGTCACCAGCCAGGCTACTGGGGAGTTCGAAGTAAAACATCCAAGGATGGCATAATACATAAAGAAGGTACGTAAGCAGCTTGAGGCATTTCAGACTTACACTCTCACTCAAGTTCCACGAATAGACAACGCTCACGCGGACACGTTAGCCAACCTAGGCTCCACTCTTGACCACCAACTTAAACGTTATATTCCAGTGGAGTATCTAGACAAGCCAAGCATAGAAGTAGAGCCGGCAGCTGAGGTGTCACAAGTTAGTGTAATTCCCAACTGGCAAAGTTCTATTATAGACTACTTGGGAAGATTGGAGTCTAGAAAGCTCCAAGTAAAGGTAGCACGCTACTACATATGGAACGACATTCTCATCCGAAGATCCTACACCAGTCAACACCTTCGTTGCTTAGCACCTCTCGATGACTTGAAGGTTCTGAGCTTAATTCATAAAGGCATTTGTGGAAATCACTTTGGAGGCCGATCCTTAGCATAGAAGGCATTCAATGCAAGCTACTATTGGCCCAATGTGCACCAAGATGCTAAGGAATTAGCCCAAAAGTGCAACCGCTGCCAACGTTTCAAGCCGATATCAACACTGCCTGCTAGCGAACTACATCTGCAGACGAGTCCATGATTATTCATGCAATGGACAATCGACTTGGTGAGACCTATGTCTCCCGCTACTGGGGGCAAAAGCATGATGATTATGGCAATCGATTACTTCACCAAATGGGTAGAAGCAGAGCCCATGACAACCACGACTCAGACAGACATAAAGCACTTCATTTGGAGGACTATCATTTGTCGATTTGGCATCCCTCAATCCATTATCACCAACAATAGCCCAAAATTCTTGGGCAAAGATTTGGCAAAGTTTTTCCAAAAATATGGCATCAAGCAGCACATGTCCATGCCAAGATATCCTTAAAGCAATGTGTACACTGAAGCATCAAACAAGATGATCCTTGATTGCCTCAAGAAATCCCTCACCGACAAGAAGGAAAAGTGGCCAGACGAATTGCTCAGATGTCTTTGGGCATATCGCACCACCAAAAGACAAGTAACCAGAAAGACTCATTTTTCTTTGGCATTTGGTTCGGAAGCAATCATCCTTCCCAACATTATCATGCCAAACATTAGCATTCTACTGCCAAATATTAAACAAAACAATAAGGAGATGGCCACAAGCTTAGATCTGGCAGAGGATAAGCGCAATCAGACCATCACCCGCATTGCATCCTTCCAACAATAGCTCATCTTCAGTTACAACAAAAGGGCTAAGATTCGGCAGTTTCAACTTAGAGATCTAGTCCTAAGAAAAAAATTCATCACTGCTCGCAGAAAAGGCTCCACAATGATGGACCCATTTGGGAAGGTCGTACAAGATTAGCAGAGCAAGCGACAAGGGTAATTAAACTCTCGCCACCATGAACGACAAAGAGATCGAGAAACAATGGAACGCCTACAACCTGAGGAAGTACTATGTGTGACCTCCTACTATATCAAGACCCGAAGATTCAAACAGCTTAATAGGCACCACTTCGCAAGTCGAGCACTATCTGGATGTTATGCAGCTTTTTATAGTTAAGTTATTTGTTCATTTCACTCATTTTTCAATGAGGAATTCAGAAGTAATTTACAACTTGGCTCGACAACATGTCTATAACAACTTATCTCTCCTGCACTTCAAAAGAAAATCGCACCCTTCTTAGGGACTCATCACAGGAATTACACCCCTCGAGGGACCAACCATGCTCTCCAAGGCAGTAGGATAAACATACACTCTGAATATCTAGACGTGGATGAGCCGAGCTGCCCTAGTATAACTAGATGCACGATGGCTTGTGCCGGGATTCCTAGAATTAGTCACAATGGTCTTTTTCAAGACTTAGCTAACTGAAGAATTTTAGGTCTCTTAGCCTAATTCGCAGGGAACCGGGCCCTAGAAATGGAGGGGGCATATTACGCAGTAAGCCCGATGGACGGCTGCCCTGGAAACCTAAAGCTGCTACCGAGTGAACTAAGGTAGCCTACAATTTTTCAGAAGATTGCCTACGGCTTGCCCTTCGAGCAGTGAAGCCACGCTAGACTTATACAACTGCACATTTTTGTGAAAGGTTAAACAAGCTAGCATGTATATACGAAGTCCTATATACTACCGACATGCTACGTAGTCGATAAACTTCATCTCTACCAAGCTCGGAACCAGCTACATCAAGTCCTAAAGTGTTGTGCATACATCCTACATAGCCTACAGAATTGGGAAAAGCCAAGGTTAACAACCTAGTAGTTACACGGGTTTGTCTGCTTCTGTAAGTAAGACATTCGGTTGCCAACCCTATGGTTAACAACTTTGCAATATTCTACACCGACACCTACGGCTACATAGGCTATGTGAACTTGTCTGCTTATAGAAAAGTAGCATGCTCGCCACTAGCCCATAAAGTCTAAAGGTTAAAGGTATGAACAAAAGAAGCAAATATGGAGAAAAATGAAAGAAGCAAGTTTATTAAATTTTCTAGCAAAATTGATAAACAACTAGCAAAGATTGAAGGAGTGAAAGAAAAAGCGACAAGGAAAATAAAGAAAAATCCTAAAGGCTACCTAGAAGACTACTCTTCAGCAGCTTAGACAGTCCATGGCTACTCGGTCGCCACACTTTCAGTAGTCTCAATATTCTAAGCAGCGGAACCATCCGGTGCTTCATCACTAGCTGCCCCGGCCTGAGCACCAACCTATCAGACCACTTCACCAATAGAAAACTCGAAGGTGAAAGCAAACACGTCTTCCAGAGAAATAGATAAGGTCATGAAGTCTTTACCAGAGAACTTAAAGTCAAACAGTCTCCCAAAGAGATGGTCCACATAACCCATCTTGTAGAAATCAACTTGACTCTGAGTAAGTGAAGCCTCAAACCCAGCCTTCTCACCCTTCAACTGTTCATTCTTCTCAAACAGACAAGCACAGATCCACTGCAACTCATCCACTTCTTTCTTCAGACTATCGTTGAGCTTCAAAGCACCTTAGAGTTCTAAAACTTGAGGCTCGAGCATATCAACGACCTTCTTGAAGTGGATTGCTTGGTTGTAAGCAACAATCAGCTCCTCATCTTTTACATAAGCATTGGAGTGGAATTCAAAGATGAAGCACTCAAGATCTTGAATCTGAGGTATGTAACACTCGATCTCCTTATCTGCACTTTCGTACTTTACTTGGATCACATCAAGCCTAGCCTTCAAATCCACGTTCTCTTAGCGAGCGGTCTCAAGATACAGAGAATTAGGGGTAGAAGTGTCAAATCCTTTTAAAGCAGCAAGCTCAGATTCTAATTTCTTGACTTTTTCGGTTGAGGAGTAAGCTTCGACTGTCATAGTTCTTGCCACCTCTTTAGCAACCTTGGTATCTTATTGGTCAAAGAACATAGACTCGCTGCCAAAATCGTTGTTTTCTGCATCATGGGTAGCAGAGCAGTCTTCTTGTACTCGGGTATATGCTTCGCGAAGAGACTCGGGCTAATAATCTCCTCGACGCCATCAACAAACTTGGCACATATGTCCATGTCTTCAAGCAAATTTGGCTTCAAAAGCGAGCAAATCTCAGCAACTTCCCCAGAAACAGTCTTGGTAGATTTTTCACAGCTGCCTGCACGAGCAGTCTCTTTCTTCTCAGCAGACAAGTTGGTCTCAACAGTAGAGGAAACTGGTTTTGGCGCCATTTTAGCAGGCATGGATGCTTTATTATTCTTTGTAGTAGCGAGCCTTTCCAAAGGTGAACCAGACTTAGCCCCGAACAAACGCTTTTGGCACAAACTTCGGCACCAGGGGCACGGATGAGCTTCTAAGTTGGGCAATTCTATCAGCAATCGATCAAGAGTTTGGAAGCGGACAGTGAATCCTCGCGAGCAATGGATGAAGTCTTTCACTTCTTCGCAGTATGTGTCTCTTGAGCAGCCAGCGAGCCCCCACGAGTAGTGGAAGAGGTTCTTATTTTCTTCTCAGCAGGCATCTCCTGAGCAGGCGGGGAAGGTCTCTTTTTCTCACCTTCGTTTGTAGCAGGTTCCATTGCAATGATAGGATGAGCCAACGCCTCAATCTTGATTCGCTTTATCTCTTCTCTCGAGGGTAACCCACATTTCTCCCTGCGAAGAGGGCTAAGCAACCAACGCCACTCACGATACACGAAGGGAATGCCCAGAGCAACATGCACTTTCCTCATGTCAGGAGAAGTTTTAGGAGTTGAGCCAAACTTCGAATCTACAAAAGCAGCGGAAGGCAATTAAGAAAAAATAAAAGTAGATTAGCACAAGTATAAAGCAGCTTACTTACCAGATATGAAGACCATAGGTACACACAACTCGGGGGAAGAGTCGGACTCCCATTCTCCACTCACCTCCAAAGTCTCATTGACCCAGTCATGATCTCCCATGCTTGAGTTGTCAAAAAGTCTATGGTGGGATCGTAGCTCTCAACTCCCTCAATGTGACCTATGTCAAATAAGTACCAAAATTTGTTGACGGTTAGATCTAAGTCAAAGAATTGGCTTAAATTGTGGAATCCCACCATCACGCGAAAAAGCGCGGCATAGGAAAGGTAAACCCCAATACAAAATAATAAAGGTGGAAATTGATGGCTCTCCGAGCCCTGTCACATGGCTCACGGCTGCTACTATCTGCATGCTTCACACACACTCGAGACGGAATATCATGCCAATAAGCTTCGAGGAAGTCTCTAAACGAATCATCAGAGTTAATCTTGAAGTGGGCAGCCTTGAAGTAGCCAACCTTGATTAAAGACCCACCTTAATGGTACAATGGCGGCACGCCATCATCATTCTTAAAGTTCGAGGAAGACATGTTTGAAGAAAATTGTACAAAAATATAAGTGGAATTCGTTAGAGGGTTGTTCCCTAAAAAAAGAAAAAAAAATAGAGCAACTCTCAACAAAAAAATTTAGGGAAGGGCACGGCAGGCCGCATGGCCTGAAAAAAAAAAAGAAAAAAAAAGGAAAAGGCACGGGACAACCCATCCAAAAGGGCACAATGCCGTTCATCTCTCCCCTAGGGCACCGGCCCAAGCCCAGCCAAAAAAAAATGTGCAAAAGTTGAAAAGTCGCAGGACCCAGCCAACCTGCCAGACCCCACGGCTTGGTTTATTCTTCCTTTCTCACGCCAATCTTGGCCCATGCCAAGATTGATCAAACCATCAGGGCACCCGCTGCAACACCTTGCCGTGGCTTCTCCAAGCCACCTTGACCCCCGTTGAGCCAATTTCAAGTCTCGAAGTTTCCAAAAAATTTATGAAGACAAGAAAATTAATTTTTTTCTTACCTAGAAGCAATGAGAAGACGAAGCAAGCAACGGAAGATGATCCTTTGCACGGGCAAGATGAAAAAGATGGCTAGATAAGGGGGAACAAATATCCTCTAAGCTCTCTCTCTCTCTCTCTTGTAGGGTAGAATAAGTTTCTCTCCAAAGTTGATTTAATAATCCACTTAAGGTGGATTTAAATACACTTTGAGAGGAATTTATTTCCTTTTTCTAGAAGGATCTAATTTCCTATTAAAGAGGGGATCTTCATCAAAGAAGGAAACAATCCAAAGTTTCCTAAAACAAGAAAATCTTTACACCTGTTGCCTTTTTCTGCAAGCAGTCCAACATGTGTGGGGGCATTTGTGGAGCAAAAAATAATCAAAAGGTGACACGTGGATTTTTGGGTGAAAAGGATAAAATTATCCTCGAGGCACACCGGATTTCCTACGCGCGAGCAGTGGACGATCATCCTTCAATCAAGCCAAAAGTGCCCAAAATATGTAACAAATTCAAAATTATTTCATCCATTCTCATCCTATATTCTCCACAAGGTAATTATTTCATAACCTTCAAAACATTCCATATAAATTGAATTAATTGGCTAATTAATGGATTTATTCCTAATTAATCCATTAATTACCAATTAAATCACCCATTACACTAAAAATTTGCCCAAGAGGCCGGCCACCCTCTCTCCCAAGGGGGCTGGCCATGCTCTATATATTGAACCTCATTTTCTCTAAAAACCTAAGTCCACACTCTTGCAAAATTCCCAAACAAACTCTCCAAACACTTTTCTCTCTAAATTCGAACTTTGGCATCGGAGGTTCTTCAGCCAAAGCACCCCCTTCACATTCATCGTGAGCGCATGAAGCTCTTGGCCTTAACCAAAGGTGAAATTGATTTGTAGATGCAATTTTGTCCAAGAAGAAGGAGACGGAAATTTGCATCCACATGGTGTTCATACATAGAATTCTTTTTAACCAAAGTAGTTGTTCAATACTCTGACTTTCAATGTAAACGTTGTGATTCGAGTTTAATAATACTTATCTTTCAAAAGAAAAAAAAATGGGAGGGAGCTAGTCCGTTTTAGTGTGGAATAAGTGGGAAATAAACAAAGTATTGGTCGCATGACATTGATACGGGATTTTCTTAAATAAACATTTTACATGAGCGTTATCAAAGCATATATGAAAAGGAGCATTTTATGGATGTGAAAGCCGGTTTAGTAAATGTTGATTGGTCAAATTAATAATTTCTGTAACTGTCAATACAATACGTGTTCAGAAGACTTAAAATGAACTTAATCCATTTTTGACATAGAGTTAGAGACTCATACAGAAGTAGCTGGAAGTTGCTAGAGAGTTAGGGCTAGTTTGGTATTGCTGTGCTTTGAAAAAAAGCTGTTGTGAGAATAAGCGGCTGTGAAATAAAGGCAGTAGAGTGTTTGGTAAACTTTTTTGTAAAAGTGCTTTTGGAAAAGAAAAAAAACAGTATGATAGTGTTTGGTAAACTTTTATGTAAAACAGCTGTGACTGTGTGAAATGACCAAAAAGGGTATAATACTAGATGTGCTATTAATTTAATTTTCTTCACAAATAAAAGTGAATTACTAAATATACTTTATTTAAAAAAAAACATTTATAAACTTTATCTTAAATATTAATTAGTATGACAAACTACTTCAATTGAAATATTTTAGACTGAATAGCTAGGATTCATTAATACAATATTGTTAATGTACTTGAAAGTAGTCTAATTAGATGCATTCATCAAACTTGCTGCTATTCTATTTCTTAATGCTTCTATCTCATGGGATCATTCAACTTGATAATTTTGGTATTCTTCATCATCATCATCACTACTATCGCTCTCTTCACAATAGTCCTTGGGGTCATCAAAATGACGATCACATTCAGAATACATCCGTATGTAGTTATGAAGAGCCATTGTAGCAGTGACAATCTTCACTTGCTTATTGAACGGGTAATTAGGCATATCCCTTAAAATCTCCTATATTTTCTTCCATACCCCAAACGTTAGTTCAATGATGCTCCTAAGAGAAGAATGCATGTGGTTGAATACCTCTTTATGACCCGTTGGTTCGGGACCCCTACGAAAATCTGGGAGATGATATCTTTCACCTTTATATGGTCCCAAATAACCTCTCATTTGTGGGTACCCCGCATCTACCAAGTAATATTTTCCTGAAAATTGAAAATTTTGTTTTGTATTGTAATGATTATACAAAGCAAAAATTTGTTTTGTATTGTAATAATTATACAAAGCAAGTATGTAAATTGTTATAAATAAGTATGAAGATTACCATTTGGAGGCTTTGAAAAGTTTAAATTTGGATTCCGTAGCATGGATAAAAAAACTCTTGTATCATGTGCAGTGCCTTCCCATCCGACACAAGCAAATGTGAATTGCAGGTCAAAATTACATGCAGCCATAACATTGTGAGTCGGTATTCCTTTCCTACCAATGTATAGAACTTGATCCGGAGGTGGTATTGAAGCCTCAACATGTACTCCATCTATGGCACCAATACAATCCTAAAAATAATAATATAGAAGAAAACCGTCAACCTACACTTATAGTTTGCAAACACTTATAGTTTTCAAATAAGTTAGAAGACAAGTCAAACTTTACCTTAAAATGAGGCATGTATCTTGTATCTCTCCTTATTTCTTGGGGAATGCCACGAAACTCCGAATCCATCGGTTTGATAATATATATTGCCATCTTACATACGATATCTAACATAACACCAAAATATCTAATAACAGTCTGACCAGAATGTTGAAATTTCTCTTGCGCTAATATATTTTTCACACCATGTCCCAACATATGCAAGAACATTCCTAATATTTCAGTAGCATTCATTTTCCTTGAACCTTTCAATCGATAATTAGTTTGCAAGTCATTGGATAATCTATAAAAGACATCTTTGTTCATCCTAAACATTATATAGCATCACACATCATTTCCTTGTAGTACTTCCATCAACCAAATATTACATGTTTGCAAAGAATTCATACACGGAGTTTTGTGGACATATTTTAAATAATATGTTTCAACAAATCTGGCTACAGCACATATAATTACACCATCCTCCAAATCCTGAACATCATCATCAGAGGTATTCATATTGAATATACACCTGTAACCTAACACACAATTCAACATTCCACAAGTCATCATCCAACAATCACTAAGAAGTCATAATCCGACATTCAAGAACAAGTCAGAATCCAACATTTAACAAGAAATCATAATTCAACATTCAACATATAATCCAACATTCAATAAACATGTAGCAACATTCAATACATAATCTTAATGCAAATTACAAACCACACATATAGTCCTAATTCATAGTTTTAGGCTTTTAGCTCCTTATTGTTCTTTGTTGAACATATATTTCAACCAATCTAGTTGGACTTCAGAATCTTTCATCGTGCCAAACACCTCTTGCTTCTCTGCACTACAAAATAAACATGTAGCAAACAACCATAACTTGCTAGGTGGCTCACAACCAGGCAATTGTGCAACAGTCGCTAACACTTTCGAAATACTATTGCCTATATGAAATTTGGACATCAATGAGTTTGCAGAAGTCCTAGTTTCATAAACTTCGACAAGACGGTCAATTTGACCACAAAGTTTTGCAGCACCTCCAATTTTTGTCCCTTTCTTATCAACCTACTTCTTTTGCAATTCTCCTTGGTTAGCTGCTCTTTTTTTCCCTTCCTAGTAGCTTGCCTTAGATCCTGCATAGTCTCACTTTCTTCCTCATCATCTAAATCAATTTGTCCTACAGATTCCTCTCTTGTCTCTGGTGGTAGTACCCCAGATGAAGGTGCCCATGCATGTTCACTGGTAGCAACTTTGTTCGAGAACATCCTATCTAACTTGTCCTCCATCTCAGGACTAATTCCTTTTTTTCGCAATCTTGCATATTCTTTGTTTATCTGCAAGTAAGAAAGAATATGGTTAATACATATTGCATGATATCATAATACATATTAAAAAATAAATACACAAACCTGAATTTTATTATTCCACCACTCCTCAGAGGCATCAACGGTACGCTTGCTCGAATTCCACACTAGGCCAGTTTCTTTACCAACTAGCTCTTTCCACAACTTCCACTCATTTTTAAGTGCATCCCACTTATTTTTCAATTGCTTTCTTTCATAATCATGCCCTGTCTCTGCCTTGAAGTTAGCTCTAATATTTGCATATCCATCTTTGTCAAAGTGAGTGCCCAGATGATGTCCGCCCTCAATCTCCTTGATGCATACATCACAAAATATAGATATATTGTGGGCATTCCATGTAGCTGTAGGATTTGACGAAGATGCCCCCTTCTTTGCCATCGATACCAACAAGTGATTTGTATATATACATATATATATATATATATATATATATATATATATATATTAAAACAAGATCCAACAACAATTAACATACAACTACAAAATCCAACAGCAATTCACAGAGCAATAGCAAGAACAGCAAGATGTGTTTTCTACATATACCAATTTTCTTTCTCTAAATTCTCTGAACTAAAAAATGTTATAGCATACAAGTATACAACTAATGTGTGCATGTTCTTTGTCATCTGTGAAGCTCGAAAACTTTGTTGCATACAATTGGCTTTCCGTGGAGTACAGCAGGACTTGTAGTATCTAAAACTAGACATTTGGTACTATCCAGAAAAAGTGTACAGAAAATTTATGTCATTCCGCAACACAAAAAAGCAACTTGGCATATTATCTCAGACCCTTAAATCATTAAGTTGTCCAAAAAAAATTACAAAATATATGCCTATGGTAAAAATTTAGGTGGCATTTTCTCAATTTCTACAAAACAAGATTCAGAAAATTGACTCAAAGGTTGAAGACAACTTTACAAAGTTTTGGTAAAACCTCCTGCATCATTAATCTAATAATGCATCAAGATAAATGCCTAAAGGAGCAATAAAATTCTCTAATATAACTTTTGACTTAGAAATCCACCAAAGATCTTTGTCAAAACCTACTAATAGTGTACTTAGTTCTTGTATGATTCCAGGGAAGTAACTGTAACATTGTATATGTGGATGTTGACACTGCCAAAGGCCCTGTTAAATTATAGGGCAGGAACATAGAGGAAAGCAGAGGGTGGCACCAACCTAAGCAACTATTGGGAGACACCACTACCACTCCAAGTTTACGCAAATGATTTCCCGGGATCATAGTTGGTTGTGTTAACTCATTTACAAGCATATATTGAACATCTTAAAAACGTAAGTGTGATTTGTTTACAATGTCAACTACATTGTTTATAACAACATGAACAAGATCAAACAAACACATATAACTAGTAGAATCGTTTTCCAGGATCATGGTCCGCTACGGTAACTCAGTTGCAAGCTCAAATCCAATTTTTTCTTAAAAATTCAAATGGGACCATGTATGATGTTCATCTGTTAATTTTGAGTCATTTAACAACATCAAATCAACAAGAACAAACAAACAAAAAATTTGAACAATTTATTATCTTCCAATCAAACAATGCATTAGCATATATACATACATATATATAAATATAACCTCAAGTTCAAAAATATGCATTTCATTTATGTTAAAATTGCAGGATCTGCAAGATCCAGTTCTAAGGAATTTGGATTCGACCCCAACTATTCCACTCACAAACAGATCAAGAAGCTGATGATCGGATCATATTTATATATATTTTTATATCAAATTCACTCATCTTTTCTTAGTTAGTTCGTTATATTTTGAGCTATTTACGTTGATTTTATGTTTTATAGAATTTATCTAGTTAAGAAAATAAAAATAGCATAAGTGAAATTTTAAGAAATAAATTCGTGTAATAAACTTATGCCTCACTCATTCCATTCTTTTATGAATTAGATCTGAAGAATAAGAGATTATTCAAGGACACACATGTGAACGTGGAAATGAATTGAGTGCATGGAATAAAGAAAAGCAGCAATCAAGGCTGCTAGGCTCGGCCCTTTAATTGAAGAAACATAAAATATAAAAAGGCAAAGGGGAATGATGGCAGCAACTAAGAAGAATAAAAGAAAAAAATAGAAGAATGGCGTGCTGCCAGCTTAAGGGCAGAAAAGAAAAAATAAACAAAAAAAGAAATCAGAAAGCTCTCGGTGGGAGAGCTGGAAAACAGTCACAAGCATTATTATCAGAAAAGAAGAAAAGAAAAGAGGAGATAAGGAGGCTACTTATTTGGTCGGCATAAGAAGAAAATATATAAAAGGAGAGCACTGCTCTCGGTTGGAGGGGGGGAGAAAAACAGAATAGACGCAGAGGGAAAGGAGGGAGCTCCTCGGAGCTGGCAGTTGGTGGGAAGTAGCGGCAGGCCCTTTGGGAGCTTGGGGAGAGTGCCAGAAGGCAGGAAACGTGCAGCGCCCAGTCCACGGGGGAGAAAGCCACAGTCAAAGATCTCGGAATCTAAGAAGTCCTCTTCCTCTCTCCATCTTCCCTGCAGTCTCGGCAATCTCGGACGAATCACGTTGGACCATTTCTTATCTGCTATTAATTTTCCAGCGAGGGTCAAAGAAGCAGTTTAAGCACAGGGAGAGCTGCACACTCTCCTCTATCGGTTTTATTTTTCTTAAACTCTTGTCCAACTTTTGTTTTTAATTTATGTTTTTAATTTCTGTTTTTAAATTATAAATAATGTGTAATTAAATTTATATTGGCTAGAGGTTATTTCGAAACCATGATTATATTTGTAATTTTAATTTGATTTACTCCAGTTATGAATGTATGAATGTTGGATGTGGTTTACTTTTCTGTGTTGATTAAGAACTTGTTTATGTATGTGGGTTAAGGGTCGACACTTAATTTGCATGCTTAGACTTGATGCTAGGATATAAGGGAATTTCACCTAATCGTTATGAACTTATATTCATGAGTAGTAAAAATTGCTAGTCACGATTGTGTTTAGTAAACCCTAGGTTGGATTAACATGCGTATTCCATAGTTATGAAAGCCTAGTCGATGTTTATGATTTCCATTGAATTTAATGATCTTTCATATGTCTCTCTATCATGCGTATTCCATAGTTAGGGAACTTGATAAGAATAATTTGGTTGTGATGCGTATTCCGTCCAATTCAATGAATTTAGGGAAATCTGAAAGTTAATTTAAGCGGACCTAATTAATTTGGAGCATTGTCATTCATTCGTTTGCTAAATTCATAACTGGGAATCAATTTAGGTTACATTTGTGTCATGTGTGGAGAAAAATCCTCTAGCCAATCCGTCGCCTATCCGTTCACTTTTTATTTTATGTTTTTGTCAATTTTGTAATTTATTTAAGTTTAATTTACGTTTCGTCAAAAATCAATCCCCCCATTATTATAATATTATTATTTAGTTACTTTTTATTATTTTTAATCTTTTAATTTAATTTCCGTCTAATTAATTTCCTAGTTTTTATTTTAAATTGTTTTTATTATTTTGAGTCATTTTTAGTGTGTTTCGAGTTTTTAGCTTAGTTTGTGTTTTCTAGAGTCTTGAGTTGTTTTGAGTCTTTTGATTTGTTTTAGTTTATTTGTTAGTTTTATTTTGAGTTATTTTAGTTAAGTGTTTTTATTTTAGTTTAGTGTTTTAAACTTTCTTTTTACGTTTTTAAATTATTTTAGAGGTTTTAGCAAGCCCTCCTAATCCCCGGCCTAGAACGATACCCTACTTACACCTATACTACATCTGACAAAAAGAGGGTTAAATTTGTGTGTTGTTTCACAACGCATCAGCTGATACCAATGTCTAATCCCTAACCCTAACCCTAGCCCTAAACATTTGCCAAATCAATTGGAATTTCAAGAGAGAGAAAGATGAGGAGTGAGAAAGAAATTGACCATTTTAATCCAAGCACAACAAAAACACAAATAACTCTTTAATCCAAAACAAGATTCAGGGAACATGAATAGAGAAGTAATCAATTTTTCTTCTCTCTCAAATTTTCTTGTTTCCTCCACGAACCCTAATTTTTTCCCCAATTGTTTTCTCCATCCCTAGTTTTCCCGACACTCATCCCTTCGCTCTTCCCACCTATCTTTCACTCTCCCCATCCCCAAATTAAAAAATTCAAACAAATAAATAACAAAATTTTAGAGAAGAGAAGCTTACCAGAAGAGAGAGGATGAGGGAAGGCGACGGCGATCGAAGAAGGGAAGGCGACGGCTGGCGCTGAGACCGATGGAAAGAGAGGAAAATGAGGAGGAGGAGAAGAGGTGTAGCTGCAGGCAACAGAGGAGAAGAAGGCTGCGATTTCAGGAGGGCGTGCAACAGAGAAGAGGGCGTGAATGTTTGCGATTTTAGGAGGGTGTGCGAGAGAAAAGGCAGAGAGAAACGAGGGCAACATTGGCAATTTGAAATTTTCATTAAAAGAATTACTGTAGCTCCGTATTTTGACATTAAGCTGTTTTCTTGAAGCTACTTTTTGCAGCTTCCCATTTTTAGCTTTTTTCATCTGAAACTTTGAAAAAAAAGTTGGTTTGGGGTGTTTACCAAACACCAAAAAAAGTCCCAGCTTTTTTTCATAGGAGCTTTTTTAAAAATCACCTCAACCCCAAACTGGGGCTTAGAGACTCGTATAGAAGCACCTAGAAGTAGTTCATGACCTTCTAAAGAAGCATATGCCCTCCGCTTTTCAAGACAATGTTTTTGAAACTTATAAACGCTTTAAAATTTATATTCAAACTCGTTTAAAAGAGTTTTTGCCTATCATAAAGTGCTTCAGTTCTCTAAGACCAGTCTCAAATAAATCATTAGTCATATATATCGTGGTCAATGACAGATGTACATTAGGACTAAGGTAGTCTCAGGATTATTCAGAGTTTGAAAAAAAAATACATTGAAAGTCTTCATAAGACCCTCTAAATATTTGGTACGGAATCATTTTGTGCCTATCAAGTTGTTCATGTAATGTTTATTTATCTAGATAAATTGCATCAACAACACTTGATATCACTCATCATATTATTTTGACATATGTTGATATATGTTAATATGTGTGCAAGATGGTTTAGCTAACGGCAATAAGCTCACCAAGGGTTCGACGAAATTTCTCAGTGATAAACTAAAATTTTTTGGTGCACCGCTCTGTTTTTATCTAAAAAACTTATACTTTAACACTGAAATGCTCCAAAATTCGGATCATAAATTCGCCAGTGATCATGATAAGTAGATGCTAAAGAACTAAACATAACTGAAGGATATGAGAGTTGTATCACACTAATTTGTGCTTAAATGAGACCTATTTTATTTTGATTTCACTTTACACCACCATCACCACTTTCAATCTCACCTCTATATTATGGTGTTATTAAATTAAATGCGTCGTAATGAGTACTCATTAACAACTCAATAAGTTAATTTATCACCTCTAGCTGTAACATCCTTGGAAGGTTTAAAATGCATATAATTAGCTTTTTATCCATGCAAATGTAAAGGGAAATGATCCGTCGATGCTTATCCAAACACGAACTTTTTATTTAAAGTTCGAGTCAGTTGTTATTATGCATCATTCATCCCAATTACAGGAATGTAATTCTTTTATCTCCATCCAAATTGTTCTCTCCTATTCCTATATAATTATTCTTTTTCCTGTTTTATACTCCAATACCCTCACTTTCACCTCCCATGTGTACTTTCTGAATAAAATACTATTCTTTTTTTTTCTTTTCTTTTTTTAGATTACTTACTGCCTAATTATTGTAACTTAATTCAAAATCAACTCTGCAAACAGTGAATTGTCTTATGTAACAATTCTATATTAATTAATTAATTAATAAAAGAGCGAGTATTATTCATTCATGAGTTTGAGTTTTATATTATAGAGATAATACACTATGAATGAGTCTGTAGGATTTAAGGTACGGAAGCAATGTCCCAAATGCGGTTAGAGCAAGGGTACTTGTATTTTCATAATCAATTAATCCTTAAAAAAAGTTTCTAGCCATTTGGAAAGTCAACTAGATATTGGAAAGGCCGGTGTATATCGCATTAAGGTCAGGATGGTCTCTTGCTACGCGTGTTGGACACATAGTGAATATACATGTCTTGTATGTTGGACAAGTTCACTGAACACTGACCGTCCAAGAAGCTTAAACGTATTAACGCTTACCATATGTCAAACGTTACAATGTTTTTGGTTGTAGTATGCCTAGGACCTGAGGCATCATAGGTATCTTATGCTTATAGATATGAAATTTGGTTTCACGTCAAAGGCCTCACTTCTTCGCAGGGCTCGATATATAGTGTGATAACCGGGCTCATATTTTTGAGTCTAAAGATACATGAATGTGTAATAAGGAATCTACCACCTTCTTATAATTGTTCAATAGAAGGAGATATCCATTAAATCCACTTGAAAGTTCCATACCAAAAATCATTGCGCAGAGTACTTGATTATCAAGCTATGTTTGTAAGAATAACTTCAGTTGGGGATGTATCACATAAATCTTTATCGAAATATGGAGGATAAAAGAACCGAATTACATTATAAATACAATTAAGATTCGAAAGAGTATCATGAAAAATTCTTTTTTAACTAATTAATCAATAATGTATTTTAACTAATGAAAATTAATAATTAGGCCATCCTTCATCTATTAACATGGGACTCATCTTTTCTATGTGAATGGGAACCGCAGTTTTTAAGCTTAATGTGTTATTTAATGAGCCCACTTTTTTGGAAACTTAATGAGCCCACTTTGTTCAGCACTAAAGTCTAGTTTGGTCTAGAACTATATTGAAAATAGTAGCTCATCATATTCAAAGAAAAAAAAATTGAAAAAAATTATGTACAATATGAAGGTAGAAGATTATGTACAAAATGAAAAAAAAAATGAAAAAAATTAATATTTTTGCTAAGGATGTAAACATTCCCATTCGCCTCTAATATATTCTATCTTTCTTCGGTTAAAAAAAAAAAAAGGTAGAAGATGGATATTTTTTTATTAAATAACAATCCATCAAAGACTGAGAAGATTAGATCATGTGATACATCCTCTCAGAGTAATAAAGCATTCACTTTTGTCAGCAATATACCATAAAAGTAATGAGTTATTTATTTGAATACGATCCTCATAAAGGAAAAGAAGCCACTAATATAATGCAACCTAAAGAACGACTTCTACGATTATTGCCTGTGATTTCAATCAAACTTTTAAAGATTATATTATGAATGAATAATTATTAATTTAATGTTAAATTATGTATAAACCATTAGCAGTTCCCCAACTAATGGGTCACATAAACTGCATTCATATATAATGCAATCTGCATTATGGTACGGTCTTAATGATTTATATTGACTGGAATAAGGCCTAACGATAATTGCAAAGAATAATAAATTCCACTGGAGAACTTTCTCAAACCAAAAGGGAGAAGGAAAGGAAAAGCGACAGAGGAAAAAAAATGTAAAAGCAACACTATGTACTTTCTTAAACGTTTTCCCCTTTTTAAATTTGTAAATATGAACTTTTCCTTACTTTTATTAGTTTTGTTACAACCCTTTGTTTAAATTTTGATTTTAGTTTATCTTAGAGATTCACTGATCCAGTTAGCTCTCTAATACTTTTCTTAGTTTAGATTGGGAACTGGTGTATTTTTTTCAGATTGGCAAATATTCGATTCAATCTAATTGTAACAAAGAAAAGTTTGAGTAGGCATGAAGCTAGTATAAACTCCGACGTTTTAGATTTAAACCCTTAAATTAAACTATTTGATTGTGTGACTAATAAGTGATTATGTATTCGAAAAATTTATCATATACATAATAAGGAAGTGAGGTGTGCAAGTTTTTCTCCTTAGTCAATGAAAACATATATGACACAAATATAGTACTGATGTGGGAGGAAGCATGCAACTTGGAAATTGCTCATATGCATTGGAATTGGAATAATAATGACAGTGCCCTTTTAATTACTTAGAAATTTGTTAAGTCCATTTTGAATATGGTGAGAGTCTTTTAGGAAGTTGTAATTCATTTATACTTCCTTTCTCTGTTTCCTTTAAATTATGACACTACTAGAAATTTTGACTTTGCCGACAAAATTTGTTTGTTAGCAAAAATCAAAATTTGTTGGCAAAGATCTTTTCCCGACAAAAAAATTTGTCAGCCATTTTGTCGTGCAAAGCATGTCGCGTAAGAGTTTTCCTGACGGATTTTTATACTTCTGTAAACATGAAAATTTCTTGAAAACAACAAGAACACGTGTCCAAAATAATATTTGTATTTGATAATTTTGGGTTACAATCTCTATTTGTTCCTCTAATTCGATCTTGGTAAGACTTTGATTTGTGGGCTTGAGCCAAGGGCCGTCGAGGCTTGATCTTGGATGAATAGGCGAAGTTTCTTCAAGGGCCGTTGGGCTTGATCTTGAAGTTTGGCGGATGAACGTTTCTTCAGGGGCCTTTTGGGCTTGATCTTGAAGTTGGGTGAGGTTTCTTCAAGGGCCGTTGGTGGCTTGATCTTGAAGTTGGATGAACGGATCTTCAGGGGCCGTTGGGGCTTAATCCTGAAGTTGGATGAACGTTGAATGATGAACGGATCTTCAAGGGCTTTTGGGCTTGTTCTTGAAGATGGATGAACAACGAACGAAGAACGATGAACGATGAACGATGGATGAACTTCAAGGGGATTTTGGGCTTGATTCTTGAAGAACGGATATGTGGATCCAAGGGCCGTCGGGGCTTGATCTTGGATGAAGAATCGGCACGTGACCAAAGTGCTTGTTGATTCTTCAAAGGTTTTGGCGAAGTTTCTTCAAGGGGCGTTGGCCTTGATCTCGAAGGTGGATGAGCGTTTCTTCAAGGGCCGTTGGGGCTTGATCTCGAAGAACGATGAACAAAGAACGAAGAACGAACTTCAAGAGAATTCTCTTCCAATTTAGGAGTAGAGATATGTATTTGTGAATTGGTGAAATGAAATGAATGGAATGGCTTCCTATTTATAGAATTCCAAAACTTGATTTTTGGATTTAATAATCAGATGAAATAAGTCGTTTCTGTCAGGTGTTGACACGTGTCCTGTTTGATGGCTTTTCTGACTCTTTTCGATTTTTCGTCGAGTCATAAGCTACGTGTAAAATTTATGTGACACGTGAGCATTGAAATTTTAATTATTGGTTAACATTTATTTTACCGAAATTTCAATGTCTACAACTTCATCAGCTAAGGTTCAACTTTTTCCAACACACTCTTTTTTGCCAGCATTTTCATTGTTCTTGACAAATATTTTCATCGGTACAAGGCTTTTAAGCAGACAAATAGTATTATTCAGCCAACAAAATGTGTTCGTCGTCGTGAACATTTCGTCAACAAAGTCTTCTCTCTCCCGACATAATTTGTTTTGTCGGGAAAGACATTTAATTTATATAAAAAAATGCTTTAATGCTCAGCTACTATATATGCATATCAAAATACAATACACAACATTCTTAAGAAATAATACTTTATTGATTGATAAATTCTGAATGTACATGTAGAAGTTGAAATTGAATATATACAAATCCTGGAATTCTTAAAATCTGTACAAATGGAAAAGAATGTCCAAGTAATCTGAAACAAAGGAAAAATAAGAATTGCATCGAAAAAGGATAACCCTTCATTCAACTGAGCCATCTGCACAAGTAGAACTATAAAGTATTAATATATAAAAACTAAATAAAACTAGCACCATAGCATGCAATTGCAGCAATTTGTAAACCAAGCAATCTAAACTTAATTCTACAATAACTGATACCCAAAATCCAGCTATACATATAAATAAAAGGAGCATGGAGCATGTGAACCAGCTATATAGCTCATAATTGCTAGACATGGCCAAACGTAGTAGGTTAGATCTGCCAAGAAAAACAAAGGAATTAGAAACATAAGGGAATTGCATGATTGCACCACTTGCGTTACATAAAGAAAACTATCTTGCTAAACTAACTTACATAGATTTTGCAAACAATACTTTGAATGTTCCAACAGCACCTGAAACTATAGCATAGAAACAAGGAAACAACACATGCCAAAAGGGTCTCAGATCCTGACTAGAAAAACTGCATGCAGATGTTTTTCTCTCCTGTATATCTAGATATTGATTCAAAGAAATTTGTTGGAGCCATACCAATAAGAAGGAAGAATTCATCAACCGAGAGTACTTCACTTAAATCACAAGATTCACAACCAATAATTTAAATCATGATTACCACTAGAATCAATACCAGTAGTACAACATGTAAATTTCACTAATTAAAGTCCTACAAGTGGCCTTGAGTGAAAAATTCACCTGTCAATTGCCGAGTAGCCATACAAGACATCTTGAAAACCAGCATGATGTCTTCAATCTAGTACAAAACTTTAACCAAGAATCTGAAAGTACACCTTAACTATTTAACATAATATCGAATAACATAAAACTTCAAAATCATATCAGTCAAAACACCCCCATCTAGTACCAACAAGTTATGGGCTAATAACAGATATATGATCCTAGGAATATTATGTTTCCATTAAAAAACACCGAGTATTGATAAAACTTTTCTTGCTAACTAACATATATAATACTGGAAAGTAGAAATTACAAAAGTTAACCACAAGTGTAATAATTACCAACCACCGATTAATGAAGCAAAAGCCGCTACATATGTAGAATTGCAACATTTACCAAGTTCAAATGTTATTCCCACAATCCAAACTAAAGTTATATAGGCACCATAAAGTAACATTTCAAAATGAAAGTAAATCAGGAGAAGATGAACTCTTCTTGCAGTAATGCCTAAAAAATTGCTCTATTGTTATAATTACGGGGAAGCGTTTAAGCTGATCTTCTCAGAATTGTTACTCGTACAAAATATAATACAAGCTTTTAGTTAAAGCTTACCCTAAATTCAATTGATTACACAGAGTTATTGATTGATGCGGTGCAAATACTCATAATCGATTCTAACTATATAACTATAACTGCATTTTGATTGCAGTTTCCCAGAAATCAAAGTTAAAAGTAAATAAAATTTAGAAAGTGGATTAATCATCCTCAAACTCAGGGAACCCAAAAAAAAACTACAAACCTAAATGAGATTCTCAACCAAATTGATTAACTAAAATCCCTCAAAATTACAGTGGTCGAACAAAACTAAGAAAAGCACCATAAAGTAGAGACAAAACAAAAAAACTAAGGGGAAAGATAGGATAGATGAAGATTGAGAACATACCCAAGGTTTTAGAGAACGAAATGCAGAGAAGCACTCTACATTGGAGATTTCGGAACTAGAATGGTCGGGCACTTCGACGGTGACGGAGAGCAGACAGAGCGCGACAGTGAAGGAAAGTTGATGGAGCGACGGTGATGCGAGCAAACAAATTGAAGGTGATGTAAGCAGACGAATCGACGGCGATGACGAGCATACGAAGCGACGACGAGCAGATGGAGCGAGATCAGGGGAGAACAAAGCGTTACGAAGTCAAAGAGAAAGGGAGGGGTGGGTTATCCACAATATTAGGGTTGAATGAAAATACTATGCTTTTTCTTTTTATTTTAGAACTAACGGGGAGTTTATCCAAAAAAAGAAGCGGGTGATCGGATCATATTTATATATATTTTTATATCAAATTCACTCGTCTTTTCTTAGTTAGTTCGTTATATTTTGAGCTATTTACGTTGATTTTGTGTTTTATAGAATTTGTTAAGCTAAGAAAATAAAATAGAATAAATGAAGTGTTAAGTATTAATTTCGTCTAAACTATCTTGCTTGTTGATTAGAACTTATTATTTGAAAATTAATATATTTATATATATATATATATATATATATTAATATAATGTTGTGTTGTGTGTGTGACGGTGAAAGAAACAGAAAACAAAAGATATTAAGCTTGTGGGTCGGTGCAAGCAGCAATAAAGGAGCAGAAAATTAAAAGGATAAGAAAAGCTGCCTTTTAAGGCAGCAATACACGGGCGCACATGGAGGAAGGCTGGCATCCATGATGAAAATAAAGAAAAGAATAAGAGGGAGGCCATTAAAAGGCCACAGAAGCCATTTAAAAGGGGATATTCAGAGGAGAGCCGTGGGCTTGGGAGGGACGGATCAAAGAGCTGCGCAAGCAGCCAGAAAAAGAAAAAAAAATATAAAAAAGATTTGAAGGCAGTCGGTGGCTGCCTTGGGAAGAAGAAGGCAGCTCACTGCCAGTTTACGAGGAGAGCACCGAGTCGGTTGTGAGAAAGAGAGGAGCGCCCATTTTTAGCTGCGAGGAAACATTGCGAGAAAAGGAGGAGAAGCCTCGGGAGCAGAGGCTGCCATCACAGGTGGAGGCACTACAGCGCGAGGAGGCAGAAACCAAAACGCTCAGAGGGCACGGTGCAATCCTTGCACAACCCCAATTTGGTTTAATCCTCCAACTTATTTTTATTTCTGTTTTTAATTTCTAAATAATGTGTAATTAATTTATTTTGGCTAGAGGTTAATTCAAAACCATGATTATATTTGTAATTTTAATTTGATTTACTCCAGTTATGAATTTATGAATGTTGGATGTGATTTACTTTTCTGTTTTGATTAAGAACTTGTTTATGTACGTGGGTTAAGGGTCAACACTTAATTTGCATGCTTAGACTTGATGCTAGAATATAAGTGAATTTCACCTAATCGTTATGAACTTATATTCATGAGTAGTAAAAATCGCTAGTCACGATTGTGTTTAGTAAACCCTAGGTTGGATTAACATGCGTATTCCATAGTTATGAATGCCTAGTCGATGTTTATGATTTCCATTGAACTTAATGATCTTTGATATGTCTCTCTATCATGCGTATTCCATAGTTAGGGAACTTGATAAGAATAATTTGGTTGTGATGCGTATTCCGTCCAATTCAATGAATCTAGGGAAATTTGAAAGTTAATTTAAGCGGATCTAATTAATTTGGAACATTGTCATTCATTCCTTTGTTGAATTCATAACTGGGAATCAATTTAGGTTACATTTGTGTCATGTGTGGAGAAAAACCCTCTAGCCAATCCGTCATCTATCCGTTCACTTTTAATTTTATGTTTTTGTCAATTCTGTAATTTATTTAAGTTTAATTTCAATTTCTTCAAAACCAAACCCCCCATTATTATATTATATTATTTAGTTAATTTTTATTAGTTTTTATCTTTTAATTTAATTTCCGTCTAATTAATTTCCTAGTTTTTTTATTTTAAATTGTTTTCATTATTTTGAGTCATTTTTAGTGTGTTTCGAGTTTTTAGCTTAGTTTGTGTTTTCTAGAGTCTTGAGTTGTTTTGAGTCTTTTGATTTGATTTAGTTTATCTGTTAGTTTTATTTTGAGTTATTCTAGTTAAGTGTTTTTATTTTAGTTTAGTGTTTTAAACTTTGTTTTTACGTTTTTAAATTAATTTGAGAGTGATTAGCAATCCCTCCTAATCCCCGGCCTAGAACGATACCCTACTTACATCATTACTACAACTGTCAAAAAGAGGGTTAAATTTGTGCGGTTTAAAATCCCGTCAAATTTTTGATATATATATATATATTAATTTTCAAATAATAAGTTCTAATCAACAAGCAAGATAGTTTAGACGAAATTAATACTTAACACTTCATTTATTCTATTTTATTTTCTTAGCTTAACAAATTCTATAAAACACAAAATCAACGTAAATAGCTCAAAATATAACGAACTAACTAAGAAAAGACGAGTGAATTTGATATAAAAATATATATAAATATGATCCGATCAGCGGGTGAATCAAAAGACCAAAAACGAGAAGGCGTGAGAATGATTTAGTCCGCGCCCTTCTTTTAATTGTCAGAGACGACAAACTTGTGTGCTTTTGCGATTCTTAGTTTATTCGTCGGTACAAATATTTTGTGCCGACAGATTTTTAGTCAGCATAGATTCAACAACTATTAGCCGATAAATTAAAATTTTCGTCGGGAAAGAACTGTTGTGCCAACCAAATTTTACTTTGTTGGCTTAAAATTTGTCAGCAAAATGATATTTTCTAGTAGTGTGATGTAATACAATCATTTGAGCAATTGAAGTGAGTTGTTTCTCCTTCTAAAGTCAAGCGTTTGGCTTGGTCGTTTGAGCAAATCCATGATTAGCAACGTCAAGTGAGCTTTGTTGCCCTTAGTTGAGCGAATCTCAGGTATCTATCTCCCAAGACCCCTTGACTCTTCCTACGTCAAGTGGCATGAGAGCAAGTTTTCCGCTGCAATCATGGGTGAGATTTTTCATCCGTTTGAATCTAGTTGAAGAGATAAAGCTTGGTTGATTTGAACTCCCCACCAATTTATGATGAGTACGTTGACGACGACGAAATCAATAATCGTTTTGTGAATGAAGTTGATGAGGATAGTAGCGAGGAGGAAAGTAAGACCAAGGAAAAGATAAAGGAAGTATAAATAAATTACAACTTTTGAAAAGACTCTCACTACATTCTAAATAGACTTAACAAATTTATAAGTATTTAAAAGTGCACTACCATTATTATTTCAATTCCAAAGCATGTGAGCAATTTCCAAGTTGTATGCTTGCTCCAAGTACAAATAACATCACTTATATCATTGTCCTTCACCTCACATTCGTTGGTGAAATTGTAATGAAAGACAAAATAATGCACGTAGAGACAAGAAACCTACTCGACCAAAAAAAATAATAATAATAGAGACAAGAAGCCTACATAATACAAATTTCACGAAACAATAAAATTATTTGGACATAAAAAAATTCAAAATTTGCTGACATACATTCCAACAAGAAGTATGTTATATTATTGTTGTGAACAGCCAATTTAGTACATGATGTCACATTCCGGCCCGGGCGCAGCCACCTCCCGGGCCCGGTCCACCACCGTAGCACGATATTGTCCGCTTTGGGCCCCAACCACACCCTCACGGTTTTGTTTCTGGGAACTCACGAGCAACTTCCCAAGAGGTCACCCATCCTGAGATTGCTCTAGCCTCCTTCTCGCTTAACTTCGGAGTTCCTACGGAACCCAAAGCCAGTGAGCTCCCAAAAGGCCTCGTGCTAGGTAGGAATGGGAATATACATTTAAGGATCACTCCCTGGGCGATGTGGGATGTCACACATGAATTATCACCTTAATGAAAATTAGGTTCTTAAACATTTTTTTCTTCAGAAAATTAGTCATTGAATTATAAAAATCTGCAAATTACATTCCTAATGTTATATTCAAAGCTACTATATTCAATTTTCTGTCAATTTAAGTCACGTTAGTTGCTTATGATACACATTGGAGGGTAGATTGGTAGTTTTTCATAAAGAAATAATGTATGGAGTTAACTTTAGAGGGCAAATTGATAGTTTTTCATAAGAAATAGTGTAAGTTAACTTTGGAGGGTAAATTACATGCTAGATTCGCAACCTATATCAAATGTTAAGAGCTTATAGGCGAAAAAATAACGATATTTTATTCTAAAGCGTGTCAAGTGACTTAAGTTGACGGAAAATTGGATAAAATAGCTTTAAATATAATAGTAGGGATGAAATTAACAATTTTTAATGAATTTAGGGACTTATTTTACCAAAGAAATAATTTAGAAACCTAATTTTCACTTATTTTACTGAAAAAATAATTTAGAAATTTAATTTTCACTGAGGTGATAGTTTAAGAACTAAATCGACACTTCACCTAACAAGTATATCGGTTTTGTGTACATGTCAAATAACATTTAGGGTTCTCTAGTCATATAAGCATATAAATATTGTGATCAACAGCTGGATCCAAAAACTTAACTATCAAAGTAATGTAAACCATTTGAATCGAAGGGAAAAAGGAAAGTGGGGGCCAAATGTTGAAGTTTTGAAGTCGGGAATGGAGTTGAGCCAAAATAAGTAGATTCGCAAAGCTATAAATTTTCAAATCATGCATGCATGCTTTATGGGAGTACTTTAGGACTCCTCAATTTGCAACCAAAGTAAGTGGCTCGGATTCTTCTCACTCTCAAACAAACACATAAAATACAAGCTTTTAGTGGAGGACAGCGATTTGAAACCCTACTATATAATCCAAATCGTCCTTTTTTTTGTTCTTGGAACAGAAGTAAATACACTATGATTAATTTCAACCAAACCACTAGTTTTCAGTACGAGTTTTTGCAGACTTGTAGTCCCATGCACTTGTCACTTAGTTTAGGAGGCCTATAACTTGTGGGAAATGGGGCACATTATGTTCGCGAATATGGCTAAGTGTACTTGTCAATTCGGCCAGTTGCAACCACCAACTTGTTAGATGTGGAGTACATTATGTCCCACACTTGCAATAGCTGCTATATACGATGATTGTAAATGATAAATGTATACGTACAACAGAAAGGGTTTAGGGTTAACATGAGATTTATCTACGTTGACGAGCCGCGGTCGATCATCATCATCAGGAATGCTGTCATCAGGAATGCAATGGATGTGGTTTGTTGTCTACCATATGTTCGATCAAATGTCCCAGTGAGATTGCTTTCTTGTGGTGTTTAACAGTGGAGTTCAGTGTATCTCCTACTTCGGTGACCCTTTGGTGGTTGTAGTTGTAACCCTTTGGTGGTTGTCGTGGTAACCCTTTGGTTGGTTTATCTGTGCTGCTGTTAACTCGAGTGCTGCTTTCAGGCTGAAAAAATGGCACCCTTTGAAGATCCCAGGGACGTGGAATTTACGGACTACCTACCTGTAAATTTTGAGGATAGTCTGGAGTTGGAGGATAGGAAGGTGGCAACAGTCCATTTGGTGGGAATGCTCATTGCTGACGTTGAGCCGTCTCAGATCATTGTGAAAGAGGTCCTGAGAAGTGTATGGAGAAAGATGGGAGATGTCAAGGTCTCAAAGGCTAAGGCGAATATCTACTCCATACAAGTGGGGGACGATAAATCTGCTCGACGTATCTTAGAGGGAAACCCCTGGTTTATCAAGGGTGCCCCCTTTACAGTGAAGGCTTGGCCATTGTATCACTCCCTAGATGAGATCAGTGCAAACCGGGTAATTTTCTGGGTCCAAGTGCACGGAATTCAGAGGAATTTCTGTACAACGAAGAATGCGAGGATGCTGGGAGGAAAGATTGGGGAGGTGCTGGAAATTAAAGACCCAATAGCTGTTGGATTTCGTGGTTTTCTTCGTATGCGGGTGGAATTCGAAGCAACCAAACCCCTTCTCACCAGCTTCATTATGCCCTGCCCCTCCTCCGGAAGCCGAACACTCAGGCTCCGGTATGAGGATCTGAAGGATTTCTGCTACAACTGTGGTAGACTGGGTCACATACGTAATTGTCAATGGAAAACTCCGATTAGTAGCGATGGTAAGAATCGTTACAATCAGGAACTACGAACGGCATCTATCTCAAAACTTCCGACCACCCTATTCCCGGATCAGAAGCCACTCCCACCGCCCCACGAGGATGGTGCGAAGGATGGTGCGACGGTCGACGTTTGTCGTGACTTGGCAGAGGGAACCCTGAACAACTGTCCTCTGGTGTCGACCACAGACGGGGCACGTGGCAGCTCCGCAGTGCGTCGTGGTACTATTATTCCTGTCAACCCGGAGAATGTGGCGACCAACTCTGTAATGCAGGGTACGGGGAGGAATGTGTTGGCGCCACCTACCCACCACTGGGCTCCTGCCTATGATTGGGCCCATAAGGACCATCCTACTAATTTCGAAACCCATTACCACAATGGGCCTCTCACTATCGCTATTAATGGGCTATCTATGGGCAAGAACTGGTTCGAATCAAGCAGGGTCAATCATCAGGCCCGATTAGATACCTTGAGCCTCATTAAAGACTCATACGGGCAAGGCGATTCTCTGATGTGCTTAACGAAGGAGTCCAATGAACTGTTGAGAACTTTTGAGGTAGATAAGGGGCGTTCCCCTCCTCATCCTCATCCAGTAAACGCGGTCATCTCTGAATCCAAGCGCCCATCGATCGAACCAGATTCTTCCTACGGTGACTCTTCCTGCAATGATGGTGCACCCCTTCTGAAACGGAAAGGTAAGAGGGAGATATCCCCTTTTTATCCGGAGAAAAGACAAAAGGCTTCACATCTCATGGGGAGGTTATCTCATTCGACCATAATTCACCACCGGAGTAAAAGGGGGAGTGGCGATTCGAGAGGTAAGACTTTTGGGGCCAAGAAGCAGGTTAGGATGGGAGATGATGACCCTGTGCTCAAGGAAGTTGTGGTCAGTCCGTCGAAGGAGGTGGAGGAAGCAGAGCGTTTGGGTTTACTGGGAAGGAAAAAAAGGACAACTTATACAGCAAGTCAATCGGTGGAGGCTGGTAGGTACCAGCCCCGCCGAAACCAATGAAGATATTAGCTTGGAACTGCCGGGGGCTTGGGAACCCTCGGAAAGTTCAAGATCTGCTTAGTTTCTTAAAGCAGAAAGTTCCCACTATGGTATTCTTAAGTGAGACCAAATGTGATGAGAAGAAGTTGAAAGCAATACAATGGCGTTGGGGATATACAAACTACTTTGGAGTGAGTTCGAATGGGAAATCAGGGGGCCTGGGACTATTCTGGAACGATGATATCAGTCTTCGTATTCTCTCATCTTCTACACACTTCATCGATGTGGAGATTGGAACTGTTGGAGACCGGAATCATTGGCGGTTTACTGGATTTTACGGGTCACCAACTATTAATGGACGAAGCTCTTCCTGGTCATTGCTCCGTAGACTCGCCAAAGTCAGTTCCCTGCCATGGGTGTGCGCAGGTGACTTCAATGAAATACTACAAACTTCCGAGAAGGAAGGGGGCCCAGCTAGACCTATGGGTCAAATGTTGGCTTTTAGGGAGGCTCTAGCCGACAGTCAACTTTTGGATCTCGGATATGTGGGCTCCCCCTTCACGTGGAAGACAACTCGGTGCGATGGAATTAAGGAGAGGTTAGACAGGTTTTGTGCGACCGCTTCTTGGGTGAATCTTTTTCCTCGGGCCAAGGTCATGCATCTTAAATCAGGCAAGTCAGATCATATCCCCATCCTACTCGAAGTGAAGCCGGGTATCCCTAGAAGACCTCAACGCTCATTCCGATTTGAAGATATGTGGGTACACCATGAGGAATGTGAGATGATTATTCGGGAAGCCTGGGCTACCTCGGTTGAGGGCGTCCCAATGTTTCAGGTCTGCGAGAAAATTAAACATACAAGGATGGCTCTTAATACATGGCAGCATAAGACTTTCAAAGCCAGACAAGTAGAAATCGAAGCGGTCCGTGACAAAATCACCTTCATTGACTCCCTGCCTTATACAAACACTGCAATGGAAGTGCGATCGGGGCTTATACATCAGCTGGACTCTCTTCTCATGGAGGAGGAATCTCACTGGAAGCAGAGATCGCGGATCCAATGGATGAAAGCAGGGGATAGGAATACACGTTTCTTCCACCAAAAAGCCAATTTCAGAAAACAAAAGAACAGGATTGAAGGGTTGAAGGACCAACATGGTGTATGGAGAAAAAGTGAACAGGGTATTGAAAATGTGGTGTTGGATTATTTCAAAGATATGTTTCAGGCTCAACCTCAGTCCCGATACTGCTATGATGATCTGCTGGCTTCGGTGGAATGCAAAGTTTCCAATTAGATGAACCTGGAGCTTGATCGGAGTTTTACTGAGGAGGAGATTGAAACGGCTTTATTCCAGATGCACCCTTCGAAGTCTCCTGGCCCTGATGGAATGTCCCCCTTATTTTTCCAGAAGTACTGGCATATTGTTGGCAAGGATGTGAAGAGTGCGATCCTGTCAATCCTCTCTTCGGGCCGCATGCTAAAAAAGATCAACTTTACTCATGTTGCTTTAATCCCAAAGCAAAAAACCCCCCGAGAGATGAACCAACTACGCCCTATCAGCTTATGTAATGTCCTCTATAAGATCCTTTCTAAAGTACTGGCGAACAGATTGAAAAAAATTCTTCCTCAAATCATCTCCCAACACCAAAGTGCTTTCGTGCCGGGTCGAGTAATTGCCGACAATACTATTCTTGCCTCTGAGATAGCCACTTTCATGCACAAGCGGAGAATGGGAAAGAAGGGGTACCTTGCACTAAAGCTCGATATGAGCAAAGCTTATGACAGAATAGAATGGAAATATCTTGAAGGTGTTCTATCCCGATTGGGGTTCAACTCGAAATGGATCAGATTAATAATGTTATGTGTCTCCTCTGTTTCGTACTCTTTTCTTGTGAACGGCTCCCCTTGTGGATATGTCTTGCCGAGTAGGGGTTTAAGACAAGGAGATCCCATCTCCCCCTACCTCTTCCTCTGTTGCGCTGAGGGATTCTCGAGTTTAATCAAGAGTACGGAACGGTCAGGGGCTATCCAAGGAATATCTATCTGTCAGCATGCACCAAAGATCAATCATTTGTTGTTCGCTGATGACTCATTTATCTTCACTAGAGCTACGCGAGGGGATTGTCATGCTGTCAAGAAGATTCTTGGATGCTATGAGAAAGCCTCAGGCCAGAAGGTTAATTTATCTAAGAGTGCAGTTTGCTTCAGTAGGAATGTCAGAAGGGGAGAACAACATCGGTTGGCTGTTTTACTGGGTGTTGACAGAGTCGAGAGGCATGAAAAGTACCTGGGCCTTCCCACGTTTGTTGGTAGAAACCGAAGCACCTGTTTTAAGCATATAAAGGAGAGTCTGTGGAAAAAGCTCCAAGGGTGGAAGGGTAAGACACTTAGCGCTGCGGGAAAAGAGTTGTTAATTAAGGTGGTGGCTCAGGCCATTCCATTGTATTCAATGCAAAGCTTCCTACTTCCCAAATATTTCTGTGATGAGTTGAATCAACTTGTTGCCTCTTATTGGTGGAATGAATCGGGGGGAGAGAGAAAAATCCACTGGATGGCGTGGAATAAACTGTGTCTTCCGAAATCTGAAGGGGGACTTGGGTTTCGAAATCTCTATGCTTTCAACCTCGCTCTTCTGGCGAAACAAGGGTGGCGTATTATCTCTGACCCATCTTCCTTAGTTGCAAGGACCTTCAAGGCAAAGTATTTTCCCGATTCCTCATTTCTTGAGGCAGCGGTAAGGTCGAATGCTTCTTATGTGTGGAGAAGTATTGCTTCGGCCAGGGAAGTTATCACACGGGGGTCAAGATGGCAAGTGGGCGATGGAACAAAAATTAAAGTGTGGGGTGATCGATGGTTACCTCGACCCTCTACCTTCCAATCCTATTCTAGGAAACCCGTGGGAACTAGCATTACCTTCGTGAAGGACCTGATCACAGCGGATGCAAAATGGAATATTGACCTTCTCTACTCGGTATTGCCTATAGATGAGGTTGAGCTAGTGCGTACTATACCGCTGAGTGTTCGTTCACCAAGTGATAGGTTGATTTGGCATTTTGATAAAAAGGGTCAGTTCACTGTCAAGAGTGCATATCATGTGGCTCGAACGTGGCTAACCCCTCCATCAATGGCGGCATCTTCTTCTTCCTCCTCCAATCCACTCTCCAATCTGTGGAATTCGATTTGGACGGCGGGTGTCCTCCCGAAAGTTAAGATGACAGCTTGGAGGATTTTATCAGATATCGTCCCTACGACTCACAATCTTCGAAAGAGGAGAGTCCCCATTGATCCGATGTGCTTGTTTTGTAACTCGGATTTGGAAACGACGTACCACATAATGGTTAAGTGTCCCTTCGCTGAGGCTATTTGGCGTTCTTCACCTCTACGCCTATTCCGGCCCTTTCAACACGGGGATTGTGATCTAAAAGACTGGGCTCTGCGGCAGCTAAAGAAACTGGATAATTCGGACTTCGAGTGCTACCTAATGCTCCTTTGGGCCATTTGGACCGCAAGGAATGCATTGCTCTGGGGCGAGACCTCCAACCCAAACCCTGCTGAGGTTATGAGGAGAACGATGGATTGGTGGCAGGATTTCCTGAAGGTAAATCGTCCCCCATCCCAACCGGTTACTCAGACAAGTAGTATAAGATGGTCCTGTCCTCCATCCGGTAGACTGAAATTAAATGTGGATGGAGCCTGGGATAAGGAGAACCGTGTAGGAGGTGTGGGAATCATTATCAGAAATGCAGAAGGAAACTTTGTGGGCGCGGCTACCCGTCTTTTGGAGGATGTGTTCTCCCCTATCCAGGTGGAAGCACTGGCCATGAGAGCGGGGCTTGAACTGGTGGTTGAAAGGGGTTTTAACAAGATAAATATTGAGAGTGATGCGCTTCAGATCATTTTGGCAGTACAGGAGTCTTCGGTGAATTTATCTACCATTGGCCCAATCATCGAGGACATCAAATCCTTACTGCCTAGGGTCGCTGAAGCTACGGTTGCCCATGTCCGCCGTCAAGCTAACTCGGTAGCTCATCGCCTGGCCCGTTCTGCTATTCATGGTGGAGGAAACAGTACCTGGTTTGATGTATCTCCTGTCATTATAAATGACCTTCTCATGGAAGATGTATCTCTACCTTGTACTAATTAGCCGTTTGTGCTTTATGAAATATATATCGTCTTTTCTCAAAAAAAAAAAAAAAAAAACAGAAAGATATATAAGTAATGTTGTTCTCCTGCCATTATCTCAACAAATTCAATAGAATGAAAGGTGACATGATGAGTATTTTATGACGATAATCATTTGATCTTTAGTTGGCTTTTTTTTTCTTTTTTTCTTTTTTTGATGTGGGAAACTTATAGACAAGAAAGGTGTGAAAGGTGGTGAGGGGTAGGAGAACAAATGCAGAAGAAAGAAAGAAAATAAATTTTTGAAAGTGAAAACAATTTAAAAGGATTTTTGTTTTTAATTACTTTTCATTTTCTTTGTCTTTCTTATCATGTCTCTTACCATATTCTTCCTTCACTCCTTTATTTCACTCATTTCTCCCATGTCTTTCTCCTCGAAATCAAACGGGCCCCTAATTTTCGAGGCAAAAAATATTTATTTAGCTTTTAGCCGATAGTTATGTTCTGGTCTTTAAACTATGATGATTAAAAGTCAAACATATATGTCAACACTTGTAATTCAAGTGATCAAGACAGTTTATCTCTAAACATGATATCTGAAGTTTTAATCTCAAGAAATTAATTATCTTTTATGAACAAAAAAAAAAACTCATATACATGGATATAACAAATTAATATTAACATTGTCAACTATTAAACTTAAACAAATTCAAATAATTTCCTTGAATCGATATTTTGGTGCTTGATGTGAAAATCTATATTTTGATGTCAAATACAATGTCGATAAATCATATCTTGCCACATCCACTACACCTAAGTAAAACGAGTTCCGCTCATCATCGATTACCAACTTGTTCTTTTGGTAGAAATAGAAAGATTCTCAGTGGGCAAATCGAGGAACAACATGGCACCCACGCATATATATAATCTATAGACAATATGTTAATCGTTCTGAGATTTATTTCCATAGTTACAGTATACATATCAGTATATGTCACCTTGGATCGACCAACTCACGAGAACCTGATCAGGACCACAAATTAAAACTTTGATTATTATTAGTTTTATTTCTCTGATTTGCTTGAGGACCACTGAGTTAGGTTTTATAATTTGTTGGGACTGGTCAATTGTCCCCTGCCAATTAGCTAAGCTTGTTAGAATGATGATGAAATTTCAAGCTGTTCCCCGTATTGGGGTTTTGCTTTTCCACTTGTATAGTTTGTACATGTATTTTAATTAAATAACATATCAGGATTAATTTTCTACTGTCAATTGTAGGTGAACTTATTTCCCTTACAATTTACATTGCATATTTAACATATATCATAAATTCCCACTCTATTTTTTAATTGGGAAGTGTTATTGGCACTCTAAAAATCTCATTTTACACTCCTTACAAGTGTATTTTTCTTTCCAAATATAAAAAGTTTGGAATGTAGAATGAGATTTTTAGAGTGCCAATAACAATTCCATTTTAATTTAAGTACAGTGTTGACGAGACTGTCACACATGTTCACATAATTATATATAGGTATTAATTAGGTTAAATTAATGATTATAAACTCTTACTCAGATTTAGGCATATAATCTAAATTTTTAGTTATTTCAGGACAGCAGTTTAATTTCATCAATAATTAATTTTGATGGCACAACCTGAGTAGCTTTTAAGCTAGATAAAAACTCCTATGACATGTACCCAACAAGCTAATTCCGTTAAAACTTAAGTCAAATTGTCCTTGAATTACAAGAATTAGTAACTAAATGTCTTTCGACTAAAAAAAGGTTAATAAATGTCTAAAATCATAATTGCTTGTAAATTAATAAAAATTTCTACTGGTACATAGCAATAAGCGATAATCAAATGAATAATTAAGGTTGAAAATAGATGATATGACAATTACAAAAATCAAATCTAATGACTAAACTATTTGTAGTTGGTCACATCCGTAAATTAATGAAACAAAATAAAACATTACAAAGCTTGCAACTTGTAATTGTTAACCCTAACCAGCTACGTAGGTACTTACCGGCACCAGAGAGAGCCAGGAAAGTTACTTTCAAATAATTGAAAATTTCAACCCATTCCTTTCTTTACGCGTTCGATGAAACCCTACTGGATCCAAATGAACTAAGCATATCGCAACAGTTGTATCCCTGTACTAACGTACAAAGCATCCCATGCAAAAAATGGCAGCTCCCTCTCTCGATCTACTTCTGCTAGCTTCTCTGCCCTTATTACTCACACGCAGACGCAACGCTCACTTGTCGTGGTTTACTCTTGATACGCTACTCACCAAAAACCTAAACAATTTTATATATATCGTGGTGTTATTATACATCCAAACAATATGGCAAACAAAAACACTTCCCACGAACCAGGCCAAGAGATGAGACCCATGACATATCATTGTCTGATTGCACTATTCATCATAATGCATGCATAGTTTTTGGACGTTGTACACAAGCCGATGTTATAAATACGATTGTGAATATTAGATTGTAGCTTTGACATTGTTAAAACTAAATTAATTTAAAATTTAATCTTTTTGAACACACAAGGATAAAGAGAATTGTTATACATTAGTCCAAATCCATTCTTTATAAACATATTGTGACAATTAGAGTAGGAAGGTAAATTGTAATTTGATTCTATTGAAGATTCCTTTCCTTAATTGGTTTTCTAGATTATTTATTTGGGGTTTGTGCAACTATATATATTTCCTTCTAGTGAGACAAATATCATTGAATTCACATAACACAATGCACCCAATGCTACTGCATTGACAGATTGAAGTTGTCCCCACCAGATTGAAAGTAGGATTCTCTCATCTCCTACTCTCATTTCTTTCTCTCTCCTACTCTCACATATTTTTTTTTTATTCTTTTTGTCTCTATAAATAATATTAATATAAGATGTTAACGTGGTTTAATCGTAACCATTCAAGTAAGAGGGGAGGGAAAGGAAGAGAGATTAGGAAGGGAAAGAATCTTCTTCCCTGGATTTGAATCCCTTCTGGATCCAAATTGTGGGGATCTTAAGGATTCTCACATATTAGCCATTCATCGTGCATTGTGCAATAAAAAATCATTTGATTTTTTTATTATTTAAAATTAAACACAAATAGTACCTGAAGAAAAACGGCTGCACGATGTAAGATGAACGGCTAGGGATCCCTACAAAGTGGATCTAGAGAGAATCCTCTTCCGTCCTCACCAAACTAACATTGTGGCTAACATCACACACCCCGAGCCCGATAGCATCAAAACAAGGTAGAGATGTGCTAGCTATCACAAAAATGATGACAAAGCCATAGGCAATAAATTAAAAATGCGAAAGAATTTGAACTTAAAAGCTCAATTTTATTGAATACTAAAAAAATATTTTGCAAATCCTACAAACAACTTCTTGACTTAGGGACACATTAAGGTTCAACCATATTATTATCACATAATGTTAAGAGTATAGCAGTAATACATACAACATTTATCATAAATAGTGTGAATTGTGCATACAATCAAAAGTCTGAACATGCTTATTACAAACTAGATAAGTAGACTGAAGTTTAATTACCCTACCGAGGTAGGAGGATTGCAATATTGCTCGGCCCATTCATCCTCAAACGCAGCCTTGGTCTTTTGGCAGCTGGAACAGAAGACCAGAGCACTTGTTTCGTGGCGGCTTGAGCAACCGACCAACGGGCGTTTGCCAGCAGATTTCTCTCGGGCGACACCAAGGGAACTTTGTTGCACTACCACTGTATAAGGGTTGCGATCGCCTTTCCGACCGATCCCTCATCTAGCATATTACTTCTGAGCATTAATAAGGGCACTCTTCCTCCCCATCACTCGGCTAGCGATCCTTTCCATACCCATTCGCCCTCAAGCGTTTGGCGATGCAAGCACCTGGCAACACAAGCATCTATCACCTTAACCTCACTAAGCTCTCCCAGTTGCTGCCAACAAGGAACCAAACCTCCTTGTAGGGGCTCTAGTTAGAAAGGTTATCGACAAATAGCAAGAACAAGCCAAGCACGTGATAGAACCTCACCTGGCCAGGACTGTTCTTAGTTTATAACAGTGCTTAATTACACTGAAATTGGGTTATGTCTGGTGGTGCTCCATCCAGAGCACGTACATGCTAAGAAAGAAGTGAATGACGTTTGAGTTGAGCGGGTTAAAAGCTAGATCTATATAGGCCACAACCCTCTGAAGGAAGGAGTGAAAGGGTAACAGAACACCTGACTTGAAGAGTTCAGCAGAAAAATCCACCCAGCCATGTGACAGTTAACTCGGTTTTTCTCCTTCGATTGGCACTCGAATGATAACATCGGTCGGGATTTGGTACCTATTTCTCAATACCTTTAACCTTGATGTGGTCATAACACTAACAATGTGATCGTCAGTATGATTTCGAGTCTACAAAATAATAAGGGTCAATTGGCATCCCAACTTTGTAAGGGCACGAAGGGTCGCATACCCTCTATTGAAACTCATAGGGAGAAGATTTCCCTTATCATCCAAAAATGCTATATTTGCACAACATCAGGCATTCGGTGAGACCAAGCAATTCTTCATCGGTTATCTCGATGGCAGCGGCTTGGTCCATGGTCTGTTCCAAGTTATCCCTCCGCAAAAGAAAGTGGACTTATGTCCATGCCTTGTCAAATAAGAGTCCCCTAAGTTTATAACTGGTGGTCGACGAATAGGAATGCTGCTCAATCTACCAAGAAAATCCTCAAAGTCATCTTGTTTGGCATCTATTTCTCGATCGACTACTTGTAGTCTTGAGCCTCTTAGCAGTCATTTTCCAAATCAAAAACGCTCGACATTGAGTGTGCTCGATATCCACATATTTTGTGGGTCTCAGAAATGTGAAGTAAACTACTTTCACATTTAGACCCTCATTACTAAGGAAATTTAACGTTATGGATTTAAGTCAGAAATGATGCCTTACTCCATTATGCAAACTAGACTAGCTGAATTTGGTCCCTATCAATGTCTTTTCACATTGATGACAACCTACAACTGGAGATTCAAAGTAAAATATAACATACTCAAAATGTACCAAAGGAAGACAAAAAGAAATGCTAACACGAGAAACCAATTTGAGAGAATTCAGAAGGAAAGGTCTGAGACTTGTGAATGGTAAAGCTCAGGTTGTCAAAGATAATCGCATAGTCAATTTGTCAGAGTTTCGATTGAAGAAGCAGAATGAAGTGAGGGTTCCACCATGAGGGCAAAATTATATAGTCTGAAGCACTAGATCATTGATAAATGAGAACCAAAATACCAAATCGTGATGCGTGGCGGCCCATTTGCTCAATCTCTAAAACGGAAGAGACATGAAACAACTTCATGAGGCAATAGATCATGTCTGTTAGCTACGTCTTTAATACTGAGGTGCCTCGATTGCGCCACCAACCTACATCTTCAATACTGAAGCACCTCGACAAACACATATTCCTGACAACACTAACCCCCAACTCAAGAGTATGATGATTGATGGAATTCTGAGCCAAGCTCTCGTCAGGGAATAAGCTGACTGCCAGGGCACCACATTCTACATATATTACATAACACTGAAGTGTCACCCCTAGGTCTCGACTGACCCTTGTAACTCTCTTCCCGAGAAAGAACCCTTGGACAAGGAGTTGGGGGAATTGTTAACACAAGGTCCTTTCTGACCCCAATAGACCTAAATGAACACAAGCCCAAAGGAACGTGGGCCGAAAGGAATACTGGCCCAAAGAAAGGTTAAGGCCTAATGAACTCAGAAGCATGAAGTCGAGTGCTTTAAGAGCTTATAGCCTCTAGATGTCCCATTAGCAAGTAAACTGAACGATTCCTTATAAAGTACTTTTCAACCACTTAGGGGCAAGTTGATGCGCTGACAGCTTTGTGGCACGAGGTCTAAGGACATAAGGGCATGCTTACTCAAGCATCAACTCCAAGCTACGTAGTGGCTACTCGAGGAAACGAAGGCTTACGATGGGACGTAATGACTGACATATAAAACACTCGGGTACAGGTTTTACCAACCCCAGGGTCTAGCAAGGCACTCTGCCGCATATTCCTAAGAAAGCACGCAATTTAATCTACACAAATGTCACCTCGTTGCCACGTGTCGGCCAAAAAGTGGAGGGACAACTAGTAGGTCAAATATGTGCACTCGGTGTGCACTAAATGCAAAGGAAGTGATAGATTTGAGCCCAGAGGCTGAAGATTCAAAGAATAACCTATGAAAAGAAGACAAGTACTCCTTAAAAATGGTCAAACGAATTGAGAGAGACATTATATGGTATTAATACAAGCCCTATTTGTAACCTTGTAATCTATCTATTCAACAGACTCAATAAGTGGAGTCCAATTTTGAGGAGTGAACCACATAAATTATGGTGTCCATTTCCTTTTGTTCGCAAAACTCAAAGCCTACCAAGGGCCAACACGCGACTATCTTAGTCTTTATTGACCTCACCAGTTTTGAGCGTTAACAGTTGTCCTTGAAATTTTTCTTGAATCCATTTCCATCTTGTTTTTACTTTTCCCTTCTTGCTTAAAAGCAAAGGAAAACTAATAAAAATGACTTAAAAACTTTAAGTTTTAACGATAAGGACAAAATAAAGGGTAAAGTGAATAGTATCAAGATTGACTTTTTAGTGTAAAAATGTAATTTTACATTAAGGTAAACAGTACCGAGATCTTTTCGTTAAAATTCTTTAAAAACAATGCAGGCGATAAAAATTTTATTTGTAAAAGAGTGAATTGATAGATTATTGACCGCAAGATCTATTCCTAACTGTTGAAATTAGTGGATCTTTAAGATACGGAGTGCATTGTCCTGAGATGATCCTAGTCCTTACATATATCACTATATGAGCCACATCAACAAATTTAATGGATGTTCGATGAATTTAATGAAAACAAGTTAAAGCGGAGCAAATTGTGAAAAATTAAAGTATCGACTTTTGAATTTCAAAAGTTAAAGTGATATTAAAATTGAGTTCTAAGAGATCGCAAGCTAAATATAAGATTTCCAAAATTGAGTAAATGCATCACTGTATCTGCTCTATCAAATTTAAATCTTAGACACCAAAATACTCATCTGTGTAGTGACTTCTTTTTGCTTTTGATTTTCATTTTCTCAAAACCATCCAGGGTAAAATTGTAACACGACCCCAAAATGGTTAGGGGACAAACAAATTAAACTCCAAAACAAAATCAAGTAAATCTACCGTCCCACTAATCACATCCAGATCATTACAATGTATTTACACAATTACCCCATCTTATTTCCCAAACTAACCTACTCCGGAATCGCACTCAAGTCTGCCGCATACCGCCTTTTACCCCCATTTCCCCTCCCCCTCCTCGACCCCCCACCGGCACCAGCTGCCACCACTCTCCGACGATCCTTCACGTCCTCGCCGGAAAATATCAGCGGCGACACCGAATTCCGGCGGCACCCACATTTCTGGCCGCCACTCTTCATAAGCGCGGAGCTGGCTTTAACGGCCAATGCGGCCATCTCCTCCGCCTGTAGCGGGTGCTTGAGCCAGCTGAGCGGCAAGGCAAAGTACAGCTGGCCCGGCTGCAGCACCTCGTTACCGCTGACGGCCTGAAGCACGTCGTCGAAGTCCATATCGTCGGAGTTGCAAATGAAGCAGGTGGGGTTCTTTTGGAGCACGTAGGAGACCTTTACCGGATACGGGTATTCTTGCAATTTTCCGTCCTGTAGAATCAGCTTGGCGGTGGCCACTTGGGTAGACCCGGACGAGCTGCAAATACCCATTTGGATTGAAATCGGATCGTTGTAAATGGCGGAGGATTTGAGATGTGTCTTAGAGAGAGAAAGTAGAGAGAGAGAAAGAGAGATTGTAGGAAGGAGGGAGAAGCACGAATGGTGTTGAGAAGAGAGAGTGAACTGTGAATATATATATACAGAGAGAAATGTTTTGGTGCGATGTGGGGGGGGGGGCGCTCGTAATTTGAAGCATGATGCCACGTAGGACTTGTCGTTTAGTTAAGCAATGTTTTATCGATCAGTGGGCAGGGCCTTGGCCAAAGCCAGGCTGTAAGTTGGTGGTGACAGGTGGTAATCAATATTTTAAGAGTTCTGAATTAGGATTCTTTACATAAGTTACCCTCCTGGTTGTATAAAATTACGAGGATAGGGACTGGGGTTGTAGCCTGTGGTGGCACTGGCACGGTAGCACCGTAGCAGTGACTATGCTAATTGGTATGTGCATCTTTACTGTGGAAAAGGATGGGAGGGAGTCATCAGATTAATGGGATTGCCTTTGGGTTTAGGATGGAGATCTCAAAGTCCACGAAAAGTCTCATACGTACAATCTTCCCGAACCAAACGTATCAACTGAATTCAACACGTGATGACGGGTGACTGAAAATGTGTTGGGGGCGGGGAGTCGGAGTTTTCATGCTCATACCAACCAAACGTATGTTTTGCTATTTAATACTTCAGATTGTGTCCATACGGCAAACAATCTTTTAAAATGTTCACATGCTTAAACGTATGTAAAGATTTGAATTCAAGAACGTCTGAATTTACTGCTTATTTCATATAATTTTTGTGTACTATTGGACCACTTCGGTTGGTTGGTATTGGGAATGAATGATTGCATGCACATATCAATTTAGTGCCCACTACACACTGTATCACAGGGTTGAATGCATAATAGTGCAGTTTCTATAAGTAGGGAGTGATGTCAAAGGATGCTTGTAAAAAGGGGAAGAATCGTTTGCTAAACTTGGCAAGGCATTTCATGAATAATGGGAGACCCACCTAACCATGACCATGACGGTACTACCATTATATACCAACTTTTTTCTTTTGGGTACTGATATTATTATTGTACGGTTCCAATTATACTTCTCACTTTTCCTCTTGTATTTTGTGGGAAAGTTATTTATTTGTTTTGCAACTCATTATAGTATTTACTCTCAAATTTCCAATAATTTTTAAAAAAAAAAAACAAATAAGATTATTTGCATTAAGAGATAAAATTAACCATGGAAGCGAGAGAAATTTTCTTTTTAAAGCATAAAATTTTAAAGTATTGTAATCATCGATTCTATTTGCTATGAAAGTAAGGATAATACTTGCATTCTTCCTTTGATAATGAGCTCATTTCTCTATTTACAAATAAGTATCTTCATTGTAGAAGTTTAATATCCAAGCTATGCAGTGTCTTACCTTTCATTTGAAGATCATTCCCACAAAAATTCATTTAAATCAGATATCGTTTAGTCATTCAAATTGTATCAAATAAACCAATAGTGTAGGTACCAAGTGATAAATTAATGGCGAACCATCCATTTACTTGATACATTTATTGGACTAAACGATTTCCGTTTTGAATAATTTTTGTCAGGATGATCTTCAAATAAGAATTAAGATATTGAACAGTTCTAATTATAAAGTTTCTACGGTAAAGACACTTTATTGACAAATGAGGAATGAGTTCATCCTTCAAGAAGGGATGCAAGTATTATTCTACAATTAAAACTAGAAAACAGAAATTTAAAGACCATTGGAAGGCATACCAAAAAAAGAACGTTTAAAAGCAAATCCTCGAATAATTTGAACTCACAAAGGATGTCAGAAACTTAGAAATGGAATTTTAACCTTCCGTGGCCTTGAAGGTTTTGGTCACTTGTGCTAAAACTTTTTTTTTTTTTTTGGAAGAACTTATGCTAAAACTTTTGGGGATCCTTAGATGTTATCATGTTAGATTAGAGGTATATGGGCCATATGCTACTGTGCTAGTTTCCTCTTTTACTTATCCAATTCTACTTTTTGTAACCTTTGGATTCCACTAGGTAAAATGAACTTTTGAGTATTTTTTTCTAATGGAAGATAAAGTCACAAAAGGCTTCTCCTCATAAAGTTAGTCCTGCAAATAACAGAGGAAAGATGAAAAACCATGCAGATATTTTGTGGAGATATTTTGTACCTTACTAACTAGACATCTATGCTTATTTTTTTTTACGTATTTTGCGTTTACTAACATATAAGAAATAAAAACGAAAGTAGGTGTCACGTCCCTCTACCACAATGTGAAAATTTTCAAAGACAATTTAGGTAATCTTACCTATATTTTAAAGATTTTTATAATTTAACTTTAGAGTGGTCGAGCATTTTTAAGTGAGGTTAAAAGAACAACCAAGGGCCTCAAGAAGGGGAGAGACTTATCTACATTGTCGTATGATAAAGTTACACTTGTTAGTTCGTTATCAGTTTTAGATATAATCACAATTACGCTTTGTTTAGTAATCTAAAATTTACACAAAATTAAAAATAAAAAATCGTTAGAATATTTTCAACCAGTGTAAGATAATCTTTCTGAAAACTTAAGGGCCTGTTTGGTATCTTATTTGAAATTTTTTATCATTTCTCAAAACATTTCTTAAGAACATTTCTTGAAAACAATTTTCTTTAAGACTCAAAAACTTGATTGGTTTGCGATTTAAAATTTTTAAATCTTACGACTTAACCTTGATTGGATTAGAATAGAAACGAAAAAAGTAAAAAAAAAAAAAAAAAGAGGAGAAAGAAAAGAAAATAGAGATATATTTGGAGTGAGAGGGGAGGAGGGAAAGAAGAAATGAGTTAGTTTAAGTTTAAAAATTCTAAAAACTCATTTTTTATGTTTTTAAAGAATAGAGTATATTTTTTAGTTAGTCTTGAGTTCAATTTTTAAAAATAGTCATACCAAACAAGTTTTTAAGACCTAAAATTTGAAAACTGTTTTTGAGTTTTAAAAGTTGGATTAAAGTACACTACCAAACAGACCCTAAGTCACCAAATGAATTATCAGCTTGAAATTGAAAAAGAAATGATTATCAAACAGAAAATTCTCGATTAATCCTGGCAACATTGTACAAAAGACCAAAAGCAAGAAAGGTCCAAAATTTTGATTCTAATTGCGAACCCCAATAACAAATCGAAATTGCGACATACAATTCACATTGCTAGAACTCCAATAATTCACATGTATGAGGGGACTCCTGTCACTCGTCATCTCCTCTCCACTCCCCAGACAAAGACTGCATGCAGATTGCAGGTGAACTGTATTCTTCGATGGGAATGGGGTATTTTAACAGAGACAACAACAGAGTGAGTGAATATTTGGAGATTGAGTGGCTCATGAATTTGCAACGCTTGCTTTTGCAGTTTGCAGGTGAATTGTATTCTTCGATGGGAATGGGGCATTTTAACAGAGACAACAACAGAGTGAGTGAATATTTGGTGATTGAGTGGCTCATGAATTTGCAACGCTTGCTTTTGCAGTTTGCAGGCGCATTATTGATATTTTGGCCCAACTCCAAGGGCACAGAATAAATTCCAATAGATCAAAAACTAAAAGACAAAAAAAATAAGGGTAAATTATTTTATTTACAATTGATATTTTGCAGTTTGAGATCTATTACAATCTTATACAACACTTTTAAAACATTTCACTTTCATGCCTCACGCACTATTTTATTTCAAAGTAATACATCCGTTATATTTTCCGTCTATTGATCTGTTAAGTGCTGACGTAACTGACACATATATGCCACGTGACTGTCAAATATCTGCTACGTGACAAATAAAATAATTTTTTAATTTTTTTAAAAAACCTAATTTTTTTTCAAAAAAAAGGAAAAGAAAATTAATGAAAATGGCTTGAAAACTTTACGTTTTAACGATAAAGACAAAATAAATGGTAAAGTGAATAGTACCAGTCTTGATTTTTTAGTGTAAAAATGTGGTTTTTCATTAAAGTGAACAATACCGGAATTGAAACCCACATCCCTATACCTAATTGCGAAGAAGAAGAAGAAAAAGAAAGAGAAAAAAAAAGGTTAAAGATTTAGGTTTTAAAAAAAATACAAAATTATTTTATTTGCTACGTAGCAGACATTTGGCAGCCACATCAGTACTTAACGGATTAATGAATGGAAAATATAACGGATATATTATTTTGAAATAAAATAGTGCGTGAAGTATGAAAGTAAAATGTTTTAAAAATGTTGTATGAAGTTATAATAAATCTCAAACCTGAGGAGTTTCTATGTAATTTACCCAAAAAATAATATAAAGTTGGAACGAATGAATAAGAAATATGAAAACGTGGCGTAGTGAGGGAGGAGGTGGTGCATCGCTGCAAAGCATGAGGGGAGGAACGTGGAAAAGAATAACCTTGAAAACAGCAACAAGTTAGATAAAAATAATAAATTTAAACACTTTATTCATTTAGTTCCAATAGTGTTTTTAATTGTCATTTTGTATCAGAGTCTTAACAGAATTCGTTTGAAATTTTCATTTTAAAAGACACCTCATTTTCAATGAAACTCTTCTACTAGAAGCACACTGAAGTTTTTAGTAAAAATAAAAGTGTTCACTAGAAAAGTACTTTGAAGACAAAAGCACATTTAACTTTTTCGGTTAAAAAAACGTAAGAATCACTTTTGGTGATCTAAAGCCGTTTAACTTATTTTAAAAATACTTCTAAATACGTCTATTTATCTCCACCTATAAATTTCTTAAATTTGACTTCTTTATAGCGCATTATAGCAAGTTTTATTGTGTAGCGTATCCCAATATCGACTCTTTTACTGTAAATAATATAGATATTATTGCAAGTTATTGAATCAAGTGTGCGACAAGGGGTGGTGTAAGGTGATCTGGGTGTGCTGGTTTGCTCCCCGACTGTGCCTGCAAACTGCATGCTCCCATGCATGTATACCGGTGCAATGCAACCCTCCTTTCTTTTAACTTATTCAATAAGCATCCAAAGTCCGCCGCCCTTTACTGCCTCTGCGCTTCTACTTCACTCTTATCACCCTGCAATCTACAAACCTCCTCTCTTTTAACCACAAATCTTTTATATATTCATGAACTATACCTGGCTACTCAAACGATGAGTAGAAGTTTTTATTCAAAATTATCCAATGTCGATTTACAGAATTTTGTGTTTATGATCGGAACCGTTCAAGTTATAAATCACTCTGTAAAAATCACTTTTGCCATGCCTGCTCATGTTCTCTTGGGGAGAGAGAGTAGCAAATAATTGAAATAATATATTTAGTATGAACCTGTCTCCAAAGGGTTGTAACTTCCGACAATACCACACAGACAATGGAGTTCGTGGAATGTGATTGTTCTTTCTTAATTGTTTTTTACATATGTTAACATGTCTTATATTTTAGGACATAGAGCTGGCTAATTCCCCCCCCCCCCCCCCAAAAAAAAACCCCCTTGTATCTTTATTTTATTTTTTAAAGGGAACAACTGGTGGCAAGCTACGGTTATCCATCCCATTCAGAGGGCCAGGAAGACTCACAAAGGCAGTTCAGCCTCCTCCTAACCACAAGTCTAGCTTCCACACCAACATCGGGTTTCCCTTGTATGCTTAATTAAATTTAATAGTTAATACACCCTAAACAGCTAAACCCCATACTTTGTCAGAATGATTATTAACTAATTGTTCTAGTTTTGATTATAATAATTATAATTATGAACCTTACTTTATGGGTTCAATTATTAATGTCCCCACATCAATTCCCTAACCCTTCTTTCCTTGAAGCTTCTTTGTGTTCTTAAAACTCTCCAATTCCCCCACCAAAATCTCCAAAACAGTCATGCATGTATCCCTCTAAAAAAATAAGTGCTTCAATCATGCGCTTTTTTACCTAAAAAACGTCTAACACCCGATGCCTTTTGTGCTTTTAATCATACAAACTTTTGTGCTTTTAACCATTTTTGCAACAAAAAGCTCTTATTATTTGGAAAATGACCTTTTTCTGCTCCTTCCTCACCACCCTCTTCCTCTCCCTCACAAATCTGGTTGGACATTTTTCCTTCTTTTGTTTGGTAAATCAATTGAATTATGAAGCAGACATGTTGGCAACACAAACAATGAACCCCACCAACCGGATAAAAGCAAATCCTACTCAATTATGTGTGCATTATGAATTCAGACAAAACCCTGGAAAAGAATCCGATCTAACTAATACTTAAACCCCAGTTGGAAGATTTGAAATAAACTTTTGAAGGTTGGACAACATATCGCCTTAACATTATTTTTAAAGGTAGGGCAACGTCATTACCATGAAAGTTGTTGATCCAGAGAACTTTATCCATGCATGGCTGTTTGGGCCCCACCTCTAGTTAGCCCCTTAAGATTTAGAAGGACTTGAGCTTTGGTCAAATTGGTTCTGAAATCTGCATTATCAAAGAATACAAAGAATGCGGTACTAAATAGTAAATAATTGAACAGATTTTCAACAGATACAAAGAATTTTTGTCCCCTAGTCGTCCTATGAATTCGACAAGATGATTGAGATCACTAAAAATATAGCAGAAATGAGATACCTTGGATTGGATGTGGCTTTCCTTCTTCTTTCCTTGCAAGATTGTGATCTTGGGTTTTGTTTTTTTTGTGTTGAACTGCAGCAAAAGGATTGGATAATGCCCTACAATCCAAAAATCTCTCTTAGTAAATCTGAATATACAATCTGGTCGAAGAAAAAGGAACATAATGTTCTTGTTAATACTTCATAGTATACTTACTTTGCATCAATTCAATCAAACTTGTATGGAAGTTTTTGTTCCCATCCGTATATATATTATATTACTATCAGCTGCAGTTTGACGTGAATCTCTGAACACATGAGAATAGAACAGATTATTGTTCTCAAGAAAAAAAAAGCACAGAAAAGGAAGTGGCTATAGCTGGTTAAAAACTTAACTAGAGAACTTCGTGACCTGTATGCTGTGTGCATCACAATGCGCTTTTCACATATTTTGAACTCGCCATCTAACTTCATTGGCAACGACCATGATGTATCAGTTGGTATTAGGTTCTCTCTGCATGGTTGACATGCGCTCGAACAATCAACACCCCTGAAAGCAAGAAACCTGTTTGTAGAACATTTTTCTACTTGTTACGTAATCATATGTTGTATATCCCACTGAACTTAAGAACCCCAAGGAGCTGAGAATGGCCAGAAGCACAAGGTTAAAGGCTTGTCTGTATAGCTTCACTTCTCCCGGAGGTCCAATGTACCCCACAAGAGCTGTTCATCATGCGGCATGGGATGAATTAGATTTGCCTTTTCCTGTTGGTGGATACGCTCGGCATCTTATAAGCCTGTTCTTCCGATTGCTATATCCATGGCACTGGCCCGCTTCTTGTTGGAATTTCATAATGGATTGCGTAAAGGCAGTACTGTATTCTCTGCTAGGATTAATCTACTCAAGTTTGGAGAAGCTGAGAAAGCCAAAGTTTTAAAATGCTGCGAATTTCGATAGTCAGTAACCAAAATATAAGACCTACATTTTTCATGTCGGTCTGGACTCTAGAGTAGTTAATGACTTCACATTTCAACTAAATAATCTTCTTGAACTCCAAAAAAAAAAAAAAAAAGTGGTTATTTTTTCAGAAATTAATTTGATTTTCCCTCGTATGAAAAGAACACGCAATCAGTGCCTGCTTGCAAGTCATTACATGTAAAGATAATAAAAAGTGTGAACAGTCATTAGGTTTTTAAAGCATTCTAACTTACTGGTACAGCAGCACGACAATTCTTCTATACCCAAAAATGCATTTGTAGCATACCGAATAGGCCTCAGATGATCAGTAATTGATCAAGAATGGAGTATATACTGCTTGAAGTTTTACGTCTCCTGTCAACCATCAATTCATAAACACGGCCATCAATTTCGATCGAGCTCATTGCTCTACTCTTTATGGACCACCGTCTTTTATTAGTTTTCCGATGATCTTAACGTCCTCCCATCTGTGCACTTCACCAAATATGTTTGCTAGAAGTACATAAAGCCCAGAACCATGCGGTTCCAACTCCAACAGCTGCTTCAGAATTAGCTTTCCCAAATCCACATTTCCATGGATCCTACAAGCACCAAGCAAAGCACCCCAAGTGACAACATCAGGCTTCATAGGCATTCCTCTTACCAGCCTCATTGCTTCTTCTAAAAGTCCCACTCGCCCCAGCAGATGAACCATGCAAGCATAGTGCTCAATTTCAGGTGATATTCTGTAAATAGACTTCATTTTTTCAAAATAACATCTCCCTAAGTCAAGAAGACCACTTTGACTACAAGCAGAAAGCAGTGCGATGAAGGTCTCATCGGGCCAGATTCCACCTGCTTGCATATGTTTGAATATCACGATTGGTTCTAATCCATGACCGTGCAATGCAAGGGCCCAGATAATGATGTTCCATGATACGACATTCTTTTCTGGTATCTGAAAAGGAATATAAAAGGCAATTCCAACAGCACCGCATTTTGCATACATGTCTATCAGGGAATAATAAAGAGTTACACTGGCTGCAATATTGCAGATGCAAATGTAATTATGGGTTTTCCTTCCAATAACCAAATTGCCAATTTGACTGCAGGCTGAAAGGACGGACCGAGGTAGCCTCATCGGGCACCACACTGGAATTAAGCATTTTCTGGAAAAGATCCAAAGCCACCCTGCACTGGCCTTCTTGGACATAATTTTAAATCATTGAATTCCAAGAAACTACATTTTTCTGTTGCATCTGTTTGAAAAACTCCTCAGAAAATTCAATGAGCCCGTGTTTAACATATGCTCTAACCATTGACATCCAGGAAACCACATTTTTGTGAGTCATTTGATCAAAAATCGTTCGTGCCAAGTGAAACTGCCCACACTTGGCATACATATCCAAAAGAGCATTTCTCATAATTTGATCAACTTCAATCCCACTAACCTCAATAAAAAGATGGACATATCTTCCTAGTTCTAAATCACAAGCTTGTGAACAAACAGAGAGTAAAGTAACCAAGGTGAACTTATCAGGCTCAACCCCCAAATCTCTCATCTTCCTAAACAATAAAAAAGCTTCCTCCCATGAACCCGTTCTAGCATATCCACCGATCATCGAATTCCACAAAACCAGACTCCTCTCAGACATATCATCAAACACATTCCGAGCGCAACTCAACAACCCACAAAATCTGTAGACATTAATAAGGGCATTTTGCACGCAAACTTGAGACCTAGTTCCTAGCTTAATACACTGACTGTGGACAACCACGGCTTCCCAATATGCAGACTGCCCCGCGCAAACATTGAGCACAAAGGGCAGCGTGAACTCGTTCAGCGAGAGACCTGAACCAACCATTTGGCAGTGGAGTGAAAAAGCCTTAAATGGGTCATCACTATTTGAGTAACCCCTTATCAGACTATTGTACATAAACTTATTTAGTTTAGGAATTTTGTGGAACACGAGCTGGGCGTAAAGGAGATTTCCGGAATCAAAGACGGAGCAGAAGGAAGGGTACGAGTTTCCCTGACGGTGACGTTTTCGTTTGTGAGGCTGTGGAGCTGTTTGAGTTCTCTCATGGAGGAGCATTGCTCTAGGAGATGATGCAGGGTTTGGTGTGTGGAGGTCTTGAATTTGTGGGCGAAATTGGTGGGATTTGGAGGGAGAGTGGTTTGCAGAGAGTGAAAGAGGCGGGAAGCAACGGTCGGACTTTTGGCGGTGAATTACATGGCCGTTGGGCTTTTGGTTTGGGGGTAAATGTAACGGTTTTATGAATTAGTACTCTTTGTTCAGTTGAAAATATCATGTTGCCAACAACAACTAGCCTTCACTTGTACGGAAGGTCTCGAAACTTACATGAATTAAATAATATATCCCTATGAATATGAATCCTTGACGATGTGGATTCTTATTTGAATGTATGGTTCAGAATGACGGTCTAATATCAACACGTGTCGGATATAAAAAAAATATTGTCCACAATCATGCCATTCATAATACCAGTGTAAGTTCAACTAAACAAGATAACTATATGTATAACTTCATGCAAATATGGTTACAGAAGGTGTCAATTGCATTTCTTAAAGAGTTAAGGACCAAGCCCCGACAACAACATTGAACTTGCATGTGTTTAGCATATAGCTAGCGTTCCTTCTGAGTTAGGATCAAAATCTTCTTTTGAGTATGATTGAGTCTCGCAGTGGTAGAACCTGGTGAACCAGACGTACTACTTCCTAAACTTCTGTGGACCCTGCTTCTCTTGTGATGAGGGGGACAACGAGCCAAATTAACATTAGAAATCAACAACATCAACACAAATGGTTTCAAACCTAAATTTTACTATTACCAAGTGATTAAAATGCGAACTATTTCTTTTTCTTCATAAATACAATTCAACAGAATAACTTTGTAGGTATACATTTCTTTAAGCTTCGTCTCAGAACGACCCTATCTATATCTCCCAAAAATTTCTGTATATGGACGCGATTGTTCTAATCTCGGTGGAGCTCAATTTTTGTATATGACAACAACAAGCAGGACCTTTACAAAGAAGGAAGAAGCCAGAGATTGAACAGAGAGGAACCTAGTGAAAGAAACCAAGAAAGGAAAGCCATTGCAGCAGATAACTGATATCTAGTACATAACTTGGTGGGGCAGTAGGATCTGTCGAGATACAGTAGGAGATTTGTAGTACTAGCTGTCGTGCAAGCTGCGGCGAGTGAGAGATAGGACAATGCCTGTGATGAAAAGAATATAATGTAGTCTTAAGTTGGGAAAAGGAAGAACTTGTTAATGAGATAAATAAGTTTATAGACAAAAACACATACCAAGTCTCCTAAAATAATTATTATAATTATTCTTGGTTGATGATGCAAACATCTAACAAAGACAGAGTAGACATCAACGATCACCAGAGTCATGCTCCAAGGAACTACCAAACCCATTACCGTCACCAAATAGCTGCAACACCAACACAAGCAATGGTAAGAGTTACTACTGTTACTAGAAGAGTTTCTGGTGGATTACATTCGTCTCATTCATTGTTGCACACTACAAAAAACTGAGACAACACAAATCTGACAACGGCTAACGAACAATTCAGATAGCACCATATAATCCCTTGAGTTTACAGGTTACCACATGAAAAAAAACAAACATTGTTGGCAAAGTGACTTGAATTTGTTAGGTTTTATAAGTTGAAAAGTTCTTAATTACTAAAATATATACCCCTACCCAGAAGACTCTTTCAGAGAAGGCACTATTGTATAGGTTTGAGAACACACGCCACTAAGGACAAGTTCAGGGTGAGGCTATACATTACAAGTACATTGGAGAAAGGCAAGCAGCACATACAGGTGGACAGGGCTAGACTTCTATGGACATATCATTAGAACATAAGTTCTCAAATACTAAGTCAATGACTACAGAAACATTGACACGAACAGACGAGCAAAATTAGCCTTGTGAGAAGAAAAAAAAATCAACTAAGAGCAGATGAAACAACATGATTTCCAATATGGCAACTGGTACTCCTTTTTCAGAGCTTTAATGTTTACACTGTAATGTTTGGAGGCTGAAAGATATGGCCTCCAATTCCCGATTCCAGAGCTTTTTTTTTATTTTATTTTTTTATGCAATTCAGATTCATATCATACAGGCCATAAAACCGGTTAGTTCTATCAAACGGTTTTTTGATGCTCTACGATGTTCGAATTAGACTTCAAAGCTGCTAAAAACTAAAACTTTCACAATCCCTGGCTTTGATTCAAACATACAAAGTAAACTTTCCCATCGACATAGTTTCTAGTAGTGAATTACAGAGTCTTTAACAATTCCTTCTCTACAAAAGGTTCAATATATTTACTTGCTCAATTAGGAGAAACTTAGAGACAAAAAGCATGAACTAAAAATCTTCCATCAAGTCCAAGTATATAATATTTTTCATGTATAAAATATAGTTAAATTTAAACCAGTACAATCTCTATACGATCTTTACACAAATACAGTTTCCAGTTCTTGAGAAAACCATAAGGCAACATCCAGCTCAAGAAATCAAAACAGAATTGCCATCAAATTCATAAACAGAGACATGGGTATTGAAGAACAAGTCGAAATCACAAAAGGGTCGGATGAAATTCAACTAAAACCTCCAAAACTCCTACGTCGAAGAATTCGAAGGTACCAGAAAGCGGTGTAGCTGTAGAACTCGACGTCCAAGCACATGAAGAGAAGAGAGGCAGTGGAGAAGATGGTCTGCCCGAATCACAGAGCCAAGCTGGCACTGGTTCCCAACGACCCCGGCAGTTCATCCATGCTTGCAATTGCATGCAGCAGCAGCAGCAGCAAGAACTCCTCATGGCAAACGAAATTCAAGAACAATTCTTCTCAGCCACATGACCAAGTAATTGTGAGAAAAATGGAGTTCTAAATGATTGTGGGGAAATATGGGGAGGAGGACTTGCTCTGGTGGGAAGAATGGTAATGGGAATGTGAATCGCTGTGGTGAATTGTGAAGGAAAAGGAGTGTTTGGGGACAAAAGAAAAGAAAGGCGAAAGGGACGTCAAGGGTACGCAGATTTTGGTGGGTTTTTGGCTTTGGCTTTGGCATCTTCTCCTTCGTGAGGGCATAAATGGTTTAATGTTCTTCTCCGGCAGGTAGCGATGTGTGGTGGTAACAAAGGAGGAGGATGCTCTCCCTCCTAATCCCTCTTCCATTCTCTCTTGAACGGTTACGTTTTAGCCACGTTAATATATTATAGTAATTTTATTATAGTGACAATAAAACAAAACAAAATATATGAGAAAATGGGAGAGAAGGAGATGAGAATAGGAAGGGAATAAATCTTACTCTGGCAATTAATCATAAAAAATAAAAACAATGACATAATATAATAGCAAATTTAAGGCCAATTCCCTTATTTTACACACTTTGATTCAAAGAACCTTATTGAGGAAAAAGAAAAGGAGGAAAAGAAACTTATTATTTTTACCCACTTAACAATTTTTTGGAATCACCCTCATGGTTAGGAGTACGGTTATTGGTATTTCGTGCTAACAAAATAAGAATGTAGAGAAAATAATTTACATATGTTCTTATTCTATTGGCACATGGCGCTAGTGTACGTGTGCCATATAAATATTTTTCAATGATTAAGATCTTCTTCTTTACTTATAATGTTCGGAGTCTTACGATCCTACTCTTTAATATAGATATGGTAGTAATATTGCTTATAATAAACGTAATAATATAAAAAAGATTAAGTGCTTAAAGTTTCCAACCTTTTAATATTATTTTAAATTGATCTCAGCTGTTTTAAACATCCAAATTATGGAAATCATGGAGTATGATTCTCTATCCTCATATTCTCATTCACTTCCATGTCCTCCTCTCACACATTACTTTTTGTCTTATTATCTCTATAAAAAAAAATTGAATATAAGATGTTGACGTGGCTTAACCGTGACCGTTCAAATAGGAGAGCATGGAAGAATAGAAATATTAGGAGGGTAGAGAATCATATTCCTTAATTGCCAAGTGTATTGTAATACACGTCGGACAAAAATCTGTCAATAAAAAGGAAATTGACCGATATCATATATCATCATGTTACTTGAGTTAAAACGAATAAACTAATATAAACGTGAGATGAGATTCTCCTTATACACTTTAATTCGAATTTTTACGCTTAAATTTTAGATCAGTTTAAAGTGGCAGATTACTTTTGAAAACAAATAAACGATCCAATTGTTATCATATTCAAAGTACCCAACAAACAATAAAACATTGACTAAAAAAATAATAATAATGAATAACAAAGTAGTATATTATGAAACCGTACTACTAGTTTTTATTCTTTGTTGTTTTTAAAGTTTGGATAATATTAGAAAGACCAAATTTTTAAACTAAATGATATGTCACCTATAAAAAATAAGCATGTTAATTGATACTTAATTAGTAATCTAATTATCCACAACCACATCATTTAATTTACAAATCTAACTTTACCCTTAAAGTTTATATAGATTTAGCTTTGGCAACATGTATAGATGAAAACTGTCTATTGACAAATTAATCTTTAATATTACAAAGCCAACAATCAATTTTGGTGTCTTAAGGCTTCACCAAAAAATTCTAGACTAAAATAACCCTCAAACAAAAAAATCTAAAACTGACATAATATGATACGTTAAAAATTCATGGGCATTTTTGTGAGAATATAGAAATATAAAATATAAAATTTGTTGTAATAACAAAAAGAAAAAGAAAAAGAAACAGATAACTCCTCCATTTTAGGAGAGAGAACACCCAACGTGGGAAGGATTAACACGTTTAGTTTTCAAACTGCAGCAGTTTCTGTACAGTTTTCAAACTCAAACAGCCTTTTATCATAACTTATTTTCGCCTCTAATATTGGTAGCCCTCCCTCAAATTTCCAGCGTTATTATATTTCCATTGGTGTTCTATCAATTTGGCTTGGTTTTTACTCCAATAGCATTTTATGTGCAGCATCGCAAAGTATCTTTAATTTTGTTTCATTTCTCCACGAATCAAGGGCTTTCTGCAATTGAAAGGTACAGAATTTTAGCTTCAATTTCTCTCAAAAAATTCTTTTGTTTTGTTATTGTTTTTTAGCAGGTCGGGATAGCTGGTTGCATAGGTTGCCGGGAATTTTAAATTCTCACAAGTTTTGCTAACTACTATGATTTTTTCTTCCCATAGGGAAGAAAGATCAATGAAATTGCAGACGTAGTGTTCCAATTAATCCAATCACTTCTCTTCAGTTTTGCTTTTTTCATTCTGTTGGCTCTCTTTTCAGTGTTTGCTTGAGTTCGTTTCAGTTCCAAATGCATAAATAAAGAAGAAAAACACATAAACCAGGTTTTACCAAACCTTTTGTTTAAATTTCAAGCTATAACTATTCTCATTTTTTCTTCGCATAGGAAAGAAGGATCAATGAAATTGCAGACGTAGTGTTCCAATTAATCCAACCACTTCTCTTCAGTTTTTCTTTTTTCATTGTTTATACAAATAGATGATGATGAACTTTAGGGTGTAAACCTCTTTCGGAACAAATCCACATTTAAGCCAAATAAAAATTGTCGCATTTCTCCGTATGTGGCCCTTGAGGTTCTTATTCCTTTCATTAAGAACTATTGACTTCTGTAATTATAATACCTTTTTGTCCTCTAATGTGATTGTTTTTTCAGGAAAAGATTGAAAAGATTAAGAGGTGCCTTGAGCAAGATTTATGTGACTGTTGAAGCCATTTTCATCTTCATAAGCTACCGTGGTCAAATAGATTTTTCATTGGGTTAGTACTTCATGTTTTCAATTTTTCATTCTCTCTCAGTGTTGATCACATATTTGCACTCAATTAAATTTTTAAATAATTTTATGGACTTCTTGTAGCAAATTGACTTTCTCTGTTATTTTTTTTAACACCATGTCTGAATTGTCAACCATGTTTCAAATGTCAATGTTGCCTCATTTCATTTTCCATTGTTGAATTTCAATGCCATGTTTTCATATTTTTCTTCAATTTTACCTTTATTAAGAATCATCAAATTGAAATTTCAGTTTTAAGATTTTCAGAGGACTTCAACGTATCAAGTATGGAGGGAATTGATAGAAGCGATATGTCAGAGGTTGTTACCTTATCTCCATTATTCATCTTCTGTACATATGATTTATTTTTTCTTTTTTTTCAAAAATAAATAAAATTCATTTTGTTTAGCAATTTCTCAATGTAGGTCTGCAATGAAGAAGTTCACTTCGGACAAACAAATGTTCACAATTCTCAACAGTCAGACCAAAGATATTGTAGGAGCAATTAACAAAGGCAAAATCGTAGGAGCAATCAACAAAGGCAAAGACGACAATCTATGAATTCATTACAGCGGGCTAGAATTTCAATACGACGACATGCCAATTATCAAACCTGATTGAACTCAGTCAATATAGTACAAAATCAAACGGAAGTAAACCAAAAAAACATAGGATCGACATCGGCGGGTAACTATGATTTCTTTCTTTTTTTTGTCTCTATTAAATCCGTACATTGTATGAATATTTTTGTACGAATTATTAAGACTCATATATTAAGATTGAACGAATAAGTGATTTTACATTGTCATTGCCTTTTTGTACTATCAATGCAAACATACATTTAATAATTTTGTTATGTCTATAACAATTTCAACATTTAGATTGTATATATTTACCATAGTGACCAACGTTTTAACAAGTACTCCAAACAAAAGCAAAAAAAAAAAAAAAAAAGAAAGAAAGGAATATGTCTGGAACGATAGGAGATAATTTTTTTATGTAAACTTGGAATAACAGTTCAACTATAATAGTCAACAGAAAAATATAAAAAGAACATCACGTAAAGATATAGTACATCAATATTAAAGAGCAAAAATTGTGAAGGAAAAAAACACACTTTCCAAAGCATATACATTGACAATTACAATGGAAAAAAACTAACACAATACATATTTAGGGGAGCGTAGCGCCCGTGATGCAAAAATGTCTCTCGCACGCACGTTAGATAGGTTAGTATTTAATTAAATGCGTGTTGCTTTTCAGTTAAACTTTCTAATATACAATAATTTTCCAAATGTCATTTTCAATGGTCTCTTTCACGTGGGACTCCGAATTCATGCAACGCAGCATGAGAATTTTTTCGGTGTGCGCATAATAGAGATACATTAGATGACATTATATAAGTTTATGGACATTTAAAAAAAATTATCTCCAATTATATGATAATATATGGCGTACTGCTTCTTGTTCCGAACACATTAAAAAATCTCTCATGCAATCAAGGATTTAAATATTATTTGATATATGAATAATATAATTACTTTGCCACACGAAAGCACACAGAATATCATCACGCATTAAAAAAAAGTTTGACAATTTTGAAGAGAATAATAGCATACAGTAACTCTAGTATAGTTTGGATCAATCATACGCCACTCAGACCCAATCCAATTTGTGTGGCTCACCATCCACACAAAAGAAAAGGGAATGAGAAAGGAATTAGCTATAGTTGAGAGATAATGGACAGGATGAACAAAATTTGAATGGCCATGTGCTTTGTTCCACTACCAAATGACAACCCACTTACATATTTAGGTTTGTTGTGAAAATTATTAAAAATTGTTGAGAAATTCATATACAAATAGAAGAGAGAATTGAGAAGAAGAAAAGAGTTGAATTTTATACTCAATTCTAGTGTATAAGAATGATACAAACGCTATAAGAGGTTTTTCATCCAATAGAAAATTGTAGCAAACTATTTATTTTACAGTCTTCGAATGAATAGTGACTTTCCTGTGAATCAACAGTAAATCATCCAATTATTCTTCCGATGAGGCTTTTGTCTTTTTGTTTTTGAATTTGGCAACCTTCACAACACTGACCATATACCAATATCAATTGTCTCATTAAAACTTTGCTTGAAAAAACTCAGTGAGAAACAATCATAGCAAAAAAAAAAAGAGTACAACGTTTCTTGGATCATTGATATAGTGTTGAATGCATTTTTGTTGCCTCATTAAAGTCTTGCTAGGAAAAATCCTAGACAAAGGAAGAAGAGTACAAAAAACACGTGTCTTGGATGCTCCGCCTGATGAGTATTTCCTCCTGATGAATGCATTTTTCAATTTGGCTAATTACTAACTCAACGTAATCTGATACCATCATCAACTTGTGAAATGTATACTTCGGCAGAGATTTGATGAATTAGTATGCCACGTTTATCATTGGAACGGATTTGTCTTACTCCAATAACTTTAGTCTTCTAAGCTTATGTGTAAAGAAAAACTTTGGAGATATGAGTTCAGTCTTATTTTGTCCTTTGATGAATCCTTGCTTCACTTGAGCAATACATGTATTATCTTCATTAATGATAGCTAGAGTATTTGTTTGTTTAAGATAGACTACATGAGTTTGGGATGTGATGGATCACTAATCTTAACAAAAAACATTCACAACTGGCTTCACGGAGAGCAAATATTCGGAATGATTAGAAGATGTAGCAACTTGTGTATGCTTCGGTTTGAGAACCATGAGATTGTTGTATTTTCATAAGTGAACACGTATCCAGTTTGTAAGAGGGCTTTATGCAAATCAAAGAGAAAATCAGCATCTACACATCCAACAAGATTTCAACTATCTGTGGGTTTCTTGAAATAGAGTAGGCTCATGTCTATAGTCCCACATAGCATCTTTGATTCTCTTTCAATGGCGAATTGTTGGCACGGAGCTATATATGCTGCTAACCAAGTATCAATTCATCATTTCCCTCATGATGATGAATGATCTTTCTTGGCGTCTAAATATTGGTTAACCCTTTGGGTGTTCAACTCATAATCTTCAATCCACATGGTTCTTTCATATAATAGTACTATTGGTGGATAAATATCGTGTTGGCATATTGTTCGATTTATAACTCGAGACAATGTGTCCTTAACACTTTATAATTTTTATTCTAGACTCTTCAGAAGTTCCAATCTAATATCATTAACTCTTGTAAAAGATTTAGTATGTTGCAACAATATCATAATGATAGTACTCATTAAGGCAATTTATAGTAGCCATTTTGTAAAATATATAATTCTCCATTCATACGAAATGAACATGTTTTACACTGGAAAATCATGTTTGCAGAAGTATATCACAATTTCAGGTGTCAACTAGGAACCTTGTGTCATATCATGTAAGTGTATTTCATTGTATTACAAATGCTTATGTGTAACCTTTTAGGTTCAACATCCTTTGGCTATTTGTACTATATATGGGTCCATTTTTCCACATTCATACTTAATTGTAATGGAATTGGCTCTCCATTTTGGCCAATAATGTTTCTTTTCATTGACGAAAAAAAGAACGCGACTCAATATATAGTAGCTACTGTAAAACCAAAATTTTCATTGATTATCATTAATTTGTGATCTCATAATTCTCATGTGCATGCACATGCATAGTTTCAAAGCTTTTCATTTCTTTGGATATCTATTACCTCTTCAGGGGCATTACACTATTTCTTCTATAGTTTGGGGAATGGGGATCATAACCCCTTTTTGAATGTTATAAAGCTTGAATTTTTAATCTCCACTTCCGGCGTTTGAGTCATTGGAACCTATACATCTATCATGCTTTAAGCATGAAACATATTAAAAATTGTAAGTGTTGTGAAACGTACTAAAAATTGTATAGAAATAGAAGAGAGAATTGAGAAGCAGAAAAGAGTTGAACTGCAAAATCAATTCTGGTGTATAAGAATGGTACAAACGCTTCTTTATAAGAAATTTGACAGAAACTGTAGCAAACTATTTATTTTAGTCTTCAAAATGAATAGTACTTTCCTATGAATGAACAGTGAATAATCCAATTTTTCTTCCGACGGATAATGAGATTTTTGTCTTCTTTAAATATAGGACCCGGATGGGCCATCCAACCTTAACATCAAGTTGCCTTTTTATGTCATTCTCAAATATTGTAGCGTTACTTTTTTTATTGCAAATTATCATATGATACATTTGCAAAAAAAAAAAAAAAAAAAAAAAAAAACCATTTGCAGTTTAGGAAGAGTGACTCTTCAAAGAATAACATATAACTTATTTATAAAACACGTTTTGAAGTAAGGGAGGTAAGGAATCAGAATAATTCGAAATTTATCACATTAATAGGCATGATAATATACAAGAAAGATAATGATCTCAGTGATCTCAGTGCTTGTTGTCCAAGATTAGGTTACAAAGAAAGTTCAGCAACACCTTTTTAATTTATAGCAAAATCTGAAACCCGGAATCACATTAATTTGATACATAAGAAGAAAAATGAACCTAATCAAGCTGAGCATACCAAACTCCCTGGATTTTGACGTCCTTTGGAGTCTTGGCTCCCAAGTCAGTGTCAGACGGCTGAATGCTCTCAAACACCCCAATCAACTCACCAGTCTCAGGCTTGCTCTTTGTCACACTCAGTGTGATCTTCCCTGTTGATGCTGCTGTATTCTTGATGTTCTCCTTTGCCAACTCCTCCTCGTCTCCTCTGCCGCCTGCCGGCAACGCAACCGCATTGTCGTAACCGGTGGATCCTCCTCTTCCCTTGGGGTCCAAGAAAGAGGATCCGCGGTATGATGGTACTAGAAACTCTCCTGTGAAGTTTTCAGGCTTGCCAGAGGCTACGAGCTGCTTGATGGTAAAGAGGAAGGGCACGCGCTCACCTCCCGGGAGCTGGACTGTCACTGCAGCGTAGTCAATTCCGTCTTTCTCTTCAAACTTGACGGCGCCATCTGGGGCAACTTCGAAAGGTCCTTCGATCTCATCGAGAGTGTAGGTTAGGCGGGTCATGAGCTTGGTGTTTTGGAACTCTGGTGGAGCATTCTTGCTCACACTCTCTGCCTTGACTGTGAAGGATGTTGGCTCTAGGCAGAACTTCTTGGCAGTGTACTTGCCAGGCTTGAACGCGAATGCTTCGGATCCTCCATCGATGGTTGGGCACTGGTTGGCAGTTCCGGTTCCCTTTACTTCCAAGTAGGTCTTGCTCTGGATTTCGTCGAAGGTCAGCCTCTTTGGAGGTCCCTCTGCACCCGCTCCCTGAAAACACAAGTGGTGGCCAACAATGACCAAATGTCAATCGCAATTCATCCCCAAAAATGAAATCCAATGATCACTGGCGTATGTTGTTGTCAGACTGTCAATCCAAAATGAACTAATGAGATTTATATCCGTACTATATGAAATTAAATGATGCTACATTATATTGTTAGATTCTGAATCCCAATTCTCAGATGAGCGTACGTCCATATGATATGCGATTATGATTGTTATCCTAACAACATATCAAATATCCGAAATAGAGAACATTACTCTCGTCTATTGGGACGATCCAGTTCTACAAATTAATGGAGAACATGTGGATATTGCTGTATAATTGCATACACAACTAGTCCAAACTAATGTTTACCCCCTAACTATAGTCCATAAGTAACTAGTATGTACTACTTAACGTACTTTCACAAAAGGTCAAATGCAAACAACTTAATCATTGTTCATCTTCTGCACCGAAATTTCAATCGCATGAAGCAAAAAACTGAGGAACGAAATGGAATTAGAATAACATACTGAGACGACGAGGGCGGAAGTAGCAAGAGCAAATCCAGCAATCTTAGAAGCATCAAGGCACTTGTGAGCCAAGTCCTTGAGATCAGATTGCAAAGAGCAAGTGAGCCTAGCAGAGGCAGATGGCTCCAAGCCAAAGGCCTTGGAGACACTCTGAGAGGACCTCAGCTGCACGCTGGTCCTCGCCGAGACGCCGACCTTGGTCGGCTGCATGAGCGTAGCAGCTGCTTGGAGGGAGGCTGCCATGGTCGTTGGTTCACTATGTTTTTTGTGATATCTCACACAATAATTCGAGTACTTGGAAGCGGTTTTGTGTGGCAAATGGAGAGTTATTTGGTGGGAGTAAGATAAAACGGATAGGATAAGGCTTGCTGTGATTGGTGGAATGAAGGTAAAGATATAGATGAGTTGGATGCCAAGTGGCAAGTTCTCATTTGGACTAAAGATACTAGTGGCCAGACAGGTTAGTTCTTATATCCTTGGCCTTCCTGCTCCAAATGTTTCAGGTTCTAAACTATAACATTTTATTTGTCTACATTAGGCTTAATACTAGGGATGGGCAAATACCCATCGGTTATGGGTAATCGCGGTTATCCATCCATTTAAATTTCGTGGTTACAGTTATGGGTAACCGTTTAGATAATTAAATAGTTATGGGTATAACCTTTTACCCATAAAATTTAAATGAACGGTTATGAGTATTAACCGCGGTTATAAGGGTTACCCGTTTATTTTAATAGACATATAAAATATAAAAAAAACAAAAAACTCAGCAGTCCTTGTTCAGAGTCACGGCTCCTTTTCCCTCCCCCACACCAACATTTCTTTCTCTTACGGCCAATTCTCATCGCTCGTGTAATAAGCATAAAAATTTGAGATTGATGCAATTGTTGGAGTCAATCACCATTTTTACAACGACAAACAAATGTCTGAAGAAACTGAGAAGAAGAGGTGAAAGCATAGAGACGTAATATTAGTAGAGAGGGAGAGAGAGAGAGAGAGAGAGAGAGAGAGAGAGAGAGAGAGAGAGGAGTAAGAGGAGAAAGAAAGTCTCTCCATATTTATTTGAAATTGTTATGGATATCCATTTGATGATTTGTGGAAAATAAAATTGGCAGAGAAAGTAGGTTGCAGAGAACGTGTATGTATAGGAGATGCATTGCGGAGATCATAATTCAGGCTACAAACAGCAGCCCTTCCGCCGTTGTGGTTATGGGTATTAACCACTGTTATAACGATTACTCGTTTACCTGTTTATTTCAATTATTGTAGTTATATACGGTTACGGTTAAAAATAAAATATAAAAATAGGCTCAAAAAGAGGTAAATGGGTTAAAAAATGGATAAACGGGTAAACGGGTGTACGGTTACGGTTAAATGGGTATGCGGTTATTGGTATGGTTAACCGTTTATAAACGGTTATGGGTATGGGTATAACCGTTTAGGCAATTACCTAACGGATAAACGGTTACACGGATATGAGTATAAACGGTTATGGGTATATAACCGCGGTTACCCGCCCGCCAAAATCATTGCCCTTCCCTACTTAATACATGGTTACTTATCTGAAACAAGAATGTATAAAGTAGGAGTGTCACTCTAATTTTTAACATATTTTGCATTTACTAACATAGGATGAGTGAAAAAGTAAGAAAATTCTACGTTTAAAAATTTGTGTCTCATTCTCGTTTCAACTATCTATCATTATTGAATATTTATCATGTGCCTAAACAATTAGACATGGTTTATCTAGGGCCACGATCATGTTCAAGTGGAAAGAAATATACAAATTCCCATTAACATAATTACTTGCAAAGCACAACTTCCTCATCCAAGATATCAATTAGCTCAAGGTAAAGTTTTCACAATTATTGTTCACACAGCTTCTAAGAAACCAATATAATAGCTGATACAGTGGCTATATTAAACGATACATAAAACTATGATCTGTAAAAGTTCCTAGTAGATCATCGCTCTAACTTGAGCTTGTTCCGAAAAGAAGATATCATTTGTCATTAATGATTAATCCATTCAAAACCCCCAAAAGAAAAGGAAAAAGAAGCATAAAATTTCAGACTCCGCTTTGCCCAAACATCAGTCTTAAAAATGGAAAATCGTAAAAAATAAATTGGCCCATGCAGGTCTCGAACCTGCGACCTTCGCGTTATTAGCACGACGCTCTAACCAGCTGAGCTAATAGGCCTTTTTGTTCAACGTCGTTAGTTAATTATTCTTAGAGTATAATCAGCACCAGGGTTTCGTGATAGTTGGTTATCACGTCAGTCTAACACAGTGAAGGTCTCCGGTTCGAACCCGGGCGAAGCCATCATATTTTGACATTTTTCCGAGTTCTGTTCTTTAAGGTGTCTTCCCCTCCTTCTGATAACATGTGCAAGTAATTTTTTTATATCTTTCGACATTGAAAAACTTCATGATATCCTTTTGTTCCACCTTGTCATTGAGATCATCCATACATTCCATTTCAACTTGTGTTCATGCAAATTCCCAGTTTAATGTATGCCCAGATATGCCTAAGTTTCATTTAGGCATTTTGTCAAACAAATGATGGGCAAAAAAAAGAGTCCAAAACTAAACGAGCAAGGGGCTTCCTCCCATCCATTTTCCGGCATTCACAAAGTCACCTGACAATTCTTGCCCAACATGGGATAGCTTAATCTCTAATGCCAATACTGTATTTTACAACAATTAGTTACACCAAATGTGAATTATGGCATGCTTTAAAACCTTTAATCATTAGAAAAATTAATAAAAATAATTTAAAATTTTTGAGTTTAAACAATAAAAATAAAATACAAAATTAAATAAATAATACAAAATTAAAATTTTAATATAAAATGTGATTTTTAATTAAAATAAAAAGCATCGAAAACTTTTCGTTAAATTATTTTCAACAGATTTAGTATAGATTGGCTTCAATGTGTTTGTTGACCTGCAACTTCAAATCCTTTTATTTTCATAATTCATGGCAATACCAGACCTAATTACAGAATTGATTTTGAATTTTGTAGCAATTAACCGCTACTAATGAGAATTAGCATGTTTTAATGCCATTTTATTTTATAATTACGAAATTAAACAAAAGGGGAAAAATAGTAAAAATTGAGAGAGGAGAGAGAAGCTCAAAAGTGCTTGAAACAAAATCATGGGTGCTTCCTCAACGAACACTACATTGAGTTTTATCATCATTGCTACCTCATCATCATTCTCTCTCTCTCTAATACTTGAACAACACCAAATCACGCTTACAAAATAACTAAAAACCAACTATTTTTTACCCAATTTTGAAAAAAAGAACAGCACTTTAATTAAAATTAAATTAAATCTGATTAGGTGGCATTCAGTATGAGTAGGAGGTAATTAATTCATCAAGAATAAATCAGAAAATACGCATCATCACTATGCCAGTTTTTCAAAAAAAAAAAAAAGGAGAAATTAACCGAAACCCAGATAAATTAAGAAGCGAACGCCGCCTGGAACTGCTAGGGAAACGAAAACGGATCGGTGTCTCTGGCAACGGGAGGCTCAGCATCTGATCAGCAGAGCCGCTGTTCCGTTTGCATCGGCCAAGACGATCCAATAAGATGTTATCCCCTGTATCATCATCATGGGTACCCTCAAAATCCCAAGACCCCAGAAATTTTTTGAAAACAAATAAAAATAAGGGAAAAAATTGTGGAAATTGGATAGATTTTCTCTCAGACAAATGCCTCGTTTTGTCGTCACGATTTTATATATGAATGGATCGGACTCGTCATCATTGTTGATCATCACTGAGAAAAACCCAAAATAGCAAATTGAAAATAAAAATCAAGATTTCAGAACGAATGAACAAAAAATTAAAGAAAGGATGATTTTGATTGGGAAAAACAGAGCAATAATCGACCGGAAAATCAAAACCAGAATGATTAAGCTAATTACTACGGAGGCGGAGAAGAAAGAAGAAAACGGGACAGCTATTTCGAATGCTTCTCTGTCGACCAGATATTGTGCTGCTTTTATAGGGCTCAGTGGGGCTGATTAGGGTTAGGGTTAGGGTTTTGGGCTTTCGGTGTTTGGCGAATTTACGAATCAGCCATTATTGCGGCTGAACAGAGTGCAGCCATGGGCCTAGGTTTGGGCTTTTGCTCTGTCTGAACATGAGAAGTTTGAACTTTGGTTTTTACTAACGTGATGTGGTTCGGCCTAAAAATGGATGAGGTGGAGCCCACACACTATTTAATTTTTTTTATTTTTAGAAATGTATATACGAGCATTAGGCCTCGTTTGGCAGCTCGGACTGTACTGACTATTTCTGTCGGATAGGATAAATAGTCACCGGATAGTACTGACTAAATTAATCGGGCGTTTGGTGCAGTATCGGATTAATGATCGTATTATTTATACCGTGTTTGGTACTGAATCGGATAAAAAAGTGGAATGTCAAATAACAAAGAAAAATAGTAAATTTAATACATCAATTTCAAAATATTTTCCAAATAAACTGACAGAAATAGTTTTAAGAAAAAATTTGTTAATAAAATAATTAAAAAAATGGAAAAATAATGATAGAATAATGCACAAAGGGCTCTGCCTTAATTTTTCGTTCATCTTCTGCACAAAAACCTATGTTGTTTATCTTCTGCAGACAACACGGATCAGTTATGGGTATGTTTTCACGGCAAATCGAGGCACTGTGAAGGTGCGGCTTTCAAGCAGAGACTACGGTCCGGCCACGTCGGCGAGGATTGACAGAGCTTATGGCTCTTGCTGTTTTCTGGGAATCGTTGAGATTCTTCTCCAGATTTTGGCTAAAGGGCGGTTGCAGGTCATCAGGTTTACGATCCTGTCAAGGAAATCGATTAATTGGATTTCCATAGTGGTGGGTCGTCGCAAATTGAGCCAAGAAGTTGTATGAATTTAGCCAGGAAGCTTCATCGTCCAACCCTAATTAACTTCACAGAATTTTATAGAAACAGAGAGAAGAAGAAGAAGAAGAAGAACGACGGCTGAACGACGAGAACAGGAATGAGTCTTGCAAACGATGCAAGAGAGAGGAACGCGACGACAGAGGGACAGAAAGAGTGAGAGAGCGAGAATTTTTTCATACCCGACTAATAATCCTTAGGTTCTGGGGTAGATAAATTAGCAGGTGTGTGCCGTATAAAACATGTGGGGTCAGTACAATTAATTCGGGTGCTATTTAGTACGGAGCTGTGCCAAACACTCGGGACCGTATTATTTACCCTATCCAGTCCCTTATACGAGCTGCCAAACGAGGCCTTAAAGATTTGTTTGGAAATTCTTTTAATATAACTTAATTTTTATTACACATTTAATGTATTTTTACTGGAAAGGCTTCTGAGCACAAGTGTTTTTCAAAAAACACAGTTCCAAGCGAGCCCTGACACCCGCCAAGCTCACGTGCATTCAAGACAAGTGGTTTCACAAGGCTACTAGAGAGGTTGAGGTGTGAAATGTTAGGAAGGTTTGCAAGTACCACGGACAGTGGATAATGGAGCCTTTGGAATGCTTGGGAGCACGAAAGCCTAAATCAATTACTTGGAGTAATCTAATGTCGTGTTAACAATGAGATACTTTGCACAAACTTCTTTATCTATTGGAAGAAAAGGAAAGTGTTCTGTATAAATTAAGCAGAAACCTGATCAACAGATACAATTGACAATAAAATCGAAATTGTTTCAAAGTTGGAGACACAAACAATTGGTAGAAACTGCTGTTAACTAGAATGCTTAGATGAAATGGAGAACCAATGCCCAGACAGGGTAGACCAGGAGAAGGATGATTCCGAGCGTGTTCGATATACCATGGCTTTGTGTAAAAGAATTTCGGAATCCACCTGATGCCCGGATGTGCTCTTGCAGCAGGTAGCAACCGATGAGAAGACAGATCAAGACGCCAACCCAGCTGTCCTTCAACGTGTGCGCAAAGAAGTTTGGAGCCACAACCAGAAGAAGGATCAACGATCCCGGCATCTCTAGCCAATCTGCAATGAAGTATCACGGCTAAATGGACGCAGGAAAAGGCGTTTATTCTTTTCATTTTTTCTTATGTTTAACATGTCTCCGCAAGGGAAAGGATGATGGGCGAACTCTTTCGAGCAAGGCAGATATTGAGTTCTAACTTTTCAGATATAGCTGCGAAATTGTGTTGCGCAAAAGAGTTTTAAGCTTGAAGGACAAGGTATCACTTTCGCTTACGATGTTGCGTGTATTTCCAACTGTTAAATGTCCTTGAAGATTTTCCTCACGTTAACAGTTTCAGGTTTCGGGGATAATGGTAAACGGACACCGGTAGCGCTACCAACCTACAAGGACTTGGAGGTACAGTAAAATGTTTGATATCTGGTGGGTTTATTAGAAGGGTTGAAAGGTGAATTCGATTATCGATTAGCACAGCGATTGTAGACGTCTCTGTTAACTAGTAACGTGAGCATATACCTGGGAAATGCCTTGGGAAGAAAAGCCTCAGTACAACGGCAACAAAAGCAATCCATCTTCCAACCTCTCCTCTGAATTATATTGAAACAATGTCAATTAGATGAGATTAGTGAGAACCAAAGATGGATTTATAAAACTAAATAAGTTGAGATTAGCTTGCACCAATAACCGAATTCGTCACCTCAGGAGGTCGAACAGCACCGAAGGAAGACTGAAGAAAATGTAAGGGATTAAAAGCGAAGTCAGCATGTTTGTTCTCCAGTTTGTCCGGTCCAGTATCAACAAATATCTGCAGCATCAGAAATACTTTGTGAGACGAAATTTGTACTTGTCAAGAAAATGAAACCTGGAAATTTATGGGGCTGAAGCTGCCATCTAGAAGTTCAGCATTTCTCTCTTTTACAGCGCTACGAGTCATATCCATCACAACCACATGCTAGAAATGAAGAAAACACCATTTGAGGGTAGAACATGGGATGCAAATTTCACGTGAAGTTGGCCAACAAACCACACTCACCTCCCGCAAATTTTAGCAAGAAATTTGGCGGGATGAGAGCAAACATGCCAAGCCAGTGTAACGAATAGGAGCCTACAATGAACTACATACTAAGGCATAAGTTCGTTGGTATGGTAAAATAACTCCAAAGCCTATGAATTACGGTAACAACTTTCTCCAATTTCAATCCATTGATGTCCAAGCAGAAGTTATGGCCTAAGTGTTAAGTGAACACGTATGGAAATCGACGTCAGAATTGATGCACTGGTAGCCTACACCACCCAAGGCAAACAGTCGGTTGAGGTATGTACGCTGAATGCATCTGTTGAACCCTACTCAGCTACAAGCCTAATTAACCTATTTGAACTTATTTCAACAATACAAGTTGAATGGTAACCATTTACCATAAACCTGGACAGAAGAAATTCAACATAGCCAAAAGAACTAGTAAAACTAATCAATGGATACTTGATAGTGTCAACGTCTTTCTGGACTATTGAGTATTGACCATGGATTCCCACACTCATTTTCTCATTCCACACATTCTTGTTTATTTCTCTCCATTGCTTCTCTTTTGATTTCGTGAACAATTAGAATAAACAAGAGTGCGTAGTGGGAGGGAAAATGGTGTATGATCATATAAAAACTTGAAACATGTGATTTGGTATGAGAGGTCCTCTCTTGCAACCGGTGACACCATGCACACGACAAGTATCTAGCAGATAGGTGATGCACTATTTAAACACATTACAATCATCTATGTCATCAATAACGTCACTAAGGTTGTAAGATAGAATCTCTAGTGACTTAGGCCACATCTAAAAGACAAAATGACAACGGATATTCCAATTTTATAAAAAGGCTTATATCTGGAAGGATAAAAAAATAGTTAAATGTTGTACTTTATTTATACGTGTGTGTGTGTATCCCAAAAATTAAAGTATTAGATTCTAATTTAATAATTGAAAAATCAAGAGAAGCGCACATCACTGACGCAGTTTTATATTGTTCTTCTGAAAGATCACACTTTGGATTGCACGCTATTTTCCAATTGCAACAAAGAAAATCAAATCTTAATTCCCACTTCCCCAATTCAACTCATTAACCAAAACTTATCAAAGCAACTTGATCCCCAAGGATACAAATAACAAGACATTTCATCAAACACTTTTGAGGATTTGTGTAATTCAGCGTACCAAGTAGTCTTGTTTTTTAACAATCGTCACCGTTCAATTTTTTACCCTCAATTTTCTCCGTCGATTTCTCCAACTACTCTATAGTATCGGGTTATTGAAGAAAAATTGTCATTTGAGAACAGAACATAAGATAATATATAAAAACACAAAATTTGAGAGAGGGAATTACAAAATCGACTCACATGGAGGAGGCAACCCATTTGAGAAAAGAAGTCCCAAAACCCAAACCACCAAGCTTGGTGGCATCACTGATGAGTCTCTTGGCTGCAATCTTGAGCTCTTTGATATCTGAATCTATCAACTCCCTAGTTTCCGGGTCATCACTTTTCAGAGCCAGATACTCCATCCCCTCCCTCCCCATTTTTTAAATTTAATTTTCTGCTTAATTTATTGCTTCAGATCTGAGAATATGCAAGTCCTGTAGATTACAGAGGTACAACAAAGGGCAGTGTTGGCGCTTTGGATTTAGGATACGTCACACTATATCTACTGTGTGGGGTCCCCTTGGTTTGAGGTTTCGTGTGTCAGAGAATGTAAAACGGTGGAGACTGGAGACGTTTCGGATCCTAACTGTTATTTCGGCTTCTGGGTTTTGACTGTTGGATCCGGTTGGGGTCCACGTGGCTTCCTGTCATAGGCTTTTATTTCGGAGGCTATTATTGAACTACACATGTTATCAGCACGCTCTTACCAAAAGCTGAGGAACTGATAGATCATAAGAGGAGGCTATCATCCACAAAATTCAAAAGCTTATATTTATTTTCTGCTAATCAGGTACGCTTAAAATAAAAGAAGATATTTGAAACGTCCATGAAGCATAAAAACATTCCCCATGATGCATGAACCCTTCTATGTTTATTTGTTTCATGCATTACGTAATTAAATTACTATGTGAAATTGTGATTCAAATTATATTCATAAATTAGAAGCAAATTTAGAGTTTCCTAAATCCTAGGGGATTTCGAAAAAGAAAAAACGATAGGAATTTGCGATTTTGCAGCATCACTGTCGTGGCACCACCATAAGGACCACAATGTTGGCCTGAAGCCTAGCTGTGTGGAGACCTCATTGAGACGACGTTGTTCAACGTCTTGGACTTGCCCCGAAGCCCTTGGGCTTCGCTGCCTCTGTGGAAAACCAAGTCGTGTGACTGGTTCAGTTTCTTACCACAGGCCTGCAGCCCCGACCCACACCAGCACATGCTAGGCTAGTCCTCAAGTCTCGGCCCACGCCAACAACTGTGCTGCTGGGCTTGGCCCCTGCCACAATCTGCGTCTCTATCAGCTAGCCTATGAGGCTAGGCTTAGTTTCTACAGCCCAAAAAATTGAAACCCAGCTGCAATTGGGGTTTCCCTCATAACCCACAAGCCTTTGGGCTTGTTCCCGCGCCTTTCTTTGGCCCAATGCCAGCAGCCTTGGTTGTTGGGCTCCCTGTTTCTCGACCTGAGACATGTAGCCACATGTGGGCTACTTTTGCAGCCTTACCCCCGAGCCCATATACCCCCTAAGGCCTTGCCTACTTACGGCACCAGCCCAAATATTTTTGGGGCTATATTTTCAACCTAATAATATTATTTTTACTTCTACAATCAACCATGTATGACCCGATTTATTTAATTAATTAAAATTGACCTACAATCCATTAATCTGATAATGAATCTAAAATGATTGACCTGAAGATCAGTTTTGGATATTAACGATTCAATGATTTATTTTTATACTTTGAACCGTTGACATACTTTTGTAGTAACGAAACTCTCACACTTGAGTTCCCAAAGAACCTCAAATCCACTATATTTAAATTAGTATATTGCATTCTATGTTTCTTGCAAGAACCTTTCATTATGAGCTAATTGTTCATAAAACTAAATTGAACCTGTAGTTTCAAATTTAGTGTCTTTGAAACCCGAAGTTTTCATTCAAAACATACCACATGAAACCTATAGTTTTCATGCATAAATTAAACCAATACATGTCTATAAAACATGTATGTTCTAAGATATATGTCTATGGCTTACCATATGACTCATCACGTTTTTTCCCTCCGTTTTAGGGACATGTCGAACTTGAACAAGCTCGATTTCTCCGCTCTAGAAGTCTCCAGAAGAAACTATTTGAAGTGGGTTCAAGATGTGAATCTCCATCTAACTGCAAAGGGTATTAGAGCCACCATCGAGGCTCCCGTTGCCGACAAACCTAGGGGTGGGCACGGGCCGGGCCGGGCCCAAATTTGGAGGAACCTGGCCCTACCCGTTATAAACTGTAACGGGACGGGCCGGGGCGAGTAGAGAGATTTTGAGTTTTGGAACCGGACCTAACCCGGACCGTTTCAAACGGGCCGGTCCGGAGCGGATCCACGGGTCCAACTTTTTTTTTTCTTTTTTTTTTCTTTCAAAAATTTGTTTTTATAAAACTGCACTGCTGTGCACAGCAGCATTGCAGCAACACATACGTTTTAAAAAATTACAAGAGCTGCCTCAGGGTTCAAGCTTCTACACAGACAAATTTCAGGAGCTATTCCAAATCCAAAAAACCATAAACATTAAAACTGAAATAACATCCACATTAACATCTGCAATGACATTAAATGTCTAACATCACTCCATCTTCAAGAGTGCAAGGCAATTGCACAACAACTACACAGATTGCACATCATTTTTATATAGTTGCACATATTGCACAGCAGCTACATCACACAGCAGCTACACAGATTGAACACAGAGATCACCTAGCCTATTCCTATATCCTTGAACGCATTAATTAAATAGAACAGTAAGCATAGAATCATTTCTGTCTATATATCAAGAATCAGACCCACCACATTATCATTTCTATATTCAAGATACCAAGAGTTCAATATACTACAATGGTAACAGCTTACATTTCTATATTCAAGAGTTCAAGATATCAAGATATTATGATTCTATTCCTACTTACACTAACATCTAAAATCTTAATTCATATTCAACCAATCAACACAATGAAAACCAATGAACAATTTGATCCATCTCAAATCTCACCAAAAATATATGACATACCACAGAACTACAGAAGCAAGCCAACCCAATGTCATTGAATTCCAATACTAACAGATTTATTGAGCATGTTTCCATAACTTAAGCTTCAAAGAGGCTGCTGCATATTCCTGCTGGTTCTTAGGAACGAGATCTTTCCTGCAGTGGGGGTGAACGGCTGAAATATCAACAATACAAATACACTCAGAAGAGTGCTAGTATGTGTAATATGTTCACATATAAATACAACTTTGACAAATCATGCAAACCAAAATAAATCATGCTAAAAGAGATGAACTACGTCGGTGGCCTCTAGCATTTAAACTCCCACTTGAAAATAATTTCATTAACACATTAGAACACCCCTACACCTCTGAAAAATCAAAGATCATAAAATCGACCACGAAAGAAACAAGTACTAACGTAACTAAACTCCTGATGCTTTTTAAAACTATGGTTAATTAATCCTTATCTTTCAGAAAGCAATTAATTCACCCAAAAAAAGAAAAAAAACCCCAAAATTGAATACATGAACCAAAAGGTTGATCAGATCTTAGGGTTTCTAATCCAAAACTATTTCATCTAAGCACCCTAAATTATTATTCTAAACCAAAATATTATTCAAAAACTGAAACTAAAATCATCAAAATTGACTAAAACAAGAAAACCCACTACAAATCAAAGATAAGATCAGCTAACCACTGCAAAGAGGCTGCAACAACTATCAGTAAAGGTTGAAGGCACTGATGCATGAGAGATGGAGGAGAGGAAAAGAGAGGAGCGAGAGAGAGGGATAGAGAGGCAGCTGTGATTCTAGAACCTTGGCTTGGACTTGTGTAGAACCTAGGGTAGAAACTAACGGTTGAGATTGGATGATAGGTTATCATTCAATCTCAGCCGTTCATTATAATTAGAAACGGGTCGGTCCGGGTACCCGTTTTTCTAAGTATCTGGACTCGGCCCGCCCCCGTAAATGAAAAGGGCCCGGCCCGGCCCGCCCCGTTTGTTCTCTAAAATATTAGGAACTGGCCCGTACTCGCCCCGAACCGTGATTACCCGGCCCGACCCGCGGTTCCTATACCCGTTTGCCCACCCCTAGACAAACCTGTTGACGAAGCTCAGAAGGCTAATGCAATTATCTTCATTCGAAGACACATCAATGATGCACTGCAGACCGAGTACCTCACTGAGGAGGACCCACGCACCATCTGGCTTGCTCTGGCCAACTGTTTCGATCACCAGAAAGACATATACTTGCCTAAAGCAAGACACGACTGGCAGCACCTTCGCTTCCATGACTTTAAGTCCGTGAATGGATATAACTCTGAAGTTTGTAGAATTCATTCACTATTAAAATTCTGCGAAGTAGAACTAACCGAATCAGATCTCCTAGAGAAAACCTATTCGACTTTCCATGCCTTAAATATTGTCTTGCACCAACAATATAGGGCACAGAAATTCACCAAGTTTTTGGATTTGATCTCTGTTTTATTTCTCACTGAAAAAACAGAACCAGCTTTTGATGAAGAATCATCAAGCTCAACTTACTGGCTCGAACGCCACGTTTGAAGCGCATATGACCAATTCTAGCAGCCATAAACAATTAAAGAATCATTATGGTTGTGGCAATGGGCGTCAAGCCCTACCACTAGCCCAAGGTCAACAGAGTGTCGTACATAAAGGAAGAAATGTGACCCAACAGCGTCCACCACTCGCCCCTAAAGCCCCAAACTTCAAAAACAAAGGCAAAGCTCTTGTTCAGCCTACTTCTACTGAACTGGACATGTGCTACCGTTGTGGATCAAGGGATCATTGGTTACGAGTATGCCAAGTTTCTCCTAAGGCTATTGCCAAGTATCATTTTCGTCGTGAGTCTAACTTTGCACATGTGGATCATCCGGAAGATGCTACTACATCAATGGAGATATCGAATATTTATGAGGCATCGGCTCCTATGGATGAATAAATTAGACATGTTTTTAGGGTGTTTACCCCTAGTGGCTGTGACACGCCCCAAACTCGATGTCCTGTAGACATCGAGACAGTCACGTGCTGGCCCACACTCGAGGGGTGACGAAAGCCATTTAAAATGCATGAGAACAATAAAATAAGAATACATAAATTTAATGATAATTACTATGCATTTAAGGAACGTGTTTAGAGCATACAACTAATTAGAATACTAGAAAATAAGTGATATAAAAATGAATGAACAAAGGATGGGGGTCTTACACCGAGGGGACTTGAAGGTGCCGATGTGGAAGTGCCTTGATGCCAGGATTGTATGCCTTGATTCTAAACCCTGAAGAGGGCATAAAACAAAGGTGAGTGGACTAATTTGATATACATATAAGAAACAGTTATCAACATACTAACCCCTAGGTTTTTATAAAAACACGTATAATAAACATAGGTTTTCTGAAACCTAGCATGTCGTGCCATATCTCAAATCATAACTCGCATAACATAATAAACACTAGTGTCAAACGTCCACATATATCCCTCCAGGCCCTATGCCATCTCCCCGTCCATGAGCATACAGTCAGAGGGAAATACACTACAGGCCCTATGCCAACTCCACCGTCGCCCGAGATGGACCGGAATCTATCCCTTCATCCCGTAGCAGAAATTGGGACCACTAGGTAATACAAAACCATTGAACATATACATATTGAAAATCAACTTCATAGTATAAAGTCATCTATCATCTATACTATGAAGGGGTGTTTGAAACGTATTCTAGATATCATATCATCCAGCATATATTATATAAAGAATACGAGTTATAGGAAAAATAGTAATCATTCAAACTAGCCTCAGTAAGCATGTTATCTCACAAAACGTTTCATAAAACTTAATCATTAAATCATGCTTCTCATGTATGCATTTCTACTAATAAAACATGCATTTTTAGAAGGGGTCCAATCACAGTACTTCACCGTCGAAAGCTGCGCTGCTAGCGAATAAACAATGCCATAATATATGCACCTAAGCACATAAAGGGTCCAACTTAGACAAACTCTATTCAAACGAATTTATTTGGGAAAACGGACTTCAGAAACAGGTCAAGGACATCGAAATTAGCATAGGAGGGGTCATGAACAGAACTCCAAAAAGTCAACCAAAAAAGTCAACTATGATCGTTGACCGGGTCGGTCAACAGGTTTGGGTCAATGGGTCAAAGGGTCAAACCCGGTTAGGGTTTGGGCTTTGGGTTTTAAAGGGGAAAGGGTTTTGAAACGAGCCTAAAGCCCTAATTAAAAGGATGGCCCAAGGGCCTTAAACTAAACAATAAAATAAAAAAATAAAAAAAAACTGAAAAGGTTTTAGGTTGGGTGCATAACGGGCCTAAGGTGTTTAATGAGTGGCCCGAATGCCTTAACAAAACATTAATAAAATAAAAAGAAAACTAAAAGAAAAAGGGGATGGGTTTGGATCCCTAACGGGCCTAAAGCCCCAGTTCTAAATAGCCTGAAAGGCCTGGGTTTTCTGGAATGTGGGTCGCCGGACCCATTCGAAGAAGAAGGCCGGATTCGATCGGAATACTACACACACTTTGAATGTCCATAACTTTGTCAATGCTCGACGAAATTAAGTGAAACAAAAACAAAAGTTGTATTTCTCGAAGAGACGAAGAGAATGGTACCTTGCACGACATCTAACTCACTGTGGCTTGGCCGGAAATTGCCTCGAAAGCCGTCGGACTCGCCAGAAACTGGGTAAGATTCAAATGAGTATAACTTCTTCAATACTCAACGAAATTAGGTGAAACAAAAAGGAAAGTCGTAGTACTCGACGAGACGAAGAGATTGATACCTTGCACGCTGGAAATTGCCTCGAAATGGGATAAGGACGATGTTGAGTTCGTAGTGACGAGATAAGGACGATGTTGATGACGAAATTGTGATTTGATGATGATTTCAGAATATGGGTTATGGATGTGCCATGGTGAAGGAGAAGAACAGAGAGAAAGAGATGGCTAAGAGTAAGCATGGGAAAGGAAAAGGAAAAGAGAGAAGGAAAAGGGTCGGGTAGAGGGGATAAAAAAAATCAGGGGTGGGCCCCTTGGGCTCACCAAATAAGAACAAAAAAATATTTTAAAATTAAAAGGAGGGATGGGGTGTAACAGGCTGAACCCACTAGGAGTGGCCATTCCCTACCTCCTTATTTTTCTAGGTTTATGGTTTAATTTAGAACAATTTTTTTGAGTATTTGGAATAATTTGTTTGGTTTTGGTTTGTTTTGAATTATGGATTGTTATTTGAATGGATATTATTTTCTCGAATCGCTTAATTGAATAAATGGACTTACATTTATGCAGGTGACCAATTCAATCAATTTATTTCTAGATATGTTTAGTGGGGAAGTTAGTTGTCTGGCAGATAGTGTAACCACGCACACCATATTGCGTGAACGACACTATTTTACTAACTTAATACCCAAGAAAGCTTCTTTAATAATTCTCTAAGGCCCATCTCACCTGATTGAAGGATACGGAAAAGCACGTACCATGTTGTCCAATGGTACTATCTTAACCATTAAGGAGGCACTCTATTCTCTACATTTTGGAAGAACGTTTCCTAGCTTTAGAGATATTTGAGATAATTAATATCATATTGAAACCACTGAAGATAATGGTTCTGAATTTCTTTGTATCATTTCATATGAATATGGCCAAAACCGTATTCACGAGAGAGTTGGAACGTCTCCCGAGTGCGTTGTACATCACAACCATTCGCGGCATAGAAGCTCACAGTGTGGTCGGCCTTATGCCTGAGTTCAAGTAACTTTTTTGCTTTGGCATGACCGTTTGGGATATCTTGAACATGACATGATGCACCATATCCTCAAATCTTCACACGAGCATAAGTTACATCTCTATGTTAGAGTTCCACCATGCAAAGCGTGTTCTTTAGGAAAGTTGAATACTCAACCCTCACATACAAAGATTATTCATGACCCCCTTAAATTTCTTCAGAGGATTCATGGGGACATTTGTGGACCTATCCAACAAACATACGAACCATTTAGATACTTTATGGTGTTGGTTGATGCATCGACACAATAGTCACATGTTTGCCTGTTGTGCACACACAACACCGCATTTGTTTAACTTTTAGCTCAAATCATTCAGCTAAGGGCTCAACACTCAGATTATTCGATTAAGTCGATTCGACTGGATAACGCTGGAGAGTTTATGTCACAGACTTTTGACGATTATTGCACGTCAGTAGGGATTGATGTGGAACATCTTGTACCCTATGTTCACACCCAAAACGGCCTAGCAGAAGCTTTCATAAAGCATATTCAATTGATAACTCGGACTTTGGTTATGAGAATCAAACTGCCGGTATCTGCCTGGGGCTCTACAATATTACACACAGCTATGTTGGTTCGCCTGAGGCCCAACACTACTCAACCACATTCACCGTTACAGTTGGTCATTAAATACAAGCCTGACGTCTCACATTTAAGGGTGTTTGGATGCACCATTTATGTGCCAATAGTGCCACCACTATGTACCAAAATGGGTCATCAGAGAAAAATGAGAATCTATGTCGATTATAATTCACCATCAATTGTTCGCTATTTAGAATCCTTGACAGGAGATCTCTTTACCGCATGTTTTGCGGATTGTCACTTTGATGAGACAATCTTCCTGTCATTAGAGGGAGATAAGCACGCTAACATTCCTGTAGAACGCCGCAAATTGTCGTGGTATGCTCCCACTATGTCTCATTTAGATCCTCGCACTACCCAGTCTGAAACTGAGGTACGACGAATTATAAATCTTCAGAACATTGCTCAAAGCATGCCAGATGTTTTTCATGATCTAGCAAACATACCTGCAAATATAAATGCACCTCGCGTACGTCCACAACCCGCCTGGGAAGGCCGGACCGTCCCCGAAGGTGGGGATGTCGCACCTTCCACACGGCATGGTACATTGGCGACTATAGCCAATTATCTACTCCGACCATGAAGCGTGGTAGACCCCTTGGTTCAAAGGATTCACAACCTCGGAAGAGGAAAATGGCACCAACTTGTACCTTAGCTTGAATCTGACCATCGCTCACTCATCCATTCCAACGCATGAAGTTATTCTAGATTACGGTGATGCTTCAAACGAAACATGTCGACCTCCCGAGATTTTGGTCTACTACTTAATACTAGATGAGGTTTGGAATAGGAATGAGATGATCGTCGGTGATGCGTTTGCATACTCAGTAGCTATTAACATCATGCTTAGTGATGACATTAAACCACGTTCTGTCGATGAATGCCAATGTAGAATCGATTGGTCAAACTGGAAATAAGCAATCCAAGTCGAACTCGATTCGCTCGCGAAACGTAAAGTGTTTGGACCTATCATTTCTACACCACCACGCGTAAAGTCTGTTGGCTACAAGTGGGTTTTCATGAGGAAGCGTAATGAGAAAAATGAAATAGTGCGATACAAAGCATGCCTCATAGCGCAAGGCTTCTCTTAGAGCCCTGTGATTGTTTATGAGGAGACGTATTCCCCCGTAATGGACGTTATAACGTTCTGCTACCTTATCAGTTTGGTAGTTTCTGAAAAACTGAACATGCAGCTTATGGATGTGGTAACCGTGTATCTCTATGGGGATCTAGATACGGAAATATACATGAAAGTTCTAGAAGGACTTCCATTGATTGGTTCAAATAATTTTAGACCACGGAATACTCTCTCAATTCGGTTGAGGAAGTCACTCTACATATTGAAACAATCCGGGCGGATGTGGTATAATCGTTTGAGTGAATATTTGACAAGTCAGGGTTATGTGAACAATGAATTATGCCTATCCATGTTCATAAAGAAGTCACATTTCGGATTTACAATCGTTGCAGTTTATGTCGACGACATGAACCTCATCGGGACTCTCACAGAACTTGAGGAAATTGTTGCACATTTGAAATCAAAATTTGAAATGAAAGATCTTTAGAAAACTTGATACTGTTTCAGCCTAGAAATCGAGCATTGTTCGGATTGAATCCTAGTATATCAATCAAACTACTCCCAAAAGGTGTTGCGTCATTTTAATGAGGATAAAACGAAGCTTTCGAGTACGCTCATGGTCGTTCAGACTCTAGATGCTCAACGAGATCCCTTCTGTCCGAAGGAGGACGAGGAAGAGATTTTGGAACCCGAAGTTCCTTATCTAATTACAATTAGGGCTTTATTGTACTTGGCTCAGTGCACTAGACCGGATATCTCCTTCGCTGTTAATCTTTTGGCAAGATACAACAATGCGCCTACATGCAAGCACTGGAATGGTGTTAAAGATATTTTTCGCTATCTCAAGGGTACAACAGATTTGGGCTTGTTTTATACCCGCGAATCTCCGAATGTTGCCGCTTTTTATGGTTCTCGGATTGATTCTCGCCTTGTTGGTTACGCATATGCTAGATATCTGTCTGACCCACATAGGGCACGTTATTAAATATGTTATGTCTTTATCGTTAGAGACACCGGTATAATTTGGAGGTCTACCAAGCAAACGCTAGTTGTGACTTCGTCGAAACATGCTGAGATTCTCGCCCTACATAAAGCATTGTGTGAATGCTTTTGGCTGATAGAAGTTATGGAACATATTCGAAGTACTAGTGGTCTTACATCAGTCGTTGACCTTCATACGATGATCTTTGAAGATAATGCAGCATGTATTCAGAGTTAAAGAAAGGACACATCAAAGGAGACAACACCAAGCATATAGTGCCGAAATTCTTTTACTCACACCAGCAGTAGCAGCATTAGAACATTGAAGTCAAGCAAATCCATTCCCATAACAACCTGGCCAATCTCTTCACCTAGTCATTGCCCAAGTCTACTTTTCAGAAGCTTGTCTAAGGAATCAGTATGCGTAATTTATCTGAGTTGAATCGTTTGTAGTTTTCTTATTTAGAAGTTATGTCTAATTTAGGGGAAGAATCTAGAAGCATACTCACGTGATCTTAATGTACTCTTTTTCCTATGATTAGGAGCATTTTTCCCATTGGGTTTTTGCTACCTAACAAGGTTTTAACGAGGTACCCATCCTGGGATGATCATACTCCGTTGAGTTCACTATTTTCTTCCTGTTTGACGTTTGTTTTAGACATTATGCATACTTTTCACTTTTCTCCTTAGTTTATGGGTTTTTCCCCATGCCTTATTGTTGAAGATCAGATGCAATGGTTTGTTGAGGATTTACACACTCAAGGGGGATTGTTGCAATTATATTTAGAATAGGAATGTGATTGTGTAAATCCTAGTAGATATGGGAATGTATCTTATATTCCTATTGGCTAAATAGCCTAAATGGTCCTTGAGATTGGCATAACTCATCACTTTGGTCCCTAAGATTCCAAATCAATCAAAGTGGTCCCTAAGATTGTCCACTATCCATCATTTCGGTCCTTCCGTTAAAAACTCCGTTAAGTGTCCCGGAGCTCTTGGCCGGAAGTTTTGGGTAATTTTCAAATCTTCGTAACTCAATTATTTCTTAACCAAATTCGACCCATAATATATCAAAATGAAGATAGGAAAGTGTAGAATAAGATTATACTTATTTGGAAGCCCAATGGTTGTAAGAGATGGCCGGAAAATAGCCTCAAAGTTGACTGGTCCGAGGGAAAACTTGAAAACTCTCCGAAAACTGGGTAAACTTTAAACTTTCATAACTTCTTCAATACTCAACGAAATCAAGTGATTCAAAAACAAAAATCATACTTATCGACGAGACGAAGAGAATGGTACCTTTTTAGATGACTAAATTGCCGTAGTTTGGCTGGAAAACGGCTCAAAAGTAGCTATCTTGGTCTCGAGTTAGCCAATTTCGAGCCGTTTTCTGGCCAAACCACATTGATATAGCTATCCAAAAAGGTACCATTCTCTTTGTCTCGTCGAGAAGTATGATTTTTATTTTTGAATCACTTGATTTCGTTGAGTATTGAAGAAGTTATGAACGTTTAAAGTTTACCCAGTTTCCGGCAAGTTTTCCAGTTTTTGCTCGGACCAATCAACTTTGAGGCTATTTTCTGGCCATCTCCGGAAACCATTGGGCTTCCAAATAGGTATAATCTTATTCTACACTTTCCTATCTTCATTTTGATATATTATGGGTCGAATTTGGTTAAGAAATGATTGAGTTACGAAGCTTTGAAAATTGCCCAAACTTCTGGCCAAGAGCTCCGAGACACTTAACGAAGTTTTTAACGGAGTGATCAAAATGATGGATGTTGGACAATATCAGGGACCCCCTTGATTGATTTGGAATTTCAGGGACCAAAGTGATGAGTTATGCAAATCTCGGGAACCATTTTGGCTATTTAGCCTATTCCTATTAGGAGTTAATTACCTATTAAATGTTGTAATCTTAAAAGGAAAGTTTTTTTTCCCTATCCTACTACTATAAATAAAGGCACAATGGAGTGAATCAAACACACCCCACAATTAAATCACTCTTTATTCTCTCTCATTGTGGCTGGCCCCTTCTCTCTCTCTCTCTCTCTCAACTCTAGATCGTTCAATCAAATAGGCCTAAAACACACATGTCATTATATAGAAGAGAATCTTTATATATTTAAGTGTCATTCCCCTTATATGTATCACCTCGTGTTCCAAGCACCTAACATGATTTATTTTAGTGGGCTAATAGAATCCATTTGTCTATATTTTGCTGGGCTAGATCCACCTGATTTTGATTACAATCTCAAGCCCATTCAGATAACTCCTCATGTTAAGTGCTTGCCCAAGTTTCTAATCAGTGGTCAGGCTCAAGAAAACATCAAACCAAACGGTTTTTCGTCATATTCTCTGTCAAGGTAGCATTACTTTTTAAAGTGACATGTAAGCTATCCAAGTAGAATTTGAAGAACCACCGTTTGCTAATGCCTAATGGATATGCATTGTAGCAGACGAAATAGATTTGTGTAGTTATATGCCTCAACCTACTGTTTGGCTAATGGGTATGTATCCCTGTTTAAGTCTGTCATTCAGGCGCGAGCATTTATTGATTCGAGAGTAACCCAAGCAATTGTACACGACTGGTTATGACAAAATCCTAGTTTTTTTTCTTTCAAGTCGAAGGCCCAATAATAACTTGTGTAACTCACCAACTCAAGTGCAGGCAATTCCCAACTGTTGTTACGAGACATCACCCACTGACGCTGCCAAGCGTGCGCGACTAATTCTAACAAAACCCCAAGATTTTTTTTAGAGGCCAAACCCTAATAATCATAGAAACTCCTATTTCACCTATTTCTCTCTTTTTACAAGGTTGAGAACCCACAGTTTGAGCTCATGATCACCGAGCAGTAATGGTCCCCATAACTTCAAAGTCTACTTAACTTTCCATCTCTCAATGTTTCCTTTGACATAACTCAAGTTATTCACACTAATCATCATGATTCATGAACATCCAAGAAATCACGTGCATGCTCTCTCTCTCTCTCTCATCATATCAATCAACTTAACAAAAACCCCAGATGAGAGACGAGCTGTTATCATATCTGCAGCTTCCAAAAGACATACCAACAACTGTTTTCACAAAAAATGCAAAAGCAGAATTGCAAAAGTTTGAATTTTGCACCATTTGTACAATCACTTTTCGGCTTTTGCTTTCACCGTAATATACAACAACATATCATATTGTTTCAGACACATGTCGTCTCAAAAGTCGAGTTCTCAGTACCAAATAAGCGAATCCAATCCATCCAAGTTTTCATTTATCTACGTGGCCATGAAACATAGTGATCCGGTGCGGTCGCGTCTACTGTTGGTGATGGTGGCGCCGTCGTCCTTTTCTCGTATCAACGACCGTGGGTTCGTGCGAATCGCACACCTGGGTCTTGAACTTGCACCCGAACCTCCGGATCAACGAGTCTTTCCGACCCGACTCGTCTCTTCCGGGTTGGCCCGGCTTCTCAATTTTCTCGATCACTTTCTTCATGCTGGAGCATTCCCGCTCCAACTGGTGCACCCGCGTCCTCATGCTATCCATGTCCAATCGCAACACCTGATTCTGCCTCACCGCCGCCTGCCACGTGCCTCCACTTTCATCCCCGCGTGCCCCCGCCGCGTCGCCCTCTTCATCCTCCTCGTCATCCCTTTCGCGTCGCAGCACCGATGGCCTAGACGATTCCGGGGGAACGACGTCGGCGGCGAGAAGAGTTCCAGCGATGGCGTGGCGGAGCTGGAGCTGCTCGAAAAACAGAACCTGCACCACCGTTCGCAGCGGCAATCGCTCGTTCTGCGCCGCATGCGTGCACGCCTCCAGCGTCAGCTTCTGGCAGTCTAGAATTCCGCAGACCTTCTCGCGCTCAGGTTCCGATAGACATGGATGCGCCTGAAGAGAACATAAATCGATTAACATTCCGCAATTAACATAGTATTAAGCTTAAAATCCTAATTAATTATGAATAAGCAGGATTAATTTATGAAATGATATTCTAATTTGTATCGGATAGTATACGGACCTTGAGATAGACATCGACGGCTCTGTAAAGGCCGTCGTCGAAGAGCCGAGCTTGATCAGGCAGAGAAATCGCGAGGTTGTAGAACCGATCCGGTTTAAGATTCGCATCGGAGGCGATCTCGGAAAGGAACTCATCTATCAATTTCCCGAAGAGCATCAGCGACGGCGATCGGACGGCGCCGTCAGAACCGTCTTCGATGCTGGCGGTGTTTCCCTGATCCAAGCCGTTCAAGAAGTAACCGAGGATTCTCTCGATGCAATCGACGTCGTAGAGCGTCTCGTTCAGGTAGGAGTAGCTCGGGATGAGGAGGTCGTCTAAGGTGGCTTGGTGGAGCTGCGAGGCAATCTTCTTCTCCAAGGCCGCCTTGCAGGCTTCGGAGGCGTTAAGTATGTTGGCGGTTCGCAAAAGTCCGAAGAGGAATCGAGTCGCCGTCGAGGGTCTAGAGCTCTTCTCCAATGGAAGACTGGAGATGATCGTCTCCAAAAGCTCTCTCTGCTGACTCTCCGAAGCTAAACGCGATGATTCGGCGGCAGTAGTGGAAGCGGCGGCGGAGGTAGAAGACGAAGGCTTTCTATTCGTTCTCGAAATTCCAGGAATGTACTTCTTAGCGTAATGCATCAAGCACGTCTCCACCATCTCCAAGCTCAGATCTCCAGATTTCATGGCGGAAATTAACCGCTTGAAGAGTGGCAAGCTCAAAACCACCAAGTCTTCAAGCCAGGAATCCGCGTGTTTACTCCTTCTCCGTCCGTCGCCGGCGTCGATCCCATTCCACAAAATCTGCTGTTTTGAAGCAGAAGAAACCGAAACCGCATCCGCATTTGCATTCCGATTGGGTCCACTGTCGCTAACCGGCCAGCCAAACAGGGAGGGATCGGCAGACGTGGCCCGGGAGGCGGCGGAGTCTATGCACCTCTGCGTAATCCCCAAATTCTCCACCAGAGGCATGACTCGCTCGCAGGACTTGAGAGCTCTGAGCGACTCCTTGAAGCTTTTCAACACCGACTGAGAGAGAAACCTCTCGGTCTTGGAAATGAGGTTGTCCTCCGAGTACTCCTCCGTCATATCCAAATACTCCCCGGCGCAGCGCAACGGCACGACGTTGGAGGAGCTCAGGTCGATCTTGACGCCGTAGCAGAACTTGGCGGCGATCTCGAAGCTCTCGGAGCCGCCGGGGAAGTCAGAGAGGGATATTTGGCACTGAACTTGTTCGATTTCGTCGTCGTCGTCGTCCATTTGGTGATGGGGGTTTGATGGGTTCGTCTCTTGCTCTATGATTAGGTTATGAAGCTTTCGACTTTTCGACATGAGAGGGAACTGTAACAAATCAGAAAAATTGGAAACCGTTAGCTGTAACTTTTAATGGAAGGTGAAGAAATGTGGAATGTGCTCTCCAGGTGTTTGATGAAATGACCTTGTGGAGATGGAAGGTCATGTCGTCGACTTCGACGACAATGTCGCTTGGCAATCCAGTGGTGCAGAACCTGCAAACACGAGAGTATGAAGTGAGTTTTTCTAAAGAAATGATGCATTGATTTGATCTGGGTATCCGGTGGAAAATGAGAAAGTTGAGGTTTTTTCAATTGAGTTTGAACATTGAACTCACCATGCTTGGCCTTTGGAGCTTGATTTCTCAGCTGCCGCTGCCGCCGTTGCTGCAGCCATTATGTCCACCCGGTAATGCCTCTGTAGAGGAGTCTGCCTCTTGAGTGAAAGAAAAGCCTTTTGATTAGGGAATCAGAAACCGAGATCCATGAAAGAGACAAATGGGGGAAAGGGATTGACTTGAGTTCAGTTGAGCGACTGAGAGAGAAGGAAGGAATGAAGGGATGGTTGACGGAATGGAAGGGTGGAAATTGTTTGGTTGTTGTGATATTCTGTGAGGAACACTACAACAATTAGGGGGGACAGAGAGAGAGAGAGAGTACAGAAACAATGAAAGAGAAAGGGGAGAGAGAGAGATGGAATCCAAAAAAACTGAGAGAGGACAAACAGAGCTAGCTTGGGCAAATTTCGAAAAAGGGAATCCAACAATCCAACTTTGCAAAAGACCCCATCACAATTCAGAAGAAGAATTTCACTCACTCACTCACTCACAGGTCACAGATGACTCTCTCAGCTCTCTCTCTCTCTCTCTCTCTCCTCACCCACTATTTCAGCTCTAGTATAGTATCATCTCTCCCTTTCTCTCAGGCTCTCAGCTCCTCCTCCAAAAGCTGACAGAGAGATGGGAGTGGTGTTGGAAAAGGTACGTTGTCTTTGAGGCAAATTCTCTCTTTTTATTTTTGAGACATTTTAAAAAGAGCTCCAACAGTGTATGAGACATTAGAAATGGAAAGGAATTCTCCTTCTTCCTAAATCTAATTCATCAAAATTTAATCTAACGGTTAAAATTATTATAACTTTTAAAATAAATTTTTATTTATAATTTTTTGATCAAATTTCAATAATTCAGATCTCCAACCTAAATGAATTAGTAAAAGGAATCCAGAGAAGATCCCTTACCGAAATAGACAGGGATCCCTTTCCATTAGAAATTAGCCAAAAATTACACTGCGTGCCAGCTGTAACTAACTAACTGGGTCTTATTACTTTTTTGGCGCAGATGATGGAATTGAATGATATATTTTAATTAAATTTTGATCATTTAGTAATCTGGTGTTAGGCTCACTTTAATATAATTATTATCCAATGTAGCATGCCCCATTGTACTTGATTCATTTCCTTGGGGAGGCTTGAAACGATGTCCAAACGAGATGGGGACCTAGTGCAGTGGCACTAGAGTAAAAAAAACTCCTACCTCACCCATGTTCAAATCCTCCCACCCCCAAACTTAACTAATGACAAAAAAAAAAAAAAACGATGTCCAAACCAACCTTGAAAATTCTACACTGAATTGATGAGTATGATGCATTGGTACATTGAACGACTGGATTTGCATGTTTCGGTTATGAAGCGATTAGGGGAGGGATGGGTCAGGTTGGGAGGTGGTGAGGAAAGGATGAGTGCGAGTGGGAAAGGGACGGAGGAAGGAGACCAAGTGGGGAGAGGGACAAAGGAGGGAGACCGAGTCGACGAGGACGGATGAGGAAGAAGGGGTTTGGGCGATGATGGATGGTTTAGGTTTAGGTTTAGTTTTTTACTTTTTTTAATTTTTAATTTTTTTAATATTCATGTGGGCCCATATTGACACGTGGCGCTCAATCATTGTTCACGTGGGCCCATATTGACACGTGGCGCTCAATCTTTGTTTGTAGTTGTTGGATTAAATTTCAATTGTCTGAATCTCCGAATTTGATGAATTAGGATGAAGTGATCCAGAGATTATCTTTAACTCTCATGCATTTATTATATCAAGATATTGACGTGAAGGGAATTGGCTCCTCGCCGGATCCCCTCCCTAGGGATTCTAGGGATCAACACACACGGACCGTTGATCAAAAATCGTGCGGCCACAATTTTTTTTTTTATATTTTTCACACAAAACAAGATTACTTTACTTTTAAAAATATAAAAAAAATTAATTATGACTGTATAATTTTTAATCAACGATCCTTGTGTGTTGATCCTTAAAATCTTCAAGAGCCGATCCGGCGAGGATGCAATTCCGACTTGAAGCAGTGTTCGACCGTTATTTGGTCCTTCGCATTTATGGTTTACATTAATGAAACAGTCGGAGAAAAGCAGAGTGCATTGAATGTTTCCATGCACCCATTGAGAAAACGGAGAGCTGTTCAAATTTGAAATTGGTCACATCATATATAAAAGTACTAACTTTTGTTTTTAATGTTAATCAAACTACCGGTTAAGTAAACATGATTTGTTTATCTTTGGTAATTATATTGAATTATTTTATTGTGATAAGAAGGGATGGAGAGATGGTGTTGATGATGATGTCAGCCATAGGAGCCAGTGCCACCGGGAAGACAAACGAACTCTTCCCTCCGGAAAAGGATTCTTGTCAATTTTTTTTTTGGGAATTTTAAAAATCTCCTTAGACCATCTCCAACCCTTGGGCTAAAAGCCAAATTTTTTAGCCCGAAAAATTTAGCTTTTAGCCCAGAAACAATTTTTCTACTCCAACCCTTTCTAGCCTAAAATTTTAGCCCGAAATTATTAAAGAATAAACTTAGGCTATTTTTTTTCTTAAATTAATTTTTTTTAAAAAAATAAATATGTAGACTATCGTAAATTAATTTTATGAACATTTTAATCAAAAAAAATTTAAATTTCGATAAATATTTTCATTCAGTTTGGTGGAGCCCACACCGATTTCTGGGCTAAATTCTGGGGGGAATCTGGCATTGGTTTAGCATTTAGCATTTAGCCCGAATTTTTCCCTTGGGTTGGAGTGAGTTTGGGGGGAAATTTTGGGGGATAATTTGGCTTTTAGCCCAGGGTTGGAGATGGTCTTATAGTGATTATTTATAATACATTGTGTGATTAGAAATTATTTTAAAATTTAAAATTAAGAGTAAAAGACAGTTTATTACTCTCATATTTGGTGGTTTTCAACATTTAGTGTATCAATTTTTTTTCATCCCAGAGTCATACCTAAAGTGTAAATTTTGGGATAGTCTCATACATCTCTTAGTCAAACTTTTAGTTCTCCCGTTAAGTGATGATGTGGCGCCCATGTTGACACTGACTGGACGGCACGTGTCATTAAAAAATATTAAAATAATTATTTTAATTATATATATAAAAAAAAAAACTCCCTTTCCCCCGCGCCCTGCCCCTCCCCCAAACCCAGATTTCTTTTCTTCTTCTTCTTCTGCCCAGATTTCTTTTTTTTTTCTTCTTCTTCTTCCTCTTCTTCTTCTTCTTATGCCCAGATTCGTTTTTTTTTAATTTTTTAATTTTTTAATTTTTTTTTTTCTTCTTCTTCCTCGTTCTTCTTCCTTCTTCCTTCTTCCTTCTTCTTCTTCTTCTGCCCAAATTTAGCCTCCCTTACCCCTTAAGAAAAATGTTAAGGAGACTCTTTTAAGGTGAGGTTTTTTATGAACTTTCTGCCACCTCATATTTTTGACACAATAATTAATAATGTTGATATGAAAATTGTACCAAAAACATGAGATAGCGAAAAATATATGAAAAATCTCACTTTTGAGATAATATCCTTAACATTTCTCTTGGTTTAATAGTAATTAGATGCTTTTCTTTTTGAATGATTTTAAGTGAAAAGAGAAATGAATCAATCATACAAATGGTGGACTAATTGTGATTGATTAGCCCTTTGTATTCGCGTTGCTTGGTAACTAATGATTAGATAAAGGAAAATTTTATTTAAACCAATTTAACCTTTTTTTTATATTCCACTTAAATTTTAAATGTTAATTGTCTATTTTATCTTATTGCATAATTACTATTAAGTACAAAATGAAATTAATAATAAAACTCAAATTTATCAATAAACCCAAACACTATAATTAAACCCTACGCCTTTCATCGTGGGACGATCCTCTGTCGAGTTGCTGGTGCAGAGTAGTGAGATTCCAAGAGCTTAGAGCATTTATTGTACATATGTGTCTGGGTAACCTTGAAGTTTAGCATTTATTGTACCTGTGTTTTCGATTGTAGATGTATAGAGGTGCAACAACAATTTTGGAAGACATGAAAAAGTACTTTTGACTTTTAGTTTTCTTTCTTATTCGATTATTGATATGCTTATGAAAAATCTTTTTAAGTGGTTATCATCTTCTTTCAATAGAAGACAACTTAAAATGGTTTTTCACAAGCATGTCAAAAATTTATCAGTAATAATAAAAGGTCTTATATTTATTATTGTATTGCAGTTATCCTCTAAATGATGCAACCGAAACAGTCAACGAAATTGGATCATCTATCAGAAGAGTTTTGGGGGGGGGGGGGGGGGTGCAAGTGGGATGCTGTATTCAACTTCCCCTTTTCTTCAATAAAGTTAGACACAATTTTTGAAGTTTCCCTGCATTTACCCTGACATGAATTTTTACTTCTCTATTCTTGAAACAAGTATGATATATTTTGTAAGGCAGCCTACGCTCACCCAATCAGTTGTCGCCTCAAAGAATTGGGCTGAAGCGCTTGAAGCTTCCATTGCTGCAGTAAGTAAATATGGTGGTATATTGTTGAAGAAATTAGTGTAAAAATAAATTCACATATTGAATTAGGTTTATGGGGTATATTAAGTATTAAATTTGGATTTAAAGAGATATTAATAGTTTAATTAAAAATCAAATGAGTGCAAAAAGTAAGTTGTGTGTAGAAATAGGTTAGATGAGTTTAAATAAAATTTCTCTTACATAAAATGCATAAAAGAAGGATGTTGGGGGGGGGGGGGGTCTCATTTGGGCACACACCAACTCACTACCGATTCTAAGTGAATTAGGTTTATGGGGTATATTAAGTATTAAATTTGGGTTTAAAGAGATATTAATAGTTTAATTAAAAATCAAATGAGTGCAAAGAGTAAGTTGTGTGTAGAAATAAGTTAGATGAGTTTAAATAAAATTTCTCTTAAATAAAATGCATAAAAGAAGGATGGTGGGGGGGGGGGGCTCATTTGGGCACACACCAACTCACTACCGATTCTAAGTGAAAAGACAATAAGATGCCAAGCCAAAAATGAAGAAAATGGAATGGAGCTTACGTGGTTTTAGGCGTTTACCCTGCATTCAAAGTTTTTATGTTTGTTTTCCTTTTTTTTTTCTTTTACATTGCTCGTATATAACATTAAATTCGTCGAAATAGGAAAGATCTTGTAATGTATAATCATTAGTGTATACACTCGATTACATGACATAATCTATCTTTCAAAAGTCTAATGTGGGTCACAATGTTGATTTGGGAAGATTAGTAAGCCCCACTTCTATAAATTCATAATCCTTCATCATTCTTCATATAATTTCAAATCTCTCTCTCTCTCTCTCTCTCTCTCTCTCTCTCTCTCTCTCTCTCTCACATCAATATTGCTCATAGCAAGTGGGATTAAACGAAGGGAGCACAAAAACCATGATAAACCAACCATCCAAAGAAAGGAAGACATAAAAAATTACGTCCCGCAAAAAGGTCGTATTTGTTATATTCGTGTTGTTTTTGCATTATATTCGTTATCTTAGCAAACTGTGTTGTGTCAAATCTGTTATCATAATGGATTCTTAACATATGACCGATAACGACTCGATTCATTAGCAGGTCTTGTCGGGTTAACAGGTCATGCAAAAAATTATTATGACTAATGTCTAGATCTGACTACCGATATCTTATCGAATTCTTAATGAATGATCCAATAACGACCCAACTCGTTAAGGGATTCTTAATAGGTAGCCCAATAACAATTCGACTCGTTAACAGGTTGATTCGAAACCTATTATTTTCGTATCATTTCGTGTCATATTAACAAATTGTGTAAGAAATTCTTAAGGCTAATCAAAACCCATGAAAGGGTAAGCTGAATGATTAAGGAGCAGCATCCACAAAATTAGAGGGAATATACAATTCTAGTTATTGTTAACATTATTCAAACCCAAACGCGAGAAAAATAAAAAGGCAGGTTGGAGTTGGTCAAATGCCTCTTGACCATAACCTGCACAACCATTATTACAAATTTAAATTAAGCAAAACCCTAGATGAATACGATGATATTCATCCCAAACTGGCATTTTAGCTACCATTATTCCAAATCTCTATTGTTATTATGCTACCGCAGGGAGGAGACACCTGCAAGCTACTTACTTACCTGCACATAGAAATTACCATGGATTAAACCTTAAACCCTAATTTATAATAAACATAGATATTAACTTAAGCCATTCAAACAAAACAGGCATTAGATTGTTGGATGGTATAAGATATCATTTGCTTGACTAATATCGAAGTGTGACGGATTCAGAAATTATTATTCACAAGGGAAAAGAACAAGCTCGTGCGTCACTTTCCCTAGTTTCCTTTGCCTCCTTACCATGCCTTGACCTCTTTGAGGCATTTTGTCGACCATATGGTCCTAGGAAGCCTTAGTCAAGGAAAATATCAAAGTAACATTGAAAAATTTCATGTATGGTAACAATGGAGTTGGTGGCAAATCAATTGTAGCACAGTGATAACATTCGTATTATATTATCAAATTGTCGGGTAATGTATATAACATGCTATTGTTGTTAGATTGTAAATTTGAACAATTAGTTGGATTAATTATTGTCGAAACTTGTGATTTAGAATCACTATGTCATTGTATTAGATTGCTAGACTGTATAACAAGAAAACATTGTCTTGTTTAATATTAATAGTGGGTAAACACATATGCCATGCTTAAGGTCTAATATACAAAACATACCAAATATTATATGTATGTATATATATAGTACCAAATGTTACACAATATCATATGAAGAAAAAAAGCGTGAAATGATGTTAGATAATATACATATAGACAGATACCTGAGGCAGAAGCCAGAGATTGTTGCCGAGTAGCTGTCGTACCCTGCTGCTGGTTTGGTACGACAACACCAGGCCATGAGCGGCACATGCAATGCTTTCCCTGCTCGATGCCAGCGTAGAGATCCTTCAAGTGCTTCCCACATCCTCCCCACGACGTCTTCCCACATTGCTTGCATTCCACTCTGAAACACATCCTTTTTCGATTTCGACAACAAACAACCCTTGATTTTGACTCCAAGTTCTCTGCTTTCTTTCTGTGGAGATCGGGTGGATGTTTGTTTCTTGCTTTGCTTCCCATCTTATCCAATTTCAGTTGTATATATGCAATCTCTTTCGCTTTGATGTCATCGACTTTATTTGTCTCAATGCTCTCAAATGCCCCTCGTTACTTAGTGTTGAAGCTATCGCTTATTGTTATACTCCTTGCATAGTATTTCACATATTTTATTGGCAACAACCAAATGGATTTTGAATCATTTCGGCACATGTTTTCGAATGTTACAATGTGTTTTGGTTGAGATGCTTTTATTCTCCTAAGGTTTAATTTTTTATTTTTGGTCGTCCTGCATTGTTGTATGATAATTGAAAGCGTTCATTTTTTAGGAATGAATAAAATTGAAAATCGTTTATTCATTTGATTAACAAATGTGATAATTTTGTGTTTGCAATATATTGGACTCGTTTATTTATTTAATAGAAAACTTCATTTTAATCCTTGGCAAATATGACTTTTAGATAAAAACCATGAGTAAGATCAAAATCTAATTTTAGTCCATTGATACATTAATAACCTCACTTATTAATTATATTTTGATTTTTTTAATTATTTATCTTTTTCTTTATAATTTTTAATATATTAATTTTATTTCATTATAATTTTTATTTTCATTTCATTCATCGTAATATATTTTGTTGTGAACATTTAGATAAACTAATTTTTGTTATACATTATATTTCGATGTATTTTATCTTCTTCATTTAGGTATATTAAATTCATTATAATACATTTCGGTGCATACATTTAGGTACACACATTTCGGTACATACATTTCGATACAAACATTTAGGTGCATTAATTCAATATAATACATTTTGGTACTAACATTTCGGTGCATATATTTCGGTACACACATTTAGGTACATTAATTTAATATTAATACATTTCGGTGCATATATTTAGGTACATACATTTAAATATATTAGTTTAACATAATACATTTTGGTACTAACATTTAGGTACATTAATTGAGTCTTTCAAGTATGAAGAATGTTAAATAAAATTAATAAATTAAAAAACTTTGTTTTGGTCAAAAAATAAGTTAAAATTTGTGTATTAATAACTTTAAATATTTAATGGGAGACATTAAATAAAATGCACATTAATTATTTTGAATTAAGGATACATTAAAGACTAAAATCAATATTCAATCTAATACTAGAGTTTTATTTTAAATTTTAATCTTCTTAAATGATTAAAGCTCGAAAACTCCTTTATTTAATATCAGTTGGACTTAGACGACTGAACGATTCCAATCCGTAATATCATAAAGCATTGAGATGGACCCCATGAAGCATTGAGATGGTCGGAACTAAGAACAACTTTGTCTCACATGTTCATCAGCTTCTACTGCGTTCATAAGAAATGTCAATCATAGTCTCATCTCGTTCATCGACCTTTGAATTTAATATCAATGATACAATACATTCACTCTTCACCTCTAACATCAAATTTGAGCGACCGAGCGAGTGCCCAAAATAGAGAGACAAAAATTTATTAGGGTTTCTTTTCGCATTCAATTTTCATGGACGTGGTACAATTTTTCACTTGGGTAAATGGAATTACGAAAATAAATCCCCAAGTAAAAGGACCTGGCAAGATTACGATCCATTACAAACCAGCATCAACTTTAATCGCATGGAAAATATCCCACTAACCACGGCCTTCAAGGAGTTCATCATCTCAATTTCTAAATATTAAATAGTAAGGTACATCACATACAACTAAAACTACAAGTCCGCTTGAATTTAACTAGGAATCCCTTCGCGTATAATACTGGAATCCAGAATAGATTTCTCAATTCTGTTCATACAATTAAGGGAATCCATGACCTTCACGACTCATTTCCCTCACCCTTGTCTTCCGATGAATCCAAGGCAGGTTTCTTCGATGCGCTTGATTCTCCCGAGCCTGTGTTCATCAACACTCGCTTGACTCCTCTTCCTACCACACCAAGATGTGTGACTCCAGAAGCTCCATTCGTATGAGCAGTAGAAACAGTTGGGGAGTCAAAACCTCCATTGTTGTCAGCAGTTCCCATCCTTGAAGAGCTCATCACTGATGGAGATTCACTTTTCTCAGTGCCCTTTGCCTTGGCAGACACAATTCCCATAATCTCAGCGAGAATGGATTTTGGGTTTGACGCCAGTTGTTGCAGATCTTCAAGCTACAAACTCAATAATGCAAAATTCAGAAAAAACATAAACGTGAATGTATTCCATTTTTAAAATTAAAGGATGAAATATTATTAGATACCTTCTTTTCCAGATCTCCAGCGAGTCCAGTTAGTGTTTCAATCTCTGCCTGTTTATCTGTCACAATATTATCAGACTTGGTCATATTTGAGGAGAGCGTGACACCTGGCTCCAATACAGAAGCAGACAATGACGTTGTGGATTCCGTGAAACTCCTTGATTCAAGCATGAGCCGCTGCACACGAGACTTGCAGGTTGATATAGCCTTCTGGCAATACAGAATGGCTTCCTCAGGCTTAGACCCAATCTCTAGACACAAACATATCCGAAAATTTCTGGATTCTCCGGTTAAGGTTGTGAGTCCCTGACCCAGTGGGAACAGGGGGAAACCAGAATAAAATAAAACAAAAATATAGAAAAGAATCTCTTATTAGTAACAGTTATGAACTCGAAGGCTATATGTCAATCCCCAATAGGATACAGTTCAGCTATACGTCGACTATCAGGCTCAACCAACTGCTCCAAAATGGAAAGTGCTTTCTGGTAGTCACTGAGAGAAGTTTCAATGTCCTCTACAAGGAGACACAATGTAAAGCCAAATAAACATGTTTTCAGAAGAAATGAACCAAAAATTATAGTGAAGTTCCAGAACCTCTTCGACTACTATACACAGATTTCAATTCAACCAAACTGAGCACACAACAGACCTCTTTCCAGTGCAACTTCTGCCAAAGCCGATAATATGTCAACCTTCTCCAATGTGTCAGCCGGGTGTTTTTCAACAATAGCTCTTGCCACATCTAGCATTTTCCATGCCAAATCAAGGTCAGTTTCATCTTCATCTGCATCTGCTTCAGCCAGGTCTTCATCATCGCTATTATCATCTTCATCTTTGTCTTTTCCACCAGAAACTGCCTCAGAAAAGAAAATGAATTGTTAAACTTCATAATGTAATGATAACAAATAATGATAAGTTATTCTCAAAAATCCATTTTGGGACAGCAAGTATCATCTGACAGGTCTTTATATACCTAATCTTATGTCCCTTATATCCTTCTTAGCCATTTAGACTCTATTTCTCCGTATCTTACATGGAATATACTGTCAAATGAGTTGCTTAATGCACACACTAAACAACAATCCAAAACATTGACGATATGATGCTACGATTCCTCAAGCATCTAAACCAGAAGACATGCATAAAAACACAGAGGATAGAAGTTCAGACTTTTACGTGTTCATCAATGTGTAAAACAGTGTCTCTTGGCAGATTTTATTATCTCGAAATTTTTACAGGATATGAGACTCATGATATGTTCCCAAACAGAAGGCACAACTCGTTTGATTTTCCAATAGATTTGAGGTCCACGAGTAGTAGTGGAGTAGATCTGTATGAGCGGCTATGGTACCATCAAGGAGAGGTAGACACAGTGTCTCATGCACATCAACAGTTATCAACGACGCTAATTTTTACAGGAATACATGACTGCAATATCATTACATTATATGTGATGAAGATATCATTATACATCTGCAACATTTATGCAAAAAGCAAAGAGCTAGATTGAATGGCTTTTACTTCTAGTTAAGCGGGTTTGGAATTCACTGTTCTATCATTCCACAGATGTTCATGATTGACTGCCAACAGAAATTCACATGTTCTATTAGACAATTATACTCGAGAAGCATCACAAATGACATACCACCATCAGCATCTGCTCCCTCCTGATTACTCAAACTTGCATCCTGTTCAGCATTACTTGAAACAGCAGCTGTGGAAGATTTACCATTTACAACATTCTTAGCAGATTCTTGCTGCGATTCACCCTCCTTCTTGGGTACAGCACCTAATGGATCGGTCTCCTCTTGAGCTTTGTAAAGCAATGCGCATCCATATTTATAGTAAGCATTGACACACTGAGGAGCAAGTTCTCCGAAATGTGCAACCCTGCATTTATTCACATAATCAATAGTAATTACTAATTAGCATACCTAACGAGGTTCTAAAAAAGAGAAGCACCTAAGAAAAGCGCACAGGTCATCTGCAAATTAACTGATGCAGATTATATGAGAGTTCAAATAATAGCAAAAATTAAATTAGAAGGTGAATATGAAGAAATGCAATATAATATAACAGAGTCTAATACCATAACTACTGCATCCTGCGAATTTGTAAATTTTTGAAGCCATGGTTAAACAAATGCAATACAATGTAACAGGGCAAAGAAATTGGACTCCATCAAATGCGCAATTCTGCAACTAAATTGTTGCATTAGCAGGGCTCAACAGCACAATACAAAATTTTTGAAAAATGAAAATGAGCATACCGGCGTCATGCTTGCTGGATTTACAAAGAAATCAAAATTGAAAAAGCATAATTCATAGTGTAAACCTTAACCGACGGTAAACTGACCTACGGACAACAATTAGGGTTTATGTCTAGGGAAGCAAAATCCACGAAATATTAAGAAAAGCAACAAAATTTAAAGCATCACAGAGCCCAAAAACTCATTTATAGGCAAACAAGCAGAATGTGAAGTAAGGCAAGCAAGAAAAATCAGGAAAATAAAAAACCCTAACCTGATTTCCAAGGCACGGCTGAAGCACTCGGTGGCCTCGCCGAAATCAGAGTCCTTGACCGCCTTGGAGCCCTTCACCATCAGCTCGTCGGCAAACTCGAGCGACTTTTCGCGATCGCCATTGGAGCTGACAGCTGAAGCTTCCGCGCTTTCGTTGTTGCAAGTGGACTCGGTGCCTCCCTGAGCTACCTCCGTGATGGTGGCCTCGTTGGACCTCTGAGACTCCAAGGCTGTGTTTTGGGTTAGGGTTTCGCTCGCCGACGCCGACGCTGATGCTTCTTCGACCATCGCTCAAAAACCCTCTCGTTCTTGGCGCAAAAATGGAGAGCGCACGATTAGAAAAGAAAAAAAAACCGAATTTTTATAGAGGGAAATTTTGTCTTTATCAACCTCGAAACGCGGCGTTTTGTTGCGTACAGGTGTGGTACACAAATCCAAGGGTATATTCGTCTTTAAAATTTTAAATATAAATAAATAAAAATGCTAGAGGATTAGTTAGTTTGCGTGTGGTGTCAAAATTCGCAAAATTTTCTGGGAGAAGAAATGGCAGCGAGAGCATCGGTACTAGCTCTCCACCAAGTAAGCAATGCGCACCGCACCTCCACCTCCTCCCCGGCGCACGCTTCCAAGCCTGCGCCGCCTCGTGGACTCGCATTATCCGGGCGGAGACAGTTGGCGCTGTCGCTGACGTGGACGGCGGCGCTGGCAGCTGTGGCTGCGAAGGAAGCGAAGGCGGAGGACATTGGGCTGTTTGGGCTGAGGAGGAAGGTGAAAGAGGCGGAGAAGGAAGCGGAGGTGATAGTGAAGGAAGGGTTCGAGGCGGCGGAAAAGGGGCTGGAAACGGCGGAGAAGGGGCTAGAATCGGCGGAGAAGGGGATAGAAACGGTGGAGCGAGGGATTGAAACGGCGGAGGAAGCAGCGGAAGCTGCGTTGAGCTTCGGGGGTTTGGCACAGGCTGGAGCGGTGGCGGGAGCGGAGGTTGTGGGGGTTTTGGTGGCGACTTCGATTGTGAATGGGATTTTGGGGCCGGATAGTTAGTTAGGAATCGAGAAGTGAAAACTCGATTTCGATTGCGTTTGTTATGTTTTTTTTTTTTAAATTTGTCTTTGTGAAATTTGGATTATTGGGATTGTGCTGTAAGTTGTAAACTTCAAGTATTTAATTATGAGCTAATTAACGAGAATTATTGCTAATCATGCATGTAATTACATGATGACGGTAAATTTTGTAATTAGTAACTATTCTACTCCACATGTAAGTGAGAGGCTTTATATTCGATTTTCGCTAAATGTAAATTTGAACTACGTTATTGAGGTAAAATTTAGTAGAACTAAAAAAAAACATGGTGTGAGCCGCGAGGGAGTGAGGGATGTAGACGAAATGTCGAGGAAGAGAAAGCAAACATAGTTCGTTCATTGACAAGTTTTTCTTGATTAATTAGGCTCTTCCACTTGTGACAGTCAGACTACTAAACAAGACAAGTCTTCGCAGATTCAGCAAAAACAAAAAAAATTTAAAATCAAGTTGATAAAAATAAAGAATGCTGCTATTTAGATATACAAAATTAATATATTTATCGACATACGCTCTAATACCGGTGAAAGTACTAACAATCATAAGATGTTAAATTTACTTACCGCGCTTCGGAGGCTTGGAGCGTGAAAAGTGAGAAATGAATTGAAGAAGTCCCAACCCTTTCTGTTATCCACAAAAAAGTCAGTTTTCGGCCCACTGTTTAGAACAGTATTAAACTCAAAAGGGCAGTCGCAGCAGGATTATCTGCAAATTACAAATGGGTCGCGTGGCTTCAAACCCGGTTAGTCTCCATAGATTCCGGCCATGTTTCCAAACTACCCGACTTCCCCACTACGTTAAGCCCACTCTCCACTTCCCAAACCACCACCGCCGATTTCCGACCGTTTCTTGCCAGCAAACCCCCAATCCACCCGACCCCTCCACAACGGTACGCTTTTATCTTTCCCTCTAAAATCTCCCATCTTTTTGGCATAAATCACTATTTCAAGAGCTCCCTTTCAATAATTTGCATATTTCCCAATTTATCCTTACTGGGTTTCAACTGTGGAGTAAAAAGTTATTGTTTTGATGGAGAAAGTTTGCATTTTAGGATTATGCAATTTCCATGATTTTCACATTTATATGAAATTTAGGATTTGGGTAATTTGAAAGTAGTTTATTATCTTGATTTTTGCTGCATGGGATTGGAAATTTGATAATCTGGTAAATATATGCAGCATTTCCACTACTAATAATTTGACAAGCTTCTGTGTTTTTGGTAAAAACTTCCCTAATTTATGCTGCATGTATTTGGTTTCGTTAATCGTTGCGTATCTGAACCGTCGTTGGCTCAATTTCTTGTTCGAATAGTTTTTCGAGTTGAATTTACTATGTGATTGGTGTTATGTTCATCAACTATTCTGATTCAGGAGAAGTCAGTTGCTGAGCCAGGCTCTGTCAGTGATAGCAGTAGTCAAGCTACGACTTCCTCTACCAGCTCTGGCCCTCCGGAATTTCCAAACAAGAATACCAACAGGCAAGTAGCGGTGGTTTCCACTCTTGCAGCGGTCGCGCTTTTCTTATCAGGAAGACTAGATTTTGGTGTTTCTTTGAAGGACCTATCTCTTGCTGCATTACCTTATGAAGAGGTTCGTTCTATTAGTTATACCCTTTTTGCTTTTTCTAGCATAAGAGGTGTTGAGGATGGGTATGTAGGCGTTGTGAGGAGCATGATTGAGAACCAGGACAATTAAGTTCAAATCAACCATTTCAGTGGTGAGGTTCAAACATTATTCTGCAACGGATCATATATATCCTCTAACTTGGACAATACAGTAATTTGAACATCCAGTCACTCTTGTGCTTTCTCAGAAAAGCAAGGCACATTTTTGTTACTTTTTATTTTCTGAAGTTTACGAATCACATATAGACACATCTTGGTTTGTTAATCCCTGTGTCTTCAGTTAGCTAATTTGTGTTTTCCAGCATGTATAAGTGTGTTAATGAATCTAGACATAGTCTTCAATGTGAAATCTTTGCTGTTATTTTCTTACGATCTTCTGTAATTTATGGTTGATTAGGCTCTTTCAAATGGGAAGCCTACTGTTGTCGAGTTCTATGCCGATTGGTGTGAAGTATGCAAGGAATTAGCTCCAGATGTGTATAAAGTTGAGCAGCAGTACAAGTATGATCTTCAAGTTATAACTTGTTATTGCTTATAATTGCATATCTTTATAACACTTAAATATGGTGAATGCCATTTTTGGTTATTTATTTTTCTGAAATACTTGAGAATCTAAATATCTGAGAGTGCCACAGTTTCTTCTTTTGAGAATAGTAGATTCTTCATTATCCACCAATTCATGTATGCAGGGATCGTGTAAATTTTGTTATGCTGAATGTTGACAACACAAAGTGGGAACAAGAGCTTGATGAGTTTGGTGTTGAGGGTATTCCACACTTTGCATTCCTAGATAAAGCGGGAAATGAAGAGGGGAACGTGGTAGGCAGGCTTCCAGAAAAGTACCTGCTTGAGAATGTGGATGCTCTTGCCCGTGGAGAAGCCTCCATACCTCATGCTCGTGTAGTGGGGCAGTTTTCAAGTGCTGAAGCCAGAAAGGTTCACCAAGTTCCTGATCCAAGAAGTCACGGATAGGTGCTCACTAATTTTGGAGAGGAACCCATCAGGCTGTTAAAGGAATTACATATAAAGGTAATCAGTGTCCACCTTGCTAATAAAATGCTGTGAATTTTTTAATTACAATCAAGTTTCTAGTTAGAAACCATTTTATTTGTGGAATTAATTAGTTAGCTGAAGCTTATTGAATTGGAGAACAGTAGATGCCATTTCGTCATTCAGTAGCAAAGGATTCCATGCTCGGTACCATGTTAATGAACCCCATTATATATGACTGGATTGCACCAGATGTGTAATCTGATGAAATTGCTCTTAACAAAGGAATCTGAGTTATAACCTACTTGATGGAAGTAATTTTAGTCGACCTCCAGCACAGTATTGGAAGAAGGTTAGACAGGCTGTTGGGAACCGCATGTATTGCTGTTAGAACTTTATACAGTATCACTACTCTAGCTTGTTTTGCCTCTGTATTTCAGGGGAGACTGAATCTCGATACTATTTGACCTGCAGGTTAAACATCGCCAAATGATACTAGTTGCCTCTTGTGAGTTACTTGGCTTACTTTTGCGACTCAGTTTTCGACTTGCACTTCAATTCTAAAGCCCCGTAGAGGAAGAGAATCCTTGTATTGCAAATTTAATACTTTGCTAAGACATCTTTCATAATATATACCTTGTGTAAATTCTTAGTGGAGTTCCTCTACCATATTGGACACTCCATAAAACACAACTAATAGAAATTGATGGTTTTGATAACAATAAAGAGGTGAACCACAATTATTTTGTATATGTTGACGACTAAATCATCGTTTAGATGATTAAGAAATCAATGGTATCTACTATGAATCTATGATTGAGTATTTGTTGATCACAACTGAGTTGGAGAACCCTTAATCAAATGCAAGCAAGTTTCAATGGTTTGAAACAACCTTAAGTATTGGCATTTAGTTGGGTGAAGATTTTTGAATAGGAAAGTCTTGTGGATGTAGTCTAATTAAGTTGCAGGTTAACAATGGAATCTTGAGTTCTAAAAAATCCTTAAACCCCTACTTACTTGGGAGCTAGGTAGTTACCTAGTTGGCTTGAGCACGTACATGCAAAGTTCCTCCTTTCTCAGATGTGGGATTCACTCTCAACCAAGAGTATGATCGGTTCAAGAGTAGATTTTTTAGCATATCCAAGTTGAAATGATAGTTATTTATTTTGCTTTTCTAAAAGTAAATGGATGAGATGCAACAAATGAATACGAAATCTAATTCCATTAAATTGGAAAGTGGTTAAACTATTGCTTGTGGGAGATAAGAGTTTGCATTAGATGGAATGGTTGCACAATTAATACGTTTAAAATCTCTTTAGTTACATTACTACTTTTTATTTAGAGCTCTTGGATTCTAGGTGTATTAGCATGGATCTTTAGCAATAAATCGAAGCTTACTTTTTCTTGTTATAAAAACCCTGCAATATTTTGACCTTGCATCACCACCAAATTGTATCCCGCCTCTTTTTCAAGTACATCAATGGCAATCAAACTGCAGTTGGTTTTGTTTTGTATGGTCTTCATAGTTCTCTTGGCTCTTGCCCAATGTAGAACGACTTCCCCGCACTCTCTTTTTCTCTCTGCACATTTCTGTTTTATTTTTGTTCTTTGATTGACTCATTCCGAATGGTGCCACATATAAAAAGTAAATGTGCGGAAATCATTATATGCATCTCTATATAGGCTTGTCAAAGAAAATTACACTTTATTTTTGTTTTTGATCTTTGATCTTCTTTAATTTACATATTATGTTTTAATTAAACAGGCGATGAAGGCGTTGGGATTAGTAGCAACAAGAAGGATATTGTCGTGGAGAATTTCAGAGTGAAAGGTGATGGTGAGAATTTGACGTTTTGTTCACAAGAAACATGTAGCTCGGACACGGGATCGGGTACAAAAATATGTTTTTGTTGCGCTCTTTTCACTATGTGTTGGGATACTTTCCAAGAATGTAACGCAAAATGCCATCCCTAGCTAACCATCTCTTCGTCATCAACTTTTAGAGATGGAGACTTGTATTACTATAGCTTACTACTTTGTCTCAACTTTGTGGACGATCAATAAATAACTTGTGATGAGCCCTTTTCAAGCCTTCTCCTTCTACTTTAATTAGGTTTACTCTACATTAACAACCAATAATTGTATCAGGAATACATGGATGTACGCAATTATTCTTCACAAATGTTATTCTTACTATTTATTTGGACCATCATTTATATAGTTTATCTAATAAAGATGGGACTCGCATGTGTTGGTAAACTTTAATTCCGATTGAGAGATGGTATAAATAGATGATAAATGTAGCACTACTCATTAACCATTGAGGTTAGCTTGAGAGTGACGTCACTTCTGGCATGGCTGGTCCCACCCCACCTATACATTTTTTGCGAACGTATCTATCGTTAAAAGGCTTTTTAAGTTTGACTCATTCACTCTCCAATATAACGGAAAAAGTTGGAGTTATATATGACTTTGGTACTATATATAATCAAATTCGTATCTGACTTGGGATATAACTCTAGGATTAAAAATGGAACCCCCACATTTAGCAAAATAAGAAGTTATATTCAGCTCTAAAATTGACTTAAACCCTAATATAACGAAAAAATAACTATGCACGTTGTATTTCATTGCATGTAAAAGCGCTTTGGCATGCCAAAAGTGCTAATCAGTTAGTATTTTAATACGAAATTAATCACTCATTTGGACTCACTAAAAATATTTCTTAATTATAATCTAAACTAATAATTTTTTAGGTTAATATTGAAAGATCTCCTTGCAAAATTCACTAAAATCAGAAGCTATTTAGTTATCTAATTGTAACATGACAAATAGACGATAATAAAGTTGTCGATAAACAATGAAATGTATACAATAACAATTCAATGACTAAATGATTTTAATTCGAATGAAATTTTGCAAGGATGATCTAGTATTGATAACCTAAATATGAACGGACTGAATCATGAAATTACACTGTAAAGTGGACTCAAATGAGTGGTTATTGCCATATTAAAATACTAGCTAGTTAGCGGTTGAGTGCTACAATGATACACTTACACGCTAAGGGGTAAATGAATAAATTAATTTCGAATTCGTCATTCCCAACATTTAAACATAAGACCTCTCACTTACAATTGAAGAAGAATACACCGTAACACTAAGTGATGATACAATAAATGGTGTAATGACTTTAGTTGGAGATAAGAATTTGTTAAAAATAGGGAAAAGTCAGATAGAGATAACCTTTGGTGCAGATAGAAGTGGAATGGGTGCAATGTATCACACTATTTATTTTCGTACTCGTGTCACACAATGGATGCATGTAAAGAGAGGGGAGAAATATTGGTATTATTACTTTCACCTTGATCTTGTGTGTTGTAATGAGATTATAAACATACCTCTATATATAAGGGTTTTTATCCGACACAACCTTACGTGCATGAAGAATTTTTTTACCTCTCCCTGCTTTTTCACCGAATCTATTTTGGTTTACTTCATCATATAATCACATATGTGACATTCATACTAAATTTCACAATAAAATTATTTTTATAAACTATTGTCAAAGAAGAGAATTGTTTTGATGGACTTCTATGAAAACCTGAAATGAGTCAAAATATAAATTTATTTGTTAAACTAAAACACATTTCCTTTAAAATGTAAGAATTACAAGTTTGTTTGCTTGTATGGGAGGACTCATTGTCTACATTATAGATTTTAGAGGTGTGCTATCCACACACCTCTTTTTACTTCTCATACTTCTTGTTAATTTCTGTCATGTGATCTTTTTCAATTTATTCCATCTGACGGTTAAAAACTGAGAGGGTGTGTGAGAGAATCAAAACATAAAACTCAAGGGTGCCCAGCTAGCTTTGAGATTAGATCTAATATATTCATGAGGGTCTGCACACAAAATGATTTGTCTGTTTTATGACGTCACTTAACTACATTGCCTAATAAGCTATTTGTTGAAGGTGAACTCTGTTCACTTAACCAAGGATCGTGTACAGAAACAGGAGAGCTATCCTTGTCCTCTTCCATGGAAGCTAGAGAGCTATCTACCCTCAGTGAAACTATTGATCTTTGGCTTCGTATGCCGGCCTTCTTAGCCGTCGCACCTCCCAATGACTTCTCACTTCCATTATACGGTGATGAACAGGACGACGCCACTGATGATCCCATGCATACGTTTTCCTCCATTGTTGCCCACCCGCTGCGCCGGACATACTCTAGTTCTTCTGCCACCTCTGTCATAGAAGGCCTCATGTCACTGTGAAAAGCAAGGCATCGAAATGCAAGCTCAGCCACCTTGTTAACAGAATAAAGTGTCCATGCATCCCTATTTGGCTCAAGAAAGGGATCAACTATCTCGTCCACGCACCCCTTCCCAATCCTATCGATAGCAAGTGCAGCCAAGTTAACTTCACATTGAGGTCGAGCAAAATCAACCACCTTCATCGCGGTTATAATCTCTACTAATACTACCCCAAAACTGTAAACATCACTTTTATCGGAAAGGTGGAAGTTTTGATGGTATTGAGGATCCACATAGCCCGGAGTCCCTTGTGGAGCCGTAGATATGTATGACGATTCTGTCATCCCAAGTCTAGAAAGACCAAAATCTGCTACCTTTGACTTGTAGTTATAATCCAGGAGTATATTGGTGGACTTGATATCTCTATGATAGATTGGTGGATTCATTTCAGAATGGAGATAAGCTATAGCATTAGCAGTTTCAGAGGCGATGGTGAGCCTTACGGTCCACGGAAGTCCATGGCCCCTCTCTCGTTGAAGATGTTCAGATAAAGTTCCATTAGGCATATATTCATAGACGAGGATCTGTTCACCTCCCTCTATGCAGCAACCTAAGAGGCGCACCAGATTCGGGTGGCTCACAGAGGAAAGGAGTTTGATCTCATTCATGACTTGATCATTGCCATTGGTGTCTCGGCGGTTGATCTTCTTTATGGCAACCCACTCATCGTTGTGGAGTTTTCCTGCATAAACTGTACCAAAAGCCCCTGTGCCCAGCCTTTGTTGTTCAGCGAAGCTGTTAGTGGCTCTCGCTATTTCTTTATAGGGGAATAATGAAACATTAGAGTTGCCTGCCGCTTCGCTTAAGAGGCGCCTTGCGCTCATTTGGTTTCTCAAGCAAGTTGAACGACGTCGAATAAAGTAACAGAGAAGAAATAGACCGGCCATTAAGAAAGCTCCAGCAATAACCCCTAAGACAAAAGCAAAGCCACGCATGTATTCAGACGAAGCACAAGATAACCAAATATATGAAATTTTATCAAGTACTACCGGTCATATTCGATCAATATCTCAGCTATGCAACAAGGATTGTATCACCAGTGGATTTACAGTTCACGCACTCATGTCTTTAAGACTTATCATGTCTAAAAATGAGATACGGAGAAGGAAGAAGCGGAAAGTTTACCTCCAATAAGAAAACCAACTCTAGTTGTTCCCCCACAGCGACCAGACAAGTACTTTGAAGGATTGCACTCAGGAACTAGAGACACGGCAACCAGTATAAAAAACGATTAGAACAAAATAAGCCAGATTGAAATTGTGATGCCATGCACATTTCAGTTTCAGAATATAAATAGATCATCCAATTACAGATGTATTTGTTTGGTAAAAACTGGAGATGCATTTTTTCTTATAGATAATTGGAATACAAGCAGAAGTCAAGGTTCAGGATCGCTGAGCAAATGCACCATGATTACAAATTCTCACTTCTTATGCATGTTACCATCCAACTAGAACAGTCTGTCTGTACAGGTCTTTGCAAGCGCTAAAAATAGCCTATAGTAGAGTAGTCGGCCTAACAAAAGCGTCACGGCAACATCAAATTCCCCCTATGAATGTATCAAGCAAGTAAACTAACTTCACGGGTAAGGATCGTTTGTGCTATGACTCTCTTACTCGATAGTGACCGAAAAATTGTGATGCGAAATAAGAACTCAGCACAAGTGGTGAGTTTGAGAGACTATCAACCTAAATAGACAACTTCTACTGTCAAGCTTTAGTACACCGAAAAACTTACGAGTCTATTACAAGTCTTCCTAAAATCATGCTCAAAATACTCAGATAGATTCATAAACAATTTAAGCTTTCGACATTGCTATTTGCTATGATCAGATTCAAATCAAAACCAATGTGGCTGCCGGCAGAGTCCTCTTATGAAGAACTGAGTGCAACACAATCAAACAAATGGACCTTTTGTCTCTTCACTTTACCAAAATTAATTGCAAATTAGACCCAAATTTAGAATTTAATTTATCAGGACCGGCCAAAATCTACCATATAATTTCATTTTATTTAAGGGAACTTTAACGAAAAGCTCCCGGTACTGTTCACTTTAACGAAAAACCACATTTTTACACTAAAAAGTCAATCCTGGTACTATTCACTTTAACCCCATTTTCACTTATTAATTGACTCTCTGGTTATCTCACAAAACAAACCCATGGAAAAACATGAACAGTGACGTGGTAGAACGTCATTGGCCAAGTCCAAAATCCCCACCCGAACGCAATTGTGTACTTTTCCACTGCTCGTCAAAGACCATGACTGCTAAAAATTTACAAAGAATAAAAATGCCCGGATGACTTACCTCTCCGGCAGCCCCACCCGAGATTGAACCCGTCGCCGTCGAACCCATCATTGCATCTACATCGGTACCCTTTCGGCATCCCATCGCCGAGCTTCACCGTAGTACACATGGCATTCGCATCGCAGTCGCAGGGTCCCCCGATCCACCATCCCAACTCCACCGTCTCGAACTCCAGCGAGAGAGGCGACTCCCCACTCGACTGAACCGCAAACGACCCGAACAAGTTCTTGCACCCAGTCCGAGTCAAGTCCTCAATTCGTACAACCTCCGACTGATTGTGCGGCTGCGACAGGCAGCTGATGTTATCGGCGCTGGACCTGCAGCTCTCTAAATTGAACCGCTTCTGAACGAAATCGGCCGGAATGAGGCAGCCGTTTTGCGGTGCCGAGCAATTCTGGAGGAGGAGGCTGTTGTTCCAAGTCGGGCTGAAGTTCGAGCTGAAGAGTCGGGTCACGGATTCGACCGGGCGGTTGCATTTTGCAGGGAGGTTGACGAAGATGCCGTTTGGGGTGACGTTTTGGACTCTGAATTTGCCGAGTGTGATCTCGTTTTTGTCAGAACAGTTCAATGGGATTGCGCAGTTGGCTGAGAATCCAAATGGGTAGCGAACAGTTTTGGCTGATTTTCCCGATCCGCATGTGGGTATGCAGGAGCTCAAGTTTTGAGCTTTGGCTATGGCGGCTATGGAGGTTGAAAGGATAAGGACGGTGACGACAGTGATGAAAGCCAGAGACTTTTGGTGGAGAATGTGGAGAATCATATCCAATTAGTTCAGATTAAACTGGGTTTTATCAGTCATCAAACTTTCTGCAAATTCAAAGATCAATCGGAGTGAAAATTTGAAAAAAAAATGAAATTTTGAGATTCTGGTTTTATTAAAGGAGAAGAAAGCTTAAAATTTGAGTGATTAAATATGGCAGTTGGTAAGCCATCTGCTTCAGTAAATGCAAAATCTTTACCTCTCTGAGAGTTTCTTCAATGTTGGTGGTTGGATTAATTGCTACAATTAACTGATTGGATAAGGAAAATTGCATGAAATTTGATGGACTCTGCTAATCTGCCTCTTAATTCAGTTATGTTGAATTTCTGAATTTGCAGCTGTCTGCAACTCCAGCTCCTAAAACGTAAAATACACGTTGGGTTGTCAAATTGTCAAATGGTGTTGATGCCTCTTGGTGTTTCTGCAAATTATAAGAAATGTTTTCTGACAGAAATGACCTTGAAGGGAATGGGAAATTACAGATATTGGAACGTTGCCAAATTATAAAGGGTTTGTTTGACTGACACAAGGTTGTGTGTGGACACCATATTAACACACAGATTTTATTTTATTTTTATTAAAAAATTGTTTGATTTGATGAAGGTGGGTCTAAATGATAGAGGCAGATTCTCTATCCTCCCATTTCTCATACATTTTCATCTATTCTTATTTTGTGCGGTCACGGTTAAACCAAGTTAATATTTTATAAAGATAATAAGACAAAATATAATAGTAATATAAAATGTTGACGTGACTTAATCGTGACTGTACAAATAGAAAATGATAAGAGTGTATGGGAAGTGGGAGGGCAGAGAATCAGCCTTCCTAAGGGTGCGTTTGGTACGCAAACGGGATGGGACGGGACAGGACGGAACGGAACGGAACAGGACGGGACGGATGTTGTAAATTTTGAAAAAGACAAGGGGCATTTTTGTCCTAAAATGTTAAAAATTTATGTTCCACAGACGTGGAACAACCCCGTTCCAGGGGGAGGTGGAACAAAAAATCATCCAAAACTTGTCCCGTGGAACACCTCGTCCCACTTGTTTTAGGCGTACCAAACGCGGGACGGAACGCCTCGTCCCACCCTGTTCCGTTCCGTCCCGTGTACTAAACGCACCCTAAATGATGATGGTCCAACAACATCATCTTCCACTATATTATTCCATTGCTTTTTTTTTTCTTTTAAATAAACAAACACAACTGCAAATACAAAAAATTATATGGTTTTGGAATAGGGATGTTTTCACATTCTTGTGCAAGTGTTGTAGGATCATATGGATAACGCGTTTGATTGATACTGCCACATGAGAATGCATCATCCAAAAAGGCATACCCACCTTCCACAAATTAGTCTTAAAGTGATTGTATGGTGTATAGGTTTACGTAGATGATATGCTCGTGGACGGATGTGTTTAATGTATTTTGTAATGAAGCAAGGCGAATAGGCGATGGAGGAGATTGAAATCAGCTTAGAGATTGAAGTAAGTAGAAAGTGTGAAGGGAAGATTAAGTTTTCATAAATAGATTTAAATAGTCCTTTTAATGAAAATTCCTTTAAAATACATGTCAGAATAACATTTTCCTTAACAGTTATCCTATAACAAGCATGAAACGAGGTTGCAGAGTGATTTGATGCAATTATTACTGTTCTCTAAGATATATTTTAATTTGCGTTTTCATTAGTACATGTGATTTTATATGTGATATTTCAAAGTGGTGCTATAGAACCTAATCAAAATGCTTCACCAATGTTGTAGTTGCACTTGAGATGATGAGTTTGACCGATTCAAATAGCCGTTTTCGAAGGTAATGCAAAATACGTAGAATGTCAAAGCAAAGTGTCTATTGTGATTAGATTCATGATTCCACAGACGGCGGCCCTCTGTCTGCCGTGATGAAAGAATAAATAAAGAGGTCAAAGTATTTGACGATAGCACCCATGATGGCCCAAGTTGTCGACCATCGAGTCCCACACTCCAAAACACGAGAAAGCAAAGGAAAGAAAAGAGTGCAAAACGATCATGAGAGAGGAATGTAGATGATCTAGGATCTACTAGGACGGACGGCTGTCGATTTGCTTACGTTTTGGAGGAGGATCTCCATTCCTCCAACGCAGACTATACAGCCAAAGGGCTACATTTTCCCAAGTTTTTCATCCTTTTATTATTTATCGATTTTTGGCTGTGATTTACATTCCCAGATATTTTATCATAGTTTCTTACAAATCTTTTGTTTACGTTAACGAAACACTACCGCTCATTCGCCATATGGTATCCTCAAGCGCCAAATAATTCTTCAAATAATGGGTACATGATGTGATGCAAAAATGTTAATTTGCATGGAGTAGGATTCTCTCACACTTTTTCTCTCCATTTTCCTCTTTTACTATTTAAACAGTCACGATTAAGTTACGTCAATATCTTATATTAATTTTTTTTTATAAAAAGAGAAAGACAAAATAAAAAATGTGAGAGGAATGAATAGAAATGAATCAAAAGAGAAAGGAGAGAGAATCATAGTCTAATATGCACGGCAAGGGGCAATCGTGAGGTGTGATTGGATGGAGGAACTCCTGACTGAAAACTGATCGTCTAATTAAGTTTGTACACATTGTTTTGTCTCTATCCATACCAGTACCACCCAAGCCAAGTGTGCCAATTAGGAGCCAGTCCTTTAGGAATCACAATGATTAAATGGTTTGCCTAGCACAAGGCATTTTGAATGAATGTGGGATGCTATTTCAAATATACAAGTTTGTGGTTATAGTGGTAGAGCACTTTATTCTTATACTCATATAGTAGACCTGACATTCGTGTCGTGTTTTTCGTGTTCGTATTATTTTCGTGTCATACCTGATAGCTTAACGGGTCTTGTCGTGTAACACCCGTTAAAATAAGCGGGTAATATGACCCAACCTGAAATCGACCTGTTAATATTATCTGGTAATATGACACGACCTGTTACCCGTTAAGAAAAATATATTTTAAATAAATAAATAATGAAAATGAAAACATAATTTGACCCCAAAAAATGTAAAACATAATACTAAATTTGTATATACATACTACATTGTCACATAAATACTATTTCAAAACATTAATAAATAAATAAATAAAACATTTTTCTTTCGAGTATACATACTCCAAAATAAGAGTCTAATGAAAAAACATTAGTGCATATTACTGTAGACATTGAAATTTCGGTGAAATGAATATTAACAAATGCATTAAAATTACATTTGTAGACATTAAAATTTTGGTGAAATAAATGTCGACCATTGCATTAAAATTACAACATCCACCCGTTTCACATACATCATACACTTCACCAACAAAAATGGACGGTGGTGGACGGTGGTGATTCATTCTCACCAACAAAACGGATGGTAGTGATTCATTCTCAAGGCCTATAAATAGGTTGCTCCATCAAAAGATCAGGGGACTTTTGGACATACGTTTTCTCTACTCTAAAAAAACGGAAGAGAATTTACGTCAAGCCAAGGCCTCGAAAACTCAAGACTCTAAAATTCTCAAGCAAATCTCGAAGGATCAAGAAAGCTCTCTTCATTCTTCATCAAAAAACCACTCCAAGATCAAGCCCCAACGGCCCTTGGATCAATCAAATCCGCAAACCAACATCTTACGGAGATTGAATCAAAGGACCAAATCACATAGAGATTGTAACCCAAACAAATTCATTAATACAAATATTATTTTGTACACGTGTTCTTGTCTCGTTTGTTTCAGGAAATTTTCGTGTTTACAAATTTGGCACGCCCAGTGGGACCGTCTCTACCTCTCATCTCTTTCTCTGCTCAAGAGAACCAAAGCACACCTCCAAAATCAATGGCATCAAGAAAAGATCAAGTTGTTCCCGCACCCAATGCGAAGAACAAGACCGTCCTCGCTGCAGGTGGGGGCATTTCGGAGGTCATAACTCGAAGCAAGGCAAGAGCTCTTTTTGCTGCATCTTCCACTCCCGCATCAACTTTGCTGGAGGAACAAGAGCACTCGAGGCACAAGCCCGTGATCGCCTTAGCTTCGTTGAAGGCGCCAAGGGAGGAAAGCCAGGGGAAGTACTCCGAGTCTCTGCTTGTCGATGCCGACTCGAGCGACAGCACAGCCATGCAAGTCATGACCACATGAGCGACTTCGATCGAGGAACAGCTGGCTCAAATGAATAAAGCGATCGCAAAACTCACACGAACTGTGGAAGAAAAAGATTTGCAAATCGCCGCACTCGCCAGCCAACTGGAGGCACAAGACGTGAAAGTCGACCAAAAGGTTGGCCCAACGAAGAAAAAAGCTGATGAAGAAGAGGAGCCCCCAGTAGAGAAAGCTGAAGAAAAGCGAAAGCCAGACGAAGCGGCGGCGCTCATGGGATCTCTCTCTATCCAACAATTGCAGGAGATGATCGCCAGCATCATAAAGGCGCAGTATGAAGGAAGCTCACATGACTCCGTATTATACTCAAAGCCCTACTCCAGGAAGATTGACGCTTTGAAGATGCCGAGGGGATATCAGCCACCAAAATTCATGCAGTTCGATGGAAAAGGAAACCCAAATCAACATGTCGCCCACTTCATTGAAACCTGCAACAATGCCGGAACAGAGGGAGACTACCTTGTTAAGCAGTTCGTGCGCTCATTGAAAGGCAACGCCTTCGACTGGTACACAGACCTCGAGCCCGAGTCTATCAACAATTGGGATCAGCTAGAAAGGGAATTCCTCAACCGCTTGTACAGCACTCGCCGCACCGTTAGCATGCTAGAGCTAACAAGTACAAAACAATGGAAGGATGAACCTGTTGTCGACTACATCAATATATGGCGTTCATTAAGTCTGGATTGCAAGGATCGGCTTTCTGAAACCTCCGCCATTGAGATGTGTTCAAGGCATGCACTGGGGGTTACATTACATCCTCCAAGGCATTAAACCGAGAACATTTGAGGAGCTGGCAACTCGTTCCCACGACATGGAGCTGAGCATCACCAATCATGGGAAGAAAGAGCTAATCACCGACTTTAAGAAAGATAAGGTGTTCATCCCAAATACAGACAAGACTGGGAAGAGGGCCGCCAAGGAAACTTTTACTGTCAACACTACCCCCATCAAAACTTCATCTGTGCCCAGCAAGGCCTCCTCTACTCCTGTCAAAATTTCTTCCAAGAGCAAAGGGAATGAGGTAAAGAAAAGCGAGCCTCTTCGCACCCAAGACAGGTATAAAAACACCTTGAGGGAGTTGGAACAAAAGACGTACCCTTTTCCCGACTCAGACATGGATGCAATGTTAAATGACTTGCTGGAAAAGAAGGTGATCGAGTTACCGGAATGCAAATGCCCTGAAGAAATGAATCGAGTCAACGATCCTAGGTACTGCAAATATCACCGTATCGTAAGTCATCCAGTTGGCAAATGTTTCATCCTTAAGAAGCTTATCATGAAGTTAGCGCAACAAGGGCGAATTGAACTCGACCTAGAAAACACGGCCGCAACGCACACTACTACGATCGTGTTTAGGTCCCTCGATCCCGTTCCTCTCCAAATGACGCATGACCACTCCCTTCAAAACTCAAGTCACACAGCACCCTCTGCGCAACCATCGCTAGGGGCAGATGACCTAAGTGCGCTTACCGACGATGAAGAAGGATGGACATTGGTGACCTACAAAAAGACAAGGAAGCCAAAGTCACAAGCCGCAAGGCCAAAAGTGAAGGAAGGGAGAAGGCACGGCTGCAACAGTGGGAAACCCAAAAGAAGCGCAAGAACTGCTAAGCCAACATATGCTGAGAAGCCTAGGGGGCAAGGGCCACGCATTCCTATCTCCTTGCGCAAGTACTTCCCGAGCGACTTCTTCCAACAATGCACTATCGCTGCATGTCACGTGGTCGAAATAGAAGTGGAAGAATCTTCAAGAGGCAAAGCTATCGCCACTGAGGAAGACATTACCCTCACACCCAAAGAAAGCTTGCTGGCACGCTCTAACGTCGCAGAGGCATTACGGTCGCCCAAGGAGATGGAGAGAGAACTAGCAGCAGCCTTGGTGAATCCTGACGACCACAAGGTGCAAGAAAGCAATGACGAAGGTTTAAAGCTTCGGACACATGAATATGCCATGTGTTGTGCCGCCCGTGACGTAATCCACTTCACCAATGAAGACTTACTACTAGGATCCAAGCCTCATAACCGTCATCTCTTCGTATCAGGGTACGTGAGGGGGCACAAAGTCAACCGTATGCTTGTGGACGGTGGATCGGCCATAAACATCATGCCAAAGTCAACAATGACCACAATCAGCATCAAGGTGGATGAGTTGGCTCTAAGTCGTCTGCTGATCCAGGGTTTTAACCAAGGAGGACAAAAGGCGATAGGCATGATCCGAGTAGAGATGACCACCGGTGAGCTCAAATCAAGCACGATATTTCACGTGATCGATGCAAGAACTTCATACAGCCTGCTCTTAGGAAGACCTTGGATCCACGAGAATGGGGTAGTACCATCCACCCTCCACCAATGTGTAAAATTCTACCAAGAAGGAGTGAAGGTGATCCAATGCGATACCAAGCCATTCACCAAAGCTGAATCACACTTTGCAGATGCCAAGTTCTACATGGAGGAAGACATGGTGCCAGAAGCTCTTCCAAAAGAAATCAAGTCTACGGGCAAAGCAACACCCAAGAGACAAGAATGGCAAGCCATGCCCAAGAAGCAAGAAAAATAAGTCGTACCATCTTCAAGCAAAAATGATGATGAGCCTGCTAAACCGGCAATAACCAAAAGGAGCAGGACGCCCTCAAAGGGGGCGAACACACCTGTCTTCCTATACATCCTGATGTCAAAAAGAAAGGATGGTCAATCTCCGTTCGAAACGGGGATAAGCAAAGCTAACACGCAGCAACGCAAGGGTGATGTAGAATTGCTTAAGACAAATGCATTTTTACCTCTAACACAGTTAGGCGAAACTAAGATTGCAAGACCACCTCGAGGCTTTATAAAAGCTTTGCCAAAAGAAGTAGAACCAAACTTTCTCCCAACCAAGAGGACCGAAGAAGGTTTCGATCCAAACGCCTACAAACTCATGTCGAAGGCTGGATACGCCTTCATTCCCTCTTCGAATCCCGGAAATGAGGGTTCAGACACTGTCAGTAACAAAGAACGCGGCCTCACCAAGACTCAAAAGAGGCTGAAAGAATATGGTTACGGAGTTGAAAACGACAAAGTAGGAATCGGCTTCACACCAAATGCACCTGTGAAGATTTCAAGCGTAGCAAAAAATGCTAGCACTCAGCACATCAGCGTAAGTGTTGTACAAAGTCAAGAAGAGCTTAATTCCGCCCTGCGAGTATCAGTTTTTAATAGGATGAATCATCCAAGGCTTAGAATATCCGCACTCCATCGCATTGGTGGTCAAAGTCGAACCTCAGTCTTCAAGAGGCTTGAAACACCGACATCCCGAAACTCTGTTTTCAAAAGGTTGTCTAAACCTAAGAAACAAAGCAACACGGCTAGCTCGCCTTCGCGACGGTCGGTTTTGGAGAGACTTGAAGACAACAAGAAGCCTTCTAGAAAGAGGGAGACAACGCCAAAAGAAGAAAGGCTCAACAGGCTAGCAGAAAAAGGCGATATTCGAAGCTCAATTCCTTCAAGGATGAGGCGCCAAGCAGTCTTGGAGATTAACATAAATGGGCCACTGAAAATAAGGAGGCACACCATTATCCATATTGGACAGTCCTTATTCCAACAAGCCCAAGAGGACGACACTAAAGAAAAAGCCCAAGACATCTTCCACATCACAATCCAAGAAGGCAAGGAAGACGAAATCCTTGAAGGAGACGTCACTTCTGCGCCACCACAGCTCGAAGACGGGGGCAAGCCACGATTGATGATCTCAAAGAACTTGACTGAGGCACAAGCGAGGAACCAAAGCTTATCTTCGTAAGCGCACTGCTAAGTACAGATGAGATAGAAGAGTATTACCAACTTCTGTTAGAGTACAAAGACATATTTGCTTGGACTTACAAAGAAATGCCCGGCCTTGACCCTACCATTGCTGTGCATCACCTTGCGGTTAAGCCTGGAACACGACCGATAAAGCAAACTCCGAGACGTTATCGATCTGAGCTTATCCCACAAATTGAGATCGAGATTGACAAGCTAATTGAAGCAGGCTTCATTCGAGAGGTGCAATACCCTAAGTGGATCTCCAACATCGTCATTGTCCTTAAGAAATCTGGACAAATACGCGTTTGTGTAGACTTCCGAGACCTCAATGATGCTTGCCCGAAGAACGACTTCCTCTTGCCGATCATTGAAATCATGGTGGACGCAACCACTGGCCACGAAGCACTATCATTCATGGACGGCTCTTCGGGATACAATCAAATTCCCATGGCTCTTGAAGATGAGGAACTAACAGCCTTCCACACTCCAAAAGGTATCTACTGTTACAAGGTGATGCCGTTTGGTCTGAAGAACGCCGGAGCTACGTATTAGCGCGCAATGCCGAAAATCTTCAATGACATGCTACACAAAAACGTAGAATGTTATGTAGACGATGTGGTGGTCAAGACGAAGAAAAGATCAGATCACTTGAAAGACTTGCGATCAGTGTTCGAAAGGCTACGAAAATACAACCTCAAGATGAACCCGTTAAAGTGTGCATTTGGCGTCACATCTGGAAAGTTCCTCGGCTTCATTGTTAAACACCGCGACATTGAAGTGGATCAATCAAAAATCAAGGCCATCCAAAGCATGTTTGAGCCAAGAAACCTGCACGAGCTGAAAAGTCTACAAGGACGGCTAGCCTTCATTAGGCGTTTCATCTCCAACCTCGCAGGGCGCTGTCAACCATTCAGTCGACTCATGAAGAAGGATGTTCCATTCGTATGGGATGAAGCATGCCACAATTCTTTTGAAAACATAAAAAAATATTTGTCAAGTCCACCTGTCTTGGGGGCACCCACGCCTGGAAAGCAGCTCATATTATACATCGCCGCTCAGGAAAGTTCAGTTGTAGCACTCTTGGCACAAGAAAATGAATCCCAGAAAAAAAAGGATCGGTCTACTACCTCATTCGGACTCTCACCGGCGCTGAGTTAAACTATTCCCCGATAGAAAAGATGTGCCTCGCCTTGGTGTTCGCTATCCAGAAGCTCAGGCATTACATACAGGCCTACACTATCCACTTGGTCGCTAAAGCTGACCCAGTCAAATACGTCATGTCCAAACCAGTCTTGGTCGGGCGACTCGCTAAATGGGCGTTACTTCTTAATCAGTATGAAATCATCTATGTCCCCGCTAAAGCGGTCAAAGGACAAGCTCTAGCAGACTTCCTTGCTGATCACCCAATCCCAGCTGATTGGGAAATCTCAGACGACTTGCCTGACGAGGAGGTGTTCAACATCGACATCTACCCGACATGGACGATGTTCTTCGATGGATCCGCACGAACAGATGCAGCGGGAGTAGGAGTAGTATTCATGTCGCCACAAAGGCAAATACTACCTTACTCCTTCCAGCTAAGCGAATTATGCTCCAATAACGTCGCTGAGTACCAAGCACTGATCATTGGTCTCCAAATGGCAATCAACATGGAAATCACAGCCCTCAAGGTATATGGCGACTTTAAGCTCGTAATCAATCAACTTTTGACTGAATATGAAGTAAAGAAGGATGATCTCGTCCCATACTTTCAGCTGGCAACTCAACTGCTACAAAAGTTCGAGGCCGTGACGCTAGAGCATGTGCCAAGGAAAGAGAATCAAATGGCAGACGCTCTAGCCAACCTAGCCTCAAGTATGACGCTAAGAAAAGATGAAGCTGCAGACGTGCTAGTTTGCCAAAGATGGGTAATCCCACTCGTCACTGAGACGTTACTAGATGATACAAATGTTATCACAGTACTTCCAGTCAACGCTGAAGAATGGAGACAGCCGTTGATCGACTACTTGGAGCATGGAAAGCTTCCAAATGATCATAGACACCGCTCCGAAATACGTCGACGAGCACATCGCTTTCTCTACTACAAAGGAACACTCTATTGACGCTCTTTTGAAGGAGTACTTTTGAGATGCCTAAGTGAGGAAGAGGCCAATCAAGCCATGGAAGAAGCACACTCAGGCGTGTACGGGGCACATCAGTCTACGCCAAAGCTACATTTCCGGATCAAAATAATGGGTTACTACTGGCCAAGCATGGTAAAGGATTGTCTGGAACATGCCAAGAGATACCAAGCCTGCCAGTTCCATGCCAACTTCATACATCAACCACCTGAACCATTACACCCCACAGTTGCTTCATGGCCTTTTGATGCGTGGGGATTGGACGTCGTAGGGCCGATTGCACCAAAGTCATCTGTGGGAGAAGCTTACATCCTAGCGGCTACAGATTACTTCTCCAAGTGGACTGAAGCCATACCCTTAAGGGAAGTCAAGAAGGAAACTGTCGTCCGTTTCATCAAGGAACACATCATCCACCGATATGGTGTGCCTCGCTACATCATCACCGACAATGGAAAACAGTTCTCCAATCAACTCGTGGACGAGCTCTGCGAGAAATACAAGTTTAAACAGCACAAGTCCTCCATGTACCATGCTCCGGCCAACGGTCTCGCAGAAGCATTCAACAAGACATTGTGCAACCTCCTGAAAAAATTGATTGGCCGAACAAAGAGAGACTGGCACGAAAGAATAAGCGAAGCACTTTGGGCATATAGGACGACACACAGGACTCCTACCCAAGCGACGCCTTATTCTCTTGTATACGGTGTGGAGGCTGTTCTACCACTCGAAAGTCAAATCCCTTCACTAAGAATGGTCGTACAAGAAGGCTTGACTGACGAAGAGAATGCAAAGTTGCACCTCCAAAAACTAGAAGCGCTGGATGAAAGAAGGCTCGAAGCTCAGCAGCACTTGAAGTGTTATCAAGCACGACTGTCCAAGGCTTTCAACATGAAAGTTCGCCCTCGTTCTTTTCAAGTAGGAGATCTTGTCCTTGCATTGTGTAGGCCTATCATCACAACTCACAAAACAAAAAACAAGTTCACTTCAAAGTGGGATGGACCTTACGTAATACAAGAAGTTTACACCAGCGACTCCTACTTAATCATGGCGGAGGATAGCGTGAGGATCGGCCCCATCAACGGCAGGTTCTTGAAGCGTTATTACCCCTAAAACAAATGCTCAAAGCTCATTGTCTGCAAGATTCTAAACTGCAAGACACAAAGCTCCTGGCCCGCAAAAGCATAAACTGTGTACGGAAAAATCATCATCAAATCATCATCAAAATCATCATAAAAAAAAAACATCCATCATTCATTTAAACTACGTGATGACTTGATCCCCCCTTAACCGATGGTACGTAGGCAACTTGAAGCCTCAAAACTTCAAGTACAGTCACATCATCAACAAAAACACAAACACTTTGAAGAATAAAGAGTAAATTCAAGAACGAAAATACTTTGATTCTTTAAAGGAAGGAGTCGGCTCTAAAGCCTTGTTACAAAAAATGAGGGAAAAAGGAGACACTACTTGAAAGCTATGTCCCTAAAATTGCGGAGGCGATCCTTAAGTAAGCCTTCCAAAGTCTTCAAAGTCTCGACCTCATTAGGAGACAGGATATGCGATTCCATAGCCGCGCCCTTCTCCTGCTCTAAGCAAGAAATCTCTTCCTGGTACTGAGAAAGTGCAGTTTTCTGCTCCGCGAGCGTTCTTTCGAGATGAGATGATTCGATCTCCAACTGCTCTCGCTCTCGTACTAATGCATCGAGACGCGCTCGGACGGAAGCCAAAGAAGTCTCTGTGGTTTGATAATCTCCCGAAGCGGTTTGCTGAGAAGATCGAACTCGGGCTAGCGAGGAGTCTATTGTCGCAAGTTGTTGAGCTCTAACATCCGGACTCAATTTCTCCAAGGAAATTGCATGCAAAGAAGAGTACTCAGTCGAAGCGGCCATAAGCTCGGCAATCTTGATCCTCAAAGACGAAGAATTAACGTTAAGGTTGTCAATTGTAGAAACAAGCTTCAACAAATCCTCTCTAAGCAACGCAAGGTCTTCCAACGGGCACTTTGAAATCCTGCTCTCAATATGACTTTTGATGTCCATGGCCGCACGAAGGCTGATGCGGCAGATGAGTTGCTCGGTACCGCTAAGGTTCGGCCCTCTCAAAGAGATCTCAGAACTAGCTGACAAAAGTGTTGGGCGCACGACGAAATCTTGCACACCTTCACCTGTGCACGGCAAACTTGGGAAGTTCGGCAGATTTTGAACAAGCTCTGCACCAGGCGGATCCCCGATTTCAGCGTCCGTAGGTAGATCGCCTCCAAATAGCACAGAAGGCCCAACCTAAAGAAGACAAAGAAAGGTGTTAGAAACGAAAGCTAAAATAATGAAAGAATGAGAAGTCATGGAAGGGAGAGAAATACATACATCTTCCTCAAATGACATGCGGCCATCGGATTGAGGGAGCCTGAACACTTCCCTCTTCTTATGACGAAAATTGACATCGCTATCAACTTGAGTGACTTCAAATAGTCGTTTGTTTAAAGCTTGTTGCGCTGCTGCAAAACAAGTCCATATTCGCGCGAATCAACTTCGTCACCCGCCTCTTCAGAAACATCACGGGAAGAAGGCAAACACAAGTGCTGACGGACTGGGACCACAGGTCTATCTTGCAAGGGGGTGGCACTCGCGCAATCAAAAGGTACCAGCTACATATGAACTGCAGAACAACCCTCTTTCGACGCTTCATGACGAAAATGGGAAGAATTGGTATCACTTGCCGTCCCCAAATCCTCATAATGAACCTTCGACCACCAACTCATGTAAGCACGGGTCACTGGATTGTTCTTAAACTCGTCTTTGGCCGACAGAGTGATAGAAGCATTTGTACATGCACGGGTACAAGACTCCCAATGAATATACACGGCTTGCAAGGATCTTGATTGGTCTCTCTCATTCAGCTTACCTGGCACGTTTTGGACGAAACCAAATTGCCTGCTAAAACTGTGCGGATTATATGGCTGAATGATACATCGGCCTTCTTGCCGCAAAGAAACATATCCCGAGCGAAGACTTATGAAATAAGACAAGTCTGAGAAGCGAAGATGCGAATCATCCATGAGGCCTTGCCGCGCCAAGCCAACTCTTGCCAAGCGGTCCATCCTCAAGCCTTCGCAACTTCGAAACAGTGCTTGTGCCTGCGAATCATTAAGACTCTTCGCAGAAAGCACGCCAGAGTACTTCATCATTAGGGGCCCTAACTTAACTGAAGTAGGTAAAGAAGGCCCCGACTTGTCTAAAGTTGACGAAGAAAAATGAGTGCCAAAGTACTCACCCAACCAGTCATACACATAGTGGTAAGCGAGTACCGCGTCACGGTCTTCAGTGTTTGCCGAGTTCGAAACCAAACTTAAGTCGTTGTATATACTAGCTAAGACCGGAATAGCGAGGCTAAAAGATTCGCCTACGGCCATCTTACTAGTAACTTTGAAAACTCCAGGACGGACGAAGTTGACGTCGTCTTTTGGGAAAACAAACTTACAAAGCCAACAAGCTAAGAAAGCGGCTAAGTAAGATTCTTCCAAGTGCTCTAGTGCCACGCCAAGATCCTCAAACGTATTCGACTCGGCAGAAGTACGGCGCCCCGCTGGACCAATGACACCCGATGGGTCCGAGTCTCCTTTAGGCCTGGTCGTCTTGTTGCGGCCACTTTTCTTTGAAGGCCTCTTGTACCTCATGGCACCTCGATACCAAAATCGGATCCATGAAGAAATCTTCACGCCTGACTTACCCGGAGCCTCTTGGAAAAGCTTGTGATATGCCCAAAATAAATAATGACAACTCGCAGGCAATCCGCGACTGTTGCGACAAGAAAACTCCTCCATGCTAGGGACAACTTCGTCATAAAACTTTCCCTGGATCGGCAAGCCTCCTATCTTGTGAAGATCCCTAAGAGAGAGTGACATCTCCCCCCGAGCTGTGTGAAGTGTGTTGGTCGCTGAACACCAATGCTCGAAGAATGCACGAACGACGGAAGGGTGACGATCATAACTGAACAAAGATGCGTATACAGCATGATAAAGGCCCGTCTTGGTAAGGACATCTTTGGAGCGGCTCAAGACATCTTCAAGCCATTCCTAATAAAACTCAACAAAGGAGGCTTCTCCATTAATTGACAGGGTGCCACTCCAAGCCACGGCTCCGTTACAAATACGATCACCAAGAAGCTCGAACAAAACCGGACGGTTGTCATGAACATGGTGCGAAGAATTTAAGATAAGAATCCTCGATGAACACACCCCCTTCTTTGCATTTGGTCGAATGGAGTCTACCACCTCCCAAGATACTTCAGAAGACCATGACTTAATATGCATGGAGTTGTCTTTTGAGGGAAGAACAAGCGCCTTAGGGCCAATCAGCGGCGCGTAAAGCTTCCACGTCGTTCCACTATCTTGCGAATCACCTTCCTTTGCAAGAATGGTGATGGTGTTGCCCTTAAAACACTTAAAAAAATACCATGACCGCAACGAAGAGTCAGCCACAAAACTTCAGCAAGGCAGTAGATAGTGCAACAAAGACGGTGGACGGTACAATGGTGTGCAGCAAATAATGCAGCGACGGCGGTGCAGCAAGCACGGTAAAAAAGAGCAGCTACAAGACGGTCCTTCAAGGCACGTTATGGTTGCAAAGAAACCAAAGTGCCACGCAGTCACACTACGCAACCCCGCAGTGACTACGCAAGCAGTTTCTTGCACCGCACGGCGACGTCATCGCCAAGGGAAAATTGTGACCAAAAGGCATTACATAACTCTTTGTATTCTTGAGAAAACGAATTGGGATTGGATTTGGGAGAGTGAGTGAGATAGAGGGAGGGAGGGACGAGAGAGGAGCAGCTTAGTTCGCTCTAGCAATAGCTCTGCAACCAGCGATTTGAGCTGCTGAAACGCTTAAAATTTTTATCCGAAATTACAAATAAAATTATTTTGTATTATTTAATAAATAAATAAAATATTAATATTTTATTACCAATTGCCAGGGCTATTCAGTGTATGAGTAGAGATGCAAAAAGCGATTACTGTTTATTAAGGGCAGTTACTGTTTACTGAGTGGATAACATAATAGATAGCCCTAGGGACCTCCTCCACCATGGTGGAATTGCTCTATTAACTTCTCCCAGTGCTAAAAGAAGAAACGAAAAGGCTTGTAGGATCATAAAGTGAAAAAATATAGTGCTCAAACTACATTTTTTTAAGAATGGTGATATGATTTGAACTTCATACTTATATCGATATTATGAAATTAATGGACAAACTTTGCAAACGATAAAAGAAGGACTAGGGCACAAGAGATCGAAAAACGCAATCTTTTATCGATATAACAAAATTGTAAGAAAAATACTGTTAAATATGATGAAGAACAATGTGTGTTACAGCACAACTGCAGACGGTCAAAAGCCACGGGACAGATCCCTCCCCATTTGTTCATCATTCGTAGGCAAGTCCTCCTTGGGGAGCCAAGTACAATGTATGGCAGCGTAGCATCATACAATATAATAGGATATATCAAGGGTGAAAAATGCTGACATTTGGTTGGAGTTGTTCAACACTGCAGATGATCTACGTACCTGCATTATCCTTTTCTCCAAGAACGCTAAGGAATTCTGTAAGCATTGAGGGGTAGGTGTCTCCTTCAATATAATAGCATCCACCCTGCAATTCACAATTTTCGCTTGTTAGAGATCACATTCATTCATAACGGATTGGCATTAAATGTATCTTTCGCTGTGTAAAAGAGGTCACTCACCCTGAGCATTTTAGTTTTTTCTTTCTCTTAGTGGACCTTGGGCAGTCTTCTCATCCTCAGAGTCGGAGAGGAACTTTTGCCTGCACATGGAATGTGGCCATTTGATTACAATCTTGTAACGAAAGATCAGCATCCACACACAAAGAGAAGAGAGAAGAGAGAGAAAGAGAGAGAGGGCTCATACTTCTCACGAGATGCTAGCAGCTCAACGATGTTGCTTGGAAGCATCCCTCCATTACCCAAAGATTCTTGGTTTGCTTTAGGTTCAGAGGTATCTTGAACACTTTCAACTTGAGCAAATGGCTTTTGTGTTTTCTTGGGTGTTTTCTTTTGGGCCATTGTCCACGATGTTCTTTTGCTTCACGAACCACCCTATATAAAGTGATATCTTTTCCTTATAAATTTTATTTCTTAGGCAAGTAAATGCAAAATGTTGATAAGAACTCGGCCCAGCCCATCTCAATCAACGAATTCAATTTCCAACATTTACAAAGCAACAAACCGAAACCTTAAAAATAAAAACATTGTTTAGCAAAAGAGAACAAAGTAAACAAGTAAAACCCACCTGGATTTATGCTCTTTCTGGAGCTTTCTAAGTTCTTGGTCTTGTTGAATTCCCTGTAACCATCAACAACGTACGAACAAAGTTCAGAACTTTACTGTCGGAAAAAGAAAATATTGAACTTTGAATTCTCTTCAGAGACTTGGATTACCTGCTCGGCCGTGAGCTCCTCCGGCGCGTTCGAATCGTAATCTTCTCCGCTCGATATCGGATTCCAATCCGTTTTTGTGTTGGGAGAGTTTCAGGCCCGCCTAGGGTTTAAGGTTTAAGGCTTCCATGGAAGACCTGTTGGTGATCCAAATACAAGAAGGAATCCAATTTGAGTTAATATTGGGCCTTGGGCTTGGCTCTTATGGGTTAAACAGTAACACTGCCCCATAAATCCATGGTGATAACAAAGGGGGTGCCCCATTTTATTTATATCTCATTTTATTATCAAGAGATGTAACGGGAGATATGTGAGTTTGAGATCCTTTTTAATTTTTAATCTTTGATTAGCTGGTCCCACCGTCGACAGATGTAAAAAAAGTTGTAAATTTTGTTGTAGCCTATTTTATCTAACAAAGGGTATAGGACCGGCGGCAAGGGGAAAAGAGATTGAGAAAGATGTGCTTTTAGAATTGTATGAGAATGTGTTGTTGGAAAATATTAGTATTTTAGTTCATTTGAATGTTTAGTTTTCTGGGCTTAGCCCGTTAGCATTAGGGTTTTGATTTCTTACCTTTTAGGATTAGGGTTAGTTTATTATAAATAGCATGCTTGTTATTCAGTTAAGAACAAGTTATTCACAATGCAGCCTCTTAGGGTTTTGTAGTCGTTTCGGCATTCCCTTTTGTTTAATAATATTCTTATTTTATTGTCTTGTTCATCGCGCACTCTGATATTCAACTTGTGTGTGTTCTCCCTTCTACATAGTGCCTTTATTATAGTAGTAAAATGAGATAAGATATTCCTTCATCCCTAAGGAATACAAGTTGTAATAGGAAAGGATAACTAGAATCCAATATAATCTAGGATTTACACAATCACACTTAATATCCAAAAAACAAATCACCAACAAATAATCCAAACATAAGGGAAAAAATGTTCAAAAATCACCCCAAAAACAAAGGGAGGGTTTGGCCACTAGGTAAAATTCGGCCCCATTGTTCAATTTTAACTAACTAAAATTGTCTATGTTTAAGATTCTAATCTTTCATAGGGGTGGTATCCTTTTGAAGGTCAGAAACCTCTATCTTTGTAGTCTCCGATTCGTCCACTTGTATGAAGTTTGATTCAAACTTCTTACTATGAGAATGATATTCATTTACAACCTTGTTGGGAGCTCGGCAAACATGAGACCAATGGTCCTTTGAACCACATCGATAGCACATGTCTGCATATATGGTTTCAGGTGCTTTTCCTTTATTCTTGAAGTTCGGGTCCTTGAGAGCGATGTTTTAGCACTTTTGGGCTTTGTTTCCTCCCTTGGATAGGCCTTGACTCTGTTAACCTTGGTGGGATGGCTTCTGGCTGCCCCTACCACGCCTCTTTTGGCGTTTTGGGCATTGATTTGTGCTATAATGTGTTTCAGGCACATCAGTCGCTCTAGTAGGTCGAACTTGATAATTCTTCATCAATAGCTGGTTCTGCTTTACAACAAAAAGTGAAACAGAGATCAAATCCGAGAACTTAGTGAACTTCTTAGCTCTATATTGCTATTGCAGGACAATATTAGAAGCAAAGAAGGTCGAATAGGTTTTCTCCAGGAGATCCTTTTCTATCAAAGTTTCATTACAAAACTTGAGAAGTGATCGAATTCGATAAACTTCATAATTATATTCATTCACAGACTTAAAGTCTTGGAAGCGCAAATGCTGCCAGTCATGTCGTGCTTCACGCAAGAATATGTCATTTTGGTGATCAAAACGATCAACCAAAGCGACCCATAGTGCACGTGGATCCTCCTCAGTAAGATATTTAGTTTGCAGAGCATCATGGATATGCCTTCGAATGAAGATCATAACAGTGGCTTTTTTAGCTTCACCAATAGGATCGTCCTTCTCTTTTTCAATAGCAGGACGCAAGTTCTTTACAGTGAGGTAGAGATTCACAGCTTGAACCCACTTGAGGTAGTTCATTCCAGAGACCTCCAAAGCGGTGAAGTCGAGTTTGTTCAAATTCGACATGTTCCTATTACAATATAGGTGGACAAGATGTGGTTAGTGTAATGGAGAAAAAAAAATCAATCCATTCACATAGGAGTAGAACATACAAGACATGTATTGGTTTAATTTTGCATGAAAAAACTTATGGTTTTCATGGTTGGTGTTTTTAATTGAAAACTTCAGGTTTTCAAACAAGGCATGTTTATAAGAAACTTCAGGTTTCAAAATAATTAAGAACTTCATGTTCATATGTTCTTGCAGGCAAACACAAATATATACATAAATATGCAAAATATAACTATAGGTCTATAATTATAAGTGAATTAGTTATTTGGATTTTGGGCCAAATTAAAGTGTGGGTGAAAAATTATAAAACCCATTGGGCCAAAAATAATTAGGCAAACAAAACTCGGGGCCCAAAAGAAAAATAAGCCCACGAGTGGCTTTAAAAATTGGTGACGTGCATCCCAGGCCCTAGGGTGGGCTGGTGCAGGCAAGCTGGAAAGCTAAAAAAACTTTCATATTGAAGCGAGCCCAAAAAAAAATTATATATATATTTCTTGTTTGTAGGCTGAAAAAAAATTGGGTTGAAGGGAGCTCTAACGCCCAAAGGGCTGAAGCTGTCACCGAGAATGGGCTAAGCCTATGAAAGGCTTGGGTTTTGGAACAAAGCACCCCAGCGTGTGCTAGGTGAGTTTCGCCGAAGAAGAACGCTGGACCTATTGCTTATGGCGGCGTTTGGGGTTTGTTAGGACTCGGGTTGAGTCGTGGTGGTCATCCACGGTGGTGAACAGAGATGATGTAATCTCAACGTTATAACATCCAAACCCTAGAAAATTTAAATAGGAAATTCCGACCAGAGTCAAGTGAATCTCGGTCCTAATTCTGTTGGGGACAACTTCGAGTCATCGGTGTTGATAACCAAAAGGGTCAGGGTAATGGTGTAGGGCATACTTGTGGTGATCATGAATAGGGACGCCATCAATGGTGTTGGGCTTTTTGGTTTATGAAGCTCAATGCTTCTAGCTCCGTGGTTCTCAGCTTGGCGTGGGAAGCCCAGTGACCTAGGTTCAGGTCAGGAGCCGATAGATCAAGCTATGGCTTTACAGAACATCAGTCTGCAAGTTGCAAGCCTGGGTGATGTCGGGGGTTCGAAGAACCCTAGGTTCCCAATCGCAACAAAAAAGTTTTATTTTTTTTAAATTCAATTCATATATAATTCAATTAAAAACATATTTAATTTGATGCATGTACATTTATTTGATACAATTCATGGCAAATATCAAATTCACATAATTTAATAATTATGAATATAATGCATACACAATTTATGTAGAATCTAAAATTCAAAAAATGTAAAGTTGGGTCATGCATTACAGTGAATGTTCATGCTATTAGGGCTGCAAAAATATCGAGATAAAAACCGTTGTTTTGAAAGAACCTGATTGCATGATGATATGGATGAACTGGTTTGATGCAGAAAAAATTCTTCAATGTCAAATTCCTAAACGCAACGGTAGGAGCGTACTGATAACGTGTTGTAACCTATTTTTATTTGACAAAGGGTACAGGGCCTGCGGCAAGGGGAAGAAAGGTTGAGAGAGATGTATTTGTAGAATTGTAGAGGAATGAGTGTGTTATCCCTCCTACATATTGCCTTTATTTATAGTAGTAAAAGGAGAGAAGATATTCCTTCATCCATAAGGAATACAAGTTGTAATAGGAAAGAATAACTAGAATCCAATCTAATCTAGGATTTACACAATCACACTTAAACTAGGAAACTTTACAACAAATTTAGCTTTTTATTTACATTTTCTGATCAAGATATTGTACATTTCTCCATTGAAAAGTTTTCTGACCAACCAAAAATATAAAATACACATTTCAAGGCATTTTACATCTCCCATTAAATATACGAATTTTTTTTTTTGAAATGTCATATGAACTTGTACACATTTTTCAATTTATCATATCACCCTAACTCCATTAAGTTTTACATCCAAAATAAGTCATGTGACTTGTGCTAGGGGTTATTTATGTCATTTTAAGATCTTTTTGCAAGTTCTTTACTTTTCTTTTGTAAAACCTTCAAATTTTGTGTTCAATGGTATTCAAGCGGATCGTTGTGCTCGAGCAACGGCATATGCATCTACAACTCCATTTCTAGCACCAAACCTCAAGCCATTTCTCATATTACAGAGCCCATATAAAATTCGATTTCATGTCATACTAACTAAATACACCCCCTTGTGTATCTTAGCATATTTTGAGCAACCATACGAAAATGCAATGCATGATAATTTCATTGCTACCAAACCAAAAATATTGTTCCATTGCTTGATTATATTCAAATAAAAAACACCAAATACTGAGGAAATATTGCTTAAAGCTCACAACATTGTCTTCATCCAAAAAAAAAAATTGACATTAACAAAAAGTCTAAATTTTCAAATGATTTCCTTCAAATTCTACGGTTTTTAGGTGGCTTTCTTGAATTGTGCACCAACTTGCCTCTTGCATTTTGTTTCACTCTAACCGTTTTACATATAAACAATAGAACAAAAAAAAGAATTGAAAATTCAACAAATGGCATGGGTTATAAAAGCACACACAAGAAATGGACAATGACATAGGTCAAGCGAACTTACATTGGATGCAAATTGTTCTTGTCCCTCATTTGGTGAAGTTTCACTGCCCATATTTCCTCCGGTACATGCTACAAAATGTTCAATAAAAGAGTTACACATACATTTGCCTATGAATGCAAGACTCAAAATTAAAATACCAAAGTTTTCAATGAGCACTCCATTGCTTGTGTTTGCCCACTTTCAGTATTTGGTGAGTTATGGCCAAATTTCATTTGTCAAACAAATTTGTCCCCTCCCAGCTTCTTCATAGGCCTATGAGATTAAATTCCCCAATTCATTTGTCAAACAAGTTTGGCAATGTGTAATAATACTTGGCAATCTTAGTATACTAGCTCCAAATTCCACTACCTTTTCTGTTGATTGTTTAATTATTTTAATAAAGTTAGGGTTTTGTCTTAAATTTTTGTTTAGGGCTCAAAGAAAAGAGGTGGATCTCCTTCGTCTTCAGGACCATTAATGCTGGTGAAGGTATGGCAACCGCTTAGTGGGCCACATAGCACTACCTAGGCGCCTAGACCGCCGCCTAGGTGCTCGCCTAAGCCATCGCCAACTTTCCCTAACAGTTCGCTCCAAATCAACTTAGAAGCCCAGCGCCTAGTGCTTAGGCGGCCGCCTATGCCACTTTTTAGAACACTGGTTGCATTAAACCTTGATTAACGGGTCTCATAGTGTAAGTGGAGGAAAAGCTTGTTTCGCCTCTTTAGCAAAATGCTCTATTCGAGGCTTCATTTCTCCAAGCCGAAGTAACTACTTAATCTTCTTTTCATATTCATCTATTTTAGTTTTGGATGTTGGCACTCCCAGCTTCTTCCTTTTGGTGATCTCAGCCATGATTACAGTGACTTGTTATATTAAGTTTTCTTATATCAACTCTTTAGGTTGGCAAGTTTAAACCGTTTACAGAGCTTTAGCAGCCTGAGCGCGATGCAGAACGTTACATCCGTTGCATTGTCACCTACGCTTTTGAGATTTTAACTCAACCATATAAGCATTAGGAGGCAAGTTATACCCATACCATTGACCATTCTTTGGCTTTGGTGGCTTAAAAGTCCTTGTTGCCGATAATGGACTAAAACTGCCAGAATTACAAGTAAAATACTCCTCATTGTAAAACAGCTCATCGAAATTAAGCTGCTCTCAAATTAGAGGCTGTTGGTTTGCAAACTTGGGAGCCCAATCTGTCGAATACTCAGTCTAGCCTTGTTCTGGGGCTTGGCTAGATGAATATGGGCCAGAGAATGAGCTTGTCCTTATTGCTTCTTGCGGCTCGCCCAAATGTAGGGTTTTTCGACCGAGTGATTTAGCTTCAGCCCTATGATAGTGACCTTAGATTTGCATCGACTACACAATATAATTGTTTCTCAGAGTCGCTAGAAATTGACTCTTGTTGGTGCAATGCATTGGGTAGGGGCGAGATGAGGTTTTAAAGTGGTCATATTTTCATATATTTCATTTGGATTTTGTATATATATGAATGGGTTAAATGCACTAAATTTTATTGTTTTATTTTATAGGCGTCAATACTGGAGTTATGCAAAAAAAAAAAAAAAAAAAAAGTGGAAAACAAGCTTTTTGGATGTCTAGAGTAATTTCAATAGAGCAAGAGATAACTTCTGTATCAAGACAAAGGCATTACAACAAGAAGATAAGAGACATCCATTTTAGAAATCAAATAGACATGAGGATGTTATTCAATGGCCTTTAGGAGAGAACTTACTTACTAGTTTTATTATTTCCGTTATTTTTTCTTTTATTTAATAAGAACTTAAAGTCCATTAGTTAGAATGTTAGTGGGTTATTGATTAGAATTAGCAGGATTTATGATTATTGAGTGTTATATTAAGGAGATTCATTCTCCATTTGATTAAGAGCAAGCCACCAAAAACCACAAAGCAAAATTCACATAGGCTACGGCAAGGAAGGACAAGAGGAAGAGCTACTTGGGATTTTTTCTTTGTTAGGGCTACGATGTAGCCTAATCATGAATATTTAATTGCCTTGTGGTATTGTTAGTATTAAGTTTTTATTCCATATTGAGTATCTTTTGCTATTTGTAATGCACTTGATTTTTAATTTAGATGCTTTATCATTGTCTAGGTTTTAATTGAGTTTATTTGATGCAAGTTAGAGTAGATTCCATACTTAACTGGGGTTTAGCTTCTTGCATTTGATACCATAAACACTTATTTGTATATGCCATGCAATTAGGGTTTATGTGATTTTCCAACGGTTTCCATAGAGCTTAATAGGTGCTTACTTGTTTAAATTCATCTAAATGTGACGGTTAACATGTAAGGATACTTTTGATGCAACCAGATGCCATGGCCGTTGAATAATTTAGGGAAAATCGATCATCAATATTGGGGAACTACTTGAGCATAACATATTAAGGAAATTAAGTAGAATTGGTTACGATGAATTCGGATGCCCTAGGTCTTATTTTCTTATGTTTCAATTTATAATTTACATGCATTTTATTTTCAAGCTTTATTTTATTTCAGTTTAATTCAAAATATCATGTATTTTCCATTAAAGCTTGTACATTACAATTTGTTTCAATTTAGTTTTTAAGAATTTTTAGAATCAATTCGATCTCTGTGGGACAATATCCATGCTTCAATGCTATACTATCATCCGATTTGTATACTTGCGAGCATTAAAATTGTGGATATGGTTCGGCGGTCAAAATGCAGACTTTGAAATGCACTTAAGAATATCCAATCATAAAATGGATTCGGTTTTTAACGTACTGAACTCTGTAATCTGGTGACATCCCAACTCACCGAGAGGCTAACAAGATGACATCTTCCAAAGATGACTGAAAGAAACCTTAGTGACAAAGACTTGGATAAATAACCAACCAAATTCGAAGTTGCTATTACTCTAAACTGAAGGTGCTCTTTAGGGGTGGGCAAAAGGGTTTTTGTCCCGCGGGTCGGGGCGGGTACAGCTGGTTAGGGATGGGTCCAAAAATTTTAAAGCTAAAACAAGGTGGGTTCACAAAATTAACTGGGCGAGGTGAGTCCAAAAGTCTGAGGAAACAGGCCCCCGGCTCGAACCGAGCGATGGAACAAGTCTGTAAATCTCTAGAATCATACTTGACCCAACCAAATCTATCTCTCTTTTGTCGGTCATAAACATAAACCCACCATTCCTATCCCAAAGCCCAAACCCTCAAAATCCACCTTCAAAATTTAATAAAGGTTTAAGCTTTCACTCTCACAGGCATTGAGACAGAAAGGCAGTGAAAACCCACATAGATTTAGATCTAGGAAGCTTTTTATTGGTAGGATTTAATGGGAGACCTAAGAGAAAAAGCTTATGAGTACTTCAACAACTACAGCGACATTTTGCACACGGTGGTCATGATGGATAAAGTCTCTAACTGCCCCAGAGGTTTTGGGTTTGTGATTTTGGTAAATCATGTTGTTCTTGATAAAGTTCTTCAGTATAAGAACACTATTGATGGAGAACATTGAAATTCAAATTCTCAGTTTTTTTTTATATTTTTTATGCTAAACGGTTTGTGATTTCAGAACAAGAAAAAGATGGTTGGAGACTTGAAATAACAACTCGAGACTCTACAGAAGTCGGGCATAGTAGAAGAAGAGTTTGTTGCACATAAGGAGGATTTCTATATAAAAGAACTTGTGCACCCGTAGGAATCGACCTGTTTCATACGGGTTGGGTTAGGTCCAGTTCCACCTTTAAATTTTTATTACCCAATCTGACCCGCCCCATGTTATTTTCAAGCGGGTGAAGTCCGATTTCTACAATTTTTGGCCCCACCCGGCCCGTGCCCACCTCTAGTGTTCATCGGTAGCCTAATTTTACAGCTCTAGTGTTAATCCAAACTGAAAACCTCGCCGGTTGTCAACACAGTGTTGTTAATCCAACTTGAAGATGCGTTGACGAAGTTAGGAAAGTTAGTTTTTTCTCAAAAGGTTTGAGAAGGTTTCACATAGAGCGAGAATTTGCGCAAGGCAATTTTCTGTGTTGGATTGAAAGTCCTTGGAATGTTACAGAATCTCTTCTATTTATAAGAGTGATTTTTGTGTCGATCAATTTATACTGAAGTAGAGTCCCTCTTAGATTATACTTCTCTGGGCATTCCCTGATCCAAACTCTTATCAAGCCATCCTGATCTACGTAAAGAGCTAGGTACTACTACTGGATCTGGGACTCTGAACTTAGTCCCTTTTCTGTATTCAATTCACTCTTGGTCTTGATCAGTTATGAACCTAGATATTGGAATATTACGAATCATATCAATGTTTACGCTGATCCTTTAACAAATGACTCAGTCAAATCATTTTAACCTGACTCCCCAAGAGTTCTTCACCCATTAGGATTCGGCTATCCTATAATGGGTTGGACTTCAAGTTTCAGAAACATAAGACATGGGCTGAAAATTTTCGCTCTTTGTCAAGCTTACAGTTACATTCAGCTCAAACCAAGTATTTTTAGTCCAAACAAAAGCATATACCACATAATAACATAAGATAATATTGGTTAGAAAATTGTTATTGGGACTTCAAAAAACTCATTTCACACTCCAAACTTTCTATAATTATAAAGAAAATTATACTTATGAAGAGTGTAGAATGAGATTTTTGGAGTGCTAATAACAATTTCCTATTGGTTATTCAATTGTTTCAGTGAATAATGTAAATGTTCCTATTCATCTGTACTACACATCTTGAAGCTAGTGTAATACAATTTTTTTTTAAACAATATATACAAACTAACTCTTAGAGTGCAAGTCAGGCTTACAACATGACACAAATTAAATCTTACAACATGACACAAATTAAATCTACTCTTGTATAGTTCAAATACACTTTCTATATTTACTATAGGCTTATTTGTAGCTACGCCTATTGGAATTCGACTTTAATCTCACTTTGTTCCTTGTAACTCAAAAATCGTCACTTTACTTCTTGAAACTCAAAGTTCGCTCCACTTTGCCTTATGAAACTCGATTTTAATCGCATTTGGCCCTCTGAAACTTGAAAGTTGTATCTATAAAACTCAAAATTCGGTCCACATTGCATTAGATTTGTTAATTTCTAATGTGAGTTTGATTTGGGTACGCCAGGCTAATTAATTTTTTTTTAATCTCTTCAATTTCTTTTAAACTTAATATTCTATTGTTATTGAATGTTAAAGCATAATAAAAAAATTCACCAAAAAAAAAGCATAATAAAAATTTATAATCAAATTTCTTGCACATGTGACATAGTCTTATTGGGAGAAAGAAAGTTCACTAGCCAAAGTGAAATAAATTTTGAGTTTCAATAACAAAATGCTGACTTTTGAGTTACAATGAGCAAAATAAAGTTTCAAGGGAAAACCTAAAAATAAGTTTTTACTATATACAGGGGTAGATGCATGACATAATTTTTTTACACAACTTTTAATGCACATTTTTGTGGAGTTAATTATGTGATGTATTTTAATTATTTGAATCGTCTATCCTTTAAAAAAAATCATTTATCTATCATCATTGCAAAAAAAAATTAGACAACCCTTAAACCATTAATCCAACGACCATATGGTTTCAAATTTGAATTTTGGTAGACATGATCTTCTAGGAAAGATCTAAAAGATAGATTGTTCGAATCGTTAAAATACATTACAAAGTGAGCCGCATATAAACGTGTGCTAAAATTATGTAAAAAAAAATGATGCCACGAATCTAATCCGTAGGGTTACAGTGATGTCACGAATCCGATCCATAGGTTCACTACTTGATCTATTGAAATACAACCAACTTTTTATCAGTTCAAACTTTTAGTTAAAATTTAACGTCTGAGTCAACTTATTTACCTCTGAAACAAATCGTTTTACTTCCTACTTGCAACATATGCTCTGCTATTTTTATCCACACATCCTTACCACAATCATCATCCAACCACCAAGGACCAATTTTGGTCCAATTGACTAAGTCATAATCCAACTTATAGCTTTCACCTTTTTCATCGTAACCGCACTCTTTCCCGTAATAAATCCATTTATATTGGCGGGTAAATCCACCGTGACGTCACATGATTGGCCAGCCCATCATCCACAATGGCTGCCAAAGAAAATCTAATTTTATTGTATTTTTTACTAAAAAGTTAAAAAAGGTAAAATCCCAGCCTGTTACTGCTTTTCAAAGCTTTCGGCTTCCTTCACACCTGGTTTTTCCTCTTTTATTCCATTTATTTGTTCACCATTATATGTAAACCATGAAAGGCTCGACGAGAGGCAACCGCATATTCTCCGAAGAGAACAGCAATCGTGGCCAAAAGTTTGACAGGTTAAAGAACTCCCCGGAACACGAAGACTCGGGTTTTACGACCCCCCCGAGCTACGAGCCAGACTCGATGGTGGCGGAGGACGCCGCTTTGTCTCCTTTCAATAAGTCTCCATGGTCTGCCCATATGAACAACGACAATAATAATAATAATGCTTCAGAAACGGCCAACGACAACTTCTCCCCCAACGTTCTCATGGGTGCGTTGGTTCGTGAAGAAGGACACATATACTCGTTGGCCGCCTCTGGAGACTTGTTGTACACGGGTTCGGATAGCAAGAACATTCGGATTTGGAAGAAGCACAACGAGTATTCAGGGTTCAAATCGAATAGCGGATTGGTTAAAGCGATAATCATAGCGAAGGAGAAGATCTTCACCGGTCATCAAGACGGGAAGATTAGGGTGTGGAAGGTGTCCACCAAGAACGCAACTCACAAGCGAATAGGAACTTTACCTACGTTGAAGAATTACATAAAGTGTTCCATGAAGCCGAGTAATTACGTTGAAGTGAGAGGCAAGAGCAAAGTCCTGTGGATCAAACACATTGATTCCATCTCATGCTTGAGCTTGAGCGAAGATCATACGTTACTTTACTCTGCGTCGTGGGACAAAACATTTAAGGTTTGGAGGGTTTCCGATTTCAAGTGCTTGGAGTCGATCAACGCTCATGACGACGCCGTCAATGCGTTGGTTGTTGGATTTGATGGGTTGGTCTTCACCGGTTCTGCAGACGGAACGGTTAAAATTTGGCGGAAAGAGTTACAAGGAAAAGGTACTAAGCACTTCTTCTCCCAAACGCTTTTAAAGCAGGAATGCGCAGTCACAGCCTTAGCTGTGAACCCGGACGCCACAATCATATATTGTGGCTCGTCCGACGGACTAGTCAACTTTTGGGAACGGGAGAAGAACCTCCAACACGGCGGTGTTTTGAGAGGCCACAAGCTGGCGGTTCTGTGCTTGGCCACGGCTGGGTGCTTAGTATTCAGTGGCTCCGCCGACATGGGGATTTGCGTGTGGAGATTAGGCCCTGACGGGGAGCACATTTGCTTGTCGGTGCTGACGGGGCACACGGGGCCGGTGAAGTGCTTGGCTGTGGAGAGAGATCACGATCAGTCGACGTCTGGAGAGACGAGGTGGATCGTATATAGTGGGAGTTTGGATAAGTCGGTGAAGATGTGGAGGATTTCGGAGCAAGCGCAGCCTATGGTGCCGAACCAGAAGCACCAGCACTACACCTCCGATGGGTATTGTGTGCCAATGTTGAGCTCGGCGCCTAGCTTTGCTTCTCGTGGAGGGAAAATGGGTTCAAGAAGATTCTAGGTTTTGATATGATTATAATCAATATATGATTGTGCTGTGTGATTAATAGTTGTGAATTTATGCATGCATGCATGCTTATACCAGTTTTTCTTGATCCAAATATTGTTCATGGATAAGATTGAACTCGGTGGATTTTGAATCATGTCATTGGTAAAGCTAAAGTTTTCGACATGTGGATTGTGGAATTCCAAATATTCACCACAAATTACATACATATGCTTGGGAAATGTTTATTTGCGTAGTTCAGTATTTGTTCTTCAACTTTTATCATCTTTTAATTTTTACGAATGACATTAAGAGAAAATCAATCAAACTTATTAGGACCTGCATCTGCATGAATACTTTTAGATAACTAACTGAATTACAAACAGTTTTTTAATCTCTATCATATTTATAGTCATAAGAAGATAAACGTACTTATGAAAAGTAGCAAGAAATATTAAGCTCTATCAAGTATTAATCTCAAATTTTCCTCCATCCAAATCAACAAATTATTACACTACGAAGAGTTTAAAGCTCGAATTTTGCTTGTCCCACACATATAAGCCTCGTCAAGTTTTTGCCAACAAGGTTGAGCATAACTAATATAGCTTGAACATTCTTTTACTCTACCGGGCTCAATTGACATGCGGAGTTATTTTACATTAATCCTTATTGAATTTTTTTGTGTTTTCATATATATGATTTGACTTTCGTGTTTTACACGCTAATACATCTTGTAAAATAGAATCGCGACAAAATTATGAAAGTCAACAAATTAGGAAGTGAAATCTTACCAAATTATGAAGATACCCTTGTTGTGTTAAATATTATATAAATGGAAAACATGGAAGCACCAAGATAGAGAGTTTTGATGGCTCGAAGAAACTTAACCAACCTAATTATTTTCTGTCTACTTTATAATGATGACTGAGACTTTACACCTTCTTTGATATATGAATGCTAACTAAGTCTTCTCATTAAGCGTGAAAATATACATATAATTAGCAAATCTTCGAATATCTTACTTAAAATATTTAGAAGTATTCAATAAGGTCTTCCATAATAAGTCGGAAAAAATGAGTGTACACTAATATATTAGACTCATATATGAATCACATTTTTACATTGGGCCGCAAAATTTAAGTTTGATATAAATTTATTAAAATCATGAATTTGTTGCAGTCCTATTTAGTATAGGAATGTGATTGTGTAAAATCATAATAGATTAGGAATGTATCTTATATTCCTATTAGGAGTAGATTACTCATTAAGTATTGTAATCCTTATGGGAAAGGGTTTGTCCTTTCTACCACTATAAATAGAGGCACAATGGGGTGAATTAAAACACACCTCACAATTAAATCTTTCTCTCTTCTCTCTAAAGTGGCCGGCCTCCATCTCCCTCTCTAACCCTAGATCGCTCAATCAAATAGGCCTACAACACGTTATCAGCACGCTCTTGCCAGAAGCTAAAGAATTGACGCATCGTTGGAGAAGGCTTTCATCCACCAAATATTCAAAGGCTTATTCGTTTTCTGCTAATCAGGTACGCTTAAAATAAATGAAGATATTTGAAACGTCCATGAAGCATGAAAACATTCCCCATGATGCATGAACCCCTCTATGTTTATATTTTCCTTTCGATATGTATATTGTATATGTTCATATATTTGTCAATATATATCTTTGTTTCATGCATCGCAAAATTAAATTGCTATGTGGAATTTGTGAGTCAAATTATAAAATTAAATTAGAAGCAAATTAGGGTTCCTAAACCCTAAAGGTTTTGAAAAAAAATAAATTTGGGCAGGATTTGGTGCGGGTGCCGCACCATCCTTATGCACTGACACCAGGCTTTTGCCTGAGGGAGACCAGACGGGCCTGCAGCCCTCATCCCTTCGGTCCCATCACGCCAACCCAGTTTCCTGGGCCTTCCCTGTGTCACGGCCTGCACATGGGCTTCGCCCTACGGCCCGCATATGCCAGCCTGGTGGCTGGGCTTTTCCCGCGCACACCAGAAGGCCAGCTTTCGCTGGGCCTTCCCCCGTAGCCCTATCAGCCCAAACCCAGCTCGGCTGGGGGTTTGCCTGTCCTACCCGTGGCCTGCAGCCACCATCCAATGTTTTGGAGACTTGTTTTATACTTAAGACACCCAAAACCATGCCCAAATTATTTTGGGGCTATATTTTCGACCCAAAAATATTATTTTAATATTATTTTGCTTCTACAATCGACCCCGTATGGCCCGATTTATTGAATTAATTAAAATTGACCTGCAGTTCATTAATCTGATTATGAATCCAAAATTATTGACCTGAAGATCATTTTTGGACATTAACGATTCAATAATTTATTTTTATACTTTGAACCGTCACATACTTTCGTAGTAACGAAGCTCTCACACTTGAGTTCCCGAAAAACCTCAAATCCACTATATGTATATTTGTATATTGTATTCTGTGTTTCTTGCAGGAACCTCTCATTATGAACTAATTGTTCATAAAACTAAATTGAACCTGTAGTTTCAAATTTAGTGCCTTTGAAACCTGAAGTTTTCATTCCAAAACATACCACATGAAACCTGTAGTTTTCATGCATGATTTAAACCAATACATGTCTAAAGAACCTGTATGTTCTACGATATATGTCTATGGCTTACCATATGACTACTCACGTTTTTCTCCCTCTGTTTTAGGGACATGTCGAACTTGAACAAGCTCGATTTCTCCGCTCTAGAAGTTTCTGGAAGAAACTATCTAAAGTGGGTTCAAGACGTGAAGCTCCATCTAACTGCAAAGGGTATTAGAGCCACCATCGAGGCACCTGTCACTGACAAACCTGTTGACGAAGCTCGGAAGGCTACTGCAATGATCTTCATCCGAAGACACATCCATGATGCACTGCAGACCGAGTACCACGCTGAGGAGGACCCACGCACCCTCTAGCTTGCTCTGGCTGACCGTTTCGATCACCAGAAAGACATCTACTTGCCTAAAGCAAGACACGATTGGCAGCATCTTCGCTTCCAAGACTTTAAGTCTGTGAATGAATACAACTCTGAAGTTTGTAGGATCCGTTCATTGTTGAAATTCTGTAAAGTGGAACTTACCGAATCAGATCTCCTGGAGAAGACCTATTCGACCTTCCATGCCACCAATATTGTCCTGCAGCAACAATATAGGGCACAGAAATTCACCAAGTTTTCGGATCTAATCTCTGTTTTACTTCTCGCTGAAAAGTAGAACCAACTTTTGATGAGAAATCATCAAGCTCGACCGACTGGCTCGAACGCTGTGCCTGAAGCACATGCCATATTTTCTCGCAGCCATAAACGACGTACGAATCGTCGTGGTCGTGGTAATAGGCAACAAGCTCCACCACGAGCCCAAGGTCAACAGAGAGCCGCACCTAAGGGAAGGATTGTGACCCAGCAGCGTCCACCACTCGCCCCTAAGGTCTCAAACTTCAAGAACAAGGGCAAAGCTCCCGGTCAGTCTGCTTCTACTGAACTGGACATGTGCTATCGTTGTGGATCAAAGGATCATTGGTCACGCGTATGCCGAGCTTCCCCTGAGGCTATTGCCAAGTATCATTCACATCGTGAGTCTAACTTTGCAGCTGTGGATCGTCCGGAAGATGCAACCACATCCATGGAGATATCGGATTTTCAGGAGGCGTCAGCCCCTATGGAAGAATAAATTAGACATGTTTTTAGAGTGTTTACCCCTAGTGGCCGAACCCACTAGGAGTGGCCGGCCCTACACCCTATTTATCTAGGTTTATGGTTTAAAATTTTGAACAATTTTCCTAAATATTTGGAATAATTTGTTTGGTTTTGATTTGTTTTGAATTATGGATTATTATTTGAATGGATATTATTTTCTCGAATTGCTTAATTGAATGAATGGACTTATATTTATGCATGTGACCAATTCAATCAATTTATTTCTAGGTATGTCTAGTGGGGAAGTTAGTTGTCTGGCAGATAGTGCAACCACGCACACCATCTTGCGTGAAAAACACTATTTTACTAACTTAATACCCCAGAAATCTCCTTTGACAACCCTCTCAGGTCCATCCAACCTGGTTGAAGGATACGGAAAGGCACGTATCATGTTGTCTAATGGTACTATCTTGACCATTAAGGAGGCACTCTATTCTCCACGTTCCGGAAGAACGTTGCTGAGTTTTAGAGATATTCGAGATAATAAATATCATATTGAAACCACTGAAGATCATGGTTCTGAATTTCTTTGTATCACTTCATACGAATATGGCCAGAAGCGTATTCACGAGAAGTTGGAACGTATGCCGAATGGGTTGTACATCACAACCATTCGGGGCATAGAAGCCCACAGTGTGGCCGGCCCTATGCTTGAGTTCCAGGACACTTTGTTGCTTTGGCATGACCGTTTGGGACATCCTGGACGTGACATGATGCACCGTATCCTCAAATCATCACACGGGCACAAGTTACATCCTCATGTAGGACTCCCACCATGCAAAGCGTGTTCTTTGGGGAAGTTGAATACTCAACCCTCATATACAAAGATTATTCATGACCCTCCTAAATTTCTTCAGAGGATTCAAGGGGACATTTGTGGACCAATCCAACCAACTTGCAGACCATTTAAATATTTTATGGTGTTGGTTGATGCATCGACACGATGGTCACATGTTTGCTTGTTGTCCACACGCAACGCCGCGTTTGCTAAACTCCTAGCTCAAATTATTAAGCTAAGGGCTCACCACCCTGATTATCCGATTAAGTCGATTCGATTGGATAACGCTGGAGAGTTTACGTCACAGACCTTTGACGATTATTGCATGTCAGTAGGGATTGATGTGGAACATCCTGTACCCCATGTTCACACCCAAAACGGCCTGGCAGAAGCTTTCATAAAGCGCCTTTAAATGATAGCTCGGACTTTGGTTATGAGAACCAAACTGCCGGTATCTGCCTGGGGCTATGCAATATTGCACGCAGCCATGTTGGTCCGCCTGAGGCCCACCGCTACCCAACCACATTCACCGTTACAGTTGGTCACTGGATACGAGCCTGACGTCTCGCATTTACGGGTGTTTGGGTGCGCCATTTATGTGCCAATAGCGCCGCCGCTACGTACCAAAATGGGTCCTCAGAGAAAAATGGGAATCTATGTCGGTTATGATTCGCCATCAATTGTTCGATACATAGAACCCTTGACAGGAGATCTTTTTACCGCACGTTTTGCGGATTGTCACTTTGATGAGACAGTCTTCCCGGCGTTAGGGGGAGATAAGCATGCTAACGTTCCCGTAGAACACCGCGAATTGTCGTGGTATGCTCCCACTATGTCTTATTTAGATCCCCGCACTGCTCAGTCTGAAACTGAAGTGCGTCGAATTATAGATCTTCAGAGCATTGCTCAAAGCATGCCAGATGCTTTTAATGATCTAGCTAAAGTGACAAGATCACATATACCCGCTGCAAACACACCTGCAAGGATAGATGTACCCCGTGTACGTCAACAACCCGCCTGGGAAGGCCGGACCGTCCCCGAAGAAGGGGAGGCCGCAACTTCCACGCGGCACGGTACATTGGCGGCTAGCCAATCATCTGCTCCGACCCTGAAGCGTGGCAGACCACCTGGTTCAAAGGATTCACAACCTCGGAAGAGGAAAATGGCACCAACTAGTGACCCTAGTTTGAATCCTACCATCGCTCACTCATCCGTTCCAACGCATGAGGTTATTCTAGATTACGGTGATGCTTCAGATGAAACATGCCGGCCTCCCGAGAATCGCGAGATTTCGGTCCATTACACAGTATTGGATGAGGTTTGGAATAGGAATGAGATGATCGTCGACGACGCATTCTCGTATTTAGTAGCTACTGACATCATGCTTAGCGATGACATTGAACCACGTTCCATCGATGAATGCCGACGTAGAACCGATTGGTCAAACTGGAAACAAGCAATCCAGGTCGAACTCGATTCGCTCGTGAAACGTAAAGTGTTTGGACCAGTCGCTCCTACACCACCACGTGTGAAGCCCGTTGGCTACAAGTGGGTTTTCGTGAGGAAGCGTAATGAGAAGAATGAAATAGTGCGATACAAAGCACGCCTCGTAGCGCAAGGCTTCTCTCAACGCCCTGGAATTGATTACGAGGAGACGTATTCTCTGGTAATGGACGTCATAACGTTCCACTACCTAATCAGTTTGGTAGTTTCCGAAAAACTGAATATGCAGCTTATGGACGTGGTAACCGCGTATCTTTATGGGGATCTAGATACGGAAATATATATGAAAGTTCCAGAAGGACTTCCATTGACTGGCTCAAATAGTTCTAGACCACGGAACACTCTCTCAATTAGGTTGAGGAGGTCACTCTACGGATTGAAACAATCCGGGCGGATGTGGTATAACTGTCTGAGTGAATATTTGACAAGTCAGGGTTATGTGAACAATGAACTATGCCCATGCGTGTTCATAAAGAAGTCACATTCCGGATTTGCAATCGTTGCATTTTATGTCGACGACATGAACCTCATTGGGACTCCTGCAGAGCTTGAGGGAATTGCTGCACACTTGAAATCGGAATTTGAGATGAAGGATCTTGGAAAAACTCGATACTGTCTCGGCCTGGAGATCGAGCATTGTTCGGATGGAATCCTAGTACATCAATCGAACTACACCCAAAAGGTGTTGCGTCGTTTTAATGAGGATAAAGCGAAGCCTTCGAGTACACCAATGGTCGTTCGGACTCTAGATGCTAAACGAGATCCCTTCCGTCTAAAGGAGGATGAGGAAGAGATTTTGGAACCTGAAGTTCCTTACCTGAGTGCAATTGGGGCTTTATTGTACTTGGCTCAGTGCACTAGACCCGACATCTCCTTCGCTGTTAATCTTTTGGCAAGATACAGCAATGCGCCCACACGCAGGCACTGGAATGGTGTTAAAGACGTTTTCCGCTACTTCAAGGGTACAACGGATTTGGGTTTGTTCTATACCCACGAATCACCGAGTGTTGCCGCCCCTTACGGTCCTCGGGATGGTTCTCGCCTTGTTGGTTATGCAGATGCTGAATATCTATCTGACCCACATAGAGCACGTTCTCAAACGGGTTATGTCTTTACCGTTGGAAACACCGCTATATCTTGGAGGTCTACCAAGCAAACACTAGTGGCTACTTCGTCGAACCATGCTGAGATTCTCGCCCTACATGAAGCAACGCGTGAATGCTTTTGGCTGAGAGAAGTTATGGAACATATCCGAAGTACTAGTGGTCTTACATCAGTTGTTGAGTTTCCTACGACGATCTTTGAAGACAATGCCGCATGTATCGAGCAGTTAAAGAAATGATACATCAAGGGAGACAACACCAAGCACATAGCGCCAAAGTTCTTTTACTCACACCAGCAGCAGCAGCATCAGAACATTGAAGTCAAGCAAATCCGTTCCCAAGACAACTTGGCCGATCTCTTCACCAAGTCATTGCCCAAGTCTACTTTCCAGAAGCTCGTCCAAGGAATCGGTATGCGTAAATTATCTGAGTTAAATCGCTTGTAGTTCTCTTATTTAGAAGTTATGTCTAACTCAGGGGGATTATCTAGAAGTATACTCACATGATCTTAATGTACTCTTTTTCCCTACGATTAGGAGCATTTTTCCCACTGGGTTTTTGCTACCTAACTAGGTTTTAACGAGGCACCCATCCTGGGATGATCATACTCCATTGAGTTCACTACCTTCGTCCAGTTCGATGAGTGTTTAGACATGATGCATACTTTCTTACTTTTCTCCTTAGTCTATGGGTTTTGCCTATCTTGGGTTTTACCATAGTGAGGTTTTTGTGAGTTTTTACAAATGCATACTTCAACGTAAATATGAGACTCGCGAATACCCGTTGTGCCGACGACTTCATCAACTATTCAACCTTATCTGCTGAAGATCTGATGCGATGGTGCTTTGAGTATTTACACACTCAAGGGGGAGTGTTGCAGTCCTATTTAGTATAGGAATGTGATTGTGTAAAATCCTAATAGATTAGGAATGTATCTTATATTCCTATTAGGAGTAGATTACTCATTAAGTATTGTAATCCTTATGGGAAAGGGTTTGTCCTTTCTACCACTATAAATAGAGGCACAATGGGGTGAATTAAAACACACCTCACAATTAAATCTTTCTATCTTCTCTCTAAAGTGGCCGGCCTCCCTCTCCCTCTCTAACCCTAGATCGCTCAATCAAATAGGCCTACAACAAAATTCAATATATTACACTCACGAGTTGAATATATCAAACTCTGATTCCGGTATCAATATGTTGTTGACTCTTGCATGCAGTTAATTTTAGGTGAGTAAGCTCCCTGGCTCTCTGTCTATTGGCTCTTGCATCCAAATTATTTTAGGTCGGTTTAGGGACCATCAGATCTAGAGAGTCAAAGATGAAAACAAGTGGATGAATATATAGTAATTACCGTATATTCGACTTTTGTGAATGTATAAATTAAACTCAAAGTGCTTTGTTTAGGAACCAAATTCACGTGAATTGTTTTTATTACAGTCACTTTACCCGTACTCCTCTTAATTTTTTACCGTTAGATTGAATGAATTGAAAAATATCAATTGCCAAAAATTAAGAGGAATGTGTGAGAAGTAAAAATTAATGTGTGAATACCACTTTCCAAAAATAATTACTCAACATCAGTCAAATGAGATCATCTCGTGTTTGATTTCCTAATTTGGTTACAATCTAATAAATGTATATATATATATATATATATATATATATATAGTTCTAAATAGGTAAAAGTTAGAGAGATAACTTTTGCTAGGGACATGAGCGAAGCGGGTGCGAAATATCACACTGTAACTTTAGTACATATAACACAAAAGATGGCAAATAAAGAGAAGGAGGGATATTGATATTATTTCTTTTATTCTTTCTTTCGCAGTGTGCATTTTGATAACACACAGAGTGCTCTATTTATATAGCAACTCTCGTGACAACCATCCAAACAAAAATGATTACATTTTGAAAGTATCACACAACCACTATTCCCAAGTCTTCATTACTTTGTGTGGGCATTCATTCATCCACTAATTCTACAACACTTCCCCTTGGATGCCCACATATCAACATCAGTTGCCTCGTTAAAACCTTGCTCGAAAAACCCAGTGGGAAAAAATCATAGCGAAGGAAAAAGAATACAACTTTACCTGGATCGTTGATATAGTGTTAAGCATGCTTATGTTGCCTCGTTAAAACCTCAATAGGAAAAACCCAGTGGGAAAAATCTTAGTTGAAGGAAAAAGAGTACAACATGCATGTATCATGAATGCTCCCCCTAATATGTATCTCCCCCTAATTCCGCATTCTTCAAATTTAGCTGATTGGTAAGCCGACGTAATCCGATACTCTGCACTAGCTTCTAAAACGTGCACTTTGGTAGAGATTTGGTGAACATGTCTGCCAGATTTTCATTGGAACGGATTTGTCTGACTTCAATAACTTTAGCCTTCTGAAGCTCATGTGTACTAAATTTTTTTGGAGATATGTGTTTAGTCTTATCATCCTTAATGAATTCTTCCTTCATTTGGGCAACATAAGCTGCATTATCTTCATAGATAACAGTTGGAGTGTCTGTCTTTGAAGTTAGACCACATGAATTCTGAATGTGATTGATCATTGATCTTAGCCAAGAACATTCATGACTTGCTTCATGTAAAGCAAGTATTTCTAAGTGATTTAAAGATGTAGCAACTAATGTTTGCTTTGTTGAGCGCCATGAGATTGTTGTATCTCTATTAGTGAACACATATCCAGTTTTTTAGCAGGTTTTATACGGATCAGAGAAAAAACTAGGATCTGGTCATTTGTGGATTTCTCTGAGTAAAAGAGACCCATGTTTGTTGTCTCACGAAGGTATCGCAAAACTTCTTTGACTCTTTTCCAATGATGAATTGTTGGAGTAGAGCTATACCTTGTTAACAAGATAACTGAAAAAGCTATAGTACATTGTGTTAAATACAATAAAGCACCTATTGCACTCAAATATGGTGCTTCTGGACCAATGACCATTTCGTCATCTTCTTTTGGACGAAAATGATCTTTCTTAATGTCCAAAGAACAAACGACCATTGACGTGCTGAGTAGATAAGCCTTGTCCATGCCAAATTGCTTCAGGATTTTTTCAATGTAAGCTGATTGATGGACCAAAATTCCAATAGCACAATGCTCGATCTGTAGGCCGAGACAATATTTTTTTTCCAAGGTCTTTCATTTCAAATTCGCTTTTAAGATATTCTGCAGTTTTATTGAGGATTTCAAGGGTTCCAACTAAGTTCAAATCATCGACATATATTGCCATTATAGCAAATCCATAATTGGATTTCTTAATGAACACACAAGGGCAAATGACATTGTTGATATACCTTTCTTTGATCAAATACTCACTGAGAGGATTATACCACATTCGTCCATATTGTTCGTATCTAATTCTCCATATAGATATGCAGTGATGACATCCATAAGTCGCATGTCAAGTTTTTCTAAAACCACTAAACTTATTAAGTAACGGAACATAATTGAGTCTATTACAGAAGAGTATGTCTCCTCATAATCAATTCCAGCTTCTTGTGAAAAGCATTATGCAACTAGTCGTGCTTTATATCTTGCAATCTCATTTTTCTTATTGCACTTTCTTGTGAATACCCATTTGTAACCTAAGGGGTTTACATCAGGCAAAGTTTGGACTACCGGTCCAAAAACACTTCGCATTTCCAAGGAATTTAATTCTGTCTGGATTGCATCTTTCCACTTAGGCCAATCTTGTCTTTGTTTGCATTCATCAACAGAGCGGGGCTCAATATCATCACTTAATATGATTTCAGTGGCTACTGCAAATGTGAACATATGGTCGATTATTATTTCATTCTGATCCCACAATTCATTAGTACATGCATAATTTATGGAGATTTCTTTGCTTTCATGGACCTCTATCTCTTTAGGGACATGTGTCTCGTCAAGAACATTTTCTTTTTCTGAAAGTACAAAATCATGAATTGTGGATTTATCATTCATTCTTTCTTCTTGAATGATTTCATTTGGATTCAGTTGTGCCCTCGTATTTCTCTTTTGAATGGCTGAATCTTTTGAACTGGGGGGGGGGGGGTCTATCACACTTCAGGTATACACCAGATGAATCATTCGCTACCACTTTATTTTGTTCAAGAGGGACATCAATTCTTGCAGGTGCATTTGCAGCTGGTATATGTGATTTTGTCACTTTCATAACATCATTAAATGCATCTGGCATTTGATTAGCAATACTTTGAAGATGAGTGATCCTTTTTCACTTCATTCTCACATTGAGTGCTACGTGGATCAAAATGAGACAAGGTGGGTGCAACCCATCTCAACTCTTGCCGTTCTTTTGGAATGGTATTTTCTCCCCCCAATGACGGGAAGATTGTTTCATTAAAGTGACAATCAGCAAAACGAGCTGTAAGCATATCACATGTCAAGGGTTCCAAATATCTAATGATAGATGGTGAATCAAAACCCACATAAATTCTCAATCTACGCTGAGGTCTCATTTTAATGTGTGTGTGGTGGTGCAAGTTATTAATTAAAGCCGCTTGATAAATGCTTCTGTTGGACCATTTTGAGTATGGACATGAGGAACATGGTGCTCAACATCAATGCCCAAAGGTTTGAGACGTAAATTCACTAGCGTTATCTAGTTAGATTGACTTAATGGGGTAATCTGGGAACTGTGCTCGCAACTTAATTATCTAAGCAAGAAATCTCGCAAAAACTACATTTTGAGTAGACAAGAGACAAACATGTGACCATCGGGTAAATGCATCAACCAAAACCATAAAATATCGAAATGGTCCACAAGATCGTTGAATAGGCTAAAAAGTATCCTCTTGAATTCTTTGCAAGAATGATGGGGATTCAACATCAATCTTTAGTTGTGATGGTCTAATTACCAATTTCCCTTGAGAACAAGCCTTGCAAGGGTTATCATTTGAGATAGCAATGTTTCTACTCAATATAGGATGTCTATTAGAGTTGGTAATGATCATACGCATCATGGTTGATCCTTTTACAGTCATGCCAAAACATGTAAACCTTTGAATCAATGAACTTCTGGTTCATGACAGTATGTGATTCAATTGTCTTTATGTATATATAATACAATCCACTTGACAAACCACGCAACTTCTCCAATATACGCTTATGGGTATCATTGGAGGTAATGCATAGATACTCCACATTTTCTGCATTTTTTGTTTCAATGTGGTATCCATTTAAATGTATGTCTTTAAAACTTAACAAATTTCGAGTAAATCGAGTAACGTACAACGCATCCTATATAGACAATATTGTTCCATTTGGTAACATAATATAGACTTTTCCTGAGCCTTCATTTACATCTGTTTAGCCTAATATTGTTGTTACTCTTACTTTTGTAAGCATCAAGCTTAAGAAATACTTTCAATCTCAAAGTATTGTATGCGTGGTTGCACTGTCTGCAAGACAAATATCTCCACTATTTCTCTTGTTTTGAGAATAACCATAGTTTTTATCCATGTTTTCTAAGTAAAAGGAGATCATGGTTGAAAACAATTTATTCATAATAAAAGGAAATTGAAATGCCACTTTTATTGAATTGAAATGTGAGTTTTAAACTACAAGTTCAGAATAATAAAAGCACATTAAACATAAATGATTCAATTAGACCAATACACTTCATTCTCTCTTTCCACAATGAAGTTCGAGGCATCTAGGTGGGTTGTGTTCAACTACCCTGATAAGTCACACACTAGATCATGTATATCTATTGGTTTAGCCTGGTCAAGAAAATCGGTCTCGACACCCTTCTCCTTGAGGGAGGTTTAATATAGATCCACCAGATGTTCTGGGGTATGACGGGTACATGCCCAGTGCCTTTGCCACCACACTTATGGCAGGCTCTTTCAGAGTTTCTAGAAGCATTGTTCATATGAGCTTTGCCTTTGTGGCGATATACATTTTTGAAGCTTGGGCTTGAATTATACCTTGGAACCTTGTTGTGAAACTGGATACCATGATTCTTGCCTTTCCCATTCCACTGGCCTCACTTGTGGCCACGTTCTTATTTATGATTATTACCATTAGAGGATGTGGCGTTCACTTTGAGGAAAACAACATTCACTTATGGGAATGGTGCAAATCCAGTAGGTCGGGACTAATGATTTTTCATCAGAAGCTCATTGTTTTGTTCAATTACCAGGAGCACAGATATTAGCTAGTTGTATTCAGTGAAGCCTTACTCTCTATACTGCTGCTGTAGAGCACGTTGGAGGCATGAAAGGTGATGAAAGTCTTTTCCAACATATCTTCCTCAGTAATGGTTTCCCCACAAAGCTTTATCTGGGAGCTAATTCTGAAAATTGTAGAATTGTACTTAGCCACTAATTTGAAATCTTGGATCCTTAGGTGAGTCCACTCATAATGAGCCCTTGGAAGAATCACTGTTTCCAGGTGATTGTATCTATTTCTCAATGCCTTCTAGAGAGTTAATGGATCTTCAACCGTTAGGTTCACTCTTTAGTCCTTCATCAATGTGGTGGCGGATAAAGATCATGTCATTCATCCGATCTTGAGAAGATGCACTGTTTTCCTCCCTAATGGTTTCTCTAAGATTCCCTGCCTCCAGATGGATCTTAGTATCGACTACCTAAGTAAGGTAGTTCTTTCCAGTAATGTCCAGTGCAACAAAATCAAGCTTTGTCAAGTTCGCAATTTACTTTTATGAAAGAAAAATGAGATGTGTAAGAACTTGCAATAACATGTATTTCTGGAGGAATATCGTGTTAGAACTTCTGGTTCTTACAAATTTTTCATTTGGATCTTCGAGCCAAAATGATAAACACTCGAAACTTCAGGCTCGAGATTTACATGATTAATGAGGAGGGCAATTTTACCGCACCATTCTCATTGAATAGCATAGGATGGACAATTATACCGCACCACCTAAAATTGCAGTAAAATTAAATCTGCAGCTCAAGATGGGCGATTATACCGCACCATCTTTGATCGCAGTGAAATTAAATTTGCAGTTCAAGATGGGCGATTGTACCGCACCATCTTTGATTGCAATAAAATTAACATAAATAAACACTGAGTTAGTAATCAAGAACTACACCAAACAAGAAATCAAAGATACAAGTAATTGTTAAATTGAGAAAGAGAAGCAGGCATGGTGCTAGCAGTTCTTCAAGAGGGTACATCATGTCGGTGAGGTAGAGGAAAAAAAAGAACATGAAAATCCTTGGAGGGAGCATTTTTTTTTTCACAGTGAAGAGAAATGGGAACTAGTTAAGGTTAGAGAGTCGTACTGATAACGTGTTATAAATAGTCAAAAGTTAGACAGATAACCTTTGCTAGGGACATGAGCGAAGTGGGTGCAGAATATCACACTGTAATTTTAGTAGCTATATCACAAAAGGATGGAAGATAAAGAGAGAGAGATATTAATATTATTTCTTTGATTCTTTTTTTTGTAGTATGCATTTTGATAACACACAGAGTGTTCTATTTATAGAGCAACTCCCATGACAACCGTCCAAACAAAAATGATTACATTTTGAAAGTATCACACAACCACTATTCCCAAGTCTTCATTACTTTGTGTGGGCATTCATTCATACACTAATTCTACAATATATATATATATATATATATTGTATAAAGATTTGATGATCAAAAATAGGGAATTCTTATTGACATCTGGTAAAGTTATTCTGGACTCTCTCGTAGTATTATTTCTTTCTTAATTTCTAGAGGTATTTCTTTCTTAATTTTATTTATGCGAAGAGTGTAAATTGACTATTTTGAAGTGTCAATAACGCCATATAAAACAAAGGTTGAACTTAAATTTACCATGCTTGACTCCCGCGGACATTTTTATTTTTTCTACAACGCAAGCAGAAGTTAGAGAACAAAAGCATTTAGTATTATTTCATTAGAAATTGGGTTTTAGTTGCGCTCATGCGCACAATGATGTTATTATAAGTTTTTTCAATTCAAACACTTACGAAGAAAGAACGATATTCATTAAAAATTAATTTTAATACTACAATTACGACATATACTGAACACAAATGTCAACAATACTGCAAAAATAACAAACTCAAAGAATTAAACTAAAGTGGACAAGCTTTTCAAAAGCGACTAAAAAAACCTACAACACTAAAGTCTAGCATACATAGTATTTGAGCCCACATTGCGTAAACAACCAAAACTTGAAATAAATGCGTACACAGCACCCCGAATTGAAGCCAGACCGCCATTGATCTAATCCCATTTAACCAAGAATCTGTAAAACAATAGGTGGATCATGAAATAGAAAACCGGCATGCATTTCCTAAGAAACCAGTTACATACGTCTAATCATACATAATTCATCCGACTTTTTTATTGTGTGGTAGAAGATTATGCATATGTTTTGGTGACAAGGTGGGGTGGTTGGTTGAACTACAAAGGTTGAAGTTGAACATGATAGGAAGGTTGTCAATTATATATTTAAGATAACTTAAGGTTACCCAATTTCATACTCTTTTTTTTTTTTAATTATTTGTTTCAAAATTTCAACAATATATTGTTATAATTTGACTAATTAGATACTTCGAGTATTGGTTATTGGAGATGCAGTTCCTATCATATTCAAAGAATAACAATCAAACAACGGCTGCATGACTTATTGAGGACATAATTGATCTATCTCTATGACCTCTAAAGAAAAGAAGCAACCACAGCGACATCACTTACTCGAGACACAATCTCAAATTCTCAATAATCTCTAACAAGGAATCAACTATTAATTCACTCATAAAGGGAGAGAACATAATACTTTCCCTGCGACAAGAAGTAACTGAAGAGTTGAGCTATAAGAGAGATCAATTATATTGTTAATAAGAGTAACACTAACTGAACATATAAAACTAACAAATTTGTTGACATACAATAAATATTTGTGCAATTAAAACATTTGTGTGAAATTGTGACACAACGTGATGGTGTTCAGGATACACCGTAAATTTGCTCGTGTTCAGGATACACCATAAAATTGCTCGCTAACATGAGCAAATTATTAGTGTCAAAGAGTGGTCTGCCATTGGATAAGATGTCCAATAATTATTAGTAAGCACTATATTCAATTGGTGATTTTTATGAGATGAAGTAAGAATTTCAACTATCAACCACCAGACTAGAGAGACAAGGAAAAATCTCTCTCTCTCTCTCTCTCTCTCTCTCTCTCTCTCTCTCTCTCTCTCGCTGCTCTCTCACCCAGCCCTTTTCCTTCCCCTAACAAACCCTAACTCATAGTTGTTATAGCCGCTGGCCCCTTACCATGGCTTGGGGCCAGTGGTAGTCCATCCATATCTCTTCATAGCTTTCATTTCATTCTTTCTTCCCTTATCCTTCTCCTCTCATCCGCTTCGCCGCCCTTTTTTTTTCTTACCAATCAGCTTTTTCTCTTCTCCTTCCCTGTTTTCCCTCCCGCCATTTTTGTCTTGGCTATCTCATGGTTTCGTGTCTCCTACCTAGATTCAGGTTATGCCTTTCTCAAGGTCCCTTCCTTGATTTGGGGATTGATTTGTGATTTGGTTTTGGATTAGGGCTGTTGATGGGTCAGAGCCACTTCTATCAAATTAATTTGGTTTAGTGATACTTTTTTCAACTTCTTTTATTGCAACAGTGCCTTATGTGCTCAAATCTATTGCAGTGACACCTTCTATGCTTAGATATGTTGCAGCGCTGCTTCGGAATCTTGTTGTTGTAAAGCCTTAGGTGAACACATTTGGGGGTTGCACGGCCTAGGCCGCTCTATTTCGGCGGTCACGTCACTTGATTTCTTCAGATCTAGAAACTTCAGCGCTAGTGTTTTCAATGTTTACAGCCCTCGGTTTGACCTGTGGGTCTTTGCCTGAGTATCTTATCCTTTCATTGTTTTGTGTCGTGTTGTGGTCTTCTTTCTTGGAGTAGTTAATTAAATTTAGTTTAGTTTAGTTTAGTTTAGTTTAGTTTAGTCTTGTCTAATTAAGTTCTATTGTCTCGTCTAGCGAGTGTTATGGCCACATTGCAACGTTGGAGGTATTTGATTTTCGCTTTAAGCGATGAGTTATGTGGTCTCGTTTACTAACGATGACTTTATGTGGTCTTGCACCCGCGATGACTTTATGTGGCCTCGCCATTTAGCAGTGATCGTTTGTAATCGCCAATATAAATTTGTTATATCTATTGTTTTGTGACAGGTTTAAGTGGGTGGCGTGTGAAGTTCTCGTATATATGGTAACCATTTAGGGATTTACTATTGTTGTCTTGTTTGTGCAAATTCACCTCCATATCATTTTCTTGGTCACTGGAATATTGTACCCAATTGACACCTTTGTATTGTTTGGGATGAATGATTAATGAAATATCAAATATCATTGCTTGTCAAAAAAATATCAACCACCTAACAATCAAAAGTGAAACAAACATGCTAGACTTTATCACATGTTGTATATCGCATTTGTACCAATTTTTAAATAGAGATCAGACCTACTTGGATTGGTGGATATCAGCTCTATAAAAAAAAAAGGTGATTCAAATATAGTATACAAAATGTGATATGAGTAGTATTACTAAAAAAAAATGATTCAAATATAGTATACAAAAGGTGATTCAAATATAGTATACCAATTTGTACCAATGCAAATTGTGAAACATTTCATATGAAATATCAAAATATTTTGTAATCCGGAACACACTGGTTGAAGAAAAAAAAATCCTAAGGAGAAATGAGAATCCCCACCTCCTATCTTGCAATTTTGTTCCTAAATATATAATAGGTTTTCAACTTTTTATTAAACTTTCAGAAAATCCTTACTTATAACTTTAACAACTTAAATATTTACAAAAACCAATAGTGAAATAAAATTTCCAAGCACCACACAAACCCATCACCGCCGTTGTCCCTCCTTACTTCTGGCAAAGCTTCATTTCGCTCTCTCTCTTCAAGTTCCACACTAGATCGTGATCAGTTCAACATGTCAAGGAACATATATTTTATCAAAATTTGGTATTTGGGATGCAAAAGAGGATATCTAATCAATGCTTCGTTGGAGGATATCTATAGAGAAGAAGAGAGAGATAAAAACAGAAAAAAAATGAGCTTCGCCGATGTTGAGAAATTGCAGCCGACTTGAATGGTGGGAAAATTGGCTTTGGTTGCTGCGGGGCTAGGGTTATTGCAGAGGTTGCTGTTGTTTTTTGTTTGTTTGTTAAATTTTCACTTTTATTGTATTATTTAATTATATAAAAAGTTAATAGTGTTAGATTCAAAGTTAAGTCGAAGAATATGTGTCAAAAAACAAAAAGGAGTCACGAAAGAGCCATGAAATTAGGGATAACATACATGCTGCCAATGTCCTAGTGGGTTGGTGCATCCTCAAATTAGGATCACAAGACATACCAAATGTATTGCACTTTATAAATAAAATTGTAAACACGAAAATTTCTTGAAACACAAGAACACGTGTACAAAATATATTTGTATTTGATTGATTTTTGGGTTACAATCTCTTTTTGTTCCTCTGATTCTATCTTCGTGAGATATGGATTTGTTGATGAATCGTTGATCCAAAGGGTCGTTGAGGGGCTTGATTCTTGGGATAAACTGTTCTTCAATGGGCCGTTGGGCTTGATCTTGAAGTTTGGCGGATGAACGCTGAATGACGAACGGATCTTCAGGAGCTGTTGGGGCTTGATTCTGAAGTTGGACGAACGTTGAATGATGAACGGATCTTCAGGAGGCTTTTGGGCTTGTTCTTGAAGATGGATGAATGACGAACGCAGAACGATGAACGATGAACGATGGATGAACTTCAAGGGGCTTTTGGTCTTGATTCTTGAAGAATGGATGTGTGTTGCTTCAAGGGCCGTTGGGGCTTGATCTTGGAAGGTGGATGAGTGTTGCTTCAAGGGCCGTCGGGGCTTGATCTTAGAAGGTGGATGAATGTTGCTTCAAGGGCCGTCAGGGCTTGATTTTGAAGAACGGATGAACGTATGAACAATGAATGGATCTTCAAGGGCTTTTGGGCTTGTTCTTGAAGATGGATGAGCGTTTCTTCAAAGGCCGTTGGGGCTTGATCTCGAAGAACGATGAACGAAGAACGAAGAACGAAGACCGAACTTCAAGAGAATTCTCTTCCAAATTTGGGAGTAGATAAATGTATTTGTGAATTGGTTGTGAATTGGTGTGGAATGGTCTCTATTTATAGAATTCCAAAACTTGATTTTTGGATTTAAATAATCAGATGAAATAAGTCGTTTCTGCCAGGTGTTGACACGTGTCCTGTTTGACGGCTTTTTTAACTCTTTTCGAATTTTCGTCGAATCACACACTATGTGTACAATTTATGTAATACATGAGCGTTAACATTTTGACCATCGGTCAACATTTTATTTACCGAAATTTCACTGTCTACAAATGCCCCCACTTCAATGCGTGTCGTATACATGTGCTTGTCACATGTAGAATATGCGTTTTGAAGTCTCCTCAATGTAGACGTCGATCCCAGGGCCGTCGAGGCTTGATCTTGGGTTGGGCTGAGACTATATTCAACTTTACAGGGGTGAATCGGCACGTGTATTTGTTGTGCTTGTTGACTTTCCACAGACTTCGTCTTGAACTGGTTTTGATTCAAGGGTGATGAACACCTGATCTTGAATCGGACTTGCGACTTCTTCAAGGGCCGTCGCGGCTTGGTCTTGAAGGTTGATTCAAGGGTGATGGACACTTGATCTTGAATCGAATTTTGTGATTTCTCCAAGGGCCGTTGCGGCTTGCTCTTGGAAGTTGTCGGACCACGAGCGGCTTCATATGGCAAGCGATCTTTGGTTTAGTTGAGGATGAATCAACATGTGTGGTTGTATGGCCCATGCTGCATTATTCTCTGCTTTGTTTCTTTTGCATGGCAGACAAGTACGAGGTAGAGGTGTTGGTCTGTTTCTCTGTTCAATCTTTCCGAGTGCCCACTGATTGCTTTCTTTCTCATTTGTTCTGCAAGCAAGAGCAAGGGTAAAAGAAAATTGTGCCATAAGATACCTTTGCCTTCGACCCTGCTGATATGAGGTACTTTGGCTTTTGAAGAAGTATATTTCCACAAGTTGATCCTTGAACTGGGTTGGGGAGCTTTTTTACTTGCAAGTGATCCTCAGCTTAGTTGAGGATGAATTAGCACGTTGTCTCCACATGCTTCAAGTAATCAGGTCTCTATACAGGTGTGGCGTCTTTTTGAGTTCTCGGATCAACTCGGACTCATCCTGTTCTTCGATGTGACTCAGACTCCTCCTGCTTCGTCTGTGAGATGCTTTTCCTTTTGAAGAAGTATCTCTCCACAGGTTTATTTTTGAGCTGGGCTGGGAGAGCTCGAAGATGAGTACTCGAGAGCAAGACTAGGTAAGCAATCAGGATCTCTCTTTCTCCCTATTAATCCCTGCATCTGTTTTTTTTTTTTGTTTTTTTTTGTTTTTGCTTCTGCTTTTGCTTCTCTTCTCTCTCTAGTTTTTCTTTCTTCCCCGCCGACAAGAGAATCCCATATGTAGTGCTCGACGGCTTCCCCGCCTATCCTGGAGTTCCAGCAACCCTGTTGTTCGGTTAAGTTCGGAAATGAAACGCCACGGCGGTGGCGGAGCAGAGTGAAGAGCAGAGGTTAGCGTTGATGTAGACATGATGACAAAGCTTGCAGCTTTTCGAAAGTTTGATGATCTAGATTTTGATGTGTGTTTTTGTTTGTGTATAAGCATGAAGAGGATGAGGCTCAGGAGATAGAAGCAGAGAGATAGAGAGATAATTGAAGTGTGGGCAAATTGTAGGATATGCGAAGGTCTTTGTAACCGTTTTTTTTTTGTTTTTGTAATCGTTTGTTTGGGTTTTTCTCTGTTTTTTTTTTTTGGGTTTGTTGCAGGTTGAGAATGAGAATGCAGCATTTGGGTTTGGGCCAAGACACACACATATACATATGTGTAGGAGTCGATTGTCTCATTATCGTATACATATATGCATGCATAACATATTGTGTGCACCCCTACTGATGGACTTCTTTGTTGTGATGTCAGGAATTACGTAAACAATTTTGCGAAGGCATGGCAATGACGATGGGACCCCCATGAAGCTTCCGGAAGTGGAGTAAATGATAGTGTACTTTGTGCTCTTTGCTGCCAAGTGCTTGCGCGAGAAAATGCGCCGGAGTTCTGCCGTGTAATGCCTTTTGATCACAGTTTTCCCTCGATTGGTGCGCTGCTGTGTGGTGCTAGACAAGAGGCTGCACTGGGGCTTCGTTGTGTATTGTCTTTTGGTCGTAATTTTCCCTCGGTGGTGATGTTGCCGTGCGGTGCAAGAAACTACTTGCGTAGTCGCTGCGGGGTTTCGTAGTGTGACTGCGTGGCATTTTGGTTTCTTTGCTACCGTAACGTGCCTTGAAGGACCGTCTTGTAGCTGCCTTTTTTACCGTGCTTGCTGCCCTGCCGTTGCTGCATTATTTACCGCACACCATCGTACTGTCCGCCGCCGTTGCTGTTTGGAGCTTGTGCGAGAGACTACATCGGGGTCCCGTTGTGTAGTACCTTTTAATCACATTTTCCCTCGGCAGTGTGCTGCCGTGTGGTATTGTGCAAGAGGTTACACCGGGACCTCGTTGTGTAATGCTTCTTGGTCACAACTTTCCTCGGAGGTGACGTTGCCGTGCACATCGACTCTGTCGCTTGCCGTTGCTGTTTGGAGCTTTGTGGCTAGTCTATTTCTGTCGTTATGACTTTGTCATTGTCGTCCTTCAACGCTCACGAGATTTCTCTCGCATGTCTTTTGCTCATCTTTGTAACAAGCTTTGTACCTAAATCCTTCTTTCAAGGAAATGAAGTATTCGCATTGATGATATGACTGTACTTGAAGTTTTGAAGTTCCAAGTTGCCTACGTACCCTTCTAACGAAAGGGATCAAGTCAAAACGTAGTTCAAAGAGTGACGATTTTTTTATTTTTATTTTATTTTTATTTATATATATATATATATATATATTTTTTTTTTCTTATTGATGATTTCACCATACACAGTTTATGCTCTTGTGGGCCAGGAGCGTGGTTCCTTCTCACGCGTAGTACCGCTTCAAGAACTTGCCGTTTATGGGGCCAATCCTTAAGCCATCTTCTTCCACGATCGTGTAAGCACCGTTTGTGTAGACTTCTTGTACTACGTAAGGTCCATCCCACTTTGAGGTGAATTTGCTTCTCGTCTTGTGTGTTGTGATGATAGGCCTACGTAACGCAAGGACGATGTCCCCTACTTGAAATGACCTTGGGCGAACTTTCTTGTTGAAGGCTTTGGACAATCGTGCTTGGTAACACTCCAAATGCTACTGAGCCTCGAGCCTCTTATCATCTAGAGTTTCCAACTTTTGAAGACGCAACTTTGCATTTTCTTCGTCAGTGAGTCCTTCTTATATAGCCATCCTCAGCGAGGGAATTTGGCTTTCTAGCGGCAAAATCGCCTCTACGCCATACACGAGCGAATATGGTGTAGCTTGAGTAGGCGTCCGGTGCGTAGTCCTGTATGCCCAAAGCGCTTCGCTCATTCTCTCGTGCCAGTCTTTCTTGCTCCTACCGACGACTTTTCTCAAAAGGTTGCATAGAGTTTTGTTAAATGCTTCTGCGAGACCATTAGCTGGGGCATGATACATGGAAGACTTAAGCTGCTTGAATTTGTATTTCTCACAGAGTTCGTCCATGAGTCGGTTGGAGAACTACTTTCCATTGTTCGTAATGATATAGCGAGGCACACCATATCGGTGGATGATATGCTCCTTAATAAAACGGACGACAGTTTCTTTCTTGACTTCCCTCAGGGGTAAGGCTTCAGCCCATTTAGAGAAGTAGTCTGTCGCAGCTAGGATGTAAGCTTCTCCCGCAGATGACTTTGGTGCGATCGGTCCCACGACGTCCAACCCCCATGCGTCGAACGGCCATGAAGTAACTGTAGGGTGCAATGGTTCAGGTGGTTGATGTATGAAGTTGGCATGGAATTGGCAGGCCTGGCACTTTTTGGCGTATTCCATGCAATCCCTCACTATGCTTGGCCAATAGTAACCCATTCTTTTAAGCTAGAAATGTAGTTTTGGCCCCGACTGATGTGCCCCACATATACCTGAATGTGCTTCTTCCATGGCTTGACTGGCTTATTCTTCACCTAGGCATCTCAGAAGTACTCATTCGAAAGAGCGTCGATAAAGTGTTCCCTTATAGTAGAGGAAGCGATGTGCTCGTCGACGTATTTCAGAGCGGTGTCTGGGATCGTCTGGAAGCCTTCCTTGTTCCAAGTAGTCGATCAACGGCTGTCTCCATTCTTCAGTGTCGACCAGGAGTACTGAGATGATGTTTGTGTCATTTAGCAGTATTTCAGAGGTAAGTGGAATTACCCATCTTTGGCAAACTGGCACGTTTGCGACTTCTCCTTCTCCTAGTGTCATGCTAGAGGCTAGGTTGGCGAGAGCATCTGCTATTTGATTTTCTTTTCTTGGCACATGTTCTAATGTCACCATCTCGAACTTTTGTAGCAGTTGAGTTGCCAGTCAGAAGTAGGGGACAAGATCATCTTTCCTTACCTCCTACTCGGTCAAAAGTTGATTGATTATGAGCTTGGAGTCGCCATATACCTCAAGGGCTATGATTCCTATATTGGTTGCCATTTGGAGGCTGAGGATCAATGCTTGGTACTCAGCGACGTTGTTAGAGCATAGTTCGCTTAGTTGGAAGGAATAAGGCAGTATTTGCCTTTGTGGTGACATGAATATCACTCTTGCCCCCGCTCCATCTGTTCGTGCGGATCCGTCGAAGAACATCGTCCATGTCGGGAAAATGTCGATGTGAAACACCTCCTTGTCAGGCAAGTCGTCTGAGATTTCCCAATCGGCTGGGATCGGGTGATCGGCGAGGAAGTCTGCCAGTGCTTGTCCTTTAACGGCTTTAGTTGGAACGTAGATGATCTCGTGTTGATTGAGAAGCAACGCCCATTTAGCTAGTCGCCCTGTCAGAACTAGCTTGGACATGACGTATTTAACCGGGTCAGCTCTAGCAACCAAGTGGATGGTGTAAGCCTGCATGTAATGTCTGAGCTTCTGGATGGCGAACACCAAAGGGAGGCACATCTTTTCTATTGGGGAATAGTTTAACTCAGCACCGGTAAGAGTTCGACTGAGGTAGTAAAGCGCTCATTCTTTCTGGGATTCATTTTCTTGTCCCAAGAGTGCCCCAATTGAACTTTCCTGAGCGGCGATGTATAATATGAGCGGCTTTCCAGGTGTGGGTGCCCCCAGGACAGGTGGACTTGACAAATATTTTTTTATGCTTTCAAAAGCATTGCAGCATGCTTTATCCCATACAAATGGAACATCATTCTTCATGAGTCGACTGAATGGTTGACAGCGCCTTGCGAGGTTGGAGATGAAACGCCTAATGAAGGCTAGCCGTCCTTGTAGACTTTTCAGCTCGTGCAGGTTTCTCGGCTCAGGCATGCTTTGGATGGCCTTGATTTTTTATTGATCTACTTCAATGCCGCGGTGTTTGACAATGAAGCCGAGGAACTTTCCAGATGTGACGCCAAATGCACATTTCAACGGGTTCATCTTGAGGTTGTATTTTCGTAGCCTTTCGAACACTGATCTCAAGTCTTTCAAGTGATCTGATCTCTTTTTCGTCTTGACCACTACATCGTCTACGTAACATTCTACATTTTTGTGTAGCATGTCATTGAAGATTTTCTGCATTGTGCGCTGATACGTAACTCCGGCGTTCTTCAGACCAAACGGCATTACCTTGTAGCAGTAGATACCTTTTGGAGTGCGAAAGGCTGTTAGTTCCTCATCTTCGAGAGCCATGCGAATTTGATTGTATCCCGAAGAGCCGTCCATGAACGATAGTGCTTCGTGGCCAGTGGTTGCGTCCACCATGATTTCAATGATCGGCAAGGGGAAGTCGTATTTTGGGCAAACATCATTGAGGTCTCGAAAATCTACACAAACACGTATTTGTCCAAATTTCTTAAGGACAATGACGATGTTGGAGATCCACTTAGGGTATTGCACCTCTCGAATGAAGCCTGCTTCGATTAGCTTGTCAATCTCGACCTCAATTTGTGGGATGAGCTCAGATCGATAACGTTTTGGAGTTTGCTTTATCGGTCGCGTTCCAGGCTTAACCGCAAGGTGATGCACAACGATGGTAGGGTCAAGGCTGGGCATTTCTTTGTATGTCCAAGCGAAGACGTCTTTATACTCTAACAACAGTTGGTAATACTCATCTGCCTCGTCTGTACTTAGCAGTGCGCTTACGAAGATAGGCTTTGGTTCCTCACTTGTGCCAAAGTTGATTTCTTTGAGATCATCAAACGTGGCTTGCCCCCCATCCTCGAGCTGTGGTGGTGCAGCAGTGACATCTTCTTCCAGGATCTCGTCTTCTTTGTCTTCTTGGACTGTGATGTGGAAGACGTCTTGGACTTCCTCTTCAGTGCCGTCCTTTTAGGCTTTCTAGCACGAGGCTTGTCCGGTATGGATGATGGTGCGCCTTCTTACTTTTAGTGGTCCATTTGTGTCAATCTCTAAGATTGCTTGACGCTTCATCCTAGAAGGAATCGAACTTCGAATATCGTCTTTTTCTACTAGCTTGTTGGGTTTTTCTTCTTTTGGCGTTGTCTCCCTCTTTCTAGAAGGCTTCTTGTTGTTTTCCAGTTTCCCGGAAACCGACCATTGCAAAAGCGAGCTAGCTGTGTTGCCTTGTTTCTTAGGTTTTGACAACCTTTTAACAGCAGAGCTTTAGGATGTTGCCGTTTCAAGCCTCTCGAAGACGGAGGTTCGACTTTGACTGCCAATGCGATGGAGTGCGGATATTCTAGGTTTTGGATGATTCATCCTTTTGAAAACCGATATCCGAGGGGCAGATTTAAGTTCTTCTTGATTTTGTACGACGCTCATGCTGATGTGCTGAGCGCTAGCATTTTTTGCTTTGTTTGAAATCTTCACAGGTGCATTTGGTGTAAAGCCGACCCCCGCTTTGCCGTTGTCAACTCCATAACCATGCTCTTTCAGCCTCTTTTGAGTCTCGGTGAGGCCACGTTCTTCGTTGTTGACAATGTCTAGACCCTTCTTTCTGGGACTCGAAGAGGGAATGAAGGCGTACCCAGCCTTTGACATGAGTTTGTAGGCATTTGGATCAAAACCTTTTTCGGTCCTCCTTGTTGAGAGAAAGCTTGGTTCTATTTCTTTTGGCAGAGCTCTTATCAAGCATTATGGTGATCTTGCAATCTTAGTCTCACCTAGCTGTTTTAGAGGTAAAAATGCATTTGTCTTGAGCAATTCTACATCACATCCGCGCTGCTGCATGCTAGCTTTGCTTGTCCCTGTTTCGAATGGGGATTGACCATTCTTTCTTTTCGACATGGGAATGTATCGGAAGACTGGTGTGTCCGGTCCTTTTGAGGGCGTCCCGCTCCCTTTGGTTATTGCAGGTTTAGCAGTCTCATCATCGTTTTTGCTTGAAGATGGTACGACTTCTCTTCCCTGCTTCTTGGGCACGGCTTGCCATTCCTGCCTCTTGTGTGTTGCTTTGCCCGTAGACTTGATTTCTTTTGGGAGAGCTTCGGGCACCATGTTTTTCTCCATGTAGAACTTGGCGTCTGCAAAGTGTGATTCAGCTTCGGTGAATGGCTTGGTATCTCCTTGGATCACCTTTACTCCTTCTCGGTAGAATTTTACGCATTGGTGGAGGGTGGACGGTACTACTCCATTCTCATAGATCCAAGGTCTTCCTAAGAGTAGGTTGTATGAAGTTCTTGCCTCAATCACATGGAATATGGTGCTTGAGTTGAGTTCACCAATGGTCATCTCCAACCTGATCATGTCTATTGCCCTTTGTCCTCCTTGGTTAAAACCCTGGATTAGCAAACGGCTGGTGGACAGCTCATCCACCTTGATGCCAATCGTGGTCATTGTTGACTTTGGCATGATATTTATGGCCGATCCACCGTCCACAAGCATGCGGCTGACTTTGTGCTTCCTTATGTACCCTGATACGAAGAGAGGACGGTTGTGAGGCTTGGATCCTAGTAGCAAGTCTTCGTAATTGAAGTGGATTGTATCACGGGCGACACAACACGTGGTATATTCGTGTGGCCGAAGCCCTAAGCCTTTGTCTTTGCTTTCTTGCGCCTTGTGGTCTTCGGGACTTATCAAGGTCGCGGCTAGTTCTTTCTCCATCTCTTTGGGCGATCGTGGTGCCCCCATGATGTCAGAGTGTGCCAGCTGGCTTTCCTTGGGTATGAGGGTACTGCCTTCCTCGGTGGTGATAGCTTTGCCCTTTGAGGATTCTCCCCCCTCTATTTCGACCATGTGACATGCAGCGATAGTGCACTGTTGGAAGAAGTCATTTGGGAAGTACTCGTGCAAGGAGATAGGAATGCGTGGTTTCTGCTCCATAGGCTCCTCAGCGTATGTTGGTTTAGCGGCGATCGCGCTTCTTTTAGGTTTCCTATTATTGCGGCGACGATGCCTTCTCCCTTCCTTCACTTTTGGCCTTATGGCTTGTGATTTTGGCTTCCTTGTTTTTTTGTAGGTCACCAATGTCCACCCTCCTTCATCGTCGGTAAGCGCATTTAGGTCATCTGCTCCCAGCGATGGTTGGGCAGACGGGGCCGTGTGATTGGAGACTTGATGGGTATGGTCATGTGTTACCTGAAGAGGAACGGGATCGAATGAGCCAAACACGATCGTAGTGGTATGCGTTGCGGCTGTGTCTTCTAGATCGAGTTCAATTCGACCTTGTTGCGCTAACTTCATAATTAGCTCCTTAAGGATGAAGCATTTGCCGACTGGATGACTTACGATACGGTGGTACTTGCAGTACCTGGGATCGTTAACTCGATTCATTTCTTCGGGGCGTTTGCATTCCGGCAACTCGATCACCTTCTTTTCCAGCAAGTCATCTAAAATTGCATCCATGTCCGAGTCAGGGAAAGGATATGTCTTTTGCTCCAACTCCCTTAAGGTGTTTTTATACCTGTCTTGGGTGCGCGGGGGCTCATTTTTCCTCACCTCATTCTCTTTGTTCTTGGAAGAAATCTTGATAGGGGCGGATGAGGTCTTGCTGGGAGTTGCGGAGGTCTTGATGGGAGTAGCGTTGACAGTAAACGCTTCCTTAGCGGGCCTCTTGCCGGTCTTGTCTGTATTTGGGACGAACACCTTATCCTTCTTAAAGTCAGTGATCAGTTTCTTCTTCCCGTGATTGGCGATACTCAGCTCCATGTCGTGGGAACGAGTTGCCAGCTCCTCAAATGTTCTCGGTTTTATGCCTTGGAGGATGTAATGTAACCCCTAGTGCATGCCTTGAACACACATTTCAATGGCGGAGGTTTAAGAAAGCCGATCTTTGCAATCCAGACTCAATGAACGCCATCTATTGATGTAGTCGACAACCGGTTCGTCTTTCCATTATTTTGTACTTGTTAGCTCTAGCATGCTAACGGTGCGGTGCGTGCTGTAGAAGCGGTTGAGAAATTCCCTTTCTAGCTGATCCCAACTGTTGATGGACTCGGGCTCGAGGTCGGTGTACTAGTCAAAGGCGTTCCCCTTCAACGAGCGTACGAACTGCTTAACAAGATAGTCTCCTTCTGTTCCAGCATTGTTGCAGGTTTCAATGAAGTGGGCGACATGTTGCTTTGGGTTTCCCTTTCCATCGAATTGCATGAATCTTCCTGGAGTAGGGCTTTGAGTATAATGCGGAGTCATGTGAGCTTCCTTCATATTGCGCCTTTATGGTGTTGGTGATCATCTCCTGCAATTGTTGGATAGAGAAAGATCCTATGAGCGCCGCCGCTTCGTCCGGCTTCCGCCTTTCTTCAGCCTTCTCCACTGGAGGCTCATCTCCTTCATCAGCTTCTTTTATTGGGCCAACTTTTAGGTTGACCTTCACGTCTTGTGCCTCCAGTTGGCTGGCGAGTGCAGCGATTTGCAAATATTTTTCTTCCATAGTTCGTGCGAGTTTCGCGATCGCTTCATTCATTTGAGCCAGCTGCTCTTCGATCGAAGTCGCTCATGTGGTCATGACTTGCATGGCCGTGCTGCCGCTCGAGTCGGCATCGGAAAACAGAAACTCGGAGTACTTCCTTGGGTTTTTCTCCCTTGGCGCCTTTAGCGAGGCTAGGGTGATCACAGGCTCGTGCCTTGAGTGTTTTTGTTTCTCCAGCAAAGTTGATGCGGGGGTGGAAGATGCGGCCAAGAAAGCTCTTGCCTTGCTTCGAGTTATGACCTCCGAAATGCCCCCAACGGTAGCGAGGACGGTCTTGTTCTTCACATTGGGTGCGGGAACAACTTGATCTTTTCTTGTTGCCATTGATTTTGGAGGTGTGCTTTGGTTATCTTGAACGGAGAAAGAGATGAGAGGTAGAGATAGTCCCACTGGGCGTGCCAAATTTGCAAACACGAAAATTTCCTGAAACACAAGAACACGTGTACAAAATATATTTGTATTTGATTGATTTTTGGGTTACAATCTCTTTTTGTTCCTCTGATTCTATCTTCGTGAGATATGGATTTGTTGATGAATCGTTAATCCAAAGGGCCGTTGGGGGGCTTGATTCTTGGGATAAACTGTTCTTCAAGGGGCCGTTGGGCTTGATCTTGAAGTTTGGCGGATGAATGCTGAATGACGAACGGATCTTCAGGAGCTGTTGGGGCTTGATTCTGAAGTTGGACGAACGTTGAATGATAAACGGATCTTCAAGAGGCTTTTGGGCTTGTTCTTGAAGATGGATGAATGACGAACGAAGAACGATGAACGATGAACGATGGATGAACTTCAAGGGGCTTTTGGGCTTGATTCTTGAAGAATGGATGTGTGTTGCTTCAAGGGCCGTCGGGGCTTGATCTTGGAAGGTGGATGAGTGTTGCTTCAAGGGCCGTCGGGGCTTGATCTTAGAAGGTGGATGAATGTTGCTTCAAGGACCGTCGGGGCTTGATTTTGAAGAACGGATGAACGGATGAACAATGAATGGATCTTCAAGGGCTTTTGGGCTTGTTCTTGAAGATGGATGAGGGTTTCTTCAAGGGCCGTTGGGGCTTGATCTCGAAGAACGAACTTCAAGAGAATTCTCTTCCAAATTTGGGAGTAGAGAAATGTATTTGTGAATTGGTTGTGAATTGGTGTGGAATGGTCTCTATTTATAGAATTCCAAAACTTGATTTTTGGATTTAAATAATCAGATGAAATAAGTCGTTTCTGCCATATGTTGACACGTGTTCTGTTTGACGGCTTTTCTAACTTTTTTCGAATTTTCGTCGAATCACACACTATGTGTACAATTTATGTAATACATGAGCGTTAATATTTTGACCATCGGTCAACATTTTATTTACCGAAATTTCACTGTCTACAAAAATATCTTACTTATTTTAAAAGCAATGGTCTTCAAATAGCAGGTTTTAAAAGTAGTGTGTAGGTTGCTTTTAAAAGTTGTTTTAATAAAAAACTGAGTTGAACTTTTAATAAATATTTTCAATGTTGTAATACCTGCATTATTTTTTTTGAAATGACATATTTATCCTTTTTACACATATTTTATCTCTTAGAGAATAAAGTGACCACTACCACCTTCGACCACCATTGTTGCCACCACCGCCATCATAACCACTACCTCCACTACTGTGTCCACAACAACCGTCACTACCACCATTGACACCAGCACGCCGCCGCCACCACCATAACCATAACTGCGACCACCATCATCATAACCACAATTGCCACTACCACCATTGTCACCACCATCATGACCACCACCTCCACCACCAATACCATCACCACAACTGTAACCACGCTGCCATTGCAACCACCACCATTACCACTGTCCCCACCATTGCTGTCGTCACCCTCACTCACACTACTATGTCCATTTTGTCATTGTATATAATTATGTCACTTGTGCCACTTAGTACTATGGTTTAGTGATATTCCTCTTCTATTCCTCTTTACTTGTAAGTGAGAGGTCTTTGGTTTTGCTAGCCCATTGTGAGGCTAAGCCCACCCCTTCCCCTTAGTGTAGATATATCTAATATTGTTTGTTTAAAAAAAAAAATATATCACTTGTACATTAAAATTTACCAAACACTTTAACACTGCTTTTCAAATGCACAACACTTTTATAGTACAGTTAATCAAACGCTCATCTGCTTTACTTTACAGTTGATTATTCTTAAAGCACAACAAAACTATTTTTTTTTCTTTTCAAAAACACAACAATCCCAAACTGGTCCTAAATAGTGTAACATCTACATTATTGCTAGCTTATTGTAAAACTTAGCCCATTCCCCCATCGTTATTGTAAATAATATCATTTGTAAAAGAAAAAAATTGATGTAACATTTATCTGCTAGATTTTAAAAATTATGAAATATTAATATAAGAACTAATCCATTAAATATAATGATAATTTGTGTTAACTATTCTTAAAATTATGACTCTTCATGGACACTACTCTATCTCTAACATTGTTCTAAAAATTTCTACCTAAGCGCTAGGCGGCTGACCACTACCCCGATTAGTCTTTAGACGTTTAAAAATTAAGAAAGTGCGCATAGACCCGCTTAGGCGTCCACCTAACTCACCTAGGTTGTGACTCTCACTCATACTAAAAATCGATAACTTTCATTTTGCATTTTAATTTTTTAATAAAATTTAAGACTTTTTAAATACTTAGATGAATACTCGTTATATGCTTGTTCCCTATATTTTTAATATGTTATAATACTCTATAATTAATATGTCGTTTTATTTTATAATTTATATATTCTAATAAAATTGTGTGTGTGTTTTTTAAGTATAATTAAATTTATTTTTATAATATATAATAAATTTACTTAAATTCGCATTCCTAATAACGGCAGACTCGCCTCATGAGTATCACTTAATATCTTTTATAACCTTGATCGTAAAAATGGCTGCACCCAGAAAAAAGCCAGCCCATTATTGTTACAGTACGAGATTTCATTCCAGGCGAGTTCATTAATTTCAACTGGAACTCCCAGAATCCAAAATCCAGTTCCACGCCCCCAAATCTGATTGGCTGCAACTCCGCCAAAGCAGACGACATCGGCACAGTAAAAACTAAAAAGTCCATAATACCCTCCGTGGTCCTCTCCGATACCAACACCACGTCACAAAAAGACAAAAGCACCCCAAAACTGGACCCCACAACGCCTCCGCAGTCCCCACCAACCCAAAAAGCACCAAAAAGAAAAAAAAAGTAACAAAAAAGATTCCAATCCAAAAAAACCAGTTCGCTGTATTTTTCTTACACTTCTCCGCCCAGTCACTTTCTCTCACTTTCCCATCACATTTTCCTTCTCCCCAAACGCTACCCACATCCCCTCCTATTTCCACTCTTTCCACTCCTCCATTTTTCTCCAATCCATTTCCTCGAATCAAGCCCCCACCAGCCATTGCCATCTGAATTTGCAATCTCAGAATCCCGAGCTGCATTTCCAGATGATTCTGTGCTTCTCTCCTTCGAATTAGGGTTTCCGAGCTCGATTCTGCCGTCAAAATGCCTTCCGGCGCCGACGACGGCGCCCAGTACTCGTTTGCGATAGAGTACAAGGGTCCTGCGGTCAGTTACGATCTTCCTCGGGCGGTTCCGATCAACGTCGACAGAATTCCAGTGGCGGCTGTGGTCGGAGGGGTTGCGCTGCCCGAGAAGCTCACCTTGCCGGTAGTCCAGCCGGTGCTTGCGCCCGCAACGTTCTCGAAAGAGCTCAAGGCGTCGAACTCGACGGTGTCTCCGACTTCCGTTTTTGATCGGGGCAGCGAGGATTACACGAAGGAGTTGGAAGGTTCTGAATCGACTGTTTCGCCGACGTCGGTGATTGGATTTGAGGAGACTGGTGTGGAGAGTGTGGCTGGGTGTGCGTTGTCCGATGAATTGAGCAGCTCCGGCCCGTCGGAGTTTTCGAACAGGTTGAATAACAGGTCGGGTGAGTTTTCCGATGTGATTGGTGACGGGAAGGAGAGTGTGGACTTCAACAGTGATTCGAATCGGCCAGAACCTGAGCTGGACTGTGTCTCCACGGAGTCGGTTTTGAGCTTGGACTATCCGTCGTCTCGTGTTTCATCCAGTAAGGCTTTGGATTATGATGCACGGCGGCCGCCGGTGGTGACTTTTCGGGACATTGAGTCGGATGATGGGGCTGATGAAGACGAGGCTGAGGTTGTGCAGGCGAAGCGGGAGCCTCAGAGCAAAGGGAAGAAGAAGGCGTGCTACCGATGTTTGAAGGGGACGAGGTTTACTGAGAAGGAGGTTTGCATTGTTTGTGATGCTAAGTATTGTAGTAGTTGTGTGCTTAGAGCAATGGGATCGATGCCCGAAGGTCGAAAATGTGTGACTTGTATTGGGTTTCCAATTGATGAGTCGAAAAGAGGGAGCTTGGGGAAGTGCTCTAGAATGCTCAAGCGGCTGTTGAATGATTTGGAGGTTCGACAGGTGATGAAATCCGAAAAGTTTTGTGAGGCAAATCAGCTGCCCCCGGATTATATTTGTGTTAATGGACAGCCTCTTTGTCATGAGGAGCTGGTTCTATTACAAACCTGCCCTAATCCGCCGAAGAAATTAAAACCGGGAAACTATTGGTATGATAAAGTTTCTGGTCTTTGGGGAAAGGTGAATATGGTTTACTTAGATTTGTTTTGTTGTTTCTTGTTGTTTCCTCGTTGTGCTAACACCCTTGTGAAATTTCGTGGTGGTGTCATATTTTAACAGGAAGGGCAGAAGCCTTCCAAGATCATTAGTCCCCATCTCAGTGTTGGGGGTCCCATCAAGGCAAATGCTAGCAATGGGAACACACAGGTTTACATAAATGGCCGGGAAATTACCAAAGTCGAGCTTCGGATGTTGCAGGTTGGATGGACTTGCTATGCATATGAAATTGTTGCTACAGGTTGGAACTGGTTAATATGCAGGGTTCATTTACACCTTTTGTTGAACATTGCAGTTGGCTGGGGTTCAATGTGCTGGTAACCCACATTTTTGGGTGAATGAGGATGGGTCATACCAAGAGGAGGGCCAGAAAAATACTAAAGGATACATATGGGGCAAGGTATGGATTCCGAGAATACTTGCATTCTTATGTTTGGTTTGCTTGTTTAAGTTTTCATGTATATTAAACTACTATTAATCACTTTTTTTTCAGGCTGGAACAAAGCTTGTCTGTGCTGCCTTGTCACTACCAGTCCCTTCTAAATCTTCAACTCCTTGTGGAAAATCCTTCAACTCTGTGGGTAGTAGAGTTGTCCCTGATTACATTGAGCGGAGAATTCTTCAGAAGATTCTTTTAGTTGGATGTAATGGTTCCGGAACAAGTACTATATTTAAACAGGTGATTGATTTTATCTGAAATTATTTTTCCTTCTTATGGTTTCTATTCTGTTTATGCAAAGATGACTTATCTATAGTAAATTCCGAAGCTGAATGAACAATTGATGTTTCAAGTTTCAAGTTCAAGAGATGGATCATATCTCTGCATCAACCTATGTGTATCACATGTATGTAGGAACTAGAGGTCTGGTTCCAAATCATAATGATTTGTGGATGCTGTAATAGCAAAAACCTTCTTGGTGTATAATTAATTACACTTCTTGCTTGCTTCTTAAAGATTTAGTTTTTGTATTGACCTAAAATGTGAAAACAAGTTCTAGTTCAACCTTTCTGCCTTGTAAGTTATCCAGTTGATATTGTTGAAGTGTATTTGCTAAAAATTGTATTGTTAATCTAAATGGGATTTTGAATTGATTTATTGCATGCATATAAGCACACTTACTAGAAAAGAACAGTCATTGAGTCTTTGAATTAAGATGGCTTGACTGGGATGGACTTCTTAGCCAAAAAGTTTGTACCGAGTTTTTAGTTTTAAGTCATATCTGGTATTTCAGAATATAATTCTTATTCTCCTGCCAAATATAAACTCTAACCATTCACATATGAATGTTTGTTCCAGGCCAAGATTCTATATAAAGCTGTCCCTTTCTTGGAGGATGAGCGTGAAAATATCAAATGTAAAATACAGAGTAATGTGTATGGTTATCTTGGTATACTTCTTGAGGGCCGTGAGCGTTTTGAAGAGGAATGTTTGGATGGGATGAGGAAGAAATGTTCTTCCAGTCAAACAGATGCCAATGGTACGAGTCTATATAATTGTATAACTTTTTTCATATCTTCTTTGACTCGGTACATGTGTGCATGTGCATAACCTCTGTTTGTGTTGTTCAGAATGGGAAATTGAATTATATACAGGAATGGCACTAGATATCAATTTGTATAAATATTTATATCAAACAAGTTACAAAAGTTATGTAGGACTTGGTATTTGACAGAAGATTTCTAATTAATGTAACTTCTTACGCTTCAGCTCTCCTTTTGCATTGATTGATTAGCTATGTATATTATAATTACACTACTCAGGTTGGTTAGTCTGCATTGTACTTGGAGAGGGTTTCATTCAGAATAACCATGTTGAAATTGATACATTGCTTAGAGAAATAGTGTGCTGGTTAACAACAGGGAACAATGACAAAACTCTTTACTCCGTTGGTCCGAGGCTGAAAGCGTTCTCTGATTGGCTTCTCAAGACTATGGTGTCAGGCAATCTGGAAGCCATTTTTCCAGCTGCTACTCGTGAATATGCACCATTAGTTGAGGAATTGTGGAATGATTCAGCCATTCAGGCCACATACAAGCGGAGAAGGGAATTGGAAATGCTACCTAGTGTTGCTACTTATTTCATAGAGAGGGTAAGTTCTGTGTCCTCTGTTTAACTCTTGTAAATTGTTTGCATGATACTCAATACTGGTCGATAGTAATCATAATACTATCTTTTGCTTAATCTAATGGACCCGGTCTTCATTCGCTTTTCAGGCTGTTGACATATTAAGAATAGACTACGAGCCCACAGATCTAGACATCCTATACGCTGAAGGTGTCACTTCATCTAATGGGCTTGCTTGTGTGGACTTCCCATTTCCCAACTCAGAATCTGAAGATACCATCAATACTAGTGATCAGCATGACTCTTTGCTTAGGTACGTTCTCCTGTATATTGCACACTCGATCTGAGCTGCTTATTAATATTAATCGTAATCGCTAAAGCTCACGTGCGGATAAGTGTGGTAAAAATTACGCAAGCAAATAGATTAGATGCTTGGGAAACTGAAGTTATCAAAGCTAACAGTGTAACAAAGATATGCTGTTTGTTTCCTTGGTACTGTCGAACTTGAGTTGACGGCTAATTCTCAGTTTTACGGGTCACTGAGACATATTCCTCTGTTGCTTTTTAGGTACCAACTTATTAGAGTAAATGCAAGAGGACTTGGAGAAAACTGTAAATGGTTAGAGATGTTCGAAGATGTTGGAATGGTCATATTCTGCGTGTCCTTGAGCGACTACGATCAGTTCACTGCTGATGGGAATGGGTATTTCAATAACAAGATGTTGCTGGCCAGGACTTTCTTTGAAAGCATCGTTACTCATCCGACCTTCGAACAGATGGACTTCCTCTTGATTCTAAACAAGTATGATTTATTTGAGGATAAGGTAGAACGGGTACCGTTAAATCAGTGTGAGTGGTTTGAAGATTTTCGTCCAGTGATGAGTCGTCATCGCTCAAGTAGCAACATAAGCAGCAACAACATTAACAGCTGCCCTTCATTGGGTCATTTAGGAGCTCACTACATTGCAGCAAAGTTCAAGAGGCTCTATTCTTCTCTAACCGGCAAGAAATTGTACGTTTCTGTGGTGAAGGGATTGCAGCCGGATAGTGTCGATGCAGCTCTAAAATATTCGAGGGAGATTTTAAAATGGGATGAAGAGAGGGCCAATTTTGGCTTTGATTATTCGGTCTATAGCACCGAACCAAGCTCCCTTTCAAATTGATGTCAAAACCGAAAAGGCTTGTAAATCCAGTTATGCATTTGTGTGACATTGATCAATTCCACTGTAAATATAATGGTTTGTATATTTGCAATAGAAAGATGGTTTCCTTTCACCTGCCCTGCCCTGCAACTTCAAGATTTTCAAGTGAGAAGAAAAAGAAGTGATAAATAACCAATACAGATGCGAGTTTGTTCTCCTTTTCGTTCATCCCCCGCCCTAGTTCTAATACACAAATCAGAATTGTTGTCATAGAAATTTTTTCCCATGTGGGCTGCTAAAAGAGAAAATGCTTACTCACCTTAGTTAATGTTTGTAAATGGACGTGTTTAAGCCCTTGATATTTTCCCAAAAGCTCTATGGCTGGGAAAATGGGGTATACAAGAAAGGGTAAGACTGTTTGAAACCTGGCACGTCAATCACACGTTAAAAAGAGTAATGTTATTCATACTATATTTTTATACCACATTTCTATACTACCTTAGTGGCATCTAATGTGGACAACCACATTAATTAAAAAATTTGCAAAACTCAAGAAAATGAAGGAGAAAGACTCCTCGTATACTACAATTATCATTTAATTAACTAGTTTTTCTTAATTATTAGTTTATTAAATAATAAACTAAATTTAAAAATCTGATTAATTCAAATGATGTATCTGTCTACATCAAATGTCACCTAAGGTTGTATGAAAATGCGATACAAAAACATAATATGAATAGCACTACTCCGTTAAAAAAGCATGCTAAGAAAATGAACCGATCATCATAACCTTGAAGGCATCCAGTGCAGCGAGCAAAAGTCCATGGTTATCAAAGCACACCGTTTGAATCTGAAAATCATCCCAACTGTCAAAATATCTTCTGTTTTAACTTTCAATTATATGAAAGATAATTAACAGCGACTTATTTGTAGGAAAGATCATAGTCTACCTGTGCCTTGGCAGAAACCTCACCAAGGTTATCTGCTATTGCAAAACTTCGATGAACAGCACACTGATAATACAGAGGAACAACACTGACTCAAAACCCAACCTCATAAAAGCCAGAGATAGTGTTTCAGTTCTTACGCCAGTCGATAGATAGCAAGCCAAGCTTATTTGTTTAGCCGTGTTCGCTTAGGATGCCAAAACCAACAAGTATTGAGCAAATGCGGGTGTCAACAACTCAACTTCAATGCTCCCAATAAATAGCACTGATGTTGAAAATCCAACTCTCTTTCAAATGAGAAAACGGTAAATCAGTGATGTACTGTAGCTCATAACATCACATTCTAAATCATAAGCACTCAATATCCACACTACTTTGAGACTAGTGGTTACTTTTGTTTCAAACACCAAAATACCGATATAGTAACTATAACAACTTCGACTAAAAAAATTTCTTTCCATGACACACGTAGAAGCCTTCAAATTATCTATTCTAAAATTGAAGGGGGAGCGGCTCTGTAGCTGCCTCAATTCTTTGCCACTCGATTTCACTCTATTTACAACAATGCCAGCCAAATTAGGCTGGGTTGGGAGGGTAATTCTCAAAATTTCAGAGGGTGTTTTTGTCCATATGGTTTAGCACGGAGCCAATCGATTTCATGCTATTTACAACAAAGCCATCAGATTTGGGCTGATATTTGGGGCTGGTTTGGAAGGGCAATTTTGTCCTGTGCGTTTGAGACTGATTGAGGTGGGTTTAGGTTTGTTGTCATTCATTGAGGGTTTCGGGGTGGGAGGATATGCCTCCTTTAAGAGCAAGTCCACCCCTAAGACTAGGTGCCAGCACCCATCCCATTTATCTACTCAAGTGAACAGTAACATACTCAAATGAACAGTAATAGGCCACTGCATCTCCACCCCTAAAAAAATGCACTAGCACCCAGCCCATTTATAATATTTTTAAATTTTTTGTAAAAGAATAAAAAAATAAAATAGTTTTAATTTCGAATAGGATTTTTAACGAATCTCGTCACACCACGTGTCATTATCCGAATGTACTATTTTGTGAATAGATTTCCGCTAAGATTTTCAACCAATTCTGACGCGCCACGTGTCACGTCCGGTTTACAATAATTTAGCCAAAATTTCGATAAGATTTTCAAACAACCTCGTAATGACACGTGTCATTATCCGAAACATACTATTTTGTGGATAGATTTTCGATAAGATTTCCAACCAATCCCGATGCACCACGTGTCACTTCCGGATTACAATAATTTAGCCAAGATTTCGATAAGATTTTCAACCAATCGCGTAGTGCCACGTGTCACGTCCGGATTACAATAATTTAGCCAGGATTTCGATTGGATTTTCAACCAATCACGTAGTGCCACGTGGCATTGCCCAGAACCTCATCCTTGTTTTTTTCGTCTATATAAACCCTACATCTCTACATCCATCCTCACACCAAGCTTAATCCTTTTTTTTAGCTCAGAATCATTGTTCATCGTTTTCAAATCTTGAGTTCTTATTACAATGTCTTCTTCAAGGAGAGTGTATAAACAGTTGCAGGAGTAACAGAAAAGGTTGTTGGCACAACAGGCAGAATTGGCCAATCTCGAGGAAGATGGAGGTGGAGATGAGGCTTTCTTCATGGAGGAGGATGAGGATGATCACCATATAAGGCAGAGGGCTTCACATTCCCGCCGTGTCATGGAAGCCGTGGGGCAGATAGCTAAACCCAGACGTGTTGCAAACCTCGATAGAAAAAGGGAAAGACGAGGTAAAGATCTCTTAGAAGATTATTTTATTCCCAACAGTATATTCCCTGATCATATTTTTAGACATTGTTTTAGAATGCAACGAGGTTTGTTCGACAAAATCATGAGTGCTATTTGCAACCATGATCCATACTTTGTGCAAAAAGAGGATGCTTTTCATGTTCTAGGTCTTCTTCCCGAGCAAAAAATTACGGTTGCCTTGCGAATGCTTGCATATGGAGCATCTGCAGATCAAGTGGATGAGATCGCGAAGATGGGAAAAACAACTGTTCTGGAGTCCCTGATGCACTTTTGCTCTGCAATTCAAGCCCTTTACACCAATGAGTACCTTTGGACACCCACGCCAAGGGACATGTGAAGGCTTTTGAGGAAGAGAGAGATGAGAGGCTTCCCTGGCGTGGGTTAGGGCTGCAGCTAGAATGTTTGATGTCGAGGCTCTTCGATCCATCATGATGACTTGTATTATTCTCCACAACATGATTGTTGAAGATGAATATGATTATGATGTCGTCGATAAATATGAGCCGGATCCGATCAACAACTCACAAACACGTATCTACTATGCTCATGACAATACCGAAGATCCCGTGTAACACGAGCGGTTGGAACGGGATGGACGTTACAATGAATTGATCGTTCAGCGGTACACTCACTTGCAAGAGCCATACTGACATGTAACCTGCCAGAATGACTTGATTGAGCACCAGTGGGGATTGCAAGAAGGTGAAGAAAATTAAAATGAGGCTTATGGTTGAAGAATAAAGTGTTTTTTTTTTAAAGTTTATGTAATTCTATGTAGTGTGTTTTGTTTTTAAGTTTATGTAATTCTATGTAGTGTATTTTTTTTTAAAGTTTATGTAATTCTATGTAGTGTATTTTTTTTTTTAAGTTTATGTAATTCTATGTAGTGTGTTTTGTTTTTAAAAGTTTATGTAATTCTATTTAGTGTATTTTTTAAAAAGTTTATGTAATTCTATGTAGTGTGTTTTGTTTTTAAGTTTATTTGGTGAGTTTATGTAATCTTATTTGGTGAGTTTAACTAAAGTAATTATCACATTGAAATTGCATAATAAATTAAATAAAAATAAATAAAGTTCTGACAATAAATAAGAAATAACATAAGAAATTAAATAAAGTTCAAAAGAAAAAAATAAAAAACATAAAAATTACATAAGAATTAAATAAAGTACTTCAAATAAATACGAAATTATATAAAGTCATTGGAGCTAGGATATGTGGTGCTAGGATCTTGGTTGCTATGATTTGTGTAGCTAGAACCCCCTTGACTTGTTTCTGCATCTCTTGCACGCCTCTTTCGCATGACATTTTTTTTTTCTGAGCTCCAAAAATATTTTGAATTCGGAGACAGTTCTATTAGAGACTTGCTCATAGTGTCACGATCTGCTTGAGCCATCCTTTCTTCTCTAAGCATTTCATTTTCTCGCTGAAGTGCTTCTCTAACCAGCTCGTTCTCTCGATTAACTATTTCTCTTTGTCTCTCAGCCGCCGCATCACGGGCCTCAGTAGCTGCTAGTAGTGCTGCCATTGCAGCATTTTTCTCCTCATCTCTAGCCTTTTCCCGTGCCATGGTAAGTTCACCTTGGCAAGCAAGTTCCTCCATATATTTAGTGTAGTCATTTTTGGAAGAACTACCTTTTTTCTTTGATGCCTTTTTACCTTGAGGTCTAAGGGAATGACGAGTCGGTTGGGTCTCGGACACTTGTTCTGGCGTCCCTTCCATGTCTTCAAATGTGTTGGCTTCTTGTTCGGCCGTGTCTGGTTCTGGCGAACTATGTAGACCCACGATGTGCATGACAACTTCTGGACCGATTGAGACAATTTTGTATCTAGGGCAATCTTTGACAATTTCCCAACATTCCCATTTGTTGCATGATGTGTTATGGTTCTTTGAATTGTAGAATGCTTGAGCTTGTAGTGTCTATAAAAATGTGGAATAAGATAGTGTTAAAAAATGCGGGTGTAACACAAATTAAATAAATTAAAATATTGATGCGGGTGAAATGCATATAAATTACATAAAAATGACATAACAAATTAAATAAAAATTACATAAGAAATTACATAAGAAATTAAATAAAAATATTGTTACCTAATCCGCTAAACTCGTCCCACTACGCAAGTTATCGGAAGCAAGAGAGATGCCTTTTTTCCAACAAGTAAATGATGCGTTGAGTTTTTTCCAACGACGTTGAAGACCTTGACTAGTTCTAGAGTCTTTTCCATGTACATCGCAAAACACTTTCGTAATTTTACTCCACATTTCTCGCTTATCCATCTCATTACCCGTAAGTGGGTCATGAGTAGTGCGAACCTAACTTTCACACAACGTAAGATCTTCAATGAGCTTCCACGAAGACATTTTTTCTCTCTTAAAGTGTAGAAAATATTGAAATGTAGAAAGTATAGAAAGTGTAGAAATATTGAAATGTGGTGTAAAGTGGAATATGAGGGTTAGGTATTTATAGAAAATTTTTTTAAAATTTTTTTCTGTATTTTAAAAATAATTTTCTGTATTTTTTTAATAATTTTAAATTAATTTAATGTGCTTAATTAATCTGGACCGTTGGATTTGAAAAATATTCAAATCCAACAGACAAGATCATGCCACGTGGCTAACGGTCATAAATCTGACCGTTGGGCTTTTTTTTTTAGGAAAAAACGTGGACCGTTCATCTTTGATCGAACGGTTCATTTTAAAAGTGAAAATTTAAATTTTTTTACCATTGGAAATCCAACGGCAGAGAAGAGGGCCACGTAGCTCCATCCTAGACGAACGCAAGTGGGCTGACAAGCGGCCCCCACCGCCTGCACCGTTGTCGCCTACTCGCCCCCAATCGCGCGTATGTTGCACGCGCCAGGCAAACTCCCCGGCTTCTTGGTCTGTTCATTTTGGGCTGGCCCAGGGACCAGCACGGGCTAGGTGCCAGGCAAGTTAAAGGGGTGGACTGGATTGACAGGTGCTGGTCTTGTTTTTGGACTGGGTGCCGTTGGGCTAAATGCCCAGCGGTGGACTTGCTCTGAGAGATAGAGAGAGACAGAGAGAGGGAGAGGGAGAGGGAGAGGGAAGAGTGGGGACGGATTGGGGTGGGTTAGGTGGAGTGATGCTGCAAAAAAAGCATGGGTTGCAGAGAAAGGGATATAGGCGTAGGATGACAAGGAGGGGAAGGGAGAGAGAGGAGTGAGGCACTTAAGCTACCAAAAAGGGGTTTAGGCTTTATTTTTTCTCCTTAAATCAAGACTGTTGTCGGTGATTGAGGGATGGGCGTTTGATTTTGTGAACAAAGCATGGTTGATAGGTTTTCTGATGGATAATTTGGAGCTTTGCTGATGTTGAGAGCATTGTTTCTAGCTCCTGTAAGTGCTTTAACTCGAAAGTTCCAATTTTTTTTAAAAAATTTTAGTTTCGGTTTTTAGGGTAATTTTTATTGCAATTTGTTCATCTATTTGGTGGTTGGAGTTAATGGTGTGCCACATTTTGGAGATGGGCTTGAGTCCGCGAACGGCGGAAGAGATCTTCGGGGATTACAGTGCTCGGAGAACGAACGTCGTCCACACTTAAATTAACGGTACTCCGATCTCTCTCTCTCTCTCTCTCCTTGGTTTCTCTCTCTTAATTTCCTTTTGGTTTTGGAAATCTCTGACCTTATGGGTGATGTTGTTTTCTCATTGATTAATTGACTGTTATGCGAAGTAAATTTATTTATTTTTGGAGCGAAAATTAGCTCCAGTAACTGAAATTTTGGTGAGTTCACTGTTCTTTGTTGCTTAGAACCGAAGCATATTCATAAAAAATAGGAGTTATAAGCAATGAGAATGTCTTGCAGGTACAGTCTCATCAAAGAATCTTCGAAGGTCCAGTTACAGCAACAGATTTTCGGAAAATGTTTGTGCTTTATTTTGCACATTTTGTGGATTTGTTGTGGGATTTTAATGTAGAAATGATTTTCTTGAGTTGGTATGGGAAAATGGCCAGGTTATGATGCAGGGTCAGTCCAGTAGAACTAGGAAGAATCTGTCGGGTGATTAGACGAGAATAATTTAATAGGTTTCGACTTCATTGGGGGATAATCAAAAGAATTGAAAACAAAGAGGAGAAACAAGAATGAAACTGAATACATATTAGTCATATTAATATTCAATTATCTAGATCATGTGCTTCTCTTTGTGATGTATAAGAGATTTGAGGAATTTTGAGAGTATGATAGCTACCTAAGTGTTGTTTTAATGTTTGTCTATATATTTTGAATGATTTAGTAACTGTGTTAGGTTTCATTATTTAGGTTATTTGAGTTCTTTCAGTCTGCAATGAATTATAATATGTATTAGCATATACTGTAAGGTTCTTTTGCCTTGCTAACATTCATGTAAGTTATTTTTTTAAGTGGAATTTTTTCGAAGGCATTTGCATTATTTCTTAAGCTTTTTTCATGCTTTAATTAGGTTACCTTGCTATGTTCCTTTTTTTTATGAAACTTTCTAACAACCAGTATGGACAGCAGGTTTAGATGTCTATTTGTTGTTTTTAGAAATGGATATTTTTTATTTAACTCGACTTACTATGCATCACAGACTATCACATCAGCACAATGGATCTCTTTGTTCCATCCTTTCTCCATGTTCTGCTACAAAGTTTTTTGAATTAGTCAATTTAGAAAGTTGGAGGGTTGTACACCTCATTTGCTTTGTGCTAATTTTAGTTCTCATCCGTCTTTGTCATTCTGACAATCTTATTTTAGATGTATAGTTATTTGATTTGTGGCTTTTGTTTGGTATGTAGTGTATTCTTTGCGGTTTGTCTTGGTAAATAAGTACATCTTATAGGAGGGAAAAAACACTAGGATCCCACACATTATTAATAACATAAGACGGAATATTAAAAGCTATAGAAGGGTCGCCTATTTTTTATTTTTCATATTTCAGTTTGTTTTTCAATTAAATTGTCAATGTTATTTTCTTTCAACTAATGTGTGTTTTTTTTCTTTTTAATAGTATACGTACATAAAAAAAGCCTGCAAACCTTCAAAGAAAGCAGCAAAATCTTAAAGAAAAATCACAAGAGAGAAACTCCGCAGGTTTGAAAATTTCTGTGACAGAGTCACTGAGCTGCTCAAGCTCATTTCCTCCTCCAACAAAACATCCAGGTATTTTTTTCCATTTTACCCATCTTGGATTTAATCTTTGAGATTTTCCAAATTATTGAGCTTTCGATTTTCTGTGTACAGTGGAGAATTTGGATTAATTATATGATGATTTAAATTATCCTTAATTGCTTGGGGTTTGGGGGGTGGGAGGGGAAGAAGCAGAGAGAAGCAGGACAGAAGGGTTACATCAGCACTAAACTGTCGACTCTTTTATTCTTTGTAGGTGAAATTGAAGATCAGTAGATCTCTTAAATTGATGAGGGCACTACAATTCATGCAAGGAAAAAGCCAGAGCTATGCTACTATTTTGGAAGAGAATAGATAAAGAGATGGTATCCTTCCCTTCTCCTCTGGAAATGCATTGAGTACAAGAAGTATGTGCATGAAAATATAAAAATGCATGTCTTTTTATCCTATTGATCTTAAATTTAGTCCTCTCTAATGATGTGTAGTAGGCCTCAAATTCATATCTTGAAATATTCATGTCTAAAGTTCTGTAGATCTTTTGTTTTGGGATATATAATAATTTTTATCAGAAGCAATATGTCGAACTACTGCTACTTCGTCAGAATGAGCAGTTGAAACAATCGAGTTTATTTAATTATAATTTTCCTCATTAATTTGACCATGAAAATTGTCAATTATTTTGTAAATATTGGATGCTTTAATTTATAAGTTGAGCAGTTTGTGTTACCCCTGTTAGTCATTTTCATGCTCATTATTTAATTGCGGACATTACACTAAACATGTTCAATCGGTTTCATAATTTCTGATAAGTTCATGCCCATTGAATGCATCAACTTATTATATATATGTATGTGTGTGTATATGTATATGATATATGTGATTGCTTGAATTAGGAGCTAGCTGCTGCTAAATGCGATTCAAAATTTCATGTATTCGTGTTAGTTTTTGACATTTTGATGGCACAAGTTTCGTTTAGTACTGGTTGCGGAATGTAATGAAATGTATTTTATTGGTAGGATCCGTATACAAGAAGAGATCACCACAGAAGCTACAGAATTCATAGTTGTATCCTCAATTTTATCTTATGTAACTAAAAAGGTTGCTATTGAAGTTAAATAGCTTTAAGGAAAAATGATAACAGACGACTATCAGAAGATTAGGCAGAAGAATTACATGATTAGCATCGTGGAAGTGAAAACTTAACAATGAGGATGAAATTGTCTGGAGAAAAATATAGGAGATAAATTGGTACTGTATTATGCAGAGGGCTATTGCTCTATATTTCCTGCTGCATCAGATTACGCTGTTTACACCATTGTAATAGTCTAGGGTTTGTTTTTTGTTTGTGGACAGACTATCCAAATTCGGATAGACTAATCCAAATTACACCATTGTAATATTGAATCCAATCTGCTACTTTTTTTTTCCTAGAAAACTTTTTGCTCAAATTTTCTCAATTTTGTTAGACAATTTGATGATAAGATTGTAAACTAAGGAGTAATTTTATTGTGACATATTGAGTCTTTCAGTTTTTATTCTGTATTAAAATTTAAGCTTTACTTGTATATTCCAAGTGACAGAACTGGATGACCAGCTTTTCACACACTACCGAGTGAGTTTAGGAATCTGGGTTTTGTGTTTGCAGTTGATTTTAGGAACGATCCGGAGAAAATTGGGTTTTAGGGTTCTAGGGATTTGAGTGAACCGAAATTGATTTGAATGAGCAATTTATGGTTTCGATTTGCAACGGAGGAGGAAAAAATGAAAGCGTGAGAGAATTAGGATATATGAGCACTTTTCGGATTGGATTGGCAGCATAGCAAGAATTATGCAGTGGGGGAGGAAGCAACGAAACGGTGAGAAGTCTCCAGAACTTCCACGCGTCACCGAAATTGTTATTAATTTGACAGCAAAGCAAAGGGGTGTGTGGATATCACACCTCATATAATATAATTTGCATGAACAAAAAACAGAAAAATTGCGCCTTCGAATGGAGATATATTTCAATAATGGCCACCCATATTTGTCCATTTTTTCTACCTAATATTGATTTTTCATCTTTAGGACATGATTTAGTTGATGAGATGTTTGAAGAGCAAACAACTTGGCAGGACACAATCTATCTAACATGAAGAGTGGCAGTATGCCCCCTTCTGTTCAATGAAACACATAAGGATATCGAAATTAAGTGGTTAATATGGTACATTACTGTTCTTTTAGACGAGCCAGTTGACAGGTGGTAAAATAACAAAAAAAGACAAAATATACATATAGGCAACTGGCCTTGTAATACTTATGCTTGGTCTTCGTTTGCAGGAGGCATTTCATCAGAAGAAGCTTCATATATTATACTTCTATCTTGATTTCGTAACTCGAATTGATCCTCAGCTGCAGTTTGTCTTCCACAAAACGAAAAGAAGAAACAATAAGACATGTCCGTGTTGATCACAGCATAACAGATTGCTTACCTGGTGACATAATGGAGCAGAAATTCACAGCATAACAGATTGCTTACCTGGTGACAAGGTAGGACTCACAGCTCCTATCTTGCGGTGAAGAAGAACTTCAAACAAAAACTCAATCTTGTTAATCAAGACAAAGACACATATATCACCAATTTCTAAACCATTGTCTTTCACAAATAGCCTCCAACCACTAAGGAATCTGCAGTGTCCAGCTACATCAAATCCAACTTTAACAGGCCAAGTTCTCCCATCAGAAACCCGAAGGGTAGCATCAGAAGGCCTCTCAGTGAGATGTGCCTTGACAAACATACCTGGCAAAGCCTGAAAAAAAGAAAAGCAGGAAAGAGTTGAAAGACAAACAAATTTACACAGAATATGTATGATTTTACGTTTCTCTGCACATGTACAAAATTACAAATAGAGTGAGTTTATTTTGATGGCCTAGTAGGGTTACTCCATAGAAAGCTCACCAGATAACCATAATGGGCATATGAGAACCGCAGTGGAACCTGGAAAAAAGGGTTTCGACATTCAAAACCACTGCCTCTATGAAGAGCAACAGCTTTCTCAGTTCTTGTAGCCCTTGGATGCATTGATAATTCAGATTTTCTATCATCAGTTACTTCATCTTTGATTTGAATATTGGCATGAGTCGCACGACTAGTCCCAGTTCCATGAGCCAAGCCTTTTCGGCCTTGGTTATCTACATTCTGCATTCCATGACTTCTTGGTGTCTTTCTGTGAACTGCATTGCCATGTGCCTCCTCATGAGGTCTGTCCCTCTTCCTAATAACCGTCACAAACTCCTTTTTGCATCCATCTCTTCCATATATGTCAACATAGAATCCCAATTTTTCATAATATCGAAAAACTAGGAACTCACAAAGCTGGAAACCATTGTCCTGCACAAATTCCTTCCAACCCTTCTGGAAAAAGAACCTGTCATTACGGTTTTCCAGACTAACAGGCCAAGTTCCACCTGGGGTCTGAAGATGGGTCTCTTGAGGTACCTTTCCATCAAAATGCACGAGAAAAGCCAGCGGGATTTGCTGTAATGAAAGTGATCAGGATGCACATAGAAATTAATCTTATGATCCAACTGGCAACATATAATTTACATCAAGATCAGCATACATAGCAAACTTATTTTCAGGCAATGAAAATTAAAACAAAAGGCAAATAGTTAGGTAAGTGATTTATATGCACACGCTTGTTTATATTTGGCCTTTGGAAAGGTGAATCAAAGGGACACAACTAGACAAGGGCATGCAGGAGAAAGGGTGTGCGGAAATAACTTCCTAAAATCTACGCAGGGAGCTATGGTAGATATGGGATGCCAGGTACATATTTTATCACAAATAAGGAGAAATTTATGCTCCGATCCTTAGCGGTTGCTTGGTATCCTTCTTGGATCCAATTTTTTTATTTATTTTGAAACTAATGAGTGTTAAGTAATTTAGCTACATTCGTCATGTTTGAAAACAAAAAATGGGATCCAAGAAGGATTCCAAACAGACCTTAATTATTTTACAGATTCAATCGAAGTTATGGTTTTTATCCACTGAGCAGGCTGAATTTAGAAGAGGATTAAGACCACATTGCTAATAATTAGACTCCAAAAGACAGAATATGAACAAAATAAAGGCGATTTACAAATAGAACAAAAACTCATTAATCCAATTGGGAAATTACATCAAAACAAAGCAACAGTCATACAAAATACAATCATCAAATGATTTATGTGGTCAATCCATAACACGAAACTTGAGTGCTGTAAATACTGTTTACTCAAAGCTATTAGGTTTGAATCGCGGGAACTCCAAAGATAATCCACTGTGATATAACAATGCAATTTTTATTTTTTTTCTGTTGACTTCCGGTAAATAATTAAAGGAATTTTCTTTTCTGTTTTTATTTTATGTAAAGTGTAAAGAGAGAGTGGATGATAGGAGGGCGCTGCTGGACTTACCAACTGGGTGGAGAAGTCATCTACAAGAACCTTGAAAAAAGTGGGTGCTTTTACTGCATTTGATCTTGCCGTCACCATTTTCTTCTTCCTCTTCAGCGCTTCTCTTCTGAACGGAGAAATGGTCGGAAGACTCAGAACTGTCCTTGGTTTGGTGTGTGTTGAGCATTTCAAGGAATCTGTGTATTCGAACATCTCCCATTTTACTCCTTCAACACATTGACCACCATATCACTTATGTTTTTGTGAAAATATGCTAAAATATTTACTCATTTTCTATACTTACAATGTTTGTCAGCTCGTTATATAATCAACTTAAATCAGTTAAATCCATCATGCAATGCATTTCTTTCCAATTTTTTGTGATAAACTAATAGATAATTGACTAAATAAACATCCTGCAAAGTTTCAATAAAAATTTCCGAGTTTTTCTTACAATTTCCGTGGTTTTTATTCAATTTTTATCGATATCGATAATATCCCGATATTTCTATCGAACTTTCCGTGTTTTTGAACTACCGATATTTCCGATATCATCGATATTTAATACCTTGACTATACCTACCGCATAATACTCGAGTAATAAAATTTTAAACCAAATTAGTAAACAAAATAATGTGTCACGAATAAAAATTAAGCAAATGACACTTAAGTTGTAATTCAATCTTCAACCTCCACAATTTAAAATTTTGATATCTCTAACATTAATCATAACTTTATGAATACTTTGTTAATTTTTTCTTTCCCGAGAGGAGGACACTTGTTTATCCTAGCATTACCTCTTGTTTATTAGTGGTCGATACGTTGGAATCAAGGTATTAAATATCGATGATATCGGAAATATTGATAGTCCAAAAACACGAAAATTTCGATAGAAATTTTGGGATATTATTGATATCGATAAAAATTGAATAAAAACCACGGAAATTGTAAGAAAAACTTGGAAATTTTTATTGAAACTTTGCAGGATGTTTATTTAGTCAATTATCTATTAATTTATCACAAAAAATTGGAAGGAAATGCATTGCATGATGGATTTAACTGATTTAAGTTGATTATATAGCGAGCTGGCAAACATTGTGAGTGTAGAAAATATGTAAATATTTTAGCATATTTTCACAAAAACACAAGTGATATAGTGATTAAGGTGTTGGAGGAGTAAAATGGGAGGGGTTCGAATCCTCTTAGTGTTTTTTTTAATATAGAAATTTAAAAAACACGGAAATTTCGATAGAAATATCGAGATATTATGGATATTTTCTACCTTGGTTGGAATCACCTGCATTTAAGAAGTGTTGAACAATCTGGCGAAAACTTTGGATATTTTCTACCTTGGTTGGGATCACCTGCATTTAAGAAGTGTTGAACAATCTGGCGAAAACTTAACCCAAATTAAAAAAATTAAAAAAGCAATCTGACGAAAGTGTTATATGGGAGTTCAAGTTGGAATGGTGTCATTATTTTTGACATTGAAAATTTTGAATTCCCCCAAAAATTCGGATCCAAATACGTTTTGAGAAATTGGATTGAAAATTAGAATGTATTTAGAGATTTTGCGAATTTTGAATTTTTTACAAGAAAATCTTTTAAGTGTTTCGATCTTTTGTAACGTATTCTGATTTTTAAAGTTATTTACTAAAAATATGTATTTTGTAATCAACTTGATTTTTGTATTTTATTGTTATTTTTTTATAAGTTTTGTTGATTATTTTTATACTTGTTGGAGTAAAAAATTACATGCGAAAATCCAAAACTTACACGCTTTGTACAGTCTTATCACATGGGCGGCTACAAACACAGTTTTTTTTTTTCATTATGCTTTCTTTTGTATGTGCATAAGTTTTTAAAAAAGTTAGCATAAGCGGGAGCCTACTTAACAACATCTAACAAAAAAATATTTATTTCAAAAATATCAAAGTTATAAATGGCTTTCTTTACAAGCTGTAAAACTTTCAAAAAAAGTAAATATACATGATATTTCCTGTCATTTTTATGTTCTTTGAGTTCATCAAGTTTATCATTACTTAGTTTTCTCAACCTCCTTAAGTAAAGGTGTTGTGGAATATTTCTCAACCTCCTTTATCCTCCAATTATTGTTCGCCAACACGAATCCTCTACTATTTACCTCTGCTACTCAGTTCATCAGGTCTTTCCTCCAAGGATCTCCTCTGTGTGTACATTTTGGTGTTTGTTGCTTTTAAAGTGTAATATGCATTATTTGGTAAGATTAGGAAGCGCTCAAAGCGTGGATGGCTTGCCTACCCCCATTTTTCGTTCATCCTCTTAGTTCTTTAGTCCTTCTTCTAAGTGGAGGCGGCTTGTCCTATTGATGTTGATGAGAATGAACTTCTTTGTAATGTAATAGAAGAGTAACGGTTCAGTTCCCCAGGCTTTGTCCCTTCTTGACCAGACGAATGAGATATTAATTCAATTCAAGCAAGTAAGGGCTTGGCTTGACCCTGTGTTCTACCTTAATTGGGTTAGAGACGAAGACTGAAAAGTTCATCGTTCAATGGTTCGGTGCTCAGATAAAAGAAGGCGTCACTCAACAAGTGGCAGAATTTGATAAGGTATCGCTTTGACACTGGAAAAATCCATGGATCTGGATAAAGTCTCGCCCATAGATAAAGAAAGAGTACGCGCACTAGCGCCCTATGGCTACACATTTTATTGGATCAGATGGCCTTTCGGGCAACCAACCAAACCTGGCACAACAAATTATTGATCGATGGAGATTATTGCTTTACTTTTTCAAGTCCAGATTTTTTTTGTTTTTTGTATGCTATTATGAGCTGGTCCTTTTTGTTTTTTTTTTTGTTTTTTTGTTTTTTTTTTGTCAAAGAGTAAAATTCATTACCAACAAGCACAAGCACAACATAGGCCAATATACAAGTAATGCGCAGGATAGGTCAAAGGGGGGGGTATCCTGGACTTATGTTGAGGTATTGACAATGATTCTCAAATATCGCAAAACAGAATGTGATACAATGAGATAGAATTCAATAGAAACAAAGACACAGGGAATAAGTTATCTACTTTTAACAATCAAAGGGAACCTTTTATTCCGAATTAAAGAATTCGGAATGAATCAAATCTCCCCAGGTAGGATTCGAACCTACAATCAGTCAGTTAACAGCTGACTACTTTACCACTGAGCTACTGAGGAACAACAGGATATTAGATCTCATAGAGTTCAATTCTCATTATCAACCCATGACCAATATGAGCTCGAAGTTTTTTTTGTTACCCCTGGAACTACTTCGTAGTGGCTTCGCTCCATGCCTCATTTTATAGGGAACCTCAAAACGGTTCTATTTCAATATGGATGACAAAACCAAATGATGTAGATGATGGAAGGTGAGATCAAAGGCAAAAAGAGAACATATAGAAGAAGATAGAAAAAAATTCAGGGAAGGGGAGGAAAAATTGCAAGCAACAAAAAGAGCAAGAAAAAGTTGAAACCAAACAAACCACACATGAAAAACATAGGACTAGCATCGACCCTAACCAAAGCTATATGGCAGGCACCGACGCAAATCGAGAATTACAAAAGATCACTCACACAACGGTGAGAAAGACTTTCACAGGGGGAGAAAGGTAAAGTCTTTGAATTAGTCCTCTAAGTCTTCTTTTATTGTAATTTTCTTTTGCGGAGTTAGGCTTTGTTTGGCTATCTTGGAATCTCTCTTTTTTCCACTGTCTCTGCCGGTCTCAAACAAGACCAGCTGGGTTGTTGTGGAAGTCGCACAAATCCAATCCAATCCAATCCAACGGGCTACCATAGACTGGCTCTTGGAGTCTCTCTTTGAATTGTCTCTATCTTGTACTAGCTTTTTATTTGAATGGAATTTACTTTGAGTGACCACTCTATAGTGCTATTTCAAAATGGCATTTTAATGAACAATATAGAGTTCTTTTCTTTTAGGGTAAATGACAGTTTACTACCCTCATGTTTGGTGGTTTTCAACATTTAGTACATCAAGTTTTTTTCATCCCAGAGTCATACCTAAAGTGTAAATTTTGGGACAGTCTCATACATCCGTTAGTCAAACTGTTAGTTGTCCCATTAAGTGATGACGTGGCACCCTGATTGGGCACCACGTGTCATTAAAAATATAAAAATAATTATTTAAATAAAAATAATATTAAAAAAAATGAACTCAGAAAAGAAAAGGAAGAAGAAGGAGGAGGAGAAGAAGGAAGAAAAAAAATCTGGGATCTGGGTGGGTGCGCGCGGGGGGGGGGGAGAAGAAGGAGAAGGGAGGAGGAAGAAGAAGGAGAAGGAGGAGGAAGAAGAAGGAGAAACTGGAATCTGGGTGGGTGCGCAGGAGGGGGGAGAAGAAGGAGAAGGGAGAAGGAAGAAGAAGGACGAAGAAGGAGAAGGAGGAGGAGGACGAAAAAAAAAGGAATCTGGGTGGGTGCGCAGGAGGGGGGAAGAAGAAGGATAAGGCAAGAGGAAAAAAAAGGAAGAAGAAGGAGAAGGAGGAGGAGGAAGAAAAAAAAATCTGGAATCTGGAATCTGGGTAGGTGCGTGGGGGGGGGGAAGGAGGAGGAGGACGAAAAAAAAAGGAATCTGGGTGGGTGCGCAGGAGGGGGGAAGAAGAAGGATAAGGCAAGAGGAAAAAAAAGGAAGAAGAAGGAGAAGGAAGAGGAAGAAGAAAAAAAAGAGATGGGATCTGGGTAGGGCGCGTAGGGGGGAAGAAGAAGGAGAAGGAGGAAGAGGAAGAAAGAATAAAGAAGGAGAAGGAGGAGGAGGAAGAAAAAGAAAAAGAGAGAAACCGAACCCAGAAGGAAGAAGAAGAAAAGAGAAGAATTTTTTTTTATTTATAATATCATTTTATTTTAATAATAATTTTTTAAATATTATTTTTATATAATTTTTGTTAATTTTTTTTATTTAAATAAAATTTTTAATGACACGTGGCGCCCAATTAGGACGCCACGTCATCACTTAACAGGAGAACTAATAGTTTGACTAACAGATGTATGAGACTGTCCTAAAATTTACACAGGTATAACTCTGGGATGAAAAAAAATTAATGTATTAAATGTTGAAAATCCCTAAATATTAGAATAAAAAAATGAAATATGTCCTTTCTTTTAATATGTTTTCATTTTATAATAAGAAAAAGGAGGCAGCTTCCAATTATAATAATAGTCACACAACTTCACATGCCAATAAATAATCCTTACTCTCACAATAGAGTATTCCTATTGAGATGAACAGTTCAAAATGACAACTGAAATATAAAGCACAACATATAAGATTCTAGATTGATCTTTCGAAAGGGATTAGGAATCATAACAATGGAGGGCACAACATATAAACGCAACTTAGGGGTATTTATGTTTGCACATCATTAAATTTACCGACACTTCTTCCTCTGTTCTTAATACTCAATTCACCTTGGTAGCAGTCACTCAAGGTGCAATATTCAGATTCAGATTCAGATTCAGTCTTCTCTTTCAGTTATTCAAGTTGCAAGTCGCAGCATTCTATCTGTGCCGGGAAATGACAACATCAAACAAAGGCTTGGTGGTGTTAATCACAGTAAAGACACACTCATCGCCAATTGCCAAACTGTTCTCTCGCACAAATTTAATCCAACCTCCCAGCAATCTGCATCTTTCGGTGTCGTATTGTTTGAATTTGACACGCCAAGTTCTTCCACCCGAAACCCGAAGGATGACATAACCAACAGTCCAGTTAAGGTGTTTCTTGATAAACTGGGATGGCAAACTCTGACAAATTAAAAAAGAAAGGGGAAAAGCGGTAAAGTCAATAATAAAATTTAGGAAACAAAGCGTATGATGGCCTTGGGATGACAATTGCATCTGCTAAATTCGTTATCCACGGTATCCCCAAACGGGTGACGGCTTTATAGAAAGCTTACCAAGTAGGATCGATGTATATATGTGCGTGTCATAGCAACCTTGAGAGGAGGATGTCGATCAGATTTGAAACCACTAGCTCTCTCAAGAGCTGTGGCTTTTGCACTTGCAGCTGGAACATTAGCTTTGCCTGTTGAATTAATACAGTAAGCATAATAATTACAAGTTAGAGACTTGGAACATAATGGCAGAAAACACAAGGAGGTGAAAATGGAGAACAAAATTATGTTCTCAAGTTTCACTTCAGATCTGGACAAATGTGGATCTTTGCTTTTCGTTGTCTTCTCGAACATCATTTCATACTGCTGAGAGTTTCTAATTAGTCTGATTGATGTGGAAACACATTGAACAAGTTCGATGTTGGTTTTGGCCTTACCACGTGTACTTGGTCTGTTTTTCTTGCGAGGTTGAGGACAAGACAGTAGAGATTTCTCGCTTGTTTTTCTTGGGCAGGGTGTATGATTCTCCCCGATTTCAACAGAACCAACATCCGAATCATCACGACTCATGATGGGAAGTATCGTGGGAATCATCACTGGATTTTTCATCTTCATCAGTTTTTTCTGCCGCATTTTGTAGTGGGTACTCAATCTCTGTGCAGCTTCTCTCGAATATCCGAACCCTGAATTTTGAATCCCCTTCATACCCGAAAACCAGCAAGTGACCGTAATCCAGAGAGTAAAAACTAGAGAAGCCCTGCCAACCATTCTCAAACCAGACCTCACCATCCCCTTTTCGAAGTTCTATTTTCCATTCTAAGCCACTTGGAACCTTAAAAAATACTGGATTTGACATATTGTCTCCGTATTTCGTCACAAATTTCGTTGGAATTTTCTGCACAACAGCGAAAGTTTCAGTTTTTGGTCTAGTATAAAACACTCATCTTTTTTGGGCAAGAAATTAATCAACTCATCAGTACTATCTAAGCCTAACAACAGTAGAGATTAATCACCTCAATATGATCTAGACCTAACTACAACCACAGTCTAAAATATCGAAATTATCGGCGAAATATCGCCGATAATTTCGTTTTTTTCACCCAGCGATATTTTAGTTGCTATCCAAATGGTTTTCGTTAAAATATCGCGATATTTCCAAAAATATCCCGATATTTTGAATATTATCACGATATTTTTGATGAACTAACAATAGCTGGGCCTCTGGTCCATTTTATAGTTCTACACAAGCTTTGTGTTTTAAGGCTTGGGCGATGTGGGACGAGGAAGGAATTGACGAGGCCGGACGGAGAGGCAGTTTCCAGCCAAACCACGACGAGTTAGAAGTCGTTCGAGGTATCATTCTCTTCGTCTCTTCGAGAACTACAATTTTCCTTTTTGTTTCACCCAATTTCGTTGAGTATTGAAGAAGTTATATCGTTTGAATCTAACCCAATTTCCGGCAATAAACCGTGGTCGTTTGGCCATATTTCAGGTCATTTGCCGGTCAACTCCGGCCATTACTCGGTCCTCACTTGGTATTAACCTCTTCTACACATTCCTAACTACATTTTAGCTTTTGAATCTCTCAATTTGGTTAAAAAATGAAGAAATTACAAAGCTTTGAAAATTGCCCAAACCTTCGGCCTCAAACCCAGTTTTCCGACGAGCACCGCCCATTTCGAGGCGTTTTCCGGCCAAACCACGGCGATTTGGCCGACGTGCAGGGTATCAATCTCTTCATCTCGTCGAGTACTACAACTTTCATGTTTGGATCACTTAATTTGGTTGAGTAACGAAGAAGTTATGGACGTTCAAATTTAGGGTTTTCCGACGAGTACCGCCCCTTTTGAGGCGTTTTCCGGCCAACCCAGGGCGATTTGGCCGCCGTGAAGGGTATCAATCTCTTCATCTCGTCGAGCACTACAACATTCATGTTTGGATCACTTAATTTGGTTGAGTAACGAAGAAGTTATGGAGGTTCAAAGTTAGAGTTTTCCGACGAGCACCGCCCCTTTCGAGGTGTTTTCCGGCCAACCCACGGCGATTTGGCCACCGTGCAGGGTATCAAACTCTTAATCTCGTCGAGTACTACAACTTTCATGTTTGGATCACTTAATTTGGTTGAGTAACGAAGAAGTTATGGACATTCAAAGTTAGGGTTTTCCGACGAGCACCGCCCCTTTCGAGGCGTTTTCTGGCCAACCCACGACAATTTGGCCAGCGTGCAGAGTATCAATCTCTTCATCTCGTCGAGTACTACAAGTTTCATGTTTGGATCACTTAATTTGGTTGAGTAACAAAGAAGTTATAGACGTTCAAAGTTAGGGTTTTCCGACGAGCACCGCCCCTTTCGAGGCGTTTTCCGGCCAACCCACGGCGATTTGGCCGGCGTGCAGGGTATCAATCTCTTCATCTCGTCGAGTACTACAACTTTCATGTTTGGATCACTTAATTTGGTTGAGTAACGAAGAAGTTATGGACGTTCAAAGTTAGGGTAAAATTTCGACCGAACTCCGACCTTCTTCTTCCTTGGATCCGGCGACACATCAACCTTAGGCCCTTTGGGTCGTTCTTGCCAAGCCCAAAACCTAGGCAGCCCCAACCCATTTCTTTTTCCTTTTCTGTTTTTATTTAAATTGTTTAAAATGCATTGGGCCATTTTAATTTAGGGCCTTTGGCCCGTTCCTTTTTTAAAACACCAAGGGGATTCGAACCCTTCCCATTTTACTCTTTCAACACCTTGACCACCATATCACTTATGTTCTTGTGAAAATATGCTAAAATATTTACATATTTTCTACACTCACAATTTTTGCCAGCTCGCTATATAATCAACTTAAATCAGTTAAATCCATCATACAATGCATTTCCTTCCAATTTTTTGTGATAAACAAATAGATAATTGACTAAATAAACATCCTGCAAAGTTTCAATAAAAATTTTCAACTTTTTCTTACAATTTCCGTGGTTTCCATTGGGTTTTTATCGATATCGATATTATCTCGATATTTCCGTATTTCCGGACTACCGATATTTGCGATATCATCAATATTTTATACCTTGACTACAACAGAAAACATGAGAGAGAGAGAGAGAGAGAGAGAGAGAGAGAGAGAGAGAGAGAGAGAGAGGGGCTTACAATTTTATTGCCTCTGGAAGCGTCATTGAGAATCATCTTGAAGAAATGATGAACGGCAGGGGGAAATGTTGAGCGGTCATCGATTTCTCCCAGTAGACCTATAAACGGGTTGGATTTATTAAGTTTGGGTTGAGTTCAACCTGACTTGTTAATTTAACAGATTACACAAATTCAACCCGTTAAGCTAACGAGTTAACCGAATCCAACCCGTTAAACTAACAGATCATCTGTTTTTCCCGTTAACAATTTTTTTTATTTTTTTAACCAGGTTAACAAACAAACAAATAAAAAATGCAATTAAGCTCAAACAAACATAAAACTTTGATTCAGGAACAAAATCAACATACAACAATTAATTTGGATAAGCTTGGACGAATGTAAAATGAGCTAGAACACTGAAAAATCTAGGGTTTTTGGAAAGCTCACCGACAACGCTTGATCCTTCGGATCCCATTTTTTGGGGGTTGAATTTTGCAGAGTCCGGATTCAGGTGAGATGGAGAGAGAGAGAGAGAGAGTAGCAGAGAGGTTTTGATGGTGGATCGAAGACTGTAGGAACTCCAGCTACGGTTCGCCGAGGGCAAAGTTGCGCATGGAAGAAAAAAAGGATAAAAAGCAGGAAGAAGAAGAGAGGAGGAGGAGGAGGATCCGAGTCGAGTATTCCTTGAACTGAGGGTGTATTGTTATTCTTCTGCACCTGCGCATCTCACGTTCATCAATCAATACAAGAGGAGGTCTGCAATTATGTAATTGGTAGTTGAAAGTATATGATTTATTCCAAGCGGCCAGCAGCTCAACGTCATTTTCAAGAAGTACTTCCAAGTGCTATTCCAGGAAGCACTTCCAATCCAAGAGGTTTTCATGGAAGAAATTCCCAGTGTTTAGTTTCAATAAAAATTTCAACATAATAAAAGTACTTCTGCTAAAACTGATTCTCACATAAGCACTTAAGCAGTCCAAAACTAGCCCTAAATCATTTTAGATTAACTTGAACGAAATAATAAAAACTAAAGTCTTTCATAAAAATTTCAGCTAACCTTGCAAGCTGCTCATGCTTCCGATCTCGGGAGGAATCAATCCAGAGAAATTATTCACATTCAAATACAAGTCACTCAGCTCCGTCAAGTTAGCAATCTCCCTTGGAATCTCTCCTTGAAGAGAGTTGTAATGCATGTAAATCCCCGTCAAATGCTTGAGCTCTACAATGGCGGGAGAGAGCTTCCCAGAGAGCCTCTTTCCCTGCAGCGAAATGTTAGCAACTTGACCCGCCTCATTGCACCCTATTCCCTCAAAGGACCCGTCGCAGGGGTCACCATTGACGGTCCAAGAAGAAAGGTACAAGCTTTGCGGGTCCAAAAGCGCTTTCTTGTCCAAAAGTGCTTTTAGCTCTGCGTTTCCACAAACCCATAAAGGGTTTGTGAAGAAAATCAGGAAGGAGGAGAAGAACTGCAAAACCCATGTCTTGGCTTGGGTTTAAAATGGTAGTTTTCTTCTCTGTTTGTAGAAGCAAGCTAGTTCTCTCTCTCTCTCCTCAGTTTCTCTCTCTAGAGCAAAGAGAAGGTGGTGACTGTCAGTGAGAAGAGACAAGAGTCACAGAGGTGTTCCTAACTTTCTTCAGTGGGAGTGGTGTAAAAGCTGTGCGGAGTTAAAGCGGATTCAGAAACATAGGAAAATAAGAGGAGGAATGACTGTGTGTGGGCCGTTAGATTAGTTGACTGTTGATTGAGGGAGTACAGGAGCAGGTGTAGGTGCGGTTGCATGTTAGTATTTCTGTGTTGAGTTTGGAGCCCATGGTAGGTGTGACCGGGAAACTGAGCTTATCCGGTTAATCCCAATTTACGAGCAGATATGCCATATATTATAAGGGATTTAATAAAACACTACGGTTCTGTTTATTTTTAACGAAAAATCGCATTTTTATCTTTAACTGTCACTATTCACTATACCTTTAAAAGTAGCTTTTCGTTAAAAAGAAAATTTTCAAGCCATTTTCGTTAGTTTTCCTTATATTATAATAATTAAAAATAAAAATTAATTGTTCAAATTTGAGAAAAATATTGTAAAGTAGGCTAATTACAGTATAAAAAAAAAAGGTGAAATAATTGTTCAACTTTACGGAAAACACTATATAAGTGGAGTTTATGACCAAATATATATATAAGTGGGGTCTACATTTTTTTACTTCTCACACACTCTCTTAATTTGCGACCATCAGATTAAATGAATTAAAGAAGATCCACTACTACAAAAGGAGTATATAGTGTCAGTGGGTGATGTCGGTTTAATCTCATATAATGACGGATTAGATTGTTGCGACACTAATTGAATATGACATCGGTTTTATAGTCGCTTATAAGCGTCACTAAAATACTAGTGTTGCTTTTAAACCGACGTAAACATAATTTTTAATGTTTTTCAATACTAGTGTCACTTTTAAACCGACGTAAGCATAATTTTTAATGTTTTTAAATACTGGTGTCGCTTTTAAATCGACATAAGCATAATTTTTAATGTTTTTAAATAATGATGTCGCTTTTAAAGCGACGTAAGAATCCATTTTAATATTTTTAAGAATCCATTTTAATATTTTTAAATATTAGTGTCGCTTTGAAGCGACATAAAGTAGACAAACGACTGGAAGACGCCACATCCAAGTGCACTGACATGTCAGGTCACGTCGGTTTCAACCGATGCAATTTTATCCTTATTTCGACGCCACACAACCTTTTCCTTATTTTTTAAAATATTTTAAATCCCAATGTCGTTCTTCTAATTTCAAACCCTCTTCGTGTTTTCTTTCTTACACCTTTCTTATTTGTTCTCCCTACATCATTTGTTCCTTCTTCACAACAATAAGTTTTTCTTACTTTTAATATTTTTATTTTCTCCACTTATGTTTAATTTTTGTTTACAATTTGTTTTTGTAGGGAATTTATTTGAGCTGGTTGAGTACATAGAGATTTGATCGATGACGGAATTCTTCCATAATTCATGTTTCTATCACTAAATTCTTTAATCTTTAAATTGTATAATAACGAGTTTATTTATTTAAAAGTTCTAATTTAAGTACTTAGATAATTTTTTGCTATTTTTGTTAAATTAATAATTATTTAGTCGAATTAATTAATTTTGTGACTTGAATTGTTATGAGAAAATGGAAATAAATAGTATTTATAAGCATTTATGTGAAATTGACATATTAAATATAACATAAACTTATAATATTTAGTAATATAAGAATATATTATGTTAACTTATTGTGACATCCCACGTCACCCAGGAGAGTGATCCTTAAATGTATATTCTCATCCCTACCTAGCACGAGGCCTTTTGGGAGCTCACTGGCTTCGAGTTCCGTTAGAACTCCAAAGTTAAGCGAGAATGGAGCTAGAGCACTCCCATGATGGGTGACCCACTGGGAAGTTGCTCGTGAGTTCCCAGAAACAAAACTGTGAGGGCGTGGTCGGGGCCCAAAGCGGACAATATCGTGCTATGGTGGTGGAGCGGGCCCGGGAGGTGGCTGCGCCCGGGCCGGGATGTGACAATTGGTATCAGAGCCTAACCCTGGCCGTGGTGTGCCGATGAGGACGTCGAGCCCCTAAGGGGGGTGGATTGTGACATCCCACATCACCCAGATGAGTGATCCTTAAATATATATTCCCATCCCTACCTAGCACGAGGCTTTTTGGGAGCTCATTGGCTTCGGGTTCCGTTGGAACTCCGAAGTTAAGCGAGAAGGGGGCTAGAGCACTCCCATGATGGGTGACGCATTGGGAAGTTGCTCGTGAGTTCCCAGAAACAAAACTGTGAGGGCGTGGTCGGGGCCCAAAGCGGACAATATCGTGATATGGTGGTGGAGCGGGCCCGGGGGATGGCTGCGCCCAGATCGGGATGTGACACTTATAATATTTAGTAATATAAGAATATATTATGTTAAATTAATTTGTTTTGCACTATAATTGTTATTTTAATTTTTTGTTATTTTAACTTGTTTTTGTTGTTATTTTGATAACTTTTTGTTGTTATTTTAATTTGTTTTTACTAAAATAGGTGTTGAAAATTAAAAGATTGCAATCGTGATAGAGTTCGAGGGTTGAAATATAGAAATTGAAAATTCTAATAGTTATGCCTACAATTTAATCTTTAAATTGTATAATACACGAGTTTATTTATTTAAAAGCTCTAATTTAAGTACTTAGATAAAAAAAAATTCTATTTTTGTTAAATTAATAAATATTTAGTCAAATTAATTAATTTTGTCACTTGAATTGTTATGAGAAAATGGAAATAAATAGTATTTATTAGCATTTATGTGAAATTGACATATTAAATATAACATAAACTTATAATATTTAGTAATATAAGAATATATTATGTTGAGTTAATTTGTTTTGCACTCTAATTGTTATTTTAATTTGTTGTTATTTTAACTTGTTTTTGTTCTTATTTTGATAACTTTGATAACTTTTGGTTGTTATTTACTAGAATGGATTACATGAGCATAATTTTGATAACTTTTTGTTGTTATTTTAATTTGTTTTTACTATAATAGGTGTTGAAATTAAAAGATTGCAATCGTGATAAAGTTCGAGGGTTGAAAGATAGAAATTGAAAATTCTAATAGTTATGCCTACATGATAGGGATTGAAAGATTATAGGCATCGATCTTAGTTTCAACGTAATATTTTGCCCTCGTAAAGTGGTAAAACATGAACAGGAATTGGTTGACGATAGCACGAAATTTAGAAGATTATACGGTTGGAATTAATTTGTTTTTGGACCAAGCAGTTGCAAATGGTGTTGGCCCTGATAAGTTTAAATGTCCTTGCAAAAGATGTTGTAATCGATATACTTTTGTTAGGAACACTGTTGTTGAACATCTCATATTGTATGATATGGATAAAGATTATAAAAACGCTTTGTGACGACATCATGGTGAGAAAAATATTGGAGAGCAAAATGCGGCAATCAGAGAAGAAGAAACAAGAGATGAGGTGGCTGGTATGCATGATTTTCTTAATGATGTATTTGTCCAACCATTAACAGAAGAAGGTGTTGGGCCGTCTACTAAACCCCCTATTAGGGAAGGGCGTCCAGAAGAGGTGGAGACTTTTTTTAGGTTGCTTGAAGAGGCAGATCAAGATTTGTGGCCAGGATGTAAAGAGTTTAAGAAATTGGAAGCAGTTGTAAGACTGTATCAGATCAAGTGCTTTGCGGGAATGCCATACGAGATCTTCACCACTTTACTGGAGTAGGACAAAACAATACCCTGTTAATTTGGTTTTTGCTAAAACAACAACTGAAGAGTCTACTAGTTCTGTCGTTATTATTGAAGAACCACGCACTTGTCAAGCACAAATTTGTCCTAGAAGCCTGTATCTCCTACAGATGAGCTCACGAAATATGCAGAATATTACCGTTGAGATTTTAAGCAGCGATGACGAGGACAATTAATATATTTTGTATTATGTTATATTTCACTGGTGTGTGAAAATATAATTATCTTATGCTATGCTAGACTCTTCTTGGGTCCTTTTATCAACTTATGTAATATTACAATATAATAATGTTTTCTTTCTAATTGGTCCATGATATAGATACTCCCAGAATTGTATATTTTTTAGTTTATAATTATGTTTCCCGTCTGGTTCATACAGAAAATAAAAAAGAAAAGAAAAAAGAAAAGAAAAAGAAAAAAAATTAAAAGAACAATGCAAGCCTTTTATCATGCTAAACACAATTAACCTTTGATAGAACTTCAAAATTAAAACAAAATTGGACTATAACTAATAATGGCTTTGTGAAATCCCGTTCCCGAAATTTCACTATTAATTACATATCTCGTTATTTAAATTCGTATTTCACGTTTATGTTATTTTCATTAGTTAATTTTAATTCCATTGATTTTTGGAATAAAATCGAATAACTATCGGGTTTGAATTTCCGTAATCAATTTTTAAAATTCGTAGACCTTTGAGTTCACTATTGATGTTTTCAAATAGATCTCGAGACCACGAACGCATAGACGAAAACCGTTTGCAAGTTCGAATTATAACGATATAGTTACGGAGTTGTTTCACTAAACTATAGATTTACAGGAATATAAATTGGGAAAGAGGCCATTCAGGCCAAAGGGAAGGAACCAATCAATTAAATGGTGGAGGACCCATCCGATTTTTTTTGGGGGGGGGGGGGTTGGAGGGTTGAACAACCAATCAGAAATCAGGGAAGAAAAAAAAATTTGCGAATTGATGCTCAAGTTGTACTTTGCCATATCCCAGAGGCGGGGTATGAGAGACGTACAGATACTTGATGACATCACATGTTGATCTGGGACGTATGTCGGGATCGAGGAATGACAAGCTTATAAAATTGGATTTACATTAAGTTTCCATTCTCCAAATTGGACTTCTCCCTCTATTTTATGGTGCAAGTTTGGGTTTCCCATCACCAAATTCAAAAACTTAAGTTTCCACCACCTCATTACACAATTGTGCCCACTAACTCTTATAATAATAATAATAAAATAATTGTTATAATAGTAATTGTGCCCACTACTCTTAGTTGCATTAACAAGTTGCCCCGATGCACAACCATACTTATCCAAGAAATTTTGAAGAGAACGAAGAGATCAAACATTCCCACGACAAAAAATGAAAAGATCATCAGCATATAACGCATGAGTAGGAGGGCAACAACCTCGTGGGGCTAAAATAGGAGTAATTCGACTAGTAGAGAAAAGCGAAGATAAACCTTTGCTTAGAGCTTCCTCCGCTAAACTAAAAAGAGCTGGAGAAAGATGATCACCCTGACGCACCCCCTGGGAGGAAGAGAAAAACCCATGCAGTGTGCCATTTACCAAAATTGAAAGGCGAGCTAATTGTAATAAAACATGTACCCAATCCACAAAAATGTGTGAAAAACCAAAGCTAGAAAGCACATGGAGAAGAAACTTCCAGTTCAAGGTATCAAAAGCTTTAGCAATGTCTACTTTTATGCCTACGTTACCACCAAAAGCCTTTTTGTCCATAAAATTGAACCCTTCTAAAACCAGCCCAATACAATCAGAAAAACTATAAATTCATATTAGCTTCAAAAATATTTTGTAGTATTATGAACTCGTAATGCTTTGAATTTTTATCTCTTATATCAAATTCAACAAATAACAAATAAAATTGTCAATATTTTTACATATTATGTGTTTTTTAATCAATATTTTTAGATATTATCACTATTTAATAAATAAACACTTATTTATACGTACAACCTAGTTCATCTAGATCCTTGCTTAAGCGTTGGGTCATCCAGCGCTTATGTGTTTTAGAACTTTACTCGTTATATAGTTATGTAATGACATGATACAACAAGAAAGGATGCTTAAATCCTCCTTCACATAATAATGTAGTTCAAATACCCTTTCGAATATTTCGAGTAGTCTAAATGCTATTTCAAATATTTTGGTTAGTGCAAATTCTCCTACGAATATTATGGGTAGTTCACATAATCTTTTTGCCAACCTGAGACTTAGACCTTGAACGGATGTCCACATTTTTTAGGACCTTAAGCCTTTTAAATGTCGCCCCTCCCCTTGGCAATTCATGGCTTCGCCACTAATCACAGTCAATCCATTTTCTTGTAGTGTAAGTTCATACACGAACTAATGTCATTTGTTATACAATTTGCATCATGTGCAATGCCAAGCAATCCACGGCTTGAGAACCCAGCGCTGTAAAGACCATTTTCTGATTTCCAGTGATCTGGGAACCTTTTTCGTGGCATTCCATTGTCGTTAAAGTAGCAGTTGTCATCCTTCACAAGAAAACAATAAACAACGTTATTTGGACTGTAAATATCATAAAGAGTAACAATTCTTCGGTACATGCTAAGAAAACATTAGACGTAAACGGATACCTTAAGCCAATTTAGAACGCTGCTTTTGTAGCCTGTAGCAAATATGATAGCATCGTACCAATTATAGATGCCATTTTCAAATCTGATTAGATTTCCTTCTATGCTTGTTATGGAAGGCAAGACCTGATGAATTTTTTTATAGATAGTTAATTATTTTAATTGTCAACAACATAAGTAAATGTTATAAATCTGCAAGATAAAGAATGAAGATATAAATTATGCATTAAAAATTATTTTACCGTTATTTCTCTGGTTTTAATCTTCTTAATGCAACCAACGTCGATAGTGGGGGATCGACCCTTAGTAGCCTTGAGATAAAAAGGTCCCTGTTTTGGCTTTTGAATCCCGTACTTGGATAAATTTCCGTACTTCAATTTGCCTAATCCTACGACAACCTTGTCGACTATTGTAACTGGGAGGAGTTTTAACAAAAACATTCCAAAGAATACAATTTCCTTGCTGAGAACATGTACCTGCGATGTTTACAAAAGTTTAAATATTAATGTACTTAAAATAAGATGATCGATACAACTTTGAGTGCACATTCAAGGAGCTTAAAAAAAGGAACAACTTTAGTTGTCCTTGTGTAGGAGAAAAAGGCAGGCAGAAGTTTTACCGGGCTACGGACAACAATGGAAGTATTAGCTCCCGAATTCGACAAATCATAAGCAATTTCCATGCCTGAATTACCAGAACCAACGACCAAAACATTTTTCCCACCATATTTCTTGCCATTTTCGTACTTGCTTGAATGAATGGCCTGCCCATTGAACCCATCCAAGCCACGTACTTGAGGAATATAACCTACGCTATTTTCACCACTTGCCACCACAAGAAACTTCCCAAGATACATTTCTTGTGCACCCGAAAGCGTGTTCTCGACCTTGACACACCATTTCTCTAAATCCACATCGTAGAAAGCAGACTTCACGCTTCGGTTGCACTTAGGGTCTATGTTGAATTGGGACACATAAGTATCCAAGTATTGAACAAACAAATTCTTGGGGACGTATGTAGGTGTATCTGAAGGGAAAGGCATATAGGGAAGTTCACAAAATTGCTTTGCTAAGTGGAGCTTCAAACGATCATATGACTTTTTCTTCCAAAGAGAAGCATAGCAATCTTCTCTTTCGAGTACCGCATTTGTAATGTTAAGGTGATTAAGACACGCTGAGGTTGCTAAGCCGGCCGGACCAGCACCGACGATGACCACCTGCACTTCCTCCATTTCTATGTTGAATTTTGGTTACGTGGTTTTGTCAAGTGACTGAAAGATTCTTGTTTTTGTTTTTCGGAATTTGATTCTGTGTACAACATAATACACGCTCAGGAATTTAAACCCAATAGTACAACACAAAACCAACTTAGAATAACTAATTACAGGCAGGACTAATTAACGATTGTTTCTCATTTCTAACAAATTTGTTGTATCTGTTGCAGCAGTGCTGCGTATGAATAATTCCTGCCGTGTTTGGAGCACCTTGATGTGGAACCATGCGTTTCTGGGATTGTGGTTAGACAGTACGTAGGTTTTTTCGGTTCAGTTGTAACCTGTACGTACATAGTCAGACCGTGACCCAATGATTTCCTTGCAAACATCTCCTGTCAAACAGTTTCGCTTTGCAAATGCAGCCCAGCCAGCAGACACGTAGTTGAAACGAGTTACGCCAAACAACATCAAATTCACATGCCAGGTTTCATATTGGCCTATATATGATAGGACAACTAATTTAACAAAAATAATAAAGAAAAGAGACAAATATAGTCAAACAATAAAATCGATGAGTTTTTGTAAATTAATGATTTTTGTTGTTGATTCGGAGTTATAAAATTTAGTTTATGGCATTAATACATGGTTATTGTGACATCCCACATCGCCCAGGGGAGTGATCCTTAAATATATATTCTCATCCCTACCTAACACGAGGCCTTTTGAGAGCTTATTGGCTTCGGGTTCCGTTGGAACTCCGAAGTTAAGCGAGAAGGGGGCTAGAGCAATCCCATGATGAGTGACCTCTTGGGAAGTTGCTCGTAAGTTCCCAGAAACAAAACCGTGAGGGCGTGGTCGGGGCCCGAAGTGGACAATATTGTGCTACGGTGGTGGAGCGGGCCTGGGAAGTGGTCCCACCCGGGCTGGGATGTGACAGTTATAAACAGGGTTTTTGAACTTTAATCTTTCAAATTAAAATTAAAAAAAAAAAACCTGTGTTAGATTGAATATTGATTTTAGTCCTTAATGTGTCCTTAATTCAAAATAATTAATGTGCATTTTGTTTAATGTCTCCCATTAAATATTTAAATGTATTAATACACAAATTTTAATTTATTTTTTGACCAAAAAAGAGTTTTTTAATTTATTAATTTTATTTAACATTCTTCAAATTTGAAAGACTCAATTAATGTATCTAAATGTTAGTACCGAAATGTATTATATAGAACTAATATATTTAAATGTTATTACCGAAATGTATTAATATTAAATTAATGTACCGAAATGTATTATATTGAATTATTGTACCTAAATGTTTGTATCGAAATGTATGTACTGAAATGTGTGTACCTAAATGTTTGTATCGAAATGCATGTACCGAACTGAAGATAAAGTACATCAAAATATATTGTATAACAAAAATTAGTTTATCTAAATGTTCACAACAAAAAATATTACGATGAATGAAATGAAAATGAAAATTATAATGAAATAAAATTAATACATTAAAAATTAGAAAGAAAAAGCTAAATAACTAAAAAATAAAAATATAATTAATAAGTGAGGTTATTAATGTATCAAGAGACTAAAATTAGATTTTAATCTTACTTATAATTTTTATCTAAAAGTCATCTTTGACAATGATTAAAATGAAATTTTCTATTTAAAAAATTAGTACAAGAGATGATCTTATTTTTCATTTTAGCACTAGGGCCCCAAAAGTTTCAGCTGTAGTTAGGGTTGGCCGTATACCTACCACCACATACCATCAAAATCTAAACTCATTCAATGATACTAAGTAGATTGGTAAGCAAATATGCACTCATGAATTGTTTGTGAAGAATTTGTTGGCAGTATCAGTACCGCTCAAATATGAATTCGAAGGCCTTTTTTTTTTTTTTTATAACAAAAAAATCCAAATGCCTTTGAGTTACATAGATGTCATTATTTTGCACTTATATGTAGTAAAGACAGCAAAGTTTAATGATATTTCCTTAGCTAGAATTTTTGTCTGACATAATTAAACTTACGCACCAGATTCCTTGTGTGGGACATCGATTCTTTAACGTACATTGACATTGTTGAAAATGTATGTAATATGTCGATACGCTGTGTAGACAATAATTGATAATTTTATGCACGATATATTACCTGTGACATATCAACCGCTTAACATATTACCCATGTAATATGTCGATACAGATCAATTACGGGACTACCTTTTAAAACTATTATGTGATGGATTTCCAGTAAAATCTTATGAGAGAAAAGGTAAGCAAATCGTAGCTACTATTCTAGGTAATTTTATAGATTGATTCATTCCCTTACATTCATCCTTATTTAGCTACAACCTCATGTACATTGTCCTTCAATTCATAGATGTGCTATATGTTCATCTAAGCCATACACCTCACCTCTAATCTAAGACATACATGTGTCCACTGTGAGATGGCTTTACACAACAGACAAGAATATTTAAAAAAACTAACCGTTAGCTTCTACAATTGAGTTGCTTAAATTAAAACAGAATATTAAAGAGGCTGATCAGATTAACTTCCAACACTCCTCTTTAATTTGATTCTAGCTTCTTAACACCAAGCAACTCCTAGAGATATGTGAATCTCTTCTTTGGTAATGCTCTAGTGATATATCAGCAACTTGATCCTCAATCTTGCAATACAGTAGCTGAATCACATTCTTCTGCAATGCATCCCTAATGAAATGATATTTCATTTTGATATGTCTTGTTTTGTGATGAAACACAAGATTTTTGGTCATTGCAATAGCAGACATGTTGTCATACATAATTGGTGTTGAATCAACTTGCACTTCACCAAATCTTTGAGAATGAACCTTAACCAGATTGCCTGAGATGTTGCTATAAACACAGAAATTCCTAAAACAAGAACACGTGTACAAAATATATTTTGTATTAATTTTGGGGTTACAATCTCTTTTACAATTTGATCATCTGATTCTATCTTCGTAAGGTGCAGATTTATGGGTGGGCTGTTGATCTAAAGGGTCGTCAGGGCTTGATCTTGGGATGAACAGTGGTGCATATTTGTTGATGTTGATCCAAAGGGTCGTTGAGGTTTGGTCTTAGGATGAATGAGGATGAACGAATCTTTAAGGGACCTTTGGGGCTTGATCTTGATGAACAGACAAACGGATCTTCAAGGGCTGTTGGGCTTGATCTTGATGAACGGATGAACGGATCTTCAAGAGCTGTTGCGCTTGATCTTGTTGAAAGGATAAGCAGATCTTCAAAGGTGTTTGGGCTTGATCTTGATGAACAGATGAACAGATCTTCAAGGGCCGTTGGGCTTAATCTTGATGAACGTTTCTCCAAGGATTTGACAAAGAACGAAGAGAGTTTTCTTGATCCTTCGTGATTCTTGGAAATTTGGGAGGTTGGATGCTTGAAAGCTTTAGAACTTCAAAGCTTCAAGGATTTGGGGAATTCTCTTCCAATTTGTGAGTAGAGAAATGTATATGTGAATTGGTGAATGAAATGAAATGCTTAAGCCTTCTATTTATAGAGTTTTTGAAGGCTTAATTTTGAATATGATATTTGAAATAAATCGTTTCTGCCAGATGTTGACACGTGTCATGTTTAATGACTTTTCCAACCTTTTTTTTCAATTTTTCGTTGAGTCACATGCTACGTGTAAAATTTATGTGACACGTGAGCATTGAAATTTTAATTATTGGTCAACATTTATTTTACCGAAATTTTAATGTCTACAAATGCCCCCACTTCAAGGCGCGTCGTATACATGTGCTTGTCACATGTAGAAGATGCGTTTTGAAGTCCCTTAATGTAGATGTTGATCCAAGAGCCGTCGAGGCTTGATCTTGAATTTGGGCTGGAAATTTCTTCAAGGGCTGTCAAGGCTTGATCTTGAATAAAGCTTAAAGTTTCTTCAGCTTTTGTTGGGATGAATCAACACATGTATTTGTTGTGCTTGTTGACTTTCCACAGGCTTGTTCTTGAACTGGGCTAAAAGATCCAAGCAAAGAAGAAGAGAGTTCCCCGTCGATAGTGGTGATTTTGATGGCTTTGCATGGCGAGGCTTTGCTCTTCGGTGACGGTGCCAGCGAAAGACTATTGTAGCTTCTCGAGCTCTTTGATTAGAGCAATGATACCGAGCTTGGATTTGACGTAGACTCCTCCATCTGGATTATGATGTTCTGCTAGGAAGGGGTTATGCTATAGTGATCTATTATAACTCACCATGCTACATTCTTCTCTGTTTGTTTCATTTGTATGGCAGAAGTGGTGCGCAACCTTTTGCCTTTGAATGGTCCTTCAGAGCATCATTTCTCTGCGACTCATCCATATTTGGCAGCTTCAGTGTAAAGAGCCAACATCATATCAATTGTTCTGAAGTATTCACTGAGGAAACTCAAGACTTATTAATAGCTAAAGACGAGCACTCGAAAACAATGCTAGGTAAGCAACTAGGTACTTTCGTTCCAAGAATTTGAGGGATGAATTGGCACGTGCAGTTCACCACATCTTAGCGAGCTGACTCAAGAATTTAAGGGTCAAAACAAGTCCGTCAAATCCAAGATACTTTCGATCCTGATGATATGAGGTACTTTTGCTTTTGAAGAAGTAGCGGATGAATTGGCACATGTCTTATTATGTTTGTCTCCACATGCTTCAATGTATCATTTTTGCTTGCCTTATATGTTCTTCGGGCAGAGCGGCATCTTCTTTGGAAGTATATCAACATTTAAAGATGACTGCTCGAGAGCAATGCAAGGTAAGCAATCAGGTAAGGGGTTCTAGGCAGTCAATTCCAGCTCATAAGGTTGATTACAAGTGTCGGCTAATTGCTCTCTTTCTCATTGTCTTGCAGGTGAGAACAAAGACAAAGAAAAGGAAAGGCAGAAAGCATGATATGAGATACTCTTGCTTTTAACCCTGATGATATAGGATACTCTTGCTCTGGTGCGATTTATTTACAGAGGTATTCCAGGGGATAAGGAACACTAAGTATTTCGAGAGGCTTCGTTGGGAGTGCACTCTCAGAGGTAAGGAAAAGCTTGACATTTTTGCAGGTCTGCCTTGCCATAAAGGTTGAAGGTCGGCATTTATAGGAATTTCCCAATAGCCAGTAGTGGTATTATTCCTTTACTCTTGTCAGCGATAGTGGGGTAATTAGAACAATAAAGTTCACATGTTTTCGACTTTGTCGGAGATTTTTGACAAAGTTTCCCGTGATATCTGAAAAGCTGAGTTTGCATGTGAAATGTACCGACAAGCTTTATTCCAGAAAATTCAGCTTTTGAAATTCAGAGAGCAGTGCCTCTTCGATCTTTGAACAAGCGGCCCATCTTTTGAGGTTTAGAAAGAGACGCCCCTTCGATTTTTGAACCAGTGGCCTTGTTGCCTCTTCGATTTTTGAACAAACGGCTTTGTTGCCTCTTCTTTTTATGGAGGCATCAATTGCGTTCCAAAAGTATACTCAAGAGTTGCTGCTTGTAGAAGCTCCCCTCTTGCACTTCTGAGATCTTGATTTATCCGACCTCTTCTTTTCCTTTAACATCTCTGGAAATGGCTTGTCTATATGATCGTCGTCTTAATTTGAATGTTGGGGAAGACACTGACATGTCTTCTCAAGACAACATATGGAACCCATCCTTCTTATCTCCTGACAGTCCTCTTACAGTTGGGGATTCTGTGATGAAGAATGACTTAACCACTACTATGGTAGCGAAGAATCTTCTCACCCTCAAGGATAGCAGGATCCTTTCCAAGCAGTCTGATGAGTTGGTTGTTCAAGACTCAGTGTCCAGTGTGTAGGCTCTATATCGAACGTGGGCCAACGTCTTCTTGCTCGAACTCGCCAGGTTGAATCTTTGATTGCTGAAGTGGCCAATCTTAGATAGAAAATTAGAGGGCTCAAGCATGAAAATAGAGAGTTGCACATACTTGTCAATAATTACTCGACGAGCATAAAGAGAAAGCTTGACCAACTGCAGGAGTCTGAAAGTCGGATTCAGAGTGACCATCAGAGGTTTGTGGCTTTGTTTCAGAGGCATCTTTTGCCTTCGCCATCTGGAGTTTCACTAATTGTTGAGGCTCCGAATAATCAACCTATAATGCTTCGTCTTTCTGGAGCTCCGCCGAGTACTGAGGCTTTGCGTGAGCAATGAAGGCTCCCTCCTGTTTGTTTGCACATTCTTGTAAAAAAATTTAACTCATGTAAAATGCAAATTTATGTAATTTTTTTAGAGCAATAAATAAAATGGACTTTATTTCACTCAGTGTATTTATTATTATTATTATTATTATTATTGGATGGTGCCTGAAGTTTGTTTCATCTGGTGCCAAAAAGAACCTTTTTTTTTTCTTTGTCGGCCAACACTATTCTTTTCCTGTTTTTTTATATTTTTTTATTCTTCTTTGCTTTTGTGTGTGTGTGTATGTATTTTTTTTTTCTTTGTCGGCCAACACCATTCTTTTCCATTATTTATTCATCTGGTGCCAAAAGTTTCTTTCATATGGTGCCAAAAGTCTCTTCTCCCTTGCTTTTTCCATGCCATTATCATTCTTTTCCATTTTTTTTGTATTTTTTTTATTCTTTCTGTGGACAGAATTTTCTACCTCATTTCTTTGCTTTGATAAGCTAATTGCTTGACTTTCAAGCGCAATTGTGTATATAAATTGGCTTTGGCTGTGACAATTTGATCACACATCCACCTATCTTCTCTTGCCGTGTTTTTTTTTTTTTTTGGCATACTGCTTGCTGCATCCTACTTCCTGCTACTTCTACCATTAAAGCTGCCCTTGAAGCCGAAGACAACATGCATTGCTGATCCTTGTGGTCTCATTCATTGTAACCATCTATCTCTTCTATTTCATTCTCTGAAATAGTTTTTATATGTAGTGGACAATGACGCCACTTACACTACTATAAAATTATCTATAATTGGCGGTACAACATGCATTGCTGATCCTTGTGGTCTCATTCATTGTAACCATCTATCTCTTCTATTTCATTCTCTGAATTAGTTTTTATATGTAGTGGACAATGACGCCACTTACACTACTACAAAATTATCTATAATTGGCGGTTTAAAAACCGACAAAAAACGTATATTACTGTCGGATTTTAAGCAAAATCTGACAGAAAATGGATGTAGTGACGGCTATAATAAGCAACAGCATTGCTGGCGTCAGGAAATGAATTTTTCGACAGAAAATACACTAAAACCGACAGAAATTGTGTCGGATATAACCGACAGAGAATAAATTAAAAATGAATAATAATAGCATTTTATGTCGGATAAAACCGACAGAAAATATACAAAACCGACAGAACTTGTGTCGGTTATAATCGACATGGAATATATTGATAATAAATAAGACCATTTTATGTCGGCTAAAACCGACAGAAAATATATAAAACTGACAGAAAATATAAAAACCGACAGGGAATATATTAATAATAAATCAGACCGTCTATGTCGGTTAAAACTAACAGAAAATAGATTTATAATTAAAAAATATAAAAAGAACATGACAACATTATCCCTTCCCGTTTAGCATTCTTCTTCTGCTCGAAATGACCCAGTTCATCCTGAAAATACAAAGCAATGAGGATCAAATTGGTATGAGAAGTGCACAGGTTACAAGCCACTGAAAGTGTTCAACACTGGTCCAGTGACTTTTCCATTGGAAGAAAATGGTATGTTTTACTACATATGCAACATCTCTGCGTCTTGGTGAGCTAACTCCAAAAACCCGTCCTCAGTTCGGATTGTAGGCTGCAACTCGCCTACATGAAGCCGGAATCGCTAGTAATCGCCGGTCAGCCATACGGCGGTGAATTCGTTCCCGGGCTTTGTACACACCGCCCGTCACCCATTGTTACTAAGAAACTGAAAGAAACCTCAGAAACGGAAGAACGGGGGGAAAGTGAGGAAGAAACATATATTAATTAATAAAATACAATAAATATATAAATAAATGGACCTATTCATCTTTCTACATGTTTCTAATTCATCTTTCGTCTTCACCACTACTCATATCAACTCATCCACCATCTCCAAGCAGCCCTAACGGGTCCCAGCCTCCTTGTGTAGGTTACAAGTCCAGCTCCGTCACCAGTTGATAATAGTTCTCCTGATGGTCCTTCAAACTCTGCAACATTGATGCATAAAGGGATGTTTGGTGTTGGTTTTGGGGTGCTACTCATATATGGACAATGGATGAAAACCCAACTCAAACAAATTTACAAATGCGCGTGTGTGTGTGTGGGGGGGGGGGGGTGAGGGGTGGGGGGAAGAATAACATTACCAACATGCAAAACATGAATTAAATCATAGGTGGAACCATGTGGAAGGACTTACAGTGCTTTACTTGTCCCTGTGCTCAAAGGCTTGCATAGCTTCTGCCTTGTTCATCTATGGTGATTGAAGCGAGAAGGAGAATGAAATGAGGAGAATAGAAAATGGGGAAGGGAGGAGCACCGGCGCAAGGAAAGAGTTTGAGGGGTTTTATTTTGGAATATTGTCATTACTGTCAGTTTTAACTTACGTAAACATTTTTTTAAATAAAAACTGATAGAAAAAAAAATGGCGGCAAAAAACCCCCCCAAATTCCCTCCGAAAATTTTAAATTCCCACCCCCCCCCCCAAATTTTAAATTCCCCTCAAATTTTTGTTATGCTTTTAAAAACTAAAATAATAATTGTTTGGTCTAATAAATAAATAATATGTATTTAAATAGAATACGTTTTTAAAAATTAAATAAATAATTGTTTGGTTTGATAGATAATTTTTACACTTTTGGTTTAATAGATAATAAACCATGTAAAATATGCGATAAAGAAACAAAAAGAGAATTGTACAATGAAAATGTCATCACACAAACTAAATATTGTGTAATCAATACCTGAAAAACATAAATAAAAATTTAGCACAAAAAAATCGCATATGGATATATGCATTCTACGAAACTAGTTTCCATGATCTAACCGTTAAACTTGTTTGTAGATACTACAAGACCGCATACATAAAAAATCGCAAAAAAGAAACATTCAGATATTAGGTAACAAAACAAAAGTTTTTTACAGTTATAAACGAAAAATCACAATTTAACGGTTATTTTAGCTTTGATTTTGATTATTTTTTACAGCTACACTCCTCAACCCTATAAGAATGCATTGAACGAATTCGATCTTCAATTTAAAATATTTACACTAGTGGATACCACAAAATCTTCTTTTATACTTAATGGAAGTATAATATTAACTCTAAGTGTTTGTTTAATCTACCGTTTTGACTCGATATGCATCCTACGAAACTTTTTTCAACGATCCAACTGCCAAACTTATTTGTACACACTCCGAGATCGCATACGTAAAAAATCACAAAAAACAAACATTCAGAGATTATGTGACATAACAAAAGTTTTCGACGGTTATAAACGAAAAATCACAATTTAACGGTTATTTTAGCTCCGATTTTGATGATTTTTTTTACAGCTACACTCCTCGACCCTATAAGAATGCATTGAACAAATTTGATCTTCAATTTAAAATATTTACACTAGTGGAAATATAATATTAACTCAAGTGTTTGTTTAATCTACCGTTTTGACACTACATACATCCTACAAAACTTTTTTCAACGATCCAACCACCAAACTTATTTGTACACACTTTGAGATCGCATACGTAAAAAATCACAAAAAACAAACATTCAGAGATTATGTAACATAAAAAAAGTTTTCGACGGTTATAAACGAAAAACCACAATTTAACGGTTATTTTAGCTCTGATTTTGATGATGGTTTACAGCTACACTCCTCGACCCTATAAGAATGCATTGAACGAATTTGATCTTCAATTTAAAATATTTACACTAGTGGATACCACAAAATCTTATTTTATACTTAATGGAAGTATAATATTAACTCTAAATGTTTGTTTAATCTATTGTCTTGACGCGATATGCATCCTACAAAACTTTTTTCAATGATCCAACCATCAAACTTGTTTATACACACTCCGAGATCGCATACCTAAAAAAATCACAAAAAACATACATTCAGAGATTAGGTAACATAACAAAAGTTTTCGAGGATTATAAAATGAAAAATCACAATTTAACGGTTATTTTAGCTCTGAATTTGATGATTTTTTTACAGCTACACTCCTCGACCTTATAAGAATGCATTGAACAAATTCGATCTTCAATTTAAATAATTTACACTAGTGGATAATTTTATACTTAATGGAAATATAACATTAACTCTTAAGTGTTTGTTAAATCTGTCAATTTGATAGGATATGCATTCTACGAAACTAGTTTCAACGATCCAACCGTCAAATATGTTTGTATATATTCCGAGATAGCATGTGTAAAAGATCGCAAAAAAAATTCAGAGATTAGGTAACGGGACCGTGAGTGAAAAAAAAAATATTTAAACCATTTGTTTATTTATTTATTTTTAATCAATATAACACTTTAAAATAATAAAACAGTCAATTTCTGTCGGTTATAACTGTCAGATTACTAAAATAATAACTGCCAGAAACTAAAATAATAAAATAGTCAATTTCTGTCAGTTATAACCGCCACCATTAACTTAAAAATCGTCAAAATATGTTTAAAATATTAAAAAAAGAATTAAAAAACACTGAGGGTTATAATAATTTTTTTGCAGTTAAATCCGCCAGAATGGCTTAATAACCGCCACCATCGTCCGAACCTTAAAGCTAATATTGTAGTAGTGTTACAGCCTTGGAGACCATTATATATATATATATATGTACTTTCTCTGATCATCCCATTACTTGCCGTGTTTAGAAACAATTGGTGCACAGTTTTTTTTTTAATTCTGACGATGGGTATGGTAGGTTGGCACTGCTGGGTTCATCGATGGTGACGTTGCTATGCAGTGCAAGAAACTGCTTGCGTAATTCGCTGCGGGTTTGCGTAGCATTTTGATTTTTTTTGCTACTGTAGCATGTCGGATTGGTAAGCTTTGGAGCTTAGAGCTTGTTGTAGTGCGTCACTTTTTACCGCGTGGTGCTATGCAAAATACTACAACAGTGTTTCCTTACGTGGTGCCTTTTGGTCACAGTTTTCCCTCGGTGGTGTGCTACCGTGTGGTGCTGTGCAAATGACTGCAGTAGGATTTTGCTATGTACCTTTTGGTCACAGTTTTTGCTCGGTGGTGATGTCGTCGTACGGTGCAAGAAACTGTTTGGAAAGACTGTCTTGTAGCTACCCCTCTTTATTGTGTTGCTCAAGCTTGGTTCTTTTGCTCATGCTTGGAGCTCGTTGCAGTGCGTCACTTTTACCGTGTGGGGTTACGCAAAAGACTAGCAAGTTTATGTTGTGTAGTGCCTTTTGGTCACAACTTTCCTCAGTGGTGACATCGTCGTGCCTCTTGCTGCTGCTCAGAAGGATTGTCTTGTAGCTGTCATCTTTGTTGTGCTTCTCAAGCTTGGTGGCTAGTCTTTCCGTTGCAACCATGGTATTTTTAAGTGCTTTAAGAGCAACACCATCACCATTCTTGCGAAAGAAGGCGATTCGTAAAATAGGGGAATGACGTTGAAGCTTTATGTGCTGTTGATAGGCTCTAATGCGCTTACTCTTTCTACAAAAAACAACTCGATGCATATCAAGGCGTGGTCTTCTGAAGTATCTTGGGAAGTGATGGTTTTTTGATCAAATTTAAAGAAGAATGTGTGTACATCAAGAATTCTCATCTTGAACCCTTCGCACTATGCGTGTGATAATTCTTCGGCTTTGTTTAAGCTTCTTGGCGATCATATCCGTAGTGGAGCTATGACTTGGAGTAACACCCTGTCGACTACTGGAAGAGCCGCCTTTGCTGAATTTTACTATGAGTGGCTTGAAGATGTCTTGAGCCACTCCAAAGATGTGCTTACCAACGCGGGCCTTTATTATGCTATCTATGCGTCTTTATTTAGTTATGATTGTCATCCTTCAGTCTTTCGTGCATTCCTTGAGCATTAGTGTTTAGCGACCAACACACTTGATAAGGCTCAAGGGGAGATGTTGATTTCACTTTGGGATCTCCACAAGATAAAAGGTTGCCTGCGAGCCGATGATTGCCTGTGAGCTGCCGCTATTTATTTTGGGCGTACCATAAGATTTCCCATGAGGCTCAGAGTACGTCAAGCGTGAAGATTTCTTCATGGACCTAATTTTGGTATTGGGATGCCATGAAGTACAAGAGGTCTTCGAAAAAAAATGGCCGCAACAAGACAACTATGCCTAAGGGAAACTAGGGTCCGTCAGGTATCATTTGAGGATCTTGGCGTAGCGTCAGAGTACTTGGAATAATCCTACCTAGCTACTTTCTTAGCTTGTTGGCTTTGTAAGTTTGTTTTCCCCAAAGATGACGTCAACTTTATTCGTCCCGGATTCTTCAAAGTTGCTAACAAGATGGCTGCAGGTGAATCTTTTAGCCTTGTTATTCCAGTCTTAGCCAACATTTACAACGGCTTGAGTGTTGTTTCAAACTCGGCAAGCACTGAAGATCGTGCTGCAATACTTCCCTACCACTATATGTATAGTTGGTTGGGTGAGTACTTTGGTACTTATTTTTCTTCGTCAACTTTAGACAAGTCAGGGCCTTCTTCACCGACTTTAGTCAAGCTGGGGCCTTTGATGATGAAGTATTCTGGCGTGCTTTCCTAAAAAAAACCTTGATGATTTACAAGCGCAAGCTTTGTACAGAAGTTGTGAAGGGTTGAGGATGGACCACCTAGCGAGAGTTAGCTCGGCGCGACAAGGCATCGCAGATAATTTGCACATTTTCTTCTAGGACTTGTCTTATCTTATAAGTCTTAGCTCGGGGTATGTTTCTTTGCCGCAAGAAAACTGATGCATTGTTCAGCTGTATAGTCTCCACCGTTTCAGCAAGCAATTTGGTTTTGGCCAACATGTGCTAGGTAAGCTGAATGAAAACTCCCAGTCGGAATCTTTTCAAGCCTTATATATGCATTGGGAGTCTTGTTTGCGTGCATGTATAAATGCTTCTATCATCTTGCAGGCCAAAGATGAGTTCAAGAGCGATCCAGTGACCTGTGCTTACGTAAGTTAGTGGTCAAAGGTACATCATGAAAACTCGGGGATGGCAAGTGGTACCAATTCTTCTCACTCATGTAATGATGCACCAAGAGAGAGTTGTTATGTGATTCCTATGTAGCTGGTACCTCTTGATTGTGCGAGTGCAACTCCTTTGCAAGATAGACATATGGTTCTAGCTCCTCAATGCCCATGCTTGTCTTCTTAACATCCAAATGTTTCTGAAGTGGCAAGTGATGAAGTTGATTCGCACGAAGATGGACTTGTTTTGCAGTAGCGTCAAATTATAACCGAATGACCACTTAAAGGTGCTCAAGGTGATAGTGACATCAATGTTTGCAATAATAAAAATGAAGTGTTTAGGCCTTCTCAATTTGATGGTCGTGTGTGACTTGAGAAAGATGTACGTATTTCCTTCTTTCTGGTGATTTCTTTTGCTTTCATTGTTTTAGCTTTGATTTGTAACATCTTTCTTTGTCTTGTTTAGGCTGGGCCTTCTTGTTTTTTTGATATGGCGAATGCAGGCATTCATTCTTATATAGAGATGCTATTTAGAGGTAATTTACCTACAAACGGGGATATTGGGGATCCGCCTGGTGCAAAACTTGTTCAGAATCTGCCAAGGTGCCCAAGTTTACCGTGTGTAGATGAAGGTATACAAGGGCTTGTCATGCGTCCAACACATTTGCCAACTAGCTCTAAGATCTCTTTTAGAGGGCCAAACCTTTGTGGTGCTGAGCAGCTTATCCGTTGCATCAAACTTCATGCGGCCATGGATGTAAAAAGCCGTATTGAGGAGAGGATTTCAAAGTGCCCATTGGAAGACCTTGCATTGCTCAGGGAGGATTTGTCAAAGCTTGTTTCTGCGATTGACAACCTTAACATTGATTCCTCACCCCTGAGAGTACAGATTGCCGAATTTATGGCTGCCTCGACTAAGTATTCTTCTGTGTGCTATTTCCTAGTTGAGTCCAGATGTTAGAGCTCAACAACTTGTGGCAATAGACTCATCAATTACCCAAGTCTGATTTTCTCAACAAGCTGCTTCGAAAGATTATCAAGTCACAAGGACCTCTTTAGCTTCCGTCCAAGTGTGTCTAGAAGCATTGGTGAGGGAGCGGAAGTAGTTGGGAATCGAACCATCACAACTTGAAGGTGTTCTCTCGAAGTAAGAAGCTACAATTTCTCAGTACCAAAAGGAGATGTCACTCCTAGAGCAAGAAAAAGGCATGGCTATGGAGTTGCCCATATTGTCTCCCACCGATATGGAAACCTTGAAGACTTTGAAAGGCCTGCTTAAGGATCGTCATCGTAGTTTTAGGGACATAGCTCTCAAGTACTATCTTCCTTAAGCCTTCTTTGCTTCTGATCATTTTTTTGTAATGAGGGTTTGTAGCCAAATCCTTCTTTTAAAGAAATAAAGTATTCACATTTTGAATTTTCTCTTTATTCTTCAAAATGTTTGTGTTTTTCTTGATGATGTGACTATACTTGAAGTTTTGAAGTTTCAAGTTGCCTACGTACCCTCAGTTGAGGAGGGATCAAGTCATGACGTAGTTCAAAACACACACACACACACACACACACACACACACACACACATATATATATATATTGATATTGTGTTATACGCAGTTTATGCTCTTGTGGGCCAGGAGCATGGCTTCTTCTCATGCATAGTACCACTTTAAGACTACCAATCACCAAGTCATCTTCTTCCATGATCTTGTAAGCACCGCTTGTGTAGACTTCTTGTACTATGTAAGGTTCATCCCACTTCGAGGTGAATTTGCTTATCGTCTTATGAGTCATGATGATAAGCCTACGCAATGTAAGGACGAGATCTCTCACTTAAAACGAACAAGGGTGAACTTTCTTGTTGAAAGCCTCGGAGAGTAGTGCTTGATAACATTCCAAATGCTGCTGAGCTTCGAGCTTTCTCTCATCTAGCGCTTCTAACTCTTGAAGATGCAACTTTGCATTCTCTTCATCAGTCAGACCTTTTTGTATAACCATCCTCAGTGAGGGAATTTGGCTTTTCAACGACAAAACAGCTTTCACGCCATACACGAGCGAATACAATGTAGCTTGAATAGGTGTCCGGTGCGTCGTCCTGGATGCCCAAAACGCTTCGCTTATTCTCTCATGCCAGTCTCTCTTGGTTCTACCAATGACCTTCTTTAAGAGGTTACATAGAGTTTTGTTGAATGCTTCTCCGAGGCCATTGGCTAGGGCATAATACATAGAAGACTTATGTTGTTTAAACTTGTATTTCTCGCAAAGCTCATCTATGAGTCGGTTGGAGAATTGTTTTCCATTGTTAGTGATGATGTAGCGAGGCACACCATATCGGTGGATGATATGCTTCTTGATGAAACAGACAATAGTTTCCTTCTTGACTTCCCTTAAAGGTATGGCTTCAGCTTACTTGGAGAAGTAATCTGTTGTAGCTGGGATGTAAGCTTTTCCTGCAAATAACTTTGGTGCGATCGGTCATACGACATCCAATCCTCATGCATTGAACGACCATGAAGCAACTGTAGGGTGTAATGGTTCATGCGGTTGATGTATGACGTTGACATGGAATTGGCAGGCTTGACACTTTTTAGCGTATTCCAGACAATCTTTCACCATGCTTGGCTAGTAGTAACCCATTCTTTTAAGCTGGAAATGTAGTTTTGGCCCAGACTAATGCGCCCCGCATACAATTGAGTGTACTTCTTCCATGGCTTAATTAGCTTCTTCTTCACCTAGGCATCTCAAAAGTACTCCTTCAAAAGGGTGTCAGTAAAGTGTTCCTTTGTAGTAGGGGAAGTGAGGTGCTCGTAGATGTATTTCAGAGTGGTGTCTAGGATCATCTGGAAGCCTTCCATGCTCCAAGTGGTCGATCAGTGGCCATCTCAATTCTTCAGTGTCAACCAGAAATACTAAGATGACATTTGTATCATCTAGTAGCATTTCAATGGCAAGCAGGATCACTCATCTTTGGCAAACTGGCACGTCTGCAGCTTTGCCTTCTCCTAGTGTCATACTCGAGGCTAGGTTGGCCAGAGTGTCTGCCATTTGATTTTCTTTTCTTGGCACATGTTCCAGCGTCACGCCCTCGAACTTTTGTAGCAGTTGAGTTGCCAACCGAACGTATGGGATGAGATCATCTTTCTTGACCTCATATTCAGTTAAGAGTTGATTGATTATGAGCTTGGAGTGGCCATATACCTCAAGGGCTGTGATTTCCATGTTGATCGCCATTTGAAATTCCCTAAAGTTCACAACTTTATAGACTCCCAGTTCACAGATCAAAACTAGGCTTTGAAGCCATGATGGATTTCTAGTAAAAACTTATGAGAGAAAAGGTAGAGAACAAAAGGAATTTTCAAAGAATGTTTTTTTAGAGAGTAAGAGTGAGCAAATCATAGCTGCTGCTCCTCGTAATTTCATTGATTGATTCATTCCTTACATTCATCCTTATCTAGCTACAACCTCAGGTACATTGTCCTTCCATTTACAGCTATGCTATATGTTCATCTAAGCCATACACCTCACCTCTAATATGAAACATACATGTGTTCAGTGTGAGATGGCTTTACAAAACAGACAAGGATATTTAAAAAAACTAGCCTTTAGCTTCTACAACTGAGTTGCTTAAATTAAAACAGAATACTAAAGAGGCTGTATCAGATTAACTTCCAACATTATGGAGCAAAAAAATTAAAAATTAATAGCTGATTGTTTACCAGTTGGAGACATAGGGCAATTTGAAGCTTCCGGAAGAAAACTTCAAAAGAAAGATTAACGTCCTTCAACAGACATAGGGAAAATCAACAGTTAGTTCATTGTTACATAACGCACCTCAGTTCCATTACTGAACTAACTTATACAAACCTAGTTATGATCCCAAAATTCTAAAATTAATGGCAGATTATTTACCAGTTGGAGACATGCGGCAATTTGTAGCTTCTGTGGTGCGGAAAAACAAAACTTTGAAAGAAAGTTTAACGTCCTTCATCAAGATGAAAACACAAACATCACCCACTTCCAAATTATTGTCCGTTATAAATGCCAACCAACCTTGCAAGAACCGGGCTTTCGAGTTTTCACATTTGAAAATAATAGACCAAGTTCCTCCGTCCGAACCTCGAAGGGTGACATTACCACCAGCAGACTTCATACTAAGATGTCTCTTAGTAAACTCTTATCGTAAAGGCTTTGGAAAAACGGAAAGCAGGAAATTAAGACGAGAACAATATTTTTGAAAAAAAAAGTTAAAAAGTAATAAAAAAAAGTTAAAAAGTAATAATAATCTTGTTAGTTTGCTTCAAATGATTCTGTATTTACAAAAGCTTACAAAATAACTTTTGAGTGACCTACGAAGGTTGTATGACAATCCAAAATGAGGGGTTTACAGATTTGGAATAGAAAGCAATGGCTCTCTCAAGAGCTATGGCTTTTCCACTTGCAGTTGACGATGCTAATAGAGTTTTCGAAACTAATCTAAAATGTTTGTGACCAAAGTAGTCAAAATGATTTAAAATGATTTGTCAAAAGAGTGCCTCATGTAATTGTAATATATTCCTTACTTTTTATTTCAAATTTAGAGCAAGGTTCAATCTTTGTTGGCCTAAATTTGATATTACATTTCTCTGCTGCTTTACTAGAACTTGTCCTGAATTTCTTGAGTGGTTGAGAAGATGGTAGTGGTGATTTCTCCCTTGTTTTTCTCATGTAGCGTTGAAAATTATCCGAGATTTCAACGGAGCCCTTTTCCTCATCTTCATAATCAATCTCGTCCAGTGACATATCGCTACCATATGCTCTTGATCTTTCAGATATTTTGAATGGTTCCTTTGAAGCATAAGAAATGGAGCAAATTGCAGCTTCTGTACTGCAGTAAAAGTCGACTTCAAATGTAATTATAATGCCCTTAATCAACATAAACACACAAACATCGCCGATTTTCAAATTATTGTCTCCAATAAAAGCCAGGCAACCATGCAGAAACCGTCGTTTATTGTTTTCGTATGTGAATTTAACATGCCAAGTTCTTCCATCCGGAACATGAAGATGTTGAGAATGAATCATATATTGATAGGAGGAGGGACCTTGCGTGGGCTTATAAAAGGTTGATGTTAGAGTAAATGTAGAAATATAGAGAATAATCTGAATGATGACTATGAGGTACGACTTGAATCGTTTCCTTAAAGTGTCATTTGCCCCCACTCGAATGAGTTTGCTAAAGGGTTCTTGGCAAATCACTTGTATGTGAAACATTATGCCACAATAGGTATTTATAGACATAAAAGCACCCATTCATCGAGCCCTTTCATTTTAATTGAAGATATACAACCCTTCTTAATAGTGTTGACCCAAAAAACATGTATTCTATTTAGAATTTTCAGAAAATAAATATTGATTAATATCTTTAAATAAAAATTGTAGTTCAACCAGAAGGTACAAGGTTGAATTAAATCCAACCTTTCGGTACTATTATTTTTTGCACACATATGCGGCACAATGCCACACCAAGTCATATATATATATATATATATATATATATATATAACGTACTTATAATATATATATTATGTTATATTATATATTACTAAAACTAATAGCTGCAATGCTTCACTCGAAGTGAAGAAACTGTTGGGCAAATACCCAACTTTCCAGTCAACACGAATATATATAAATATATTCTTGAAATATTTAACAATCCTTCCCTATTTTAAGAATATGGTAATAATATTATAACAATTCTCTCTTTGTAAATAATCACAAGCACACCGATATAATCATATATACAATAAAAGTGTCTTTCGAATCAAACCTTTAATTAGTGTAAGTAATTCAAAGTTATAACGAATGCGATGGTGATCTAAGTTTAAACTAAATATTCTTATGTTAAAACCAAAATCACTATACACATGATTATTTCTTATTTCCTTAAAGAAATCTTTGAACTAATTAAGCACTATTATGGCCTTGTGCTTCATCCTGGTTTCATGAATATTTATAAGAGACAACCCAGCTCTTGGTAGAAGCGGCACCACTTCTTATGTTCGTATAAGTGAGGTTCTTTCTCATGTACCTACTACTATAGACATAACTACAAATAACCTCATTAAGAGATAAAATTCATCCTCCTAAACATAGCAGTCTTGCATTGATTATCCTGGAATTCGCTGTATGTTAATTTTCAATGCTCTCACAACCACTTATCAATAACTTGTTATTACCCTTTAAACTTTTAAATTAGTGATGTTCTAGACAAAGTCAAGTTACCATCAATGGTGGCTAATTTTTAGTAAAAGGTTTTAGGGGCGTTTGTTTGCCCTCACTAAAGGGTACTGGACTGGACTGGACTAAGGGTTAGTCCAGTACCATGTTTGTTCCTGACAGGGACTAGGTTTAATGAGACTAAGTCTCACTAGCCTAGACTAAATCAGGAACTAGCTGGTCTTAGTTAAACCCCTAAAAAACCATGGGACTAGCTAAGACTGTCCCCTTTCTCCTCCTCGCCTTACTCCTCGACCACTTACATTCGAAAGCCATTGGACTAGATGCTTTTCACAACCAATTTTCATATAAAATACCAAATTGAAGAAAAGATTGGAACGGACAAGGGAGAAAAAGATGGAGAAAAAGAGGGAGAGAATGGGGCGGTAAGGAAGGATTAAAGGGATAAAAAAATAGGATAAAAATAAAATATTAATAATTATGGATCAAATAATATAATATTATAGTTTGTTAATTATCCTGCTTGTTAGTCCGACACTGCACCAAACACTTCATTAAGCTAGTCCAGCTTAGTCGAGTCTATGCCAGTATAGCTTAGCCCCTGAAGCTAGTCCAGTCCGAGACAATCCGGTGCAACAAACGCACATGTACTAACTACCAAAGCTCTTGAAAATGCTTTCATTAATGGATCCGCCAAGTTATTATTTGATTTAACATAAATAATATTAATAACTCCATTAGTTATTAATTGCTTGACATGTTCATGTCTCAAGCTAATATGTCTAGACTTTCCATTGTATACCTTATTGTATACTCTAGACAAAGTAGCCTCATTATCACGTTGTAAAGAAATGGATGGCATTGGTTGTGGCCACAAATCTATTTCCAATAACAAATTTCTAATCCATTTCGCTTCTTTACCTGTTGCCGCTAATGCTACAAATTCATATTTCATAGTTGAATGTGCTATACATGTTTGCTTCTTTGAAACCCAAAAAATTGCTCCTTCGGCTGTTGTAAAAATCCACCCTAATGTAGACTTATTATCATTAGCACTTGTTATCCAACTTGCATTTGAATATCCTTTAAGTACTACTGGAAACTTAGAGTAAGTTAAACTCAAGTTAATAGTTCTTTTAAGATAACCAAAAATTCTATTTATTGTTTTTCAATGAGCAATACCTGGATGACTAGTGTATCTAGAAAGTTTGCTTACTGCAAATGCGATATCTGGCCTGGTATAATGCATGACATACATTAAACTTCCGATTACACTAGCATACTCAAGCTGTGCAAAAGACATACCAGAATTATTAAGTAAAATTTCACTAGGGTCATAAGGGGTATTTGCTTCATTTATTTGTAGATGCTTAAACTTAAGAAGCAATTTTTCTATATAATGTGACTGACACAAAGCGTAACCCCTACTATGCTTCTTTACTTTAATTCCCAAGATCTACTTCATTCAAATCATTCATCTTAAATTTTGAATTTAAATACTCTTTAGTTTCAGATACACTTTTCATGTTTGTACCAAAAATTAGCAAATCGTCGACATATAAACATATAACAACACCATAATCATTTGTGAATTTAGAGTATATGCATTTATCAACACTATTATGTCTAAATCCATATGATAAAATAACAAAATCAAACTTTTCATGCCTTTGTTTTGGTGCTTGCTTCAATCTATATAACGACTTTACTAATTTACAAATTTTCTTTTCATTCCCAGGGAGAACAAACCCTTTTGATTGTTCCATGTAGACTTCTTCATCCAAATCACCATTTTAAAATGTTGTTTTCACATCCATTTGATGCACGTGTAAATTATATAAAGATGTCAATGCAAACAATATTCTAATTGATGTGAGCCTAGCTACTGGTGCATATGTATCAAAATAGTCTATACCCTTTTTTCTGCTTAAAACTGTTGGCAACCAGCATGGCTTTAAATGTCTGAATAGACCAGTTTGTATTATATTTTCTTCTAAACACCCACTTACAAGCAATTGCTTTTGATCCTTTGGGCAAGTCTGCTAAAACCCTTGTCTGATTAGATATTAATAATTCAAATTCATCATCTATAGCCTTTTTCCAAAAGGCTGCATCTCTTGAAGTCATTACTTTGCTTAGACTTATAAGATCATCCTCAACATTCAAAAATATGGGTATTTTTTTAAGAACCTTTTTTCTATTTCCTTCGATTAAAAATACAATAGATTGAGACGAAATAAAATCAGAGCCTAGAGTCTTTTCTTTTCTTACTATTTGGCTTTTCCTTGGTTCATTAACAGTTTCAGACTATTTTCTTTTCTCACCTTGAGAATGACTAGTAGCCGGATTAGAGAAAGGTGTTTAATCATTCTCTTTTTTCAAACATTGAGTACTCGTTATAAAATTTATTTTCTATAAATTCGACATCTCTGGACTCAACTATTGTATTTGAGTCTAAATTAAGCAACCTATATGCCTTTGAATTTTCTGCATATCCTACAAATATGCTTTTAATTCCTCGTGGACCCAACTTGGATCTTTTAGGGTCTAGCGTCTTGTAAAAGGCTACACAACCCCATACTCTCAAATATGACAAATTTGGCTTTCTTCCTTTCCAAATTTCATATGGTGACATATGTGTCTTCGTAGATGTAATTCTATTGTGTATATGGCATGCAGTAAACAATGATTCTCCCCATAAATGTTTAGGAGTATTAGCATTAATCATCATAGAATTAATCATTTCAGTGAGTGTCCTATTTTTTCTTTCTACCAAACCATTTTGTTGTGGTGTATAGAGTGCTTTTGTTTGATGTACAACACCATGCTCTTCACAAATGATATCAAATTCATGTGAAAAATATTCACCACCTCTATCACTACAAAGGCATTTAATTTTCCTTCCCTTTTGGTTTTCAACTTCAGCCTTATAGCACTTAAAACACTCAAAAGCTTCATCTTTATTAGACAATAAATAAACATAAGTGAACTTAGAACAATCATCTATAAATGTGATAAAATATCTTTTTCCTCCTCTTGTTAAAACACCATTAAATTCACATATGTCAGAATGTATTAAGTCCAATAAATTTGTATTTCTTTTGGCAATTGGAAAAGGTTTCTTAGTCATTTTCACTTGAATTCATGTTTCACATTTATAATTGTAATCATCATTGCAAGCAATTAAACCAAGTGTGCTCATGTATTTTAAAGATCTAAATTTTACATGAGGTAAACGTAAATGCCATAAATGAGAGGAAGATTCAACAATATAAGAAGAAGAATTCACTTTATTTTTAATACTTAGTTTGAACATCCCATCACAAGAATACCCTTTCTCAACAAACATCCAATTTTTCGACAATATTAACTTGTCGGACTCTAGAACAGTCTTTATACCCTTTTTACATAATAAATTTGTAGACACAAGATTCTTTCTAATTTTTGGACCATGTAGTACATTAAGCACTGTCAATTTCTTCCCAGAAGTAAACTGAAGTTCAATGGTTCCTTTTCCTAGAACTTTGGCGGAATTATGATTCCCCATTAAAACTTCTTGATTGTTCATTGATGCTTCATATCTCTTGAATTGTGTCTTATCATTTCACACATGTATAGTAACCTCTGAGTCGAGCCACCAATCGAATGATTTTATTGCCTCTGCCATATTCAGTTCAGTGATCATGTCAATATGCATCATTGATACTATTACAACAATGTTATCAATTCAAAAAATTTCCACCATATTTGTGCTATTGGTCTTATTGGCATATTCCTCACTCACTTTTCTGTGTCTACAATCACGAATGTAATAGCCTTTCTTTCCACAATGGTAGCAAATTCCATTTGCATTCTTTTTATTGTTGTTGGAATTGGTCTTCTTAAACTTCCCTTTGTCAATTTTAACTTTGAAGTTCTTTTTGTATTTATATCCTTCGACAACGTGAACTTTAGAGGAATCTTGATTTGTAAACTTCCTATCATGATTTCGAGTTTCTTCTTCAATTTGAATACCGTTTTGCAAATCCTCCAAACTAATATCTTCCACCATGTGTAGAAGTTTCTTTCTATAGTTGTTCTATGTTTGGAGTAATTTTTCCATAATAGCCCCAACTATCATAGGATCCGGATTAACTATTTTAAGTTCACGAAGCTTTGAGACGAAGACCAATAATTTATGAACTTGGTCTAGGATGGGTTTGTTATCAAACATAGTGAACTCATAACATTTGAACATTAAAAAATTATCGATACCTCTCTCCGTTGTGTACTTGTGTTCAAGTGCTTCCCAAATTTCCTTTAGAGATTGAATGTGTGCGTACAAGTCATATAAGCGATCGAATAAGGTGCCCAAGATGTGTCATCGACATACCAATTCATCTTCTTCATGCTTCTTTCGATCGGTAACTATTTTATCCGTGTCTTTGTCACTTGGTTCATGAATAGGCTCCAATTTCGGGTCCAACACATATATGATATTTAGAACAGTAAGCAAGAAACGTATCTTTTCCTTCCATTAGGTGAAATTTGATCCATCAAATTTGTCTAGCTTGTAGACATCTTGATTGATAATCTTCATAGCCCATGTTAATACACTTGTTCTCCATGATGAAAATAACATTTTAAGATTGTTAGAGTAAATGTAGAAATATAGAGAATAATCTGAATGATGACTTTGAGCTACAACTTGAATTGTTTCCTTAAAGTGTTATTTGCCCCCACTCAAATGAGTTTGTTAAAGGGTTCTTGGCAAATCACTTCCAGGATACAACAAAGTATGGAATATTCGATTAGCAAAGTCGAATTATATTCCCTTAGAAATAACTAGAAAGAAATTGTATGAATGTGATGGAGAGAAGGAATGTAGAAACAAATTTCTAAAAATTGTGTGAAACATTATGCCACAATATGTATATATAGACATAAAAGCACCCGTTCATCGAGCCCCTTCATTTTAGTTGAAGATATACAACATTTCTTAATAGTGTTGACCCAAAAGACATGTATTCTATTTAGAATTTTTAGAAACTAAATATTGACTAATTACATCTTTTAATTATACTCATACGATTTGAGTAAGCATCATGTCTTTTAACCAAAAGTTACAGTTCAACCAAAAAGTACAAGGTTGAATTAAATCCAACATTTTGGTACTATATATATATATATCATACATATAATATATAGTATGTTATATATTATTGAAACTAATAGATGCAATGCTTCACTCGAAGAGAAGCAACTGTTGGGCAAATACCCAACTTTCCAGCCAACGCGAATATATATATATATATATATATATATATATATATATATATTCTTGAAATATTTAACAGTTGGGGTATTTCTCATATTGCCAATTGTTTTTATGGTGGAACCTCAACTTTCTTCATGGTATCAGAGCAAGTTGTCCCACGTGTGAAGCCAAATAGCCACGCGCGATCCATGTCACCCCATTGTGTTGTCCACGTTTCGTCACTCCATTGTGTTGTCCACGTGTTAGGCTTAAAAATTTGCCATAGGCTGGTGCATAAGATGCCTCTTGGCAAACGCAAATGGCAGAAATTTCAAAAGAACAAAGAAAATACAAGACAATAAGAAAACAATTGGAAAGAGAAAACTGGGATTATTAATATTATATCACAAGATTTTACTATATAAAGCTTACCAATTGATGAAATATGTAGGAAGGCTGCATGGCAACCCATTGTTAGAAATTTTGAGTAGAAATTTTATTATCCCACATTAGTCACTACCAAAAGGTTTCCTCACTTTATAAGGCTTTGTCCTTTATAGAAAGTGATTAGAGTGATGGATCTTGGAGAATAAAATTGGGCTCAACCATGAGATTAGGCTTTGAGGTGTGCTAATTAATTGATAATTAAGATATAATTAATTATCAAAAGATGGGCCTTGGGGCTTGGGCTCTAATAATTAAATTCTGTAATTAATTATTTTTAATTAATTTCAAATTTAATTGGGTAAATTACATAATACCCCCTAGGTTTGAGGTATATTACAACCTCATACAACATCTTTAAAACATTTCACTTTCATACTTCACCTACTATTTTATTTCAATATAGTACATTCGTTTCATTTTCCATCCATTGATCCGTTAAGAGCTGACGTGGCTGCCACATTTGTACCACGTGGCTGCCACATGTGTAACACGTAGTTGCCACCTGTATAACACGTGGCAAAAATAATAATTTTTTAATTAAAAAAAAATTGAATCTTTTCAACAAAAAAAAAAAAAAAAACTGAAAAACGCAGAACCCACCCCTCTTCTCCCTCCCTCCCAACCACCTCCTTCATCTCCAACCCCTTTTCTCTTCTCACCCTCTCCTCCCTCACCTAGTTCAGAACCTCCACTAGCACGGCCTCGTTTTGGTTCTTCTCCGACGCAGAGCATAGCGATAGCAGCTCTACCGCCACATACTTCATCACCCAATCCGAGATCTTCACAATCGTCTTCACTAATAGCGGCACAGTTAGCCCGTAAGTCGCCCGACAACCTGATTCCCGTGGTCCCCAGCACGAATCAAAACTCAAACCAGAATACAGACTTCAAATATACAAAGCAAACCCTCAACCTTCTCTGCAACAGAATCCCTCCATCCATTCAGGTTCTGAGATTACTCGAAGCCTCGATAAATGACTGTCACGCTCATGCGTAGAAATTCTTGCTGCCATCATCGTGAAAAGCTCAAAAATTCGGGATTGCATGCCTGATTCCCAAGATCCCACCACCGTTAGGTAAAAATGCATCTAGTCCAAAAACCATCAGATCCATGCTCAATCCATGGATCCCAATATAGATCCGTCAATCTAAGGTTGAGTTTGTTTTCCTATGCCTCTGATTTGAGTTAATCTAAACCATGTGATTGTTTGAGAACATTGAAGATTGGTGGGGAGAGGTTGTGGGGAAGGTGGGTGGGTTATGCGTTTTTCAGTTTTTTTTTTTTTTTTTTTTTTTGGAGAAGATTCAGGTTTTTTTTAAATAAAAATAAAAATATATTATTTTTGCCACGTCAGCTCTTAACGGATTAATGGATGGAAAATGTAATGGAGGTACTATATTGAAATAAAATAGTAAGTGAGGTATGAAAGTGAAATGTTTTAAAGATGTTGTATATGGTTGTAATAGATCTCAAATATGAGTGGGTATTATGTAACTTACCCAATTTAATTAGTTAATTATTTTTTTATCAACAGACTCATCCTTTTAGATGAAGTCTGTGAAGAGTGATGAAAGAATGTAGAGAGCAAAGCACCTCTATGGAGAATATGTCTCTCAACATACACATCCCATTCTTATATCTATTGCAAACAGACATACACCAACTATATCTACATTTATCTGCATGACATTTCGGATATAGAAAATCAACATTCTTCTTCTGCAATCACAAATAACCTTTATGAGAGAACCGCATAGAAATTCACTAGAAGTCAAGTTTTTTGGTGCTGGAATTTTGACTTAATCGTTGAATCCTGGTGAAGCAGACGTCCGTAAAACTACAAGCACTGAGTAGGGATGAAATTTTTATTTCAAGAACATTGCGTTACGCAAATCTCGATCTTCAATTTGTTTGTTTAATATTTTCAATTTGTGCATTCTCTGTTAAGTTATTTATTTGCATTTATTATTTATTAGCATATATAAATTTATCACATATTGTTGATGTATCTCCAACAATCTTGAAACATAAATGGATCAACAATTTATGACTGTGAATGACACTGTGACAAAATACTCTGAGAAATTCAAAGGGCTAAATTTCAAGAGATGGCAACAGAAAATGTTATTTTTCCTAACAACCATGAATCACGCTCATGTTGTCAAGGAAGAAGCTCTACAATCTAATGAGAATTCAATGACGAAATAGACTGTCATGGCAATTGAAGCTTGGAATAATTTTGAGTTTTGTTGCAAGAATTATATTCTGAATAGTTTGGATGACAAGCAAAGGAGTTGTGGGAATCCCTAGAGAAAAAGTATAAGATTGATGATGTTGGTTCAAAGAAATTTGTTATCGATAAGTTTCTCGAATATATTATGGTAGATTCAAAATATGTTGTATCTCAGGTCGAAGAAATCTAGAAATTGATCTATGAACTGCACTTCGAGGGATGCGAGATCAATGAACATTTCCAAGTTAGGGCGATAATCGAGAAGTTGCCAACTTCTTGGAATGACATCAATATTTATCTCAAACACAAGCGTCGTGAGATGAATATGGAGGATTTGATTCTAAGGCTATAAGTGGAAGAAGATCACAGAAAGGTAGACCGTTCTGGAGGGGTTGTTGCCATTGAAGCCATGCAAATTATGTTAAGGGAGGAAACTCCAAGGCCAAGTCGCCGAAGAAGAATAAGGCTCTAGAAACAAAGCAGTTTGTGTAATCTGCCTTTACTCCTAAAGGCAAGAATCTGAAGAAGATCAAAGGCGCCTACTATGTGTGTGGCAAATATGGTCACAAGGCACAAGATTGTTATCATCGCAAGGATGGAAATCATGCCCATGAAAACAACAACAACCATGCTAACATGGTAATCACCGATGAAGAGTTGGTTGTTGTTGTGTCCGATGTTAACATGGTCTCAAATATGAGTGAATGGTTGATGGATACTGGTGCTACAAGGCACATCTTTGCTGAAAGAAATCTGTTCATTGAGTACCATCCTACTACCCTTGGGGAAAAGCTGTATATGGGCAATTATGCCTCATCTACAGTGGAGAGAGAAGGCAAAGTGGTACTCAAATTCACATATGGGAAGAGTTTGACCTTGCTGAATGTGCTGCATGTTCCTAAAATAAGAAGGAACTTGGTTTCTGGACATATTCTAATTGCTAAGGGCTTTAAACTTATATTTGAATCCAACAAATTTGTACTTACCAATGGTGGGATGTTTATTGGAAAGGGATATGTGGCTGATGGCCTCGTGAAACTCAATGTAACTGCTAGTAATGATACTAATAAAATAAATGCTTCTACTTATATTGTTGAGTCTTCTAATATTTGGCATGCTAGATTAGGACATGTTAATTTTCGTTCCATGCAAAGAATAGTTAATTTAGAATTATTACCTAAATTCGAAATTAATTTTAATCATAAGTATGGAACATGTACTGAATCAAAATTTGCTAGGCAAACTAGAAAGTCAATTTTGGAAAGATCAAATGAATTACTTGGATTAATTCATAGTGATCTTTGTGACTTTAAATCCACACCAACTCGTGGAGGAAATAATTATTACGTCACTTTTATTGATGATTGCAGTAAGTATTGCTATATTTATTTGAGTCATGTCATATTAAGACATATAAAGCCGAAGTTGAAAATCAACTTGAGAGAAAAATCAAAGCACTTAGATCCAATAAAAGATGAGAGTATGAGTCTATTGCCTTCTCAGATTTTTGTGCATAACATAGAATTATACATTAAACAACGGCTCCATACACACCACAACAAAATGGTGTTGCCGAGAGAAAAAATAGAACATTCAAGGATATGATTAATTCCATGTTAAATAGTTTTGGGCTTCCACATAGTTTGTGGGGTAAAGCTTTACTTACTGCAAATACCATATTGAATAAGGTTTTTCAAAAGAAGATGGACGAGTCACCTTATGAACTATGGAAAGGACATAAACTCACTTATAAAACCTTAAAAGTGTGGGGTTGCTTAGCGAAAGTACAAGTTCCGTTACCAAAAAGAACAAAACTAAGACCTAAAACTATTGATTGTGTATGCAAATAATAGTGCTGCTTATAGGTTCCTTGTTGTCAAATCTTCGATTTCTGATATTCATGTTAACACTATATTAGAATCGGCAGAGGCAGAATTCTTTGAGGATATATTTCCTTACAAAGAAAATGAATCTGGTTCTAATACAAAGAGGATTCATGATCATAGTCATGATGAGGCCTTTTCTTCTAGTGTCCATGAAAATGATGTGGAACCTAGAACTTGTAAACAAGCAATGTCTTCTTCCAAGGCTCCTTTGTGGAAGGAAGCAATTAAAAGTGAAATGGAATCCATTATGAAAAATAACACATGGAAATTGGTTGATTTACCTCCCGGTAGTAAACCAATTGGTCATAAATGGATTTTCAAGAAGAAACTTAAGGCGGATGGAACCATTTATAAGTTCAAGGCACGTTTAGTAGCCAAAGGTTATCGTCAAAAGGAAGGGTTGGTAATGATAAAACTTGTGTTATTTTCTGCTTGTATGTGGATGATATACTCATAATGGGAACTGATAAGGATGTAATAAACAAAACAAAGAAAATGGTGAATTCAAGTTTTGACATGAAAGACTTAGGTCAAGCCAATGTCATTCTAGGAATTCAAATTACGAAAAATGGTGAAGGACATGTCCTTACACAATCTCATTATACGGAAAAAATATTACAAAGGTTTGGTCAATTTGACTGCAAACCTGCTGCAACTTCTTTTTATGATGAATGCAAGTTGGGGAAAAATAAAGGCAATGCCATATCTCAACTTGAATATTCTCAAGTAATTGGAAGTCTAATGTACTTGATGAATTCGACTAGGCCTGACTTAGCTTATGTGGTAAGTAGGGTTAGTAGATGTATAAGTAATCTGGCACAAGAGCATTAGGATGCTTTAATAAGAGTGCTAAGGTATTTGAAAAATACACTTGACTAAAAATTACACTACATAAAGTATCCACCTGTTGTAGAAGGCTTCAGTGATGCTAATTGGATTTCTGACACTACAGAATCTAAATCGACAAGTGGATATGTTTTTACCTTGGGAGGTGCATCAATATCTTGGAAATCCTCGAAACAAAAATGTATAGCGCGTTCCACCATGGAGTCAGAGTTTATAACTTTAGACTTGGCTGGAGAAGAAGCCGAGTGGCTCAAACATTTTCTGGAGGATATTCTAGTATGGCCAAATCCTGTAACTACTATATGTATACATTGTAACAGTATGGTCGCACAATCAAGGGCCAAAAGTCATGTATACAATGGAAAGTTGCGACATATTAGGTGTCGACATAATACTCTTAAAAAGTTGCTCTCCAATGGAATAATATCCATTGATTATGTAAAGTCAAAGGAAAATATAGCTGATCCTTTGACAAAAGGCCTACCAAGAGAGCAAATATTATTTACATCAAGGGGAATGGGTCTCAAGCCAATTCAATGAATCAGACTGGCGGAAACCTAACCTAACTGATTGGAGATCCCATGGTCTAGGTTTAATAGGCAAACTGGTTGAGTTTGATTCAAAAGTTGAACACACAACTTACTCACTCCTATGATAAAATGTGTGTTGTCTGTTAGAGTTTGAGGGGTTATGTTTTATACATTTAATGACATTAATATCTTGTTATCAAGAGAAATATAGCAAACTATTCTTAATTAATGTCACCTATATAAGAGTAAATGGGGCCACGTTTATGAGAATTGAAATAGTTAAATTCTCTAAAGCTCCTACGAAATCCGGGATCTGTTCAGGGCCAAAATGAACACAACTGTATGAATTGACGTGTGGTAGACATGATATGTGTGTAGCATATTATCTCAGTTTACTACTGCGGTGAACAGTTCAAGATCTTCCACATCCACTGCATCACCAAGTAAACCCAATATGTTTTCACTAGTGTAAGTTCAAGTTCAAAAAACACTTCACTCGATGTATATCATATATATTCTCTCTCAGTTTTAGGCAGCCTAGTCATATATTTGCATTCAAATGTGGGGTGTTATAAGTAAATTGGTAGTGTTTGAATGAAATTTCAACTCAAATGTGGAGTATTGTTGAAAATTTTGAGTAAAAATTTCTTTGTCCCACATTGGTCACTACTAAAAGGTTTCCTCATTTTATAAGGCTTTGTCCTTTATAGAAAGTGATTGGAGTGATGGACCTTGGAGAATAAAATTGAACTCACCCTTGAGGTTGGGCTTTGAGATGTGCTAATTAATTATCAAAAGTTGGGCCTTGGGGCTCGGGCTCTTATAATTATATTATTTAATTAATTTTTTATTTTTTATTATTTTTTATCAACAGACTCATCCCTTCAAATGAAGTCTGTGAAGAGTGATGAAAGAACGCAGAGAGCAAAGCACCCCTCTGGAGAAGATGTCTCTCACCAGACACATCTCATTCTCATACCTATTGTGAACAAGCATACACCTGCTATATACACATTCATCTGCATGGCATTTCAGATATAGAAAATCAACATTCTTCTTCTACAATCACAAATATCCTTTCTAAGAGAGCCACAGATAAATTCGTTAGAAGTCAAATTTTCCGATGCTGGAATTTTGACTTGATCATTAAATTTTGGTGAAGCAAACGTTCATAAAACTACATGCATTAAGTAGGGACGAAATTTATGTTTCAAGGACATTACGGTACGCAAGCCTCGATCTTCAATTTGTTTGCTTAATAGTTTTTATTTGTTCATACTCTGTTAAATTATTTATTAGCATATATAAATTTATCACAGATTGTTGATATGTCTCTAACACCTTGAAGTGAGGCTTTTCGGATTTGAAATCGATGGCTCTCTGAAGAACAATAGCTTTCTCATTTCCAGTCAATGATTTCATCTGCAAAGTGCTTTCGTTTTCGAACTTCTTACTTGAAAAAGTGCTTGTCCCTTTTTCTTGTGAGGCAGAGGAGATGGCAATGGAGATTTCTGCCCTGTTTTTTGGCATGGTGGAAAGTCCTCCAGTATCTCAACAGATTCATCATCATCTTCATCAGCTTCTTCCATCTCTGGAAATGGCAGCGGATACTCAATCTTCGTGGCACATGTATAAAATATGCAAACATGGAATTTGGAATTCCCTTCATTTTGAAAAACGAGACAATCGCCATAGTCAAGTGAGTAAAACTCAGAAAACTCTGGCCAACCCTTGTCAAGCATAACCTCCCCATCACTCTTTGTCACTTCGATTTCCCATTCTGCGCCACTTCGAAGCTTGAAATGTACGGGATTTGATAGATTTTTTCCATATTTGTTCACAAATTTCATCGGAATCCTCTGTACAAACAGCAAAAACAGACAAAAATGCTCAATTACATATAAGTAGCTAGCTAGCTCATCAGCAATTTTTTGACAAAAAAAGCTGAGATAGATGTGAGTAATTACAAGTTTTGTGTATCTAGATGTTTCATCTGGGATAATCTTGAAAAAATGGGGAGTGGTAGTAAAAAATCTCGGCCGTTCAGTTCGTTCACGATCAGTTTCCAGAAAAAGAGAAGGCATTGCAGCACTTGTTGGGAGACTTTGGTGCGGTCGTAGGCACCAATATTTCTTAATTAAAACTTTATTGATTTTCAGTTTTGTGTCATTTAATTTTGCATACCTTAGCATATTAGTATTAATAGATTCTCATATCAACAATTAAGCTTGACATTTTGTAAAACTTAAAATAGCACATTTAAATTACAAGAAACAACTTTTAGTCAATAAATGTTTTAGGGTAAATTACAAAAAATTACCTCAATTATTGGACCAATCACAGTTTCATACCTCATGTTTAAAACATTTCAGTGTCATACCTCAATTTATAAATTTGTTGCAATGTCAGACATCCATTAACTTTTCTGTCAAATTAACCGTTAAATGCTGACGTGGCTTGAGGCAGAGCCCAATTCCTATTAAAAAAAACTAATTAAATATTAAAAACTAAAAAATAATTTTTTAATAATTTTTTAAATGAGGGACCCACACCTACAAACCCATCCCCTCTTCTTCCCTATCCACCCGTGTCCCCCACCCCCACCCCCAACCTTCCTTCACCACCCGTGTCCTCCAACTCTTTTCTTCTTCCTCATCCTTCATTCTCTCCCCCTACCCCTTCTCTTCCTCCTACTCCTTCTCCTCATCTTCCTCCTCCACCACATTCCCTTCTAATCCCTACTGTTGCACCCTCACTGTCCTTAAGGGTGCGTTTGGTACGCAGACGGGACGGGACGGGACGGGACGGAACGGGATGGGACGGAACAGGACGGGACGGAACAGGATGGGACGGATGTTGTAAATTTTGAAAAAGACAAGGGGCATTGTTGTCCTAAAATGTTAAAAATTTATGTCCCACAGACGTGGAACAACCCTGTTCCAGGGGGGAGAGGTGGAACCAAAAATCATCCAAAACTTGTCCCGTGGAACGCCTCGTCCCACTCGTTTTAGGCGTACCAAACGCGGGACGGAACGCCTCGTCCCGTCCCGTCCCGCGTACCAAACGCACCCTAAGGGCGAGATTGCCTAAGTCAAAATCCCAAAAATTTCAGACCATGATTTTCAGGTACTCGGAGGAGGAAGACGGATATCGCGAGAGAGAGAGAGTACGAGCTCGAGTTGTCAGGGCTCTCGATGCAGGTCGATGTACGTGGAGCAGTCGGGGGTCGAACTAGGGTTTCGGAGATCGCGATACAGTGAGGGCGAGAAAAGGGGATCGGTGTCAGCTAGCGTTGTTGCAATGGTGGTGGCGGAGGTGGGCTTTGTCGGAGCATCGGTTCTTAGAGCCCATAGTAGAAGAAGAACAAAGTTGGAGGCGGAAGTAATTAGTCTGGGATTTAAGGGGCATTTAAAGGTTTTTGGAGAGTTGCAAAAGTGAGAAGACTTGATTGGAATTTGGCAGATGTGGCTGGGTGGAGAAGACGGTCGAGTGGGGAGGATGAGGACGAGGGAAAGTCACGATGGGGTTCTGGTTTTGGTGGCGAATGAAGGTTGGGGGTGGGGGACATGGGTGGATGGGGAAGAAAGGGGGGATGGGTTTCGTAGGGATGGCTCCCCCATTTAAAAAATTATTAAATGATTTTTTTTTTAGTTTTTAATATTTATTATTTTTTTTAATAGGCAGTGGGCCCCGCAGCAAGCCACGTCAGCATTTAACGGTCAATTTGACAAAAAAGTTAACAGATGTCTGACATTGCAACAAAATTATAAGTTGAGGTATGACATTGAAATGTTTTAAACATGAGGTATGAAACTGTGATTGGCCCAATAGTTGAGGTAGCTTTTTGTAATTTACCCAATGTTTTATTACCTTAAAAAAAGGCCAACTAAAAATATAGAAAAAATGTCAAAATATTTGATTGAACAATATAAAAAGAAAAAGATTAGTTAGTGGATGTTCTTACTGAAAAGAAAATGAAAAACTTAAGGCATTTAAATGGCTGTGAAGTTTATTTGTCTGCTACCGGACTTTGAAATGATTTAGAGTAGAACGACTTAAGGATATATGGTGAGAAGGACATGGGAGGTAGAGAGAGTTGAATATCGAAATAAGAAAGAATGAAGAAAAAAAAAAGAGTTGATTGATTTGAAATCAAATTGGAATAGGCTTATTAGTTTATTTGCCTCATGAAACTGTCATTTACTCTCACTTTATCTTGTGAAACTAGTTTCGTCTCACTTTGTCTTATAAAACTGTCATTTTTGTCTCATTTAGTTTCAGTTCATCCAATTTTCTTCCATTCCATCAAATATTTGTTAAATTAAAGAATATTGTGGACATTTTGTTTTTTATACAACTCTTTGCCTCCAACTTGCAAACTAAAGTAACCCCAACTTCTTAATTGATATCTCTCCTCTGTGAGAATTATTCTCTTCGTCTGTGGGGGTTTCTCTCTCCTCTGTGAGAGGTATTCCCTCCGACCCTTCAACTTCTCCATCCGATTGCCATTTTGAGAGTTGATGGCTTGAATTTTTTTTTTTTTTTTACTTTATGCCTTCTTTTCATACCATAGTCCCCATATTGCAACCCTTTTCCCTCAACCCCACCCCTTCCATTTCTCCATCACCAACCTACACATCGTCAATTTCAACCATTTTCTTCTACACCATCTTCCTTTTTCCTTACCCAAAAATTAGATTTTAAAGTTTTGGATCTAATTTGGAATTTCAATTGTTGTACTTTAAGATTTGATTTTTGCTCATTTTTAAGTCCTTGCCTTTTTGCATTGGTAATGGATGAATTAACGGGACATATTCAAGATGATATTCCTTGGTGTATGCTTTTCGCAGATGATATAGTGTTGATAGATGAAACTCAGGAAAGGGTAAATGCAAAGCTTAACCTTTGGAGAGAAGTGTTGGAATCTAAGGGTCTTCGCCTAAGTCGGTCAAAGACAGAATATATGGAGTGCAAGTTCAATACAACTGGAGGTCCAATCGAGTCAGGGGTGAAGATCAGAGACCAGGAAATACCAAAGAGCGACCGCTTTCGTTACCTAGGATCTATCTTGCAAAAGAACGGAGATTTAGATGAAGACCTGAACCATAGAATACAAGCTGGATGGATGAAGTGGAAGAGTGCATCTAGCGTGTTGTGTGATCGTCGTATGCCACTAAAGCTCAAGGGAAAATTTTATAGGACGGCAATAAGGCCAGCGTTGTTGTATGGTACGGAATGTTGGGCAGTGAAGCACCAACATGTACATAAAATGGGTGTAACAGAGATGAGAATGCTTCGTTGGATGTGTGGGCACACAAGAAGGGATAAGATTAGGAATGAGGAGATTCGAGGTAAAGTAGGAGTAGCCGAAATTGAAGGAAAGATGAGAGAAAATCGGTTACGGTGGTTTGGACATGTGCAACGAAGGCCTACTAACGTCCCGGTTAGAAGATGCGACTACGGGACAGAAGTTCAGGGCCGAAGGGGTAGAGGGAGACCTAGGAAGACTTTGGAAGAGACTCTAAGAAAAGACTTAGAGTATTTGGATTTAACGGACGACATGACACAGGACCGAGCACAATGGCGTTCTAGGATTCATATAGCTGACCCCACTTAGTGGGAAAAGGCTTTGTTGTTGTTGTTGTTGTTGTACTTTAAGATTTGATTTTTACTTAGGGTGTGTTTGCCATTTTTGAGTTGATTTTGTTGTGCCTTGGTCTTTGCAGATCCACTCTGGTTTTGGTTGCTCCACGGCAGCTATTCCGATGAGTGACGGCCGGAGACATCCGGCGTTGGGCTAGTTCTACTTAATGGGGACTAAGGTTCTTTCGGATGTTTTTACTTTTGGGCTTACTACTTTTGATGTCTTCTTGTTTTCATTTGATGTTGGTGCCCCTCTTAGTCCTTCTCACATTTGTGGTTTTCACATCTAATGTCTTTTGTTTTGTATTTGGCCTCATTTTTCTGTAAACTTACTTGTTGAAATGACCCTTGAACAAAAAAAAAAGTAATCCCAATTTCATCCAAAACTCTAATTCAAACCCCCTTAGTTTCTCTTACGGATTAGTGTAGAGTTGTAGCTACAACCATTGGTAATAATTGTTTACGTTTCAAAAGCAAATAATGGTTTGGGTTTCAAAAGCAAATAATAGGTTGTGTTTCAAAATCTAATTCAAGCCACTCATTGAATCCAATTGCTGCTACAACAACTCTACATCAATCTTCAAGAGAGATAGAAGGGAGTTTGAATTAGAGTCATCGAAAATGGAAAGGGAAATTTTATTTGAACCCATATAACCTCTTTCTACACCCAGCTTACTCTTTATACTCATATTATTTTTAATTAAAGAATCAATCTCTCTTTAAACCCAAATTAACTATCTAAACTACCCTCACAAACTCAATTCAATATATAAAAATTCATCTTTACACCCATTTAGAAAGCAAAAGCAATAGGAGGTCATTGATCACTTCGTGAAGCAAGCCTCATCACTCGACGGCTCCACCCTCGGCCCCCTCGTCGCAGTAGTCACCTCCCACCCTACCCTTTTGCCTTTTTGGAAATTATCGTTGTCCCTAGTATTCTTCAGGTTCCCATGCTTCTATTTATTTATTGTGGAAGTTTCATTTTTCTGTGTATATTTTGGTGGTGTAGTTTCTGGGTTTGAGCAAAGGATGTATAATCAAAATTTTGTTGCATCCAAAGACAAAATAAAATTGTTGATTGTTACTGGGTCTTGTTTCATATGCATTTGTTTTTTTATTGTGGAATATGTGCGGCTTGAAGGAACTGAAAATTATGTGTACTGCGATGTGCTTCGATTGTTTGCACATGGCACATGGAGTGATTAAAAGAGCAGCACACAAAAATCGCTTCGTCTTTTGGTCGAGTTTCTAATAGATGAATTGATCAACAACATCAATTTGTTTTTAAACTTTTGCGACGTCGGTTTGGAGTGCAAGGTTGTTAGGAAATGATCTTTACCAAGCTCTTAATAGAGTAGTCCAAGTAGCTAGCCTGAATGTGATTCCTGGAACTGAGTGATGAATTTCTAATTCAAGATTAAATAGTTCAATAACTACTAGGCAAGTAGTTGAACTAGTACTTTTAGAATTTGAATCATGTAAAATTATGTGGACACCTTAGTGAAAGTAAATTTCAATAGAACTCTCATCACGTTTTCACGTTTTCTTGAAGGATCATGGCAGTAATTTTCATTTGAGCGATATATGCTACTTTTACAGGCAAGGCATACATAGTTGAACTGGAAGCAGACTGAACAAATAACGAGAAGAGAACTCACGCTTTAAACACGCACTCGTAATGACATGGAAAACACTTCAATGTGTTGAAAGCTTTCTGACTCTTTTGTTTCTTGTGGTGATATTGCTTGTAATTATTGCTCTTACTGATCGAGTTAACATGAAGCTAGAGAGGAAACGAAAAGCAACGGAATTTGATTATTAGGGAATTGTAGGGTTTTATGGCAGCTCTTAAGAATTTAGTCAAAATGAATGTAGGATAAAGATTGTGTGATGGTAGAACTTGATTATTGAGTATGGGTTTATTGATAAATTTTAATTTTATTCTTAATTTCATCTTGTACTTGATGGTAATTATGCATTAGGATAAAATAGAAAATTCACATTTAGAATTTAAGTTGGTGTAGAAAGAGGTTAGATGGGTTCAAATAAAATTTTCCAAATGGAAATTGAAATTGTTTTAGCAAACAAATTGGAGGCAAAAAATTGTGTCAAAAATAAAAGTCATACTATCGTTTAATTTAATGTTTATTTGACAAGATGAATAAAAATGGGGTGAACTGAGGTTAAATAAGACAAAAAGGCAGTTTCATATGACAAAGTGAGACAAACAATTTCATGGCATAAAGTGAGACTAAAGGACAGTTTTATGGTGCAAATCAAGACTACTAAAATTTCTCAACCTATGTTAAATACTAACTAATGATTATTAAAATAAATAAGTAAAAAGCTTACACGAACTTAAATAAATGTTAAATAATATGACACGTACATAAGTAAAAAGACCTCAATCAAAGTTCTATAGCTCATAAAACCATCTCCAAGCGATATGTCAAATCATAAGTGAAATACCACATAATTAAATTTGAAAATAGAAAGAAGTATGTCCATCATACATGGATTAATTATTTAATTATTTTATTGTGGTGGGTCTCAATAATGTACCAATTATAAATTTTGAAAATTATTTTAAGTGATATCTTTTTAAAAATGGGTCTTACACATATCATTTATAATAAATAAATAAAAACAAATGAATTGGTGTTTCTATTCACTTGTAAGTGAGAGATCTTAGGCTCGATTCTCTCTAAAAACATTTGAATCACATTATTACTAGTCCAATGTGAGACTTAACTTAAACTCTCTACCTCTTTAGTGTAAATAATATCGTTTACTAAAAAAAAAACAAATGAATTGAAGGATGATAAAATTTGACATTAGCACATTAGCCATCACATTAACATTTGACATTTATTAGCCAAACAACGTTGAATGTTAAGAATGATAAGTTACCCTTTTTGTATTCAATTGTGATTTTATGGATTTTAATGAATCTATAAATCCATGATATTTTTTATATAGATGAAATTGTATCAATGGTCCCTCAATTATAATTTAATTGGAGTAATGGTCATTCAACTAAAAATATATGCACATTGTTCTCTTAACTCATTAAAACGTGCATATGTGGTCCTTTTTTCGTCAACTTGAGTTAAACTTCAATCAAAATGAGCACGTGTTACGCACGAGAGGCTGAATAAAGAGACAAATATAAAAAACTAAATGAGAAGAATTGAAGAAATGGTCCCTCAACTTTAACTCAATTAGAGTAACGATCCCTCAATTTTAACCTAATTAAAATAATGATCCATCAACTTTAATACAATTACAAATTCATGGCTTATATGTATAAAACAGGAATCCAATTTATATAGAAAACAGAGAGTTTAAAAACATAATTGGATAAAGAAGACGGTAACTGCGGGACAACAAAGCAATCCATCAGTCTCCCAGCGAAACTCAAGTTTTATTCTCCCGCATTTACGCCCAAAGGTCATAAAATGGGAACTTGCAATTGACCCATGGTCAAACACCCAAACTAAAAGACCCATTTTTGTAATTTGGGCTCACATAAAACCCCGAGCGTAAACCCACCAACAACATCCCCCCGACATGCGCCACCTCCTAAAACCCCTCCGCCACCATTTCCGCCGTCTGCGGTGGGTCCACCACAAGGCCCAGAAGCCAGCACCGACCCCCTCAGCGCAACCAAGACCGCCACGGCCGCCACAAAAGCCCGAGAGCTTCACCTTCCACGACCACACGTGGGAGGACCCGTACAACTGGATGTCGAAGCTCAACGACAAGGTGGCGATACGGCACCTGGATATGTACATGGAGCAAGAGGAGAAGTACACGGAGGCCGTCATGTCCGGCACCGACCGCCTCCAGAGCAAGCTCCAGTCCGAGATGGCCTCTCGCTTCGCCTCCGACCTCTCCACCCCTCCCCTTCGCTGGGGCCCCTGGTATGAACTGTAATTATCACCTCAATTTCGTCCATTTTCTGAGTTTTCGGTTGAGAATCAGACGTTTGCAGGTTGTACTACCGGCGCGTGGAGGAGGGGAAGCAATTTCCGGTGCTCTGCCGGAGACTAGCGAGTTTAAACGACCAGTTCATTTCACACAAATCGCCGTCTTCCGGATTCGATTTCACTTCGGGAAAAAGGATCGAGCAGAAGCTCATTGATTACAATCAGGAATCACAAAGATATGGGGGTAAATTGCTAATCTTTTACTAATTTTTGTTAAAAGCTGGGTTTTTTTTTTGTTTTTTTTTTTGTTTGGAAATATAGTTTGAGTTGAATTTTGTGTAGGTTATGCTTACGAAGAGTTATCGGAAGTATCGCCGGATCATCGGTTTATAGCTTACACAATGTATGATAAGGAGAGTGACTTGTTTAGATTATCTGTTAGGAATTTGAATTCTGGTGCATTGTGTAGTAAGCCGAAAGCAGAGCGTGTTTCGAATTTGGCTTGGGCCAAAGACGGGCAGGCATTGCTTTATGTTGTCACTGATGAAAACAAGCGGCCTTATAGGTCAGTAATTTGCGAATTTCTACTATTTATGTGTGCTATTTTGCTGTACCGGAGTGAAAATGTTGGTCATTCTAGCCTTTTTGATCAATCAGGATATATTGTAGCACGATTGGATCAACCGATGATGATGTTCTGATTCTGGAAGAACCAGATGAAAATGTTTATGTTAACATCCGACATACTAAAGATTTCCAGTTTGTGACAGTGCATACTTTCTCCACCACGTCTTCCAAGGTATTGTTTTGAAGATGACTTTGTATTGGTAATAGGCTAAAGCCTCAATTTTAGTTCAAGTGATATAGTAATTAGTAATTGTGACCTCTTTTTAGGTGTTTTTGATAAATGCAGCTGATCCATTGTCCGGGATGAACTTGGTTTGGGAGTGTGAAGGTATAGCCCATGGCATACTTGAGCATCATCAAGGATATCTTTATCTTCTTACTGACGCTTCAAAAGAGGGCCAGTCAACCGATTACCATTATCTTCTTCATAGTCCTCTAGATTCTTCTTCAAGTCCAAGAATATGGGAGGTCTGTGGTTTAACTTTACATTATGTTTTTTTTTTTTTTTTAAATCAATCTTTCGTTTTTCTATTTCAAAGTTTTCTGCTTTTGAATGTTTGTGATTATTTCGTTGTGATATGCCCTATAGCAGTTCTCTTTGTTATTAACATGACATTTTGTTTAGTAGCTTTTTTTTTCCAGCATCAAATATGAGCATTTCAGTTCGATTATCTGTTTTATCTGAGTGATATTTCTTGTTTAATGTGGATAGTTAAACCCAGGCAATAATTTACTTTCTTATTTACCGCAGAACGTATTCACCAATGACAAGGACTGGGTTTTTGTGGATCTTGATTTCAGTCATACACACTTAGTAGTTATTTTAAGGGAAGGGCGAAACTTTAAACTTTGTTCAGTCACTTTACCTTTGCCTGCTGGGAAGGTAGGTCAACTTCATCATGCATTGTTAACAATAATTTCAATGTGAAAGAATTTGAAATATGCTCTTGACTATTATTATTCTCATTTTTTTCACCTCATGCTGTATCAGGGGGCAGTGCATCTAAAAGAGCTTCACCCACAATTCCTGCCCCTTCCAAAATATGTTTCGCAAATATCACCTGGACCAAATTATGATTACCATTCATCAGTGATGCGCTTTACATTATCATCGCCTGTGGTACGTGAGTTACAATGATCACTTCTAAAGACTGGCACGATTCTTCCATAGATCTATGCTTTCATAATGTGTTTCCATCATAGAAATGAAGTTGTTAAAATGTCGCGACTGTAATTTGAGCTCCCTTTTTTTAATAGGTTCTGTAAATTAATCCTTATGCCAAACAACTAATCTCAAAATTTTGATTGTCTACCCGGTTTGGTTTAGAATTTGCAATGTATTTGAAGTTCAAGGTTTTCACTTTTCAGGTTAGGTTTATTAAGCACAATAGACATCATTCTGTTTTATGGTTACTGAATTTGTACTACTCTGGGTAGCACCAAAAGGAGAGTATGAGGTTTCATTACCATTGTGCACATGTGTTTGGAATCATCTATCCATTTGTATTCCATGTCCAAAGTCCAAATTATGAACCCAATCTTCTTAACTTTCACAGATGCCCGATGCTGTGGTTGATTATGATCTGTCAAATGGAAAGTGGAATATCATTCAACAGCAGAATATTCTTCATGAAAGAACACGGGTTTTGTATGGAAAAACTTCCATAGAAAGCATAAACGAGGAGACCATAAATTCAAAACCTTTGAATTTTATAATTGATGCCAACTCTGATGATGCTCAGTTGTGGAATGATCTTTCTGAGTTTTATGCTTGTGAACAGTATAATGTATCTTCTTATGATGGAGTTTTGGTTCCATTGACTGTTGTATACTCCCGCAAAAACAAGAAAGAGGATCAGAACCCTGGATTGCTTCATGTCCACGGAGCTTACGGTGAGCTTCTGGACAAGCGGTGGCGGAGTGAGTTGAAAAGCCTTCTTGATCGTGGTTGGACCATTGCGTATGCTGACGTTAGGTCTGGTTTGTGTTGAATACCATTTCTAAGTTATTCCAGACTTAGTTTCAGTCATACCAAATAAACTTGGTAGATTTTTAACTAAAACTTTTCTGTGGAGGTAGGGGTGTAGTTTGCATCTAATGCACTGCAAAAGTCACATTATTTTTCCTTCCTAATAGCCTTGTGATTGCCTACTAACCATGTTTGGATAATATTTCCAGAGGCGGAGGAGGTGGAGGTAAGAAGTGGCACCATGATGGAAGGTGTACAAAGAAGATGAATTCCATCAAAGATTACATCTCCTGTGCCAAATTCCTTGTTGACAAAGAAATTGTCCATGAAAACAAGCTTGCTGGTTGGGGTCATAGTGCTGGAGGACTCGTGGTTGCTTCAGCCATCAATCAATCCCCATATTTATTTAAGGCTGCAATTTTGAAGGTAAACATGGATCGTCTTCCGCTTTTAATTTTAATTGTCTTCTAGGTTTCCCATTAGTTCTTTTTGTACGGTTTTAGTGTGGTTTGCTTTGGTTAAATAAACTTAGTTGTTTCTAATTCAGGGTCTAGTTTGGTTTTGCTTCTCAGCACGAAGAGATTATCATGATATTCTCTTGACAATTGTAATTTGGTAATTGAAAGATCACTGGTAATTGAGGGAAACTAATACATTGGGAACTGACATTTTGCAAGCATATGTCTGTAAGGAGGCATTTCATTCTTTATTTTTTTTAGTAAATAAATACACAGTCACGCTGAATTTCTTCTTAATTCATTTCCTCTGTGCTTCAGGTTCCATTTTTAGACGCAACAAACACTCTTCTCTCTCCCATTTTACCGCTTACAGCTGCTGACTATGAAGAGTTTGGATACCCTGGGGACATTGATGATTTTCATGCTATACGCGACTATTCTCCTTACGACAATATCCAGAAGGATGTTCTTTATCCAGCTGTCATGATCTCCTCATCTTTCAATACACGGCAATTTTTCATCTACCCTTTGTTATTTTCACTTTTCAACTGTTTAGGATTTTCACAAGTCAGAAAGTGGGAAAGAGTTGGCAGCGTGTTCATGATCTAATTGTTTGACATGTTTCAGATTTGGAGTTTGGGAATCTGCAAAATGGATCGCACGAGTTCGTGAACTTACAATTTATGACCAAAATCGTCCGGTACTGCTTAATTTAACCACAGATATAGTGGAGGAAAACAGGTACCTCCAGTGCAAGGAGTCGGCACTGGAGTCTGCATTTCTTATCAAGGTTATGGAATCATAGATCCTATTTCGCTTTCCCTGTCCCAAGTGAATCTGTTGATCAGCAACCGAGAGTCTAGATGCTGGAAACAAGTCACTCACACGGTCTTCATACGAAATTGGTATGACCTGATTTAGTTCGTTATGCTAAAGCAACCTGTGGAATCAAGCCAGAAGAGCATCCCCCAAGAAACTTTAGTGTGGTTTGTAACACAGTCACGTGATATAACCAATCCACGCATCATATTCTGTATGGCACAAGTTGCTTTCAACTATTGTGGTCATGGTTGTTATCTCTACATTTATTAATGAAATCGAAGGTAAGATAAAGGTATCATTGTCCTCTAAATATTATATATTCTAATTGTGATGGTGATTTTGACGGGCACTATCGTGATATAGTAGTTTAGTTGGCAACTACAAATTCAGTGGGATCAAATTTGTCAACTGATCACTGTCATCACCCACCCTGGGAAAGTTTCCCCTACAAGTTCGGTCTTCCCTAAGTACCTACTTCCTCTCCCCACGTAGGTATACCTTAATGCGGGATATGCTATTTGCTGGTTAGCTGTCATTGCTTTGGTTCTTTACAAGTACTGGTCGAAATGATTTAATTTGATCGTTATGTCGTCAATGTTTAGTTGATATTTGATTTAAAACCAAGGACTTGCCGAAATAATGAGATTTTAAATCTCAATTGTTCAAATGATCGACATTTAACAGAGATGTGATTAATGTTTGGTTGGTATTTTATTTTAATCAGTTTCCGCAGTTGGATTTGTAAATTGATCATTTCGGTTGTCCCTAAAGCCTTACACAGATAAAATAAAAGCAACAATTGTTGTCAGTTGATGACAAGCTTCAAATCCATTTAGGGTGAGCATGGTTCAGTTCGGTCCATCTTTACCCCTCAACCACGGACGCCATCGTCGGGTTCGGTTCAATTAGATTACAGAAAAACACCGATGACAATTGGACCAAACCAAACCGTCACTAGGGAGCTCGGTTTGCCGGATTTCCAAGTCCCTAGGGTGAACCTTATCACACATCTTGAGAAGAACAATGCCAAAAAGAAAGAGTGCAAAACCCAAGAATCTTCTTTTGCAATAAGTCAATTATACCATGAATTGTACAAGAGCAGAGTGAGAAATGGGAACAATTCCAATCTAATTCTGCTAAACCAACTCTACAACAACCCTTGCTTTCTAGCAGAAAATAGCAAACAAAGTAAAATAAGTCTAGAATAAAAAAAAAAATTATAGGGCAAAAGAGGAGAATACAGAGGTTAACAAATTCATCTACCTGCATCGAGCTATTTGTGGAAGAACAAAAGAATGCAACCACAGAAAAGTCGGGAACTAAGGCCATTCCATCCTGTCGGCATGGAAGTCATCTGCTCGGATGCTCAGACAGTGGTGACCAATAAGTTTCAATGTAAAATAGGTCACTTTCTTTCTCAACTTTGAACAATATCATTGACAGATGTAACAGATTTCGTCTCAGATTCTTCATCGACAGTTGACAGCCCACCGTCTCTGATAAAGGTTGGATTAAGAAAATTTGCTACAAAAGCCCATAACTTGTAAACATCCTCAAAGTTGGTTAGGAATCCCAAAGAAGCTGTAACAACCTCAAGCCGTACGAACTCGCTTTTTCTACCATTTCTCCCATTCTCCATTGGCCTGCAAAGGGTAGTATCTTGAAGATTCAAAACTCCATTTTTCTGTCTTGGACTATCCATGATTCGTATGTGACTGAGGAAACCAATGCCAAGCGCGATTCCTTCTTTTTCAGCCAGTTTCTGTACAATTTCTGGATTGATTAGCCCTCTATTCCGGTCTTTCACATTGAAAGCTACAGCTGCTCCCCTTTCGTATTTTATTTTTGGGCCATAGATGTGAACAAGATTTGTTCTTTTGTCTCCATCTGATGCAGGCAATCTTAGTTGTAGCAAAGAGGTCACAAGCCAATTGACCAAAAATCGAAGCCGGGAGGTGGTTTTATTGAGACCTAACGTATTGACATGATCAAGATGCCGACATATTATCTCAGGTTCCCTCCTGTCCCAGTCTTGCCCATCACCATATTCCCCATCACTAGCAGAATCTTCATCCTCCAAACTAGTCACAGAAATTTCTCCTGTTTCAAGATTATGGCTTACATGGTCTTTTTTGGTGCTAAAGGACACCCTTCTCCCCCGGCTTGGTTGCTCGTTCTCTTCCAATCCAAAAAACCTACCATTTCCAAATTTACTCCCCTCCCTTCTCCCTAACAACCTAAACTCACCTTCAGTTTCTCTTCTTATGGTGCAACCCCTAATTTCTCTGCAACTTTCAACGGTTGATCCAGTTTCTAGGTTCTGATGCTGAGAAGTGGAAGTTGAATTTTCATGACAAAATCGATTTGTGCCAGAATTCAACAGTGACCCATTGGACAAGGGTTCAATGGTTCCACATTCTTCTTGGATCTCTCCATTACACTGATCAGAAGCCCTTTTACCATTTCGTGAATTGGGACCTGCTTCTGCAAATTGTTCTTCATTGACCTCCTTGACAGAGTCCAGCTCCTGAGAAATTGATAGGACAGCGGCGTCAAATGACAACACATGACAGCCATCGTGTAGCCCTGAGTTTACCTTTTTATCATCAAATATGGGGCTGCCATACAGCCTAGAAGCAGGCTTTGGAGAAACTTGCTTATGATTCTTCCGGCCAGAAAACCAAAATGGAGGCAGTGGTGAGGCAATCTTATGTTTGTTAATCTGACCAGAATGGTCGGAACCCATTGGGCTCTGACCCAAATCAATCCAATACGAATTGTCAGATGAATCGTCTTCACTGAAGATTGGGCTCTTCATAACCTCCCCCGCCGAGACACTCTCAGCTTCTTCAAATAAGGCGCTCGTCCCATCCCTGTCAGAGCTGTTATCATGCTCCATCTCAGTCTCAAACACATCCCTCACCTGAGAAGATGTGTATGCTCCGGAGAAAGCAGGCATCGGCTTTCCCTGCTGAGTTTCAGTGGTTATCTCACCATTTTCAGCCACTTCATCATCCTCAGTTCCGGCCAATTTCTCCAGACCATCTATCGAATCACTAAGATATAATGGGTATTCAGGGGTAATCTTCACCATTCCAGACCCAGTTGACCCTGACTGATTTTGAAGGCATCCGACTACTGATTTCTTAATCAGAAGACATCCAAATCCAGTTGGATCAAACCCAAAAACCTTGTAAAACGATGTGATGATAAAATCAGGCCGGAAAAGGGACAGTCCAAGTGAATCCATGTCCTTTGGACCCAACGACCCTGCATCAAGCAAGACATGCCAATTGTTCTGCTGAGCCAGTGCCATCCACTGGTAAGAATACTTGGCCCCAGTAACCCTAGACTGCACCGGAAACACAAAAAGCCCGGCCGCAGAATCCTTCTTCCTCCTCTTCTTAATCGAAATCTCCTTTCTCAAATCAGTGGTGCAGAGTTTCAACGTTGGCCACTTAAACCAGGCACTGTGAACCTTTGCACCTTTCTCTCTAGCACTCTGAGCCATCCAATTCACAGACTGGCTCTCATAATCGAACATCGTCAACAATTTCTTGTTCGTATGAAAAGGGTACGATTCGGCCAACAATTTAAATGCAGAACCTCTACTCACAGTAAAAACAAGACCATATTCACTCTCAGGAATGTTTAAATAATCCATAATCCTAGTTTTTATATCATGTTCCACAGTGCCTTTCTCACCACCGCCATAAAGTGCATGATTATTCAAATTTGCAGTTATCTCAGACAAGCTAAATGTTGAAGAATCCCAATAGTGCAGTGTCTGAAGGTACGAAAAAAGCCCGAAACCGCAGTAATCAAGGCATACCTTTGGAGACAAATGTGCATACTCCTCCACCCTCAGCTGATCGATCTTCTCCGAAGACTGGTAATTCGAGTACATGGTGAGGAACTTCGTAAATGCTTCATGGAGGTCAGGGATGGCGTCTTCGGAATCAAAAATCCGGTCAGCAGCAAGGGCAGTGGCACAGAGAAACTCCCGCTGAGCATGGAGCCTGGCAAGCGATCTGGACCGTCCAATCCCCTCGTCCTGGTTGGCAATGGCCTCAGACTCCATGTCCTGAGATTTGAAGAGAAGCCCATCTTCCGAAGCTTCCTCCAGAGCCTCTCTGAGCTTGTTTTCTTGAATCTTCCGGAGAATTGACGGGTTTGTCTTGGCGTCGGAGTCCGAATCCGACCCGTTTTTCTTCCCGCTGGTGCTGCTCTTCCTGTCCAGGAACAGAGCAGCGCAGTAGGATAAGGGTTTCCACAGTGAAAAATGCATTAAACCCTAATTCCTCTTTTGGGAATTGAGATTTGGGGGAGATTAAGAAAACCAAAATCTTTATTTTTTGAGATTTGGGTTGAATTTTCAGAAAGGTGGTATCTTTACAGAGATCGGAAAACCCCCATTTGAAAGGAAGCGGTGGCGGAGTGAAGCAACTCCTTCCAGCTCAAAAAACCCGACCAAACGTCAACTGCCAGTGCAACAGCACATTTAATGGGAAAGCAAGCCCACCACCACCTCTAGACGAAATGCTCTCATTCACTCAGATTGTTGGTAAAACCAAATCATATTCGTGTGTTGATTATTTGGCAACCCCCAATGCCCTCTCTCTCTCCCTCTCTCTCTCTCTCTCTCTACAAAGTTCTTCCCACACTAATCCCCGGTTAACAGACAGAGAGAAAAGGACATTGACTTTCACAAATCTTATGCCAACTGGTGTGTTGTAACTTGTTTATGCATTTTGCTTTCCAATTTTTAATCAATCAATCTGTCCCTGATAATTAACAGTCAGGTTTTAGTTTTGGAATTGTTGGCGGTGGGACCCTTTGGAGCCACTTTCCCCTAGTGGTCAATGGTGTAAAGTCAAATGATCAGTTGGCTAAAGCTGATTTCTGTCCAACTAGGCAGCTTGAATGGATTTCACACAGCTCCTCAAACCTATTTTATTCCAATCTTAAATGACTTTTTCCCAACAACATATTCTTGCATGATGAGATTATTTTGGATTTGGTTACTTTTTTCAGAGATTGGCTTTGAAATTGGATGATTCAGATTATTTTGCAACATTATATGATAAAAAATTAAAAAAAAAGATATTTATTCATTTGTCTCTCAAATTTATATAGAATTGTCAATTTCTTCTATAAATTTTAACTTTAACCAATTTTCTTCCTAAATTTTTGTAATTTGTCAATTTTCTTCTTGAACTTTAACTTTAGCCAACTACCCTCCCTAAAATTTTATAAATAGCCAATTTCCTCCCTAATGTTAGATTTTAAAAAGTTTCTTCCAATTTTTCATTGTTCACCCCATACTATTATCATGTGTTGTTCACGTGATCAAAATGGATGGAAAATTTTAAAATCTAGAATCAATGAGGAAACTGGCTATTTATAAAAGTTCAAAAGGTAATCGGTTAAAATTAAAGTCGAGGGCGAAATTGACTAATTAGAAAATTTCAAGAGGTAATTGGCTAAAATTAAAGTTCATGGAGAAAATAAGCATCTCTATACAAGTTCAGATGACAAATCGACAAATATGTCATAAAAAAGGATAAAATAGAATAAGATCTGAATGAGAATGTTGCAAGCATTGCTTAATGCTCAAATTTTGGAGATTAATTAATAAAGGCCACTCCGGTCGACCCTTGGTGGGCTAAGGGTAAAGACAGTAAAAACTTTCACAGCAGGATTTTAGTATTTCACCCTTAAGAATTGGGCTACATGTACTGAGGAACTCAGATACGAAGTGATGTTTATATCCCATCCTCAGTGCTGTACGTATTCTATTTAAACAAGGGGCGTTTAGATCCGAGTCCAACAAATTTAGCTACTTTCCAATTGAGTCCAAATCCATGTGCCTTATCAGTTTAGGTTCAACTGATCTTTTTTATGTCTATTTTTCCCTTTTATAATCTAAATGAAAATATATTTAAATTTCTTGATTTATCCAAATTTTGAATCATTAAAGCCTTTAATCTATTCAATATCCAAGGAAACAAATTAAAATTAAAATTCATGGCATGTTTATCAACAACAAAATCTACTGTGATATACATTCTTGATAAAAATAGATTACAAAAAGAAAAAACCTATGATATAGGTACATAAAAACAAAATATGGTGATGAAGATATATTTAAATAATATCTAACTAAACCATGGTGTAGGTAGATAATGCATGTAATATGTGATGTAGGTAGGCAATGCAATCAATCTGTGATGCAGGTAGTTAATTTACAAAAAAAAAAATAATATATGATACATATGCAATTAATCTCAAATATGGGTAGAGTATTATAAAAAAAAATCCTATGGTATAGGTAAATAAACACAATTAATCTTAAATTATCAACCAAATATATACTATATATATATATATAGATAGATAAATACAATTATTCATGATACATGTAGATTATAATATAAAAAAAATTTAAAAAAAAAAAGACAAGTGATATAGGTAGATAAAACCAAAAAAATTGGGGAAGAAAAATGATATTGAGGGAGGAAACACTAGGGAAAATGCTAGTTCGATAGAACTTCAAAATTTTAAAAAAAAATATATATATATATATATATAAAGGATACAAAAAAAACTAATGCAATTTCTTTTCTTTTTTTAACCAATCAAATGTATATTGATCATTCGTATGGAAGGAGGAGGAGAAGAGGAATAAGAAGATTATTGGGCAAAATAACACAGGAAGAGAAAGATATTGTGAGGGATAAACAAGAAAAGAGAAATTAACGGTTGGGGAAATGAGAAGAAAAAAGGAGATTTCAATCCCTAATCCTATAATTAAGGATAAGATTAACATTAATCACAAATTTAAAAAACAGTAATTACTTAATTAGTCAATTTGGGGATAAATTTGGCAAGAGAATACAAAAAAGCTTATGTGGATAATAAATCACTGAACCTAACCCAAAATTTAAAACAAAATTGGACTATAACTAATAATGGCTCATAAAATTGGACTCATAATAAGTTTTCCCTTTAAACAAATGAATTTCGTATCTTCTCTAAAAAAAACACTTATTAATCTCCAAAATCAAAAGAAAACTTATACGTATATTAAGCATTCCCAAAACATATCATATAAAATCTTTGATGGCATCTTGATTACAACAAGATTCTTCTCACTTTGGTGTAAAATTGCTTTCTTCGAGCTATATGTTCAGATAAGTTTCACAAATAATTAATAGCAAAGCAAAATCTTATAAAATACAATTAGCAAATCAAGCAGCTGCAAATTGTCCACTTGCTCTCTTTTTCAGCAAGTTAAATAAGCATATTCTCATGAAAAAAAAAAAAAAAAAAAGACATAAGTTAAATAATTAGGCATATTTGTCCACTACCATAAAATGACATCTAACATCTTAATTAGTCAACTCTTAATACCAAAAAGACAAACAAAGATCTCAAAGAGTTTTTAGGTTGGCCTTGGTTTCCTTTGTTTAGTGTTTCTCGAATGTTAACCCCACTATGATTCACGATTAAAAACTGGCGGTTTTTTTATGTCTCTACATTTGGTGATTCAATACTATTTTTTAATTAAAAAACCAATGAAAACACTTAATTTGTTGCTTTGCAATTTGATTAAAGTGTGTGTGTGTGATTTATTTTATTTTATTTCAACATATATTGACACACTCTGACCAGAATCAAGGCATGATGGGCATCACGTAAGGGTGACGTAGCTAACTGCGCAGCAGAAGTGATAATGATAAGAAAATGTGAATAAATAAAAACTGAACTAAAACTTATTTAAACTAGAGATGATAAGTAAGTGTGTGAAAGTGGTCAAGCATACGATACCCACATATCAGAGCATCGGTAATATGAGAGTGCAGTCAAGCAAACGAAGTACTAATTATACAAATAGAGAGGGAGATCCCTACATTATTTATGGAAACGTCAGACCCGCCAGCTAGTCCTCGTGAACCACAGGAAAGTACAGCTACCTAGGACCTAGAGGGGCGCAAAACAGAAGGGTAAGTGGGCAAAAACAAATCATTTGAAAACATATTTATCTTTCTGAACATAATAACCCCTCTCCGCAAAACCCGTATAATTCCCAGAAAGTACTACTACATAGATATAAAAATCAATGCTCAAGGGTAGTGAAAACAATAGCATGCCATGTCAGAATATCTCAATACTAATAAATGTAAGTCAGGTGTGAAATCAATATAAATTAACATGCCGATCGGAGTCACCTAACGTGACCTGTACGACTAGACCTATAGCTCATCAACCTATGCTTGCACACCAGTCGGAGTCACCTAACGTGACCTGTACAATTGGACCTATAACTCATCAACCTATGCCTAATGTGACCTGTACGACTGGACCTATAGCTCATCAACAGGGTTGGGTGTAAATATGTACTCTCAAGTGCTACAATCACATGAAGGTTGTGTGATAAATTGATGGTCACCTACGAGTCGGAACCACCTATTATGGTCTGTACAACAGGGCTGGCACCAAATTTGGATCCAAGGTGAGCGTGCGGTGTGGGAGGTGAACATCATGTGAAGGACTGTGCCCTAGCCTGGGGCGGAAGCACTAACACCGGGGTGCAGCAGTGATGAGCTCTAAATGCATTTACGCATACCAATGCAATGCAACCAATTCCATCACATAATACTCACCTGAAGCTTACCTGAGCCTCCGCAGCATCAACCAATATAATTCATAAATCATAACAAAGCAATATATAAGATGTAACTCATTCAAGACTGACGGGATTTTAAAACCGCACAAATTTAACCCTCTTTTTGACAATTGTAGTATAGGTATAAGTAGGGTATCGTTCTCGGCCGGGGATTAGGAGGGATTGCTAATCTACTCTAAATTAATTTAAAAATATTAAACAAGACTCAAGGACACAAAAATAGGCTAAAAACTCTAATAACTCTTAAAATGACTCAAAATAATGAAAACAATTTAAATTAAACACTAGGAAATTAAAATGGACGGAAATTAAATTAAAAGATTAAAAATAATAAAAATTAACTAAATAATATAATTTAATAATAGGGGGGATTGGTTTGGTTTTGACGAAGGAAATTAAACTTAAATGAATTACAAATTGACAAAAACATAAAATTAAAAATGAACAGATAGACGACAGATTGGCTAGAGGGTTTTTCTCCACACATGACACAAATGTAATCTAAATTGACCTTCAGTTGTTCTTCCAATAAGTTGTAAATCTCAATACTCCAGATTAACCGTGAACAGTATTTTTTTAATCTTCAAGTTTTCCTTAAGTTATTGAATTGGATGAACAGCATACAACAATTCAACACATTCTCTAAAAGTCCCCTACGTGAAAAGCACAATAGAGATACAATCAAAGATCATTAAACTTTGTGAAAACTATAAATACTGACGAGGCATTCGTAACTATGAAAAGAATGATACTCCTGCCAAGAATTCACTTAACACGATTGTGGATAACAACCTTCACTACTCATGAATATAAGTTCATAACGATTAGGTGAAATTCACTTATATTCTAGCATCAAATTCATGCATGTAAATTAAGTATGCATCCTTAATCGACATACACAAATAAGTTATCAATCAAGCAGTTAAGCAAATTGAATCACAACTCAGAAATCACAACTGAAGGTAATCAATTCATATTACAAATATATTCATGGCTTTGAATTAACCTCTAGCCAAAATAAATTAATTACACATTATTATAAATTAAAAACAGAAATTAAAAACATTAAGTTGGATCTGAGTTTGGAGGATTAAACCGAGAGTGTAAGAATCTGTCTGTGCAATTGTATGTGCACTGTGCTTGTGCTTGTGTTATGCTCTCTGTGCAACTGCACAGATTTTCTTTCCTGGCAGCTCCGTGAATTTCTCATCCACTGGCAACCTCTGTGCAGCTGACAGCTCTCCTATTGCGCTGCCTTCTGTTTTCTTGACTTCACCGCGTGCTGCCAAATGGCAGCTCCCCTCTGCTGCTCTAAGGCAGCTCCTCCCGTGAGGCTACTTCTAAAATCAGCTCCCCCTCTTCAGAGATGGGCGCTGCCCTTCTTTTATTATTATTTTTTTCTCTGCTTTCTCTTAATGCCGCAGCCCACTCCATGTGCTGCCATCAATTATCTGTCTTTCCACCGAGATTGTTTTCTTCTTTTATTATTCCTTTTCGAGGAGCTCCACCGAATGCACTCATTTGCTTCCAGCTATAACACACACAATAACACATTATATCAATATATATATATATATATATAAATATAAATATATATATATATATATATATATTATTTTCTAAATGATAAGTATAATTCAACAGACAAGATAGTATAGATGAAATTAGCACTTAAAATTTCATTTATTCTATTTTTATTTTCTTAACTTGATAAATTTATAAAACATAAAAATAACGTAAATAGCTCAAAATATAACGAACTAACTAAGAAAAGACGAGTGAATTTGATATAAAAATATGTATAAATATGGTCCGATCAAAGACATGGCATGCAAAGTATAATTCACTTTTTAAATGTTTCTGGAAACCGTAAGCATAAATATATATATATATATATAGCAAATTCTCACTCACTGATAAGTAGCATAATCGTAGCCCCCTAACCTCGTTTGTCCACACTCGTCCTCGGGGTACTTCTCACCTATTTGTGAAATAACTATTTTCACATTAATTAATTAGCAAATATACGAAACCTAAGAATAACTTCTCATATCTTGCTCAATTATGAGGTTTGAATATACGAACGTGATCTACTCGACGATACGAACCCGCACATTTTTTTTTAATTTTGGACATCAAACGCGCCAGCCAAGGCACGTGCGGTCCGTGTGACTGACGCCATTAGAATATTCCGTCAACTTTGACAGAATATTCTCCTTCTTCTCCGGTGAACATCGCCGGTTGCCGCCATCTGAACTCACCGGAAACTGAAAAATATCACCGGTTTCTGGAAAATTTTCAAATGCTTATATCTGCTTCATTTCTTAACCAAAATCCATGAAATTTATATGGATTAAAAGCTCTTGAGGAGTAAACACGTTCATACATATTAGAAGTCCAAAATCCAATAGAAAACGGTCGAAAAATTCCTTGAAAAATCCAGCCAAATCTGACACTTCTCGAAATTGCTTGAACTAATGTCAACTCCACTCCAAATCTACTCCAAAGTTCTAGGGAAGTTGCATAAGGACTTTTCCAAGTCCTAAAACTTTGAAAACTCACCGGGATCGTGTCGGAGCAAACTTGCTCCTCGTCAGAGCTTCTAAGTTCCTAAGTTCCTAAGTTCCTGTCTTCTATTCGAGGATCAAATGGTATCACCAGGATCGTGAGGCCACAAGGAACACGATGAGGACAAACTCACATTTGATATGGGTCAATTTGTGATGGTTATGGGATGAGGGTGGCTCGGGTATACGGAGGGAAAAGAGTCGAGAAGGAAGGAGAAAGAGAATGTGTATGTGTGTGTGTGTGTGGGTAGAAGAAGAAAATAATATTTTCTGATTGGGCTAATATTTTCTGATTGGGCTGCCGTGAGAAAGAGAGATAGGTAGAGTTTTAATTGGCCCAAAGAAAGAAAAAAAGACCCAAAAATCTGATTGGGCTAAGGGAAATAGGAACTGTTTTAATTGGTGCTTACTTTTACCCGTTTACGTATTCAAATAATTGTAACTTTTTCGTTGCTATTTCGATTCAGCCCTAACTCACGTCAACGCGCTCGTGACGTCGAGTACTATTTAATTACGATAGCAAGAAAAATAATTTAAAACTGCACATGTACATCCATGTCACTTAGCCATTGAGGGCATATTCGTCATTTTAAACACTAGGGGAGAAAGTTATATAATAATCTGGGACGGGTCGTCACATATATCTTACCCTTGTTATCCGACATGAATACGTAAAAGACTTTTATTTTCTTTAACATGTTGGGTTTAAACTCAATGCACATCTAGAAATTATTCTTGATGAAAAAAATATAAAAATTAGTATCAGATGCTAAGATCATATCTTAATTTCTTGGTATTCAAATCATGTCTTATAAGATCTTTATTGTGTTGTATATTATTGTATGGCATCCATATCTTCTAGAGGTTTGGTATGAATAAATAGTCAAACATCGATATGCCAACAAATAAATTTGATATAGATATAAAAACATGGCTCGCATCCTTTTTTATTTTATTTGTAGAGACAGATTAGGCAAGATTAGCCCTTTATCAACAATTATGTGCGAGGCACCAATCCTCTTCCGAAGGAGAAAGGACCGTTGCACCCAAAAACCCTCCGCCCGTCCCCTCTCTATTAGATTTTATTAATATATGAAGAAAAAATAGAAAAGTAATACAAGCAGGAACTAGGCCAATATCCGCTAAAAACAACTTTTGAAGCCAAACCCTAGCAAGAAGTAGAAAACTGCTTGAAACAAGAAAATCCAATTACAAAATAATAATAATAATAATAATAATAAAAGGGTAAAACCTATCCTAACAAAATCGAAAATTGGGGCGAAGAGAAAGATTATGATGATACGCAGCAATAGCACAAGGAGGACAAGAGTCTCACTAATAACCCCCAGGATGGTCCACTCCAAAATTTGCCAAACAGTCAGCCACCTGATTCCTTTCACAAAAAATATGTGTAACTCTTATGCACGTGGAAGAGAGCAACGCTCAACAATTCAACCAAAGAACCCTCAAACGCCAGGGAACACGATTATTAGAAGCAGAAATGAAAAGAATAGCCAAGGTAAACCCACTCAATCCAAAGGGAATGTCAACCCTTCTCTTAAGCTAAGTTTACCACATGAATTACAGCATGCAATTCAACTTCAAAAGAGGTAGACATCCCTTAAGAAGTAGCAAAACACCCTACGCATGAACCAAAATGATCACGAAAGATACCGCCAATACCAGCCAATCCCGGTGATCCACGAGCTACACCATCAGTATTCACCTTGACCCAATCTAGAGAAGGTGGTTTCCATAAAACTTCAATAACACAAGATGACTTGGTAGGACGACTAGACAAACCAATGCGCGAAGAATACAGAGTTCTTTCACAAACGAGGTGACTTGGCAAGATGACCAGGCAAATAATGAGTCATTCTTTCATAATAGTTTATCACAATTTGACGCATGTATAAAATTGAGTCATTAAAAACGCAAAAGAAAATTGTGTATACATGTTTAATTATAATTTATTTGTAAAAATGAATGATTTCTTGCAGGCAAATAGTAAGAACTAGAAATTTGTACCCGCGCGCTGCTGCGGGATTGAAAATTGTATAAAAAATTGTATTGCAAAGTTTATTTCCTTCGTTTAACTTGCTTGAAGTAAGGGACATAAAAATTTGAATCAAAAGGAAGGGAAATTCTTTTGTAAAACAACCCGGAAAAGATACCATCTTTAGAATCAATTCAAGTATATTATTTGAATCAAAAGGAAGGGAAATTCTTTTGTAAAGCGTTTGCACTCAATAGAGGAAACTAAACGAAAGCAAACCACAATTCTTCTAACTTTATTATTTGGCCTAAAGAGAATATGTGGGTAACAACCCCACAAAAACCCTTTCTTTATTTTGTAAAAAATGAGCAAACTTTGAATCAAATGACATTTCAAATTCCAGTATATGATAACCAAAACAATAGGAAGCAACTTCATCAAATTAACACACCATAAATTCTAAAACAACATTAATCAGTAAGCTAAACTCACATGTCAAAATTAAAATTATAAGAATAATTATATCGTCAGAATTCAGAGCTGCACATACAGTTGCACTTATTAAACGACAAACTAATGAATTGCATTGTGTAATAAGAAAGACAACTAAACCTGTGCAAATGTGAAAAAAACTATATAGAAATTAGAGAGAATGACCTATTGGAAAATGGCAAAAAGAGTGGTTACAATAGATTATTAGCAACAAACCTATTGGAAAAAATTGCAAGTTACATAGAGAATTAACATGTAACCTTACAAAATCTAATAACAATTTCATTTGGTTGAAAGTATAAAGATATAGTAAAAGGCACTAACATGAAGTGTCTTCCTCTCTTCTCTCTTCCGTCCGCCGACTCTCCCCATGTTCACTCATGCGTCAAAACTAACAAAATTCTTAACATAGAAATTCATCTCTTGAAAACCCAAAACTCTAATGTGGTTATTTATTTTACTATTATAATTTCCCTTCTTTGGAAATAAACAGAAGCAAAATCGGACATAATTTTGTGGAAATTCATAGTTGTACTATGGAAGACGAACATGGGACAAATTGGGAAATAATAATCTATCAGACAAAATGTACACCACGAAATCAAGATTCAATATGACACAAAAGCAACCATACTTATTCGTAATCAGCGCATTAACAAATGAGAATGCCCCAAAAGTGAGACAGCTTTGTAGAAGAGCCTGGAGTGCACTTGCAAATTAAATAAGGTATTCTAAATTAAAGATACAATAGACTGTACAGAAACTGCTTTATTGATTAGCAAGGAAAAGACTTGCTCGTTATAACAATCCAAAAATGAGATAGAACAAAAATTGGGAGTTCTATAGATATTAAGAATTTAAATTTTAACAGCATAGTCAATGAGTTTATTACTAATTTATAAATTATCAAACTCTGTAATACAATGGATACGTGGAAAACTAAGAGCAAGACCAGTGCAACATCCAGCTACTCCAACATTAATGACTGCAGAGGAGGAAAGAGTGAACACGATATAATGAATGAATAACGTAAAAGTACTATTTCTGCAATCAAGTTCCCATACCATCATCCTTTCCTCGCAGCTTCTTCAACATGCAGACAACGAAACTGTGCCCTCCAGACAAAACTGCAAATGTCTAAAAGGGGAAAATATAAAAAGAAACCTTAACAACTGAATTCAAAGAAACATTCTGACATTGTAAATAGCATTTCACAAAAAAATAAATAAATAAACTAAACTCACTAAACTGAGAGAAGGAAAATAGTCTTGTTTTCTATCCTTGGATGCGGGAAGTCTCTCTCATGCTGTGCTATTGCTCCTGATGCGGGAGTGGACTTTAACTTTAGTTTAAAGGGCTTCCATATACATCCTAATGTTCAACAAAGAACCAAAACATTTTACAAACATGGTACTTGGCCCTCAATATGCAGAGCCCATTCCCCAATCTTTATTCTGAAAAAACAATTCATTAGTGAATTTATTCATTTTTTTCTATACTGAATTGAAAGCTTTCTTAAAAAGCATTAATTTCATGAAAACCATTCTTACCTGATGATTATAGAGATATCTGCACATCATAACAACATTCAGATCTCCGGTAATTGAAAGTGCAATGATCTATTGCAATTGGTAAGTAATACTTAGTCACACAACAATTACCAAATGGACCAAATAATAAAGAAAAAACAATCTTGATTAATTCATTTAACTAAGAAGAAAACATTTCAAAAATAAGAAGAAAACACGTTCATAAAAATTGGAAAGTAGTGTTACAAAATATGTTAACGTTAAATCACGATTTGGCCTGAAACCACTAAAATTCTTCGTTTATATTGCAAAGGGTTTAACAAATTAGGCATGCTTGAGGACACTAATTTTAAGGGTGGATAGAACACCCCAACAACTATAAGTTCTATACAAAAACAGTCAAAGAGCTCAAGTGGAGAACACAGTATCTTAAACACAGATCACACAAACAGAAAACATCATTTAGACTTAACAGTGCCTAATACTACATCATCCTACAATACTGTGTGAAAAACCTGACCACATTGTTCAACAGCATTATCCAATTCAGCACAGTTCTAACTGATTTTAAACATAATTCAATGATCCAGAACACCGCAACCATAATTTGAACAGTTTGCATTCAACTACCAGTAAGTAAATAAATACCCTTTTTCCACCCATATGCAGTATATTCATTATCTTGAGAAAAAGTACCGATGAATTGAAAAATTAAGAAAAACCCAAATGAAAGAACTTGAATTCACATAAAGAGGTCCAAGCTATGCCGCCTTTCTGGAACAACCTTTTCTTGGGCTGGGTGAGAAGTACCCTTCTTGCGATTCTTCAAGGAATTGCAAAAGAAGGTGAAACCTGCTTTTAGTTCTCCCGGGAGTGAAAGTTGAAGGGGGAGCACCAAGGGACGAACTTGCAATTTTCTTTCTCACAGAAAAATGGTTGTGCTAAAGCCGGTTACTGCTTGTTTAGGCCTTCAATAACAAATGAGAATGCCCCAAAAGTGAGACAGCTTTGTAGAAGAGCCTGGGGTGCACCTGCAAATTAAATCAGGTATTCTAAATTAAAGATACAATAGACTGTACAGAAACTGCTTTATTGATTAGCAAGGAAAAGACTTGCTCGTTATAACAATCCAAAAATGAGAGAGAACAAAAATCGGGAGTTCTATAGATATTAAGAATTTAAATTTTAACAGCACAATCAATGAGTTTATTGCTAATTTATAAATTATTGAACGCTGTAATACGATGGATACCTGGAAAACTAAGAGCAAGACCAGTGCAACATCCAGCTACTCCAGCATTAATGACTGCAGAGGAAGAAAGAGTGAACACGATATAATGAATGAATAACGTAAAAGTACTATTTCTGCATTCAAGTTCCCATACCATCATCCTTTCCTCGCAGCCTCTTCAACATGCAGACAACCAAATTGTGCACTCCGGACAAAACTGCAAATGTCTAAACAGGAAAAAATATAAAAATAAACCTTAACAATTGAATTCAAAGAAACATTCTGACATTGTAAATAGCATTTCAAAAAAAAAAAAAAAAAAAAAAACTAATTACACTCAGATTGCAATGCTATCATTTAATAATAGGAATTCCCATACCTTAGCAGAAGATCCTGCATCTGCAAAGGATCCTTTAAAACCTTTTTTCTTGAATAACCCCACACCTGCAACACATCCAAGCAAGGTAAACCAACAGCACCCTTATGTTGATCTCTCCTCTGCATATATACCCCTTGTAAGTAATCTTAATCAGTCAGTTATCATGAATATAGTCAGTTATCATGGATATACAACTTATATTCATTTTCTACAATATCCAACTCACAAATATAACAGAAGAGGAAACTTTTACTTAAGTAGCACAAAATGATATTTTCATTCCAAAATCCATCACTCTCATGTCTTTGCCTGCACAGTTTTTGCTCCAACATAGCATGACATGATGATAGCACTATCAATAATTAAGACATAAAGAAAGGCTATCCTAGCTAGGCATTATCGTTGGAGTAAACCAACAGCACCAAAAGTAAAGTAGCAGACCAAGTTTTTTTTAGAATTGATGTCTTAACATGTTTAAGTGGCGAAAAGATTACAACACATTGGATGTAACACACATCCATAAGCTGATGACTCCCTCTCCGGTTTACTGCATCATTCTTAATATATTCAACAATGCAGCAGCAATTAAAAGTCCTTGGACAATGCCAAGCTACTACAAAGACATGACGAAAACTATATCTCACTTTACCCCCTTGTTGGCATAGACAACATATCCGTCTTTGGTTTTAAGGGTGAATCATAATCCTGAAGTCCATTATCATCATGGTCGAGAATGTCTTTGGCTTTTCTAGCAAGAACACCCCAAAACCCATGTTTGGATGCATTAACATTCTTCAATGACGTATACTCGTGGCTGAAAATCCAACGGAAAACAGCAAAATTTAAGTAATGGGCAGAATAAAAACAGGAATCAAATACAACAAAACACACAATTCACTAATGAAACAGCTCAAAACACACAACCCAAAAATTTTAATGGAGAATTCTTTATAACATGCATGTTGATAATACCATGAAAAAATAATTGGATCACAAATTGTCAGGTACAAAAGGATAAATTACAAATCCAAAAGAAAAAAAATTCACAAACAAACTAAAACTTCAAATCGGCGAAAACTGTACCTTGAAAAGGGTATACGCACAAAGCTCTTCGAGACTAATCCCAATTCCGACATCTGCGACTAAAATAGAGTCCGATTATAAAGGTTTAGTAGCAATGATCGTACAGATCACCCTGTAAATTATAAAATAAAAAATAAAAAAATAAAAAATCACCTTGTAAATTATAAATAAATAATAAAACACAAAAATAAAGCAAAACCCAATTGGCTAATCGGATTAAAAAGCTACAAAATGCTGGGAATTTTACAAACCAAGACAAAATTGAAGCCCAGATCCTTGAAGTTCTCGAGGACTTTGGACTTTACCGGGCTGGAGAGGGTAGTTTCTCGGACCAGAAAATAGGTGCGATCGCTGGCCTTGGCGCTGGCCTAGACGATGAACTTTTCGGTGCCACCGATGAAGAGGATTTTGGACTTGGATGCCATCAGGAATGGGATTTGGGGAAATCGGAATGGGATGAGTTGGAGAGAGGGAAAGCGAATGATTTGATTCGAGGTGGTGCATGAAGGAAGAGGTGGAGGGTCGGTGAGATAAAGTGGTTTGAAGGAGCAGAGAGAAATGGAATTTTGGAGAGAAAAAGCAGAAAGGCGAGTGAGAGGAAGAGAGAAGGAAGAAAGCTCGAGAAATCTGAGAAAGAACACGCGTCCGCGATCAGCAACACGCGTCCAACATGTGTAAACCTGGCAAACATGAAATTAAACAAATCAAGTAAGGGTAAAATCGGAAATACACTGTGCTTATGAACAGTGTTTTAGTGTATTTTCAGCTTTAGTATATATTAAATTTCATTACATACAGTATACAGCCCATGAAAGTTGAAAAGAAGAATGTTTGTTCAAAAATAATGTATGCCTTTTGAAGGAGTTTTTATTAGGTTTTAATTTATGATCGTTTCCAATATTCAGGATATCGATGAGGTTTCTTCAAGACATGAATGCACGACGCAACATTAATGAAAAAACTTTTGTGTGGACTCGATCTCGATGGGATTCTTAATAGGTGGAATTCTTTTTGCATCCCTTAATGGGATCATGTCAGAATTATAGATCAAATTTCATCTATAAATAATCATTTACATGTTTCTCATGCATTGCAATGGTGTTCTGCATTATTATTAGGATTGGCATTGTTGTTGAGAGAAAAATAAATAAAAATAAAATAAAATGATCAAGGTGTTTCACAGTGGCCGGAAATTTTGAGTTTGATTCTCTTAAATTTGAATCAAATTTACATAAATTTGATTCTTATTAACACGATTCTCACAATTATTAAACTCAAACCGTTACAAAAGACAGTCCAAAATCAAAATCAGTCAACCAAAATCCTATGTAAGAAAAACCTATATTTGTGTAAGTCGTAGTGGCCCGTGTGGAAGGTGTTTAGTGTTAGAGAATAGAGTCATACGTTAGAAACTTCTTAGAATAAATTACAGTTTAATTAAATGGTTTCACTTCTAATTGTGCCACGATCTTACAAGGCTAAATTTTTTTCTTGATTCCTGTGGTGAGACAGTACTTTTAAATCGACCCCTGTGGTGAAAAAAGTGTTAATCTTAACCATGTGGTGAAGTTCATTATCAATCGTAGTCCAAATTGAAATTTATGTCAAAATCTCATCCACATGCAGAGGTAAAAAGGTCATTTCATTCTTTTTTCTTTTCTTTTTTATAATTCCACTTTTTTATAATTAACAAAAATAGAAGGGAAAAAAATGGAAATCCCTCCCCAATCCCTACCATTGTCGGCCACAACGACCACCCACTACCTTCCCCCTCTCTCTCACATACCCTAGTCATCTTGTCCACCACTGTTCTTCTTAAAATGAAACTAAATTCAATGTTTGCATAATAACTTATATTCCAACCTAAACACGACAAGATACTTTGTGATTTTTAAATCTTAAATTTGAACTCTTGGCTCTCTTGAAATAAGAAAGTCTGATAATATGAACCTTGTAATTTTATTGTTTATTTATTCTTTTGTTGTAGCTCTAAAAGTTTTTAAAATTAAAAAAAATTATGTCCATATGGTGCTTTATGATTGGTTGATTGAATCAATAAAAACAAAAATAACAATTTTGCCCTTACAAATGATAGAAGAATGAGGAAAAATTCAATTTGGACTATGATTGATAACGAATTTCACCACATGACTACAATTAATAGCTTTTTCACCACAGATGGTCTATTTAAAAGTAGAGTGTCACCACAAAAATCATGAAATAAAAATTGGCCAAAATACAATACCTGCAGATTGTACAAGTAGTTAATAGTAAGGACATTGACCCGATTTGAAATCTTAACATTTGGATGATGATAGAAATATACAGCATCCTAGTGTTTTTAGCAAAGCTGAAGGCGCACACATACAAATGAAACGAGATAATTGATAAGCATACAGCTCCGTTGGATTGCCCTCTCCTCAGCAGCAGAGAGTCATGGACATGGTGCACAAAGCTCTAGAACCTGCCTCACTACACAAGACCCAATTTGCAATATTCTAGTTTACTTTTTCAACTTTGGACTGATTATATCGACAATAAACCAAAGTTAAGGAAAAAAACAAAAAGTCAAAAAGAAAAAAAATGTTATACATTTCAACTTGTACTGTGTTTGGGCAGGTGTAGCTTCGAGGTTAAAAGTGATTAATAACAAGCTGTAAGCTTGAAACAAATTTATATGTGATGTAAATAAACAAAATGCAAGATCATCTCACGAGCGCAACTTATAGCTTTCGTGGTTGCGATCGTATTTTATTAATCTCAAATTCTAGAGTGGTGATTGTTGTTAAGATAGAAGTGATGGTTTTTGTGGTTTGTGCGCTAGACAATATATTATAAAGAAAACTAACGAAAAGGGCTTGAAAACTTTTCTTTTAACGAAAAGCCACTTTTAAAGGTATAGTGAATAGTGACAGTTAAAGGTAAAAAAAGGGTTTTTCGTTAAAAGTAAACAGTACCGATGGTGTTTTATTAAACCTCCCTATATTATAAGTAGGAAACTCAACATTTGTCGGATGAAACTCATAACAAGGTTTCTTTGTCAACGATTAGAAGATCAGCAAACGTTAGTGCGGTATTTTCCTTGTGGAGACTCTATGCTAGTTCTCAGTGTAAACATGGAAAATTCATGAAAACAACAAGAACACGTGTACAAAATAATATTTGTATTTGATGATTTTGGGTTACAATCTCTATTTGTTCCTCTGATTTGATTTCCGTAAGGCTTTGATTTGTGGGCTTGATCCAAGGACCGTCGAGGCTTTGATCTTGGATGAACAAGGGGAAGTTTCTTCAAGGGCCGTTGGGCTTGATCTTGAAGTTTGGCGGATGAACGTTTCTTCAGGAGCCTTTTGGGCTTGATCTTGAAGTTGGGTGAGGTTTCTTCAAAAGCCGTTGGTAGCTTGATCTTGAAGTTGGATGAACGAATCTTCAGGGGGGCGTTGGGGCTTGATCCTGAAGTTGGACGAACGTTGAACGACGAACGGATCTTCAAGGGGCTTTTGGGCTTGTTCTTGAAGATGGATGAACGACGAACGATGAACGATGGATGAACTTCAAGGGGCTTTTGGGCTTGATTCTTGAAGATAGGATGAACGATGAATGGATCTTCAAGGGCTTTTGGGCTTGATCTTGAAGAACAGTTGTGTTGATCCAAGGGCCTTCAGGGCTTGATCTTGGATGAAGAATCGGCATGTGACCAAAGTGCTTGTTGATTCTTCAAAGGTTTTGGCGAAGTTTCTTCAAGGGCCGTTGGGCTTGATCTCGAAGGTGGATGAGCGTTTCTTCAAGGGCCGTTGGGGCTTGATCTCGAAGAACGATGAACGAAGAACGAAGAACGAACTTCAAGAGAATTCTCTTCCAATTTGGGAGTAGAGAAATGTATTTGTGAATTGGTGAATGAAAATGAACGAAATGGCTTCCTATTTATAGAATTTTCCAAGGCCTAATTTTGAATATAATATCCCAGATGAAATAAGTCGTCTCTGCCAAGTGTTGACACGTGTCCTATTTGACAGCTTTTTTGACTCATTTCAATTTCCGCCGAATCACACGCTATGTGTAAAATTTATGTAATATATGAGCGTTGAAATTTTGACCATCAGTCAACATTTTATTTACCGAAATCTCAATGTCTACACTAGGTTAACAATTTTTAGTCCTTGTGACTAGGTTTAAGGTTTAGGATTAAGGGTCCTCCATGATTGAAGAATCATACGACAATTTTATGTGCTTGTAATTGTAGGGTTGTGCTGTTATTTTGACATGTGTAGTCTCTTGAATTATTCTAAGAGGGATGTTTAACAAGTCAGTCGTATATACGTTTTGACTATTTTTAATTGAATTTCTCTTGATAAAACAAAATAACATTTGAATATTATTATAGTAGTAAATTCTAAAAGTATTACACATCAGTGTTGTAGTCCACTACTCTTTTTTTAGTATATCGATATTTTTACACTAGATGGAGAGGGGGTTCGGCTAAGTCACACAATGGGCAACCTAATTTGGTATCAAATTCGGCATCCATGAGATTTGAACATAAGAGCTCTCACTTCTAAGCGAAAATGAATATTAATATACCGTAGTATTGAGTAGTTAACCCACACCTATTAAAACACCTAAAAACGTTTACCACCTAACTTGTGTTCCAGATACTCATAAAAAACACTTGATACTTTCAAGCTACAATCAAAATTCTTTAATTAAATGTAAATCCATCCAAAGCATGCGTTATTCATACATACACAAGGACAATTATACACACCACGGTGAGTGTAACGGGCAATAATTCTCGCTATATTTCAAAATTTTAAATTTGACCCAAAATTACAAAATACAAAAAGGACCGTTACTTAAGCTTCAAATCAAGGTAAAATCTTTGACATGGTTGGAATTTGATGGTTTTTCATGACTTTTATATGACAATTTGTAACATCAATTATCATACTGAAGCCAGCCTAAGAATACGATTACATTCATAATGCATGGTTGACCAACTAGCTTTATGATTAACAAAAAATGCCTTGTCAAATCACGAGGGAGGACTACATCAAATTCTCTATGAATAGGACATGATCGTCAATCAAGTAAACAATAAATAAGAGCTCTTTAAAAATAAGTTACTGCTATATTTCAAAATAAGTCGTTTAACTATGAAAAAAAATATCATTGGACTTCAATAATTATTATGTTAGGCTATTGCCGTATCTAACATTATTAATACTTGTTAGGTATCTGGTTTTTAACACAATTTAATTCCCTAAAATATTTCTAATTAACATTGATAACGTCAAGAAACTACGTACCAAATATTACCATATTGCTCGAATATCTAGGCCTCAATGTCTTTCTGCATGCTCCCTACAAAAAAGAAGAAAGGGTTAAAGTGCTTTTGATAATGCCCAACTAAGTAAATGCAAAATGATGTGCCTCAAAGCACAAGAACACCAACTTTGCCAAAAGTGGGATTAGCTAGGATCTTTACTTGCAAGTAATGAGTAAAAAGGGTGATCTCCTTTTCATTTTTTCATATGAATGCTTTTGCATGTATATTTACGTGGGATATTTTCAACCCCTCATCCCTTTTTTTGGGTATTGGATTCTCTTCGTTCGTGCTTCAATGTTCTTTTTTTTTTTTTTGGTAAAATTGGGGGTCAAAGGACCCAAAAAAAAACCAGCTAAACGTTAACAAACCGTGAATGAGGAACACCAACAGTGTCCTCAAAAATCAACCTCTCCACAGGAGGAGGAGGCTCATGAAAAAAATGCAAACCAATGTCGAGGCCATGGCCTAAATCTGCCATGCCATCTGCCACTCTATTCTTCTCACGATAGACATGTGATACCGAGCATATCCAATCCCGGCGCAACAACTCCCGGCAAGCAGTGACGAGATGAGCAAGAGGGTGCGTAGAAGAATTACAATCCAAAACAAGAGTAATAACCACAGCAGAGTCCAATTCGACAAGCACTTTCCTATAGCCCATTCTCCAAGTAAGAGACAGACCATGGAAAAGTCCCCATAACTCAGCATTAAGAACACTCCCCACGCCAATGTTTAAAGTGAAACCAGCAATCCACACTCCTGCAGCAGCACGTAGAATCCCACCAGCACTAGAGCCTCCATTACCACTCCTCATACTGCCATCCACATTCAACTTAACATAGTTAGGAGGCGGAGGATCCCAAGCCAACAATATCTTGGTCTTCACCGTCCTAGCACCAACATTTTTCACCTCAAACCACTCCTTAGCAGCTTTGGAAATGAGTAACTGAGGATGACTAGGAAAGGTAAAATTGGAAGTAAAAATGCTAGAATTTCTCCATTTCCAGAGCCACCAGCAAGCAAAGGCAAAAACACCCCACCAATGCAGATTATGGTAGCTCAATCTTTTCGAAAACAGATTAATTCTCATCCAATCATTAAAGTCAATACCAGTCGAGGATTGAATAATGGAATGCATACCCAATTGCGTCCACACTAACTTTGCACGATCACACCGGCGGAGGATATGCTCAATAGATTCAACACAATCATCACAAAAGTTACAAAAGGAATTATCAGTCATACCTCTCTTGGCTCTCTGTTCATTGCAGAGCAGTCTCCCATGCAGAGTCAGCCATAAAAAATGAAGCACCCTAGGAGGAAGTTTAATCTTCCATAAATCACTCCAACTCCAATCTGCGGGAAGTTCATCGTCAATACTTGATAGGTAGGCTGATTTAACACTAAAATTACCATCATTTGAATGCTTCCAAATGATAGAATCACAATCTCCATCATTGAGACCAATAGGAATCGCAGAAATCTTTCGAACATAGTCCTCCGGAAGCACAGCTCTCAAGGCAGGAAGATTCCAACAATTACCAAAGCAAAAATCACTAACCTTTAGCGCTTTATCAGCCGCATCCAACGGATTCATGGCTTTATCAGCGAGAATGCCATCATCAAGCCAGTCATCAACCCAGAAATTAATATTAGAACCGGAACCAACCCTCCAAATAAGCCCATTTTTCAGCAATTGACCACCATAAACCACAGCCCTCCAAGAGCTTGAAGCTACCCTACCAGTCGGCCATTTGAGAATGTCGGAATTCACCCCACTTAGGTACTTCCCTCTGAAAGTGCTAGCCCAAAGGCCATCATCCCGTTGAAGCATACGCCAACTGGATTTAGCCAACAGAGCGACATTCATGTACTTCATTCTCTTGAGCCCCAAACCACCCTTGTTCTTCGGAAGACAAACAGAACTCCATCTAACCAAACAGGTTTTGCTTTTCCCTTCACCAGCACCCCACAAAAATTTCCTATTCAACCCATCAATTAGATCACAGGTGCTAACTGGGAGCTTGGCAGTCTGCATCACATAAACTGGAACAGCCGAAGTAACCGCTTGAATAAGAGTAGTTCTACCAGCTAGGGATAGAGTGTTGGCTTTCCAAGCAGAGAGTCTGTTATGGACCTTATTAACCACCTCCATATAGGTGTTAGAATTGATTCGAGAGTGGATTAAAGGCACACCAAGATACTTCCCCAAATCTTGAACAATAGGAGAGCCACAAATTTCACTAATACGATCAGCAACCCTATTATCCACATTGGAAGAGCAGAAAATTTTGGACTTCTCAAAGCTAATTTGTTGCCCAGATAAGCAGCAGAAAGTGTCCAAGCACTGTTTAACCACCGTTGCTTGGGAAGTAGAAGCCTCACAGAAGAGAATAATATCATCAGCAAAAAATAGATGCGAGATGGCAGGGCCTTTTTTCGCCACTTTAACAGGTTTCCAACACTTGTTAGAGACAGCATTACTGATAAGATGCCCCAGTTTCTCCACACAAAACACAAACAGGTAGGGAGAGAGAGGATCACCTTGTCTAACCCCTCTTTCCGGCCTAAAACTGTTGGAACATTCCCCATTAACTACAATCTTGTACTCCACTTTGCTAACACAATCCATAATGAGTTTGATAGTCAAGTCATCAAGGCCCACTTCGATAAGCACATCTCTAATAAAATCCCATCTGAGTCTGTCATAGGCTTTAGATAAGTCAATTTTCCAAGCCATATAACCTCTGGCTCCTCCAGTGATGGAAAAAGTATGCAAGACCTCCTGGGCGATTAGAATGTTATCAGTAATATGCCTTCCAGGGATGAAGCTAACCTGATGAGGACTGATAACACATTTCATAATGGGTCTCAATCTGTTGACAAGAATTTTGGTCACCACCTTATATAAAGTAGAGCACAAACTTATAGGGCGAAATTGGGAAATATCTTGAGGGCCATCAACCTTAGGAACAAGTGTGATTAAGGTCCTACCAAGACCATCAGGGATAGCGCCTTTCTTAAAACAATCTGTAATGAGACCAAAGATGTCAGAGCTACACAACTCCCAAAAATTCTGGAAGAAAGCAGCAGGGTAGCCATCTGGCCCAGGGGCCTTAAGAGCACCAATAGAGAATAAGCTATCCTTAACTTCTTGAAGGGACACATCTACTTTTAATGCATTCAGTAAGGACTGATCAATGTAAGGGAAGAGATTAGGCATTACCCCATTAGGATTCCCATCAAAGGAGTCGGCAAAAAGAGAGCGAAAATGATGCACCGCAATCTGCTTGAGATCCTCATTATCCTCCACCCACACGCCATCACCATTCAGCAAGCCTTCAATTTTGTTCCTTCTTCTTCTAATGATGGTAGAAAGATGAAAAAACCTCGTATTTCTATCTCCCTCTTGCAGCCATTTGACTCTTGATTTCTGCTTCCAAAAGATTTCCTCCTGCTCAAGAAGACTATTATACTCCTTAGTTAACGAGTTGTTCAGCTCCAATAAGGGAGGCCTGTAGTTATTACAAAGAGCCTTCTGAATACCCTCAATACGAGTTGTTCTTTTACTTGTGCATTAAAAGCTTATTTTCCTCTCTTCTTCTTTAATTTATATAAGAGGGGATTCGAACTTATGTGTAAGATATCGAACACACTGTTCTAAACTAACCGATAGATAGTTAGAGCTTTTGATTTAGTGCTTTGTATATTTTAAATTTTGAAAATTCAGTTCAGGCTTGTATTAGGAAAATCAAAATGATAATTTTGCACTTTAAAAAAGTAATTAAGAACCATACCAAGTATTCTCTTTTTTTCAATCCTTTATTTTTTTTTTAATTTGAAAAAGAGGACTAGCTAGTAACCTCATCATGACAGTCCACCCTTTCACCTTTCGGGAGCCGAGAAGACTCACAGAGACATTTCAGCCTCCCTCTAGACACCATCATGTGATTCACGAGCACCAGGAGTCGAACTCATAACTTGCCAAATGGAATACGAGCTTAAAATTTATCTCTAGCTCGTAGTGGTTTTTTCCGATCCTTTATATATGTACATATTTTGATGACATTGTTGAAATGGGAACTAATAGCTCCCAAATGGAAATTCATACTTAAACCAATCACGTGGAGTTAGATATCTATCATGTGGAAAGATTAATTTTGCCTAAAGTTGGCTTAGTATCCAATGAAGCTGATAATTACATTAGAAAACTTCATTTTAATCCTTGACAAAAATAACTTTTAGATAAAAATCATGGGTAAAATCAAAATCTAATTTTAGTCCCTTGATACATTAATAACCTCATTTATTAATTGTACTTTGATTTTTTAATTATTTATCTTTTTCTTTCTAATTTTTAATGTATTAATTTTATTTCATTATAATTTTTATTTTCATTTCATTTATCGTAATATATTTTGTTGTGAACATTTAGATAAACTAATTTTTGTTATACAATATATTTCGATGTACTTTATCTTCTTCATTTAGGTATATTAAATTCATTATAATACATTTCGGTGCATACATTTAGGTACATACATTTCGGTGCATACATTTAGGTACATACATTTCGGTACATACATTTTGATACAAACATTTAGGTACATTAATTCAATATAATACATTTCGGTACTAACATTTCGGTGCATACATTTCGGTACACACATTTAGATACATTAATTTAATATTAATACATTTTGGTGCATATATTTAAGTACACACATTTTGGTACTAACATTTAAATATATTAGTTCAAATATAATATATTTCGATACACACATTTAGGTATATTAATTGAGTCTTTCAAGTTTGAAGAATGTTAAATAAAATTAATAAATTAAAAAACTCTTTTTTGGTCAAAAAAATAAATTAAAATTTGTGTATTAATAAATTTAAATATTTAATAGGAGACATTAAATAAAATGCACATTAATTATTTTGAATTAAGGACACATCAAAGACTAAAATCAATATTCAATCTAACACTAATTTTTTTTTAATTTTAATCTTCTTAAAAAATTAAAATTTAAAAACCCCTGATAACATCTACGTTCCACTTTTCCACTTGATAAGCATTTGACTTTTCCTTTTGAGATTTGTAGCATTAAAGTGCTTTCTAAAGCCAGCAAGGCTCAACTCCATGGTCTACTTAGAACCTATTGTGCCCAACTTGACTTCAGGCAGAGGGGGCAAGAAGCTAGAAGAAAGTCAAAATTTTGAGTGCACTTAATGAAAAGGATGAAGAGAGGGAATGTACTCCTGAGCGCACAGTAGAATCTCTCTAGTGGAAATGAGATCATCTTCTTAATCATGGGTTGTCAATGAAAAGCCAAGCTAATAGTAGGTTCTTCTCCATTGAAACAATAAGGTATATCCTTTTTATCAGAGATTGAGTCGATCATCAAAAGAAGAATTATGCCAAAAATTAGGATACAATCTTAGAAAATAAAACTTCATTCGAAGAGAAGCAAATGAAAGGTTTTCATAAAAATTCTCGTAGAATCAAGAGAAGTTTTCATTCTGTACATACTAGATCATGAATTAGTAAGTGCATCCAATCTCAAAAAAAAAAAAAAAAAAAAAAAAAAAAACCAATTCTTTCGGACTTTCTCTATTTCGAATGAAATTTTTGTAGAACCCCATGAATAGGGCCAAACCTTATTCTATGGCATTTACACGAGTTTTATACATCTGGTCTCTAAAAATAATGGCTCACTATTAATAGAAAATAGGCTTTTTAAGCGCCAAGCAAAAAAATTTATTACTATTTAGAATTAGCAAAAAATTTCATATCAGTGTCGTAAATATCATGTAATTCAATAAATAAAGGAACCAAAGTAACAATTGCCACTATGTGGTGAATGGAGCTCATTAAATTAAAACTGTCTCAAATGTCATGACCTACAATTTACTGGTTCATAACAAAACAGGTCTTACAGAATTCAAAAGTGGGAAACCACTGTCACTAACATACACAAAAACATGGTTTCTTGCAACACGCGCAATTCTGTCACACTAACCAAAATACCCGACTCAATCCTTGCCTAAACAAATCATACGGATTAGAGTCTCGCGGCAATACTCTCTCAGCTACCTAGACTGACACCAAGAGTGTTTGCATCCACAAAATGTCGTAATTGCTAGTTTTGAACATCATGGCTGCGGCCCTTACGCGTTGACCTTACGCCTCTGCCTCAATCTTCCACCAATGCTGTCTGGACTTGGTTCAGCAAGAACATGCTTCTTCTTGAGCTTTGACCTCAGGCCCAATGCAGGACTGCTATCTTGAATTTCCACTTTTGCCTCTTGTGATTCATCATCACTAAGCTCGTTTCCTTTCCTGCGTCTCTGCCTTAGTCTTCCACCAATACTATCAGTGCTTGGTTCAATATCCAGAGCAGGCTTCATTTTAGACTTTGAGCTAGTTTCCAATGCATTACTGCTATCACCAAGTTTCATATCCATCAAAGGCATTGTACTCTCTTTCTCACCTTGACGATCATCTCTGTCACTTTCAGATTGAAGCTTTGACAATCCAAGGTGGTCACCAACCTTGTGGTCAACCTCAGACGATCCAAAATTTTCAGGCTGTTGTACCATATCTGAAAAGGACAATACCCTCTCTGCAGAAGTTTGGTTGTTAATATCTAGATTTGTGCTACTCTTGATTTCATTCTCCTTCTCACTCTTAAACTCGTCATCTCTTTCTTGCCCAACTAGAGGTTTTATTGCTCCAATATCATTGTCATCCTTGACAATTTCTTCACATGATGCATCTACATCTGGGAATTGCAATGACCTCTTTGCAGAAACTGGATTGGTGGTTTCCAGATTTTCTCCTGAATTTGTCTGTCCCCGTTGGGTATGAATGAGATAGTGTGCAACTGATTTGAAACCTAGTTGAGATATCTGGAAGACAAAATAAATCTTAGCTCCAATAAACGCCAAGGGACAAAAGAGAGATTAAAAAAATTAAAAAATCTGCCATGGTTTTGAAAAGAACCTTCTTGTAGAGGATGCCAGTAGGAGGCCACCCTTTTTTTCGTCCGACAAAAACTACAGTTGCAGATTCCACGGCAGACAGGGCAAATCCAATCTGGATTCTGATTGGCTTCAATTACATGTTCCCCATATCTGCTCCCATAGATAAATAAGTATGAATATTGGATTAACACTTTAATACATATGCGTCAACCACTACAAAAGGAGGTTAGGTAGCCTTCTTACGAAGCATAAAGGATAACTCATACAAGCCAACCGTGTACAACATATGTGAGGCAAACCTTACGAGACGTGTGAAGTTCAACTGACGAAATTTTGTTAACCAGCCACTATTTTCCTTTCCTTTTGAGGCTTTGAGAGGAATGACCATGCAATATATTAATCACCAAAACTATAACATTTAAAATTGACCTTCATTGGAATTCGACAGTCTGCAATCGTAGTATTATTAGGAACTTCTCTATGTATAGTTGACAAAATTAAAAATTTGCTATAATTCAATCATGCCACTACAGCCTAAGCTCCACCCAGCTAGCTTGTTCCATTCCCATAAAATGCAAGGAAATTGATATAACGTTTGTAAGACAAGCATCTCTGAGGTCAGCATGTCACAATTCACATAAAAGGAAAAAATGGAGTCTACATATCAACTTCAAATTAGGGACAGCATAAGAGGGAACCCGGTTGTCAAAATAAGCAGGTTGTAAAGTTTGACAATCAAAGCAAGTGCCCCGGAGGAGCATTCTAGGAGTCTACGGTTATTAACCGCTTTGCAACATCGCAACAATCTGCCTAATGTTTACAACACAATGGTACCAAACTGAGAGAGTGATAGTAGATGGTACGGCAGAGAAGACACTTTTAAGACTCTACAGTTTACCTCATGTACAAACAATCGCCACAAAACTGTCCTTGGAGCCTGTTGCATTGGTTACATTGAGTATGATGACCCAGAGTTTTCTGCCTGTTAAAAAGGAAATTCAATCCGTGCAAATATATTAAGCCAAAGGGCACTAGTCCAGAAAGAACTATATGACAACACTTTCCAAGACACAAGATATAGCAAAAAATGATACCGAAATTGTTGAGGGTGGACGGCGTTCATTAGTACTGTCACTATAATATTCCATATTCACAAAACCTTGTCCTCCACTCTTAATTAATCATCTTTCATATATCCAAAAGACATTTCCCTCTCTCTATTTATTTTGTCCTAAGGTTATCATTTTCTCCGACTTTAAAGGGCATTCAATTTTACACAAGGCTACATTTTGGAAGCAAAAGATATACCTGCATTGATGGCAAGTCTTTCCTCTAACTGGGTCATAAATCCGTTTTCCACCTTTTCCATAACCATCCACAAACAGAGTCCAGGTCTTATCAGTGTTGCCCAACAGCTTCTCATGCTCCTCCGTGTAAATCTCCAGCCTTTCACCCTCCTCCAGCGTAATACCTTTCATGTACGAAGCCTCGTCCTTGTTCGACACATGCACCTCCGCGTAGCTCACTGGTGTCGCATTCTTCAATCTAAACCCATAAACCAAATCACAGAGAAAGCGAAACAAAATTACCTCCAGCAAAAGTTTGGAGCAAAAGCAACTGAGAATTGATTCCACATTCTCCAAAATCAAGTACCAAAAAGCATTCACAACCAGAGAGATCTTCAAACCCACCAGAATCACAGGCCCGGTCGATTAAAGATTCTTTCTTTAAAGCAAAAATGTGTGTAATTTATCAAATTTGAGAACCCGTCAAACATTCAAAGCCAGAAACAGTGTAAAATCTACCAGATTCAGACACCCATTTGGTTAAATATTCTACTTTGGGCAAATGTTTATAACCCAAGAAGTTAACAGACGGGCATGGAAAGATTACCTAGAAGAACGACGAGCGGGTCCTAGAGGCTGAATGACAGGGGGTCCAGACGGCGTCGTACAGCGGTTGGAGTAGCTCTTTGCTGTTGATCTCTTCGATTGAATGTTAGATTTGAGCTGAAGAGAGATGTCAACGATGCCGAGCTTTTGCATTCTTTCACGGTTTTCTCTGATTCGATCTTCTCTGGACTGCTCGTACAGAGACTTGGGGGTTTGGGGGTGCTCATTGTTGCCTCGAGGGTTAGGGTTTGCTGAGGATTGCAGGGCAACGGTCTTCTTTCCCAGAGTTGGCATTGTGAACTCTCTCTCTCTCTCTCTCTCTCTCTCTCTCTCTCTCTCTCTCTCTCTCTCTCGCTTGGAATCTTATGAGTTTGTGTGTGTGATTTGAATTTAACCCTCTCTCTCGGACTCTGAGTCGCAGTGGGTGACTTGAATCCTTCGCTCCAACGGTCGGATTTGGAGCCCAAGTTGTGGATTTTCCCTAATTTGCAACAAGGGAGAGAGATTAGGGGGACGCAACTTTTCAATTTCCATTTTAGGGGGAAGCCCGGGATGATATTTATATTTTTGAAAACTTTCGTGAGAAGTATTTGGACTAAATTTATCTTAATACATAAAAACTAATGAAAATGGTTTGAAAATTTTGAGTTTTAACAATAATGATAAAATAAATGGTAAAGTGAATAGTATCAGAATTGACTTTTTAGTGTAAAAATATAATTTTTCATTAAAATGAACAGTATCAAAAGTTTTTTGTCAAAGTTCCCTCCTCAAAATTTTAAAGCTCTTTTCATTAATTTTTCTTAAAAAATCATGTTATAACTGTATTTAATAAAAAAGACAAACTCTTAAATTTTAATAAAAATAACAAAAAAACTTAATTTTTAATGAAAAAAAGAAACAATTTTACTATTAAAAAAATTGATGCTCGTACCCTTTTGCCCCCTCACACAAACTGTTTATGAAATTTACTACACCGTTTATGAAACTTACTATACTGTTTATGAAACTTAACGATATTACACTGTTTATGAAATTTAACGGTACGACATTGTTTATGAAACTTAATGACGCACCCCGACCCGGAATATCTACTTGGACTCTAAATCGAGTTGTGTTGGCCGACACCTGGAGGGTAACGAAGCCATAAAGTATAGTGATGTGGAACATTTGAATAAATTTAAGGGGTGTGCTATTCACACACCCCTTTTTACTTCTCACACACCCCTATTAATTTCTGTCCGTTAGATCTTCTTCAATTCATCTGATCCGACGGTCGAAATCCAAAAAGGTGTGGGAGAAGTAAAAAGGGGTGTGTGGATATCACACCCCTAAATTTAAACCTAGAAGTGCCTAATCAATAGAGTGTGCAGGTGAGCGAGATTGAACCCTATTCACACGTGATGTCAGAGCATAAGATAGTATAGTAAACAGGATGAAAGTTATACCACTGAAGGTAACCATCTCCAGAGATTTGCCAGAATCCTCGTATAAATGTAAGCACAACTACTAAACCTAGAGGGGCGAAAAATAAAGTTGAGGGGGTCAGTAAAACAATGCTTATTCGAAAACTTCTATTTTTGAAAATACTAACCACTCGCTGTAAAACAAGTATAGTTTCCTTAAAACATACTACGTAAGTATGTAAACGATAATGCGATAGCAATATAGCTAGAAGTATGCCAAAATCAACGATATATTAATGTCACAGTAGTATAATCATGTGATAAACAATATAATGAAGTACTCATCAATCTAATGCTGGCACACAAGTTCGAACAAATAAACTCTGACACGAACAAGACTGGGTGTAATCAATACGCTCAAGTATTATGATCACGTGAAGACTGGTGCAGAAGCACGTCACATACAAGTCGGATTGCCTAATGCAATATACCCGACAAGACTGGCACCTAACCTGGATCCAAGATGAGCGAACGGTGCAATGTGAACATACACGTGAAGGACTGGCCCTGATCCTAGGGCGAGTACTAACACTGGTGCAGCAAGATGAACATGTATACAAGTATGTATGAATGTCATGACAAATATATCTCAACTGTATTTCAGCATTTATCACAATTATAACGAAATTATCAACTACTTGGCAATATATACGTAAAGCGAAATATTTATGCAATTTCGGAAACTATAAATACGTATAGATAGAAAACAAATTGCCCACTCACAAATACGCAGTCCAAATGAAGCCTCCTAGCCTGGCTTAACCATGTACGTCCTCGGAATACATTTCCCTATATGTGAAATTTCTAATTAACTTAGTTTAATAACACATAAACGGAAACGTAAATAAAATCTTCGTCGATTGTCCAAAAATAAGGTTTAAATATATGAAATCGATCTACTCGACGTCACGAACACAAAAAAAAAATTAGAATCGAAATTGGACCACTAACGCGCCGCCACAAGGTGGCTGTGCTGGTGGCCACGCGCCTGCGAGTACCAATGCACTCGCCTTCCTCGCGAGAATCTGCAATTTTGCAGATTTTTGGTCCAACTTCCCGAGCTCCTAACGAGCTCGATTCTTAACCAAAATTACTTCTACAAAATCCAAACTAAAGTTAGGAATGTGATGAACAGATCCATATTCACAGAAAGTTCAAATATGGTCCGTGTTGATCAGAAATTTGTTCTAAAAGTGGCCAAATGGCCACGGTCAAAGATTTCCAGAAATCAAGATTTTTCATCCCAATTTTGAAGGTTGATTTCTAGTTCAAAACTTAACCATTTATAATGTTCTACCTATGTAGTTGAAGCTTGTAATGAGAAGAACAAGATCATACCAAAATCAAGGCTCAAATGAGGTTGAATACGAATAGAAAATGGGTCTGAAAGTGGCTCGACGTCCACGGTTTTGGAGTTTTCCAGAATCTGGGGAAAATTCCATTTCATCCTTTCAGTCACCAACCATATCAAAATAAGTTTAAAACCCTAAGATCATTTACAAACAATGAAGAAGAATGAAGATAGGGTGTTCCCGAGACCAACCTTGGTCTTGAACGGGAGAAACTCACCGAAGCAGGTCGAACTCGAAGTAGTTCCTCCTTGGTCTGTACGCACCCAGAGAGCTTATTTCTCGAATAAGGGCTGGTCGTTGGAATAGTAAAATGGTTCGGTGGCCTGAGGAATCGCAAGAGGGCGAGGTGGTGACTGGTGTTGGTGCATGGCCTTTCGGCCTCATTGTGTGGGCAGAGGAAGAGAGCATTCGGGGGGAGAGAAAAGAGAGAGAGAAAAAGTGAGGGAGTGAACTTATTGGTGCCAAAATCGAGGGGAGGCACTTGATTGGTTAGGAGGAAAACGGGGGGAAAGGGATGAAAGGGAGGAAATGGTAGAATGTGATTGGTGAAAAGAATCAATTTAAATAATTTGATTGGTGGTTGGCTAGGGGACCGGATCCACTTTAGGGATTTGATAGATTTTGTACAATTTTTAAATGTACAAAATCTGCCTCTTTGACAGTGTTTCCGACTCTGTACATTTGTACACGCGTGTACAAAATTACCGGTAGTTAACGTACTTTAACGAATCGTAACTCTCTCATTACAGATCTAATTTGAGTCTAACACGTGCTCACGCGTTCCTAGCGACGAGAATACACTAAAAGAATAATTCATACCTTTCTCTAGACGATGGTCAACAAAAGTCAAAGACCTCGCCCCTAAGGGCAATTTTGTAAATTCACACTTTTAAAATTAATAAAAACGTAAAATTAGGAATAGGTCGTCACACTTAATGATACTACACTGTTTACGAAATTTAACGATTGATGCTTATCCCAAATTTTCAAGATCTTTCACAAGAATGCAATAAAAAAGATACAAAAAAATGATAAGAGATTAAAGTCATGCATGGCTAATAGCTCAATACCATTATTAGAAAAATGGGTGATGAATGCAAAGATGTCAATGATGTTGCCCCACCCCTACCCCCAACCATCCCAACCCACACCTGACCGACTCCCTCCCAACCACACCTCCCTAGATGTGGTTCTAAATCGAACGAAACCCACTTTAATTTGAAATTTTAATTTTAGAGGAATAAAATATGCTTGGATTGTGTCAAATGGTTATGCAACTGAAGTATTGGTTGGGTGCTCTTTTTGCACGCACCTTTAGTTAGGTATTTTTTGTTTTTTGTTTTCTTTCTCTTGTCATTATCATTAAATAAAATTATAAGATGATTTTTGGTTAAAACTCAAAATTTTGAAAATTCTTTTCATTAGTTTTTCTTATATTTTTCTATTTCAATTTTTTGCACGTGAAATCCCACCTTCTTTATTGGTTAATGGGGATTATACGACTAATTTGGTTATCTGTTTGATTTCCCTTTTTGTTTTCAAATTTTGTTATTAATATTTCATATTTAATGTTATTTAAAACTTAAATTGGTTACCAAGAAATGAAGATCGGTTAGTAAGTAAGTTTTAGGTAACTAATTTAAGTTTTGTTACTAGACTCAGTTGCTCAACTCTGATTGTCAGTCGCTGACCTAATTTGAGCTTCGTCCATCAAAATGCTATGAACTCTTTGTAATATGAACATTCTTTTTTACCTTAAATTTATGTGAACAATGTTTGGCTACTCAAAGATGAGTAGAAACTCATACTCAAAAAATTTGTGTTTAAATCACAGAATTTTATGCTTACGATTATAACCGTTCATATTATGAATCACTTTGTAAAGATCATCTCTATAAAAAAATTAATTAGAACTAAAGTCGTTTAATCAATCTATTATAGCAAATATATAGACGGTTCATTAATTTTTTATCAATTCTATTCATTTGTTTTTATATAATTTGATTACTAAATGACCTTAGTTTTAATTGATTTTTTGCATAGCAACCTTCGTAAAATGACTTGTAATATGAATAGTTATGATCATAAGCACAAATTTCATGAACCGGTTACGAACAATTTTGAGTAGGAGTTCTTACTTCCCCTTTGAGTAGTCAAGTATTGTTCAATTCATATTTTGACTCCAAGAGAAGCTTTATTTCCATTTTTTATATTAAAAAAAAAAGAGAAGTTTCATTAATTCATTTCCTTTTTTGATAAAAAGAGAAGTTTCATTTCCAAGTTTAATACCAAACAATAATTTTTTTTTTCATTTGAAAGCTAAAGAGTTTCCAAACAAGTTTTCTATTTTCATATTTCTTAATGATAAAAATTGAAAATTGAAAACTAAAATGTTTATCAAGCCGGTCCTTACCTTTTTTATTTTCCTTTTACATTTGTTTTGGTTTATACCTAAATGAGGAATGCTTAATTTTGTCCGAAAAGTGATCGTCCACTTCTGGCTTTTAGTTTTCTAACACTAGTGGAGCGTATACTGACTTTTTGAGAGTTCAAATAACAACTTTTGAAAAATTAATAAATCAATAATTTAATGTGCTCATATGAACATGTAACATCTAACAACGGTTGAATCTTAGGGTTGAGGAACTTTAGTTAGATTCTGAAATCAGGATAGGTCATCAATAAAAAATAAGCACGTTAATCGATATTTAATTAATAATCTAATTATCTAAAATCACATAATTTAATTTACAAATTTAGTTTAAAAATTTTAATCTCTCTAACATTACTCTTGAAACCACAAAATCCCTTGGAGTATGGATCTCGATTCTCGAATCTTGGATTCAAGGTCTTAAAGTTTCAAGTATGAGGCTTGAGTCCCTAGTTGCATGCCAATGTATGGTTACTACCATATCATGCAGATCATGAGTTCTCGAGCCCTACACTTGGCTTTCTTAATAGGCTACGATAAATTCTACACATGCACTCTATTGAGATACCTCTCATGTTAATTAATGATTTTATTTCATTTTACATATCACCAGATATATTATGTTGTATTAAATGAATTTTTGTTCTTTTTAAGAAAAAATAGAGCATTTTCAATACAAAGACACAAATATTATATTTGAGTCCAAATATAAGGCAAGGAGTCTCTAATGCACATGAGACTTAAAATTATATATAGAAAACTAGATTTTAATCCTTAAATAAGATGAAATTTAAAAAAATGTCTTATACAAGATGAAAAATTGATTTTAGTCCTTAGACTTTATTTAATGTCAGAATATGTATTTAATGTCTCTTTTTTATTTATAATTTTATGGTGTTCATAAATAAAATTTTAAGATTATATGATAAATTTTAATTCTCATTATAGTAAGTATCTTATATAAGAAAATACTTTTCGTAGAGATTTTCCGATACATTTATATTTTTGCATATTGTCTTTATGTGCCACTAATTCATTGTAATATATTTAGGTACGAACATTTCAGTACACTAGTTTAGTTTAATATGTTTAGGTACGGACATTTTAGTACACTAGTTTAGTATAATATATTTAGGTACAGACATTTCGGTACACTAGTTTAGTATAATATATTTAGATACAGACATTTCACTAACTAGTTTAGTATCATATATTTAGGTATGGAATTTTTGGTACACTTAGGGTGTGTTTGGTACGCAGACGGGACGGATGTTGTAAATTTTGAAAAAGACAAGGGGCATTGTTGTCCTAAAATGTTAAAAAAATTTGTCCCACAGACGTGGAACAACCCCGTTCCAGGGGGGAGGTGGAACCAAAAATCATCCAAAACTTGTCCCGTGGAACGCCTCGTCCCACTCGTTTTAGGCGTACCAAACGCAGGACGGAACGCCTCGTCCCGTCCCGTCCCGTCCCGCGTACCAAACGCACCCTTATGTTTTTGCATATTTTCTTATGTGCCACTAATTCACTACAATGTATTTAGGTAGTACAATATATTTAGATACGGACATTTCAGTACACTAATTAGAAGAAGTTAAATAAAATTAATGAATTAAAATGTGTATAATAATAAATTTAAAATTTAATGTAATGACATTAAATAAGATATCTATTAAATATTAAAACAAAAATATAATATGAATTTGAATTAAGTACACATTAAATGACTAAAATCAATATCAAATCTAACATCAAGTTTTTATTAAAATTTTTAATCTTCTTCAAGAATTAAAGGTTACAATATGATATTTTGTATCCAAAAATTTCTCCTCTAAATCAAAGACTCAAATCTGAAAACTCAAAATAAGGTTTAACATTCGAGTCTTTGCATTATCGAAGAAAACAAAAAAAATTAAACCCACCACCTTTTTGGGACAAACGGCCCTAAGTTATCAAGGTAAATTCAGATTAAATTTTTTGATTTAGTATTGGAAGTGTTTTGTTTGGGAAATTTTATTTAAATCCATTCAACTTCTTTTTACACCCAACTTAAAATTTTAAATGGTAATTGTCTATTTTACCCTATTGCATAATTACTATTCAGTACAAAATGAAATTAATAATAAAACTCAAATTTATCAATAAATCCAAACACTATAATTAAACCCTACAATCAAATTTATCTTCCCATCGTTGCACTTGTGTAATTGAATTAATATTCCTTCTGTATAACTTTGCAAGAGCTCAGGGTTCGTAGGGAGGAGGCATGGTGCAAGGGTCTGTTGCTAATGGACACTTAACCAATGATTCGGTCATAGACTTCTTGGGCGACTCATCTGCAGGACAAGCCATACTCTCCGAGCACAAATGTGTAGTGCCTTTGGGTATTCGTGGCTCAAATCTTAAGAGTTTAGCATATTCATTTAACAGATGAAACATGTAGTCACACACAGTCCATCTTTAGCTCCTGTGTCTCTAAGACATTGCATTTTTTAGTAAGTCTTTCCTCGTATCAGCAACAAAGGGGTTCCCTTTCCAGTATGCATAAGGTTCTCTGTCCATCCATTTGATCCTTTCATTGCCTTTCTTGACATCTTTCAACAATTGAATTATCAGTTTTTGTGTTGTGGAAAACCATGCAAAGAACTTAGGTCTAAACAAATCAAATTTAGCTTCTAAAAATCAAATGGGTGTAAAAATAAATTCAAATATTGAATTGGGTTTATGGGAGTATATTAGGTATCAAATTTGGGTTTAAAGAGATATTAATAGTTTAGTTAAAAATTAAATGGGTGGAAAGAGTAAATTTGGTGTAGAAATAGGTTATATGAGTTTAAATTCAGATTAAATTTTTTGATTTGGTATTGGAAGTTTTTTGTTTTCGTTTTTCATCTGGACTTTGTTATGTGCCGCTGAGTTTCTTTAAGCAATTGTTTTCTGACAAAAAACATAAAAGAGAAGCTCAATATCGTTCTTGAAATCACAAATGTTGTCACTTGTCAGCTATCTCTTCCAAATTTTATTGGACAGAACACTATCGTGAACAACTTCTATATAATTACGTAGTAGGACTGAAGTTGAGTGAGGATAGAAGTAGGTATGGGAACTTTGGGTTCTTTTTTTTTTTTGTCAATAGGTACGTTTTGGGTCTAAATTTTCCAATATATAGATTAATCAAATCTGGTTTACAGTCTGATATATTGACTCAGAGCATGCGGATGGATAATTAAATCTATAAATTAAATAGCAGTAGTCCAACTCCTACCAAACAAAACCTATAAAAAGCTCCTCTGTGACGTGAGTCATTGTTTGCATGGCTGCAGAAGCAACCCAAAAAGTTCTGAACACGTTGTGAAATCCCACCAATGTTGATCAACTACCCTCATCAAAATACGTGTTCATAGACTGGCAGGACTTTCTCTCTTAAAAAAAGGTCAAACCAAATGCAGCAGCGTCTGGAAAATTCAAACAATCTAAACCGTACAAGTTTTCACCAACAGCTTCCCTTAGCTTCTCTCGTGAACAAGAAGCTGCTGCATATATACCTAGTTTTTAGAACTCTGGTTTTCATACCATCAACTCTGTGATGCATCAAAACTGCATGGCCATGGAGTATAATTCTTACACTGCGGCCTGCGTAGGGTTTGTTCTTTTGCTCGTTTTTAATCAGAGTTATTTGGGAAATGCTGCTGATCAAGGTCAAGGGTTAGGAGCTTCTTTTATTTTTGGTGATTCTCTGGTTGATGCTGGAAACAATAATTATTTACCAACGTTGTCCAAGGCGAATATGGTTCCAAATGGGATCGATTTTAAAGCATCTGGAGGAAAACCTACCGGAAGGTATACCAATGGTAGAACCATTGGTGATATAGTTGGTAACAACCTCTTCCCCAATATAATCCAGTCTCGCGTGCGTACCAGAAAAATTTACATATCTGATATTGTATACTCTTCTGTTTCTATCTTGTTCATCGCATGAGAAAAAAGGGGTGTAACATGATGTATTATTTTTTATCGACTGTAGAAGAAGATATAAACTTGAGATACGAAGCAATCACTTAGTGGAAAAGGAAGTGATCGAGCGATGACATTTTCCAACGTTGTGAAATAGTTTTTAACTTTGGGTGTGTTATTTTGTTTATGCAGGAGAAGAATTGGGGCTACCAAACTATGCACTCCCATATTTGTCACCAAATGCCACTGGAAAAGCCCTATTGATTGGGGTGAATTATGCATCAGGAGGAGCAGGGATTTTGAATGCAACAGGAAGAATATTTGTAATTGGCTAGCTCACATTCCTCTGTGGATTTGCTTTTGTTTTTGTTTTTGTTTTTTTTTTTTAAGTTTAATCATATGTACATACTTGACAGATGTTTTATCTAAAATACACCGATTTATTCATAAATCTTTGCAGATTAATAGGGTGGGAATGGATATCCAAGTCGATTTTTTCAACCAGACGAGGAAGCAGATTGACAAGGTATTGGGCCCATCACAGGCAAAAGAGTACATTATGAAAAGATCCATCTTTTCAGTCACAGTTGGGTCCAATGACTTTTTGAACAATTATCTCTTACCGGTCATCTCCATTGGAGCAAGAATTTCTCAGAGCCCAGATGCTTTTATTGATGATTTGATCTCCCACTTCAGAGTCCAACTTACTGTACGTATATATAGTTATATTTAAAAGTTTTATATTTTTTTTATCTTTTATTTTACAGGATATTCTAACCTACTATAATTTACTGGAAGGGATATTCGAATCTGGTGTAAACAGGCAGTCAAACTTTTGTCACCTAACCTGCATCTGTACATGCATATTGAAGTTGATCTACTACTATTTTTCTTGATTAATAGGGTTCTTAATCACGGCTATTGACTAATTGCTTTGTGCAGAGACTTTATCAATTGGATGCTCGAAAATTTGTGATTGCAAGTGTTGGGCCTATTGGCTGCATACCATACCAAAAGACCATAAATCAACTGAATCCAGACCAGTGTGTGGAGTTGCCAAATAAGTTAGCTCTTCAGTACAACGGCCGGTTGAAGGGCTTGGTTGCTGAACTGAATAAGAACCTTCCAGGCTCAACATTTGTTTATGCAAACGTGTATGATCTAGTGATGGACGTCATTACAAATTATGAAAAATATGGTAAGCCCAAATTACTATTATGCGCGCGTACATACACATATATAATCATGAGTATGCCGAGAAGAAAATCAAAACTAATTTCAAATGTAGTATATTAATCAATAACTTAAATGAAAATGTTTTATTGTTAGACTGAGTCTTCACCAGCGTATATGGTTGACATGATATGATATCCCGAAGCTCCGGGTATTTTATACATCAAGGTTTTTGACTAATCAAAGATCTAATGACCAAGATGCATCAGCTAAAAATCCATGCATATAAGATCTCCCCAAGCTTAGTAGAATTTTTGCCCTACCATTTAGCTATATAATATATTGTCATGCATTAATATTCACCTGCATGATCATTCTGCAGACTTTTGCATCAGAGGAATGTTTGAAGAACTGCAGGAAAATAAATCTTGGTTTCTTTGATATTAGTTGAAACGCTATACAACAATAAGAAATTTGTTATTTTGACCGGAACACGAGTGTTACACTATGTGTTTCTATATAAGTGGTGAGAAATTTTATTTTTTAAATTATTAACTTTTTAACACATATATCTCACCATTTGTATAGTGGCACATGGTGTACCATCCCCATGTACTGGTCATACTGAAAAATCTCTCACAACAATAAAGGGACATTAATAGCCTGCTGTTAGTTTAATTAATTGATAAATCATGTCTTAATATCATGATGGAGCATTGGTCCCTGAAATTTTATCCAATTGGAGCTTCAGTTTCCTAAACTATTAATTCGTGAGTATTGGTCTGTGTCACAATGTGAAGCATGGTCATTTTGAGTAACTTCGTTAGAACTTATGTCAATGCTCCAATTTTCTCTAATATTAATGATATCATTAGATGATGTTTGGTGAAAGTTGATTAATTTGATGGATATATATGCAGGATTTACGACAGCAAGTGTAGCATGCTGTGGAAATGGTGGCCAATACGCAGGTATAATTCCATGTGGTCCACAATCCAGTCTCTGCAAGGATCGGTTGATGCATGTTTTCTGGGATCCCTATCATCCAAGTGATGCTGCCAACCTTATACTAGCCAAAAAATTGCTCGATGGAGACGCAAAAATAATATCTCCAATGAATCTCAGACAACTTCGAGACCATGGATTAGGGTAACTCAATGTAATGGTGGGATATGAATGTGCTACTATATTGTCCATGCATGCCTTTATTTTGTAAACTGGTGTAACAAATGCTAGCCCTTTTTCAAATAATATTAAGCTATATTTTGGTCGGAAGATTTGAATGCTTTGGATTTAAGATTTTTATTTATTTTGGTTAGATGAACTCTAAACACACAAGTAATTGCGTTTGTATGGGAATAAAGAACAATGCAAGTAACTGATAGGATTTTTACCACCTGCAAAAGTATGGATAAAAACACTTAAAAATACTTGCAAGAGAACAAGGTAGTTGTAGTATAAACGACTCAAGTAAGATCATTTTCCGTAGAGATTGAATGAATAATTTGTATTTAAACTAATTCTTAGCTAATTATTTGAAAACAAAGATTGGAAGATGTGGATTTTATGACCTAAAATATTAAAAACGAATTTAATTAAAATAATTAAAGAAATTAGCAAAGTAAAGAAAACAAAAGAAAACGTTTTGAAAACCAAATTGTAAATGGCCTAGGGTTCAGCCGTTCCCTTAACAATCTTATGTAGATTTACCAATTGCTTATGAATTACCCATGCAACTTTGAAGGTTAGGTTTTCCTTATGCGTACTCTACTTGTGGCATTCAAGTTAGAACGTATATCAAACATGCAATCTGTCTGTGCCATTCAGATCAAATATAAACATGCATGACTCATTACGCTTTGTGAAAACCCTTTGAAAAACCATGCAACCCCTACGACGTGGCATTCGCCCTAGGTGAACTTACAACTATTAATCTCAAGAAGCAATACTCAATCCTCTGGTGGCATTCCGACCGAATGGCATCCAATTACATATCTAAACATCCTAATGGTCGCGAATCATTAAGACACCAAAATAGTTTAAAGCACAGTGATTAATAATTCAAAGTATGCATGCATAATATCATAAGTAATTGAATAAAAACTGCATATTCATGCTAAGGCTCAGGCATCGACCTAGCAAACGAAAATTAGTTCCTAACAATCATAAAACAAAATATTATTAAGAACATGGATAGAAAAAACCTTGAAAATAAACTTCAAAAACTATGAGTGGTGGGTGCATTCTCCTCTCCAATGTTCTCTAGGACCCAATGGCTAAAAAGCCTTATTTATACTACTCCTAATTAAAACCCTCATAGGAAAAGGTTTTCTAAAAACTAGGAAATAAAATAATAAAAGGATAACTAAAAGGGAAATTTTATTTAAACTCATCTAACCTATTTCTACACCCAACTTACTCTTTGCACCCATTTGATTTTTAACTAAACTATTAATATCTCTTTAAACCCAAATTTAATACCTAATATACCCCCATAAACCCAATTCAATATGTGAATTTATTTTTACACCCATTTGATTTTTAGAAGCTAAATTTGATGTGTTTAGACCTAAGTTCTTTGCATGGTTTTCCATAATAAAACGGGTTGTAATGAAACCAATCAATGTCTGGTAACTTACGGGCTATTCTGGTACTAAGGTTCCACAATAGAAGTCTTATGTTTATGTAGCACCTATAGTAGTCAAGTGGTGGAGGCCAGTCAAGTAATCGGCAGATGAGGCCATTGGAAGAACCTACACGGGATGAACTGTAGAGACTAGTATCAAATGCAAATTCATCTTCAAGGTCTCTACGACTGCTTTCTATTGTTGATGATGCGGTTGTAGAGGCGGAGGCACTGCCAACATTCTTCTTCAGTGATTGGTAGTCAATGAGTCGGGGAAATAGAAAAGGGGTTGGTGGCCAGTCATGGGGAAGTGGATAAGGGCGTTTAAAGAGAATCAGGACATTCTTGTTGTTGTCGTTGGTATGTGCTCGGTGCTCAGTTCTTGCTGCTAAAAAATAAATAACAAAAATATGATTACAGTAAGAAAACGATGTAGAAATATTTTGGGTTCTAAATCCACAAAAAAAGTGGATATTAGCAGTCAAGCACAACTCGGCTTACAAATTTGAAAATAACTTATATTCTTAGTCCTAGTATCAAGGAAACAACTAATCAAGTTAATGCAAAGGAATCATGGTTTTCGCTTCAGAATCGCAAGAAAAGAGCATAAGTTTGACTTTTCTTAGTTGTTTGCCAATTCAACCAGTTATTGGGTCCTTTCACACCAGACATTTTTCATCGTTGGAAGCTTTCGTTGTTGTTTTAGCCGGAAGGGAGGATGCTTTTGCTGTATTTGTTGAAAAAAAATTACAGTAAAGTAACTTCTACACTCAAAAAATTGAAATCAAGAACAAAAAATTCATAAATTGAGTCATACCTTGGTTGGAGGATTCAAAACTTCAAAATCACCATCCATCAATAAAAAAAACTTATTTTTCTCTATGAGAGCTATTAAGATTTTAGCCAGAATGAACGTAGAATAAACAAAGAGTGATCGTAGGATTTAATTATAGTGTTTGGGTTTATTAATAAATTTAAGTTTTATTATTAATTTCATTTTATACTTAATAGTAATTATGCAATAGGATAAAATAGACAATTAACATTTAAAATTTAAGTTGAGTGTAAAAAGAAGTTAAATGGGTTTAAATAAAAATTTCCTAACTAAAAATTACATTACTATTCTGACTAGAAAATTTTCCTATCAAAGGAGATGCCACGTTTCTGAACCTTCATGGCCCCAAAACAGGCCCAAAATGAATCAAATTAAAGATCAAGACCTCCTCTTCAAGTTCCAAGAACAATCCAAGTCCAAAATTCATCATCTTCTAACCCAAAAGTCGCAAACAAACTCTATAACTCAATCTGCCAACACTGTGCATTAGCCATAAATTAATTTTCCACGATCAGATGCTTTAGGAAAAAATTACGAAATTTTGATACAACCTTCTTGACTGACTCACGAACCCGCTTCAATTGGAATCACTCAAAAATTCCACCGTTTGATTACTTTATGCTCCGAACAAGTCCGCACGTCCTATATTGGAAATACATAATAAAGTATCAAAATTCTACCAAAATAACCAATAAACTATAACTAAGAATAGGATAAAATATATAGTATAATATCGCCTCATCAGTAACCCTTGAGAGTTGATAATTACTCAAGTGACAAGAGAAGACTGACAATTCGATAGGATTCTGACGAATTCAACGTTTGATATGCCTTCCAATGTAACAAAGAAATTAACAAGAACGTGGAAGTATTATTTGGTTCTCCAACCAAATATTATTTGCAACCAAATCACTTAGAACTTACTTTTGAATATTGTGGTGTGAAATTATACATTTCACATCCATCTCTTTCAACCAATTAAAGCTTACATTGAAATCTAAAACCTTACGTTCACAATATTGTATAGATGCATGATTCTCTCCCTCTTTTTCCCTTGGTTTGGAAAGACGTTTTTCAAGATGTTGGAATATTTGTCTCACCAGGCGCCATTCAGCATGTTTGAATAAGAATAATTTATGTTTGTGTACGGCAGATACAGGTATCATACAGAAGGTTTATTTTATGACAATGTGCACCATTACCACCCACAGAATTTAACATGCAGCTTTCTAGCTTTATTTTTATTAGAAGGATATTAGAGGAGAGGAAGTTGAACAAAGAATCTTGAGTACATTTAAATGCTCCAATGGACTTGAGTCTAGTATACTAAAATTTATAACCGATGATAGTATCCGTTTACACCGTAATGAGCTCAATTCTTAGTTAAACCGATATGCTTAAAAAGGAAATATGCTTGTTTTATTATCTAGACAACGTGAATTAACACAAATGGTTAACTTGCAAGTCTCAAACCAATATACAAAACATGAAAACATATTTACCCTATATATATGACAAAAGGAAGTTAAAATAGTATAGTAAGATATTAAACAACGAATACGAGATAAACTATAAATCAAATGTAGCAAAGTTTAAATTTTAAATACGTAGAATATTTGATCGAATTCATTCGATACGGATGAATTGTACGTAATTATCTCTGCATATATTAATTTTGTGTTGTCATGAATTTTTTGTACCCAAGAAAAGGCTGAGCTAGCAAGATATTCTAGTTGAAAAAATTTGAAAAACATGTTCTTGTATCCGACCAAGAAAAGAAGACGAATAGAACTAGAAGTTGTCATAGACGTGAACATTTTTCTCAATGTGGGCACACCCAAGTGTGATCATTGATACATGTGAGAGGGAATCATGTCCACAACAGAAAAGGCCAAATACAAAAGAGAGACGGAGAGAGATAGCGATCAAAACTCTCAACTGATGGAGAAAGGAAGAAAAGGGAGGCATTGTCAGTGATTATATAGGAGACCGAAGCCAAAAGCAGTAAGCAGTAAAGCCAAAAGCAGTAAGCAGTAAAGCCAAATGCAGTAAGCTGTAAGCCAAATGCAGTAGAGGAGGAGTGGATGGAGACTGACAAGGCTGAAAGCGACCTATGATAGATTGCCGGAGACATTTCCATGGCCCTCTGTGGCTGAGCGTGCTATTCCCTGCTTGACCGACGACCAGGCCACTTGTCTTTCTCCGCCATGTGTCACTGTGATAGGGCCCTCCCATTCCCTTCATCTTATCCAAGACTTTGCAATGGAGATAAAAAGTATAATACTATTTTATTAGGAGTATTCTATTTACACATTTTCTTTACTTTTCACAGTCTTTATTAGTTTTTGTCTTTTGATTTTTTTTAATTTATCTAATACGATAGTCCAAAAATAAAAAACATAAGTTTGACTGTAAAAAGAGTGCGCGGATATCACACCTCTTTTTTATACATACTTTTGTTGGAAGAAAAAAAAAAACTGATTTGATCTCGGGGATTCCTAGTATAAAAGATACAAGTTTCTTTTGGACCAAGATACGCATAAAAAATCTTTCAATTTTTAAATGAGGTATTTCGTTGATCACTTAGTGAGTATGTATGTAGTAAGTTGTTGAACTATGCTTCATGCTTGTCGACGACTTGTGATTAGCGAGACCTGCTAAGTGTTGCTTGCGCATGCTAAAGAATGTTACCGTGGTCTGCCGATCGGGTATTTCTTTGAACCCTTGGCAGGCACTTTGAGTTACATACCAGACATTCAGGAGATTCCCAAATGAGCTTCCCATACATGTATCCCAACTCACGCTGTGTCTCAGTTGTACCTTAGTTCCTATGGATCCATCACTCACTGGTGCATTACCACCTACCTAGCTAGTATTGCTTAATAAACTGTCTCTACTGTTGTTTTTAAGAATGATATTCAAATCAATAAACGTTAGGATAAGAATTACTTTTGCTCATAAGTGCTATTGCTAGAAGTTCTTTTATTTGAAACATATCAAAAAAATTTATTAAAAATCCAAGTTCTAGCATTTTTATATGCTTTTTCCAAAAATGCTTAATTCTTGTGAGAGCACATGACAATGCTTCTTGAATAAGTATATGGATGGTGCTTTTCCACAAAAGTGCTTTTACAATATATGTCATTAATTTTAAATTTTATGTCAAACGTACACATGAACTTTTTCAATAATAAAAAGACGCTTTAGAGCCCTCTAGAAACAATCCAAACAAAATCAAAGCTAGTTATCACGTAGTTCCATTCATGATGGCATGCCAACACAAAGTTATCCATTAATAATTAGGTTTGACACCGTCATTATTGAAAAGGTTATGGTGTATTTTAAAAGAGAATGTTCTTGGTAAAAAATTAAAAAGGATAAAACGAAACATTCATTCAAATATATTACTTCAAATAGCTAGTGGAGCAGATTTGGCTTCGACACACCTTTAATTTGTAAGGAAGTGTTTGTCACCACCTGACAAACTCTTCAAAACAGACAAATATTAACCATATAACCTTTATCTGCAACGTAGTACAAGTCTAAGATATTCATAAATTCGGATCGGTCCATGAACTTCTATATCTTTTGGAAAATACTTTAAAATGAGATCATTTTTAAATTTTGGGACAAAAATAAGACATTTCGAATATGCACAAGAGCTCTCTATAACCCACTCATCTTCTTTGATTTTTACCTTTTCATTTGTAGGTTTTGTGAGCTAGGTTTGCTTAATTTTGCTTTTTGATTGATGGATTTTTGGAGTTGAAGTAATTGGTTTGGTGTTTATTGGAGAAGACCCAAATCCTTCATTTTTGATTTTTGATTTTTATCATTTCTCTGATTTATATGTGGTTTTTCATTTTTTCTGTCTTCTCCCTCCCTCTACTTACTCTCTCAATCCAAATTTACAAGCACTAAAATAAGGTTTGGGTTTTGCTGCAATTAAATGAAAGTACTTAATAAAGGTCAGTTGCCTTTTGGAGAAGAGATAAATTTGAGGAAAAAGAGATAAATTTGAGGGAAAAGAGAAAAATCATAGTGAAAAGAAGGAAGAGAGAAGGATATGGATGAAAATGTTTCGCATACTCATTTGCTCTCTTCGTATTAAGCTCATTCAGTTCTGTGAGCATAAGATCAAAGATTCATTTAATTTGAATTTGGTATCAAATTTGATTGGGTTCAAATGTTTCAAGGATTTGAAAATTGCAGTTTGAATGGGCACGAAAGAACCTAATTGAACCATAGGAAATTGTTTCAAGAACTCATTCGCTTTTTTGTACTTGAGGGCTTGCCTCTGAATCAAAGGAAAAAGTAGTAAACTATGTTAATGCGAAGAGTATCAAAGATGTAAATACGGACCATATATATTATATGCACACCACATGCACATAATATGTATAATACATGCACATGATATGCATGGAGTGGGAGAAAATTTAATGGCAACATGTTGGTATGATGGATACAATTAAAACATAATTGTTACGTATATAAGGTTATAGTAACAATTTGAAAAGTCTTGTTAAGTATATCAACCACCACCTACCCGTGCACGTGAAAAACATAATATTTGTTGCCGTTATTTCATGGACATGCATGACGCTTAATGTCCTCGAAGCTTTTTTTTTTTTTTTAATTGTGGTTTTTGCTGAGGCCAACTAGGTTGTGGTCATACTCACTAAATTATGGGGCACAGCATACGTGCATCATAATTAGTGAACATTCACTCTTCTTATATTAAGATGTAGCCATGCACACCACATGCACATTACGAAAAAAAATTCACAAATTTCTGCAATTGGACACTTGAACCAAAAATTGTTCTATCCCATTTTTCTAGCTCATCAAAACTTGAAATTTATTCCACAACCCATACGCCACAACATGAAACACAAACCCTAATTTAACTTCTAAGTATTAATTCATCTTACAAACAAACCATTTATTCCATAAATCATTGATGAAGGAAATTGGAACTAAACACACTATCTTACTATGCCTGCCAAAGCTTTAGTTGCCAGAAAAAATGGAACTTTCCGGCCAAAATAGAAAATATGGTACAAAACCCAGCTTATTCTTCCACATCTCTCTCGCATCCATTTGTTCAAAATCAGAGGTATGAGGTCAACCCAAAACCCAGCTCACTCTTCTTCCCTCTTTTTGGACTTCTTCTCTTCGAAATCGGAGCTGAGAGATCTAAACTCACCCCAGAAACTAAGAGCTCACAAAACTCTCTCTTCAAACTTCTCTTTCAAATGAGAATAGTGATGCAATGGACTGATAATTTTTAGTATTTATATGTGGGTATTTTAGTAATTTCGGTTTTGTGCATTGTGTGCATGGCTTGTGCATGGTCGGTTTATCCTATTTTTGTCCCAAGATTAAGAAATTGTCCCATATTGGGATATTTCCCATATCTTTTTGTTTCAACTTTAAGTCATATATACATGCATGGGATTAAGATTATACACAACCATGGTCTTCAAGTTGTTTTAGGTTCATTGATGAGAGATTAATCATTCTCTTTATGCACGCATGCATGGTTTTGTGATTAAGATTACACATAACCATGGTCTCCAAGTTGTTTTAGGTTCATTGATGACGGATTAATCATTCTCTTTATACAATCTTAGTATGTTGCACCAAGCTGTAATGTACTTTTGACCCCTAAGTAAAACAAATATGTTAAAGAAGGATTGGTAACCGCAAAAAAATTATTTGTAAGTGCTCGAGCTCGAATTGGAGGTTTTAAACATTTCCTCGTTTTTTATTAGACAACCCCTTTGTGGTTGGTTATTAAGCTTAATTGTATGTTAAATTAATTTTGGAGTACATATTAGAAGAAATGGAGTCTTTCTATGCTATGACACTAAGTAGGATGATTCTATACAAAATTTAACCGTTGCAAAATTGATTAAATTTTTTTATGAGTCTTTTGATATAGGACCAAAATTACTAAAAATTAAACTTATTTTAAAAATAAAAAATTACTAAAAATTAAATTTATTTCAAAAAATAAACTATAAAATCGAACCTATTTCAAATTATTTAATTATTTTATACACGATTTAGACTGTTAATTTTTGGAAACACTTGGTTAGTATGTACCGTAAAAGAGGTATGGAAAATGTCGGGGAGAGATTTGGTGTTTGGTGCTGGGTACAGTGGAGCGGGAAATGCGGTGAGAGAAGGGCGTACGGAGAAGGGAATCTGATGCGGACATGACGCGTCCGAAATCAGAGGAGAGACCCAATAATTGCTCCCACGCTGCCCGACATCATGATTCTGTCGGCACTGCCCTACCCACCCCAAGTCCCTCCATCAATCCCTCTCAATCCTCCCTCCCCCCTCCCCTCCACTTTGACGGGTAATGTATACTTATTATTCTTCTATAGCATATGACATATAATATATATATATATATATATATATTTATTTATTTATTATTGGGTTTTCTAGTATACCAAAGAATTTTATACCTTAATAATTTTGTCGTTAAATCTTGAGTTAAAAAAATAATAAAATCTCATAATTAATTTTTTTTTAAAATATTTTATACTCTGAAGCACTATATCATATTCGCCTTTTGTTGTATTGTTTTGTACAAGCCCTTTAAAGGAAGAGTTTTCTGTTTTTTTTTTTTAATGGAGGTTAGTTGTGAGACCACTCTATATCAAATTTCAACGATCTGAACTGTTTATTTTTTAAGTCTCTATTCATAGATAATCATTGCAAAAATTAAATTTAATCCGAAACTATTTGTCTATTTAATTATCAAGATAAAATTTCACTAGTTTCTTAAAACATAGCGTTCGTCAATTTCTTTGAACTCAATTAGATGTCTGAAATATTTCTATTTTGGCTAATATTTGGGAACAATGATCTATGAGGTAGTTTGGATTATTGAAGTTCAATGTGGTGTGGCCTCACAAGTAATTCTCATTGTAAATATATATATATATATATATATATATATATATATATATATGGGAATCCCTTCCCTTAAAAGACTCTTTGGTTTTGTAATATAGAAATGTGTATGAAAAAAAGTGTAATGAATTAATCCGGGGTTAATTTCACTTTTCACTATCTGAGTGTAAATGTTGGTTTTTAAGGATATCTTTCCATCTAATCCATCAAGTCCGGGATTAGGACTATTAAAATTTAATCCAACGACTACAATTATTATAACTTTTAAAGGGACTCCCTGTTTTTAGCCGTTGGATTAAATTTCAACAGCCCGAATCACGAACTTAGTGAATTAGGTGGAAAGAGATCCGGAGAAGATCCCTTTCTGATTTTTCACATTGCTTTAAGCTTGAACTTTGAAAGTCTACAATTCACGCCGTAAAGTTATATTCGTATTTTAATTTACACTTTTAGTAAGTTTAACCAATATTAAATTGTCAATAATTGAGCCGTTTTAAATTGCTTACATGACGAGAGTGAGACTGTATTTTCTTACGCGCCAAAGTTATATAATCCACAACGTACGGTTTTCTAAAGCTTAATTGTGTTAAGTTATTGTAAACCACAAAAACATTTCTTGTTCAAATGTATACTCTTCAATTTGACTAAATTACTCTTTATAAAATCTTGGTGGATGCCATGTATTTTACCACGCAAGAAAATGTGGGTTCTACTCAGTACGTACAATGTGAATTATGAAGTTCAAGGTACAATATGTAAACAAATAATTGCAAAGTGAAAAATCCTACCCTTTTTTATGTATGTACGCAAACAAAAGTGTGAATGAGTTGAGAAACTTGTAGTAGTACTATTGAACATTGTAGAATAATTCAAACGTTGGCACGTCTTTACTTAAGAACTTACATGAAATAAAGATGTCAAAGTGACGCTATCTTAAATCATGATGTAATTTTATGTAAAATGTTAAAACATATGACATCTAAATTTGAGTCAGTACCACCATAAATATACGGGAAATTATATTCACACACCCCAAATTACTTCTCCCACACCTTTTTAATTTTTTAATATTTTTCTATCAAGTGTTAGTGTTGTGTAGAAAATATTAAAAAATTAAAAAGGTGTGAGAGAAGTAATTTGGGGTGTGTGAATATAATCTCTCTAAATATACCTCTCCGTACGTTTCATGCATTTCACTCCATTTTCACTCTTACAGAAGACACTTAGGGCCCCCTTTTCTAATTTTCCGGAGCGAAGTTTGAATTAAACCATCTTTATAGGCAAGACGTGTAGAGCCCCTTCTTGGGCTTTTTCTAATACTATTTTTTTTTTGTTCAGCTCTTTTTCCTATAATTAACATGTATCCCACCTTGCAAATGATCACACTAGTGAAAAGTTGTTGAGTCATTGTATGACGAATCAAGTTTAAATTTTATAGGTGATTATTTTTAATCTAACATCTAATCTAATAAAGTCAATCTTTATATAAAAAGAAAATAAATATAAAAAAAACATGTATCCCACCCCCTGTTCACTTTCTCTTTGTAACCCGTGTTAGAATGATTAATCAAAATTTGGTGCATATTAGAGCAAGAATTGTGAGCCACAAATATAATCAACATGCATGAAGCCAAAACAACAAACCAACTCGGTTTTTGCTTTTAGATTGGTCGAGTTCATTGTTCCGCCAATAGAATGGTTCATAGATTGACCAAAGTGGCATTGTACTATGATCACGAGGTTTTTTTGTTCGAGTAGCCTTTGAACTTAATTTGGCACATCAACTTTGAAGATTATAATTATAATGAGTAATGTTATTCATACTATGATTATAATTATAATGAGTAATGTTATTCATACTATGTTTTTGTTCCACATTTTCAGATCACTTTATGTGGCATTTGATGTGGACAGCCACATCATTTGAATTAATCAGATTTTTAAATTTAGTTTATTATTTAACAAACTAATAATTAAGAAAAAACTAGTTAATTAAATGATGATTGTGGTATACGACGAGTCTTTCTCCTTCTTTTCCTTGGGTTTTGCAAATTTTTCAAATAATGTGGTTGTTCACATCAGATGTCACCTAATGTGGTATAGAAGTGTGGTATAAAAACATGATAGGAATAACATTTAAAATAATAGAAACAGCTGTTGGAAATATATCAACAATCAATGATAATTTATATATGCTAATAAATAAATGCGAATGAGAATCTAACAGAGTATGAACAAGAATACAGAAATATAAAAACAAACAACTTGAAGATCGAGGCTTGCGTACCGCAATATCCTTGAAACAGAAATTTAATCCTTACTCTATGCTTGTAGTTCTACGGACGTCTGCTTAACAAGGATTCAACGATCAAGTTAAAATTCCAGCACCGAAAAAATTAACTTCTGGCGAATTTCTTTGTGGTACTCTCAGTAAGAATGCTATGGATTGTAGAAGAAGGTTTAAGTTTTCTGTGCTCGAAATGCCTAGCAAATGAATGTATATATAATGTGATTGTGCCTGTTTGCAACAGGTATGGAAAAGAGATGCATCTGTTGGAAGACATCTTCTTTGAAGGATTACTTTGCTCTGGCATTTTTCTGAACTCTTCAGACTTCATCTGAAAGGATGAGTCTGTTGGTTTAAAATTAAATAAATAATTAAATTCGAATTTAATTAAAAAATAATTAATTAAATCCAAAAATAATTAAGTAAATATATTAATATATATATTAATTACCAATTAATTAGCACACCTCAAAGCCCAACTCCAAGGTTGAGCCCAATGTTCTTCTCCAAGGCCTATTCTCCAATCACTTTCTATAAGGGGCAAAGCCTTATAAAGTGAAGAAATCTTTTGAGAATAACCAATGTGGGACAAGAAAATTTCAACTCAAACTCAAAATTTCAAACAATACCCCACATTTGAGTTGAAATTTCATTTAAACTTCAACAATCAACAACAGCCAAGTCCAACTATATATGTTTTTGCTTGCATGCAATCAAGCTCCTTCCTTTTTTTCCTTTTTGTTTTCAATTAATTTCAAAATTCCGGGGTTTAAATAACCTAGAGATCAACTACGTACGACATTATTGTAAGATCCTTTATAAATAAATAAATAAATAGTTCCCATGCACAGTACTTCAGGACTGAAGCCTCATCAGAATGCATGCATGCAAAAGGGGAAATAAAATCTCAGACACAGGCTACTATAGTATGTATCTGTATTCTGTATATTGCTAGATTATACATGCATTAAAACACAGAAGAAATTTTAAATTGTTGCATTATTATATATGCAAAAGGTCAACAGACCAATGGATATTTATCTGAATCCCCAGCACCCAAATCATAGACTCATAGGAGCCATAACTAGGGAACATATTAGTTAATTAACTAATAGTTTTCAGCCCCAAAAATAATAGAAATTAATAGCTAATTTAAATAATTAGTCTAAAGATTTGCGAGGTCGTCGAGCCCGCATTGTAGCTGTAGTTTTAGCCGACCCAAATCACAGAAATACAGACCCTCTCTCTCTCTCCTCTTCTGTAGCCGACTGAAAATGTCGTGCTTAACAGAACACACTGTAAAAGCCTGTTCGGTTTGCTCTTCTCTTCATATATGCCTCAGAAATTCTGTTCCTTTCTCTCCTCTCTCTCTCTCTCTCTCCCCCCTCCATAAAAAGCCCTTTACCCCCTCACAGCAAAAACCCAAAACCAAAAACTCACCCTCTCTCTAGCTTTCTTCAACATCCAAATACCGAACACTTTTTTCACAACCCAAAACCAAATACTCAAAAACCCCGCTCAACCGTTTGATTTGAAAGACCCAAATGTCGTCGGACTCCGGGGATCAGCAGCAGAACAACAGCCAGAACCGGAGGACGGTGAAAGCCACCCAGGCCACGGGGGCCCCACCGCCGGAGCAAGAGCACCTGCCCTGCCCGCGCTGCGACTCCACCAACACCAAGTTCTGCTATTACAACAACTACAACTTTTCCCAGCCCCGCCACTTTTGCAAGTCCTGCCGCCGCTACTGGACACACGGGGGCACCCTCCGCGACATCCCCGTCGGCGGCGGAACCCGCAAAAACGCCAAGCGTTCCCGCACCGCCGCTTCCGCCGCCTCAGTCGCCACAACCACCACAACTTCTGACAACGACCCAATTTCGGCCACCCCATTTTTTCTCAACCCAGGTGTACAGTTGAGTGATTTGAAGGGTAACATGGGAAATGGATGCGGCGGCGGTGGCGGCAGTGGCAGCTTCACTTCTCTGCTCAACACCCACGGGCCTGGTGGGTTTTTGGCTCTGGGCGGGTTCGGGCTTGGGCTGGCGGGCGGGTTTGAGGAGATGGGCTTTGGGCTTGGGAGAGCGGTGTGGCCCTTTCCTGGGATGGGAGGAGACGGGGTTGCTGGTGGGGCCCACGGTGGGATGATGAACATGTGGCAGCTGGAGAGCGGAGAGGGTGGTGGGATTGTGAATTTGGGTGTTGGACCCGTCGGAGCTGAGTTCTGTTCTTGGCCGGAGTTGGCAATTTCTACTCCTGGAAATGGACTAAAGTGAAGAAAAAAAATCTTTGTCTTTCGGTTCTCTTTCTAATTCTCTACTCTTTTTGGTTTGTAATGGAGAATGTTGTGTTTTAGAGCTCTAGGGTTTTTAATGATAGTGTTGAGGGCTTGGGACTAATTTAGATTCACCACTTAAATAGCCTTTCTATATATCCAATCCAACAACTACTGCCTAAATTCAAGTAAATTTTATTTTGCTTCTATGCTCTGCTCCTAACCTGTTTATATCATTCCGTTATCAAACACTCTCATGTCACCATCTCGACGTCATAGATGGGTTTCAAAATTTTACTCGTATAAGCAAGAACAAGGTCGGACGGAAAGAGATATGGGAACGAGTAAGGAAATGAAATTGGATTGACACCTCCCCCTAGGTAATCAATTTCTTTAAATTGAATAAAGAGTAATGCTACGGAAACTACATATTTGTACCACATCATAATACCATTTTATGTGGCAAGTGATATATATATATTCAACATCCAATGAGATATACTTCATTAATTGACGTAATAAATACACATTACTTCCCATGTCAAATGATACATGAACGTGATGCAAAGGAACAACTAGCATATGTGGTCAGTTTCAATCCATTCATTTCCATGTTAAACATATTTCTTTAACCGAACCTTACCTAAGAAAATAATGAAAGAATATTGGTGCTGAAGTTTGGTGAGAAAGTTCACGCAATTGGAGGACGTGACGAGAAATCATGGCGATTAGGCGAGTTGGTCGTCTAAGTGTCTTTTTAACGTTAGAGTACGTTGATTAATGTAAGTAAACAGTAATGCTATAGGATTCTTCTAGACTTCTGATGCAGGAATCCAATTGTGCAATTATTGATTAATATAAGATTAGCACAAATTAACTCCATTCTAAAATCTCATTTGCACACCACGAAACAAATTAATTATGGTTTCCCTTTTTTTTTTTACAAATTGCATAATTTTCCTATGTATAAAAAAAGAGTATATATCAGTTTACTACTCTCAAGTTTCGTGATTTTCAATAATTGGTATATGAAAAAAAATTTCATCTTAGAGTCATACTTAAAGTGTTAATTTTGAGACAGTCTCATACATTCGTTAGTCTGGCTGTTAAATTAACCGTTAAATGATGATGTGGCGCTCACATAGATATGACTGTAGACATGACTGGACGACACGTGTCAATATAGGCCCACGTAAATATTAAAAAAAATAAAAAGATAAAACTTTAAAACTTTAAAAAATTAAAAAAAAAAATTCTGGGCAACCTCACCCCTCCTACACCCAACCTCCCTCCTCCCTCCCTTCTCTTCTTCTGTCTCTCGCCCTTTCTGAAAACCAAAACCCTAAATCAAAATCCAAAACTTCTGAATTTGATTCAACAGAGATATGGCGTGCGAGCTGTTATGATCTCACATTGACTACACTTATGGGGGTGTAGGGGTTCTCCCACCTATTGGACTAGTCTTTTGGGTTGGGCTCTTCCCTTGGGCTTGAGTTCCTAACATTGGTATCAGAGCCTAAGTTCCTGACGCTGCGAAGGGGGCGACCTGGAAAGGGCTACCTTAACGAGACGACCAAAGGGTGCGCCGCCGTTAAAAGTGAAAGCCACCAGAGTAAGGGCCGTCGTGGGCGTTGGCTTCCAAAGGGTGGTGTAATGTTATGATCCCATATCGACTACACTTGTAGGGGTTCTTAAGTCATTGGAGTTCTCCCACCTATTGGACTAGTCTTTTGGGTTGGGCTCTTCCTTGGCCTTGAGTTCCTAACACGAGTGACGACATTCGAAAGAGATGGCGCTGACGGCTCTGATCTGGAAGAAGAGGTGGCTATGGGTGAGTGCACACCCACCCATTCCTCTTTGCAAAGGAGAGAAGAGACGAAGCTAGGGTTTCGTGGCGGAGAAGAGGATGGAGACCTAGTCCGAAGTGGGATAGTACGCATTGGGGAGAAGATCGTGTGATACGGATCCCGATCCGGGTCAGATGTCATTGGACGAGCCTCGGGCTTCTTGGGACAGGTATTTGGGTCTAAGAGCCCCCCATCGAGGCTGACCCCGATGGTTTTGGTTGTGGAAAAGAGTTAGGAAATGAGTCCAGGCGGCTCAGCTCAGACCAAAGACTATTACAACTCGCAGTGGCGGCGGAGCTTCGAACGGTAGACTTTCGATTAGTCTGCAATGGCGGAGGTTGATGAGATGAAGTTGGGATCAAATGCTAGAGTCTCCCTGCCACTTCAGAGTTGTTCAATAGGGCCAAGCTGCTGATTACAAAGAAAGAATTGATGAGTTCGATGGGTTCTAATTTGAAGTTGAAATCTGCTGAAGATGATGAGCGTGCATAGGAGGGCGGCGGCGTTGCGATTGGCACTGAGCCTGTTTGTAAAAATGTGGCTTCAGAATCAACCAATGGGGAATGGGTGAGTGCAGAGGAGAGAAGGGAGAGAGAATGAGGGAGGGGGGTCGCAGGGCTGAGGCCCATAATTTTTTTTTTTTTTTAATATTCACGTGAGTCCCATATTGACACTTGGCGCTCAGTCATGTCCACGTAAGTGCCACGTCATTAGTTAACGGCTAATTTAACAATCAGACTAACAAATGTATGAAACTGTCCCAAAATTAACATTTTAGGTATGACTCTGGGATGAAGAAAACTTCATGTACAAAATGTTGAAAACCACGAAACTGAAGGGTAGTAATATTGATATTTACCCATAAAAAAAATAAAAATAAAATAAAAAACTCAATGTTTCATACGTCCCTTAAGTATTAGGCTTATTTTTTAGCTACGAGCTCATCTGGAAGTGCTTTTAAAATGACTGAAAGTGCTTTTAGAGAAAATGTTTTTTTTGTTTCAAAAGCACTTAAAGTGTTTTCTGCAAAAAGCACCAGTTATGTGCTTCTTTCAGGAAGCACTTGAAGTACTTTTCCAAAATTTACTTGCACTTTTAAAAATGATTGGTTCCAAAAATTTTTTTTTTACCAAAAGCGTTTTCAATCATTTTAAAAGCATATCCAAACAAGCACGTCTCCTAGAACTCGATTTAAGTTCATTTTGTCCTCTATAGCTCAAAATTCACAACTTTATTCTGTAAAACTCAAAATTCGATCCACTTCGCCCCCTGAAACTCAAAAGTCATCATTTTACGTTATAAAACTCAAAATCCACTCCACAGTCCCTTAATTCTATTAATTCCGTTATGCGAATTTGATTTGGGTGGACTAGGCTAATCAATTTCTTTTGAGTTTCAAAAAGAAGAGAAAGCTCACGAGTCAAAGTGGAACAAATTTTGAATTTCAGAGAGTAAAGTAATGACTTTTAAATTACATGAGGTAAATGAAATCAAAATTGAGTTCTAAAAATAAGCCTAAGTACTTGTTGTTTTAGTATTGTGGTTGGTGGTCTCCTATTTTTCTCCAAACGAAGGACTAACATCTCCTACTTTGCAATAGCTTTTATGCTTCGTGTCATTGAGTTCCAGAGCTATGCTGGTAAATACTTCCTCCTTATATATAATTTTTCGAGTAGAAACAATATAAATAATACACACACACGCATATATTTATGTATACAAAGCTACATCATATTTAATGTCAAGTTGCAGGAGCTCAAGGAGTTGGAGTTAACTATGGCAGACAAGCTGACAACCTTCCCGCCGGACAAGGTGATCGAGTAATGTAAGTCCAGGAGCATTTAGTGAATTTATCTATTAGTGACCTGGTTGAAAAGAAAGGGCGGGCACTCTCGTATTTCAACCCCACACGATTCATAGTTGTGGAGCCGTCCAAGACATATACCACAATATGGAGGTCGACCTAATTCAATGATGTTCTGCAGGCACTGAAAGGGTCAGGAATACAAGTCATTTTAGGCACGCTCAACGCAGATGTCCCAACACTAGCCAACGATCCAGCTTTTACTAACGTTTGGCTCCAAACCAACGTCATTCCCTTCGCTTCATCCGTGAATCTTTGATGTATTTCCGTTGGAAATGAAATGGTTCCAAGTGAAAATGCCACCATCGTAGTCCCAGCCATGCGAAACCTCAAAGCATTTTCAATGAGAGTCCCTACTTGGGGACTTTTACCACCATATTTGAGGACTCATTTCTGAGTTTTAGAGGAATATTTGAGTCCCTAAAAAAATATTATCGACAATGAAAATTCCTTATAGTATAATCCCTAGATATAGGGACTAAAATATTATAAAATTATTATTCATTTCATTGAAATATTATAACCATTGATAAAAATAAAAAAACTATCTCTACCTTTGATTTTTCAAGAATTAAAAAACAAAAGGCAAATGAGAAGTTGTCCCACTTGGGTGGGTTCAAAAAACAAGGAAAAAAAACATAAAGAGCAGCACCATTCTCACTCAAAATTAATGTGGAGTCCACTATTTGAGTCTTTATATGTAGTCTTTATATTTGAGAATTCTTTTGAGGTATCTGATGAGTCGCTATGTATTGAGATACTTTGAGAACTTCAATTCCAGCCCATTGAAAGCCATTTGTCCCTATGCTTAGGAACTATACAATTGCAGGGACTCCATTTAAGGTCTCCATTGGAAATGCTCTAATTGCAGCTGGCCAACCCGAATATTCCTCTATCCACTGCATTGTTCCAAAATGTACTGGCATCACCATATATATCCGGCTTCTGCCAGAACATGACATCCTGATGCAGCCCCAATAATGGTTCCTCTAGCATTTGCAAACCCCACACACCCCTCCCCCTCTTTCTCTTCCTTGAACGCATATCCATATTTCCTACCAATAACCCGCAAGACATTAGGTTAGACTATGCATTGATGAATGCCACTGAGGTTATCTATTGTACAAGATGGAGCATTAGGGTACACTCAAATTTGCTTGATGCTTCAGTAGACGATCTTTATTAGGCACATGAGAAAGTAGGGGCACAAAATGTTGAGGTTGTCGCTAGTGAAACAGGTTGGCCTTGACAAAATGTTGAGGTTGTCGTTAGTGAAACAGGTTGGCCTTCACAAGGAGAAGGAGAAAAGCCTGCAAATATTGAGAATGCTGAAGACATATATTAACAATCTGATAAGGCATAGACAAGTTGGGACACCAAAGAGACCAGGAAAGGGTTTGGAGGCTTCCTTTTTTGCTTTCTTCAAGGAGGATCTCAAGCCTAAGGGATTGTTTAATCCTGATATGACTGAGGTTTACCTTTGGCCCACAACATAAACACAAAACCTAATCCTAATTGCCTTCTTCCAGCTCTTCCGCCGAAATCATCGCAGCAGCACCCCCGACTATCTCGAACCGCCACCACCAACTATTACAAGGAACCAGCATCTCAGAGGTGGAAGGAAAATGGATTATGTCTTCCAACAGATAGCATCTCGTCTAACACAACCGCCAAATCAAAGAAGCCGGTGGGATTACCATAAGCAACGTTGCCAGAAAAGGCAAACAGAGAGAAGAAGGTGGTGTGGGCGCTCGAGCCGGTGTGAACTTCGAAACTCTACGCACCTTCTCAGTTGGTGACCGCAACAGTTCGTGGTCAAAATTGGTTAAAGGTCGAAACAAAGATGGAATTGATGGAATCTGGAAGAATAACATGTAGATGGGGGTGTGGATGAATGGATCTAAGAGTTAGACGAGTGGATCTGAAGGGATGAAGAGATTGGTGATAGTTACGGGTGAAAAGGCTATGGAAAAAACCGGAAGAAAAGTAGGGGAAAACAACAAAAAAGAAAGAAAACAAAGGACGTAGAGGAAAAGGCCATCGACCCTAATCGGAATTAGGGTCGGCAACAAAAGGAAAACTCTAGGCTTCGTTACTACTCTCACTGACAATGAGAAAAACTCAGAGTCTCAGAGAAGGGCTCTCACTCACGTAAAGAAAATTTCTGTGAACCCCACACTCTTTTCAGTTTTTTGACTTTTTATTTAGGGATGTCATATTTGTTGGTAATGTATCATTTAGGAAGAAGAATTGTTACTTTGCTAACGGAACAATTGATATAATTTAACGAGAGGTTTTGGATGTGGTCCATAATTATTAATGTTCTTTGATTGAAACTTTGATTTTTTTTATTTTTTATCAAAGTCTTTAACATTAATGTAATCCTTAACAGTAATATAATAATTTTTCTGTGTAGGTTTTGTACTTTTAAATTAAAAATTAAAATTTGTAGTTATTTATATTAATGAGATTCTAAATAAAACCCATAGTTTGTGAGATTAAAAATATTAAAGGATGAATTTTACTATCCAATATATTGTGTGTATATAAACATGAATACATTCATCAAAATTAACCAAAATATTATTGTACCAAAACATGGGTATATTTTTCAAAACCACAAAAAAAAGGCTCAATACCATTATTAAGTTTCTTCGATTAAACTTGACATGGATACATTCTCAAATCAACGAAAAAGGATGTACCCATATAATTTGTGCAAACTTGAAATCTTTTTACAAAAAAAATAATGTGTGCAAACTTATTCTATTTTTTTTTTTGGCAATTTTTGAATTGAAAATAAATTAGGAGTTTAATAAGGATTGAGTATTAAAACTCTAAATCAATTACTATTTTTATTTTAAAATTATGTAACTGACATGTAAAATCATTAATACATTAATACTAGAGACTTCGATCAAAATTTAAAAACTTATAAGGTCTCAACCAAGGAACATTAGTAATTAGAAGCCGGATACTAATTTTTCCTAATTTATTTGTTATTAGCTCCAAGTTAATTATGAAATCATATACTGTTTGTTAACTAGAAAATGGCTGAAGTACAAAATCTTGCAGATAAGAATTTTATGTTACTTGATTAATGGGGTTGCCCATCGTCATACTAAATACGCATTTTCTATTAATAGTGCAATAGTATAAAATGAGATTTTTCCTGACATTATTCAAGACGTCCTCTTTCATGATCTCAATTGTATTTGAATTTCAAGTTGAATGTCATCGCGTTTGCATCACAAAAAAAGGCCCAAGTACAAAGTCTTGGTGTCAAATTGGAGCAATTCTCATGTCCACCTCCTGGACCACATCATTAATACATTCACACATCAATGTAGGCGTACTCTGTAATCTGTATACCGTGTTATAGTTTAATTATTTACTTACTAATCATGAATAAAATAGTAATTACGTATTAATTAAACTTACCGACAATGTAATTCCACTTTTAAAATAAGAAAAACTAATGAAAATGGTTTGAAAACTTTGAGTTTTAACGATAACGACAAAATAAAGGGTAAAATGAATAGTACCATGATTGACTTTTTAGTGTAAAAATATGATTTTTCGTTAAAATGAACAGTGTCAGGGACTTTTCGTTAAAGTTCCCTTTAAAATAACTACTTCCTACTTTACGCGCATGCGACTTCAATCTAATTTTTTAATTTTTCTTTAAGGAAAAACATTTTTTTTTCCTCCTAAACAATTTTCTTTTTATTTTACAGGTATGCCTAATCACATTATGTCTTGCTTTAAGTATCCTCATAAACTAACTAGTCAATTGAATAAAGACTGTAGACAGTTTTTCTAGGGTAATGCCAATAAATGTAATCCAGTGAGTTGGAAAAATGTTTGTAGACCTAAACAAATATGGACAGTAACCTCAAGATGAGTGAATGGTTGGGTGGCTTGCCACAACGCGATAGGAATATAGTGAGTAGTTTAAGCAAAGCTTTAGTAATTTGCTGGCAAATTTGGAATGATATAAATGCAAGTATTTTCAAGAATAAGAAACCCTTTCATTACAAATCTTTTACTCGAGCCATGACTATGGTTAATGATTATTTCAAGGAGAATTCGGGTCACTTAGAGGAGGCAGGAGCAATTGCAGAAGAAAACTTGATAAAGTGGCAATGCCCAACATCCCCTTGCGTTAAAATTAACTTTGATGGCTCAATTTCAGACTCTGTGGCTGCTGGAGGTTTTGTTGTTAGAGACTGGGATAGCAAACCTATTCTCGTGGGAGCTTTGGGCTATGTGACCATCGATGTTGTCGAGGCTCTTGCTTTACAAGAAGCAGTGATTTGGGCTAGGAGGAGGAACTTGAAATACATGGTTGTGAAGGGTGATTCCAAGATTGTCATTGATGTGGTTCGTGGTGCTTGTGGTGCGCTTTGGAACCTAAGATCCATCATTGAAGACATCAGGTGGTGCGCTACAAATTTTCATAATATCAAGTGGAGGCATATCTTTAGGGAAGCAAATTTTGTTGCGGATGCAATTGCATCTGTTGGGCTTAAGAGAAATGAGCTGTGTATTTGGGATGCTTGTCTCCCAATGGAAGCTAATATGGCCTTTCTTTTTTATTATAATGGCGCCTTTCTTTTTTATTATAATGGCGTTGGCTGTATAAGGGGTTTTTCTTTTTAATATGTTCACTTTTTCTATCAAGAAAAAAGTGTAAATTACGAAAAACTACCTCAACTATTGGTGTCACGACACTTTCATACCTCAATTATTGGTGTCACGACACTTTCATACCTCAACTTTTAAAATTGACAATGTCATACCTCATCTTACGAATTTGTGCCAATGTTATACCTTTTGTTAGTTTGGCGTGAATTTCTCAGTTAAATGCTGACATGGCTTGATCTGGAGTCCACTTTCTATTTAAAAAATTAATAAAATATTATTAAAAACTAAAAAAAATTATTTAATAATTTTTAAATATTAAAATAATAAAGAAAAGTAAAAATAAATAAAAATAAAAAAAATCCTTAGTTCGTCCCATTTCCCCCCTTCTCCTCTTCTTCTTCCTTCTTCCTTCTTCCTTCTTCTTTTGGGTTGCGGTGATGAACTAGACTATTTTTTCCCTCTTCTTCTTCTGGGTTACAGGGACGAATTGGACTGGTTTTTTTTTTTTTCTTTTCTTTTTCTTCTTCTTTCTTCTTTTGGGTTGCGAGGACGAACTGAACTGTTTTTTTTCCTCTTTTTTTTTTTTTCTTCTTCTTCTTCTTCTTCTTCTTCTTCTTCTTCTTCTTCTTCTAGGTTGGGAGGACGAATTAGACAGGTTTTTTTTTCCTCTTCTTATTTTTCTTCCTTTTTCTTCTTCTGGGTTGTGGGGACAAACTAGACTGGTTTTTTTTTTCTCTCTTCTTCTTCCTTCTTCTTCTTTTGGGTTACAAGGATGAACTGGACTGTAGGGAGGATGAACTGGATTTGGTTTGGGTTTTTTTTTCCTTCTTCTTCTTCTTTTTGGGTTGCAGGGGGTACGAATTGGGTTTGGTTTAGGTTTTTGTTGTTGTTGTTGTTGTTCTTCTTCTTCTTCCTCCTCATCCTTCTTCTTCTTCACCGAGAGGGGGGCCTCCTCCTTCTTCTTCTTTCTGGGTTGCAGGGGGTACGAATTAGGTTTGGTTTAGGTTTTTGTTGTTGTTGTTGTTCTTCTTCGCCCCGGGGGGGGGGTTGATGTGTTTTCAATTTTTTTTTCTTTTGTTGAAGATTAAGGCAGGGAAGAAGATGAAGATGGGGGAGAAGAGAGAGAGAGGTGGGGGGAGGGACAAACTTAGGGTTTTAAAAAAAAAACCTTTTCTTTTAATATTTAAAAAAATATTTAATAACTTTTTTAGTTTTTAATAATATTTTTATAATTTTTTAATAGAAAGTGGGTTCCGAATCAAGCCACATCAGCATTTAATTGAAATATTAACAGCCAAGTAATAGAAAGTATAACATTGGACCAAATTCTAAAGATGAGGTATGACATTGTCAATTTTAAAAGATGAGGTATGAAAGTGTCGTGACACCAATAGTTGAGATAGTTTTTTGTCACTTAAAAAAAAAAGTTATTTATAAGTTGTGACGAGAAAAATCGGATGCAAAAATAAGATTTCATTCAATTTTTCAGTCAGAAAGGGCGGGTCTTTTTTCACTTGATCTTTTCCCTCTCTAGGGTTTTGAAACGGGTCTCTTCATCTTTCCCAATTTTACGACCCCCAATTCCAAAACGGCCCACAAAACCCACAACAATGGCGTTCTCGTCATTATTCTCCACGCCGCAGCCCCAACAGCAGCAGCAGCAATCGCTGTTTCAAACTCAACAGGTCCCGCAGCCTTTTCAGCAAAGCAGCTCCTTTTTCTCCCAACAACCACCGCAGCAGCAGCCGCCGCTGTTCCCACAGCCGCAATTTCAGCAGCAGCCACTGTTTCAACAGCCTCAATTTCAGCAGCAGCAGCAGCAGCAACAACAGCAGCAGCAGCAATTGTACTTGTTTACGAACGAGAAGACTCCAGCGAGTTATGGTACCAAGTGGGCGGATCTCCATCCGGATTCCCAGAAAGTTCTTCTGCAAATTGAGTACGTTTTCTGAATTTCTGTGAAGAAATTTTTAGTCTTTTTCTTGATTCGCCTTTGTGATTTTTTGGGGTGTGTGGCTTGATTGGTTACTGAGAAAATGCAGGGAAAGAAAGTGAAATTTTGAGTCTTTTTTGTTGTGTCAAGTAGTATTAAGCAAAATTGCTGCATTAGATTCCTAAAAGCGAATTATTTTTTTAACTATATTTGTTGGTATTTAATTAAGTTCAAAACTTGGGTTTAGTTTGTTTTGAGTTCCATAAGATTTAGTGTATAGTTCACAACTTGGGTTTTCTTTCTTACTCTTATAATTATCGGCTAAGATAACTATTTGTTGCTTGCAGGGAACGGATACTGGGATATAGGGATGAAAGCCAGCGGCTGGATCAGTGTAGTCGCCTCTACGATTCATCAATTTCCAATGATGCTTTTGAGCATGACGCAAGTCGTATTCTCCAGGTTTGTTTCTTGAACCGATCAAATTTTCTAATAGCGATTACTGTTTTTTTTTCTCTGGTTGCAATCTTGTTATTATGAGTTGGTCATTGCAAGCAAACTGCTTTAGTTTTAGTGGATTTAGTACTCTTGTTTATATACTACACTAAATACTGCGGTGCTCAAATTATGATTGATTTGTGACTTCTGCAAGAACATTTAGAGTCCTGGTAATGACAACAGGTGCTATCAAAATTCGCCGATACAGGATTTTCAAATTCTTATGTTATCTTTACAGGAACTTGGGGGTATTGGTACTTCCATGGACCGACAGAAAGCTGTTCTGCACGAGCTGATGGCTATTGTGAAAGATATGTTGCGGAACAGTGAGGTTGCTGTTCGTTCTTTCATGATTCTACGCCCAAGGTTTCTTCATCCAAATGCAGGGGGTACTTCAAATGCTACTGCCCCATCACAAGCTCCTGGAGCAACAGTACCACCAGGTTCAAGTAGTCAACCAACAGCTACTTCTATAGTGCCAGTTTTTGATTTTTACAACGGGATTCCGAGGAAACCATCTCCCTTCCTACAGCAAACAATTGCAAGATTTGAGAAGTATCTTGTTGAGTGTCGCCAGTGGATTGAAGAATTAGAGCAGCTGCTTCTGGACTCAGAGAAGAACTCTGCCAATGATAGATCCCCATTGTTGCAGTCTCTTCCAAAAGTTATGAAAAATGTGCATGATTTTTTTGTTCACGTGGCAGCTAAGGTGAATAAAATGAATGATATTTTGTTTAGTTAACATTATTCATACGGTTATGCAGTAAAATGTACTTCATTATGGATTTTATCAGCTAAAACCTGCACGTATGATTATAATCAATCATATGATGTGTTTTTTTAGGTGGAGAGTATTCATCAATACGTTGTGTCCATGAAAACAGCTTATCTTGTTAACCAGCGACGCCAAGGGGATGGGAATGATCCATTTCTCGAGGCTGATCGGCGGGAAACTGCTAGGCAAGAAGCTGCTGCTAAGAGGGTGCATCCAACTTTGCATTTACCTGCAACTACGCAACCATCAACACATGTTGCTGGGTTGTTTGCCAGTTCAGGAACTCCTGGTACATCAACTGCCCCACAGACATCTGCAGCTACCATTACACCTTCATCTGGGAGTGGACTTTTCAGTACCCCTTCTGCTCCATCTGCTTCCACGTCTTCCTCTCTGTTTGCTACACCACCCACTTCGGGTCCTGCATCTTCTCTTTTTTCAACACCATCTGCTACACCCCAGGCATCACTGTTTAGTTCTTCATCAGCGTTTGGACCTGCTTCAACTCCCTCTCTGTTTTCCAATCCTACTCCAGGCTTTGGTTCTACTACTCCTATTGGAAGTTCATTATTTACTTCAGGTTTCTTCTGATTCTTCTTAAACCTACTTCAGGACTTCTACATTTAATGAAAAAAAATTATTATTCCTTATAATTTTCTAATTTGAGAACAGAAAGATGGTTTTGAGGCATTGAATGCGGTAAAGGGAAATCTCTCTTTATGAAAGTGTATGCTAGAACGAATGCATGCAGAAGTCTTTTGGTATAAAAATTTATGATTTTACATTGTTCCCAAGATTGTCATGGTTCTATTTTTGTGTGCGGAGGTCAAAACTTACCAAGGAGCATTTTGTATGGAATTAGCAGTTGAAATTGCATTATGTATAAGCAGTGTCCAAGACAGCATGTATCTCCATGGTTCGTTATTGTAAATTTATTAGTGGCCACCATATAATTCTCAACTGTGCACTCTGTTTTGAGCTATACGGTTTGGGAGATTCAGTTGTTTGCCCAGTAGTTTATATAGACTGAGGAATTCTTCTGATTGGTACCTATACTTTATTTGCACTTGTTCTCGTTCACATGACATAGACGTAGGTGAGTTGTTTTTAAATATCATTTACAACATAACCATGAAAACTTTGATATAATTCACCATACACAATTATACAATTTTGTTTACCATAAAAGATTCTATAGTGTTGTAACTTGTAAATATGTAAAATTGTACATCTTGTATCTTGACGTAACTCAGTTAACTCTGCTGTTAATAGTTGTTGGCACATATGTGAATCTTTTGTCCTAATTTAGGCTTGATTGACCAATGCTTTGATCACTTTACAGGTAGTGCTGGATCAGGGCTGAATTCTAGCTTTACTTCAACAGTGAGTGAATTTTCTTTCAGCTCTCTCAGTTCAGACACGTTGCACTTGATGTAACTCAAAATTTGCTCCCTAAACAAACATGAGCTTCGAAGTTACGAAGCTAATGCTAATTAAGTTTTTAGTTATTATGTTCATGTACAATAGTTCTATACTGCAGATGGAATTAATTTTCCATCTCTAGTAATATGGTTTACTTGATGCTGCAGTATACATCTGCTGAATATCTTTCTTCTCTGTATTCTAACAATTGCAGAAATCAGCACGGCCGAAAAGTCGGACTGGTGGCCGCCGTTAGCTACAGCTGTTTCAGGGTCATGAAATCTGAAGGAAAGCAGCCAATTATGTGTATTTTAAGTGTCGACATTTGTTCTCTTTGCTCAATGCGCGACTTGCGTGTGGCTTCTTTTGCTGTGGAGTTCATGGATGTCGGTAATTTTCACTGGATCCGTGTCCCAAGAGAATCAAAATTTCGTTTGAAATACTGCTCTGGCATGTCTTCGGCATACTCGGCTCCTTGCTGCAATTGTCTTCTACTGTTGGAAGCTGACAGGCCCTCGCTGTTTTGTGATGTTGTAACGTGAGGTTAGAAAATCCGTCCGGCACACTGTAAAATTTAGGGTAGAATTTAGTTTGCATTTTTTCGTAAATGTGTTGACAAGAAAATTGCAGAGTCTAATCCTTCATTATTGAGAGACATTGTTTACTTGTGGACCTGTGGTGTCAAATGAACACACTCGATTACCCAAACTCATGAGTGAACAAGTTGATATGACCCCCATTGTTCAACAATTTATACCATTATGTATTTGTATCTTGTTTTTTCCATATTTTTGTTGGGATATCAATTCTTCTCGTGAGGATCGTGTAAGCAGCGCGCTTGAGGAATGAGAAAATATACGGACACAACGGTTTCTTAATCTAGGGCTAGAGTGGTGTGCTCCAGCCTCTGCACTTAAGTTCGTATCTCTTTTTTCCTGGTTGATGCAAATTTAGCATGGTTATTCTATTGTTTGTCATAAAGAACTGTAATGTCAAATCGTCTTAGTCTTTTGTTGTATAGAATCAATAAAAAGTTACAAAATAAACAATTTATCATTAATATTTTGTTAATTATAAATAAGTTAATTATGTATTGTGATACTTAAAATTTGCCATTACAGCTGACACTCACTTTAAATGACACTATTTTTTCATATTTTTATATTTTGAAGTAAGTCAATACGGATTCAGACACTGCAATGCAGTGTCTTTTATGATTATGGAATGCAGTGTCTTTTATGATTATGGTTTTATTGGATTTAGACGCTGAGTCGCAGTGTCCGTTTTCTCGGTTTTTTTTTCTTTTTCGCCTACATGCCTTCTATACTTAGCACCTCGTGCTACTCTTAACTTTTGCATTTGAATTCAAACACTACAACGCACTGTTTGTTTACTATTTTTGTTATTTATATTTGGATTCAGACATTATAATGCAGTGTTCGTTTTTTAGTTATGTTTTTTAATTTTGATTTAGACATTGCAATGCAATTTATAGTTCATTTTTTTTTATTTTTAATTTTTTTAATTCAGCCACCGCGTTGAACACTAATGGTGTTGTAGTTTTGGCATTTGGTTGTCATCTGCTGGAGAAAATGACATCTTAGCAAGTTCTAAGACTAGTATAATGAAATTTCTTTAATTATATGGATACCAATAACCAAATCTGACCCGAATCGTATAATCAAACAGGAAAATAAAACTAAAGCCGCTGTCCTACTGCATTATGATACCAATCCAACCCATATAGTTGAATTTCTGTGCGTTGGACATGCACTTTTTTTTAGAATAAATCAAATTTCACGGTTATTTAGAAGAAAAATTTGTGTGGGACTTGATTTGCCACTAGACTTCGCTGAATGGCACTATAATCCACTCAAAACTCGCAACGTGGCAAATCTTAAATATAATCTTTTATCATTATTTTATATTTATAATAATTATAATTATTTTTTAACTAATTAATATTTTATATATATATATATATATATATATATATATATATATATAATGTAATGTTTCCTTTTTTATTTCTTTCCCCATTTTTTTTCTTCCCAAATCCACTCTACTTTGTTTTGCCGTAGGTCTTAGGTCTTTAGTACTCTTTCTCACTTCTTTTTCTCCCAGTTTTGTTTCTTGCTTTCTTTAAAAAAAAATAAGTTCTGCACCCACTCCAATTTTATCATGGAAAGCAACCAAGAATCTGTAAGTTTCTTTTTCTTTCTTTACAATAGTTGCTTTGATCATGTGACATGAATAACCCACATATATAGCTGTATTAGGGTTATTTTCTTTTCTTTTAATTGGGGGTTTTTGGGTTCGGGTGTTTGGTTTTTTATATTTATAATATGAATTAGGGTATCTGCTATGTCTGCTACCTTCTTTATTATGAGTCTTTAATTAATATGTTAGTTTAATCTTTGATTTTTTTTCTTCAATTGATAGGTTGTTGTTGAGGCAATGGAGTTTGAAGAAGATCTGAAAATCGGAATGGTGGTGCATTTAGACGCTGAAACTTTTCAGGTATGCAATGCTTATATTTTGAGGAAAGGGTTCAGTCTTCGTAAAGGGCATATTCGAAGAGATAAATCAAATAATGTTACGCAACGAGATTTTTGGTGTTCCAAGCAAGGGTTTCCATTGTTTAAATACTTATGCAATGACAACATGGTTGATAAACTAACTACTCGAATAGGTTGCAAGGCTTTAATTAGATTTTCAGTAAATCAAGGTGTATGGAAGATTTCACATGTTAATCCAATTCATAATCATGAGCTTGCGAAGCCTGAAGAAAGACAATTTCTAAGATCAAGTAGAAAAATACACGATGCTCATGATGGGGGCCATTACTTATATGGTGGATGTAGGTATAAAGAAAGATTGTCAATTTTTTTTTTGTACAGGAAGAAGTTTGAAACAATGGAAGGAGGAGATGCACAAAGTTTGTTTAATCATTTCAAGGAAAGGCAAGCAAAGGATTCTAAATTTTTCTATTAGATAGAGATGACAGATCAAGGTTAGATTATGATTGCTTTGGAGATGCTTTATGCTTTGATACTAAATTTCGAACTAACAAGTACGATTTGATTTGCATTGTATTTGTTAGAGTTAATCATCATTGGAAGAATGTGCTACTTCGTTGTGCTTTTTTGTTAGACCAAAGCACCGAATTATTTGTTTGGTTTTTTTAAGACATTCTTAGAGTCAATGGGTAATAAACAACCAAAGACTATTTTCACTGATGAAGATCAACCAATGGCAAATGCTATTGAGCAAGTGTTTACGGGGACACGTCATCGGTTGTGTACTTGGCACATCACTCATAATGCTACAAAAAATATTTCTAGCCTTTATGCCAATCCTGAGTTTAGAATACATTTCAACAAGGTGTTTGGTGGTTGTCAAAGTGTACCAGAATTTGAAGCTGCATGGGATTCCATGACTAGTTGGTCCAACCTTCAAACTTATCCATGGCTTAATAAGCTATATAACCTTTGTAATAAGTGGTGTCCTGCTTTTAGCTTAGATACTTTCTCTGCAAAGACGAAATCCAGTCAAAGAGTTGAGAGTACAAATAATGTTTTCCATCAAATGTGTACAAAGACAACAATTATTGTTGAGTTTGTGCTTCACTATGAGAAAAAGCTAGAAGACATGCATTTGACAGAGTTGCAAGAAGATTTTCGCTGCAAACAAGGTACGCCTCGTCTCAAAGTAATTAGTGGAATTTTATATCATGCAGCTGAGGCGTACACCAATAAAATTTTCAAGTTCTTTGAAATTAAGTACATGAGTTGTTTGACAGTAAGGTTAAGAGAAGTCAGTAATGAAGAAGGAGTTACTATATATGAAGCAGTCGAAGAAGGTCATAAAAGAGTGAGCACAATTGAGTTTATCGCTCATACTTCCATGGTTTCCTACTCATGTAAAATGTATGAAGCTAAAGGCATATTGTGTCGTCATGCTTTGAGGGTGTTTCATTTGAAATATCTTACTAGTATACCAACCCAATATATATTAAAGAGACGGACCAAAATGGTCAAAGGATGGATGCTTTTGAGTAGTGATTTAGATGATTCATCACCACAAGAAAATCTGAAGTTTGCCCAATCATTACATCTCAGTCATTTGATGCATAAAGGAAATAGTCTTTTCAGTTTAGCGTCAATGAGTGATTGGGGTGATCATGTTGTTAGTGAAAATTTATCAGAGGCAATGAAGTTGGTTGAAAAAGACATAAAAGCAAAGAAAGCCTTGGATAATGTTAAAAAGAAAAATAGCCTCTCTACTTCCGGTGTTCAAGATGATGATCAACATATATTGGATCCTCCAACCGTGAGAGCTAAAAGGGTAACCAACAAGAGATTGATGAGTGCTTTAGAAAAATCGAAGTGGCAAAAGTTAGATATACCTCGCAAATGTCACCACCTAATACTATAGTTCTTGGTAATACTCATTCAATATGGTACTTTGTACTTTTTATTGTGAATATACTATATTATTATGTAATGAATATATGTACACTTGCAGAGCAACATAATCAAGAGACTATCAATGCTCCATCAAATATGACAACCTCGTATCCATCATTTCATGATTTTTATAATCAGGTTTGTATTGAAACTTATATTTGGGGTTATAAGTCACAATTTGTTATAAATCTAACATTTTGTTTATTGATTTAGGTTAATAGCAGTAGACATCTTGGATAACACAACTTTAGCTCTTCAACTTCAAGAATTCTTAGAAAAAAGGGCAAATGCTGGAAACATAGAGCTTATGGATTGAAGATGAATGAATTGAAGAAACAATGTGGGATTTTTTTTCTTTTTATTTATATAGTCTGGCTGCTTGACAATTAGGCAAAATAACTTTTAGATTCACCTGGGATATCAAGTTTTTTAACAGCTTATGTTTTGATCAAGGTTTTATTTCAAATAGTATTATCTATAGTTCTTAATTATATTTGGTAGAGATGTACTTCCTTGAAAATAGAAAGCTACTATGATCAAAACAAAGTGAAAGATAACAAATATGAAAAAATTGACTTGATAATCTAGAGTGCACTTTTGTGTTTATAGAGAGGAGAGAAATAGTGAGGGAAAAGAAAGGGGAGAGACTACTAAAGACCTAAGACCTACGACAAAACAAAGTGGAGGGGATTTGAGAAGAAAAAAAAAAGGAGAAATAAATAAAAAAGAAAATATTACATTAATATATATAATATATTAATTAGTTAAAAAATAATTATAAAAAATTTAAATATAAAAGAATGATAAATGATTATATTTAAGACTTGCCATGTGCTGAGTTTTGATTGGATTTAGTGCCACTCAGCAAAGTCCAGTGACAAGCCAAGTCCCACACAAGTTTTTTGCGTTATTTGGACCAAATACTTGGTATACATCATGATGAATATGGACCTTTCATTTTAAAGTAGGGGTGTGCTATCAACACATCTATTTTTACTTCTCACAGACTCCTATTACTTTCTGTCCATTAGATCTTTTTCAATTCATCCGATCCGACGACCGAAATTCAAAAAAGTGTGAAAGAAATAAAAAGGGGTGTGTGAATATCACACCCCTTAAAGTACTGAAACCAATATTTGAACCATTTTTTTTCTTGTTTCGATAAATGTTGGTTTCAGTACTTTAAAATGAAAAGGACAGCTAACACAGATCACGTGAATTTTGATAACACATTGGACACTAAGCAATTGTAGAAATTAATGATATATATATATATATATATATATATATATATATATATATATATATATATATATAGAATAAAGTGAATAAAGAAGGGTATATAGTTATTTTCTAGCTAGCTCAAAGCCTTATGCCCGTGTGGCACGCTTCATTGACCTATGCATAATTATTATAAATATTTTATTGATTATTTCTAAAACAAAAATTGGTACATATGGCTAATTAGTAAATATTTTATTGACATTTGACTAAATATCCTTTGTTATAAAAAGTGATTTTGTTCGTTAATTCCACGTCCAAGCTCATTAAATAACAACTATATTGTTACCTATTGTTATTCATTAGGTGGTGCTATTCATACACTATGTTTTACCTTCCATTCTCTTGTTAACTTGTAACCATTGATTTTTATCAATTCATTTGATTTGATGGCCACAAATTGAGAGAAGTGTGTGAAAGACAAAAATAGTTGGATAGATAGCACTACCCTACTAATTATTATAATACGTAAATTGTAGAATAGTATTTGATACAGTAATATCATGTAACGGTGTGACTACCAGTCTGTCATATTCAAGAATCGCATCGAAAGGAAAGCAAAGAAAGAGAGAGAATCTGTGACATTTTTACCCTTGTTCGTGCGTGGACGTGTGTGATTGGACCATGTTTTGGACCCATTGGTTTTTTCCATATTTTTGGACTTGTCTCTTGTCTTCCTTAAGTTGGACCCAATTGGAAACTAAATTGTTTTTAGTTTTGGTTTGGTTGTGATTAGTGGGTTAAAGGGAAAGCACACACACACCCACACTTTTACACGTGCACCCATTTCTATTTTCTGTCTCTCTTTTTCTCGAGACTTCTTCTTCTCTTCACTGCAACCGTACGGATATACATGTATCTCTTGATCTTGGCACAGATCGAGGTTTAAACTACCATCATCGTCTTCCTTGTGACTTAACAAACACAACCATACCTTTGGTTTGGCTTGGAACCCTCGAAAAACCCGAGAGCTCAAATAAGAGTATTGTTCATGCACTCGTGATTGAGGAGATTTTAGGAGATTTCGAGATCATAGTGAGCTTCTAGACATCCTCATGAAGCTCAGGGAGTATCATTGATGTGTTTTGGACATCGGGAAGGTTAGTTTCGAAGGTTGACCGGATTTTACGAGTTTTCTCTAACAAGATTCCGGCGTTGTTGAGGCTTAAAAGTGTTGTTTTGCATATAGGTGAGACCTATCCAGAAGACGAGGACAGCCATGCCAGGCTCGGGGGTTACGAAGCTTCTACATATCAATGAGTGGGCTTTTATTTTCAGTATATATATATATATATATATATATATATATATATATATATATATATATGATTGGTATTTTTTCTCCCAGAAATTACGTTTTTAAATGGTTTTAGAATTGAAATGCCATGTCGAATATCGTTATTGTTATTATGATTTATGCGCCGTGGACGCTCAGGTAAGTTAGGTGAGTATATTGTTAGTGATAGTTGTGTTGATGATGAGATTGAGATATAACTCATATTCCTGCACCCTGGTGTTTGTGCTCCGCCAAAGTAGGGCCTAGCCTACACGTGATCGTTTACCTCCTGCACCGTACGCTCACTTTGGATCCAAGGCAGGTGCCAGCCTGTCGTACAGACCATTATAGGTGGTTCTGACTCATAGGTGACTTGCGATACGTCGCACAGCCTTCATGTGATCGTAGCACTGAGCGTAATATTATACACCTAGCCTGTCGTACAGACCACTATAGGTGGTTCCGACTCGTGTGTAGGATTTGATTGATGAGCTATAGATTCAGCCGTATAGGTCACGTTAGGTGACTCCGGCTGACGTATTGATATTGCCGGCATATTATGCTTTGATTTATCTCACCTGCTTGATGCTTATACTGTTTTGATTGGGTATTTTGACATGGCGTATTCTGACATGGCATATTTGAGATTTGTCGTTTTCCAGCATGATTTGATATATGAGTACATATGATATTTTTTGGGAAAGTATACTGGTTTTATAGAGAGGGGTTACTACTTTGATATTGAAACGGTTTTGGAAAAACTTTGTTTTTGCCCACTCAGGTTTTCTGTTTTGCGCCCCTCCAGGTTTTAGGTAGCGGTGACGTCGGTGGCGAACGAGGCATCAAGACAGTTCTAACAGAGCGCCATCCATGTAGGATTTTCTGGCTATCGTTTATTTAGTTCTTGTTTATTCTGGACTGCACCTAGGATACTTGAACGTTGATGTTGTGTTGTTATGCTTCCGTTTTCATCATTCTTACTCACTTATCCTTATGATGTAAATTATTCAGGTTGTTTTTCGTTTCCTCACATATTTCACTCTAGTTCTTCTGCACAGCGCACATGACTACGTCATTCGCACGTGACGGCCAGCACGCCTCGATTTTGGGTCGGGGTGTGTCAGAATCAAAGCAAAACTTCCTTTCTTTTTCCGTTTTTGTGTTTTGCGTTAAAGCCTTGATTTGAAATGATACAAATGAGCAATTGGCCCTGCTTTGCCATATGTGCACTTATTTCGTCTTTTGAAATAAATTATGTTTTCACATAAAAACCACAAAAAATTTACACATTTAATTGTTATTGTGTGTTTGAAACACAAGTTGGTACATATGTGGCAGAATTTGGATAGTGTTATTTACACTTCTTTTTTACCTCTCATACTTTATTAATTTTTATTTATTAGTCTTCTTAAATTAATTCATCCTGACGATAATTTTTTTTTAAAAAGTGTGGAAAAAATGAATATGTAAACAACATTACCGGCAAAATTTAAGTGAAAGAACACTGTTAAATATCTTGTAAGGTAGACCATCTGCTACGAGATGAACGACATGTATCACAGTCATCACATTGACTCTTCGTGGATGGGGAACTATCGCGTCCATTATTGGTTCCTAATCCAGATTTTGTACAGATTCTATTTTTCCAATAAATTTATGAACGATTGAACGTCCATTTTTGGGCCCCAATTAGTTGATGCACGCCATTGCAAGTGTAACAATTTAAGAGGAAAACTATTAACAAAGACTTCAAAAATTTGAGTTTTAACGAAAAGAACAAAATAAAAGGCAAAGTGAATAGTAATATGATTGACTTTTTAGTATAAAAATATGGTTTTTCATTAAAGTGAACAGTACTGAGAGCTTTTCGTTAAGGTTCCCTTATAATAAAGGGTTGTGATATTCACACACTCTTTTTTACTTCTCACACACTTTTCTAATTTTTGACCATCAGATCAGATAAAATGAAGAAGATCAACGAACATAAATTAAAAGGGGTGTGTGAGAAGTAAAAAGAGATGTGTGGGTAACACATCCCATAATAAAAATATATGATTTGTTTCTTTAAATCTCGTCCGATTATACTATTGTCCACTTAATACAAATTGGTATTGACACGATAAAACTTTGACACATGCCCTAATTAGTTTTGGGATAACACTTGCATTCTCCTACGTGGCGAAGCACATATCTCACTATTTGCGAATAATGTATTTTGATCGAATAAAATCAACGACTAGAATTGTTTAATTTATTAATCTTCATTTGAAAATCATTTCTATGAAAGATTATTTGAATTGGAGATCGTTTAATCATTCAAATGTGTCATATAAACGAATGATTTATCATGAATATGTTACTTGATACCTACAATGTCGGTTTGTTCTATACATTTGAATGACTAAATGGTCTCCAATTAAAATAATTTTTTATATGGGTAATCTACAAATGAAGATTAAGAAATTGAACGGTTTCAATTATGAAATTCGAACTATCAAGATACGTTATTCGTAAGGGGAAAATGAGCTCATTCCCTTGGGGGTGCAAGTATTATCCTTAACTTTGAGTCTAAAAGTGAGAGTGGGTGAATATCAACATTTAAAATTGGGAGCTTTAATGAGGCTTGGGCCAACAAATATTTAACCAAAAATCATCCCAAAATGTTATTTAACCAAAATGGCTCAAAGTTTAATAAAAAAATCATCCAAAACTATTGTCCATAGGCCAAAATTACAAGCCCAACCCACTACAAATGTACACTTCCGTAAATACCCCTAAATGATTCGATATTGTCCTGACTCTTCACCAACCTCAACCTAGCACGAAACTGCCAGAATAACTCCTTGTCTTCCTATCAAATCAAATTTCCCAATTTCAAAAACAACCAAATCAAAGTTCAAATCAAAGTTGAAAAAGGAAGCATTCATCGGAACAAAGCTGCTGAAACAAGTTCAAAGAAGTTTAATGACATAAACCGGCGAAAAAGTGTCTGAAAAAAAAAGAACCAAAACATAAAACTGTTTTTTGGAGAACCCAAAACATAACACGGTTTCTGGAAAAAAAAAGATACAATATTTGTTTTGTCTGTGCACAAACAAATATTGTATCTGAAAAAAAAACCAAAATTAAAATATAGTGACTTAAATTCCAGAAATAGTGACTTAGATTCCAGATAAACTGTTTCTTTTCTTTCATACATCACTTGATTATATTTAAGAAATAGAATGCTTATTTTGCTTTAAATCCAGATACAATGAATTTTACTATTTCTTTTCTAACTTGCCGTTGACTCACTACTTAGCCTACGTGGCACGCATGCCGAATAATTAATAAGCTAACTATGTCCTTCAAATGTGTGTAGGGCGTGCCAACTTGTCGGCCGAGTTCGACCGGGGAGTAAAAATGCTGATGTGCTGCGTTGATGCGCGCTGCTGACTTCTGTGTCTTGCGACTGCGACCGAGGAAGGAACACGTCTCAACCTCTGGATTCTTAAGCCTGAAGACAAGGCTACTAATTACGAAGTTCACAAGTCGTCGTCGTTGGCTTCGGTCATGGTGACAGTATTCCTCAGAGTAAACTCATGCTAAATTGACACCAAAGTGTACGGGCACATATACTGAAAGCAGATGAAGATTTTGATGGTGAACGTGGTTCGGCCGTCCGAGTGCCGAACTCTAAACGTCACTTGTGAGTATGCGATCATAAAATAACTCGACGTTTGATACACTGAGCCTGTCAATCAGTAACACCTCACTTCGCCGAGAAGGCTGATGAGATGATCTCTGTCGACATGGATCAAAAAATCCTTGTCGACCGAGACTTGGGTATATAACCAGTTGACCTCGACGTAGTGCTGTTTATCCAAACTGAAGATGCTTCCAAGGACGGCTGATTCTACGGTAATAATGCTGTTTATCTAAACTGAAGGTGTCACCAGTTGCCTTCACAGTGCTGTTTATCCAAACTGAAGATGTGAAGGATGAAAAAGAAAATAAAAATCTCAAAGGTGTTGAGAGGTTTCGCGTAGAGCGAGAATTTGCGCAGGGCAGATTTGTGTGTTGAGTTGGAGGTCCTTTTCCCATTGCCATTACATCTATATTTATAGTAGCTGAACTTCCTCCGATCGAATCATAACCTTACCCGGACTAGGACTTCCTACCTCTATCAAACTTTATCTCGGCCACTTCTTCTTTCATTAGGACTTTGAACCTGGCCCCTTTATCAGGCCACATCCATATCTTCGCATTTCCATCCCGCCGAGACTCCTTGCTGTATTAGGACTTCACTTCTTTATCCATTTAACCTTAGGACTTCACCCTCTTTATCTCTATCTGGACAACTCCTTTTCCTAATAGAACTCGGCCATCCCCAGTTAGTCAGCCCACAAACTGAATATCCCATAGCACATTTCCGACTAAGCCTCTATGCCGAGAAAAACTTCACGCTCGGCCCAAACCGTTATTTTGTGCCCAAACATTGCCCTCTCTTCTGAGGTCGTTGGCCTCGGTTGAGCCTCGGCCTTCAAGAAGCAAAACCACTTTACTCACCTTAAAACACTCAATCATGCGTATTTATGAAGCATGATCGCATGTCTTTATTCTCATTAACTCACTGCCACGTGGCAACACCCTAGCATTCTCAGCAGCCCTAATGATGTTTCTCGAAACACGCGGCCACTAAAATGTTTCTCCATTATTGTTCGCCACCACACGTAATTATGCATTTTCAATTTGTGAGACGTTCGGTCTTTTCACCTAGATTCCCTCAAATATTCGTAATGATTGGCGCATTTCCCGGTTGTTCTTATCTCAAATTTTGAAAATCAAATGTTTGATCTTCCCACCAAGACATCTATAAATACCCAGTCCTCTTTCAATCGCACTCTTATGCTTTCAAAACTTCTGAATTTCCTTCCAGCTTGCTTTTCAAAAACCCAGAACCCCTTCAAGCTTTCTGCTATAAATCCTTCTAGTTTCCATCTAAAAATCCTCTAAATTTTCCCCCAGAAACTTCCAGAATTTCTCTAATAGCCCCCTTCATCTCCCAGATTTCTGAAGAATGCAACAAGTGCAAGAACATCAGTGACCGATTTTCCATCAAGACTATGCGCTTCGAGAGCGACATGAGTGTTACCCACCAGATTTTCGGACCACTCTTCAGGGACGTGGTTCTTCCATCCATCACCAACCTCTGCAAGGACCACTACTTATCACCCTTGCTGCAAGGGTTTGAATGGTCAAAGTGGGATTCGGCCAAGCTCCAAGGCTCCTAGCCCTCGACCACCGCAACATGGGCAACCTGGGTTGCCCGAATGGAGAAGTTCTTCGGCGAGCAATGGAAGACTCTTGGCATCTACGATGCCATTAGACTTTCATCCATGGAAATCACCATAAATAAGGAGCTACTCATGGCGGCCTTGAGTTTCTGGTGCTCGACCACCAACACCATGGTTCTCCCACTCGGCTCTGCTGGCCCCATCGTCCTCGATGTTACCACCATCTTAGGGACTTCCCATTCTCGCATCCCAATCGACGTTGCCCTCCTTGGGCATTTGTTAAAACTGGACCTGAAGACGCTCTTCGACGTATGGGCCATTGAATCCCTAAGACAAGAAGATCACGAGCCTTCAAAAGAAGAAGTCCAGAAACAGCACAATTTTTTTTTCAACTACAACACCCTTATCTACCACTTTGCTGGTCAAGAGGAGGAAAACCTTTGGAGGGGAGAACACGAGGCTTTCCTTTTCTATTGGTACAACAAATTCATTTGTTGTACCAAATCAAACAAATGCCTGGTCGAGAACATGCCAGTGGCCGAGGCCTTGACCAGCAGTCGCAACTTGGTACTCAGCCCGACCATTCTTGCCAACTTGTTTCGCTGCTTGGCCGAGGCGACCCTTCACAAGATTGACCCGCACCAGAATGGACCCCTATAGGTGTTCTAGCTCTGGCGGCAAGTTTACTTCGCCACCCTACGACCAGAGAATGCCCACTTTCCTCCTTCTGAAGCCCTAGGCCTTCAGCGGGCTTCTCAACCGGAGCCTCTTCACTGGGCTGAAGAAGTTTTCAAATACTTCTTCGGTCTCGATGCCTTCTCTGACGATGAATTACTGATCTGTCGTCGTCAAGAGTACCTCAAATCGATCCAGCTCCCGACATCATCATGGAGTGAGGATGATGATGCCGCCATTCGCCAAGCCTGGGGGTCGTTCGTGTTTTCTCGTGACCTTCCCCTTGGATGTGACGCTCTCTGAGCGAGCTGGGAAGTCTACCACCCTAACTTCATTGCTCAGCAGCTTGGCTACGTCCAAGGTTCTCTGGTGCCTCTTCTTTCTTCTCGCTCCCTCCTAAGCCAAGGACGCCTCTTCGGCTCTCTTGAGAAGGAGTGCAAAGACGCCGAGAAGGACTTTAAGAGCGGTGCAGGAAGTATTGTCTTCGACCGACCGTCCCTGAAACCCTCTCCACCGACATTTTTGGTGATTGGTGGGAGGGATTCACCAAGGATTTCTTCGGTGCGTCGATCGAAGACGTCGTCAGCAAGATCTTTGGTGACAGACCCATGAGAACTTCTACCCTCCACATCAAAGAAACCCTCAAAGGTATATCTCTCAAAACCTCTCATTTAAACACTTAAAACTTAGCTCCATCTAACCTACTTTTATTTATCCAGGCGGTTGTGTGCCAAAGCCGACAAATGTGACTGCTGTGGCTGCGACCAAGAAGAAACCCGTCATCCCTTCCAAAAAGGTCGCGGTCTTTGTGGCGGCCTTGCAGAAGAAGCGGCCGACCTCGGAGGTCGAGACGGCTGGTGAATCTCACTTCCCCCAAAAGCGCGTCAAGCAATTGACGAAGAAAAGGGAACAGGAGATTCATGTCATCTCTAACTAGACGACAGAAGCAACTCCCCCTACTCCTGTCGTATAGGCTTTAGCGGTGAAGCAGTCAGCCCCAACCGGTCCAGGAATCAAAATCCGCCCTGCTAAGCTGGCCCTCACCATTCGACCTGTTCCTCAAGCCGAGGATCTAAAAGCTCAAGAAGCGTCCGCTGTACCGATGTTGGAAAAGGCAGCTTCTCCGGCTTGGAAGTCTCGCCCTAAACATCTAAAATCGGTCATTTTGGAAGAGGTATACCCATGTCTTTGGTAAACCTTCATGCTTTTTATTGAATTTACCAATACTAATCAACTTCTGTTTTAGGGTGATGAGTGTGACGAGACTCCATTGTCGAGTTATCCTTGGCATTCTTTTCCTAATCCTCCTCCAGTGGCCGAAGATATTCCGGTTGATTCTCCTGTGGTGGATAGAGGAAAGAAGGCCCTTACCGAGCCCGAAGCGTCGACAAAATCACCGGTTCATCCACAAGATGAGGGCTTTGTGATCCCACCTTAAGAAGCCACTTCGACCTTTGTAAGGTCATGTCGCTCCTCCCTTTTATGCCTATCTTCTGCCTTAGGGTTCTTGACCTTGTTCGAAATTTACCCTAATCAATTCTTTGTGTGCAGCCCTCCTGGCAAGTTGAGCTTGACGCCCTGCTCTCCACTACTTCTGGCGTGGCTGGCTCTTCTGCTTCCTCGACTAAGCCTGCCTTTGCCGCTGCTGAATCTCCTGCTTTCGCTCGACTGCAAAACCTCATTTCTCTCTCGACCTCAGAAATCCTAAAGCGCAACGGTCTCGACTTTGTTGGCGACTGCTTGAACGCTCTTGCTTCTGACGGTCAATTAGACAATGAAACCATTGTTCAATTGTCTTCTGTCTTAAAGAAAACTCGAGAATTCTTCCCTATTTTCGAGAGGGCTCTTCGAGCAAAAGATGACCTAAAATCTGCAAAGGCCGTGCAAGGAGCCATTCGACCAGAGCTTGAGACAATAAAGGAGCAGAAATTGGAACTGGCCGCCCTTGATGACTAGATCGCAGAGCTCAATCGTCGAAGGTTGGCCATTGGTTCCGCTCTTGAAGCGAACTTTGAGGCCAACAAGGCCAAGTTGACAGAGTTTGCAGCCGACGCGAAGCGGATTGCGCAGATGAAGTTGGAGAAAAGGATGTGCCAAACCGAAGTCACACTGGGCAAAGTGAGGTGGCTGGAACTTAAGGCTGCTCTTGAAGCCTATCTCCCTTCGAGAACTTGTTGATTAACCAAGGCCGGGTATAATTATCGTATTACGGGTATCGCCCGGTCTATCTTGCCCCCATGAGTTGCGCGTTGGAGGCTATTTGGGCCAACTTGTCTGCATCAGAATTATAGACTCAAGAAATATGTATGAACGTAGTGCATTTGAAGGACTCGGCCAAATAGCTGGCGACCATGTGATAGGGAGCCGGAGTGCAACTCATGCAACGAAAAGTGCCATTGAGTTGGTTAATCACCAGTTCTGAGTCACTGAGGACAAGGGCGCGAGGTGCCCGTAAGTCGTGAAAGATACTGAGACCGATGATGAGGGCCTCATACTCGGCCTAGTTGTTTGAACAGTCGAAGTCTAGCTTTAGAAAGAAATACCACCGACGGTGTTCTGGAAACTGAATGACTATTCTAACCCTAGCCGAAATGGAAGTACTTGAACCATCAAAGTACATTGTCTAATAATTGTCTCGAGTTTCCATCATGCCGATTTCGACGTCGTTGCCCCCAAAGTCGTATGGGGAAGGGTGCTGGGCTAAGAAATCGGCCAGTGCTTGGCATTTGACAGCCTTCGCAAACTGAACTTAGACAGCGCCATGGTCCACTTCCCAATTCGACCTTTGACAATTGGCCGAGTGGGCATATAACGGATGACATTGGTTTAGGCAATGACTTGAGTGATGGATGGGAGCATATAATGCCTGAGTTTAGATGCGGCGAAAAACAAAGCTAAGCAGAGTTTTTCGACGGCCGAATAGTTGATCTCAAGAGCATTAAGGTTGCGGCTAAGGTAAAAGATAGCCTGCTCACGCCCAGCATCATTGTCTTATGCTAGAAGACAGTCGATGGACTATTCGGCTGCAGAGATATACAACTTAAGAGGTCTGCCTCGTCGAGGGGGGACAAGGACATGTGGGGTTGAAAGATCCACCTTGATCTGTGTGAAGGCCTCATGATGCTCAATGCGCCACTCAAACTTGTCAGAGTCCTTGAACTTTAGCAGCGTGGAAAAGGCTAGAATTTTCCCTGCCGAATTCGCAATGAATCGGCGGAGAAAGTTAATCTTGCCGAACAACGACTGTAATTGGTTTTTGGTTGTCGGAGGCGGCGCATTAATGATTGCTTGAGCCTTGTTCTTGTCGACTTCCATACCCCGGTGATGTACCAAGAAACCTAAGAAATTGCCGACAAATACGCCGAAAACATACTTAGCAGGGTTCATTTTGAGGTTATGCCAGCGCATGTGTAAGAAAGCTTGGCGTAGGTCTTTTAAGTGTGTCTGTTGACGTTTCGACTTTACTACAACATCGTCAATGTATACTTCGACTGTAGTCCCAATTAGATCGTGGAAAATAGCGTTCATCATTCGTTGGTACGTGGTGCCGGCATAATGACCCACTCGTATATGCCGAGTGCCCCCGAGCATCAAAAAGCAATTTTGCGAACATCAGCCTCGGCGATGAAAATCTGGTTATAACCAGCATGTCCATCCATAAAGGATAAAATTTCGTGGCTTGCTGCTGCATCGATTAATAGATCCGAAATCGGCATCGTATATTCATCTTTGGGAGTCGCCAGATTTAGATTTTGAAAATCGATACAAATTCGCAAAGCACCATTTTTCTTTAGAACTGGGACGATATTCGCCAAGCATTCGACGTATCGAGCTGTACGAATGAAACCGGCATTTAAGAGTCGAACAATCTCGTATTTTATGCCGAGTTGCACTTCGGTCGAGAATCGTCGAGGTGGTTATCGAAATGGTTTGCATCCAGGCTTAATGCGCAACTCATGTTCAACGAGTTTTCGATCTAAACTAGGCATCTCATGGTAACTCCAAGAAAAACAATCTTTAAATTCCTTGAGTAAATTACAAAGCTCGTTTTTCATAGGTTGGGGTAACAAAGCACTAATAAATAAAGGTCGTGGATCTTTGGCCATCCCAACATTTTTGTTCTAAAGGGTCCTTGACTTGAGGTGGACTATCTTAGAGTTCGGCTGGTGCAGCCTGAACTTTATCCAACGATAGAGCTAGGTCATTGTCTCATTCGGCCAGGAATTCAATTAGATTCACACCCGAATTTGGTTGTTTGGAAACAACGTACTAATGGGCCAGCAGTCGTTCCATGGTTGATGAAACCGCGGTCTGGTGCCTTTCTTGGCTGGTGTCAGTCATCGGTATCGGTGAGTAGGTTGGTCAATCCGAGTCTCGCTGAATCCTGTTGTACAGTCTCAGCCGCAACCTCAATGGCCTTTTGCATTGAAATCTGAGTCGGCCGTCCTTCCTCATTGAAGCCTTGAAGGGTGATGTAGCCGATGTGATCATCATAGTAACGGGCCTGAATCATGTTAGCCTCAAACGGCTAGTTATCGGCCGGATGGACTACGAACGATTTTCTGTCTCAGAAAACAAGGACTTGGTATAATGATGACGGAATGCAGCTGCTCTGATGAATCCAATTGCGACCGAGTAGTGCGTTGTACTCGGTCTTTGAGTCCACTATGAAGAACACGGTCATATGGTTACAGCCGGCGACGATCACCTCTAGAGGAAGCACTCATTTCTTCTGGGATTTGTCACCCACGAAGCTGCTTGATTGAATTTATAACGCACCACAAAAGTAGCACGCAATAATCCTATTGATTTTCCTTATTAACACTAAAATTTGTCGATTGTAGTATATGAAAATAAGGGTCTTTCCCGCAGAAGATTGTTTGATCCAATTGCTTAAAGAAAATGTCACAAAAATTGGGTGGCTGTCTCCACTGACCAGCCACCAAAAAATAATTATTAGACCGACTTACACTTATCCAAATGCAACGAAATTTTATACACAGAAACTAGACACACCGAGCTATGCTCACACAAAGTTTTGGGATTTTTGGAGTTGATTTGCTATTTAAATTAAATCGGACAAAACAGTACAGAAACAAATTTTAAATAATGCCAATAAATTTTAATTCACAACTTAAGAAAAACGAGTTAGGGGAAATGTTATCCACCACCAAATAATTATGCAAATGTGTTATGTTTCATTCAAATTCCTTTTATTTCCGGATGAAGATGCTCAAGTTGGCTCAATGTTAGAACTCAACCTATTACTCTTTCTTACGTAGTATGTTAAGAGAATGGCGTTTTCAACTTAACTTAGTCCCTAGCATGCAATCTAGAATGGCGTGTTCATAGATTTAACAAGTAGAAATCATTAAGAATGAAAAGAGTTTGAGACATCACAAGGCATCGTAAGTACTGGCGTTGTCTTACTTATCCTAGAAATCGATTCACATGTTAACCACAATTAACAAGCGCTACTCTAGAATATATGTAGGTCCTCATTTGACAAGGGCAGGCACACATATATTCATAGCATTAAAATCCTTAATATGCTTACTAAGTATGCATCCAAAGAAACACATCAAGAATTTATCAATGACATAAGTAGTGAATCAATTTTCATCTGTTTATAAAATTCATTCAAACAAAATATCACAACACATTCACAATCATATTCGGGGCTTCAAAACAGCCCCTAACTACTAAAAATTAGTTACACATTATTATCAAATTAAAACAAAAATAAAACATAAGTTGAGAAAATAGAACCAAATGAGGAATTTCTTCCTCTCCACCGTGAGCTTTTCTGGCACTTAATTTCCGAGCTGCTGTGCTGCTTGCGTTCTGCTTCCTGTTTGACTGCCCCGTAGCTGCTCTCCACCCTCCTTTTCTTGTCCGTGTAATTGCTGCCCCCCTTTTCTTATTTTCTTTCTCTGACTTTTCTTCTCAAAACCCTTGGAATCTGCTGACTGCTACCTAGCTCTCTGCACTTATTGTTGATTGCCCCGTAGCTCTCGTTTCTAATTGGCAGCTATCTCCCTTTTTCACCGTTTTTTCTCCTTCTTCTATTCAAACTATTATTTTTTATTTCCTTTGCGCCTCCAGGCCCCCAGGCCTTTCTTGGATGCTCTCTTTCTGTCAAATATCTGCCAGCTTCCTATTCTCCAATCATTCTGTTTGCCCCTTTTATGTTTTTTTTTTATATTTTTATTTAGTTTCTCTTCGTGATACTCCCCCGAGGAGCATCTCTGATCTTTTTGACTCTTCTGACTCCAGCTGCCATCTTCGGATTCTTTTCTGTTTTCTTAGTGCTTCACCGAAAGCACATATCTTACTTGGCTGCCATCAAAACACAACATATTATATTAATATATATAAATATATATATAAATATAAATTAACATATAAATATAAATATAATATAAATATATATATTTTTCTTAACTAGATAAATCTTATAAAAACATAAAAATAACGAAATTAGTTCAAAGTATAACGAACTAACTAAGAAAAGACGAGTGAATTTGATATAAAAATATGTATAAATATGATCCGATCAAATACCCCCACACTTAGCTTTTGCTAGTCCTCGAGCAAAACAAAGAAAACAGAAGAAGTAATAACATGAAAAACATTAGCTTCCCCCTATTTGACCCTCATAGAATTTAATTCGAGAACACAATTCAACAAGAACCATAGCTAGCACCAAACAAGCTAATCCAAGTCCATCTTCCTAATTCAAATATTAGCAGTAATCTTTAAATCATCCTTGAAGTGTAGTGTGTGAGATAGCCATGCTAATGCAATTTCAAGTTTTTATTTTTAAAATCATCATATGCAAACTAGCAACATTCTAACGGGATATGCACTCAATCACACATGTGTTTAGTTTTAATGTGTTTCGCTCAAAGAAACAAATGTGAAAGTTCTACCATAAGCTTGCATAAAGATCACTTCTCCACAATCATAATTGCAAAACTTGAATCAAGAGGACTTTTATTGTATGTAATGAGGCTTAGGGAGATGGTTATTGAAATGAAAGAATAGGAAAACAAAAGTTCCAAGCTACATTGCAAGCAATTCCTTTGTTGAGATTTATAAGAACTCAAGTTTTCCAGCGATTCTTCAGATACCTCCAATCACACCCTTAAACTGAAACTTTAAAAACTTTTTATTTTCTTTGTATACAATCTTTCTTTTTTCTTTTTCTTCTCTTATTTTTCATTTTTTTTTTCTTTTCAATTATAGCACACATAACTAAATACAAACATGAAATACCCCACACTTATTCTTTTGCCAAACTCCTTCCAAGTACTTTACAAACATTTCTCATAAGACAATCTCACATTACTCGCTTGGAAAGGGTAAGGAAACATGGTTTGAGGTATAAGGGTAGACATATCTGGTGATAAGAAATAAAAGGCTCACATAACGGCTCAAATTGGCAATCTAATGATATCATTTTTTTTTTCTTTGGGAAATATGGTTATTTGGGCCATGGTGGTGAACCTAATGCCTCTATCATTTTCAAGTTCATGCAATCAATGACAAATATTTCAAAAGATCGTTACGCAAGTTCTAGAGATGCATCTCACATAAGTTCATCATACATGAAAGAATAGGAGTGTATGAAAAATGCACACACTTTCAATAGGCTCAAAAACTCACATAGGATGTATATGGTTGCTAAATTCACATATGAAGCTTTAATTCATGCTTTAGTTTCACATCAACACGGCTATGTGCATTTGGTTCTTTCAAGAATAATCAAACATGTACAATACTAACAAGAGAATAAGGAATTTCACATAACACATGTTAACTAAGTTCTTGATAATCATGGTTCAAATTCAATCCAGTTATATCATTGGGTCGGGAAACTAATAAAAATCTAATTTAAAACAATAAGGAAAACAAGACAATATTTTTGGATTTTTTTTTAAAATTTTTCCGAAAAAAATTAAATAAAACAAAACTAATTAAGAAAACAAAAAGCAATAACATGGAAACAAATGAAACCAGTTCAAAGTCGAAGGTACAAAAATTTTCAATTTGGTCATTTTTTATACTTGATACCCCCACACTTAAACTAGACATTGTCCCCAATGTCATAAAACAAAAATATGCAAATAAAAATAAAATGAATAAATAATACGAAACAAAATAAAGAAAAAGGACTGAAAACTTCTCTAATTTGCAGAAAACCAAGCGATGACCCTCAAGCGTAAATTTTGCAATCAACCTCAAGGGTGGAAATATTCAAACGTTCCTGCAAAGAAAAGAAATAAATCAGTTAAGCACGCAAAAAAAAATATAGAAAAATGCAAACGAAAAATAAAAATTGAAAATAAAAGATAATGAAAAGAACTAATAGGCGATCATTGGTCGTCTTTGTTGATTTTCCACAGCTTTCATCTTGAACTGGATGGGCCTTCTTCTTGCAAGTGATCCTCGGCTTAGTTGAGGATGAATCAGCACGTTGTCTCCACATGCTTCAAGTAGTCCGGTCTCCACGCAGGTGTGACATCTTCTTGAACTCTTGGATCATCTCAGACTCTGCCTTCATCTGGATGCACCTCAGACTCCTCCTGCTTTGTCTGTGAGGTACTTTTGTTTTTGAAGAAGTACCTCAACACAGATTTATTTTTGAAGTGGGCTGGGAGGGGTCTGAGATGAGTACTCGAGAGCAAGACTAGGTAAGCAATCAGGATCTCACTTTCTCCACGTTCCTCAGATGAAGGAGAGGAGAAAGCATGATATGAGATACTTTTGCTTTTAACCTTTTTGATATGAAATACTTTTGCTCTGGATGATTTGTTTTCTGGGGTATTCCAAGGGATGAAGAACACTGAGTAACTCGAAAGCTTTCTTTGGGAAGACATTATCGGAGATGAAGAGAGGTTGAGATGAAGAGAGGTTGAGAGGGTGTGAAGGTGTGCCCTTGATGTGGAAGGCGAATGTCGAGACTTATAGAAATTTTTCTTCCTCAACCGGAACTATTCCCTCACTATTTGTCGGCAGCCGGTGGATGGATGAACAGTGCCCGTTACGCGCTTTCTGACAAAGCGTTCGTAATTTCCGCGAAGCTGACTGCGCATGCGACGAGTGACGACAAACTGGAATGATGATCTTTTGAAAACCGGGGTTCAAATCCGGGTTCGGCTCGTGGTTTTCGCAACGCTCCAAGCCGCATGTGACGCAGGTGACGACAAACTCGAAAAGCTGAGCGCCTCGTGATGCCTGAGTCACGCCCAGCTTTTGATAAAGGATTCCGGCATTTGAGAAAGGTGTCTGGCTATTTCGATTTGCGCGAGGACCCGTCTTCAACCTCAGAGGAGCGCCTCTCTTTGATTTGCTTCTTTTTATAGAGGCGCTAATTCTGCTTCACATCACACTTGAACTCCCTTCCTCAAACACTTCTGCACTCATACTCATTCCGCTCTCTTCTTGCACTTCTTAATCTTTTAATCTTTCCGATCTCTTCTTCCGCTTCAGCAATCTTAATTTTTCCGAACTCTTTTCTTCCTCAACCCCCTCTAAAAATGTCTTGCCCTTCCGACCGTCGCCTAAACTTGAATGTCGGGGAAGACGATGACTCGTCTGCTCCGAACAACATTTGGAATCCGTCTTTTATATCCCCCAATGGTCCTCTTACAGTCGGGGACACAATGATGAGGAACGATATAACCGCTACGGTGGTTGCTAGGAATCTGCTGACTCCTAGAGACAATAGGATGCTATCCATGCGGTCAGACGAGTTGGCCGTTCAGGACTCCCTTGCCCTCAGCGTCCAAAGTGCAGGCTCAGTTTCAAACATGGGCCAGCGCCTGCTTGCCCGGTCTCGTCAAGTGGAGTCGCTGATGGCGGAAGTGGTCAGTCTTCGGCAAGAGGTCAGAGGACTCAGGCACGAGAACAAGGAGTTGCACATGCTTGCAACTAGTTACTCGACCAGCATGAAGAGGAAGCTGGACCAGCTGCAGGAGTCGGACGGTCGGATCCAGAGTGATCATGAAAGGTTCATGGCGCTACTCCCGAGGTTTATGTTGCCTTCGTCCTCTGGAGTTGCACCAAGTGTTCCGGCTCCGGAGATTCCAACTCTGGCTCTTCGTCTTCCCGGAGCTCCGTCGACCTCTGAGGCGCCACCTAACCAATAACCAATGATTGCTATTAGTTTTTCGTATTATTGTAATTTTTTTTTTTTAAGTTTATTTTAAGCAAAATAAAATATGTAAATTAAAATATGTAAATTAATGCAAAAAGGCTTTGTTTATCCGCACTAAAAATAAACATTGCCCTTAATTTATTTAAACTCAAACTAAATAAAAATCAACCAAATAACAAAATTAACTAAGCAAAACAAAATGAAAGTAAAAGCAATAAAGAAGAAGGTTAAGAAATGCAAATCTGGTTGCTTGGGTTGCCTCCCAAGAAGCGCTTGATTTAACGTCTTTAGCCGGACGGTACCAAGAGTGATCATTCAAGGGGCTCTGGTTCTTGAAGGACTACAACCTCCACATCATGCTCTGCAAAAGACTCGTAATATGGCTTAGGTCTATGCCCATTCACTTTGAACACGTTTCCCGTCTTCATACTTTGGATTTCCACTGCACCATGAGGAAAAATATTAATTACAACAAATGGACCAACCCATCGAGAACGAAGTTTACCTGGAAATAACCGAAGGCGAGAATTAAACAGAAGAACTTTCTGTCCAATGACAAAGTTCTTCCTTAAGATCATCTTATCATGAAACGCCTTTGATTTCTCTTTGTATATTCGACTCGACTCGTATGCATCATTCCGGATTTCATCCAGCTCATTCAATTGCAGCTTCCTTTGCTTTCCAGCAACACTCATGTCCATATTGTAAGCTTTGATCGCCCAATAAGCTTTGTGTTCCAATTCTACTGGAAGACGGCATGGTTTCCCATAAACTAACCGAAATGGTGACATTCCAATAGGAGTCTTATAGGCAGTTCTGTAAGCCCATAACGCATCGTTCAAGCGCATGCTCCAATCTTTCCTACTCGGGCTAACAGTTTTCTCCAAAATTTGCTTCACCTCGCGATTTGATACTTCTGCTTGACCACTAGTTTGTGGATGATAAGGTGTAGACACCTTATGTGTGACATTGTACTTTCTCAGCAACGCTTCAAAAGTTCTGTTGCAGAAATGACTCCCTCCATCACTGATGATTGCTCTAGGTATTCCAAATCTTGTAAAGATGTTAGTCTTAATAAAATCTGAAACAACTTTAGAGTCATTAGTTTTGGTGGCTTTCGCTTCCACCCATTTTGAAACATAATCCACAGCCAATAAAATATAAAGAAAACCATTTGAAGATGGAAAAGGTCCCATGAAATCAATGCCCCACACATCAAAAATCTCAATAATCAAAATAGGTGTTTGTGGCATTTGATTTCTCGGGCCCAAGTTACCTGTTCGTTGACAACGATCACATGTTGCACAAAACTCATACGCATCCTTAAACAAACTAGGCCAATAAAAACCACTTTCTAACACCTTAAGTGCTGTCCTCTTTGCTCCAAAATGGCCGCCACATGCATAAGAATGACAAAAAGTCAGAATAGATTTAAACTCAGATTCGGGTACACACTTTCTAATCAACTGATCAGGGCAATATTTCCACAAGTATGGATCGTCCCACTCGTAGTATTTGGCGGTTTTGACAAGCTTATCTTTCTGAGCACATGTCAAATCATCCGGAATCCTTTTAGTCACCTTGTAATTGATAATATCTGCATACCAAGGGTTAGTGGCATTCAATGAAAACAATTGCTCATCCGGAAAACTCTCACGTAAAGGGATGAAATCTTCCTCTGTGTTTGAATGTGCAAGTCTGCTAAGATGATCTGCTACAACATTCTCACTCCCTTTCTTATCCTTGATTTCCAAGTCAAACTCTTGAAGCAGAAGTATCCATCGAATGAGTCGCGGTTTTGCCTCTTTTTTTGTGAGTAGATACTTTAATGCTGCATGGTCAGAAAACACAATAATTTTAGTCCCAATCAGATAAGATCGAAATTTCTCTAAAGCGAATACAACAGCTAAAAGCTCATTCTCTGTTGTTGAATAATTCAATTGTGCATCATTAAGTGTCCGAGATGCATAATAAATGACATGTGGCACTTTGTTGACTCGTTGTCCGAGAACTGCACCGACAGCATAGTCTGAAGCATCGCACATCAACTCAAAAGGTAAACTCCAATTTGGTGGCATGATCACAGGAGCCGTGGATAACAACTCCTTCAGCTTGTTGAATGCTACCACACACTCTTCATTCACATCAAATGACACATCCTTTTGAAGCAAACGACACAACGGTCTAGAAATCTTTGAGAAATCCTTCATAAACCTGCGATAAAAACCTGCATGTCCCAGAAAAGAACGAACCTCCCTGACAGTAGTAGGGAGAGGCAAGGAACTAACAAGTTCTGCTTTAGACTTATCCACTTCAATTCCCTTTTCAGATATGATATGCCCTAGAACTAATCCATGAGAAACCATGAAATGACATTTTTCCCAATTTAAGACCAGATTAGTTTCTTGGCAACGTTTTAAAACTAGGGACAGATTATGTAGACATGCATCAAAAGAATCACCATAAACAGAAAAATCATCCATGAACACTTCAATTATTTTCTCAATCATATCAGAAAAGATACTCACCATACACCTTTGAAATGTGGCAGGTGCGTTGCAAAGTCCAAACGGCATCCTTCGATATGCAAATGTACCAAATGGACACGTGAAAGTCGTCTTTTCTTGATCCTCGGGAGCAACTGCAATTTGATTATATCCAGAGTAGCCATCAAGAAAACAATAATGAGAATGACCAGCTAACCTTTCCAACATTTGATCAATGAATGGGACTGGAAAGTGATCCTTGCGTGTGGTGTTGTTTATCTTCCGATAGTCTGTACAAACTCTCCAACTGTTTTGCACACGTGTAGGCACTAGCTCATTAGCTTCATTCTTAACGACTGTGACTCCTGATCGCTTTGGAACTACATGAACATGGCTCACCCACTTGCTGTCTGAAATAGGATATATGATGCCAACATCAAGAAGTTTGATAACCTCTTTCTTGACGACCTCCATCATGAGGGGATTTAAACGACGTTGAGCTTCCCTTGTTGGTTTTGCACCTTCCTCCAACAGAATCTTATGCATACATGTAGCTGGATTTATACCTTTGATATCTGTAATGCTCCAAGCTATGGCAGTTTTGTGATCCTTCAGTACCCGGATCAGTTTATCCACCTCCTCTTCTGTGAGTTGTGATGATATGATGACTGGTAATGTTTCATCCTCTCCCAAAAATGCATACTTCAAATAATCAGGAATCGATTTAAGCTCCAATTTAGGTGCCTGAATCACAGAAGGAAGATTTTTTTCGTTAGAAATAGGAAGAGAAATAAAATAGGCAGAAGACTTACCGCAAATTGGTGAAAGAGACTCAAGATGTGCCATGGTCTGAATTAATTCTTCTTCACTATGCTCACAAGTATTAAGCTTTTCATGTGTAATGCTATGCACTAACACCTTTTCTAAATTATCTTGTCCCACATTTTCATTAAAACAATCCTGCACAAAATAGTCAAATGCATCAATAGAAGAACAAGATTCAAAATCATTAGGGTACCTCATAGCATCAAAGATTCTGAATTTGACGACTTCCCCATCAATTTCCATGGTCAAAGTACCATCATAGACGTCAATCTTCGTACGTGCCGTTCTAAGGAATGGTCTTCCCAATATCAGAGGAAGTGCAGTAGGCATAGGGTCATGTTCCATCTCAAGAACAAAAAAATCAGCGGGAAAAATAAGCTCATTCACTTGCACAAGTACATCCTCCAATAAGCCTTTGGGATATCTATTTGAACGGTCTGCCAACTGAATTATTACCTTTGTTTCTTTCAACTCTCCAAGGTTCAGTGATTCATACACTGAATATGGCATCAGATTGATGGATGCCCCCAAATCACACAATGCTCTCCCAAACTCTTTCCCTCCAATTACACATGGAATGGTAAAGCTACCGGCATCCTTCAACTTTGGTGGTAGCTTCCTTTGCAAAACAGCTGATGCTTCCTCACTTAATGCCACAGTTTCTCGATCATTGAATCTCCTCTTGTTTATACAAAGCTCTTTAAGGAACTTTGCATATTTTGGCACTTGTTTTATGGCATCCAGAAGAGGTAAGTTCACTTGGACTTTTCGGAAAGTTTCCAAGATTTCCTTATCAGATTGCTCTTTCTTCGACTTCATAAACCTGCCAGGAAAAGGAACAGGGACACATGAGTTAAACGAATTTTGAATTTGTTTGCTTAACTTACTAGAATCTTTTTTGTTCGATTCAATTGCTTTATGAGACTTTTCAGTTTCTGTTGAAGCCTCATTTTGCTCAAGATTCCTGGTTTGTGGGTCCCCTTTTTGCATCCTCAGCTGCTCACAAACTTCTTGTCCACTTCTTAAAGTCATAGCATTCAATTGCTCCGCATTTGGGTTTGCCACAGTTTGGCTAGGCAACCTTCCTTGTTGGTGTTGTTGCCCCATCAAACTTGCTAACTGACTCATCTGGCGCTCAAGGTTTTCAATTGCCTTGTCTGTTTTCTGTTGATGAGATTGAGTAGAGTTAGCTAAAGAAGCAATTAAATCCTCAAGAGACTTACTCGGAGCTTGTTGTTGTTGAGGCTGAAATGGTGCCTGCGGTCTTGCTTGGAAAAAGGCAGGTGGACGGTTATAGTTGTTGGGAGCAGATTGTTGTCCATTGTCTTGATTGTTCCACTTTAAGTGTGGATGATCGCGCCACCCTGCATTATAGTTGTTAGAATATGGATCATACTTTTGCCTTTGTTGCCCTTGAAACCCTCCTAATGCATTAGCTTGCTCAAGACCTCCTTGATCCCTCAATGATGGGCATATATCTGTGGTATGTCCCATCATTAAACATACACCGCATACCTGTTTTGGTCCCACCATAACCTGTTGCACAAGATTAGTCAAGTTAGCTAATTGTAATTCAATATTAGAATTAGCACTTACGTCGTTAACTTTCTTGAAAGATGGCTCTTCTCTTCCTCCAAATTGTCGTGTGTTGCCAGCAATGTTCTTTATTAATGCCTTAGCATTAATTGGTGTCTTATCCATGAATGCTCCTCCACTTGCTGCATCAAGCATTACACGATCAGTACCACAAAGTCCCTCATAAAAATATTGTATTAAAAGATGCTCTGAAATTTGATGATTAGGACAAGATGCAACCAAATGTGTGAACCGCTCGTAATAATCTCCAAAGGGCTCTCCATGTTGTTGTCGGATTGCACATATGTCTTTTCTTATGCTTGCAGCTTTTGTGGCCGGAAAATATTGCTCCAAGAATGCTTGCTTCACCTGATTCCATGTGTTTATCGACCCCGGCGGTAAATTGTAAAGCCACTCCTTTGCCTTAGCTTCTAATGTAAATGGGAATGCTCTCAACTTGACTTGCTCCTCATTCACATTTGCTGGTCTCATTCCTGAACATACTACATGAAACTCCATGAGATGCTTGTTGGCATCCTCTGTTGAGAACCCATGGAACTTAGGCAAATAGTGAATCATGCCGGACTTGAGCTCACATCCTCCTTCTTCATTTGGATATGTGATGCACAATGGTTGTTGATCCGTGTTTGGCGTTGCCAACTCCCTCAGACTACGGTTATCAGCCATGTCTCTTTGTGGTTTTTCCTCCTCTATTGAACTCAAATGTGGTGGAGACGATGATGATGGTACGGACACCAACGCTTGATTCTGTTTGATTTCTCCTCGAATCTTTCGAAGTATTCGTTCAGGCTCAGGATTGTAAGAAGCTAAATCAATGTTCTCAGACCTTCGAGTCTGCATATACTACAAAGAGTACCTGAAATAAACCCAAAACCAAAAACACTAAATAGACAAGAAATAGAAAATAATAAAAATAAAATAATAAAATAAAAATAAAAATAAATGCACAAAAAATGCAAAATAAAAATAAAAATAAAATATAAGCAATTAGAAATAACAATCCCCGGCAACGGCGCCAAAAATTTGATTGAATTTATAACGCACCACAAAAGTAGCACGCAATAATCCTATTGATTTTCCTTATTAACACTAAAATTTGTCGATTGTAGTATATGAAAATAAGGGTCTTTCCCGCAGAAGATTGTTTGATCCAATTGCTTAAAGAAAATGTCACAAAAATTGGGTGGCTGTCTCCACTGACCAGCCACCAAAAACTAATTATTAGACCGACTTACACTTATCCAAATGCAATGAAATTTTATACACAGAAACTAGACACACCGAGCTATGCTCACACAAATTTTTGGGATTTTTGGAGTTGATTTGCTATTTAAATTAAATCGGACAAAACAGTACAGAAACAAATTTTAAATAATGCCAATAAATTTTAATTCACAACTTAAGAAAAACGAGTTAGGGGAAATGTTATCCACCACCAAATAATTATGCAAATGTGTTATGTTTCATTCAAATTCCTTTTATTTCCGGATGAAGATGCTCAAGTTGGCTCAATGTTAGAACTCAACCTATTACTCTTTCTTACGTAGTATGTTAAGAGAATGGCGTTTTCAACTTAACTTAGTCCCTAGCATGCAATCTAGAATGGCGTGTTCATAGATTTAACAAGTAGAAATCATTAAGAATGAAAAGAGTTTGAGACATCACAAGGCATCGTAAGTACTGGCGTTGTCTTACTTATCCTAGAAATCGATTCACATGTTAACCACAATTAACAAGCGCTACTCTAGAATATATGTAGGTCCTCATTTGACAAGGGCAGGCACACATATATTCATAGCATTAAAATCCTTAATATGCTTACTAAGTATGCATCCAAAGAAACACATCAAGAATTTATCAATGACATAAGTAGTGAATCAATTTTCATCTGTTTATAAAATTCATTCAAACAAAATATCACAACACATTCACAATCATATTCGGGGCTTCAAAACAGCCCCTAACTACTAAAAATTAGTTACACATTATTATCAAATTAAAACAAAAATAAAACATAAGTTGAGAAAATAGAACCAAATGAGGAATTTCTTCCTCTCCACCGTGAGCTTTTCTGGCACTTAATTTCCGAGCTGCTGTGCTGCTTGCGTTCTGCTTCCTGTTTGACTGCCCCGTAGCTGCTCTCCACCCTCCTTTTCTTGTCCGTGTAATTGCTGCCCCCCTTTTCTTATTTTCTTTCTCTGACTTTTCTTCTCAAAACCCTTGGAATCTGCTGACTGCTACCTAGCTCTCTGCACTTATTGTTGATTGCCCCGTAGCTCTCGTTTCTAATTGGCAGCTATCTCCCTTTTTCACCGTTTTTTCTCCTTCTTCTATTCAAACTATTATTTTTTATTTCCTTTGCGCCTCCAGGCCCCCAGGCCTTTCTTGGATGCTCTCTTTCTGTCAAATATCTGCCAGCTTCCTATTCTCCAATCATTCTGTTTGCCCTTTTATGTTTTTTTTTATATTTTTATTTAGTTTCTCTTCGTGATACTCCCCCGAGGAGCATCTCTGATCTTTTTGACTCTTCTGACTCCAGCTGCCATCTTCGGATTCTTTTCTGTTTTCTTAGTGCTTCACCGAAAGCACATATCTTACTTGGCTGCCATCAAAACACAACATATTATATTAATATATATAAATATATATATAAAAATATAAATTAACATATAAATATAAATATAATATAAATATATATATTTTTCTTAACTAGATAAATCTTATAAAAACATAAAAATAACGAAATTAGTTCAAAGTATAACGAACTAACTAAGAAAAGACGAGTGAATTTGATATAAAAATATGTATAAATATGATCCGATCACTGCTCATAGTTATTTTGGACAGGATGAGCTCGTCGTTTGACCGTCGTAAAGCTCGCATGATGAAAACATGCATAACGTTAACGGTTGCCCTACAATCGATGAATACCTTGGAGATTGGATATCATTTGATATGAGTCGTAACATACAACGGCTTCAGATGCTGCAAATTGGCGGCCGGAGAGTGGGGAAAGAATTCGGCGAAAGCTACTTTAAGCTTGTCTTGTTTGTTCTTTGGCTCACCTTCTTCGTCAACAATGAAGTCAACCTGTGTTGCTACTTTGGCAACCACATCACCATCCAAGGAAATTGGGTGAGAAGTAGTCGTCTGAAATTTGGCAGGTAAGACATGAACCATGCTGATCTCCATGTTATCAAGGACTGAAGAGCCCATCAGGTCATGATCGTCTTCTTTTGGGTTATCAGCCGAAACATCTTGTTCCTGAGCATCATCGGCTTGAACATCTGTCGTATTAATGACGGGTCGCAGATCATCCTTTTGTGCCGAGTCATCGCGGGTGTCACCCTTGAGCTCACTCATTATTGGGACTTGTGCCGTTTTACGGGCTTGCTCTTGATAAGCGATTTGAGCGTTTCTTATATCAAGGTATACATCTAGTCGCGCCACGTGTTCTTTCTCATCGGCCGTAAGGCCGAAGAGAGCCACTGCCGAGAAGACTTCGAAATGGTACCTTAAATATTGAAGGTCATCCAGAGAAAAGGGAAGCTCGGTAGGGTTTATATAAGTGTATGGATCGACCTCAAACCCGAGTACTCGAGCTTCGTGTATGTGCTGAAATCTGGCCTTCATTGCAGGATCTGTGGTGTTCTGGATAATTTGCTTGGCGTCTGGAGAAGTTAAGGCCAAGCCGATGACCTCTTGACATTCCTTTGGTAGGCCATATAAATCATTAGCCAAATGCGTCTTATGAAACTCCCGCATGTATTATAAGGCTTCGCCAACGAAAGAAGGATGAAGATTTCATCGTATCTTGATCAATGGCTCTGGTGGTGGCAATAGAGGGAGCTTGCTTTCTACCTCATTTCTGAATTGCTCAAAATGAGCTTTCATTTCCCCAGGTCGAAGAAGGAGTTTGACTTGCTTCTCAGATTCTTCAAAGGCAGTTTCGATATCATGATCAGTCGTCTTCTTCCCTTGAAGTAATTCAGTCATGGTTGCTGGGGGATGTCGGTCATCTCCACTGTTTCTTTCGGCTGCCACTTGAGAGCTGAAGAAGCTTGGGCCGCCTGTCGTCGAGCCATGCAATCTATCCGCTGGCGATGACGCTTTTGAGACTTTGATAGTGCAGTATACACGCCGGTTGGAGAATTGTAAGTGTACCATCGTTGGTTGCGTGGTTCCGGCAGCTTGAATGTCTTTTGGTTCGCCAACGAGCCAGAACTGCTGGAGTTTCGCGGATAGTAATCCTCATTATAAAATGGGGCGTCAAAGTCAAGTCGTCACCAGGCCGAAGATGATCCATCAGCTCGTGGTTGGGGTCCAAGCTTATCGAACAACTTTTGGCGCTGCGACAATAGGTGGTTGTCGGAATGTTGACATGTTTGTAGGCGGCTGTCGTGGTGTCGGCACCTAAAGTGGTCTCTTTCTGCTCAGTTATGACCACTTTTGTCTTGCAACAGTGCACAAAACCATCGGCCCGTCAGACTCTTCCTCACTAGATCTCGACATAGCTTCAACTTTCGCAGGTTTTGTCAATTCTGCTGGTGGCTCATTAGAGAATAAGTCGATCTTGAGCAGCGGCTGAGAACTCTATTTTACAACATGCTGTATTGGCACGAACTCGGCTTTTGTTTTACCCTTATTTGTGAGCAGATGGGCATCTACCATGCCGACTGAGGGGAAGGGATTAACATCGACGACCATCTGTTTTTTCTGGAAACTTCAGTTTGCCCTTGTCGATCCAGCTTTGAATAGCATCATGGAACACCACATAGTTGTTGGTCGTATGCTTACTCAAGTTGTGGTATTTGCAGTATATTTTATCTTTCAACTCTTCGGTGTTAGGGATGTTATGTCTTGGCTGAAGCTTGATAATCTTTGCTATCAACAACTGGTCGAAGAATGTGTCGGCCTTGATAATGTCAAAGGTATAACCTTCGATGTTTTGGCTGCAGTCTCCTTAGGGGCCGCGCGAGTTTTGGCATCTTTAGATTGAGCCAAAGCCTTGCAAATGTACGGCTTATCAATGACAATCTCAGCCGCGTCTATACTGGCATACTAGGAGTCGTCTCCTTCGGTCGATGCGTAACTGACCGAAGGGTTTTTGTATATAGTCCCTCGGGCTAGGGATTTTGATATCTTATCTTCTCGGAGTAAATAGTCGTACTACTCAACATGCTGAGCCAATTTGTACATATCCCAAAAATTTGCCCCAAGGAACTTCTTTTTATACTCCAAGTCTAAACCATTCAGAGCGATTCTCACGAACTCGACTTCGGGAAGAGATACTCGACACCAATTCCTGGCTAACTTAAACCTCGTTAGGTACTCCATTGGTGACTCATCAGATGCTTGAGCCATTTTTGCCAACGAAGATACTGACATCTCCATTCCTGGTCGATAGAATTGTTCGTGAAATTTCTCGACCAGCTCTTCCCAACTTTGAATGGAATTTGGGGGAAGATTAATATACCATACGAATGCCGGGCCTGTCAGCGAGAAGTTGAATAATCGTAACTTGTGATAGTCACTGTTAACGTGCGGTAAAACGAGCCACATGTTCTAGAGAAGATAGAGAAGACTCCCCCGCAAATAGGCTAAAGTCTGGGATTTTAAAACCTTTAAGATACTTAAAGTGCTCGACGTAATCTGGGTATGGATGAATGAATTTGGGGAATTTCGGCCCATTCTTCAAGGCCGAATCAATCATTCGTTGAATCTCTGCTACACCCACAACAGTTGTTTTGGGCTTGAATTCATTTGTTTTACTGGTCAATCCGCTCTTTTTCTCTAGATCGATTGATTTAAGCTGAGCGGATCCCGCTTCGGCCGTTGACGCTGATACTACATTATGCTTAGGCAGAGATTGTCTTGACCGATCAGTGAATCCCAAATTCTGGGTATTCTTAACCAAGACTTTAAGCAATCTAGTATGTACAACACTGTACCCGTGTACCTCTTCGAGTATCCCTCTTATTTCTCGGTAAACTATTTGCTCGAATTGCTGAGATTGTTCCTTCAGTTGTCTTCTGAAAAACGACCTAGATGGTGGATTAGAAGCTTCACCACCGTCCTCGTCACAGTCTTTTATCGTCCATTCGGCAAAACATTCTTTCGTGACTTTAGTGAGGACTTTTGTATTATGGGGTGGTTCGCCGAGAAGGGTTTCCTTTTCTCGACGTGGGTCAGGTGTCACGGTGACAGTGGTCTGTGCCTGTGACAGGCCTTCAGGACCTGTATTCTGGGTCGTCGGCGTGGCAGTAGACTTTCCCATCCTTGTCTTCTTCTTTACCGATCATGTTTCAACGGGCATGAACTTCTTAGTTTTAGCACAAGTTCCTACTGGACGTGCCAAAATGTTGACTCTAAAAACTACTTATGTGGCGTGCAAGCCGAATAATTAATAAGCTAACTACGTCATTCAAATATGTGTGGGGCGTGCCAACTCATCGGCCGAGCTTGGCCGGGAGTAAAAATGCTGATGTGCTGCGTTGATGCGCACGGATAACTTCTGTGTCATGCGACTGCAGCCGAGGAAGGAACACGTCTCGACCTCTGGATTCTTAAGCCTGAAGACAAGGCTACTAATTACGAAGTTCAAAAGTCGTTGTCGTTGGCTTCGGTCACGGTGACAGTATTCCTCAGAGTAAACTCGCGTCGAATTGACACCAAAGTGTACGTGCACAGATACTCAAAGCGGATGAAGGTTTTGATGGTGAACGTGGTTCGGCCGTCCGAGTGCCGAACTCTAAACCTCACTTATGAGTATGCGATCATAAAACAACTCAACGTTTAATGCACTGAGCCTATCAATCAGTAACACCTTACTTCGCCGAGAAGGCTGATGAGATGACCTCTGTCGATAGGGATCCGAAAATTCTTGTCGGTCGAGATTTGGATAGATAACCAGTCGACCTTGACACAGTGCTTTTTATCCAAACTGAAGGTGCTTCCAAGGACGGCTGATTCTACAACAACAGTGCTTTTTATCCAAACTGAAGGTGTCACCGGTTGCCTTCACAGTGCTGTTTATCCAAACTGAAGATGTGAAGGCGGAAAAAGAAAATAAAAATCTCAAAGGTGTTGAGAGGTTTCGCGTAGAGCGAGAATTTGCGCAAGGCAGATTTATGTGTTGAGTTAGAGGTTCTTTTCCTGTTGCCATTGCATCTGTATTTATAGTAGCTGAACTTCCTCCGATAGAATCATATCCTTACTCGGACTAGGACTTTCTACCCCGATCAAACTTTATCTTGGCTACTCCTTCTTTCATTAGGACTTTGAACCTGGCCCCTTTATCAGGCCACATCCATATCTCCACATTTTCATCCCGCCGAGACTCCTTGCTAGGGCTGGGTTCGGTTTTTTGCAAAAAACGAAACTGAACCGAAGTTTCGGTTCGGTTTTGGTTTTTTTTTTTAATGAAAAAAATTGAAATCTAAAATTTTAACATCTCCAACACAATCATAACATAAGCACATTTAATGCTTGACAAGAGATGAAAATGCGGAAAATGAAACTGAATGTATGATGCTGCGGATAAGGTACCACTGCAAATGCATCATGGCTATAGGAAAAGTTTAAATTGGATCATTTCAGAAGGTAGACATCTCCCAAAGCTCATACTGAATCGTATAATATTAGTAACGCACTACTAAATAATTGAGATGGTAGGAAGAATCTACTCCCAGAAATAATGCTACAGAAATATGATTTATTCAAATGAAACACATGCATGTCAGAGAAAGTATGGCAGAGGATGTCATCTCCTTATTATGTGCTTAAGAAAAATAATGCTCTAGATATATGGTTCTATACACGCTTAAGAGAAGTAATACAACTTGTGTTACAATTTAAATAGATAATTAAATTAATTTTTTTTTTAATTAATTCGGTTCGGTTCGGTTTTTTCGGTTTCGGTTCGGTTCGGTTTTCGGTTTTTTTTTTGGTTTTTTGAACCCACCCCTACTCCTTGCTGCACTAGGACTTTACTTCCTTATCCATTTAACCATAGGACTTCACCCTCTTTATCTCTATCCGGGCAACTCATTTTCTTAATAGAACTCGGCCGTCCCCAGTTAGTCAGCCCACAAACTGAATATCCCATAGCACCTTTCCGACTAAGCCTCTGGGCCGAGAAACACTTCACGCTTGGCCTAAACCATTATTTTGGGCCCAAACACTTACATTTAAGAAACAGTGTGTCTATTTCATTTAAATTCAAAAACAGTGACTTAGATTCCAAAAACAGTGTTACTTAAAATTCAGAAACAATTTATTTTTACAGTCCAGAAACAGTGACCCGTCGTTATTATTAAATAACATGCAGATCTCAAATTTATTTTCTAGAGAAACAAATGATGAACTCGACTAACAAAGAAAAATTGAAAAACAGTACCTCGAATACACTATAAATAATAATGACGATAACATTTCAACGAAGTAATACAAAATATAAATTAAATAGCATGATGATCTATATTTTTGTTTCAAAGAAAAAGAAGAAGGTCTGCAAAACAACGATGAACTCCATTAATGATGAAAATTTGGAACTCAACCTAAAAAAGTTAGGGGTAAAATTGACAAATCATAATTTATTATAGTTGAGCCATTTTTAGTTGGACTGCTTTAATATGGGAGTGTACTAATCATTAAACAAAATTTATAACATGGTTTTTTATTTAACTAAAACTTTTCAAGCCATTTTCATTAGTTTTTATTTTAAAACTTGGTTTTAACATTATGTCTAATAGAAAAGAATATAGTTGAGTCAAAACTCAAATCTTGTAAGTTTACTAACATTTTTTCTAGTTAGTGTGGACTTCACCTTGAACTCAAATTTTTGTTGATGCTCAAATGTAAATTTCAGCATGACTAAAAAATTATGGGGTGTGATATTCACACACCTTTTTTGACTTTTCTCACACCTTTTTGGATTTCGGCCGTCAGATCAGATGAATTGGAGAAGATCTAACGGACAAAAAATAATAGAGGTGTGTGAGAAGTAAAAAGGGGTGTGTGGATAGCACACCCCAAAAATTATATGTAGGATTTAACTTTCTAATGCATTAGTAAATAAAAAGGTTATATTTAAATTCAAATATAAGATTTGAGCTCAAACTTTCTGGCGCATTTGAAAAGACCTTATCATTTTTCACTTCAATATTAGTTAATAGTGTACAAACTGAAGTTGTTTACCAAAAAAAAAAAAATTGTACAAGCTGAAGTTGAGGTTGTCAGAAATTTCTCGAAAAGTTTGAATTGATAGAAAGTGAGTCATATTATGTTAACAAGACAAGACTAACAAGGTTGGGCAAATATATACACAGAAACATAACTTTTAAACTCGTGACCACATAAAACCACAAGTTAAGTTGTTAAGCCTTTCAATTCAAATTTCAAAGTAGGCCAGAATTTTAATTCTAATTTCATAAGAATCAAACTCTTATAGTGGGTAACCATGGGAACAAATCAAATGCCAAAAAAATTGAGTTTTAAAGAGTAATTTTAATTTTAGATTTTAATATATTGAATTTATAAGTAAAATCAAACTCAAGGTATTTGATTCTTATATATAGAAATTAAATTCACGCCACCTAATACTACAGCCTAGTAATATTTTTTCAACTTGTAAATAAAAAGTCTTAAGCGGTAGACCACATAAAGTCCGACCCAATACCGGTGAAATTTTCACTTCCGCCTGTTGGCTGACTTTAATCACGTTTTTTGTTTTTGTTTTTTTTATATTTTGTTTTTTGTTTTTTGTCTGGCGCTTGCATTTCACGCACAAAGGAGAGCGAGTCAACATCAGAAGCTGTTGTGGGGACCCTGGTGGTCCAACTCTGAAATCTACACCTCATCAGGTTGAATTTCAATTTCATTTGTATCTAACGACCTGAATTATGACTTCAAATTTATTAATAAAATCGTAAAAGTGTTAAAAATTAGAGAAAACAATAAAAAATAAGAAAAAAAAAAATTCAAGAACATATCTTTAAAAATGTTTTCTTTTCAATTCCATATTTGACATTCGTATGAATAGTGTTTACAAAGACAATTTAAACAATTTTTAAGGTTATACTTCATTTTAATATGCATTTTAAAAAAATATTTATGAAGGCTTTTTAGCTAAAATAGTTAATGAGATTTGAATAACTCATCACTTTAGTTCCTGAGATATGAAATTAATAGAATTGGTCTCTAAGTTTATCCACTATCAATCATTTTTGTCATTTCATGAAAAATCTCTATTAAATAATAATAAAACGACCATAATACCCTTAATTTTCATCAAACCATTTTGGCTAATTGTTTATTAAATTGAGGGTATATTTGTGATTTTGACCTTTATTTAACATAATTTTGCATAGAATGACCAAAATAATTGATGGCAAACAATTTTAAGGACCACTTATATTAATTTCAAATCTCATAGACCAAAGTGATGTGTTATGCAAATCTCAAGGACCATGTTGGCTAAAAAGCATATTTATGAATAGTAATCGCTCTTATTCTTACCCAACGGGTAAAGTTGCACAAAGGTAATTACTTTTTTAAGTGAATAGTAACTTGCAAATGGCTCTTTACCACAGTAACAGAAAGGAGTTTAACACTTGCATAACGGCGTTGATTCGACCCTCATCGGTAACTAATCTAACATCTATTCTAACAAAATATATCGACAATAATTTTATCTCTGCCATGGCGCCTGGTGCTGGTACAAGCTCAAACCAAAGCTCGAGTCCGCAGGTCACAAGGTCACAGCGCTGGACCTTGCAGCTTCCGGCGTGGACGCAAGGGCCATCGCAGATGTTAACTCATTGGCAGAGTACTCCGGGCCTTTGTTGCACTTCATCGAATCACTCGGTCCGAAAGAGGAGGTGATTCTTGTAGGTCATAGCCTTGGAGGCATGAACTTGGCCCTTGCCATGGAAAGGTTCCCGCACAAAAATTACTGCTGCTGTTTTCTCGACTGCCTTTCTGCCAGATACCATTCACCAGCCTTCATATGTTTTGGAATCAGGTATGTATTACCATGATCAGGTAGTAATAATTGTCTTTTCTAATCACATCGATATTATCCTCCAAGCTGCGTTTTATCGTCTAAGGATCACGACCAAGGATTTAAATATCGGTAATATCGGAAATATCGGTAGTCCGAAAACACGGAAATATCGACGGAAATATCGATAAAATATCGATATCGATAAAAATTACATGGAAACCACGGAAATTGTAAGAAAAACTTGGAAATTTTTATTGAAACTTTGCAGGATGTTTATTTAGTCAATTATCTATTAGTTTATCACAAAAAATTGGAAGGAAATGCATTGCATGATGAATTTAACATTATCAAGTTGATTATATAGCGAGCTGACAAACATTGTGAGTGTAGAAAATATGTAGTAATTAATGAAAGAAGTCTAAACACACCATAAATCATTTATATATAATGAATTAGTACAATATTTTACACTTTAGTACCACATAGAGTTCCTATGAGGTTCAAAATTTTCACTATCTTCATCATCTCTACGTGTAGAGTGAGTGTATTGTGAAGAGTAGTTATCAAATGATAAATCCCCAAAATAGTTTTGCATGTAATTGTTAACATGCCACCCATATGGATCCGAGATTGGTTGAGGTTGTCCATAAGCAAAATCATTTGAAGATTGAGTCTGGGATTGTTTCCATGACTCGCTCGATTCCATCCCAACAAGAATGGGATATGAAGGGTAGGGAAATGGTTGGCTATGAGTATAACCATAGTTACTACTTCCCACACCAACAGAGTTCGAAGTTCTAGATAACGAGTCATCTTCTTGACTTGACAAAATCCCCTTGCCTCTTTCTCTACGAGTATAGTCCTTCCCTATGGCACCAATTCCTGATCCTGCCCGCCTACTGCCATGGTCATCATCCTGTGTTGCATGCGTGAAGTTTGCCTCACCAGTGAAGGGGGTCATAAATCCGGGAGGTGGTCCATAATAGTTTCCATATCCACCACCACTACTAGGGCTGGAAAAAAATCCCAAAAATCCCAAACCAAACCAAAAAATTCCCGATCCCAAACCAAAAAAATCCCAAACCAAAAATCCCGAAATTTTCGGGATGTCATCCCGAACCAAACCGAAATTTTCGGTATGGGATTCGGTATTGCATCTCCATTTTTCGGTATTCCCATACCGAACCGAAAAAAAAGAAATTATATATATATATTATTTTTTAATTATAAGAAAATTATATCAAATTATATCGAATTGTTCTCTTGCTTGTATATTTTTCAAATTGCTTTACAAATACGGAATAATGAATTGGAAGTCAAATTATGAGGGGAACTTTGATAAATGAAAGACAAAAGCGACATTGATTAATCTAGAATATAGTCGGGCCTGCTCTACTTTAATTTGTCGCTTCATTCCATTAGAATTTGTATGGGATGGTGTACTTGAACAAAAATTTCATTAGTGAACGTGACCACAAATGAGGCATTGAAACAAAGAATATCAGAAAAGATTAATGATGTTATTTAGTATTAAATGATTCTTTAACCCACATCGTGGCATTTGATACACGGAAGTAGTTAAGATCTCAGCATCTTGTAGTGGTCAAATTTGACACATTTAGACTCTTATCAATCAGTAATTCTATGTTCAGATGTTAAAGCATTATTGGGTTGCTTTCTTTGTGGTGGTGTCATGGGCTGTGCGGACAGATTCATCTTTTACATAATTGGGCTGGGCAGACAGATTTTGGGCATGGCCCAATATTGGTTTTTTGTCCAAAAAGTCCAAAAGCCCAAAAGCCCAAAACCATTTCGGGATTCCCGATTTGTCCCGAAATCCCGAAATTATTTCGGGATTCCCAAAAATTGGGATTCCCGAAAATTTGGTTTGGGATCGGTATTGAAATTGGGATTCCCGAAAATTTTGGTTTGGGAATCGGGACAAGGGTTTCGGTATGGGATCCCATACCGAACCACCCCTAACCACTACCTCCAGCTCCACTACCTCCAGCTCCACTGTATCCTTCATCATTCCCACCTCCGGTGGTAGGTGAGTCTCCTGATCTTGTACTAGAGCTATCATTAGTATCAGCACGATGTTGTGGTTGTGTAGGATTGGAAGAAGGTGTAATTCCAGTGTTTCTTGGTCTTGGGCGCAAATGTTCTTCCAAAGAGTCAGTGCTGCTAGATCCCACCTCCTCTTCTAATACTCTTTCTACATTTATCCCTTCATTACGTGCTTCTTCAGCAACTCTGGGAGCTGGGTTGCCTTCATCATCATCTAAATGAAGAGGTCTAATCCATTGATAAAGTTGGTTATCCTGTGTATCATCATCTGCACCAACAATATCAAACACATCTAGTGGGTCACCACGGTCGACATGATCTATTTCTGCTTCCTTATCTCGAAGTTGAAGCTTCATGTTGTAGTAGTAATAAACTAATTTTTCCAAGCTACTATGAGCCAACTTATTTCTTTGCTTTGTGTGTATGAGTGCAAATGTGCTCCAATTTCTTTCACAAGCAGATGAGGAAGCTGTTTGTGATAATACTTTGATTGCTAACTTTCTCACAGTTGGTGCATCGGTCCCATACATGATCCACCATTCAGCTACAATGAAAAACAATGTTGATAAGCCTAATAACTCCAACAAATTCTATTATAAACTTATAGTGAAATATGTTTATACTCACTAGGAGACATATTTGTTCGAGCAGCAACTGATGTTGGTTCTCCAAAAGTTCTTCTTGCATCTTTAAACCATGTTAGCTGAATTCAATAAATCGTGTTAGTTTAATCCAACAAAGTAATTATTATAATTTAAGTAATTGTGTACCTCATTTCCAAATTGGCCAACTGCTGGTGATGCAGGGTCTAATTTAGAGAATACATTATGTACAGCACGTATAAGGGTACCATCATCTCCAACACCGGGTCTGTATTGGTATCGGGGATTCAAATAATATGCTGTTCAAAGAAACACATACTCTAATAAGAGAAATAATACTTATGCAACTAAAGAAATGAATTGCAAATTATGACATAATTTATACCTGCTGCATGCAAATCGTGGTATAATGTTTTATACCATCGGTCATCAATTATCTTTATGACCCACCTTGCACCATGTTTTCTTTGCAATTCATCCTTCACTACACGCATCAACTCATATACTGCCCCCATAGTAGGATACACTTCTGTGTCAACGATCCGTAAAACTTTGTACAGAGGTTCAAACACTTGGCACACATGTTCTGATTCAGTCCAAAAAGCTTGATCAAGCACTATACTTTCCACCATACGACCTGTACTTGAGCGGCTGAAATTGTGGTTGGCCCAATCGTCACTAGTGAATAGTTGCTTCAACCCTGCTTTCTTCTTAACTAGGCTGTCTAATGCAATATAATTGGTGGCAAATCGAGTGGTAGCTGGACGAATAATTTCTCCCTTGCAAAATTCACGCATCTTTGCCAACAACCAACTGTGATTGTAAATATAATTTGTGATCGTTCTAGCTCTTTTGACCACAGTAGCAACATTCCCTCTCTTCCCCATTGCCTCAAACATGAGATCAATACAATATGCTGCACATGATGTCCAAAACACATTATGATGCTTCATTAACTTTTTTCCAGCCTTGACAAATGCAGAACCGTTGTCGGTCACGACTTGGACAACATTATGCTCTCCCACCTCCATGATTACATCCCTCAATAATTTGTAAATATACTTGTAGTTCTTTATATGGTCTGAAGCATCAACAGACTTCAAAAAAACTGTTTTTCCCTTGGAGTATACCATGAAGTTTATGATAGACAATCTGGTCGGCCCAGTCCATCCGTCACACATGATTGTGCAACCATGTGTTTCCCACTTTGACCTCAACTTGTTAACATAGTCGCCAATGTCGTTATACTCCCAATCCAAATATTTGTTTCTTATCTCATAGGGAGTGGGAGGTTGTACTCCAACACCGGCTTGTTGACATCCCACTACCATATTTTTGAAATGATGTGATGATGCCTTTGCAGGAGGGACATTGTCATAGATAAAGAACTTGCTAATTAGACGCCCCATTCCCTCCTTCACATTACCTCCCTTGAAATAACTCCAAACACTCTTTTGACGTGCGTTGGATGACTTATATAAACTTGGGGCTATTGGTGGTGTTGGTTGTGATTCTCTAAGACTGCCTCCCCGTCTCATTTGTGCACCACCACTTGTCCCGGAACCTTGTGCTCTATTAGGAATTTTATGAAGGTGTTCTCTTTCCCATGCTGACTGTTTGGAGGCACGTAATGCTTGTTTCAAATTGCGTTGTTCTTCATGTCCCATGTCATCATCACATTCGTCCTCATCGTCATCATCATCACTGTCAACCGCTTGGCCAATGACTTCTCCTCGTAGCCCAGCTCGAATATTTTCCATTCCTTGTGTTCTCTTTTCCTTCTGCTGTTTTTTATTTTTTAATAATGTGCTGATGAATGCCTTCACTTCTGGGGGGACATTATCGCATCATTGGACATTTTTTGCTGGATCTAATCCACTAAGATGGTACTTAAGTCGTGTCACTCCACCACTCTTCATTACCCGACCACAATATTTGCAAGTTGTGCCATGTTTGTTTCCGTCTATTGGGTCTCCATGTTCCCAAGCTGGATCACGTTTAGTAGCTCCACTAGACATCTTAAACGTACCTACATTTATTTTTCATGAAAATTAGACAAATATTTTTTGGCCAAAAAATATAGTAGTGATGACGGTTATATAAGAGAACCTAAATAATAAAGTTATTGTACAGAAGAATTAAATACGAAGTAAAGAAAATGATTGTAAAAATTTAAGCAATTAAAAAAATAATATGGATTAATAAAACCTAATATTAATGAATAATAATCCAATTTGATAAAAAAAATAATCCTAATATAAAACATAGTGATGAATAATAATCCAATTTGATAATAATCCAATTTAATGAATAATCCAATTTAATGAATAATCCAATTTGATAATAATAAAAAACCTAATATTAATGAATAATAATCCAATTTGATAAAAAAATAATCCTAATATAAAACATAGTGATGAATAATAATCCAATTTAATGAATAATCCAATTTGATAATAATCCAATTTAATGAATAATCCAATTTGATAATAATAAAAAACCTAATATTAATGAATAATAATCCAATTTGATTAAAAAAATAATCCTAATATAAAACATAGTGATGAATAATAATCCAATTTGATAACAATCCAATTTAATGAATAATCCAATTTGATAAAAAAAAAACCTAATATTAATGAATAATAATCCAATTTGATAAAAAAATAATCCTAATATAAAACATAGTGATGAATAATAATCCAATTTGATAATAATCCAATTTAATAATAATCCAATTTAATGAATAGTCCAATTTGATAATAAGCCAATTTAATGAATAATCCAATTTAATGAATAATAATCCAATTTAATGAATAGTCCAATTTGATAATAAGCCAATTTAATGAATAATCCAATTTAATGAATAATAATCCAATTTAACAATAATCCAATTTAATGAATAGTCCAATTTGATAATAAGCCAATTTAATGAATAATCCAATTTGATAATAATCCAATTTAATGAATAATAATCCAATTTGATAATAAAACCTAATATTAATAAAATAATAAATAACATTAAACATATTAAAATAATCCTAGGGAATAATTATACAACATTACTTAATTACTTAAAAAAAATTAACATGTAATTGTTAACATTACTTAATTACTTACAAAAATTAACATGCAAGTATTAATTACTTAAAAAAATTAACATACGAGTCCATACAAATTTATTTGTTGTTGTATAAATTACAATAATATAAATATAAGTTTGTAAACTTACCTTAAATACGGAACCCTTTGTGTTCAAGCTTTGGAATGGATCTGGAATGACTTTGAAAATGGTAAGGGAAGAAGAAGAAACGAAAATGCTCTGAGGGAATGCCTCTGATACTCCACCTCTGATAAGGTGGAAGAATATAAGTATATAACAGAGAGTGGCACATGGTTTTGCATGTGAAAGCATATCACAGAGTCACAGTGACACACGGTTTCATTATTAAAGTTCTATTATTCGTTGTCCATTGTCTGCAATTGTAAAAAGTGATTGAAAAATTAGTGAGGTGAGTCAGATGGGGCCAATCAACCACAGAGCCACACACACAGACATGCTATTATTTCGTTGTCCATTGTCTGCAATTGTAAAAAGTGATTGAAAAATTCATGAGGTAAGTCAGATGGGGTCACTCAACCACAGAGGCACACACACACAGACATGCCATCACACACGCACACAACACACGCACACATATCTCACACGCATACGGCTCTCTCTCTCTCTCTCTCTCTCTCTCTCTCTCTCTCTCTCATTCTCGATCCTTCTCTCTTCTTCTCTGAGTCTCTGAGGCGCCTGACCTCTCCTCCCCCTTCTCCATTCGACCCACACACACACAGAGGCCCTCGATCCTTCTCTCTTCTTCTCTGAGGCGCTGACCTCTCTTCTCCCCCTTCTCCATTCGATCCACACACACACAGAGGCCCTCGATCATTCTCTCTTCTTCTCTGAGGCGCTGACCTCTCCTCCCCCTTCTCCATTCGACCCACACACACACATATCTCCCCCTTCTCGATCCTTCTCTCTTCTTCTCTGAGGCCCTCGATCCTTCTCTCTTCTTCTCTGAGGCCTGACCTCTCTTCTCCCCCTTCTCCATTCGACCCACACACACACAGATCTCCCCCTTCTCCCACTCTCTCGATCCTTCGCCCACTCTCTCGATCCTTCGCCGCCGTTGATCGTGGCTCTGGCTCAGTCGGACTTGGCTCAGTCGTCTCTGGTGGTGCGCCGCTGAGCAAGGAGTTGGCCCAGTCATCGATTTTTCAGGTGAGATTCCATTGAAACCCTAAGCCCTAAACCGACATCACATATGTTGAATCGTTGATGCATGCGTGAAATTTGAAGCTTATATGTGAAATTGAAGTTAAAAATCGTGTTTTTGCAAAGTTTTTGGGACGAAATCGGCTCGGGAATAGGCACACCAACTCCGGCGTTCGATATCGAAGTCCGATTGCACCGTTCAACGAAATATCTCGATATTTCCAAAATATCGCGATATTATCGATAATATCGATAATATCGCGATATTTTGCCGAAAACTAAACGGATACCTATTAAAATATCCAACCCCACGACAAGTGCCTGATTTCATATATCGAATTTTAATATTATTCAACACTCCCGCACGAAAGTGGGGTTTTATCAAAAATAGTATTTAATCAATTTTTTTGTTTGTTTTTGTTTGAATAATAACTAACTTCCACGACTCTAGCGGTAGGTGGGCTACCATGCATGTTACTTCTTTTCCATACGTTAACAAATTAAATTTAGTTCTAAATACCATTCAAGAAAAATTGTTAATTTTCATTTAAAATATTATTGCAAGTTGTTTACTTATTTGAAAAACAATTAGAATTGATTTCAGAACTTTGTTTTTTTCATTTACTTTCTGTATACATGCGAATAGTTCACGCAAAAGATACTCGCGGAAGCATGGTTGGACACCCAGTTTGCAAATTATGGAAGTGCCAAAGAACCTTTAACATCGATGCATTTTGGTCCAATGTTCTTAACAAAGCTCTATGAACTCTGTCCCACTGAGGTATATATATTTCTCACCCTCACACACTACTACACATGCACACAATAGAGCTGCAACTGTAAATGGGTTGATCATAAACAAACTCAAAATGCAACCCCAAAGTTAATATAAATTAGAAAACAAAACGGATTTTCTTGACTATGTTGCACATATATATGTCACATCCCGGCCCGGGGTGCACCACTTCTCGGGCCCGCTCCACCACCGTAGCACGATATTGTCCGCTTTGGGCCCCAACCACGCCTTCACGGTTTTGTTTCTGGGAACTCACGAGCAACTTCCCAGGAAGTCACCCATCCTGGGATTGCTCTAGCCCTCTTCTCGCTTAACTTCGGAGTTCCTACGGAACCCGAAGCCAGTGAGCTCCCAAAAGGCCTCGTGCTAGGTAGGGATGGGAATATACATTTAAGGATCACTTCCTGGGCGATGTGGGATGTCACAATCCACCCCTCTTAGGGGCCCGACGTCCTCGTCGGCACACACGCGGCCAGGGTTAGGCTCTGATACCAATTGTCACTTCCCGATGCTAACATGTGTCCGGTGCCAGAAATCATACCACCTGAATACTAGTTAACAGTTTCTGGATATCGGACAATGTCACTGATTAGTTGTTCCACCGTAGGCTGATTACAGGTTAGAGTCTACTCAGGTAGTTGGTTCAGATAATGAGTAAGAAATTGGTCTAGAAAATGATCCTCCAATTCTAGGAAAGGATACTTTCTACTTCAGAAATTCCTCCTACCCAAAGATACAACAACTCACGTGCCTGCCTATACTCATCGAATTGACAAGTATAGCGCCAAGAACTTCTGGAGACTAACACTGGTTATAATGTCCTAAGCCAGAAGAATAGGATTTTTGAATAATCCACCTTAGGACGAACTTAACCAGAAGTCGATCTTTCTCCAAAAGATCCAGAATGACTACTAATTTCATTGGGAGGATTAGCATTATTAAGAACCAAAGTAACCATCTCGAGGCGTTCCTCCATCGAGTGCTACCCTTGTAGCATCACATTATCACTCCAGACATTTTGGGATCTTAACGAAGGTAAGCTTCGTATGAATTCTAATAGGGGTATTCTAATGGATTCTGCCAAGGAACCAAAACCATTTCTAATTCCAACTCAAAAGGTTTAGTAACGATGGCCACATAACAGTAATGAAATCGATTTGTAAATCCTGGGTACTACGCCGACGTCGAATCACTAACCTTTCTTTAAGGCCATCACCCACTCTCAATCCACATCTTTCCTTGGCAGGGAAACTCTTCACTTCAGGTCTAAAATATTTGCCAAGTAATCTCCTAAAATACCAAGGAGTTGGCAAAAACGCCCAAAACTTAGGAGAAACTAACACATTTTTCGTATTCGACGAGGTGGCAAGATTCGAAAATTAGGCTCAAGGGCCTAGAATGCTCTCATCACGCGTGTGATGGATGCAATACTGCCCAACTTATGCTCTGATACCAATTATCACATCTCGGCCCGGGGTGCACCACTTCCCGGGCCCGCTCCACCACCGTAGCACGATATTGCCCGCTTTGGGCCCCAACCACGCCCTCACGGTTTTGTTTCTGGGAACTCACGAGCAACTTCCCAGGAGGTCACCCATCATGGGATTGCTCTAGCCCTCTTCTCGCTTAACTTCGGAGTTCCTACGGAACCCGAAGCCAGTGAGCTCCCAAAAGGCCTCGTGCTAGGTAGGGATGGGAATATACATTTAAGGATCACTTCCTGGGCGATGTGGGATGTCACAATCCACCCCTCTTAGGGGCCCGACGTCCTCGTCGGCACACACGCGGCCAGGGTTAGGCTCTAATACCAAATTGACACACCCCGACCCAGAAAGTCCACTAGGACACTGAAGTCGAGTTGTGCTGGTCGACACCTGGAAGGTGACGAAGCCATAAAGTGTAGTGATGTGGAGAAATGTGAATAAATTTAAACCTAAAAGTGCCTAAACATCAGAGTGTGTTCGTGAGATGGGCTCGCTCCCGCTCACGAACACACTCTGATGTTTAGGCACTTTTAGGTTTAAATTTATTCACATTTCTCCACATCACTACACTTTATGGCTTCGTCACCTTCCAGGTGTCGGCCAGCACAACTCGACTTCAGTGTCCTAGTGGACTTTCTGGGTCGGGGTGTGTCATATATGCTTAATTATGGTGTTAAACAATGAATCTGGACCGCACATTTAAAGAAAAATTAACTTATTAGTAGTTAAGATCTACAACCAGTCAACAAAACATATTTTGAGAAGTGATTTTTGCACTCTCTTTACTCCTTTTTTACTACTACATTTTATTTTGGCATTTGAATTATATAATTGAAGAATCAAAAGATACAAAAAGGTAAATAAATGCAAAAAGAGAAGACGAGAGTGAAAATCGCTTTCCTAATTTTTTTTTCCATGCAAAATTTAAGGAAACCATTTTTGTCTAATCTATGGAAAAACGGTTGGTTTTAAAAAGTAGCTTGAATAAAATGAAGTCATTACAAGTATTAGTTAATTTAGTGCATCTGATGAATGTTGCATTATTCAAAGGATCTGGAACTTGCCAAATCCTTGGTGAGGACAAGTACGGTGGATGATCGAAAACTGTGGTGTTACAAATGTGGCGGAGATTAAGGGTGCTGATCATATGCCAATGTTGTCCAAGCCCCAAGAACTTTGCAATTCTCTTTTGGAGATGGGAAATAAGTAAAAGCATCTGCTATGCTTATTTATGTATTTTCGATTATCCGGGAGTCATTAAACTTGTTTATCATATAATATACCGATACATCCGTCAGTATCTTACTTGTTTAAAATAAGGAAGATTGTGGATGCGCCTATATTTAAGTAAAGGTTGCTAATAAAAAAGTTCATTCCCAAAGTTCCATTAGAACCATATATTCAAACATAGGTAGCCACTATTTAGTTAAAATGTGAATATTTTGGTGGTCATGTATATGCCTTAGTAACGTACTAGTCAAGTATTGCGGATTGAAAATGAAATCACAATAGAGCGAGAGTGAGAGAGATTCTCTCTCTACATTGTTAGCTCATTTTCTCACAACTTACACTTAAGATTATGATATTTTTATACCATCTACTCGCACAATTTTCCATTTATGAGTTTTTTCTCTTAACGTAACTAAAGGTGTGGAAATTTTAGAATAAGTCAATAAATCAACCATTATAATTTGAAATTAAACTGGTTAATTACATCAAACACTTTTAACTTATAAGTGAAACGAATATTAATACATCGTACCATTGAGTCGCTCGGTATGTACAAATTTAATAATCGAGGAGTTCACAATTCTCAAATCGGTAACGATCAATAATTGAGAAGTTCACATGTCCCATATTGATCATGATCTCGATCAGGAAGAAGTTTCCTGAGCTAACGAACAAGCTCTGGTGGAGTTTTTTAGCAGAGGCAGAAGGATGAGACGATGAAGAAGGGACGATTTAGGTCTACGATTAGGGGTATTTTGGTATTTTCGAAATTGTGTGTTGGTATTGCGGGTACGAAAAATTCCTTTCTTTTTCCGTTTTTGTGTTTTGCGTTAAAGCCTTGATTTGGAATGATACAACTGAGCAATTCGCCTTGCTTTGTCATATGTGCACTTATTTCGTCTTATGAAATAAATTATGTTTTCACATAAAAACAACAACAAATTTACACATTTAATTGTTATTGTGTGTTTGAAACACGAGTTGGTGCATATGTGACAGAATTTAGATAGTGTTATTCACACTCTTTTTTACCTTTCATACTTATTAATTTTTATTTATTAATTTTTTTAAATTAATTCGTTTTAACAATCAAAAATTAAAAAAATGTGAAAAAAATGAATATGTAAACAACATTGCCGGCAAAATTTAAGTGAAAGAACACTGATAAATATCTCGAAAGATAGACCGTATCTGCTACGAGATAAACGACATGTATCACAGTCGTCGCATTGACTCTTCGTGGATGGGGAACATCGTGTCCAATTTTGGTTCCTACTTGAGATTTTGTATAGATTCTATTTTTCCAATAATGTTATGAACGACTGAACGTCCATTTCCAGGCCCCAGTTAGTTGATGCACGCCGCCATTGCAGGTGTAACTCTGAAATCTACATCAGAAGCTGTTGTGGGGACCCTAGTGGTCCAACTCTGAAATCTACACCTCATGAGGTTGAATTTCAAATTCATTTGTATCTAACGACCTGAATTATGACTTCAAATTTATTAATAAAATTGTAAAAGTGTTAAAAATTAGAGAAAACAATAAAAAAATAAGAAAAAAAAATCAAGAACATATCTTTAAAAATGTTTTCTTTTGAACTCCATATTTGACATTCGTATGAATAGTGTTTACAAAGACTATTTAAACAATTTTTAAGGTTATACTTGATTTTAATATGCATTTAAAAAAATTTTAAAAATTATTAATGAAGGCTTTTTAGCCAAAATGGTTATTGAAATTTCTATAGTTTCTCACTTTGGTCCCTGAGATTTGAAATTAATAGAATTGGTTTATGAGTTTGTCCACTATCAATCATTTTTGTCTTTCCAGGAAAATCTCTATTAAATAAGAATAAAATAACCATAATACCTTTAATTTTTGTCGTGGCCAATTGTTTACTAAATTGAGGGTATATTTGTGATTTTGACCCTTATGTAACATAATTTTGCACAGAATGACCAAAATGATTGATGGTAGACAATTTCAGGGACCACTGTTATTGATTTAAAATCTCATGGACTAAGGTGATATGTTATGCAAATCTCAGGGACCATGTTGGCTAAAAAGCCTATTTATGAATAGTAATTGCCCTTATCCTTGCCCAACAGGTAAAGTTACACAAAAATAATTACTTTTTAAAGTGAATAGTGACTTGCGAATGGCTCTTTACCACAATGATAGAAGGGAGTTCAGCACTTGTTTAACGGCGTAGATTCGAACCTTGTCGATGACTAATATAACATTTATTCTAATAAAATATATCGTTTGACAAAAAATAAATTGAAAAATAACTTCGATTGGGCTGCCCTTGCTCAATAGTCAATATGTGAAATTGCTCTCAAGTAAAATACATATAAATAAAAAAAGAGAACATAAATAAGCTAATAATAGACTGACTAAAATGACATTTCACAGTAGGACAATCCTTTAAAACTCACTGCGTTTCGAGTTTAAATTTTATCTCTCATTTTAGTGTAACCTAGAGTAGTAATATTACTTTTAATAAAAAATAAAATAAAATTCACCAAATCCCATTAATTTTTGTTGGCCATCTTTATATATATGCCACACCCAAATATTCCAGATGATAGCGAATAGCCAAAGGAGAAAATGGCAGCTGCACCAAAAGAAGAGAAACATTTTGTTCTAGTTCATGGGGTGTGCCATGGCGCCTGGTGCTGGTACAAGCTCAAACCGAAGCTCGAGTCCGCAGGTCACAAGGTCACAGCGCTGGACCTTGCAGCTTCCGGCGTGGACGCAAGGGCCATCGCAGATGTTCACTCATTGGCAGAGTACTCCGAGCCTTTGTTGCACTTCATCGAATCACTCGGTCCGACAGAGGAGGTGATTCTTGTAGGTCATAGCCTTGGAGGCATGAACTTGGCCCTTGCTATGGAAAGGTTCCCGCATAAAATTACTGCTGCTGTTTTCTTGACCGCTTTTCTGCCAGATACCATTCACCAGCCTTCATATGTTTTGAATCAGGTATGTATTACCATGATCAGGCAGCTAACTAGCCAATAATCACATCACATTATTCTCCAACTTCCACGAATCTAGCACTAGGTGGGCTATGCATGTTTACTACTTTTCCATACAGTAACAAATTAAATTAGTTCTAAATACCATTGATGAAAAATTGTTAATTTTCATTTCAAATATTATTGCAAGTTGTTTACTTACTTGAAAAACAATTAGAATTGATTTCAGAACTTTATTTTTTATTTACTTTCTGTATACATGCGAATAGCTCACGCAAAAGATAACCGCAGAAGCATGGTTGGACACCCAGTTTGCAAATTACGGAAGTGCCAAAGAACCTTTAACATCAATGCATTTTGGTCCAATGTTCTTAACGAATCTCTATGAACTCAGTCCCATTGAGGTATATATCTTTCTCACCCTCACATACTACTACACATGCATACAATAGAACTACAATTGTAAATGGCTTGATCATTAACAAACTCAAAATGCAACCCCAAAGTTAATATAAATTAGAAAACAAAACGGATTTTTTTACTATGTTGCACGTATATATGCTTAGTTATGGTGTTCAGAAAAATTAACTTATCAGTGATTTTTGCTCTCTCTTTTCTCTTTTTCCACTACTACATTTTATTCTGACATTTGAATTATATAATTGAAGAATCAAAAGATACAAACATGTAAATAAATGCAAAAAGAGAAGACGAGTGAAAATCACTTTCCTGATTTTTTTTCCATGCAAAAATTAAAGAAAGCATTTTTGTCTAATCTATGGAAAAACGGTTGGTCTAAAAATGTGGCTTGAATAAAGTGAAGCCATTACAAGTATTAGTTAATTTAGTGCATCTGATGAATGTTGCATTATTCAAAGGATCTGGAACTTGCCAAAACCTTAGTGAGGACAAGTTCACTATTTCTTGAAGACTTGTCAAAGATGAAGAATTTCTCGAACGAAGGATTTGGGTCGGTCACTCGAGTTTACATGGTCTGTAGCGAAGATAAAGGAATACCAGCTGAATTTCAACGGTGGATGATCGAAAACGGTGGTGTTACAAATGTGGTGGAGATTAAGGGTGCTGATCATATGCCAATGTTTTCCAAGCCCCAAGAACTTTGCAATTCTCTTTTGGAGATAGGAAATAAGTAAAAGCATCTGCTATGCTTATTTATGTATTTTCGATTATCCGGGAGTCATCAATCTTGTTTATCATATAATGTATCGATACATCCGTTAGTATCTTACTTGTTAAAAATAAAGAAGATTGTGGATGCGCCTATATTTAAGTAAAGGTTGCTAATAAAAAAGTTCATTCCCAAAGTTCCATTAGAACCATATATTCAAACATATAGATAGCCACTATTTACTTGAAATGTGAATATTTTGGTGGTCATGTATATGCCTTAGTAACGTACTAGTCAAGTATTGCGGATTGAGAACAGGAGAGATTGGAAAATGAAATCACAATAGAGCGAGAGTGAGAGAGATTCTCTCTGTATATTGTTAGCTCATTTTCTAACAACTTGCACTTAAGATTACGATATTTCTATACCAACTACTCGCACCACTTTCTATTTTTGAGTTTTTTTTTTCTCTTAACGTAACCAAAGGTGTGAAAATTTTAGAATAAGTCAATAAATCCACCATAATAATTTGATATTAAACTGATTAATTACATCAAACATTTTTAACTTACAAGTGAAACGTGACACACCCGTACCCGAGAGTAGGGTGTGCTGGCCGTCACGTGAGTGTGACGAAGCCAAGTGCACAGTACGGAAATGGAATCATTAACGAAGTACGAACTAATTAAAATCAAACTACTAGCAACCTAGATAAGATATTGTGCTAGAGTGATAATATAGTACTTATACATAACCAGAGCGTACTAAGTGAAAGTGCAGTCAAGCATGAATAAATAATTTCAAATACACCAACGAGTGTCCTACATAATAGCAAGTCTGTCAGAACTGCCGAAAGGTCCTCGCTAGTCAACTCGGGTACTCAAGCTATTAGAACCTGGAGGGGTGAAAAACAAAATTGAGTGGGTCAGCAAAACAAATCTTTTCAAAATCATTATTTTCTCAAAAGTATAGCTCCTCACTGTAAAACCTGTATAGTTTCCCAGAAAATAATACGTACATATATATCACAACCTTTCTCAGCATAAAACATTTTCAATGTATCTCATAATATGCCATGCAATGCGTTTCAATGCCAATCTGAATCTCATATGTCATGCCATGCGATGCATTTCAATAACCATATCGCTACTAGATATCAACTCAGCCCTCGGCTATACATAAAGCTAATAACATCTTAATCTCATCATATACATACACTGCACATACATCAATATTCTCATGAGGTCCTCATCATATCACTGTATCAATATAAAAATGCTCTAGTGCTACAATCACGTGAAGACTGTGCGAATGAACGCGGGTCACCTACATGTCGAACCCACTCAAAGGTGGTCTATACGACAAGACTGTGCACCTAACTTGGATCCAAGGCGAGCATGCGGTGCGGGAGGTGAACGACATGTGAAAGACTGTGCCCCTAACTCTGGGCGTGAGCACTAACAATATGTGCAGGTTTATGAGCTAACATATCACATCATATCTCATCATATCTCATCATATATCGTCTGTTCTTTCTCAACTATGCATGTACCTACCTGGCGTCCTCGGCACCAACATATGCATGAAATGTATATATGAATACTCATGCATCAATATTAAGTGATAAGCGTGGCGATAAAAAACGTAATTTTCATTTAAAAGCTGATTCTGGGAAAATCATTATATATGTATAGGTTATAGGGAAAAATAGCTGCCCACTCATTGATAAGTCGCCGGGTCGTAGCCCCCACGTCTAGCCTGGCTACGCTCGTCCTCGGAATACGTCTCACCTATATGAGAAATTACTAAACATACGTTATTTAAGCACATATACGCAACTACGGAAATAACTTCTCATACATAGCTCAATTTTGGCATTTGGATATACCAACGTGACCTACTCGACATCACGAACACCCAGAAATTTTTAGAATAATTTTTCCGGTCTCCATGCGCCGCCACGCGCCGGCGACGGCACAGACCTACGTGCCGGCCACGCGCGGCCACGTGACATGCACACTGACGGAGTCAGTTAACACCGTCAGGTATATACTGGGAATATTCCGTCAACTCTTAACGGCGTCAACTAACGTCGTTAGCATATTCCGTCAAAACTGACGGAATATACCGTCATTTTCTTCGGCGAGTCTCCGGTCGCCGTATTCTGGAAATTTTTCAAATTGTCCAATCTCACTCATTTTTCAACCATTTTTCATGATTTTTGTCTCAAATTGAAGCTAATAACATGTAGAATCACACCATATGAGTTTCAAGGCTTAAATTTCACTAGATTTCCTCCAAGAAAGTTCGATAGTACGGCTTACCTTGAGATACGTCGATCTCGACCCTCCGACGTCTAAATTTGTCAAACGAACGTCCCCGAGCTTCGTACGAACGTCAAGAAGCTTCCTATAAGCTTAGAATTCCCTAATAATAACATATATGAAAATGCATGAACAGTGGTATTCTCGGAGGTAAGTGGTTTGACGTGAAAACGACGGGAAACTTACCTGAAACTGGTATGGATGAACTCGTATCGACGAGATGAAGATGATGGTGTAATTATTTCCTTCGATCTGTTGAGTTTAGTGGCTCCTTTGGGTGTGTCCGTACATATGATAAGCTCATATTTATATATATTTTACATCAAATTCTCTCGTCTTTTCTTAGTTAGTTCCTTATATTTTTGAGCTATTTACTTTGATTTTGTGTTTTATATGATTTGTCAAGCAAATAAAAGAAAAATAGCACAAGTGAGATTTTATGTAACAAATTCGTCAAAACTGCCTGTGCAGATCAGCCCATTTTGGAAGCAATTTGCGAACGGCCCAAAATGAACTAGAGAATGAGCCTTATATGCTTGGAAAGCTACAGATGTCTATTTTCTGGAGCATTTCGCGGATTGTTAAGATCATTTTTCTAGAAGAAGTTATGGGCATTTTAGTAAGGGAAGGTCAAGAGAGCACATGGCATGGATGACCCACGGCTTGGAAGAATGATTATGTTTTGCAAGTGTGCTAGCTTGTTTAATCATGAAATACAAGTGTGCTAGCTGTTTTGCAAGTGTTCTAGCTGATTCATCATGAGAAGACCAAGGGGAATCCAAGGCATGGACCAAGGAGGATGAATGCAAGTTGTTTCCACATGAAATTTCTGCAATGAAGCATGTGTTGCTAGCTGTTTTTGATGAATAATTCTTGCTTTTTATTTGTTTATTAAAATCACTTGAGTGGCTCCTTACCTTTGTGCACCTATAAATAAGCCTTCTAGCAAGGCTTAGACTCACCAATTCACACAACAATTCCATCTTCACACACCCTAAACTATCCTAGCCAAAACCCTTTCTTTCCTCCACAAAATCTGCCCATAAACTATCCTAGCCGTGCCACCCCCCCTTAACCATCCTAAACACCACCATACATCCCCCTATCCACTCCTCCATACAACCAAACCTTCAAACCACATCCACTCCTTGTGCCATATCAAAGGAAGGAAAGGAAAGTGCTTGGACGTGCTTGTCACTCAACGAGGATCGTTGGAGCGTTTAGGTGCTTTCTTTCTTTTATGTTCAATGTATAAATCTATTTACCTTTGTTTTATGATTATGAGGAACTAAACCCCCCCTCTTTGCTAGGGGGTGATTCAAAGCCATGATTACATTTGCATTATGAATTAATTACTTTTGGTTGTGATTTAATAATTTGTGATTTCAATTCGCTTAACTATTTGATTGATAACTTATTTATGTATGTTGATTAAGAGTGCACGCTTAGTTTTCATGCATAAGTTTGATGCTAGAATATAAGGGAATTTCACCTAATCGTTATGAACTTATATTCAAGAGTAGTGAAGGTTGCTATCCACAATCGTGTTAAGTGAATTCCTGGCAGGAGTATCATGCTTTTCATAGTTACAAATGCCTTGTCGATGCTTATGATTTCCAACAAACGTAATGATTCTAACTTGTGTCTTTATCATGCTGTTCATATAAAGAACTTGTTAGGAATGATTTGGTTGCGATGCATATTCATCCAATTCAATGATTCTAGGGAAATCTGAAGGTTAATTTAAGCGGACCTAATTAACTTGGAGGGTTGAGTTTCATAAGTTATCGAAAGAACAACTAAAAATTGGTTTATATACAAGTGTATCATGTGTGGAGGAAACCCCTCTAGCTAATCCATCATCCATTCACACAATCATATTTTGTGCTTAATTCTATCTAGTTTTCAATTTGTTTATTTTCAAGTTATTCTCATCAAGATCACATCCCCCTTTTTCAATTTTTGTCTTTTGATTTGAATCTACCTTATTTGATTTCTTTTGAGTTCTTTGATTTAATTTAGTTTAGAGTTGGTTAATTTTCATAGCTTGAATCTTTTAAATTCATTCGTGATTTTGTTTTAGTTTATTTATTAATTTTATTTTAAGTTATTCTAGTTTATTTGGAATCATTTGAATCTAGTTAAATGTTTTGATTTTAGATTTGTGTTTTTAAAGTTTTATTTAGTGTTTTCTAAGTTCATTTTATATAGATTAGCAATCCCTCCTAATCCCCGGTTTAGAACGATCCCTACTTGCATATATACTACAATTGACAACAAGAGGGTTTAATTTGTGTGTTAGTTTATTTTCGCATCAAATTTTGGCGCCGTTGCCGGGGATTAGCAACTTTGCTAATCCCTTATTTCTTTTTTATTTTTTTTATTTTTTATGTTTTAATTTAGATAGTAACTTTGCTTTATTCTTCTTGCTTCTTAGGTACTAGTGTATGACTCGAAGTTCTCATCCGGTTCAAAAGCATATCTCTGACTTTGACAATGACTTTGAGCGAACTTTGAGAAGGACAAAGAAACAACAAGAAGCTCAACCATCCAATCTTGAACCTGAGCTTGAGGAAAACAAAGTAGAAGAGGAAAAGGAGCCCAAGGCTCATGGAGTTGAGCAACCACAAGTCATGGCGGCGGATAACCGAACAATCAAGGAGCTCTCAGCTTCGGGATTGGACAACACCGCACCCCTATGCATCCAATACCCTAGGGCAGCCCCTGAGAAGACCGATGAATTTGAGTTGAAGTCCAGTTTGCTACATCACATACCCAAGTTCCATGGGTTATCAATGGAGGACCCCAATAAGCATTTGAAGGAGTTTGAAGTAGTATGCTCAAGTATGACACCGGTGAACGTGGATAGCAACATATTGAAGATGAAGGCTTTTCCTTTTTCTTTGTTGGAAAAGGCCAAGGATTGGTTGTACGAGTTGGCTCCCGGAACTGTCACATCATGGGAGAGTATGAAGCGAGCTTTCTTAGAGAAGTTCTTTCCAACATCACGAGTCATTCTTCTTCGCAAGAAAATTAGTGGAATTCAGCAAAACCAAGGTGAATCTTTTCCAACTTATTATGAACGTTTTAAAACCCTTGTTGCTTCATGTCCACAGCACCAATTGAAGGAGGAGCTTCTTCTTCAATATTTCTACGAAGGGCTCTTACCAATTGAACGGCAAATGTTGGATGCATCCGCGGGAGGAGCTTTGGTGGATAAGACACCCATGGATGCCAAAATTCTCATTGCTAATCGAGCACTCAACGCACAACAATATGAAGGTGTTGGGCAGAGAGAGACCCCACGGCCACATCATGTCAATGAGGTAAGTTCTATTTCTGAGTTACAATCCCAAATGGCTAACCTTACGTCCATGTTGTCACAGTTTGTTGAAGGCCCCAAACCGCAAGGAACTACAATCTGTGGTGTATGCTCCATTCAAGGACACCAATCTGATCAATGCCCTCAATTAATTGAAAATGGAGGATGGGAATCTGCCCATGCCGTGGGTTATGGGAATCAAAACCAACCAAGGGGTGATCCTTTCTCTAATACATACAATCCAGGATGGCGTGATCACCCCAATTTCAGATGGAGAGACGCACAACAACCTGCCCAACAAAGTGGATTCCGACAACCTCCGGGTTTCTTTCCAAGGCCAATGGCACCTCAACCACCTCCTCAAGCACAATCATCCCAAACCAACTCAGGTATGTCTATGAATGATGATAAAGCATATCAATTATTAACCACAATGGCACAGGGAATGCAGAATCAAGCGAAGGAGGTTAATGAGCTCAAGAGGCAAATGGGCCAAATGGCCGAGTTTTTGGGACAAATCCGTGAGAATGGTAAGTTACCAAGCACCACGGTGATCAATCCCAAAGGTGGCTTTGAGACTGTCAAAGCAATCACATTAAGAAGTGGCAAGGAGGTTGGATCAGACCCAAAACCATCCAAATCAAGTTCCGAAGAGCATGAAAAGTTGTTGATTGAAGAGGCTCCTAATATGTCCAACAAAGGTAAGAACATGTCCAATTCAGTTCATACTAATATTATTCCTCCAAATGTCCCATTCCCTGGCAGATTCATGCAACAAAAGAGGGAGGAGGATGAAAAAGACATTCTAGAAATATTTCGGAAAGTGCAAGTGAACATTCCACTCCTTGATGCAATCAAGCAAATTCCGAAGTGTGCCAAGTTTTTGAAGAAGTTGTGTACAACAAAGAAGAAAATTCAAGAGAAAGAAGTGGTTATGGTAAGTGAAAATGTCTCCGCAATCTTGCAACGTAAAATGCCCCCTAAATGCAAAGATCCGGGCAGTTTTACGATTCCTTGTGTAATTGGAAATACTCGCTTTAAATATGCCATGTTAGATCTAGGTGCATCAATAAATGTCATGCCTTATTCCGTTTATGCATCTATGAACTTGGGGGAATTGAAAAATGATGGTGTGATTATTGAATTAGCTGATCGATCTAATGCATATCCGAAAGGTGTTTTGGAGAATGTTTTAGTGCAGGTAGATCACTTGATTTTCCCCGCGGATTTTTATGTGCTTGACATGGAAGAATCACCTCATTCATCCCCATTGCCAATCCTACTTGGGCGACCATTCATGAAAACAGCATCCACCAAGATTGATGTGGCAAAGGGAGCATTAACTATGGAATTTGATGGTGATGTGATTCATTTTAAAGTTTCTGAACTTGTTAAGTGTTCTAATGAGGTTCGTTCTTGTTTTTCTATTCATGTGAATGAGAATATAAGGCAGGAACATACATCTAGACCCACCATTGAAGAAGGAATTGGGGTGGAGCACAAAGAGCAAGCCATTACACTCCAAGCACCCAATCTGGCCGAAAGCACCATTTCTGGAGTTGTTGAACAAGCAACGATTTTTGAGTCTCCATTGCAACATATGGGTAAGTTTCCTCCTCTTAATTCAATTTCTAATTCAATTGATAGGTTGCTACTTCCTTTGGTGCAGGTACCAAATCAAACCCGTGATAGTGGGAGTGTTTTTATTAACTTTGGGAAGTTCAATGCTCCAATTTGGGAGCATCATTATCCATTGCCATACATTGACCCAACATATGAGAAGTTCGAGGGGCAGGTTGTGGAGGACATTCCTCTCCAACCCGTGGGCTCCAATGGGGAGTAATTGACGTTCGTCGTCCGGCTGCAAGACGTAAAAGAAAGCGCTTCGTGGGAGGCAACCCATGCATTCAACAAAGGCAGACCTAGGAATCACTCCAATTCCAGATTTGCGTTCCTAACTCTTTCTCTTTGTTGTTTCTATTCTTCTATGTTTAGTTTGTTTTATTTGGTTTGAGTTTCTATTTAAAACATTGAGGACAATGTTTGATTCAAGTGTGGGGGGGTAAACAATCTTTTTTGCATGATTTTCGTGGGTTTTATTCACCTATCACTTCCAATGTTGTTTCTCACTGTTTTAAGTGTTTTTAGTGTGTTTTGAAGCATTTTAGTGTGTTGTGGCTTAAAAATCCGAAAAACTCATAAAAATTTGAAAATAAGTTTGGAAAATACCAAAAAGAGTTGTTTTTGAGTTGTTTTGGTGTGTTTGTGTCGTAGGTACCTTCCAACACAATGATGAGGATTTGGTTTTGAATTGCATAACTATTAAAGAAAGTTACAAGCATGGATTGAAGTTTGATATGTTCTTGGCTTATGCTTAGTTGTAGTTGATGTTTATGAACTCATATTTGATTATAAGTGGTTAAAATCAGTTTTTGTAACATGCTTGAAGGAAAAAACTCAACTAACGCTACATCCTTGTGAGACTTGAGCCTTTACTTCTTTTGGAGAGTTATAATCTGTGATTTCTTGTGTTCTTAAGTCGTTGCATGATCTCATTATTCTTTGCTTGGTTGCTACTTAGAATGCATGCGTATCATGATAGAACTAAATGCTAGAACTTATATCCGTTTCATTCAAAGCATGATATTGAATTGCATAACTGATGTGAGAATTTCTTGACACACAAATTAAACCCTATTTGTGACAATTGTAGTAATGATGTAAGTAGGGATCGTTCTAACCGGGGATTAACTAGGGATGCTAACCAATGTTAAATTAAATTAAAAACGTAAAAACAAAGTTTAAAACACTAAACTAAAATCAAAACACTTAACTAGAATAACTCAAAATAAAACTAACAAATAATCTAAAACAAATCAAAATACTCAAAACAACTCAAGACTTAAGAAAACACAAACTAAAATGATTTCTAATAAATCTAACACTTCCAAATAAATGGGGGATTGATTTTTTTGACGAAATTTAATTTAAAACAGAAACTTATAAATAAACTTCAAAGAAAATAATATTTTATGAAATAGAATGATGAGAAACTAGTTAGAGGGTTCCTTATCCACACATGAACATATGCATATAATTTGATTCCCAGTTATGAATTCAACAAACGAATGAATGACAATGCTCCAAGTTAATTAGGTCCGCTTAAACTTTTAGATTTCCCTAGATTCATTGGATTGCAAGGAATACGCATTACAACCAAATTATTCCTCATCAAAGTCCCTAACTATGGAATACGCATGATAGAGACATTTAACAAAGATCATTAAGTTCAACGGAAATCATAAACATTGACTAGGCATTCATAACTATGGAATACGCATGTTACTCTTGCCAAGGATTTACTTAACACAATCGTGACTAGCGATCTTTACTACTCATGAATATAAGTTCATAACGATTAGGTGAAATTCCCTTATATCCTAGCATCAAGTTTAGGCATGCAAATTAAGTGTCGACCCTTAACCCACATACATAAACAAGTTCTTAATCAAAACAGAAAAGTAAACCACATCCAACATTCATAAATTCATAACTGGGGTAAATCAAATTATAATAAACATATATCCATGGTTTCAAATTCACCTCTAACTAAAAAGAAATTAGTTCCACATGTTTAACATAATTGAACAACAATTTAAATTAAACATTGAAAAACAAAAGCAAAAGAAAGAAAACACCTAAACTTTCCAACGATCCAAGCGCCTCCAAGGACTTTCCTCTTCTTCTCTTTGTTGCGGCACAAGGCTTTGAATGATGTTGAAGAGTTGGTTTTATGGAGGAATGGATGGGGGAAGTTTAGATATGTAGGGAGAGGCAAGGAAAGGCTTGTAGAATGGTTTATTCTTGGATGATTTGAATGAGGTTGCTACCATGGGTATTTATAGGGAGAGGATGGACTTGTTTAATTCAATTTTTTGGTGGGAATTAAAAGGAAAGTCATGGCAATAAGTGGGATTTATTGGTGGTGGTAGGTTTTGAGTCATCCACTTCACATGTCATGGTGAACTAAGCATTGCATCATCCACTCACATGTCATGGTGAGTTAAGCATTGCATCATCCACTCAAATGTCATGATGAGCTAAGCATTGCATCATCCACTCACATGTCATGGTGAGCTAAGCATTACATCATTTTTTTAGGCCCATTGCAATAGATTTTTGGGCTTCTTTGCATCAAATTCTTGGGCTTCTTTGCATCAAATTCGTCCATCCTCAAGCCTCCATGTTTGCACTATCCAATCTTGGCCCAAAATTGCTCTAGAATGCTCCAAATTGCTTCTTTTTGCATACTTTGACATATAAACCTACAAACACACGAAAAATGACTTTAAACACTAAATTAAGTAAGAAACATAACATAAATGCATAAGAACTAGCTAACTAAGGTGCATAAATATGCTCCTATCAAATTCCCCCACACTTAGCTTTTGCTAGTCCTCGAGCAAAATAAAACAAAACATAACCTAACCTTCCAACATTTGCTACAGGGATTTCCAACGTTACATAACATGCCAAAGATCATTATTCCCACAGATTTTAGTCATCCATACTCTTGAGCATATACTTAATCATAGTTACCATTCACTAGCTCACATTTAATCGTTTAATATAACATTATGGACGTAGTAACATGCCTTAGAGAATCCACTCATTTCCTTACTGGATACACTCTTATTTTCACACAGATTTTCTAACTACACACCCTATACTAGTTATATGTGAGCGAATTGATGTGGATATAAAAACGAATGCTCACATATATGTATCTCAAAGAATGCAATTTCCGGAGTTAATAAGCATGTTTAGATATGATCTCATGAATGGAATGCTACTACTTAGATGCGAGAACCAATGACACCATATGCTCATACCAAATTCAAACTCCACAAATTGAAACACATAACACTTAAGATAGAAGTTAAGGGTTGTAACGGGGCTTGGGGTAATGGCTAACAAAGAAAGGTTAAGGATAAACAAAAGTTCTTAAAGCGATAGCAAACAAGTAATGAACTTGACACTTTTAGAATTCACTTTTGCGTGCAGAAAATCACTTAGATACAAGGGAATGAAATACACAATACTTAGGGTCTAATTTAACTTATTGGACCCTTTTCTTCAACAACCAACACTTGTGAGTTCTTTCTTGACCCTTTTTTTTTTTTTTTTTTTTTTTTTTTTTTTTTTTTTCAAACTCACATGATAAATACTTCCCCCACACTTATTTTCTGCCCACATTAATCAAAAGGAATTCAATTTGAATTATGCTTACTATACTTTAAGAACGAGGGTATGGATAGTCCTAATCTAGGCTAGGTGAGGATGATGTGGTTTAACAAAGAAAATAGTTTAAACAAGGCTCAACGGGGCTTAAACCTACAAAACAAATGAACATGGGGTACGGCTATTTGGTTCTTGGTTTACTAACAACTTCATCTTGTTATGTGTTATGCAAATCAATTTTATGCTTTGAATGAAACGGGCATGAGTTCTAGTATTTGGAACTAAATGATGAAACGCCTTCTAAGTAGTAACCAAGCAAAGAATAATGAGATCATGCAACGACTTTAGAAGACAACAAATGCACAAATTATTAACTCTCCAAAGAACGTTAAAAGCTCAAGTCTCTCAGGGTTGTAGCATTAGTTTGAGTTTCTTCCTTCAAGCATGTTACAAAAACTAATTTTTCTTTTGATTACATGTGAATTCATGAACTATAATTACAACTAAGCATAAACCAAAGAGCATATCAAACTTTCATCCATGTTTGTAACTTACTTCAACAGTTATGCAATAAAAAACCAAATCCCCATCATTTTGTTGGAAGGTACCCTAAAACACAAAAATGACTCAAAAACGACTCTTTTTTTGGTATTTTTCAAAAATTTTTCGAATTTTTCTTGGGTTTTCTGTTATATGACAATAAAACACATCAAAACACACTAAAAACACTTTAAAACAGTAAGAAACAACATGTGAAGTGATAGGTGATAAAAATCCACAAATTTCATGCAAAAACAGCTTGTTTACCCCCCCACACTTAAATCAAACATTGTCCTCAATGTTTCAAGCATAAAATCACACCAAACATAAAGAAACAAACAAACAACAATGAACTAATCATGGCAAAGATGGCAAAATAAGTGCAGCAAAGTGAAGGGTTTAGAAACTCAAATCTGGTTGTTGGAGCGATTCTTAGGTCTTCCTTATTTGAATGCATGGGTTGCCTCCCAAGAAGCGCTTTCTTTAACGTCTTTTAGCCGGACGATACTTCCATTCAAGCTCCCCTAGGTCCCACAGCATGGAATTGATCCTTGAATGGAAGGTGATACTTGAAATGATCCGGCAATGGTCTAAATTCTAGTGTAGGTGCCTGAATCATCAAAGCCAACAAGTTAGTAGAAAACAAAATTGAAGTTGGAGAAGATGGCTTACTTGCTTGCTCCGACACCAACTCAATTACGAACACCACATCTTTGAAGGTTGTAGGGATATTGCACTTGGCTAGATTGCATGTGATGGTTATGACTTGTCCAATGTCATCAAATTCAACTTCTTTGGGCTTTGTGGTTTCAAATATGTCCTCTTCGATGCTTTCTACATAGTCCCCAACAACTTCTTCCTCTTGAATCTTTGGAAAGGTTTCCAAGATGTCTTTCTTTCCCTCATCTTTCGTGGATTGCATAAACCTGTGAGGGAAAGGCACATTGGGAGGAATAAGGTTAGAAATAATTGAATTTGAAACAACCTTACTCGAATTGGGTGGTGTAGGAACATTGGGAGGTTGCGGCAAGGGTTGTTCTTCCCTTGCCGTGCCTTGTGCATCCTCCTCCTCTTCGAGTAGTAGCAATTCATCCCTGGCCTCATCTTCAACCATTTGTTCTTGAATTTGTTCCATGCATTCTGCATTCTGCCCAAATTGATTGTTCCATTCAGCCAACTCCTTTGCTTTATAGAAATCCTCAATTGGTTGCCAAAATGCGTCTTGTTGAAATGGTTGAGCTTCCCTGCCTTGCTCCAAAGAATTCAGTTGTTGACTAACTCCCTTATAATAATTTGATTTACCTGAATTTGGATGTGAAGATTGAGGGGGAGGCTGTGGTGGTGCATATGAATCCTCATATGGTTGCCAATATGTTTCTTGTTGAACCTCTTTGGCCTGATTTCGTGAGCCCTGAACCAAAGAATTTAATTCATTAAGAATTTGATTATAATCTATTGACGAACCTGAGTTCGATTGAGCATATTGCATATGAGGTTGTGGTGGCTGCATAGGTCTTGAATAGAACTCCTCATATGGCTGCCAATATGTTTCTTGTTGTTGAGGTTCCCACCACAAAGAATTTGAATGATCGCGCCAATCTCTTTGTGGAAATTGATTGGCTTGATATCCTTGCCTATAAGACGCACCAAATGTAGGGATATTTTGCATTGTGGTCCTTTCGGCATATTGTGTCAATTGAGAAGTAAGATTTGCCAATTGAGCTTGAATGCTAGCAAAATCCATCTCTTACTTCTCAAGCACCTAAAATCAAAGAAAAAGAATTAAAGCAAATATCAAAAGTAACATCAAACAAAGGAAATAAAACTAAGTTCGAAACTAAAACAAAAACTAACTAAACAAAAAGAAAAGAACCAAGGGATTAGCAAAGTTGCTAATCCCCGGCAACGGCGCCAAAATTTGATGTGAGAATTTCTTGACACACAAATTAAACCCTATTTGTGACAATTGTAGTAATGATGTAAGTAGGGATCGTTCTAACCGGGGATTAACTAGGGATGCTAACCAATGTTAAATTAAATTAAAAACGTAAAAACAAAGTTTAAAACACTAAACTAAAATCAAAACACTTAACTAGAATAACTCAAAATAAAACTAACAAATAATCTAAAACAAATCAAAATACTCAAAACAACTCAAGACTTAAGAAAACACAAACTAAAATGATTTCTAATAAATCTAACACTTCCAAATAAATGGGGGATTGATTTTTTTGACGAAATTTAATTTAAAACAGAAACTTATAAATAAACTTCAAAGAAAATAATATTTTATGAAATAGAATGATGAGAAACTAGTTAGAGGGTTCCTTATCCACACATGAACATATGCATATAATTTGATTCCCAGTTATGAATTCAACAAACGAATGAATGACAATGCTCCAAGTTAATTAGGTCCGCTTAAATTAACTTTTAGATTTCCCTAGATTCATTGGATTGCAAGGAATACGCATTACAACCAAATTATTCCTCATCAAAGTCCCTAACTATGGAATACGCATGATAGAGACATTTAACAAAGATCATTAAGTTCAACGGAAATCATAAACATTGACTAGGCATTCATAACTATGGAATACGCATGTTACTCTTGCCAAGGATTTACTTAACACAATCGTGACTAGCGATCTTTACTACTCATGAATATAAGTTCATAACGATTAGGTGAAATTCCCTTATATCCTAGCATCAAGTTTAGGCATGCAAATTAAGTGTCGACCCTTAACCCACATACATAAACAAGTTCTTAATCAAAACAGAAAAGTAAACCACATCCAACATTCATAAATTCATAACTGGGGTAAATCAAATTATAATAAACATATATCCATGGTTTCAAATTCACCTCTAACTAAAAAGAAATTAGTTCCACATGTTTAACATAATTGAACAACAATTTAAATTAAACATTGAAAAACAAAAGCAAAAGAAAGAAAACACCTAAACTTTCCAACGATCCAAGCGCCTCCAAGGACTTTCCTCTTCTTCTCTTTGTTGCGGCACAAGGCTTTGAATGATGTTGAAGAGTTGGTTTTATGGAGGAATGGATGGGGGAAGTTTAGATATGTAGGGAGAGGCAAGGAAAGGCTTGTAGAATGGTTTATTCTTGGATGATTTGAATGAGGTTGCTACCATGGGTATTTATAGGGAGAGGATGGACTTGTTTAATTCAATTTTTTGGTGGGAATTAAAAGGAAAGTCATGGCAATAAGTGGGATTTATTGGTGGTGGTAGGTTTTGAGTCATCCACTTCACATGTCATGGTGAACTAAGCATTGCATCATCCACTCACATGTCATGGTGAGTTAAGCATTGCATCATCCACTCAAATGTCATGATGAGCTAAGCATTGCATCATCCACTCACATGTCATGGTGAGCTAAGCATTACATCATTTTTTTAGGCCCATTGCAATAGATTTTTGGGCTTCTTTGCATCAAATTCTTGGGCTTCTTTGCATCAAATTCGTCCATCCTCAAGCCTCCATGTTTGCACTATCCAATCTTGGCCCAAAATTGCTCTAGAATGCTCCAAATTGCTTCTTTTTGCATACTTTGACATATAAACCTACAAACACACGAAAAATGACTTTAAACACTAAATTAAGTAAGAAACATAACATAAATGCATAAGAACTAGCTAACTAAGGTGCATAAATATGCTCCTATCAATAACACACGATCAAGATGAAGTTGTGTAGTTGCCACCATAGCCAAATAGCCTTACTTCCCTTATGGCTTATGTTTTGTTGTTAACTACATTAACCTCACCTATCCTAGTTTAGGATAGTCCACCCCTTGTTCTTAAAATATAGTGAGCATAACTTAAAATTAATTCCTTTTGAGTTACATTATGCAAGAAAATAAGTGTGGGGGAGGGAATGGTTATTTTTGAGCTCATTTGTACGTTTAAAAAAAAAAAAAAAAAAAAAGAAAAGAAGAAAGAATGAGTTTGAAAGTGTTGATTGTTGAAGAAAAGGGTCCAAAAGTTTGAATTTGACCCTAAGTGTTGCATGAATCCCCCCTTGTGTTCAAATTTGAGTTTGCATTCAAAAGTGAATTCTAAGTTGATTTCATTGCTATTGCTCACTATGTTTTTAAGAACCCTTGTTTTCCATATCTGTTCGTTGTAACCTATCACCCTTAGCCCCGTTACAACCCTTACACTTCTATCTTGAGTGTTATGTGTTCAATATGTGGAGTTTGGGATTGGTATGAGCATATGGTGTCACTAGTTCTTGCATCTAAGTAGTAGCATTCCTTTCATGAGATCATATTCATATATTCACTTATAACTCCAGAAAAGAGCTTTCTTTGTTAAAATATGTGAGTTTTAGTTTTCATGTGTATATCAATCTTCTCACATATACCTAGTGTAGGGAATGTAGTTTGAAAATCTGAGTGAAAAATGAGTGCATATCTAGTAAGGAATTGAGGGAATTCTCTAAAGCATGTTATTACATTCAAAATGATGTTTTAAATGATTAAAAGAGAACTAGTAAATGGTGACTGTGGTTAAGTGTATGCTTAAGGATATTGATGACCAAAATCTGTGCAAGTAATGATTTTTAACATGTGCATTAGAAATCCCTGAGGTAACGTTGGAAGGTTTAGATTGTGTTTTGTTTCTTTTTGTTTTCTTTGTTTTGCTCGAGGACTAGCAAAAGCTAAGTGTGGGGGTATTTGATAAGCTCATATTTATATATATTTTACATCAAATTCTCTCGTCTTTTCTTAGTTAGTTCCTTATATTTTTGAGCTATTTACTTTGATTTTGTGTTTTATATGATTTGTCAAGCAAATAAAAGAAAAATAGCACAAGTGAGATTTTATGTAACAAATTCGTCAAAACTGCCTGTGCAGATCAGCCCATTTTGGAAGCAATTTGCGAACGGCCCAAAATGAACTAGAGAATGAGCCTTATATGCTTGGAAAGCTACAGATGTCTATTTTCTGGAGCATTTCGCGGATTGTTAAGATCATTTTTCTAGAAGAAGTTATGGGCATTTTAGTAAGGGAAGGTCAAGAGAGCACATGGCATGGATGACCCACGGCTTGGAAGAATGATTATGTTTTGCAAGTGTGCTAGCTTGTTTAATCATGAAATACAAGTGTGCTAGCTGTTTTGCAAGTGTTCTAGCTGATTCATCATGAGAAGACCAAGGGGAATCCAAGGCATGGACCAAGGAGGATGAATGCAAGTTGTTTCCACATGAAATTTCTGCAATGAAGCATGTGTTGCTAGCTGTTTTTGATGAATAATTCTTGCTTTTTATTTGTTTATTAAAATCACTTGAGTGGCTCCTTACCTTTGTGCACCTATAAATAAGCCTTCTAGCAAGGCTTAGACTCACCAATTCACACAACAATTCCATCTTCACACACCCTAAACTATCCTAGCCAAAACCCTTTCTTTCCTCCACAAAATCTGCCCATAAACTATCCTAGCCGTGCCACCCCCCCCTTAACCATCCTAAACACCACCATACATCCCCCTATCCACTCCTCCATACAACCAAACCTTCAAACCACATCCACTCCTTGTGCCATATCAAAGGAAGGAAAGGAAAGTGCTTGGACGTGCTTGTCACTCAACGAGGATCGTTGGAGCGTTTAGGTGCTTTCTTTCTTTTATGTTCAATGTATAAATCTATTTACCTTTGTTTTATGATTATGAGGAACTAAACCCCCCCTCTTTGCTAGGGGGTGATTCAAAGCCATGATTACATTTGCATTATGAATTAATTACTTTTGGTTGTGATTTAATAATTTGTGATTTCAATTCGCTTAACTATTTGATTGATAACTTATTTATGTATGTTGATTAAGAGTGCACGCTTAGTTTTCATGCATAAGTTTGATGCTAGAATATAAGGGAATTTCACCTAATCGTTATGAACTTATATTCAAGAGTAGTGAAGGTTGCTATCCACAATCGTGTTAAGTGAATTCCTGGCAGGAGTATCATGCTTTTCATAGTTACAAATGCCTTGTCGATGCTTATGATTTCCAACAAACGTAATGATTCTAACTTGTGTCTTTATCATGCTGTTCATATAAAGAACTTGTTAGGAATGATTTGGTTGCGATGCATATTCATCCAATTCAATGATTCTAGGGAAATCTGAAGGTTAATTTAAGCGGACCTAATTAACTTGGAGGGTTGAGTTTCATAAGTTATCGAAAGAACAACTAAAAATTGGTTTATATACAAGTGTATCATGTGTGGAGGAAACCCCTCTAGCTAATCCATCATCCATTCACACAATCATATTTTGTGCTTAATTCTATCTAGTTTTCAATTTGTTTATTTTCAAGTTATTCTCATCAAGATCACATCCCCCTTTTTCAATTTTTGTCTTTTGATTTGAATCTACCTTATTTGATTTCTTTTGAGTTCTTTGATTTAATTTAGTTTAGAGTTGGTTAATTTTCATAGCTTGAATCTTTTAAATTCATTCGTGATTTTGTTTTAGTTTATTTATTAATTTTATTTTAAGTTATTCTAGTTTATTTGGAATCATTTGAATCTAGTTAAATGTTTTGATTTTAGATTTGTGTTTTTAAAGTTTTATTTAGTGTTTTCTAAGTTCATTTTATATAGATTAGCAATCCCTCCTAATCCCCGGTTTAGAACGATCCCTACTTGCATATATACTACAATTGACAACAAGAGGGTTTAATTTGTGTGTTAGTTTATTTTCGCATCAACATAGATGGCGAGAGAGAGAGAAAGAGAGCTCGGGAGTTAGAGAGAGAGAGAGTCTAAGAGTGATGGAGAGAGAAAGAGAGTGACGGGAGTGAGGTGATGGTGGATGTGTGTGGACCAAAACCATCTAAAATGTGAGGATAAAAATATCTCATTGGCTCCAATTATTAAGGGTCACAAATAATTGGTCCTCACACAAAACACATGCATACGTACACGACCCCGAAGGGGTAATTCCGTCAATTCATCACTTAATTAATATATATATCGGGACGGGTTGTCACAAAACGAATATCAATAAATCGTACCATTGAGTCGCTCGGCATGTACAAATTTAATAATTGAGGAGTTCACAATTCTCAAATCGGTAACGATCAATAATTGAGAAGTTCACATGTCCCATATTGATCATGATCTCGATTAGGAAGAAGTTTCCTGAGGTAACGAAGAAGCTCTGGTGGAGTTTTTTAGCAGAGCCAGAAGGATGAGACGATGAAGAAGGGACGATTTAGGTCTACGATTAGGAGTATTTTGGTATTTCCGAAATTATGTGTCGGTATTGCGAGTACAAAAAATTCGATATTGTTTCAGTCTCGACCAATCCGAGCTTCCCTATTCCCGTCAATATCAGTAATCGAACTCGTATTTGCAAGTCCCGCACTGAATTTCTTCCTGATGGGAATCAAGGGGGTTATCCAAAATGAGAACGACTTCCTTTCCACCCATTATCTTTCTGGCTAAGTAAAACACGCCTCTAGCTCATTTGTTTAGCATCCTTTTGACTAGTAGGATTGAAAAGTAGGAATGAAGAATAAACTTGTCTAAGTTTATTCTACACCGTAAGGGTGTGGTAGGGGCCCAAAGCCGACAACATCGTGCTATCACGGAGTTGAGCCCGGGAAGTGGTCAAACTCGGGCTAGGATGTGACAATAACAAGCTGAATTTATTATACTTAATCTTAATCTTAAAGTCGACGTTCGATCCAACCCTTTTGTAATAAAAATAAAAAGTTGGATTGAGAGTTCAGACCGGCCTACATTGGCTGCAGCCTGCAGGCCAAATGATGATGACTCATTATCAAAAGCAACGGTGATCAAAACAACCCCAGCACCAACCTATATTCTATTGTCATATATATGACATAATGATCGTAAAAAGATAGATTAAAGTCGAGCTTTCCTAAATCCTAGGATATGGGGATGAGTTTGGCAGGTTAAAGACTTTTAATTGAGGTTCATTTAGGAGTTTGGTGGGTTAAAGACTTTTTATGAATTTTTTTTTTCATTTTAGGAGTTTGGCTAGATTTGGCAAGTTAAAAACATTTAGTTAAGGCTCATTTATGAACTTTAAGCTTTTCATTATCAAAAGCACTAGTGATCAAAACAACCCCAGCACCAACCTCTATTCTATTGTCATATATATGACAAAAATGACTGTAAAAAGATAGATTAAAGTCAAGCTTTCCTAAATCCTAGGATATGAGGGGGAGTTTGGCAGGTTAAAGACTTTTTATGAATTTTTTTTTTCGTTTTAGGAGTTTGGCTAGATTTGGCAGGTTAAAGACTTTTAGTTGAGGCTCATTTATGAACTTTAAGTTTTTCTTTTTGCAACTTATTTTATTTTGAAACTTTGATTTGTAACTTTTTTTTTTTTTTTAACTTTTGAGAAACTAACTAGATTCACATTGCACTAGAACTAAGTAAATGTATTTTAACACCGAATGGATAGTCGTAGAACGATTTTGTATTGTAGGGATAAAGGTACACTGGCTAGTGGATTTCTACTTTGTAATTTGGTAAGTAAAAAAATTGCAGAATTATTGTAAGGGTTAAAAGATATTAAGAATTGCCGAATTGGATTGAAAGATTGCAGATTTCCACTTTGTAATGGGCATAGGAATTGGACTTAACCCTAAAGCCCAAAATGGGGCATAAAAAGGGTTAAATTTTTCAGCCCAAAAACTCAATATTTCAAATTTTAGCCCAATAGCCAAAAAGTCCAAATTGTAAATTTAATCCCGATTTGTCTTGAAATACCAAAAATATTTTGGGATTCCCGAAATTCGGGAATACCGAAAATTCGGTTCGAGATCGATCTTGAAATTCCCATCCCGAAATTTTTCGGTTTGAGATTTAGAATGGTGGTTTCGGTTTGGTATCCTGTACCGAACCAGCCCTGCACACACCTATTTTGTCAAACTATTTGACTCACGAAGCAATAACTTATCCCCAAGCTTTCAATTTTAATTAGATTTTTGTTATAAATAGGTAAAAGTTCGAGAGATAACCTTTCTAAGACAGGAGCGAAGTAAATGCAAAATATCACACTATAAATTTAGTAGCTTAACACAAAATATCACACTAAAAATTGTTAATTTTCATTTCAAATATTATTGCAAGTTGTTTACTTATTTGAAAAACAATTAGAATTGATTTCAGAACTTTGTTTTATTTATTTATTTTCTGTATACATGCGAATAGTTCACGCAAAAGATACCCGCAGAAGCATGGTTGGACACCCAGTTTGCAAATTACGGAAGTGCCAAAGAACCTTTAACATCGATGCATTTTGGTTCAATGTTCTTAACGAATCTCTATGAACTCAGTCCCATTGAGGTATATATCTTTCTCACCCTCACATACTACTACACATGCACACAATAGAACTGCAATTGTAAATGGGTTGATCATTAACAAACTCAAAATGCAACCCCAAAGTTAATATAAATTAGAAAACAAAACGGATTTTTTTTACTATGTTGTGCACGCGCGCGCACACACACACACATATATATGCTTAGATATGGTGTTAAACAATGAATCTGGACCGCACATTTAAAGAAAAATTAACTTATCAGTGGTTAAGTTCCACGACCAGTCAACAAAATATATTTTGAGAAGTGATTTTTGCACTCTCTTTTCTTATTTTTCACTGCTACATTTTATTCTGGCATTTGAATTATATAATTGAAGAATCAAAAGATACAAACAGGTAAATAAATGCAAAAAGAGAAGACGAGAGTGAAAATCGCTTTTCTGAATTTTTTTTTCCATGCAAAAATTATAGAAAGCTTTTTTGTCTAATCTATGGTTGGTCTAAAAATGTAGCTTGAATAAAATGAAGTCATTACGGCCTCGTTTGTTTCACCTCCTTAGCTAGGACTATTAAGCCATGTTTGGTATAGCAAGGGACTAAGTTAAATGGGATTAGCCCAGACTCGTGCGGCCTCCGGACCTCACTAAGTCGCCTAAATTAGTCCCACGCAAAAGCAAGGTATTGCTAAGAACCTCACTACACCGCCTTCTATCACTACGACGCCTCCTTCGCATGAACTGGTGAGAGCCAGGTATTGTACTTCATCAAGGCCATCGATCATTGAGTGAGCTTCATCCAAAACAAGTATCCCCTCTCTCTCTCTCTATTGGATTGATATGGGAATTGGGTGATTCGAAGAGAAAGCTGGAAGAAGAGGAAACATATTTGCTGATCGCCGTTGCTAAATCGTGGCTGGAGGAGGAGGGTGGGCGTCGTGGTTTGCTTCGGATCTGCAGATCGCTAGGAGAAAACATGTCTGCAATTATTTGTTTTCATAATTAGGATGATGATGGGATTAGCAAGGCTATGGCAGATGAAGAGAGATGGAGGCGTGAAGAAGGGAATTTGATGAACTTAATTATTATTATTATTTTTTGTAATATATTAGAATTACCATGATTATCTTGAAGTTCATCAATTTAAAAAGTAAAAGAAGAAAGAATTTGGAGGAGATCTAAATTTAATTATTTAGATCAGAATGTGAAATTTAGTTTTTATAATTAAATTTAAAAAATTAAAATTTAGTCCTAATCCAACACTGCACTAAACACTTCACAATTTTAGTACTGCTTAGTCCAAGTCAAGTCAGTATTAGTTAATTTAGTGCATCTGATGAATGTTGCATTATTCAAAGGATCTGGGACTTGCCAAATCCTTGGTGAGGACAAGTTCACTATTTCTTGAAGACTTGTCAAAGATGAAGAATTTCTCGAACGAAAGATTTGGGTCGGTCACTCGAGTTTACATGGTCTGTAACGAAGATAAAGCAATACATGTTGAATTTCAACGGTGGATGATCGAAAACTGTGGTGTTACAAATGTGGTGGAGATTAAGGGTGCCGATCATATGCCAATGTTGTCCAAGCCCCAAGAACTTTGCAATTCTCTTTTGGAGATAGGAAATAAGTAAAAGCATCAGCTATGCTTATTTATGTATATTCGACTATCCGGGAGTCATCAAACTTGTTTATTAATTTTTACATCTCATACTTTATTAATTTTGGAGATAGGAATTTGGATAGTGTTATTTACACTCCTTTTTACTTCTCATACTTTATTAATTTTTATTTATTAATTTTCTTAAATTAATTCGTTCTGACGATAAAAAAATAAAATAAAAGTGTGAAAAAAAATGAATATGTAAACAACATTACCGGCAAAATTTAAGTGAAAGAACATTGATAAACATTTTGAAAGGTACACCATCTGCTTCGAGATAAACGACATGTATGCAGTCATCACATTGACTCTTCGTGGATGGGGAACTACTGTGTCCATTATTGGTTCCTAATTCAGATTTTGTATAGATTCTATTTTTCCAATAATGTTATGAACAACTGAACGTCCGTCCATTTCTAGGCCCCAATTAGTTGATGCACGCCATTGCAAGTGTAACAATTTAAGAGGAAAACTAATAAAAATGTTTCAAAATTTTGAGTTTTAACAAAAATGACAAAATAAAGGGTAAAGTGAATAGTACAATGATTGACTTTTTAGTATATAAATATGGTTTTTTGTTAAAGTGAACAGCACTGGAAACTTTTCATTAAGGTTCCCTTATAATAAAGGGGTGTGATATTCACACACTCCTTTTTACTTCTCACACACTTTCTAATTTTCGACCGTCAGATTGGATAAAATGAAGAAGATCAGCGAACATAAATTAAAAGGGGTGGATGAGAAGTAAAAAGAGATGTGTGGGAAGCACTGTAGACAGTGAAATTTCGGTAAATAAAATGTTGACCGATGGTCAAAGTTTCAACACTCATGTATTACATAAATTGTACACGTAGTGTGTGATTCGACGAAAATTCGAAAAGAGTTAGAAAAGCCGTCAAACAGGACACGTGTCAACACCCGACAGAAACGACTTATTTCATCTGATTATTTAAATCCAAAAATCAAGTTTTGGATTTCTATAAATAGAAACCATTCCACATCAATTCGAAGGGAGAATTCACACACATTTTTCTCTACTCCCAAATTGGAAGAGAATTCTCTTGAAGTTCGTTCTTCGTTCTTCGTTCTTCGTTCATCGTTCTTCGAGATCAAGCCCCAACGGCTCTTGAAGAAACGCTCATCCATCTTCAAGAACAAGCCCAAAAGCCCTTGAAGATCCATTCATCGTTCATCCGTTCTTCAAGATCAAGCCCCGACGGCCCTTGAAGCAACATTCATCCACCTTCCAAGATCAAGCCCCAACGGCCCTTGAATCCACACATCCATTCTTCAAGAATCAAGCCCAAAAGCCCCTTGAAGTTCATCCATCGTTCATCGTTCATCGTTCTTCGTTCGTCATTCATCCATCTTCAAGAACAAGCCCAAAAGCCTCCTGAAGATCCATTTATCATTCAACGTTCATCCAACTTCAGAATCAAGCCCCAACAGCTCCTGAAGATCCGTCCGTCATTCAGCGTTCATCCGCCAAACTTCAAGATCAAGCCCAGCGGCCCCTTGAAGAACAGTTTATCCCAAGAATCAAGCCACCAACGGCCCTTTGGATCAACGATTCACCGACAAATCCATATCTTACGGAGATCGAATCAGAGGAACAAATAGAGATTGTAACCCAAAATCAATCAAATACAAATATATTTTGTACACGTGTTCTTGTGTATTCAGGAAATTTTCGTGTTTACAAGCACATCCCATAATAAAAATATATGATCTGTTTCTTTAAATCTCGTCCGATTATACTATTGTCCACTTAATACAAATTGGTATTGACACGATAAAACTTTGACACATGCCCTAATTAGTTTTGGGATAACACTTGCATTCTGCTATGTGGCGAAGCACATATCTCACTATTTGCCAATAACGTATTTTGACCGAATAAAAACAACGACCATAATCGTTTAATTTATTAATCTTCATTTGAAAATCATTTCTATGAAAGATTATTCGAATTGGAGATCGTTTAATCATTCAAATGTGTCAAATAAACGAATGATTTATCATGAATATGTTACTTGATACCTACAATGTCGGTTTGCTCTATACATTTGAATGACTAAATGATCTCCGATTAAAATAATTTTTATATGAGTAATCTACAAATGAAGATTAAGAAATTGAATGATTTTGATTATAAAATTGAACGATTTTGATTATGAAATTCGAACTATCAAGATAAGTTATTCGCAATGGGAAAATGAGCTCAATCCCTAGGGAGTGCAAGTATTATCCTTAACTTTGAGTCTAAAAGTGAGAGTGGGTTTAAGTTCTTTTAGTTTTCTGGCCAATGCCTATATTTGAATATCAACATTTAAAATTTGGAGCTTAAATGAAAAGGGCTTGGGGCAACAAATATTTAACCAAAAACCATCCCAAAATGTTATTTAACCAAAAGGGCTCAAAGTTTAATAAAGAAACATCCAAAACTATTGTCCATAGGCCAAACTTACAAGGCCAACCCGCTACAAATCTACGCTTCCGTAAATACCTCTAAATGATTTGATATTGTATTGACTCTTCACCAACCTCAACCCAGCACGAAGCTGCCATAATATCTCCCTATCTTCCTATCGAATTGAATTCCCCCATTTCAAAAACAACCAAATCAAAGTTCAAAAAGGAAGCATTCATCGGAACAAAGCCACTGAAACAAGTTCAAAGAAGTTTAATGGCAGAAACCGGCAAAAAAGTGTCTTAAAAAAAAGAACCAAAACATAAAATTGTTTCTAGAGAACCCAAAACATAACATTGTTTTTGGAAAAAGAAAAAAAAATCAGATACGGTGTTTGTTTTGTCTCTGCACAAACAAATACTGCATCTAAGAAAGAAAAAAAATCAAAATTCATAAACAGTGACTTAAATTCCATAAACAGTGACTTAAATTTAAAAAATAGTGACTTATATTCCAGAACACTAGTAAAAAAAACATGTTTGTGCGACCAAGACTTGCGCGACGGAGCAAATTTCGTCACGCAAAGTCCGTTTGCACGACATAGAACACAAAACGTCGCGCAAACGGACTTTGCATGATGAAGGACGGCGTCGTGCAAAGCCATTTTGCGCAACGTATGTTCAACTACGTCGCGCAAAGCCATTTTGCGCGACGCTGTCCTTCGTCGCGCAAAGCTAACGACTTTTTTTATTTCATTTGATCAATTTGGGAGGCAGAAACTGCAAACCCAGTTGCAGCAGTTACCTCCATCTCTCATCTCTCTTCAAAACTATCTACCATATCAGTTTTGAATTGATATCAATTATTTGTGTTTTTTCGATTGCAATCCTTCACTTGCTCTTAAACATGATGTAAACTAAATTAATAATATGTAGATCCTTCATGTGATTAATTTATGCAATTGAAATTGCAAAATCAAAGGAGATAACTATCTTGCTGATTTTCTTTTTCTCTATACACTAGGTAGTTCCAACAATACTTTAACTAGTAATGTGCTTTGAAAAATATTATGTTACTAACCTTGTTTCTACTAGTCCTCTCAGCAAATGAGTATCTTTCGTACCTTTCCAGGATCCTTTCCATGTTGTTAATACGAAAAATTAAGGAAATTATCTACCAGAAAGTAGTCATAGTATATGAGACAGACATTCATTTGATGCATATAAAAACTATGAACTTAATACAAAGATTGTGTTCTTATATTAAATAACAAGCATGAAAATGCTGAAAAAAATGAATTTAAGGAGGAAACATGTAACATTATATATTATCAATCGCGTGTGGCTTAGAAACTTCTTTAGCTTGCATACAAAAAGTTGAGCTAAAACAACTAACATTGTTGTTGATTTTTGCTATATATGCTGCTATTTGTAAGTGTTAGTGTTGTGGTGGGAAAAGATATGAGAGTTGACTGGACAAAACCAACGAATTTAAATTTGAATGCAAATATAATTGGTTAACCCAGATTTAACATTGGACAAATACGTATGATGACTAGAGAAGTTTGAACTAGCAACCAAAAGCGCTATAAGAATCTTATGCGTACGTTATATTTTTGGAAAGTGATTTCTACGCATATTATAAACTCCTATTTATTTATGGCCAATTATAAACTGAATAAATTAGAAAATTATCAAACTAATCATATAATACTCATTTGTAAACCATATTTGTACTTCGGTTAGCTTTCTCAAAATACCATGATTAAGTGACAATTAATAAAACGAAGGAAATATTTCTATAAACATAGGGAACTAGCTCTCCATGGAAATCACAGAAAAATTAAGCCCTCCAAACCCCCTTATCCATGTTCAACCCTTTTTCAATTATTATTTTTTAATTATTATTAAGAGGAGGGGAGGGTACGAAACTATTACAATAATTTAGGGGAGGGGGGAGTTTGAATTAATAGTAGGTGAAGGAAGAAGAAAGAGATGAGCGGGACAAGAGAGAGAATGGGGATTTCAACTGTATTGCTAATTATATGATGAGGATCAATGAGTCATACAATATGTTGTACAACAACCCGACTTTACAACTAACTCGATCAATACAATCATAACAACTGGCATATGATTAACTCGATCAAACCTCTCTCTATCTCTCCCTCAAAACATTCTCTTAAATTATTAGTCCTTTCTTTTCACTTGTTACTGCATTTTGTAATCAACTTTTTCACTGTCATTATTTACTCTGATTGGATGACAGAGGCATGGCTACTGTATCTCATATAAGAGTTTACTAGAAGCCGTGAAACGAGGGAAAAATAATTTTCCCCATATATTTTTTTATTTAGTTATTGGATTAAACAAAATAAAGGATAACTAAGGACTAAATTAAGAGAAAGATGCGTAAAGTGAAATAAAGGGTGCATAAATCACTTTATATTAAAATGAAGTCTAAGAGAAATTTAACTACATTTGAGATGTCACAGTGTACATAAATCACTTTATTTTCTTTGCTAAATTAATTTTTATTAATTTTATCCATTTTATTTAGTTTTAGTAATTATTGTGATTTAGTTTATTTGTATGCACATATTTTTGTACATCACCTACACAATTGTTTTGTGTTGCACGAAGTTAATACTACTTAACTTCGTACATTTTTTTTCAATAAAAGCTTACTTTCTCGTTTGAGAATTAGTTGGATTTCGTGTATGAATGCGAAAGCATGACTGTGGTCCAATTAATTCTTGAATTGTCCTATTTTTTGGACTGTTTGGGAATGCATAGTTATGTGTTGTAGTTTGCGGTTCACGGATTAGGTTTCGATAGTGGAAATTTTGATAACATTTCTTGAAATATTCTTCCTGGTTGTTTTGTTTCTATCTGCTAGACAGACAAAAGCAAGGAAGCTTTAAGGTTGTTTCTATCAACATAGTACTTTTTCTTTGCTTCTCATGTTTTATTCTTTTCTTTTGTCTTTTGATTTGAAATAACATTGCTTTTCAGTTGTTGTATATAAAACAAATATACCTAGAACTTCTGTAACAAGGATACTGATGCAATACAGAAGTCTTGCATCATTGTCATGCATGAAAGTGAATTTTAAGTAATAAATAGACAGAATATAACAAAAACTTGAATCGGATACATTACTAATTAAGGCAATCTCCAACTATGGAGGGCTACATAGGCCTCAAAAATATAATTTTTTAAGGAATAATAACAAACTAATTTTTTAAATTTTCAAACACAAAATATATTAAACATAAAGTATATAACACAAAATCTTTAAAAACAAAATAAAGTATTTATTTTGTACTCATAAGCAAAAGGACAAAAGGAAAAAAAAAAAAAACTTACGCAACGTAGGTACATGTGCATCGAGCAAGTTTTTTTTTTTCATTGCCTTTTCCTTTTTAAGTAAGATTTCTTGTGAGGAGGGGCCTCAAACAAGTATAGAACAAGAAAAAATGAATAGTGGTTATAAAATTACTAATGCAAAACATCATAATATTTATCCAAATAATTAAGTAGTTAAAATTAACATATGCATAGATAATTTTATCTATCCATAGTAATCAAAATTATTCTTCACAAATTTCAATGAAAACGTTGCGTAATGTCATCTATACTATTTAAAGAATTATTAAACTCAATAGAGAGAATTATGAAAATCTTTGCAAACCCTAAAACTTAAGTAAGAGGTGGGATAGATTAAAAACAAATGTTTTATAGTGAATAATAGAGTATTACAAATGTTTTCTAGTTAAGGGAATTCATCTGCTTTGCTAAATTAGATTTAACTTTGCCTAAATATCTGACCTAAATTTACAATTGGCCACATGCTCTAATCTTCTTAGTTACGAACCCCACCCCGTCTCCTCTAATCTTAGCCTCTCTTCTATTTCCTCCTTCAAGAGGTTCTTATTCCATGCCTTTGTTTGACCAGCCTTCACAAACCTCCTGACATTCCACTACAAGCACCAAACAGTATCACTGTAATAACAAAAACTTGAATCGGATACACTACTAATTAAGGCAATCTCCAACTATGGAGGGCTATATAGGCCTAAAAAGTATAATTTTTTAAGGAATAATAACAAACAAAATTTTTAAATTTTCAAACACAAAATATATTCAACATAAAGTATATAACACAAAATCTTTAAATTTTCCATCTTCAATCTTATTGGCTAAATCTTACTCTCTATATTTTTATTACGTACTTTTTAGTATGCCCAAGTACATTTTCACCATGTCAATAACTAACAAGCTCAAAAAGAAATGCCTAAGTGCTTGGGGGTGGCACTTTTTAGGCCTTTTAAAGGCTGATTTGAGCCCTGAATACGCCCATTTGTAAATGCTCTTTGATTGGAGATTATTTTGTTCAATTTCAAGGTTAATATTCTAATTAACATCCCAAACCCACAATATCACTACAAGTATAGCACAGACGTCTTTGGTATCCACTTGTGTAATATTTTAAATTGATGACCGAATTAGTTTATTGTATTCATATAGGATCAAGGGGTGTAGCTGTAAAAAAAAGCATCAAAATCAGAGTTAAAATAACTAGGGCTGGGTTCGGTCCTAGTCGGTTCGGTTTCGGTTTTTTTTCGGTTTTTTTTTTCTCCAAAAAATTGAAAATATGACAAAAAAATGAAAGATATGCCATTTGAGAAGTGGTACTACTACTACTATGAGTATGAACTATAAATATATCATAACTTTAGACCATATTCAACAACAAAACCATTGATCATTTAAATCTTCTAACTAGAATCATCAATCAAGTCTTCCAATTTCCAAACCAAAGTCCAAACTTAAATAAACATCAAAGTTTAAGTCTTCAAAAAGTCCAAATTTAAAATAAACATCACACAAGTCAAATAAACCTTCAAGGTTTTATCACTTCATGTCTTGCACAAATAAAATCTTCCAAGTCCTCAAGCTCAACGCTTAGGCGGCCTAGGAGGCAACATAGCACCTTTCTTTGAGCTTCCACTTGCCATTTCTACATACGAATAAAAAAAGAAACAACATGATGTAAACCAACCAAGAATGCAACATAGCATCTAATTAAAAATAGTCTAACAAAACCAAATGCAATATGTAAGATTACCTTTCTCAACTTCTTCACAAAACTCAATCTCCTCAATGGTTGGCTCATGATGTAATGCAACATGAATTGACCTAAGCCAATTTTGTGTACATATCAAAGCCTCCACCATTTTTGGACTCAAAGAACTACGATATGGATCAATTATTCGTCCACTTGTGCTAAAGGAGGATTCCGAAGCAATGGTTGATACAGGAATAGCTAAAATCTCTTTTGCAACTTGTGCCAAAATAGGATACTTAGAAAGCCCATTCACCCTCCACCAATTCAAGATATCAAAGTTTGTCTCTTCTTCCCCTTCATTACAATCCGAAAGATACCTATCCAAATCATTGTGCACAATACGGGCTCTCTTTGCTTTTCTCATTTCACTTTTCTCTTTCAACTTTCTTTCAATCTCTGTCATGGTTGATAAAGGATTTCCACTTGTAGTTTCCGATTGAGAACTACCACCACAACTTGTGCTTTGTTGTGTATCAAAAGACAACTCTTCATGAATCTTGTAAAGATTAAACAACAAATCCTTCACCGCATTGGTTGCAACTTCAACTTTTTCCTCCTCCTCCTCGCCATATAGTATCTCATAATAATCAACCACCTTCTCCAATGTATGGCGAGGATCAAGCACAAGTGCAACAAAAACATATTGATTCATATCCTCAATTGAACCCCAATATTTGTCATATTTTTCTTGCATCATCTTGGAGATCATAGACAAGAATTCATTATCTTTGTTTTCAAGGAGAAGACTTTTGATCTTAAACAAATTGCCAAAAGTAGTATGAATTGTTGGAGTATTAGAACAACACACTTTTAAAGTGACTTCATAGAAAGGTCTCAAAAAGGATGCAAATATTCCCGCCTCACTCCAATCATAAGTCGAAGGTGGCCCCTCCCTTATATTATCATGATTTTCTTTAGTAAAGTAAGGATGGTAATGACCATCATCTACTTTCAACCTATCAAAAGCCATCTTGAACTTCAAAGCCGATTCCAACATTAAAAATGTGGAATTCCACCTAGTAGGGACATCTAAAATCACAAGCCCTTTGCTTTCTATTCTCACCTTCTCAACACACCTTTTAAAGCTCTCCAACCTTTGAGGGGAAGATCTTACATACCTAACCGCATTACGAATGCTTTGTATAGCGGTATTCAACATCTTTATCCCATCATTCACCACCAAATTAAGAATATGAGCAACACACCTCATGTGCAAATATTTTCCATCATGCAAAAGTGCATTAGGAATCCCCCACCCACTTATTCGGTGCACCAAATCCCTTAATCCGGAATCATTTGCCGAAGCATTGTCAACCGTAATAGTTAACACCTTCTCTATACCCCACTCCACCAAACACTCCTCTAAAAGTTGAGCAATAGATTCTCCCTTATGATTTGGAATAACACAAAAGTTCAAAATCTTTTTATGCAACATCCAATCATCATCAATGAAATGAGCAGTGAGAACCATATAATTTATTTGTTGAATAGAAGTCCATGTATCCGTTGTTAGACACACCCTAAATGTCTTCAACTGACTTTTCAATTTCTCATTTTCTAAGTAAAACAAGCCAAGTACATCTTTAGCTATTGTCTTACGACTAGGTACTCTCCACAAAGGACATGCATGCATGCAAAAATGACGAAAACCTTCTCCCTCAACGAAAGAAAATGGTAACTCGTCTATAATTATCATCTCAACACAAGCCTTAGTAACTTCCACTTGAGAAAAACCTATAGCTTCCAACTTATCTTTTGTGCCGGCAAAGGTTAAGATCTTTTGCCTGTTTGCGGTAAATATTTCCTTATTAGGCCCGTAGCTTCTACATCTTGCTAAGTGATTTCTTATACTAGTTGTACCATTTTTATCCGTGTCGGCCATATATGATTTGTTGCAATACTTGCACACCCCTTTAATTCTACCTCCCTCAATTGTCCTATCAAAGTGCTCCCAAATTGTAGACCTTTCTTTATTCTTAAGTGAATCCAAGAACAAGACAGTGTCTTCTTTACTTACTTGATCACTTGAGCCACCTTTTGGAGTTGCATCGGAGGAATTTTTGGATCCACCTTGAGTAAGAGGAGTTTGTTGAGGTGCCACCATGGGTAGTTGAGGTGGAGTTGATTCACCAACAATGTCCTTCAAAAATACGAGAGAGAATCATTACAATTAATTATTAAATAAATTGAGACATAAGATAAGAACCATAAAGTATAAAGATGACAACTTACTTGCGATGGAGAAGAAGTAGATGAGTTCATTGATGATTTTGATCTCATTGAGTTTGAGCTTGAGGCCTTTGAGTTTGATGTATTTGACTTCATCTAATTAAGATATAAAACATATAATAAGATTCAATTATATAAACATATAATAAGATTCAATTATATAAAACATATAATTATAAACATTGATACACACAAATCAAACATAACCGGGGTTGCTGTCCCCTCACCACTGATGGACACACACACAGATACATACACTATATGATTTGGTGCAGTGAAGAAATAGGTGCAGTCACCTACAGTGAGGAAACAGGACACACACAACACATACAGACACATACACACACTCACAGATACATACACACACAGACACACACAACACACAGACACACACAACACACACAGACACACTCACAGAAACACACAGATACATACAAAAATAGAGGTGCAGTGAAGAAACACATAGATACATACACAAATAGAGGTGCAGTGAAGATACAGGTGCAGTGAAGAAATAGGTGCAGTAACTTATAGTGAAGAAACAGGACACAGATACATACACACACTCACAGATACATACACACACAGACACACACAACACACACAACACACACAGATACATACAACACACAAATACATACATACAACACACACAGATACATACACACACAGATAGATAGAACACACATATACATACAACACAGAGATACATACACACACAGAGAACAATAAGGATAAGCACACATCAGGATAGATAGAACACACATATACATACAACACAGAGATACATACACACACAGAGAACAATAAGGATAAGCACACATCAGGATAGATAGAACACACATATACATACATACACACACAGAGAACAACACAGAGATACATACACACACAGAGAACAATAAGGATAAGCACACAACACAGATACACACACACACAGATACACAACACACACACAGTGCTTAAGTGAGGTCCTAATATGAGAGTGAACAAAGAACCAACACACAGATACACAGACAGACAGACAGACACACACACAGATACACACACTCACAGAACCAACACACACACACACAGATACACACACTCACAGAACCAACACACACAGAACAATAAGGATAAGCACACATTAGGGAGAGCTGTAAAAGACAATCGAGCCAGAAGATATGCAACTGAATTTCTGTACAAATAACTGAAAACAGATGCACAACACACACACAGTGCTTAAGTGAGGTCCTAATATGAACACAGATGCAAATACACACATACACATAAAATGCATGAACCACAAGTTCCCAATAAATTTGTGTACAATTAAACAGAACCTAACAAGTAACAACCCACAAGTTCCTACATCGAGAGAACCTAACAGAACCTAACAACCCTAATTTCAGTGCAGAACAAGCAAGCATCACATAGCAGTTAGCAGACACGGCGAGAGTGTTAGACCACGGCGAGAGTGCAGAACAAGCAACCATCACAGTGCAGACACGGTGAGAGTGCAGAACAAGCAAACATCACAGTGCAGAACCAAAATTTATCACAAATTAATCCAAAATTTATCACAAACTAACCTTGCAAATGAGGGAATTTGTTGGTCGAGACTCGAATTGGCGAGAGGAAGTCGTGGGTCGTGCGCGGGTCACAAGTCACGGGTCACGGGGGTGAGATACCGAGAGTGAGACGGCGTCGCGTTGGCGAGATGTGTGAGACAGGTCGCAGGTCACTGGGAAGGAAGAAGACGAAGCGGAAGAGCGGTGGAGCTGGGAAGAGATGGTCCAGAGTGAGAGTACAGAGGAGAGGGATACGCCGATAAGGGAAAGGGAATGGATCTGTTTAGGGTTTCAGTCTTTCAGACTGAAGTGAAGAGAGAGTGACTGAAGTACTCTGAACCCCAGAAACGACGTCGTTCAAGGAAAAAAAAATCATTAATTTATAATTAAATATAAAACGACGTCGTTTTGGTTATTAATCGGTTCGGTTCGGTTCGGTCCGGTTTCCGAACCCCAGAAACCGAACCGAACTGAACCACATTCGGTTTGGTTCGGTTTTACACTTTCGGTTCGGTTTTTTTCGGTCTCGGTTCGGGTTTCGGTTCGGTTTTTTTCGGTTTTCGGTTTTTCGAACCCACCCCTAAAAATAACCGTTAAATCGTGTTTTTTTGTTTATAATCATCGAAAAGTTTCGTCCCGTTACTTAATCTCTGTATGTTTGTTTTTTGCAATTTTTGGCTTATGCGATCTCGTACTTATAATACTTAAGAAATTGACTGATATATGTAAAAAAAAATTATTGTGGGTTTTTGTTAAAAAATATATTATTGTTGGGTTTATGTAAAAAAAAAAAGAATTTAAAAGGAGGAAAGTCACATTTTCGGTAATTTGTATAATTATTATTTTTTCAAATAAATACTTTGCGCGACGTCTTAATATTATCGTCGCGCAAAACCACTTTGCGCGACGTCTAATTGTACAACTACGTCGCACAAATTCTGATAATTTTGGCTGTTTAATAGTAAAAAATAGGCGTTTTTTTTTTCTTTCAATTTTTCCAAATTTGGGCAAAATCTTGAATCCTCCCTCTTTATTTCCGCCCATCTGCAATCGTGAACCCGCAACATCTGCAACCAAATATTTTTCAATTCACTCAAAACCTTTCTCTCTCCCTCTCTCCTACTCCTCTAAATCGTGAACCCGCAACAGATCTCCCAATCTCCTCGTCCTCTAAATCGTGAACCCCAAATCTCCCTTTCTCCTCTTCACAAATCTTGAACCCAGAACCCAAAATCTCGTCCCTCTTTCTTTCCCCATAGACCCCAAATCTCCCTTTCTCATTTTCACAAATCTTGAACCCAGAACCTGCGAATCAAGTCCCAAAATCAAGATAAAGGTTTCTGATTTTCGATGGGTTTTTGTTATTTAGGGTTTCTGCGAATCAATCTCCCTTTCTCCTCTTTTGAAATTTTATTTCTAAGTTGTGTAAAATTGAATCTTCTTCTTGTATTTTGTTGAAATATTGTCAGTGTAATCTGTGAATTTTGGATTGTGAACTTTAAAACCCAAAATGTCAATGTGGATGACATTATAGGGAATTGTTTGATACAACATCTTAGAATTCTTTGCTAAGCCTGTTGCCAGCAATGTCGAGCTTGTGTATACAAGCTCGAAAATTGGCCGTCTTGGATGACAATTTTCACCATTTCTAGAAGTTTGTTGTGGTATTTGAAAACGATCGAATTGGAAATATGTTCTAAATAGAAGAAAGGAATTAGTGGTCGAAAACAGAGAAGTAGTGTTGAGGCTCAATAAGTAACTTTCAGGAGAAATAGAGGAAGAAAATGTATCCGAATGTGGTAAATAAGTTTCCTTTGTAGATGCTTCTTTTGAAACATTAAATGGGTTTCTGCTTTCAAAGACACTAGACTAGACTTAGCAATATGTATGAAATTTTTCAAAGGAGAAAGGTAATGAAGTGGAGGAATTTAATTCTGTGGATTTTGAAGAAAAGTGTTCCCTTGCCACTGACTCATGGTCATAGTGGATGGAGAAATAGCAAACTTGTGACTCTTAAAGGAATTACAAATTGGTAGATCATCAGGCGAGCAGGTAAGTTGACCTAATTTTTTTCTAGACAAATATTTTTCCATGGATCATTAAAAAAAAGGCGATGTATTTGTGTGATTTCTAGAGAATTTTTGTTCTTGGACAGAACAAAGGTTAGACTTATTAGTTTCTCTATTCATTTGCACCTTGGCGGGCCTTTTGAAAGATAATTTCCTGATTACACTAAAAGTCAGTTTTCTTGAATGATTTAGTAGTGTTGATATCACTCAAATTTCATTTAGAAATCAAGGAATTACTTTGAAGAAGTCTCTAGAATTCGACAGTGGCTTTATAATGTTATGGCGGTTAATCTGCTGGGTGCTGTTAGATGACTTCTGTTTGGCCAGCCTTACTTTTTATCCATAGAAGATCTATTTTAAGCATAAATTGTTTAGTCTTTGGTTGCTCATTTCCATAGAAGATCTGTGCTGCATCAATGTGGTGCGTTCTGTGTAATAATATGTGTTGCATCAATTCTTGTCGGTGTGCCCCTTTTGGTACAGTGAAAGTGATATGTCTTTAGTGTTATGCATATGCTTACTATCAGTACCTTTCTTTAGTCAAGTGGTTTTATGTTGTCCTTCGTTCCTTTTGAATTGACTTCATTATAGTTTGTTCAGTGCATATGAAGTAAAATAGTTACTAAAGTTTAGTGCCGTTCTTTTTTACTTGGGCAGCATTTCGACTGGTTGCACTCCTTTGTTCAGTCACCTCATACAGAATTTTGATTCGACAGGCGGTAATACCTTTTGCATCAAATTTTAAAAAAATGGCAGCGTGAATTTGCTTGAAGTTGCACAAAATGATCACACAGGTGTAGATAACAAAATGTAGTACTCAGAATTAAAGATTTAGTTCAGCTTAGTAGAGTTGAAATGTGAAAGTAGAGTCCTGGTGTTTGAATCTTCTTGTTGATTGTGTTATCGCGGAATTGTATTGCAACAATTTATGCAGGCACCCGAATTCCTGCACAACGGTATTTCCTTTGTGTTTCTTTTCATTTCAATAGTTATTGCATTTTTTGAATTTAATGTTTGGATTCAAAAAATCTGAATTCAGGTGGTTCAAGTTTTAATAAGGTTTTGTTTTGTATTATATTTGCTTATGGGGATTAACTTCACTTGGTATGAAGTTCTATCATCTTGCTTATCTACATAAGGAATTTGCATCCCATCTCGAAGTCATCAAATTTCCATATGATTATTGCAACTACTCATCTACCATTTTGTTGAATGAAGATAATGACTTTGTGTGCCATTTTTCGAGAGTCCTCGTTTAGTGTGAATTTCCAGGTTTCTCTGACCTCTGGAGGACACTCTAAGTTTTGAAATTGATATGTAAGGACACTTATTGAGCAAGTGGTGCGAATTTTCTTTCTTTGTAATGTCATGAGTGGCATATGCTTTATACTATGACATCATTATGCTATTTTCTATCTTTTCATTGCAGTTTGTTACAATTGGTATGTATATATGTAGGTGCAGTTGAGAGACCTTGTACGAGCCATACAGACGGCCGCCCTACAAGTCTCGCTACCAACACCTCATCTTGATCCACCTTCGACCTCAGAGCCACCTCACCCTCCCGATGCTCAGTAGCTTGTTGTTTTAAACTTAGTTCACTTGTAGTTTTTTTCTTTTTTATTTGGACATCTTGTATGTACATTTTTTATATATTTTATAATTAAATACTTTTGCTTGGTTAATTAATTATTCTTCATAATTTAATTACAATATTTATCAAAAATTCAAAAAACAATTTTAAAAAAAAATTAATAAAAAAAAAAAGAAAAAAAAAGGAGTTTGTGCGACGTAGGTCACGTCACACAAGGCAACTTTGCACGACGTAGGCTATGAGTTGTGCAAAGACTCCTTGCTCGACGTAGGCAGTGCGTCATGCAAGGACACTTTGCACGATGTAGGTTCTGCGTCGTGCAAAGACACTTTGCTCGATGTAGGTAGTGCGTCGCGCAAGGACACTTTGCTCGACGTCGTCTGTGCGTCGTGCAAAACTGTTGTGCGCGACGCAGGTTATAACTTCGTCGCGCAAACTCTACTGTCACTGCCTTGGCGCGACGGTTTTTGCACGACGAAGGTACCTACGTCGCGCAAAGTGTTTTTTCTACTAGTGGAAATAGTGACTTAGATTCCAAATAAACTGTTTCTTTTCTTTCATGCATCAGTTGATTATATTTAAGAAATAGAGTGTTTATTTTGCTTTGAATTCAAATACAATGAATTTCACTATTTCTTTTGTCGCTTACATTTAAGAAATAGTGTGTCTATTTCATTTAAATCCAGAAACAGTGACTTAGATTCCATAAACAGTAACTTAGATTCCAAAAACAGTGACCTAGATTCCAAAAACAGTGTTACTTAAAATTCAGAAACAATTTATTTTTATAGTCTAGAAATAGTGACCCGTCGTTATTATGGAATAACATGCAGATCTCAAATTTATTTTATGGAGAAACAAACGATGAAGTCCACTAACAAAAAAAAAATTGAAAAATGGTACCTCGAATACACTATAAAAATAATGACGATCACATTTCAACGAAATAATACAAAATATAAATAAAATAGCATGATGATCTATATTTTTATTTCAAAGAAAAAGAAGAAGATTTGCAAAACAACGATGAACTCCATTAACGACGAAAATTTGAAACTCAACCTAAAAAAGTCAGGAGTAAAATCGACAAATCATAATTTATTATAGTTTGGCCATTTTTAGTTGGACTGCTTTAAAATGGGCCTTGTACTAATCATTAAACAAAATTTATAACATGATTTTTTTTATTAAGACTAAAACTTTTCAAGCCCTTTTCATTAGTTTTCTTTTTAAAATTTAGTTTTAACATTATGTCCAATAGAAAAGAATATAGTTGAATCAAAAATTCAAATCTTATAAGTTTAAGAACATTTTTTCTATCGGCGTGGACTTCACCTTGAACTCAAATTTTTATTGATGCTCAAATTTAAATTTCAGCATGACTAAAAAAATTATATATAGGATTTAACTTTCTAATGCATTAGTAAATAAAAAGGTTATATTTAAATTCAAATATAAGATTTGAGCTCTAGCCTTCTGGCGCATTTGAAATGACCTTATCATTTTTCACTTCAATATTAGTTAACAACTAGAAAAATGCCCGCGCGTTGCTGTGGGACTTGAATGCATGAATCTAAACCACATGAATTAGACACATGTAACTTGAAAAAAAAAATTAAATAGAATCATGAATGAATAAAAAGGATAGATGAGTGAAAGGTGAAAAAGTAGGTTGTTTTTGTTTCAACAGTTCATCTTTCAAGCATAAATGTTCAAAGCAACAAATATGTGGTAGGCATGCCCCTTTAGTTACGATGGCAAGATACATGCCCTGTAGCCTAGGCACCTGTTTAAGTAGTTACAAAAAAAAAAAAAAAAAAGAAACCCAAATGTTCAAAGCAATAAAGTTGCAGGATCCCTGTTTCCATTAGTTACAGAAGAAAGATGCAGTAACCAAATACATGCTTAGTTACTCGACCTTGACATAAATGAACAGATAACAGATCCACACATAAAATAAAAAGAAACTCAGTTCCAATGTAAGCTAAAACGAACAAAAATGAATCATATATTTAAAATCCAAGCATGAAAGCTTCACGAATTAAACAAAAAAGGTAGATAAACTAATTAGGCTTTGAAAAAAAAATGATGGCGCATAATTATATACCTCAAAACTTCAAGGAATCAACTTCTTCCTCCAATGATCCAAATTTCTGAAATTTTCAAAAAGTAAATCCATTAGCAACCCTAAGACTTTCAAATTTAATGCCAAAATCTAATGAAATTTTAGCTAAATGATCAAAGACGCACCAAAAAATAACACAAATTTTTTTTAGGAATGTTGAGTAATTTGGTTCAGCGAAGAATACGAAAACTCAAGGCCTAGGTGAAATGTTGAGTAAATTGCAAGGGCCCCCGACCAAAGATATAATTGAACAGTAACATCATGCAACCTATAATTACTTCAATACAATTGGATATAAAAGCAAATTAAATTTGTAAAGACACTCTCCCCCGAGGGTTTAACCCTCCCCAGTTCCCAAACCCAAAACAATGACTTGGCAAAAACTATGACTTGGCTTCACACAATCCCTCCACTTTGTCACCTTGAGACGTGTTCATTGAATGAAAATCATGATGCTAACAGAACAAATAGCAAGTACTCTAAACCCTAAACCCTAAACCCTTTAATTAACCCTTCACATGTTGGGTTCCAAAAACCACATAAGGAGTAAAGTCTAAAATATCAATTTCAATTTAATACTGACCAGATCTCAATAAAAATAAAAGGAAGAAGAATTGAAGATAGAAAATAGTAGACAAATGGTCATAGTTATATTAATTGAAATTGTTCAGAAAAAACAATGTTGAATACATACCTCCTTAGAATAAAAAAATTTGATTAATTCATTATAATGGTTTTTTGTAACCTCAAGTAGAAAAGGATACAACTTAATAACAATGGAAGCCACAAACCTATGTCATTTCTTATTCGGGATCAAATACACCATACTTCTTATTCGGGAACCAGAAATTTAAACACGTAAATGGCCAGATTGCAAGCTCGAGACTTCGATGCCTCAAATCGAAAGCAGTGTGATGTCTAGTAGTCCAAACCTTGATCCTTGATAAATTGAACTTCCTTCTTTGATCTAACAATCGAAAGATAGATAAATAAGGCAGCATGTCATATCAATATAACACCCCTATACGTACACACACATACCAAAACAGCCTACATTCAAATTTGCATCATATCCTTGTTTCTAACTCTCTGGGGAATTTTCACAAACACCCAATATGCAAGATTTGCTTTAATATAAAAGAAATCTAATTTAGTTAATGATCTCAATTGCAGATATATCTGAACGACCATACTTGTTAGTCAGTCATGTTATGGGATGTATGTAACACTTACCAAGTGGTTCCAAAACAACATCCTACATACATATTATGTTGCTAAACTATGAATCAAGACCGAACTTTCCTACTTTGGTAATGTAATCTCCTAGTCTAGTTACGATTTGGTTCTTGTATTTTGACCTGAAAACAATTTTGGTCCCCTAAAAGTTGCCAATGGCACCCAAATTGTAACTGGAAAACAACTTAGACACATCTATGAAAAAAGTAAAACTCGAGGCACCAAAGTGTGAGAACAAAGAAACCAAAATAGTTAAATTTACCCTTTTATATCATTTAAATTTACCCTTTTATATCATACATGCCATTAAAATTTTGTTTAGAGAAAAAAATGGTAGTCATAGTAGAGAATCCAACCTGACCAAAGAAAGTGGATTTCCTCACTTTCTAGTACTATTATATTTACCATGCTTGAGACTATTCAAAGATGAAAAAAAGTGGAAATTTCATGCAATATGAAAACAAATCCTTGATAGTTAATATTGCTTACCATTGAAGCTAACAATCTCATTTCGTACGAAAAACATGAAGATCACTAAAAGACACCAGAATATAACTTTCACCCGGAAACAAAACAAAATTGGCAACATGAACCATAAACACAAAATTAATCCCCTGACCAAAAACCTCTCAAAAACCAAACTTGCAAGCATAAACACAGTCTTCAATCTTTCTGGGCTAAATTAATAACATAATCAATTCAACCCCATTTCCACAATTAAAAATTTAAAACCATCAAATTTGTACATTGAAAGTCATGATATCAATTGCAGTGCACGGAGAAAAATGCAACTGCACTTAAGCTCTTAAGCACATTGAAAGTCATGATACCAAAGCACTGTAAAAACCCCAAAATCCCCAAATCTCAAAACACACTACTATTAATTGATTAATTATGCTCTTAAGCACATTGAAAGTCATGATATCAAATTGTGAGCCACCATAAACACACCATTGTAAAAACCCCCAAAATCTTGAAATTTATACCAAAAAAAACATAATTCGAAAACCAAAGACCAAGGTTAATAGATATAGCAGAAGAATCCAATAGAATATGTGCAAATAATTATACCAAATCTAAATTCCTAAAATCCACAAAACACAAACCATAAAATACATACCAAACATCACAGAAATTAGAGAACCCTAAAAGAAATTGAGGCGTAATTCACTTTTTCACAGAGAAGAAAATATAAATAAGCCTGTTCCATTGATTAAGCTAAGAACTAAAAAAAAGTGTGTGACTATATACCTCCAAATGCCAAAGAACCAAGTTTTCACTCCAACGATTCAAAATTCTGAAACATAGTAAATTCATTAGCAACTCTCAAACATGCTAAATTCAAACATAAAGTAAATAATTCACAGCAAAAAGGAACCCCCACCTGACCTAACAGCACAACAAAATTCGAAAATAATTCACAGCAAATGGGAAGAAATGATGACAATCTATGCTTACAGTAGAGAATCGAATTAAAAATTAAACTTAGCTAAAAAACACTTACCCTTCAACGTTTGGAGCCTCAGAAAAATTTATGAAGTTCACGCAAAGATTTGTAGGTCTCAATGCACCTATCCTGCAAACCAATGAAAATGGAAATGAATTAATACAAATGCCAAAACCGATTTCTAAGATTTTAGTATTCTCTTTACCCTTACAACCGAAAAACAAAAATCGCAGAAAAATGAGCAAGAAGCTTAAGCAGAAATCATATTTTCAACCACCAAAACCCAATACCCATTTAACCTAAGATTTTAGTGTTCTCTTTACCTTTGCAATTCAAAACAAAAAATCCCAGGAAAATGAGCAAGAAGCATAAGCAGGAAAAAAAACATATTTTCAACCACCAAAACCCAATACCCATTTAATCATACACGAACGAAAATCTAAACACAGAGTCATAGATCAACGAACTGAAAACCCACCAAAAAAAGAAGAAAGAAAACTGACTTTAAAACAAAGAACAATACACAGAATAGAGAGATGCATCTCCAAAATGAGAGAAAATGAGAGAAAACAAAACAAATAAACCTGACCCAATAGTGCAACAAAATCCATAAATAATTCATAGCAAAAAGGTTGAAATGATGATAATCTATGCTAACAGTAAAGAATCCAATAAAAAAAGGAACTTAGCTTTCGAAAACCAGCCACTCATCCGACACGCAAAGGGGAACGGACGATCCAAAGTGATTCATGGACTGAGGGACCTTACTCGGCTCTGTTCACCATCCCAACCCCTCCCTCTCTGTCGCTGGGGCTAGGCTGAGAGTAATGGAGAGAGACATCTCTCGAATTTGAGAGAAATGAGAAAGAAACGGTGCTAAGGTTGTAGGAAATGAGCTTACAGAGTAAGAGAAGGAAATGATGGGAGATTTGATGGATGGTTATCGAGAGAGAGTCGGGAGAGAGAAATAGGGAAATAAAAGGCGGTGGCAATTTTGTAAATAAAGTGAAATTCGACTCAAACCTACGGACACAATTACACCCTAACTTTTGAGAATTACCCTCCCAACCCAGCCTAATTTGGCTGGCATTGGTGTAAATAAAGCAAAATCGAGGGCTAATTATTTGACTAAAGCTATGAACAATGCCAATTCCCCTCCAACTTTAGAATAGATAATGTACAAATTGAAGTTGACGTTGTCAGAAATTTCTCGAAAAGTTTGAATTGATAGACGTTGAGTCATATTATGTTAACAAGAATAACAAGGTTGGGCAAATATACACACATAAACATAACTTTTAAACTCGTGACCTCATAAAACCACAAGTTAAGTTGTTAAGCCTTTCAATTCAAATTTCAAAGTAGGCCAGAATATTCAGTTTAATTCTAATTTCATAAGAATCAAACTCTTATAGTGGGTAACCATGGGAACGAATCTACATGGGAACGAATCAAATGCCAAAAAATTTGAGTTTTAAAGAGTAGTTCTAATTTTAAATTTCAATATATTGGATTTATAAGTAAAATCAAACTCAAGGTATCTGATTCTTATATATAGAAATCAAATTTACGTCACTTAGTGCTATGATCTATTGGTATTCTTATTTGCTTATAAGTGAGATGTCTTAAGTTTGATTCTCGTTAAAAGCGAATTTAAACCACATTAATGCTAAGCGATTGTGAGGCTAAACTAACCATTTTTTACTTAGTATAAATAATATTATTTGTTTAATAAAAAAAATTAAATTCACTTAAATTATTGTGGAAGGTTTTACAGGAAATATTAGACCGACAATGTACACGAGGGCAATGGTTTCTCAATTGTCCAAAACAGGGAAAAAGTGCCTCCAGCGGCCTAGAAGGGGGGCGAGTGGTGAACCACACGAAATCCGACCCAAAACCAGTGCAATTTTCACTTCCCCCTGTTGGCTGTGTTGCAGTCCTATTTAGAATAGGAATGTGATTGTGTAAATCCTAGTAGATTAGGAATGTATCTTATATTCCTATTAGGAGTAGATTACTTATTAAGTATTGTAATCCTTATGGGAAAGGGTTTGCCCTTTCTACTACTATAAATAGAGGCACAATGGGGTGAATAAATCACACCTCACAATTACACATCTCTCTCATCTTCTCTCTATGTGCCGCATCTCCCTCTCTCTCTAGGCCTCCATAATTGTTCAGTAAATTATACCTACAACACGTTATCAGCACGCTCTTGACGCTCTGCTAAAGAGAGTTTATTCTTCAATCAGGGGAGTATTACGTTTTAATTATTCTTTTTGAGATTAATTTATTATTATTTTGAATTGATCTACATGATATTGATTCAATTTAATTTTTCTTTGTTGAACGTGATACAACGTATTGGAGACACGATTTCGGCTTTCTGAGAAGGATCTTCTACAAATTCAAAGGCTTTTATTTGTTTTTTGCCAATCAGGTACGCTTAAAATAAAGTAAGATATTTGAAACGACCTTGAAGCGTGAAAACATTCCCCATGATGCATGAACCCCCTACATTTATATTTACCTTCCGATATATATATTGTATATATTCATATATTTGTCAATATATATATTTGTTTCATGAATTACGCAATTATATTTTGCTATGTGGAATTTGTGAGTCAAAGAATTGAAAATAAATTAGAAGCAAATTAGGGTTTCCTAAACCTTAAGGGATTTGAAAAAAAAAAAGGGAAATTGGACATGGTGCACCGCACCATCACCGTGCATCCTGATACCAAGCCTCGGCCTGGGGTCCAAATGGATGGGCCTGCAGCCCTTCCTCATTGCACCATGGCCTGTAGCCATGCAATTAGCCCAACGACTGGGCTTGGTCTCCTCGGCATGCATCTTCCATGCCAGCCAACAAGGCTGGGCCTTGTTCTTACGGCCCACACACAGTCAGCTTTTTTTTGTGGCTGGGCTCCCTGCATGACGCCAGCCTTTGTGGCTGGGCTGTCCTGAGCAAACCTTCGGCCAGCTTTGCTGGGCCTTGCTACCGTGCACCCTCTTTCAGTCCAAGCACAGAACCCAGCTGCGGCTGGGGTTCTCTCATTTTCCCCCGTGGCCTGCAGACCACCCTTACCCCCTAGTTTTTTGGGGCACTGCCGGTTTTACCTAAGACACCCCGTGCCTTTCCCTTTTTACACGGCACCCATGCCCAAATTATTTTGGAGCATTTTTTCAAATCCACATGCTATTATTTTAGCATTATAAAATAATTTAACCCGTATGTTAATATTATTTTGCTTCTACAATCGCCCTGTATGGCCCGATCTATTGAATTAATTAAAAGTGACCAGCAGTCCATTAATCTGATAATGAATCCAAAATTATTGACCTGAAGATCACTTTTGGACATTAACGATTCAATAATTTATTTCTCTTCTTTGAACCGTTGACTCACTTTCGTAGTCCCGAAGCACTCACACTTGAATTCCTGAAGAACCTCAAAATCCACTACACTTAGTTGTATATTGCATTCTGTGTTCTTGCAGGAACCTCTATTTTATGAACTAAACGTTCATAAACTAAATCGAACCTGTAGTTTCGAATTTAGTGCCTTTGAAACTCGAAGTTTTTCATAAAACAATACACCCATGAAAACCCAACATTTTTCATGACACCATGTCTTAGAACTCGAATGTTCTAACTTTGATGCTTATGGATGATTCCTTCCCATAGCACCAATCACAATCTTTTTCCCTCCAAATTCAGTGGATTGTCGAACCGTCACAAGTTTGATTTTCCTGATTTGGACGTTTCTAATAGAAACCACTTTATGTGGGGTACAAGACGTGAATCTCCACTTGACTATCAAGAAGTTGAGCAACCATTGAAGCCAACAATGGCATGGAAGAGCTGAATAAGCCTCCGCCATGATCTTTATTCGAAGACTTATGCCCAAAGCATTACAAATGGAAATACCTCCGACGGAGGATTCCATGGCTCTTTGGCTCGCTTCTACGGACTGTTTAATCATGAAAGATATTGCCCGAAGCATACCATGATTACGTCCATGAATGAGTACAATTCTGAAGTTTATAAATCCGATTGAATTTTGACTAGAGAATACTTTTCTCGTCATTCCTTGTTTCTAACTTGCTCTTGAAGCAGCAGTGTAGAAAGTGGAAGTCTACCAAATTCTCGGATCTGATTACTACCACAAACGTGAGAGAAAGGTATAGACCCAGTTCGGCTGGAGTCTACCGAATGGTATAGACTCAGTTCGGCTGGAGTCTACCAAATGGCTCGACCCAGTTAGGTCAAAGACTACCAAATGGTGATGCACTGCTTGGGCAGAGATACACCGAATGGCATACCTTCTCACAATCCAATTTTGAGTTTGTTTTTACAACATATGGTAGAATCAGGGCCTGCCAAGGTGTGGCATCATGCCCGAAGCGTGATCCTTGGCACCTAAGACCTAAAACTTCAAGAATAAGGGATAGTATTCCCGAACCTTAACCCTGCAGAATCTACTTTCGTCTCGATGGAATAGATCATTGGTTATGCATCTGTTCGTGCCCCTACCAATGTTGTTAAGGCGTACCATTCTCGTAGTCAATATGTGAGATTAATTTTGCTCCACCAAACTCCGTTGGAAGAGCATAATTTTGACATGGATGGCCTTATTGGCCGAATCCCCTTAGTAAACCATTTACTTTGTGAACATTTTTCCATGTTCTTGGATTCAAGTTTGGTGTATGTTTTACTTATGGATAATCTTATTGATATTGTCCTCGAATATGAGTTAATTGAATCATGTTTCTTAGTACATGTGACCGATTCAATTAAACACGTGATTAGGTAGGAATGTGGGAAAGTTATTTGTCTGGACGAATGCGTACTACGCACACTAACTTTACACCTAAATCACATCTCTAACAACGACTTCAGGTCTATCCAACCTGATTAAGAGCATTGGCACGCTCCTCGTTGTATGAATGGTACTGCATCACCATTTAAGGGACCTTGAATTCTCCCTGACGTTGAGTTTTTAAGGATATTCGAGATGACAATGATCATAAATGAAACCACTGAAGAAAATAGAGTGAAATATCTTTGCACCACCTCCAAAAATGAGCATGAAGCTTCAATTTGGGGCCAATGGGTTGTCTCCCAATTGGGAACATGCCACATGTGGCCGGCCTAGAGCTGGGTGATTGAGCAGTTTCCTTACTTTGGCATGACCTTTTGGGACACTTAGGTCGAACAATGATGCTACGACGCATCTCCTTACCCGAAGTAAGGATCTTGTGCCTACAAGCACACTTTGTCAAGCCTGCTCATTAAGGAAATTGATTTTCTATATCATTCCTCGCAAAGATACGAAATCACCTCTTTTTCCATAAGTGGATTCAAGGGAATATATGTGGACTAATCCAATCAAAATGCGGACCATATAAAGACTTATGGTTTTGATTGATGAATCGACAAACTGCTCACATGTTTGTCCACACACATTACTGCTAAACCTCTTTGCCGATTATGGGTTCACCACCCTACTTATCCCTTAAGGTCCTGGAGACTGGATAATGCCAGAGAGTTTATATCGACAGTTTTCGATAAAGTATTGCATGTTGTTTTGGGTTTCTAATTGAACATTGAATTCCCATGTTCACCCCAAATAGCCTCGCCTAGTGATCATAAAGCGCAAATTTAAATGATCGCCCGAATTTTGGTGAACATACCAAGTTTTCGGTTTCTGCCTAGGGCTATGCAATCCTTGTACGCAGTTATGTTGGTCCGCCTTGAGGCCCATTGCCACCCAACCTATATGACGTTACAGTTGGTTACTGGGTACGAACCTGACGATTTTCGTATTTACGCATTTGGGTGAGCATTCCATGTGCCAAGTTGCGTCGCCGCAACGTACCACCATGGGTCCTCAAAGAAGGATGTGTATCTTTTGTCGATCATGATTCTCCTTCACACTAGCTCTCTTCGAGCCCTTGCATGCGATCTCTTTACCGCTCATTTGCGGGTTGTCACTTTAATGAGACACTCTTCCCGCCGTTAGGGGGAGATAACGTCAACGTTCCTGTAGAACGGCGCGAAGTTGCGTGGACGTTGCCCACTATGTCTCATCTCGATCCCCATACCGCACAAGTGTGATAAGCAAGTGCGATGAATTCTAGATTTCAGAATGTTGCTCCAGACGCATTCCTCTGATCTAGCTAAAGTGACGAGATCATATACCAGCTGCAAATATGCCTGCAAGGATAGACGTACTTAACGGACATCGAGTCAACATCCCTGAAGGGTGTGCCGCCCCTGTTTGACGGTTTGGACGCCCCTGTTGGACGGTCCGGTACAACGGCGGATAGCCAATCAATCTGTCTTGGCCTGGAGCACGACAGATCATTCGGTTCGTAGGATTCACTTCCTTAGAAGAGGAAGATATGGCACAACTATGAATCTAAACTCGATCGCTGTCTCAAATCATTTCCATCTCATGAGATTAATCTGGATTACTCCCGAGACATGAAGTTCTTAGTCCAGTATACTAGTTTGGATGAGAAAAATGGAATTGAAATGAGATTATCATCGATGATGTTTTCACTTATATGGTAGCTACCGACATAAATGAAAAGCGACGATATCGAACCGTGTTCCGTTGATTAAGTGACAACGTAGAACTGATTGGACAACTGAGATTACAATCTAGGTCAAATTCCTTACAAAAGTGTGTATTGGACCTGTCGTTCCTACACTGCCCAAGGTAACCCTATTGTGTTACAAGTGGGAAAGGAAGCGTTATAAGATGAATGAAATAGTGCGACGTGATGCACGCCTTACGGCGCAAGGTTTCTCTCAAACGTCCTGTGATTGATAGCAGCATTATGAAATGTGGTTAGTGTTTTCTCCATGGGGATATAAATACGGAGATTTACATGTAAGTTCCCGAAGAATTACATGGACTGGCTCAAAAAGTTCCAAAACCACGGAACACCCTTTTAACTTGTTTTGAGGCGTTCACTTAAATCTGACGGATGTGGTATACCCGTCGAAGTGATTGTTTGATCAGTCAGGGATATGAATTATGCCCTTGCGTGTTAAACTATGAAGTTTTATTCCAAATTGCTAAAGTTACAGTTTATGTCGTTAACACGAATCTCACTAAGACTCTAGAAGAGCTTGAGAAAACTGCCTCGCACCCGAAGATGGAATTTGAGATGAAGGATCTTAGGAAAACTCGTTTATGCATTGACCTGAAGTTCAAAGCGTTGTTCTGACGGTACATTGGTCTACCAGTCAAACTACACTTCAAATGTGTTACCTTTGAGTATACCTTTGATCGTCCATACGTTATATGCAAATGAGACCCTTGAAGAGGTTATGGAATCCGAAATTCCATATCTAAGTTCAACTTTGCGCTTCGTTGTACTTAGCTCATTGTATTTAGACAGGACATCTCCTTCGCTGTTGATCTTGGTAAAGATGCAGCACCGCGCCTACACGCAACCACTGAATTGGTATTAAAGACGTACCTTGAAGGTATTACGAGGGCAAATCCCAAGGCATCTTAGCGGATCCGACCCCCCTGATCCTCGAAATGATGCTTGCCTTGTTGTTATGCTGACGCAGGTTACTTATCAAACCCGCACAAGGCAAAATCCCCAAATGGTTATGTCTTTACCGTTAGGGACATCGCAATATCTTGGAGGTCCATGATATGACCTTAGTTGCGAAATCTTCGAATCGTTCCAAGACTCACCTCACTTCACTACGCCACAAGTGAGACATGGTTAGGAGTTCTTGTTGAGCATGTTCGTAGTACTTGCTGTGTTTTCATCCATCGTTGAGTCCCGACAACGATCCATGAAGATTATGCCGCATGTATCAACCCGACCAAGCCATGATACATCAACAAAGTCAACGCCAAGACATATTGCATCTACATCTACATCAGCAAAGCATCAGGAGATTAAAGTCATGCAAGCCGATCCCAGACAACCTTGCCGACCTCTACACGACGTCACTGCTGAAGTCCACATTCCAGAAGCTTGTGCGAGGAATTGGTATGCCTAACTATCATATGCAATGCTTGTAGTTCTCATTTGGAAGTTATGTCAAACTCAGGGGGAGTATCCAGAAGTATACTCACTTGATCTTAATGTACTCTTTTTCCCTACGATTAGGAGCATTTTTCCCACTGGGTTTTTGCTACCTAACTAGGTTTTAACGAGGCACCCATCCTGGGCTGATCATACCCTTGAGAGCTCTTCTACTTGCGTCCAAAAGACGTATAGTTTTGACTTAATGCAACTTCTCACTTTTCTCCTTTGACTATGGGTTTTTTCCCCACCTTGGGTTTTACCATAGCGAGGTTTCGTGAGTTTTACTTTTTATGCATTCTTCCGTTGATTTGAGACTCGCATTCGCCCATTGTGCCGACGACTTCATCAACTATACCTGCTTCATCATTGAAGACCTGATGCGCCATTTACTTGAGTATTTACACACTCAAGGGGGAGTGTTGCAGTCCTATTTAGAATAGGAATGTGATTGTGTAAATCCTAGTAGATTAGGAATGTATCTTATATTCCTATTAGGAGTAGATTACTTATTAAGTATTGTAATCCTTATGGGAAAGGGTTTGCCCTTTCTACTACTATAAATAGAGGCACAATGGGGTGAATAAATCACACCTCACAATTACACATCTCTCTCATCTTCTCTCTATGTGCCGCACCTCCCTCTCTCTCTAGGCCTCCATAATTGTTCAGTAAATTATACCTACAACAGGCTGACGTTAATCATGTTTATTTATTTTAATTTTTGTCTTGCGCTTGAAATTCACGCACAAAGAAGGAGAGTAAGTCAACATTGGAAGCTGTTGTGGGTACCCTAGTGGTCCAATCTACACCTCATGAGGTTGAATTTCAATTTCATTTGTATCAAACGACCTGAATTATGACTTAAAATTTATTAATAAAATTGTAAAAGTGTTAAAAATTAGAGAAAGCAATAAAAAAAAAAGAAAAAAAAATCAAGAACATATCTTTAAAAATGTTTTCTTTTCAATTCCATATTTGACATTCGTATGAATAGTGTTTACAAAGACAATTTAAACAATTTTTAAGGTTATACTTGATTTTAATATGCATTTAAAAAAAATTTAAAAAATATTAACGAAGGCTTTTTAGCCAAAATGGTTCTTGAAATTTGTATAACTCTTCACTTTGGTCTCTGAGATTTGAAATCAATAGAATTGGTTTCTAAGTTTGTCCACTATTAATTATTTTTGTCCTTTCATGAAAAATCTCTATTAAATAAGAATAAAATAACCATAAGACCCTTAATTTTTGTCAAACCATTTTGGCCAATTGTTTACTAAATTGAGGGTATATTTGTGATTTTGACCCTTATTTAACATAATTTTGCACAAAATGATCAAAATGATTGATGATAGACAATTTCAGGCACCACTTTTATTGATTTCAAATCTCATGGACCAATGTGATGTGTTATGCAAATCTCAGGGACCATGTTGGCTAAAAAGCTTATTTATGAATAGTAATCGCCCTTATCCTTGCCCAACAGGTAAAGTTGCACAAAGATAATTACTTTTTAAAGTGAATAGTGACTTGCAAATGGCTCTTTACCACATTGATAGAAAAGAGTTCAACACTTGCATAACGGCATAGATTTGAATCTCGTTGATGGCTAATCTAACATTTATTCTAACAAAATATTTCGTTTGACAAAAATAAAGTGAATAATAACTTCGATTGGGCTGCCCTTATAGTCGATATGTGAAATTGCTCTCAAGTAAAATATATATAAATAAAAAAAGACAATGTAAATAAGCTAATAATAGACTGACTAAAATGACATTTCACAGTAGGACAATTCTTTAAAACTCATTGCGTTTCGAGTTTAAATTTTATTTTGGGAGGTTTAATAAAACACCCCCGGTACTGTTTACTTTTAACGAAAAACCGCTTTTTTACCTTTAACTGTCACTATTCACTATACCTTTAAAAGTGGCTTTTCGTTAAAAAGAAAAATTTCAAGCCCTTTTCGCTAGTTTTCCTTTTTATTTTTCCTTTTATAGTAACCTAGAGTAGTAATATTACTTTTAATAAAAAAATAAAATAAAATTCACCAAATCCCATTCATTTTTGTTGGCCATCTTTATATATATCCCCCACCCAAATCCTAGAATATTCCAGGTGATAGCGAATAGCCAAAGGAGAAAATGGCAGCTGCACCAAAAGAAGAGAAACATTTTGTTCTAGTTCATGGGGCGTGCCATGGCGCCTGGTGCTGGTACAAGCTCAAACCGAAGCTCGAGTCCGCAGGTCACAAGGTCACAGCGCTGGACCTTGCAGCTTCCGGCGTGGACGCAAGGGCCATCGCAGATGTTCACTCATTGGCAGAGTACTCCGAGCCTTTGTTGCACTTCATCGAATCACTCGGTCCGAAAGAGGAGGTGATTCTTGTAGGTCATAGCCTTGGAGGCATGAACTTGGCCCTTGCCATGGAAAGGTTCCCGCACAAAATTACTGCTGCTGTTTTCTTGACCGCTTTTCTGCCAGATACCATTCACCAGCCTTCATATGTTTTGAATCAGGTATGTATTACCATGATCAGGCAGCTAACTAGCCAATAATCACATCATATTATTCTCCAACTTTGCGTTTTACCGTCTGAAGATCATGACAAGTGTCTGATTTCATGTATCGAGTTTTAGTATTATTTAATCAAAAAGTTATTTGTTTTTATATCCAACTTCCACGAATCTAGCAATAGGTGGGCTATATGCATGTTTACTACTTTTCCATACAGTAACAAATTAAATTAGTTCTACCATTGATGAAAAATTGTTAATTTTCATTTCAAATATTATTGCAAGTTGTTTACTTATTTGAAAAACAATTAGAATTGATTTCAAAACTTTGTTTTTTTATTTACTTTCTGTATACATGCGAATAGTTCACGCAAAAGATAACCGCGGAAGCATGGTTGGACACCCAGTTTGCAAATTACGGAAGTGCCAAAGAACCTTTAACATCAATGCATTTTGGTCCAATGTTCTTAACGAATCTCTATGAACTCAGTCCCATTGAGGTATATATCTTTCTCACCCTCACATACTACTACACATGCATACAATAGAACTACAATTGTAAATGGCTTGATCATTAACAAACTCAAAATGCAACCCCAAAGTTAATATAAATTAGAAAACAAAACGGATTTTTTTTACTATGTTGCATATATATATATATATGCTTAGTTATGGTGTTAAACAATGAATCTGGCCCGCACATTTAAAGAAAAATTAACTTATTAGTGATTTTTGCACTCTCTTTTCTCTTTTTTTACTACTACATTTTATTCTGGCATTTGAATTATATAATTGAAGAATCAAAAGATACAAACATGTAAATAAATGCAAAAAGAGAAGACAAGAGTGAAAATCACTTTCCTGATTTTTTTTCCATGCAAAAATTAAAGAATGCTTTTTTGTCTAATCTATGGAAAAACGGTTGGTCTAAAAATGTGCCTTGAATAAAGTGACGCCATTACAAGTATTAGTTAATTTAGTGCATCTGATGAATGTTGCATTATTCAAAGGATCTGGAACTTGCCAAAACCTTAGTGAGGACAAGTTCACTATTTCTTGAAGACTTGTCAAAGATGAAGAATTTCTCGAACGAAGGATTTGGGTCGGTCACTCGAGTTTACATGGTCTGTAGCGAAGATAAAGGAATACCAGCTGAATTTCAACGGTGGATGATCGAAAACGGTGGTGTTACAAATGTGGTGGAGATTAAGGGTGCTGATCATATGCCAATGTTTTCCAAGCCCCAAGAACTTTGCAATTCTCTTTTGGAGATAGGAAATAAGTAAAAGCATCTGCTATGCTTATTTATGTATTTTCGATTATCCGGGAGTCATCAATCTTGTTTATCATATAATGTATCGATACATCCGTTAGTATCTTACTTGTTAAAAATAAAGAAGATTGTGGATGCGCCTATATTTAAGTAAATATTTAAGTAAAGGTTGCTAATAAAAAAGTTCATTCCCAAAGTTCAATTAGAACCATATATTCAAACATATAGATAGCCACTATTTACTTGAAATGTGAATATTTTGGTGGTCATGTATATGCCTTAGGAACGTACTAGTCAAGTATTGCGGATTGAGAACAGGAGAGATTGGAAAATGAAATCACAATAGAGCGAGAGTGAGAGAGATTCTCTCTGTATATTGTTAGCAAATTTTCAACAACTTACACTTAAGATTACGACATTTCTATACCAACTACTCGCACCATTTTCCATTTTTGAGTTTTTTTTCTCTTAACGTAACCAAAGGTGTGAAAATTTTAGAATAAGTCAATAAATCCACCATAATAATTTGATATTAAACTAGTTAATTACATCAAACACTTTTAACTTACAAGTGAAACGAATATCAATAAATCGTACCATTGAGTTGCTTGGCATGTACAAATTTAATAATTGAGGAGTTCACAATTCTCAAATCGGTAACGATCAATAATTGAGAAGTTCACATGTCCCATATTGATCATGATCTCGATTAGGAAGAAGTTTCCTGAGCTAACGAAGAAGCTCTGGTGGAGTTTTTTTAGCAGAGATGAGACGATGAAGAAGGGACAATTTAGGTCTATGATTAGGAGTATTTTGGTATTTCCGAAATTATGTGTCGGTATTGTGGGTACGAAAAATTTGATATTGTTTCAGTCTCGACCAATCCGAGCTTCCCTATTCCCGTCAATATCAGTAATCGGACTCGTATTTGCGAGTCCCGCATTGAATTTCTTCCTGATGGGAATCAAGGGAGTAATCCAAAATGAGAACGACTTCCTTTCCACCCATTATCTTTCTGGCTAAGTAAAACACGCCTCTAGCTCATTTGTTTAGCATCCTTTTGACTAGTAGGATTGAAAAGTAGGAATGAAGAATAAACTTGTCTAAGTCTTCATTCCTACTTGTCTAAGTTTATTCTACACCGTGAGGGTGTGGTAGGGGCCCAAAGCCGACAACATCGTGCTATAACGGAGTCGAGCTCGGGAAGTGGTCGAACTCGGGCCAGGATGTGACAATAACAAGCTGAATTTATTATACTTAATCTTAATCTTAAAGTCGACGTTCGATCCAACCCCTTTGTAATAAAAATAAAAAGTTGGATCGAGAGTTCGGACCGGCCTACATTGGCTGCAGCCTGCAGGCCAAATGATGATGACTCATTATCAAAAGCAACGGTGATCAAAACATCCCCAGTACCAACCTATATTCTATTGTCATATATATGACATAATGATTGTAAAAAGATAGATTAAAGTCGAGTTTTTCTAAATCCTAGGATATGGGGATGAGTTTGGCAGGTTAAAGACTTTTAATTGAGGTTCATTTAGGAGTTTGGTAGGTTAAAGACTTTTTATGATTATTTTTTTTCATTTTAGGAGTTTGGCTAGATTTGGCAAGTTAAAAACATTTAGTTGAGGCTCATTTATGAACTTTAAGCTTTTCATTATCAAAAACACTAGTGATCAAAACAACCCCAGCACCAACCTCTATTCTATTGTCATATATATGACAAAAATGACTGTAAAAAGATAGATTAAAGTCAAGCTTTCCTAAATCCTAGGATATGAGGATGAGTTTGGCATGTTAAAGACTTTTAATTGAGGTTCATTTAGGAGTTTGGCAGGTTAAAGACGTTTTATGAATTTTTTTTTTTCGTTTTAGGAGTTTGGCTAGAAACATTTAGTTGAGGCTCATTTATGAACTTTAAATTTTTCTTTTTGCAACTTATTTTATTTTGAAACTTTGATTTGTAACTTTTTTTTTTTTTTAACTTTTGGGAAACTAACTAGATTCACATTGCACTAGAACTAAGTAAATGTATTTTAACACCGAATGGATAGTCGTAGAACGATTTTGTATTGTAGGGATTAAGGTACACTGGCTAGTGGATTTCTACTTTGTAATTTGGTAAGTAGAAAAATTGCAGAATTATTGTAGGGGTTAAAAGATATTAGGAATTGCCGAATTGGATTGAAAGATTGCAGATTTCCACTTTGTAATTGGCATAGGAATTGGACTTAGCCCTAAAGCCCAAAATGGGGCATAAAAAGGGTTAAATTTCTCAGCTCAAAAACTCAATATGTCAAATTTTAGTCCAATAGCCCAAAAGTCCAAATTGTAAATTTAATCTCGATTTGTCCTAAAATACCAAAAATATTTTGGGATTCCCGAAATTCGGGAATACCGAAAATTCGGTTCGAGATCGATCTTGAAATTCCCATCCCGAAATTTTTCGGTTTGAGATTTAGAATGGTAGTTTCGGTTTGGTATCCTGTACTGAACCAGCCCTGCACACGCCTATTTTGTCAAACTATTTGACTCACGAAGCAATAACTTATCCCCAAACTTTCAATTTTAATAAGATTTTTGTTATAAATAGGCAAAAGTTCGAGAGATAACCTTTCTAAGACAGGAGCGAAGTAGATGCAAAATATCACACTATAAATTTAGTAGCTTTAACACAAAAGGTTGGCAGATAAAGAGAGGGAGGGATAATTATATTATTTTTCTTGCTTTCTTTTGCGGTGTGTTTGATAACATACGGAGTGCTCTATTTATAGAGTGACTCCCATAACTACAACCATCAAAATACAATGATGATACTTTTGAAGGTAACAAACACTATTCCTAAGTCTTTATTCTTTTGAGTGGGCATTCACCCACTAATTCTACAAGACTCCCCCTTGGATGCCCACATATCAACATCAATTGCCTCGTTAAAACTTTGCTCAGAAAAATCTAATGGGAAAAAAATCATAGTGAAGGAAAAGAGTACAACTTTACCTGGATTGTTGATATAGTGTTAAGTATGCTTATGTTGACTCATTAAAACCTTGGTAGGAAAAACCTATTGGGAAAAATCCCAGTCGAAGGAAAAAGTGTACAACAAGCATGTATCATAGATGCTCCCCTTGATATTTCTCTCCCTGATTCTGCATTCTTCAAATTTAGCTGATTGATATTTTCTCTCCCTGATTCTGCATTCTTCAAATTTAGCTGATTGGTAAGTCGACATAATCCGATAATTTGCACTAACTTCTGAAATGTGCACTTTGGTAGATATTTGGTGAACAAGTCTGCCAGATTTTAATTGGAACGGATTTGTTTTACTTCAATAACTTTAGCCTTCTGAAGCTCATGTGCACTGAAAAACTTTAGAGATATGTGTTTAGCCTTATTGCCCTTGATGAATCCTTTCTTCATTTGGGCAACACAGGTTGCATTATTTTCATGTATGACAGTTGGATTGTTTGTCTTCGAAGGTAGACCACATGAATTCCGAATATGATGGATCATTGATCTTAACCAAGAACATTCACGACTTGCTTCATGTAAAGCAAGTATTTCTGAGTGATTTGAAGATGTAGCGACTAATGTTTGCTTTGTTGAGCGCTATGAGATTGCTGTATCTCCATTAGTGAACACACATCCAGTTTGTGAGCGGGCTTTATGCAGATTAGAGAGAAAACCAGCATCTGCAAATCCAGCAATGATCTGGTCATTTGTGGATTTCTCTAAGTAGAAGAGACCTATGTCTGTTGTCCCATGAAGGTATTGCAAAATATCTTTGACTCATTTCCAATGACGAATTGTTAGAGCAGAGCTATACCTTGGTAACAAGTTAACTGAAAAAGCTAATATCTGGTCTAATACATTGTGCTAAATACAATAAAGCACCTATTGTACTCAAATATGGTACTTTTGGACCAAGGACCATTTCATCATCTTCTTTTGGATGGAATGGATCTTTCTTAATGTCCAAAGAATGAACGACCATTAGCGTGCTGAGTGGATAAACTTTGTCCATGCCAAATCGCTTCATGATTTTTTCAATGTAAGCTGATTGGTGGACCAAAATTCTATTAGCACAATGCTCGATCTGCAGTCCGAGACAATATTTTATTTTCCCAAGGTCTTTCATTTCAAATTCGTTTTTCAAATATTCAGCAATTTTATTGAGCTCTTTAGAAGTACTAGGTTCATATCATTGACATATAATGCCACTATAGCAAATTCAGAATTGGATTTTTTTAATGAACACACAAGGGCAAATAACATTGTTGATATACCCTTCTTTGATCAAATATTCACTGAGACGATTATACCACATTCGTCCAGATTGTTTCAGCCTATACAATGATCGCCTTAATTTGATCGAGAGCATACCTCGTGGTTTGTTAGTTGTTTCAGGTAACTTAAGTCCTTCTGGACCTTTATGTATATGTCAGTATCTAATTCTCCATATAGATACGCAGTGATGACATCCATAAGTCGCATGTCAAGCTTTTTTGAAGCCACTAACTTATTAAGTAATGGAACGTAATTGCGTTCATTACAGGAGAGTATGTCTCCTCATAATCAATTACAGGTCTTTGTGAAATGCCTTGTGCAACGAGTTGTGCTTTGTATCTTGCAATCTCATTTTTCTCATTTCGTTTTCTTGTGAATACCCATTTGTAACCCACAAGATTTACATCAGGTGGAGTTTGGACTACCTATCCAAAAACACTTTGCCTTTCCAAGGAATTTAATTATGTCTGGATTGCATCTTTCCACTTAGGCCAATCTTGTTTTTGTTTGCATTCATCAACAGAGCGGGGCTCAATATCATCACTTAATATAATTTCAGTGGCTACTGCGAATGCGAATATATCATCGATGATCATTTCATTCTGATCCCACAATTCATTTATACATGCATAATTTATGGAGATTTCTTTGCTTTCATGTACTGCTGTCTCTTCAGGGACATGTGTCTCATCAAGGAAATTTTATTTTTCTAGAAGTACAGAATCATGAATTGTGGATTTGTCATTCATTTTCTCTTCCTGAATGATTTCATTTGGATTCAGCTGTGCCCTTGTCTTTCTCTTTCGAAGGGCAAAATCTTTTAAACCTAAGGGTCTACCACACTTCAGGCGTGCACCAGATGAATCATTCGTTGACACTTTATTTTGTCCAACAGGGACATTAATTCTTGCAGGTTCATTTGCAGCTGGTATATGTGATTTTGTCATTTTCATAGCATCATCAAATGCATTTGGCATTTGATTGGCAATACTTTGAAGATAAACGATCATTTTCACTTCATTTTCACATTAAGTGTGACGTGGATCAAAATGAGACAAGGTGGGTACAACCCATGTCAGCTATTGCCGTTCTTCTGAAACGGTTTTTTCTCCCCCTAACGACGGGAATACTGTCTCATCAAAGTGACAATCAGCAAAACGAGCTGTAAACATATCACCTATCAGGGGTTGCAAATATCTAATGATAGATGGTGAATCAAAACCCACATAAATTCCCAATCTATGCTGAGGTACCATTTTAGTGCTTTCCGGCGGTGCAATAGGCACATAAACAACACAACCAAAAACTCGTAAATGTGAAATATTTGGCTGATACCCAAACACGAGTTGTACTGAGGAGTATTGGTGGTTAGCTATAGATCTCAATCGAACCAATGATGTAGCATGTAAGATGACATATCCCCATGCAGAAATTGACAGTTTTCTTTTCATGAATAGAGTGCGAGCTATTAACTGAAGCGGCTTGATTATTGCTTTTGCGAAACCATTTTGAGTATGGACATGAGGAACAGAGTGTTTAACATTAATGTTCAGTGTCATGCAGTAATCATCAAAGGTTTGAGATGTAAATTCACTAGCGTTATCAAGTCGGATTAACTTAATGGGGTAATCTAGGAACTGTGCTTGCAACTTAATTATCTCAGCAAGAAGTCTCGCAAAAGCTACATTCTGAGTAGACAATAGACAAACATGTGACCATCGGGTAGATGTATCAACCAAAACCATAAAATATTGAAATGGTCCACAAGATGGTTGAATAGGTCCACAAATATCCCCTTGAATTCTTTGTAAAAATGATGGGGATTCAATTTCGACCTTTAGTTGTGATGGTCTAGTTACTAACTTCTCTTGAGAACAAGCCTTGCAAGGGTTATCATTTGAGATAACAAGTCTCTGCTTAATAATGGAGGTCCATTAGAGTTGGTAATGATCCTATGCATCATGGTGGATCCTGGATGACCCAAACGGTCACGCCAAAGCATGTAAACTTTTGAATCAATGAACTTTTGGTTCATGACAGTATGTGATTCAATTGTCCTTATGTATGTATAATACAACCCACTAGACAAACCACGCAACTTCTCCAAGATACACTTCTGGGTATCATTGGAGGTAATGCATAGATACTCCACATTTTCTGCACTTTTCGTTTCAATGTGGTATCCATTTAAACTTATGTCTTTGATACTCAAAAAATTTGGAGTAGATCGAGTAACATACAACGTATTTTGTATGGACAATATTGTTCCATTTGATAACATAATCTGGGCTTTCCCTGAGCCTTCAATTACATCTGATTGGCTTGATATTTTGTTGCCCTTACTCTTGTAAGCATCAAGCTTAAGAAATACTTTTGATCACGAAGTATTGTATGTGTGGTTGCGCTGTCTGCAAGACAAATATCTCCGCCATTTCTCATGTTTTAAGAATAACCATAGTTTTTATCCATGCTTTCTGAGTAAAAAGGATCACGATTAAAAACAACTTATAATAGGAAATTTAAATGCCACTTTTATTTAATTGAAATGCTAGTTTTAAACTACAAGTTCAGAATAATAAAAGTACATCAAACATAAATGATTCAGTCGGATCGATACACTTCATTCCCCCTATTCACAATGAAGTCTGAGACATCTAGGTGGGTTGTGTTCAACTGTCCTATTAAGTCGTTCACTGGATCAAGTATATCCATTGGTCTAGTCTGGTCGAGAAAATTAGTCTCGACACCCTTCTCCTTGAATGAGGCTTGATATAGATTCACCAAATGTTTTAGGGTACGACAGGTAGGCGCCCAGTACACATCACCACCACACCTATGGCGGGTTCTATCAGCGTTTCTAGAAGCATTGTTCCTACGAGCTTTGCCTTTGTGGCGATTTCCATTTTTAAAGCTCGGGCTTGAATTTTGCCTTGGAACCTGGTTGTGAAACTGACCACTATGATTCTTGCCTTTCTTATTCCACCGACCTCGCTTGTGGCGGCATCATCGTTTATGATTATTGCTACCAGTGGATGTGGCGTTCACTTCGAGGGAAACAGTATTCACTTCTGGGAATAGTGTAGATCTAGTAGGTCGGGACTGATGATTTTTCATCAAGAGCTCATTGTTTTGTTCAGCAACTAACAGCACATATATCAGCTGGTTGTATTTAGTAAAGCCTCACTCTCTATACTGCTGCTGCAGGAGCACGTTAGAGGCATGAAATGTGCTGAAAGTCTTTTCCAGCATAGTTTCCTCAGTAATGGTATCCTCATAGAGCTTCATTTAAGAGGTAATTCTGAACATTGCATAATTGTATTCAGCCATTGACTTGAAATCCTGGATCCTTAGGTGAGTTCACTCACAATGAGCCCTTGAAATAATCACCGTTGTCTGGTGATTGTATCTGTTTCTCAACGTCTTCCAGAAAGCTAACAGATCTTTAACCATTAGGTACTCGCTCTTTAGTCCCTCATCAAGGTGGCGACGAATAAAGATCATGAGCTGTTTTCTTCCCTAGTGATATCTCCAGGATTCCTTGCTTCCAAATGGATCTTAGTATCCAGTACTCAGGTAATGTAATTCTTCCCAGTAATGGCCAGGGCAACAAAATCAAGCTTTGCCAAGTTCGCCATTTTCTTTTCTTTCTAAGAAAAATGAGATGTGTAAGAACTTGCAATAATATGTATTCTTAGATAAATATAGCTTTAGAACTTCTGGTTCTTACAAATTTTTTTTCATTTTTGATCTTCAGGTAAAAAATGATAACCATTCGAAACTTCAGACTTGAGATTTTCATGATTAATGAGAATGACGATTGTACCGCACCATTCTCATCGAAACAAGCATAGGATGAGCGATTATTCTGCACCACTTAAACAGTAGGAAAATTTAAATATGCAGAGCAGTTTAAATATGCAGGACAAGGTAGGCAATTATACTGCACCACTTCAAATTGCAATAAAATTTAAATATGCAAAGTAGGGTGGACGATTATACCGCACCACCTAAAATTGCAATAAAATTAAATCTGCAGCTCAAGATGGGTGATTGTACCGCACCATCTTTGATCACAGTGAAAATTAAATTTGCAGTTCAAGATGGGCGATTGTACCGCACCATCTTTGATTACAGTAAAATTAACATAAATAAACACTGAGTTAGTAATCAGGAACTACCCCAAACAAGAAATCAAAGATATAAGTAACTGTTATATTTAGAATGAGAAACCGGCATGGTGCTAGCAGTTCATCGCGAGGGTGCATCATGCAGATGAGGCAGAGGAAGAAGAAAAACAGCAAAAACCTTGAAGGAAGCATTTTTTTTCTTCTTTCTTTCGGTGAAGGAAGATAGGAACTATTTAAGGTTAGAGAGTCGTACTGATAACGTGTTATAAATAGGCAAAAGTTAGAGAGATAACTTTTCTAAGGACATGAGTGAAGTAGGTGCAAAATATCGCACTATAACTTTAGTAGTTTTAACACAAAAGGATGACAGATAAAGAAAGGAAGGGATACTGATATTATTTCTCTTGCTTTCTTTCGCAGTGTGTTTGATAACAGACGGAGTACTCTATTTATAGAGTGACTCCGGTAACTACAACCATCAAAATACAATGATGATACTTTTGAAGGTATCAAACACTATTCCTAAGTCTTTATTATTTTGAGTGGGCATTCACCCACTAATTCTACAACAGTTTTTTAATAGTTAGTTTTTTTTTCAATAGTCGGACTACTAAAGTAACACAAGAAAATGAGTGATTAAGATTAAATTTTGGATTTTTATCATAAATGGTCCTTGAGATTGATCAAACTCATCATTTTGGTCACTCGCTTTCAAAATCAATTAATGTTGTCCCTAACATTCACTACCGCACATCAATTTGGTCATTCTGTTAAGATTCTGTCAACTATTCTATTAGTTTGTATGTGGAACCCACAAATCCAATGCAATGGTGACACTTGGACTACACAAAATAACGATTTTTATTGCAAATGGCCCCGGACATTGATCCAACTCCTTATTTTGGTCCTTGAGTTTCAAAAATCGATAAATTTGGTCCCTAACTTTCAATAATACACGTCAATTTTATCCTTCCATTAAAGTTTCGTAATATTTTTTTGTCCCACTAATCCAATCGTATGACGCCACGTGGATTAACTACAAGAAAATATTTTTTTGAAGATTTAAAACTTAAAGTAAAATAAGAAACTAAAAATCAGAACTAAAAGAAAAAAAAATGTCATTATCTTCTTCATCATGGTATGCTAAAAAAGAGTTTCTTATAGTTAATCTACGTGGAGCCATATGATTGGATTAGTGGGACCACATTAGCACACAAACAAAAAATATTGTTGAAACTTAACGGAATGACTAAATTGATGTGTGGTAGTGAAACAGGGACCAAATTTATCGATTTTTGAAACTCAAGGAGCAAAATGAGGAGTTGGATCAATGTCAGAGACCATTTGCGATAAAGACCCATATTTTGTGTAATTCACGTGTCCCAATTTCATTGGATTTGTGAGTCCCACATACAAACTAACAGAATAGTTGGTGGAATCTTAATTGAATGACCAAATTGATGTGGGGTAGTAAATGTCAGGGATGACATTGATTGATTTTGAAAGTGAGGGACCAAAATGATGAATTTGATTAATCTCAAAGACTATTTGTGATAAAAAAAAACTCTTAAATTTTATAATATTTTCCACTTGCCAATCTATTAACTATAAAGCCGACTATTGAATAGTTCGGAATATTAAGGACTTACCCTAGTTAGTGGTGGGGTTTCTAAGTTGATAATTATGGAGCAGATTGAAATTAATTTTATTGGAAGAAGATGGAAGCCCTTGAAATCATGGCTCTACTATCTTGGATTGTTTGTGAAGTCCAGCGATCTGTTTGATATCAATTTTGTTTTTTATTTTTTGTGCTAGTGATAGAATGAAAATATATAGGAAAAAGAAGGATGCATGGGCAGATCTACTAAGGGACCAGGGTGGTCCCAAGACCACCTAGAAGCTCAGATAAATGGCCGTGAGGATCCTCAAGGACCACCCAAGGGCGTGTCTTGAATCTTGATTGAAATCCGGAATCAGTGTGAAGAAGTTTATTTCTTCATTTGGGCTTTTTCCTTCAAGTTCCTTCTGTGGATTAGTTCCCGTTTGGAGAATTTTTTAATTCAAGTAAATAGTAGGAAAATGGGTTTCCCGTTTGAAGCTAAAAGAAGCTAGTAAATAGGCTCTTATTAGTACTTTGGGAGATTGGTTGAATTGCTTCAGTATTGAAATTGGTTCACCCTTGCTATGATATGAAAGAGTTGGTCTCAGTTTATTGATTTCATGTATTTAGTGAAATTTAGAAGTGTTGTTTAGTTTATTTGAACTCGTTGCATTCTTAAATAAACGGGTTTTTCCTTTACGGTGAATTCCTTTATTTACATGAGTTAGTGCCTAGCGATTAGGCTAATGTGTGATCAATGAATTTTTGGAAGTATTTTTCTATAAAGTAAGACGCCATATCCTTCTTTTCCATTCTCTCTGTTTAGGTAAGATATGGTGTATCCGTCCTTAATGGATATACGTTTAACATCAAGGCTGCTCTAATACCGAGCCGAAGCTGATGTTCTTTGTTTTTTTTCATGGTTTTTAATAGCATACTTCTATTAGGTCTTCAAGAACTTTGAGAAATGGGTGGACTGCCGGCAAAAAATACTTCCTTTGAGACAGAGCCAAGCCAGCCGATTTGCCGAACGCCATCAACATCAACTTTAGAATTTCTGTAAGTTCTTACTTATTTTTAGTGTTAGTTGATACATATTTTTTGTTGAAGATTGTGTTACAGAATTGAGGATCAATGGTTAAATGATAGCTTAGTTGTTTACATTGAGAAAAATGTTTTTTCTTGTATTGATAATGAAACTATCATGACATGTTTTCAAAGTATGAAATCGTGTCATAGACAAATTTAGTATTTCTAGCTTGTTTAGCACAAAGATTATAAATGAAAAGTTGTTTGCCATTTATTTGTTCAATGATATTTTCGTCCTTTTTTTTTAAACTTTAATATTGAGACCACCCTATGTTAAAATCCTGAATTCGCCACTGGAAGGATGAAGAGTAAATAAAGGATGATGGGATAAATGTAAGAGAGAGGCACATGAAAAGACACACAAAAGAAAACTAAAAACTCAAAGTTTCAAACTATAGAGCCGTTTGATAATTATTATTGTTTTAGTTTTTAATATACATATTTTTGAAAGGGGACTGATATCATCACACCCTTTATTACTTTGTGCACACTTTCTGTTAATGTTGACAGTTGATTTTACTTTAATTGTTCAATCTAACAGCTACAAAACTACGTGAGTGTGTATAAGGTGAGAAATGGTATGTTAAAATCATTTCTCTTTTGAAAACTTCAATCTAAAAACATTGGTGTATTCGATTGGGATTTTGAGAGATTTTAATTTTTTTTTAATAAATTTGCTACTTAGTACAAGGTCTAGTGGTGTTTTCCATCACTTGTAAGTGAGATGTCTTAGGTTCGACTCTTACCAAAGGATAATTTGAACCACATTATTTCTATCAATTGTGAGGCTAGACTGGCTCCCTCCATCTTACTGTGATAATATCGTTTGTAAATGAAGATCATATATATATATATATATATATATATATATATATATTTTTTTTTTTTCTTCCCTTATATATATATATATATATATATATATATATATATATATATAAAATAAATACACACACACACAAAGAAGAAAGGAGTAGACCTCCATTGATTCGTAGCTTCCATCTCCTTCTTGGTCGATGACAGTTTTTTAGACAAGTAATTTTGGAAATAATAATCAGCAAAAAGAAAATGGAGGCTACGAATCAATGGTGTCTTATTCTTTTCTGGTTTACATGCTTATAGGGTTTCTTCTATTTTAATTTTATTTTTAATTAATTCCATATTTTATTCCTTTTCATTTTATTTTTATTTTTAATATTAGTTTTATTTATTTATAATTTTTTATATTTTAATATTAGTTAAAATTCCCATAAGCATCTATATTATTTAATGAATAAATAAGGACCCTTGGATGTCATGTGATGATTGTGATCTGAAGGCTTAAAAAGAGTGTCAAAATATTTGTCAAAATATTTGTTCCTTTATCATATCCCATATTTAATATTAAAAGTAAAATACAAAAACCTTTGTCCCCACTTCCACTCCCACGTTCTCTCTCCGTCTCTCCTGCACATTTTAATAACAAAAATAAAAAATGTTTGCACACATGAAGTATGTAGACATATGCTAGTACATATATAGAGAGGAATTGAACTAGAGAAGAGAAGAGAGAGAAAGAAAGGAAGGGAAACATATTTAAGTTTTTTTAATTATTATTTTAAACTTTTGTGATTCATTAAAATTCAAGTCATTTTTACTCAATAAAGTTATTAGATTGTTTTTTGTTTAGAAAAGCTTAAAGAATCCCTTTTTGTTAAAGCTCGCTAGCTATTTAATGTTGGATCTTGTCTTTATCTTTAAATAAAGTTATTAGGTTACATTTGTTTTTATTTTTTTAATTGTTTTTAATTTTTTTTAATTTTTAACAAACAATATTATCTATACTAAAGGAGATGGGGGTAGGTTGAATCTTACAATAGGCTAGCAGTAATGTGATTTAAATTCACATTTGGCGAGAATCGAACCTAAGACCTCTCACTTAGAAGTGAAGAGGAATACCACTAGATCGAAGTACTAAGTGGTAGGATACTTTTTGTTAATATTCAAAGTTTTGAAGTTATTTTCATTAGTTTTAAGTTCTTCGAAATATGGATGTATTTAATTAGAATATTAAAATGTTTATAAAATATTTCACATTTGGCGAGAATCGAACCTAAGACCTCTCACTTACAAGTGAAGAGAAATACCAGTAGATCAAAGTACTAAGGGGTTGGATACTTTTTGTTAATATTCAAAGTTTTGAAGTTATTTTCATTAGTTTTAACTTCTTCGAAATATGGATGTATTTAATTAGAATATTAAAATGTTTATAAAATATTTCAGGCGTATTCAATTGTGAATTAATTTTAAAAAAAAGAATTAAAGAGTTGAGGAATTTAAGGGAATTGAAGAGATTTCTTAGTGTATTTTTAACACTTACAAATCTTTCTCTTCCCTTGAGATTTCGAGGGAATTGAATCAAAATTTTACATAAATCTGTACAAATCAATTAAACTCCATTAAAATATATGAATTTATAAATACATTAAAATCCCTCAAAATCCCAATTGAACAAAAGGAAAACTAGTGAAAAGGGCTTGAAAACTTTAAGTTTTAACGATAAGGACAAAATAAAGGGTAAAGTGCTGCTCTGCTCTGCACTTGTTTATAAAAATATATTTTTTTTGACCAAAAATACAAATATATATGTATATATATTTCTTGTGATCCACGAGGTTTTTTAGTCTAATTCTCTTTTGTATAATATTGTCATAATTTAATATGGTACTCGTGATTTTGATAGATTTTTTTTTCACTTTTTAATTTTTTTTTTAACATGTAGTTCTCAAATTAAATGAATTGAAAAATGATAGAACCATATAAATTAATAAGAAATGTGTTGGAAATACAGATGAGAATCCTCTTCGGACTCTCTTTGTCAGGATCTTAGGGATCCTCAAATTTTGTCCGTTGTACATCGTGCAGTTAAAAATCATTAGATATTGTTTGTATTTAATTTTGAGTAAAAAATTTAAAATGACTTTTAGCTACATAATGTTCGATGAAAAGATAGGACGTGAGGATCCATAAAGAGAATTCAAATGGATCCAAATTCCGAAGGCACAATCCTTATAAGAATCATAAGTCTATCAAACACAACTAGAAGCATTTTTAATTATTAGAAAGCGCTTAGAAGCGTTTTGGTTATTAGAAATGTTTTCATAAGAAATTTCAAATAAGCTCTTAACGATAATCAAGATAACATTATAACGAGAGAAATATTAGACCATCTCTAATGGTAGGCTAAAAGTCAAATTACCCCTCAAAATTTCCCCCCAAACTCACTATAATGCAAGGGAAAAATTCGGGCTAAATGCTAAATGCTAAACCAAGGTCAGATTCCCCTCAGAATTTAGCCCAAAAATCGGTGTAGGCTCCACCAAACCGAGTGAAAATATTTATCGGATTTTTTTTTTGATTAAAATGTTCATAAAATTAATTTACGATAATCTACATATTTATTTTTTTTTTAAATTAATTTAAGAAAAAAAATAGCCTAAGTTTATTCTTTAATAATCCCAGACTAAAATTTTAGGCTTAAAACGATTGGAGTAGAAAAACTGTTTTTGGGCTAAAAGCTAAATTTTTCGGGCTAAAATATTTGGCTTTTAGCCCAACCATTGGAGATGGTCTTAGGAAGATTAAAATTTTAAATCAAATTTATAAATTAAATAATGTGTCAACAATAAAAAAATAAAACACGTAAATTAATACTTAAATAATAATTCAATAATTAACAACTATATTATTTAGTTACTTGCTTAATACGACGAGATTTTTGGCACTAGATCGTAGCTATTGAATCCTTGTCATATGATTTAACAACTAAATGTTTCATTGACCAAAAAAAACAAACAATAAAAAATCAATGTGCAAGTGTAGGCAGGTTCTTAACGTAATCATTTTAATATGGAAAGTGTTTTTATGTAGGGATGATGGCGCCGCATGTTATGATTGCTGTCATGAAAATTGTTGTTATGTATAAATTCACAAGCGTCCAGTGCATGTGATGTGAATGTGAAAAGAAAGACAAATGTGTAACGTCCAATCAGTATGGGACTGTAGACCCATTGGCCAGACTGCCACAGGCAATTAAAATTCTAGAGATTTTTTAATGTTTTCGAAACACGCAATATACGTTATGTGTTATTATATAATTAGATTAATACTTAAAAAATAAACTTTTCTCTATTTTTGTAATAATATATGGCATATCGTCTTGTATTTTGAGTACATTAAAAAAATCTTTTTTGGACCGGATTAACAAGGTGGTGGGTACTGGGTAGGCGCAGCTGTAAATGTTTATACGGCTTTGAAGATTCAATTAGGACCAAGGTCTAAAATATCGATAATATCGGTAGTCCAAAAACACGGAAATTTCGATGGAAATATCGAGATATTATCGATATCGATAAAAATTGAATAAAAACCACGGAAATTGTAAGAAAAACTTGGAAATTTTTATTGAAACTTTGCAGGATGTTTATTTAGTCAATTATCTATTAATTTATCACAAAAAATTAGAAGGAAATGCATTGCATGATGAATTTAACTGATTTAAGTTGATTATATAGCGAGCTGGCAAACATTGTGAGTGTAGAAAATATGTAAATATTTTAGCATATTTTTACAAAAACATAAGTGATATGGTGGTCAAGGTGTTGAAAGAGTAAAATGGGAGGGGGTCGATTCCCTTTGGTGTTTTTTTAAATATAGAAATTTAAAAAACACGAAAATTTCGATAGAAATTTCGATGGAAATATCGGGATATTATGGATATTTTAGACCTTGATTAGGATCCGCATAGATCATGAGACGGCAGTGTAGAAGGATTAACGTATGTATAGATCATGGTCCACATTAGTGCTTCATTACCATGTTTACTGTACAATGCTTTAATGGCAAATTTAAGTAATCGTAACGAAAATAACAAGAATTGAATTGAAGAGGAGTTGGAATGAAAAGAAATTAGAATCGAATTCATGTTGAAACTAATTACTTAAATGTTTTGGAATCGAAATATAAAAAGCGGGTTTGTTGTGTGCTTACTATAATACCCTTATTCTAAAATCCTAAAGCTGTGGATTTGTTGTGTGCAAACTTGAAATTTTAAAAATATTAAGAGGGCATAATAGGTAGAAAAAGTGCATTCCGATTCACTCCCTTAACCGGAACTCAAATACCACACACATCTAAGGAGTTCGATTCCTCCATTTTGGGAATTCAATTCCAAATTTTATGTGGGCCCTACTTAATTTTTTTTATTTTCTAAATGTTAGTAAACGCTGGAATGCTTAAGAGTGAATGCGATTCCGTTTCTTTCTACTCTATTCTTGTTTGGTAAACATGCCATAAGTGCTTCAGAGTGAATGCGATTCCGTTTCATTATTTAAAGATTGTCTTGTTAGCTACCATATCGTATTTTTCCTTGTATTGTTAATTAGCCTTCAATCTTTTATGTGCGAACCTTCTTTAAAGAAATATAAAATATAATAAAACAATGCTCTAGGTTAAGACTTACAAATCCGTCTTTGTTTGTCTATCTCTCTTCTTTTCTTGTTAAAAAAGTTTAGGGGTAGAGAAAACTATCCAATCCTAGGGCCAAGGCATCCTATAAGCATTTTTAAGAACTTCTAGAGAGCGTGTTAGACCATTTTTTGGTTTTTACATATCGTCCCATTAAGAGAGATTTTTGGCAACGGGATTCAAACGTAAATATTGGTCTTGTGAAGAGAATGACCTTTATCAACTCAATCAATTCTAGTTGGCTTTTGTTTATATATTTCAATCAGCAAAAATACAAGTTGCTTCAAGACAAGCAAGTGTCTATTTATTTGCTCGTCTCAGGGATAATAATTAAACTCTTGAGGGAAAGAAATCTGACTTATCAAAGTGCTAGCTACTGAATAATCAAACTCTTGAGGGAAAGAAATCTGACTTATCAATCAGCAAAAATACAAGTTGCTTCAAGACAAGTAAGTGTCTATTTATTTGCTCGTCTCAGGGATAATAATTAAACTCTTGAGGGAAAGAAATCTGACTTATCAAAGTGCTAGCTACTGAATAATCAAACTCTTGAGGGAAAGAAATCTGACTTATCAAACTGCTAGCTATTAATTAAGGAGTGTGATATCCATACACTTTTTTTTAATTTTCCTACACTTTTTTGGTTTTCGGCCGTCAGATCGGATGAATTGAAGAAGATTAACGGACAGAAATTAACAAGGGATGTATGAGAAGTAAAAAATGGTGTGTCGATAGCACACCCCTTAATTAATTAAATGCCATACAAGCTGTTGCTAATTACAATTGGTATTAGGTGTTTACAGTTACATTTGAAGATGTGGAAGAATTCAATGATTGGCTCATTTGTGTGCAAAGCGTAATCTTGAAGCTTAATTATGTGGACCAAAGTTTGCAAAGTTACAGTAAGAAGTGTGCCATGCATGCATATTTATTATTTAGATAAAGCCACCAACAATTCAAAGCTTACAGTGATTAATTGTTGCCTGCAGTTTCTTAAATCATGGATCAAACTACGTGGTTTGCTCGGGATGCAATTATGATACATATTGATGATTTTGAATTATCCGTCGCTACGTACATTGTTCTTAAGAACTAGCAAAATCAAAATGGTAAAATTTTTAGATCATCTCAATGGGTTCAGAAGCCACACGATTGAAATTTGATAAAGCATTAGTCAATATGTTTCCCTGCCCACATGTCCTTCTCTTTCATAAAATTACATTAGAGCAAGTCCACCCCTAAGACTGGATGCCAGCACCCAGCCCATTTATCCACTCAAGTGAACAGTAACATACTCCAATGAACAGTAATAGGCCACTGCATCTCCACCCCTAAAAAAATGCGCTGGCACCCAGCGCATTTATAATATTTTTAAATTTTTTGTAAAAGAACAAAAAAATAAAATAGTTTTAATTTCGAATAGGATTTTTAACGAATCTCGTCACGCCAAGTGTCATTATCCGAACGTACTATGTTGTTAATAGATTTCCGCTAAGATTTTCAACCAATTTCGAAGCGCCACGTGTCACGTCCGGTGTACAATAATTTAGCCAAGATAGTGTTAAAAAATGCGGGTGTAATACAAATTAAATAAAATAAAATATTGATGCGGGTGAAATGCATATAATTACATAAAAATGACATAACAAATTAAATAAAAATTACATAAGAAATTACATATTAAGGAAAAATATTAATACTAAATAGAGGGATAAATGTGGACCGTTGATCTTTGATCGAACGGTCTATTTTAAAAGTTAAATTTTAAATTTTTTTACCGTTGGAAATCCAACGGTCTAGATCAACTAGCCGTTGGAAATCCAACGGCATTTAAGCTGGCCACGTCGCTGGCACCCAGGCTCGCCCAAGTGGGCTGACACGCGGGCCATGCCGCTGCAGATGCTGTCGGCTACTCGCCTCCCAGGCGCGACTCGGCTGTACTCGCCAGCAAATGCCCGGCTTCTCCCTCTGTCCGTTTTGGGCTGGGCCAGAAGCCAGCACGGGCTGGTGCCAGGTAATTTGAAGGGATGGAGTAGATGGACAGAGTGCTGGTCTGCATTTTGACTGGGTGCTGGGCTAAATGCCCAACGCTGGAAGTGCTCTTAAGCAAACATTGTTATCCCAGCAGCTTGTCTACTTCTTTGACTCTAATTCGAATTTTTTTTTTTTGTACATTTAATATATCGAGAATAAAATATTGTCTTGTCAAGAAAAGAATTACATCAATTTTATATATTTAAAAGATAAGAATTTTGGACTTAAATAAAATTGATATGAGAGATTATATTCACACACCCCAAATTACTTCTCCCACACCCTTTTAATTTTTTAATATTCTTCTATCAAGTGTTAGTATTGTATAGAAAATATTAAAAAAATTAAAAAGGTGTGGGAGAAATAATTTGGAGTGTGTAAATATAATCTCTCAATTGATAATAGCTAATTTTGTACTGTAGGCTTGTAACTAAGCAAAAGATAAGAATTTTGGACTTAAATAAAATTGATAACTAACAAAACACATGTCCTCACTTGTCAAGTTTCATTGACAAGAAATAACACAAAGTATTGAGAGTAAGTCTGATCACTAATGATGGCACTGATCACGCATTGGTGTGTAGAGAGAGGAAATTATGGGTCTCGTACGGCGTGATCGATATCTCATGTGAAAGTTGACGTGAGAATCACATGAGTCCTTGCATGGAATAATAAATAGTTACGCTCATTACAGATTAAGATTACACTCATAAATTTACAGTTATGCATGGTTAAGACAAAGTTTACCAAAATTCGTATTGCAACTACAAATGTGTTTAAATTATAAACTAAAAATATTGGTTAGGAAATTTATTGTACTTGTACTTGATTATATTCATATTTCTTAGAAATTAACCACTACACAAAGTGTTGTGTTTTTATTACCAAAATTATCATTGGTTAAATAACTAAAGTGAATAGTATCATGATTGATTTTTTAGTGTAAAAATGTGATTTTTCATTAAAGTAAATAGTACTAAGAGTTTTTCGTTTAAGTTCCCTTTAATAAATTGGTAACTACTTTTTGTTTTCAGTTTTGACAAAAGAAAATGCTATAGAGACTACATTTTTGCTACTTTTGAGTTTTGTGTACCACATGATGTGACAAATTAGTCTATGTTAAATGAAGACAGAAGTGATAGCCAATAAAAATTAGTTACTTAACACTTCTTAGCCTCTAGCCTCTGTCATGATTAGAACAACAAAATTAGTCATGTAACGCAAATTGATAAGGCTTTTATTATTTATTTACTTTGTGCTCGTTTTACTAATTTTGATCCTTTTGAATAAGGCAAAATAGCCGGGCCAAACGCTATAGGCATTTTAAAAGGTAAAATTGAGTGTAAAAAAATTTTAAAAAATTATTATAGGTGTATGGCTGGCGGATCTTGTAACAACCCGTCTCGGGATTTTATTTCGACGTTATGAAATGACCATTATGCACTTGAGTTCGGGCGAGCGTTTATGCATGAGATTAATAATTTTGGGCCAATTATATAATTATCCAAGTTTTTGGGGGCCAATGAAAAGTTAAGAAAATCATTGTTGTGATTGGTGGTCTTGGTCCACCTCACCACCGACACTCCTCTCTCTCTCACGCCTCACAGACTTCTCTCTCTCCCTCTCATGATCTCTCTCTCTCTCTCCCGTCGCCTAGCACACGGCACACTCACACCCATATCAAAAAACTCGTAGATCGACCAAACAAATTACATATTCAGACCCGTGAAGACCATACGAACTCAACCATACCATTTTCAGGTAAGAACTACGACGATTTCACGTCCAAAACTCAAGGTTTATATTTGGCACTATTCATCAAATTTTTATACGTTGCGTTTTAGGAGAATCTGAGATCACAGGAGTGTTTGTTGGGTCCTCTAGAGGCTCAGTGACGTTCGTTTGACAAGCTTTGACGTCAGGATCGACGAGAACAAGAGTGGCCGGTTTTTGGAGGATTTCCCGACGAGATTCTCGTTGGTTTTTGAAGGTATAGACTTGTTCTACTCTCAATTTAGAGCATTTTGGTGAAAATTTCATGAAGAATGGTTGAGAAACGAGTGAGAAATCACACACGGGGAAGTTTTCCAGCCACCGGAAAACTCAGTCCGGCGAGGGACCACCGGAGAAGGCGCGTGGGGCTCACGCGCTGTGCGCGTGGGGGGCGCGTAGCCCGTGCACTGTACTGGCACGTGGGGGCGCGTGGGACCTCCTAAAAATTTTCTAAAAATATAGCGACGCTCGTAACGTCGAGTAGGTCGCGTTGGTATATTCGTATGCCAAAATTGAGCTATGTATGAGAAGTTATTCCCGTATTTACGTGTATGTGCGTTAAATAACGTTTATTCAATAATTTCTCATATAGGTGAAAAGTATTCTGAGGACGAGCGTAGCCAGGCACGACGCGGGGGTTACGATCCAGCGATTTATCAGTGAGTGGGCAGTATTATTTTCCGTATAACCTATATATATTTAATGATTTCCCAGAATCACATTTCAAATGCAAAGTACGTTTTTAAGCTATGCATATGACTTGATTTTGATGCATGAGTATTTAATTATACATTTCATGCATATGTTGGTGCCGAGGACGCCAGGTAAGTACCAGGTAGGTACATGCATAGTTGAGAACGAACAGTGATGAGATATGATGTGAAATGATGAGATAACATGAATTGTTAGCTCATAGACCTGCACATATTGTTAGTGCTCACGCCCAGAGATAGGGGCACAGTCTTTCACGTGTCGTTCACCTCCCGCACCGCATGCTCGCCTTGGATCCAAGTTAGGTGCACAGTCTTGTCGTATAGACCACTTTTGAGTGGGTACGACATGTAGGTGACCCGCGTTCATTCGCACAGTCTTCACGTGATTGTAGCACTAGAGCATTTATTATTGATACAGCGCTGATAATGATGATGATATTGATGTATGTGCAGTGTATATACATGATGATGACATAGAGAGATGTTATGAGCTATATTACAGCCGAGGGCTGAGATGATACATAATAACGATATGATTATGATAATGCATAGTATGGCATTGTTTATGAGCTTCAGATGGCCCTTGAAATGCATTGCATGGCATATATTGAGATAATTTGAAATGGAAAAAACGTTTTATGCTGAGAAAGATTGAGATATATATGTACGTATTATTTTCTGGGAATTATACAGGTTTTACAGAGAGGGGCTAGAATTTTGAGAAAAGAATGATTTTGAAAAAGGATTTGTTTTTGCTGACCCACTCCCTTTGTTTTTCGCTCCTCCAGGTTCTAGATAGCTTGAGTTCCGAGTTGGGCACATCGAGGATCCTTCGGCCTTTCTGACAGATTTGACATATGTAGGGCACCGATGGTGTAAATAACTCTTTTATTTTATGCTGGACTGCACTGACCTAGTACGCTCTGGATATGTATAAGTATTGTAATATCTCTAGCACACATTAATATTTAGGTTGCTAGACTTCGGCTTTAATTACTTCGTACTACGTTATCGATCTTAGCTTCCGCACAGCGCACTTGGCTACGTCACACTCACGTGACGGCCAGCACGCCCTACTTTCGGGTACGGGTGCGTCAGTTTAGTATCAGAGCCCTAGGTTGCAGTCTTACATATTTTGTGGATTTTCTAATGACTTGATGCCTTCTGTCAGAACTATACCGCCTCGTAGAGAGCCACGTCGTTCAGATGAACTTAGTTTCCCTATGTAGCTCAGTTGGGGGGGAAACTATCGTTAGTATCGATCAGTCTGTAATTCGCCTTCCCAGCGAACTCTTTGGAGTCAGAGTATAATCTAAAGTTGCTTACCTTTAGGGGTAATGATGGCCATGAAGGATTTTGAGCGTTGGCTCAATTAGATTGAGAATACTTTAGGCTGATGTAGAGCCAGGGGAGTTTTCCCGACGATAAGTGGATATAGACCACTGTTTGGCTTTTGGACGCAAAATCGGCATCCTAATGAGAATAGGAAACTTACGGGTAGAAGCCCGAGGAGATTGCAGACTGATAGAATGTTTAAATGGTCATTCTTTAAGAGATTCATATCCCAGCATACCTAGATCGTAAGACGCAAGAGTTAGCAGATTCGAAACATGAGAAGTTATCTTGTAACGAGTACTAAAGGAAGTTTACTAATTGTCTCGTTATGACTTAGAAATTGCTACTATTCCAGTTGAGATGCTTAGACGCTTTAAGCTGGATATTAGAAAGAAATGGCGTTCGATGGCGACCATTTACCCTTATAATGCTTATCGGGAAATTCTACCAGATTTTGTTAAGGATTGCGAACTCTGAGGACGTGTCTGGTAATGGTGAGAAAGAAGAAGGAAAAGATAGTAATCAGAATAAGGATAAGAATAAAAGTATTGGGTAATCGTCTCAGAGACTTCGCTAGACTCAGGATTTTAAGAGATACGAAACCAGTTCTAGTTCTTCCAGCGAAGGTTTTAGCTCCACAGGTCATAGAGGACTTGTTAGATTTCTCGAAGGTTTCAGATTCCAGAGGCAGGGGAATTCTGATTGTGGAAATTCACCTTTGTGTCGTATGTGCAACGATTGACGTTCTGGAGTACGTCGAAGAGGTAATGGTAGGTGTTATACCTATGGTCAGGACAGGGGCGTAATTCTCAAGGACGAGGAGTTCACGCCAACAGAGTTAGAGAAGACAGGAAACCCAGGGACGTGTTAACCATGTATCACTACATGATGCTTAGGATCATTCGAACTTGATTATGGGTACGCTAAACATTTTGGTCACTTGCTTAAGTTTCGATGGATTGTGATGTAGAAATTCTATGTTATTGACGATGTTGCCAAAGAAAGTAGTGAATGAGCACGATCGAGGCGTGTATATGTATTTCTCAATGGGGGGCAAAATGGTAATATTGCACCCTCAAGAGTTGTTGCTTACTTACCTAGACGACAATGAGTTATCAGTATTGCGGGCTGCAGACCGTAATATTAATAACTTATTCGTTGGATTCGTTAAGAAAGTAAACGGGTAAGTCATTCCATGATAGTATGGTGTTTTTCATGGTGCCCAGTGCTGATAGAAGATATAGTTATGTCTGAGAATCGTATCCCGTTAGATATAGTAGACTTCAATGTTATTCTAGACTCAGATTGGTCGCAGTATGATCGTACCGATATCGATTACTACGGGAATTAGTTACTTTCCATCGTCTTGGATTACCAGAGGTTTCTTTGATTGGTGAGCGTAGTGGAGTCAGGCATGAAATCATTTCAGTAGTGAGAACCAAAAAGTTATTAAGGAAAGGTTGTTATGCGTACTTGACTCACGTAAGTACTAAAAGATGAGGCTTCCGTTAGCGTGGAGATACGTTGAAGGGTCAGACATTTTCTGACGTTTTTCCTGATGATTTACTTGGATTGCCGCCAGATCGCGACGTGGAGTTCACCCCTGATTGTTACCAAGTACTAATCCTAGTTCCTTAACTCCTTATCTTATAGCTCCGGCTAAATTAAGATAATTGATGACTCAGTTGTAAGAATTGGTTGATAAGGGTTTCATTTAACCTAGTACATCGTCTTGGAAAATCGGTTTTGTTGAAAGAAAGAAGTCGAGGTTGTAAGGTGATGCATTGATGATAAGAAGTCGAATCGGGCGACAATTGAGCACTGTTATCCGTTCCCATATATTGATGAACGATTGATCGGCCTAGAGGTGCCTGTGTGTATTCCAAGATTGACTTGATGTGTGATTATTACCAATCAAAGATTAGCAGTGAAGATGTCCCTAAAACCATTTTAGGACTTGTTATGGTCACTATGAGTTCTTGTGATACTATTTGGATTGACGAATACACCAATAGCTTTCGTGGGGTTGATGAATAAGGTATTTTAGTAGTATTTGGACAGATTCGTCATTGTCTTCATTGATGACATTCTGGTGTATTCTAAGTCAAAAGAAGATCATGTTCGACGTCATTCTTTGGTGTTGAAGAAGCTGAGGGAACCCAGATTATATGCTAAGTTCAGTAAGTGCCAGTTCGGGCTAAGTCAAGTTGCATTTTTGGGTCATATCGTTTCAACTCAGGGTATTCAGGTTGACCCTTAGAAAATTACGGCTGTGGAGAATTGGGAACAGCCACGAACCGTTACCGAGGTTCGGAGTTTCCTTGGTTTGGCAGATTACTATCGGCGGTTCATTAAAGACTTTTCGATCATGGTGCTACCATTGACGAAGTTGACCAGGAAGGACGTCAAATTCGAGTGGGATGATGATTGTGACGGAGTTTCCAGGAGTTGAAGTATTGTCTCACTCATGCTCATGTCTTGACACTTCCTGACGATGATGGTAATTTCGAGATTTATAGTGACGCATCGTTGAATGGCTTGGGTTGTGTTTTGATGCAGCATGGTAGGGTGATTGCTTACGCTTCACGCCAGTTAAACCTCACGAGATGAATTACCCTACACATGATTCAGAGTTGGTGGCCATTATAATTGCTTTGAAGATTGGGAAACTTTACCTTTACGATGAGAAATGCAGGATCTTCTCAGATCATAAGAATCTCCAGTACCTGTTTACTCTTAAAGATTTAAAGTTTGTCAGCAGAAATGAATAGAATTGCTAAGTGACTATGATTGCACGATCGAGTATCACCCTGGTCGTGCAAATGTGGTAATTGATGCTCTTAGTAGGAAGCCTCGGGGCAGAGTTATCACATTCCATGCGAGCCGTATTCCGCTTCTTGCAAAGTTGAGATCGACGGAGTACAGCTAGAGTTGAGAAATTCGGTAATTGATGATCGAGGAAATGCTTGACTTGTTAATTTTCAAGTTAGGCCAATTTGGATTGATCGTATACTAGAGGCCCAGATTAATGATGAAGAAACCCAAGAACTTATTTAATTACGGAACGATGAGAAAATGAAAGACCTACGAATTTAAGAATAAAATGGTATACTTATGTAAGAAAGTGTGATGTACGTACCTGATAATGTAAAGTTAAAGAAAGATATCTTAGATGATGCGCATATTTCAGTTTATGCGATACATCTTGGAGGCACAAAATTGTATCATACCATTCGATCGTTTTACTTTTGGTCGGGTATGAAAAGAGAAATTGTTAAGTATGTCGACGAGTCAAAGCCGAAAGGAAGAAGCCATTTGGGTTGATGTAACCATTTTCCGTTTCACAGTGGAAATGGGAAGATGTTAATATGGATTTTATGTACAAGCTCCCTCGTACTCAGAATGGATATGATGGAATTTAGGTGATTGTCGACCGACTCACGAAGTCAGCGCATTTTATTCCGGTCAGGGAAAAGTTTTCGTTGAATCGATTGGCCGAGCTATTCATATCGAAGATCGTGAAGTATCATGGTGTTCCAGTGAGTATTGTCTCTAATCGCGATCCTCGATTCACCTCTAAGTTCTGGATTGCTTTCCAGGAGGCGTTGGGTACGAGACCTTTGTACAGCACGGCTTATCATCCTCAGACGGATGGTCAGTCAGTGAGAACTATTCTGACCTTGGAGGATATGCTGAGATCCCCAGTTTTGCAGTTTGGCGACTCATGGCATCAGCGTTTGGATTTGATGGAGTTCGCTTATAATAATAGTTTTCATTCTAGTATCGGGATGGCACCGTTCGAGGCACTTTATGGGAAACCATGTCGTGCACCCTGGTGTTGGTCAGAGGTTGGCGAAAGAGTTTTAGTGGGCCCTGAGATAGTAGAGGAGACTACTCAGAATGTTCAGGTTATTAAGGCTAATCTGAAAACCGCCCAAGATTGCCAAAAGAGTTTAGCAGATAGATATGTTACTGACCGAGTGTATAACGTTGACGATTGGGTGTTTCTTAAGTTGTTGCCTTGGAAGGGTGTGGTTCGATTCGGGAAGAAGGGTAAGCTGAGTCCTAGGTACGTTGGACCTTATCGGATCACCGAGCGAGTCGGTGATGTAGCTTACAGGCTTGAGTTGCCGTCAGAGTTATCCAGAGTTCATAATGTATTTCATGGTTCGATGCTTCGACATCACGTTTCAGACCCATCGCATGTGATCCCTCATCAACCCTTAGAGAACAGTTCAGATTTGACTTATGATGAGGAACCGGTGACGATATTTGATTGGAATGATATGGTGCTTAGGAACAAGTCAGTGCATTTGGTGAAAGTTTTATGGAAGAACCATTCAGTGGAAGAAGCCACCTGGGAGACCGAGGACTGGATGAGATAGATGTATCCGAGGTCATTTTATGAGTATTAGTATGTATATGTGTTGTATGAAATTTCGGGACGAAATTTTTATAAGGTAGGTAGATTGTAACAACCCGTCCCGGGATTTTATTTCGACGTTATGAAATGACCATTATGCCCTTGAGTTCGGGCGAACGTTTATGCATGAGATTAATAATTTTGGGCCAATTATATAATTATCCAAGTTTTTTGGGGCCAATGAAAAGTTAAGAAAATCATTGTTGTGATTGGTGGTCTTGGTCCACCTCACCACCGACACTCCTCTCTCTCACGCCTCACAGACTTCTCTCTCTCCCTCTCATGATCTCTCTCTCTCTCCCGTCGCCTAGCACACGGCACACCCACACCCATATCAAAAAACTCATAGATCGACCAAACAAATTACATATTCAGACCCGTGAAGACCATACGAACTCAACCATACCATTTTCAGGTAAGAACTACGACGATTTCACGTCCAAAACTCAAGGTTTATATTTGGCACTATTCATCAATTTTTTATACGTTGCCTTTTAGGAGAATCTGAGATCACAGGAGTGTTTGTTGGGTCCTCTAGAGGATCAGTGACGTTCGTTTGACAAGCTTTGACGTCGGGATCGACGAGAACAAGAGTGGCCGGTTTTTGGAGGATTTCCCGACGAGATTCTCGTTGGTTTTTGAAGGTATAGACTTGTTCTACTCTCAATTTAGAGCATTTTGGTGAAAATTTCATGAAGAATGGTTGAGAAACGAGTGAGAAATCACACACGGAAGTTTTCCAGCCACCGGAAAACTCAGTCCGGCGAGGGACCACCGGAGAAGGCGCGTGGGGCTCACGCGCTGTGCGCGTGGGGGGCGCGTAGCCCGTGCACTGTACTGGCACGTGGGGGCGCGTGGGACCTCCTAAAAATTTTCTAAAAATATAGCGACGCTCGTAACGTCGAGTAGGTCGCGTTGGTATATTCGTATGCCAAAATTGAGCTACGTATGAGAAGTTATTCCCGTATTTACGTGTATGTGCGTTAAATAACGTTTATTCAATAATTTCTCATATAGGTGAAAAGTATTCTGAGGACGAGCGTAGCCAGGCACGACGCGGGGGTTACGATCCAGCGATTTATCAGTGAGTGGGCAGTATTATTTTCCGTATAACCTATATATATTTAATGATTTCCCAGAATCACATTTCAAATGCAAAGTACGTTTTTAAGCTATGCATATGACTTGATTTTGATGCATGAGTATTTAATTATACATTTCATGCATATGTTGGTGCCGAGGACGCCAGGTAAGTACCAGGTAGGTACATGCATAGTTGAGAACGAACAGTGATGAGATATGATGTGAAATGATGAGATAACATGAATTGTTAGCTCATAGACCTGCACATATTGTTAGTGCTCACGCCCAGAGATAGGGGCACAGTCTTTCACGTGTCGTTCACCTCCCGCACCGCATGCTCGCCTTGGATCCAAGTTAGGTGCACAGTCTTGTCGTATAGACCACTTTTGAGTGGGTACGACATGTAGGTGACCCGCGTTCATTCGCACAGTCTTCACGTGATTGTAGCACTAGAGCATTTATTATTGATACAGCGCTGATAATGATGATGATAATGATGATGATATTGATGTATGTGCAGTGTATATACATGATGATGACATAGAGAGATGTTATGAGCTATATTACAGCCGAGGGCTGAGATGATACATAATAACGATATGATTATGATAATGCATAGTATGGCATTGTTTATGAGCTTCAGATGGCCCTTGAAATGCATTGCATGGCATATATTGAGATAATTTGAAATGAAAAAACGTTTTATGCTGAGAAAGATTGAGATATATATGTACGTATTATTTTCTGGGAATTATACAGGTTTTACAGAGAGGGGCTAGAATTTTGAGAAAAGAATGATTTTGAAAAAGGATTTGTTTTTGCTGACCCACTCCCTTTGTTTTTCGCCCCTCCAGGTTCTAGATAGCTTGAGTTCCGAGTTGGGCACATCGAGGATCCTTCGGCCTTTCTGACAGATTTGACATATGTAGGGCACCGATGGTGTAAATAACTCTTTTATTTTATGCTGGACTGCATTGACCTAGTACGCTCTGGATATGTATAAGTATTGTAATATCTCTAGCACACATTAATATTTAGGTTGCTAGACTTCGGCTTTAATTACTTCGTACTACGTTATCGATCTTAGCTTCCGCACAGCGCACTTGGCTACGTCACACTCACGTGACGGCAAGCACGCCCTACTTTCGGGTACGGGTGTGTCAGATCTGGGAAATATTATTGGGAGGAAGGTTAGCAAGAATAGAGTGTGCAACGTTCATTTTTTGTTTTGTTTTTTTTTTCTTCACAGAAATAGCATGTAAATTGTCATTTCATCAAGTATTGGTAGGGTTGAAGTCATTTGCTGAGGCTTATTTCACACCTGTTAAGGCCTCATTTACGTGGGTAACTAACATGTTCCAAAACTGCTCCTACATGAATGCTTAACAAAGAAACATATTTATGTTGAACACAGTAACAAATTGATTGATAAGGTTGTGTCCTATTAATATGTTTGTTCAAGAATGATGATGCTTTGTTCATTCTCTGAGATTACCATTTCATTTACTACATTTTTTTTTCTTCCTACAATTGTAATCACAACCAACAAACAAATCACATGTAAACAATATTAGAACTAGACGGTAAACCAAAGCTTTCAACCAACTCAAATTGTAAAGAAGTAAAAGATAATTATAATAGGAGACGAAAGGTGCAGCAAGCAGCACAAGTGTTGCGCGCAAAACATCCTCTTCGCCCAAATCCAAGCATGCCTTGTTGCCTAGTAGTCCAAGCTCATCTCTGAAGCATTTTATTAAGTAGTTGGAGAGCATATATAAAAGGCAACTCCAATTTTTTTTTTAAAAAGCATCCAAATCATATATAAAAATCCACCAAAGTTCCAAAAATTAGCTGACACCCTTGCGCTTAAATCGGTTCACCCTTGGTGGCACGGTTTTATCGTCATGATAGCGTTCTCCAAATAAAATTCAAATACATAGAAACTTTTGTCTATATATATATTTAGGCTTTTTATCCGAAATAGTCCCTGAGATATGCATAATTCTCCATTTTGGTCCCTAAGATTCAAAATCAATAAAAGTGGTCCCTGAGATTGTCTACCATCCATCATTTTGGTCCTTCCGGTGGAGCTTTTGGCCGGAAGTTTGAGCAATTTTCAAAGCTTCGTAACTCAATCGTTTCTTAACCAAATTCGACCCATAATATATCAAAATGAAGATAGGAAAGTGTACAATAAGATTATACCTATTTGGGAGCCCAATGGTTGCCGGAGATGGCCGAAAAATAGCCTCAAAGTTGACTGGTCCGAGCGAAAACTTGAAAACTCGCCGGAAACTCGGTGAAAACTGGGTAAACTTTAAACGTTCGTAACTTCTTCAATACTTAACGAAATCAAGTGATTCAAGAACAAAAAATCATACTTCTCAACGAGACGAAGAGAATGGTACCTTTTTCAACGGCTAACTCGCCGTGGTTTTGCCGGAAAACGGCTCGAAAGTTGCTGACTCATTTTTCAACAGCAACTTTCAAGCCATTTTCCGGCCAAAACATGGCGAGTTAGCCGTTGAAAAAGGTACCATTCTCTTCGTCTCGTCGAGAAGTATGATTTTCGTTTTTGAATCACTTGATTTCGTTGAGTATTGAAGAAGTTACGAACGTTTAAAGTTTACTCAGTTTCCGGCGAGTTTTCAAGTTTTCGCTCGGACCAGTCAACTTTAAGGCTATTTTCCGGTCATCTCCGGCAACCATTGGGCTCCCAAATAGGTATAATCTTATTGTACACTTTCCTATCTTCATTTTGATATATTATGGGTCAAATTTGGTTAAGAAACGATTGAGTTACGAAGCTTTGAAAATTGCTCAAACTTCCGGCCAAAAGCACCATCGGAAGGACCAAAATGATGAATGGTGGACAATCTCAGGGACCACTTTTATTGATTTTGAATCTTAGGGACCAAAATGCAAAATTATGCATATCTCAGGGACTATTTCGGATGAAAAGCCATATATTTATTCTCATTGCACGGATCGTTATCGAGACGATAAATTTGCATATAAATTGTTATTCCATTATATAAGATTTTGCTGACCACGTGCAAACACATTTGCCTTTTCACCTGACTAATAGTCCCTCCAAGTCGGCTAGTGGGAGAGCCACTTGAAGATCACAGCACAAATGATGTGATATATACGAGTCATTAAATGCCAAATGTGATGTCATACACATGTAAATTCCTCCGATATCTGAGGCCACGAGAGATTCTCGAGTAGAGAAACCGGACTGGAGTTTGCAAAGTAAGATAGGGTAACATGACAAATTATGATGGTGGGGTAGGCTTAGCAAACGAGTTGTGTCTGTCGTGTTCGTGTCGTTTTTATATAACACTTATTATCTTAACGGGTCGTGTCGTGTCACACCTGTTATCTTAACGGGTCCTTAACAGGTCAGGTAAAATGACCCGACTTGTTATGATCCGATATGACCCGTTAAGAAAAAAATATATTTTTTCTTAAATTTGCACATACCACATATTGTCACATAAATATTACTTCAAAACATTAAAACACATTTGTCATTTAAGTACTACATCTACACTTGAAAATGAGAGCTTAATAAATAAACATCTATACACTACTAGTCTATTACAAAATATTAAATGTGCAAGGATATGCAAAATGAAAGATTTTTTGTTTTCAAGGTTGTGAAGCATTTCTCAAAAGTTTAAACCTTACCAATAAAACTCAAAGCTTGCATGTTATTTCTTTTACAAAATCCTCAATTTTCATCGATCATCATTACATAAGATTTTGTGGTATTCACTTGTGTAAATATTTTAAATTGACAATTAAATTAGTTCATTGTATTCATATAGGATCAAGGTGTAGCTGTGAAAAATCATCAAAATCGGAGTTAAAATAACCGTTAAATCATGATTTTTCGTTTATATGACACGCCCCGACCCGGAAAGGTAGACGCATGCTGGCCGTCACTGTGAAGTGACGTAACCATAGGGGTAAGTGATGTAAAAAGTGCATAAATTTAAATCGAACTTAGAATCAATTAAAATTAAAATAGTGACAGAGTGCACAAACGTAGGCGTAGCCCACTCTAGTTATTCAGAGCTTAACGATATGACGACTACCGAAGAGTAGTCAAGCAACTAAAGTACGCTTATTACACATAGTGATAAGTTCATACATCAGAAGCTGATGTCAAATGTCAGAAACTTCCAAGATTCCTCGAATGCCACGAAGAACAGCTATCTAGGTCCTGGAGGGGCGAAAAACAAAGTTGAGTGGGTCAGCAAAACAAACTTATGTGAAAACGTTTGGTTTTGAATGTACTAACCCCTCGCCGTAAAACAATTATAGTTTCCTTTATTAAGAAGCACATTATGAGTAAGTACGTACGTATATATATCCACAATACTAAAGCCAAGTATAAATGACGATATGCAAGTCAAATCATGACAAGATCGATGCCGCAGAAATATAATCATGTGGCAATGATATAATGCAATTCTCATCTATCTAATGCTTGCACACAAGTTCGAACAGACGGAATCTGACACGAACAGGACTGGGTGTAATCAATACGCTCAAGTACTACGATCACGTGAAGACTAATGCAGAAGCACATCACATACAAGTCGGATTGCCTAATGCAATCTACCCGACATAATTGGCACCTAACCTGGATCCAGACAAGCGAACGGTGCAATGTGAACATACACGTGAAGGACTGCCCTGGCCCTAGGGCGAGTACTAACATCGGTGCAGCAGATGGAGTATGTACATAAACATGTATGGGTATCATGACAAGTATATCTCAACCATATAGCAGCATTTATCACAATTATATCGTACGTAACATTTATTTAACAATATATACGTAACGTGAATCATTCATGCATTTTTGGAAACTGTAAATACGTATAAGTACAAAAACAAACTGCCCACTCACAAGTACGTCATTGGGTCGTAGTCTCCGGGCCTAGCTTGGTCTTGTAATTCCTCCAGATATATTTCTCCTATTTATACATAATTTATAACGAATTAATTACAGCTTAATTACGGGAACTTAAATAAAACTCCCATAGATTGCTCAATCCTATGATTTAAATATACCAAATTGATCTACTCGTCATCACGAACACACCCATATTTTTAATATAATTTTTGGACTTGTCACGCGCCCTCACGCGCCAAAAATGGCACGGACCTACGCGCCCCCACGCACGGTCACGTGACATGCATGCTGACGGTTCTGTCAACGCCGTTAGGAATATTCTTCGAAATATTCCGTTAAATCTTAACGGAAACCGTTAAGTCTTAACTGGGATCGTTATTTTTAACTGACGGCGTCGAAATATTCCGTCAGATTTGACGGAATATTCCATTGTCCGTTTGAACTCCAGCGACACTCCGGTCGCCGGAAAACTGGAAAATCGTATTTTCTTCATATCTTCTTCATTTTTAATCCAAATTTCATGAATTTTATATCAATGGAAAGCTGGGGAGGAGTAGAATCACGTTATACCTGTTTTGGGATTTAAATCTCACAGGATTTCACCAGGAAAATCCTACAAATCTCGGCCACGTTCGAAACTCAATCCTCCGACGTCTAAATCGACTCAACGAACTACTCCGGGGTTCCTGGGAGGATTTTAAGGACAGTGGTGGTCTTGGTTTGCTTTAAAACATCATAATTAAAAACTCGATGAACAGTGCTATAATCGGAAATCGACAGTTCGACGTAAAAACGTTTGATTTCTTACCTGAAAATGATGTAGATGGACTCGTGAGGTTCCAAGGAATCCAATGGTAATTTTGGATCTTCAATTCTCCATGGTTTAGGTGGTTTTCAAGTTTGCTCCGTGTGAAAATGGTAGAGAGAGAGAGTTTGAAGTCTGAGATGAGAGAGAGAGAGAGAGAGTGTGTTTCGAATCTGAGAGTTTGATGAGAGAGAGTGTGTCTGGGATGAGAGACGAATGAGTTGTATGATTCTGTTAGATAGGGTTATCATTTGAATAACAGAAACTAAATGGAATGGTGAGTTGTAAGGGATGGGTGATGGGGTTCAGAGAACAGAGAAAAGAGAAGAATGTTTGAGTTAGTGGAATAGGTTTGGTGATGAGGTAGTGGAATGAGTTGGTGAGGGTAATACGGATCCCTCACAAATTTTTACTATTTTTTTTAGAAATGTAAGAGTTATAATGCTATAGTTTAACTGGAATAAACTTAATATAACGTGTTCATATTATTCAACAATAAGGGTATAATCGTCAATTTACACGTACGGGGAGAATTTACATAGAAAGTTTGGGACGGGTCGCCACATTATAACCGTCGAAAAATTTTGTCCCGTTACTTGATCTTTGAATGTTTGTTTTTTGCAATTTTTAGCGTATGCGATCTCGAAGTAAATACAAACATGTTTGACGATTGGATCGTTGAAACTAGTTTCGTAGAATGCATATCCCATCAAAACAATATATTCACTAACACTTACGAGTTTATTCATACTTTCATTAAGTATAACATGAAATTTTGTGGTATCCACTAGTGTAAATATTTTAAATTGAAGATCGAATTCATTCATTGTATTCATATACGGTCAAAGAGTGTAGTTGTAAAAAAAATCATCAAAATCGGAGTTAAAATAACCTTTAAATCGTGATTTTTCATTTTATAATCGTCAAAAAGTTTTGTCCTGTTACTTGATCTCTGAATGTTTGTTTTTTGCAATTTTTGGCATATGCGATCTCGAAGTATATACAAATATGTTTGACGGTTTGATTGTTGAAACTAGTTTCGTAGAATGCATATCCCATCACAACAATAAATTCACTAACACTTAAAGAGTTTATTCATACTTTCATTAAGTATAACATAAGATTTTGTGGTATCCACTAGTGTAAATATTTTAAATTGAAGATCGAGTTCATTCATTGTATTTATATAGGGTCAAGGAGTATAGTTGTAAAAAATCATCAAAATTAGAGTTAAAATAACCGTTAAATCGTGATCTTTTGTTGATAACCGTTGAAAAGTTTTGTCCCATTACATGATCTCTGAATGTTTATTTTTTACGATTTTTGGCGTATGCGATCTCGAAACATATACAAACAAGTTTGACAGTTGGATCGTTAAAATTAGTTTCGTAGAATGTGTATCCCATCAAAACGATAAATTCACTAACACTTAGAGTTTATTTATACTTTCATTAAGTATAACATAAGATTTTGTAGTATCCACTGGTATAAATATTTTAAATTGAAGATCAAATTCATTCATTGCATTCATATAGGGTCAAGGAGTGTAGCTGTAAAAAATAATCAAAATTGGAATTAAAATAACCGTTAAATAGTGATTTTTCATTTTATAACTGTCGAAAAGTTTTGTACCTTTACTTGATCCCTGGATGTTTGTTTTTTGCGATTTTTGGTGTATGTGATCTTGAAGCATATACAAACAAGTTTTACGTTAGATTGTTGAAATTAGTTTCGTAGAATGCGTATCCCATCAAAATGATAGATTCGCTAACATTTTTGAGTTTATTTATACTTTCATTAAGTATAACATAAGATTTTGTGGTATCCACTAGTGTAAATATTTTATATTGAAGATCGAATTCATTCATTGTATTCATACATGGTCAATGAGTGTAGTTGTAAAAAATCATCAAAATCGGAGTTAAAATAATTGTTAAATCGTGATTTTTCGTTTATAATCGTCGAAAAGTTTTGTCTCGTTACTTGATCTCTGAACGTTTGTTTTTTGCGATTTTTCGTGTATGCGATCTCGAAGCATATATAAACAAGTTTGACGGTTGGATCGTTAAAATTAATTTCGTAGAATGCGTATCCTATCAAAATGATAGATTCACTAACACTTTTATTTATACTTTCATTAAGTATAACATAAGATTTTATGGTATCCACTAGTGTAAATATTTTAAATTGAAGATTGAATTCATTCATTATATATAGGGTCAAGGAGTGTAGCTATAAAAAAATCATCAAAATCGGAGTTAAAATAACTGTTAAGTCATGATTTTTCGTTTATAACTGTCAAAAATTTTTGTCCCGTTACTTGGTCTCTAAATATTTTTTTTTTTGCGATTTTTGGCGTATGTGATCTCGAAGCATATACAAATAAGTTTGACGGTTGGATCGTTGAAATTAGTTTCGTAGGATGCGTATCCTATCAAAACAATAGATTCACTAACACTTAGAGTTTATTTATACTTTCATTAAGTATAACATAAGATTTTGTGGTATCCACTAGTGTAAATATTTTAAATTGAAGATCGAATTCATTCATTATATTTATATAGGATTAAGGAGTGTAGCTATAAAAAATAATCACAATGGGAGTTAAAATAACCATTAAATCGTGATTTTTTGTTTTATAACCGTCGAAAAGTTTTGTCTCATTACTTGATATCTGAATGTTTGTTTTTTGCGATTTTTTGCTTATGCGATCTCGAAACATATACAAACAAATTTGACGGTTGGATTGTTGAAATTAGTTTCGTATAATTCGTATCCCATCAAGTTCAATAGTGTGTGTGTATATATATATATATATATATATATTTATTAAGTATATTTAAATTTATTTATTTTGTACGTATAACACTTAAGAAATTGAATAGTATGTATATTTAAGTTGATCCAATGGTCACCAATTTTTAAAATTTAATATATATATATATATATAATTATAGTTTTTAGTGGTATAAAATTGTTAAATTAATATATATAATTTTTATAGTATTTTTTTAGGGTTATAAAATTATAAAATTAATATTTTACTTATTGTGTATCGTGTTACCCACGTGTATATCTGAACCAACACGTTATCTTAACAGGTGCTTATCGGGTTACCCGATGACGACTTGATTCGTTATCGTGTCGACCTAAACACCTGTTAATTTTGTGCCATGTCGTGTCAAGTTATCGGGTCGTGTCAAAAATTGTCAGGCCTAATCTGGGGTATATGATATTTTCTTGAATTGGTCCTTGATGTTTACTGTGAATAGGTCCTTAAGGTCACGTGGCCCGATTGCTGTATTTCAAAATTTCGTCTAAGGCCAACACATATTTTCTGACTATTCTTGGAGTAATGTGATTGATTGGTCTGTTTGCTTTTGAATTTTCCTCTTTTTCTCTTCACATTTGATATTTTTCATCACTGCAGTGCACAAAGCGCGATGCCCATTAGGGGTGGGAGCGGTGCGGTTTGGTGCGGTTTTGAGTGAAACCACAACCGAAACCGAAACATTTTGCGGTGCGGTGCGGTGCGATTTTGAAGCCAAAACCAAAATGAAACCAAACCGTTCGGTTCGGTGCGGTGCGGTTTCAAACGGTTTCGGTTTGGTTTTTGAGAAAAAAATGTACAATTTAAAATATACACCTATTTATGCATAAGACGGTCTTATTTTCCTCGTATATTTTCCTCGTATACATCATCATCATGCTCTACTATATAGCTAGAGAAAATATAAGCTGGAAATAGAAGGCACATAACTGTAGTAGACTTCATATGCAGCATCAGTAGATGCAGCATCAGTCATATACAGCAGCATCAGTCATATACAGCAGCATCAGTAGATGCAACATCAGTAGATGCTGCAGCATCAGTCATATGCAGCATCAGATGCTTCATCTACTACTGATGCAGCATCAGTAGATGCAGCATCAGTCATATGCAGGATGCAGCATCAGTAGATGTAGTATCAGTAAATGCAGCATCAGTCATATGCAGCATCAATATATGCAGCATCAGTAATTGCACCCAAAAACTGCATTAAAACAGCAGCAAAATTGCACAGAATTGCACCCAAAAACTGCATAAAAACAGTAGTAAAACAGCACCAAAAACAGCACCTAAACAGCACCTAAACAGAACCAAAAACAGCACCTAAACAGAACTAAAAATCTGCACCAAAGTGCAGCTAACTTGTACCAAAACTACAACAAATGACAACTACTAAAATTGAGACAACATCCAATGCATCAATGGGTTTAAACTTTAAATCCTTATGCATCACACACATCTACTAAAATTGAACTTGATCACCAATCACAATACTTTACAACCCAATTGAAAAGTTAAGTTTGCCATAATACAACTAAAATTCAAACTTCAAAGTTTCAAACAAAGTTCAATGTTAAAATGCCTTATGGCATTAGTACAACCAAAAAAATAAATGGTTCATGAAATTCAACAAAGTCTTGATTTTCAACTTACTTTGCATCGTGCAAGTTTTCAAACCTTTGCCTTTCCTTTTCCTTTTGGACACTTATTCTTTGGAGGTTGAGGAGGCCTTTGAGCTTGTGAAGACCTTGCACCTTGTAAACGCATAAGGGGAAGTTCTTGCGAATTTGAACCTTGAGATTGCTTTGGAGCTTGTTGTGCTTGTTGATCAAGAATAAGAGAGGCCATGCTTGAAGTCGATTTGGCCAACTCTACATAATACAAAACATAAAAAATATAATTGGTGTTTGGTTGAAAAAAGAAAACGAAGAAAGTTCATTTACTTCAAATGATATACTTACCTAATTCAATACTTTCATAGAACTCAATGTGGTCAATTGAAGGTGCATCATCCTCCAAAGTAATAATATTGTCACCCCTCAACCAATTTTGCATGCATATCAAGGCCTCCACCAATTTAGGAGTTAAAGAACTCCTAAAATCTGAAATTACTCGACCACCGGTGCTAAAAGCACTCTCCGATGCCACGGTAGAAACTTGAATTGCAAGAATATCTTTTGCAATTGCGGCCAATATAGGATATTTGTTACCATTCACCTTCCACCATAGGAGAATGTTAAAATATTTTGTGGACTCCTCTTTTGTAATTTGTACCAAAGGATCCAACAAATAAGAATCCACCTCATCTCCCACCACTTTCTCATCACTATCTTCAACAAAATGCATCCATTCGTCAATTAGATCATCTTCCACCAAGGCCACATTAGATGAGGTAGAAGAAGGTTGTGATTGTAAATTTCCCGATTTCTTCATATATTTTCCACCTTCAACATTGGGAGCATATTCATCATAAAGGGCACGCAATATATTTTTTATTTCTTCAGTTTTCAATTGTGCCTCAATTTCAGAAAGTTTCTTTCTAAAGAGTTGTGTGACATGCCTCAACTTGAACCTCGGATCTAAAACAAGTCCAATCACAATAAGAGGGTTCAATTCATGGTATGAGTCAAAATATTTTTCATATTTTGATCTCATATCGGATGCCATTGCCTTCAATAATTGCTCCGACTGTAAACCCACTTGCATGTTGGCTCGGGATTCCAAGTTATTGATGGCGGTCTCCACTTTTATGACATCATGGAGGCCGGTATGAACCGTGGGATGTGTAGAAGCACTCACCCTCAAAGTCACATCATAAAACACCCGTAAAAACTTGACAAAAGCCTCCGCCTTGGACCAATCTTCTTCCGTTGGTGGTCCAACCCTTTTCCTCCCCTTGGTTTGGCAAACAATAATCACACCATCTTCATCTTTTTCATCTTCAACTTCCTTAAAGTAAGCCAAGAAGGGACTTGCTTCATCTTCCGCCATTGTAGCAAAGGCCTTCTTAAATTTCAAGGCCACATCCAACATAACAAATGTAGAATTCCACCGAGTAGGGCAATCAAGGCAAACCGTTGCTTTGCATGTCAATTTCACCCTATTCACAGCTTGCCTAAAAAGCTCCAATCTTTGTGGAGAGCTCCTCACGAACCTCACACAATTTCTTATAGCTAATAGACCATTATTTAGCCTCTTCATCCCATGACTCACAATTATATTGGTTATGTGAGCGATGCATCTCACATGTAAATACTTGCCACCTAGAATAGCTTGTGAATTTTCCCACCTATTCATTTTCGTCATAAGTTGATCCAAAGCAACCTTATTTGCGGAAGCATTGTCCACTGTGATTGTCATAACTTTGTCTATCCCCCACTCCAACAAGCAACTTTCAATTAACTTTGCAATTGTGGTTCCATAGTGGTTAGGAATAACACAAAAGTTTATGATCCTCTTGTGCATATTCCATTCATGATCAATGAAATGTGCAGTAAGAACCATATAATTGGTGTTTTGTGTGCTTGTCCAAGTGTCGGTAGTGAGACAAATTCTATGGGCACTTAAGGTTTTCTTCAAATGAGCCTTCGATTCATCACACATATTGAGAAAAGTTCTCACAAGAGTTCTTCTAGAAGGCACTTTAAACAATGGAATACCAACAGCACAAAAAAGTCGAAATCCCATCTTATCAACTGTACTAAATGGCATCTCATCTATGACTACCATCTTAACACATGCTTCTAACACACTCTCTTGTGAAAATCCAACAGCAACCAGATTGTTACCTTTACTTTTATCCCCAACCAAAACTTTTTGCTTTTTACTCCTATTCCCTTGGTAAAATTTACAATATCTTTCAATGTGGTGTCTCATGCTTGTGGTGCCATTAACTCTCGGTTCAGCTGCATAGTCACCTACATTGCTCTGTTTTGGGCAATAATTACATTTAGCTCTCCTAAGTTTTACTTCGGCCAAATATTTCTCCCCCTTTTCATTGATTTTCGACTGTTTTCTTGTCACATAATATGTTGTAAAGTGATCCCAAACCCAGCTACGTTTTCTTGAATCAGAGTTACTTACTTTTTCATCTTCGCCCTCAGATTCTTTGCCGTCATTTTCAGGGTCACCTTCAACATCTACTTCATTTTCCGAGTCAATTTCTATTGCCTCGTCCTCCGGCTTCTCAGGGGAGTCCCCTGTAGAAGAGTAACCAATCCCACTATGCTTGCTGGATTCTTCATATCTTGACTGAAATAAAATATGAAATGCTCATTATCTTACATGAATGGAATGCACATAATCTACAACACACAACACAAGTATTTAGGGTCTAAGGCTTATATTTTTGGCTTTTGGCCTACCACTGGACATGGTCTTAAATATAACTTCATTTCCTAGAAGCTACTGCATAAATATAACTTTTGTACATTGCAAAGATATTGAGTCAAAATTTAGAGTTAGATGTAACTCTTTTTTTTTTTATAATTTTTTTTTCATCTCTTAAAGTTAAATATAACTTCACATATAACTCTAAAGTTAAATATGACCTCAACTTATTCGGTCATTAGAGATAGCCTAACCATTGAAGGTATCAATCAATTGCAATTCAAAATATTTGTCAATGGTCATTCCTAGACTTCAATACCAAATAGAGGCAACATGAAATTAAACTCGACCGATGCGAAACATATAAGAAATGCCCAATTAAAATTACCATTCATTCAACAAATTAAGGAGTAGGTAGTACTACTTGAGAATGGAGATACATATTTTTATTCTCTAATTAAAAGGCCAATTATTTAACCAACACAGTGGCATTTTTATTCTCTGTACACAAGAAGATCTAGAGAGAGATCAAATATAAGAGGTGTGTGCATAATAAACTGATTTTATTTATACTATATTTATAAATTTGGTTTATACTCATATGTGCTTTTGACTGCAGGCATTGGAGAGTTTTCTGCTCAGGTGCCCCAGGGACATTTCCCCCTATTGTGATGAAATTCTTCATCTTAACTTGGAATATCTAAGTTATGACCCACACTTAACTGATAACTTATTAACATGGAGGAATTCTTCATTTTTCCGGTTAAATATATGATGTAATTTTCCGTTTTGAAAGAACTTGTGGTGGTCTTGCCAGATTGCCTGGCGGATCACATTGGCTCACTCATTCCTGGAATTGAAAAAGCATTAAATGTAACTATCCTATTCTCTGAAACTGGAAGTTTACTCCCTAAAGTTTAATATAAGTTTCTCTAATGCTGCTATTTGTTCTCTTTAATTTTGTTTCTAGGATAAGTCCTCTACCTCCAATTTGAAGATTGAAGCTCTTATATTTACAAGATTGGTACGGTGACAGCAAGGGGTGGTGAAGCAAGGGGTGGTGAAGCAGGGGCGGAGGAATTAGTACTACTAGCTATATATATATTATATATAGATCAAATATTGCAGAATGATGAATGATACAAGTTCTAAGTTCTAAGTTCTTACCATATTGCAGAGCTTTTGATTTGCAGAGATTAGATTAAGGCTTGCAGATGAAGGGGATCTGGGCAGTGGGCATGCAATCAGTGAGGTCGCGCAGTCGCAGAGGTAATCGCAAGCAGCAGGCAGGCAATCGCAAAGGAAATGATTGAGTTGAGGTGCGGTAATCGCATTTCACATAGGCAAAGGCAATCGCATAGGTTTTGAAAAGTTTTAAAATTGAAAGGTTAATTGAAAAGGTGAAAAGTTGAGGTGCGGTCGCAAAGCAGGCAGTCAACCTAATTGAAAATGAAAAGTTTTAAAATATAAATTATATAACATTTATTTATTATATGGTGCGGTTTCGGTTTCGGTTTCGGTTTCGGTGCGGTTTTGAAAACCCAAAACCGAAACCAAACCGTTTTGTGTGCCGCGGTTCGGTTTTGAAACCGAAACCGTTTCAAAACCGCAAAACCAAACCGTTTGGTGCGGTTTGATTCGATTCGTGTTTCGGTTTCGGTTTTCGGTTTCGGTTTTCGGTTCCAAGTGCCCACCCCTAATGCCCATTTTTTGAATTTTCTTTGATTTGCCATTTTTACGGAATATTTGAAAAATTAGCCAAATTTTGGAGTCTAAATAGATTTTTAACCAACAATTAAAATTTTTCATAATTCTAACCAAAATTTAACATAAAAATACTATAATACTCTTTCTTAACTAAACTACTTGCAAAACTAAATATTTTCCATTGTGCAGTATTTGTATTTTCCTTCCATTTTCATACTTCTCAATTACTTTGATCGCGAGACATGAAAATACTACCGACCGAGCTTTCCTTGATCACTTAACCTGTTTCTCCAGTAACAATCTTGACATCATATAGATTTTTCCCATACTCTTAAAAGCAATTATTTCATCAAATGGTGCTTTGTAAATAGTTTCACTTGAATGCACTTGTGCTCGAGTTTCTTCTAACAGAGGATAAAAATAATGTAAAATTATCAGAGAGACGGGCCAAGGGCCCACTTCCAACAACACCGATACTATCTCAAATTTGGTAATTATCACCTGTACAATCCGTCAGGTGTGAGATTTTATCACAAAAAGGCATTGGTATTAGTTAGAGTAGGGTTAGGATATTTAAAGTATTACTTTTCTTTTTGTATGGCCGATGTGAGATTTAACACGTTCCTTCATGTGGAACCCAATTAGTGGGTCACACATGGAAGATCCACACATCGGCAACCATGTGGAGCCAAAGGGATTCACCCTACACGCGAGGCCACGGAACCCACCATCATTGCACAGGCCCAAGGCAGTACATACGGCCCGCTTCTTGGCTTTGATACCATGGAGAATCATCAGATAGACATGTCAAATGCCCACTTCCAACAACATCGATACTGTCCCTAACTTGGTAATTACCACATGCACAATCTGTCAAGTGTGATGTTTTATCACAAAAGACATCGGTGTTAGTTAGAGTAAGATTAGAATATTTAAACTATTACTTTTCTTTTTGTATAACCGGGATTCAACAAATAAGACCAAAAGTAAAGCTGAACCGATTGAAATGATTAGTCTCGTCCACCTGAAAAGGTAAGGGTTCAAAAGCAATACAATGTAAGAGATTGCAAACCAGAGACCATTAGAAAACTAATCGCATGAAATATATGCTACAGTAGGGTTCAAGATGCAAGACCAAAGACATTAGCTTTGCCGAAACCATGGTGGATTCCTGTACCCCAACTACTGTACAGATCACTTAAAAGGGTTTTTGCTCCTCTGTTTTTAGATTCAAATTTTTCTTCAATGTTCAGTTCCTGATTAATTTATAGGCTTTTTAATTTATTAGTTTCCGTTTAGTTTTCACTTTCTTTGATTACATTTGAATATCTATATCTATTCAATACACACACACACATATACATATATATCACGAGAGATCCCCATTTAAAAAAAAATAGAAACACTCTCTTGACCGTTGGATTGACTTTAATGAAATTGTGTGGTTGAGATTAAAACATAGGCCACATAATTTTAACCACACAATTTCATTAAAGTAATGAGGATTCCTCTTGTTAAAGGATTCCTCTATATATTTACACGGGAGTATTCAAGAGGCTGCATTCCTCAAGATATCAACAAATTGCTATTTTTTCATGATTAAGAGCAATGAATAATCTCATACAATAAGGGTATGTTGTAATTTTATATCAACTTTTGGTTGTAATTATCATAAATTTAAAAGAGTGGCTATAATTCTATATAGAGAATAAATTTTAGTTATTTTTCTAAATTTACCATTTTTTACTACCAGATTTCTAATTACATTCTTACACAGAAAATTTCACTATTGTAATTTATTTTACTATTGCATATAGACTCACCCTCTTTAACAAATACGATTATTTTGGTCTGAACACTTGTAAGTCTTCAACCCCGTGGCAAAAATTAGGGCATGGTTCTTGGTCTAATCGGATCGGATACACAATTTCAATTTTAATTTTTTGAGGATGAATGTCACTTTCAATTTCAGAATTGACTATTCTATACTTTTTGTCATCAAATTAATTTCTGAATTATGAAAGCTGTATGGCTCCATCTATACCAAGATTAATGCATTGGACATATTTTCTTAATTATCTGCACATTGAGCTAGTCTTTTAGGAGATTAGGTTAATAGTTTATCTTATATTCTTTTGGTTACTCTAATCTCTCTCTTATCTATTACTACACACTTATTAGATGAAAATGTCCCGTAATGTTACCGCTGCGTTGAAAAGTTAGTACATGCTTTAGCCATCTTTATCTGCAGTTGTAGAGTGAGTGGTAGTTCATACCCAACAGAGGAAATGGCAGGATCCAACGGAGAACGGAAGGCGCATTTTGTTCTAGTACATGATGCGGGTCATGGAGCTTGGTGCTGGTACAAGATCAAACCCAAGCTCGAGTCCGGTGGTTACAGAGTCACGGTGCTTAACCTCGCAGCACCGGGCATCAACGTGAAGGCCATACAAGATGTTCACTCACATACTGAGTACTCTGAGCCCTTGTTAGAGTTGATAGAATTGCTCGCTCCAAACGAAAAGGTGATCCTCGTAGGACATAGTCTTGGAGGCATGAACTTGTCCCTTGCCATGGAAAAGTTCCCACACAAAATCTCTGCTGCTATTTTCTTGACTGTGTTTTTGCCCGACACAACTCACCAGCCTTCTTATATTATGGATCAGGTATCTGCATCTTCTTTTTTTGACGCATTGATATATTTACACCAAGGGTGGCAGAATAAATGAGTATCGAACTCGTTATTCACGAGATTCGAACCTAAGACCTTTTAGTTACAATTTGTATCTGCATGTTCTTTGCTTTATTAGAAATTTATAAAAGCAAGCAAAGTTTACTCGAAAACCTTTTTTTTTCTTTTTTTTTTTTCTATGTGAAAAGTTGATGAAAAAGAAACCGGCAGACTCATGGTTGGATACTCGGTTTGAGAAATTTGGAAGCCCCGAACAACCCTTGACATCGATTTTCTTTGGTCCCAAGTACCTACAAGAGATTCTCTATCAACTTAGCCCGATCTAGGTATCGTTCTCACAAGCAGTCAAAGAGAACTGAAATTATATCTTGGAAAAGGCTTTAGCGTGATTCTATTCACCCCCCCCCCCCCCCCCCAAAAAACAGTATTTGTTTGTTCTTTCATGAAGAAGCGGCTAAGATGAAGAAATTCTCGAATGAGGAATACGGTTCAGTTACATGAGTTTATGTGGTTTGTGACAAAGATTTGATAATAACTGAGGAATTTCAATGATGGATGATTGCAAACAGCGGGGTTAAAAATGTGGTCGAGATTAAGGGTGCTGATCATGTGCCGATGTTTTCAAAGCCCAAGAACTATCCAATTCTCTTATGGAGATTGCCCAGAAGTATGCTTGAAATGTCAGTGAACTACATTTTAGGTCAGGTGTAAGGAGAATAATTTGGACACCATGAGTGTAATGTTACTACTCCAACTTAAATGTGCGTACTGCGTGTGTGGATGCAAATTTCTGTCGCTTTCTTCTTAGATAAAATTGCACCTACAAAACAATTAACATCTTTAGTCGAGGCCAAGAGCCTCACACGCCCATGATGAATTTAGAGGGGCTTTGGCCGAAGAACCTCAGATGCCAAATTTAGAATTTAGAAAGAAAAAGTGTTTAGGGAATTTTTGGGAGTTTCGCAAGAGTGTGGACTTAGTTTTTTTTAGAGAAAATGGAGTCATATATATAGCACATGGCCGGTTCCCTTGGGAGACAAGGTGGCCGGCCCCTTGTGTGTTTTTTGAGGTGTAATGGTGATTAATTTGGTGATTAATGGATTAATGATATGGAGTGAGGATGGATGAGATAAATTTGAACTTGTTACTTATTTTGGGCACTCTTGACTTGGTTGATGGATGATTCTCCACTGCTCGCGTGTAGCCACTGCTCGCGTGTAGGAAAGCCGGTGTGCCTCGAGGGTAATTTTGTCCTCTTCACCCAAAAATCCACGTGTTGCCTCTTGATTATTCTTGGCTCCACAAATGCCCCCATACCTGTTGGACTGTTCGTAGAAAAGGGTAACATGTGTAGAGATTTTCTTACTTTAGGAAACTTTGAATTGTTTCCTTCTTTGATGCAGATTCTCTCTTTAATAGGAAATCAGATCTTTCTAGGAAAAGAAAATAAATCCCTCTCAAGAGAAAAAGAAAGCTTAGATGAAGAGAATTTTATTCTACCTTACAACAGAAAAAGAAAGCTTAGATGATATTTATTCCCCCTCCTCTAGCCATCTTTTACATCTTGCTCGTGCAAAGGATCATCTTTCGTTGATTGCTTCATCTTCTCGTTGCTTCTAGGTAAGAAAAAAAAATTAATTTTCTTGTCTCCATAATTTTTTTTTTTGGGTAAAGTACAAAAAACTACCTCAACTATTGGTGTCACGACACTTTCATACCTCATCTTTTTAAAATGACAATGTCATACCTCATCTTACGAATTTGTGTCAATGTCGTACCTCCGTCAATTTTTCTGTTAAGTGCTGATGTGGCTACCTGCGGGATCCACTCACTAATCCAACTGGATTAAAAAATTATTAAATATATTTTTAATAATTAAAAATTAAAAAAATAATTTTTTTATTAAATCTCTCTCTATCTCTCTCTCTCTCTCTCTCTCTCTCTCTCTCTCTCTCTTTCTCTCTCTATCTCTCTCTCTCTCTTTCTCTCTCTATCTCTCTCTCTCTCTCTCTCTCCCCCCATCTCTCTCGCCTCTCTCTCTTCTCTTCATCCCCAAACCCGATTCCTACCCAACCCGCCCCTCTCCCCCGCGCGACCCCTTCCCACCCATCCCCCTCAACCTTCTTCCACCACCCTCTATCTCTCTCTCTCTCTCTCTCTCTCTCTCTAGACACCCACTTGCATCCCCAAAACCTTCCCACCCGTCCCCCCAACCTTCCCACCTGTTTACCAGAAGTTCAAGGGCGTTCCTGACGATATCCTCGCTTTTCTCGACACCAAGGTATTCTTTTCCTGACTCGAAAGAAAGAAACTGGAATTGTTGATTTGTGAAATTAGTTACGTATGTCAAATTAGATTATGCAAAATTACAAAGTCGAAATGTAAGATTGGTTCGGATTGTTGAAGGAATAGGGAAGTGCTAAATTATGGTCTTTCTGGTGTCTTTTGTGAACAGATGGTAGAAATTGTATGAGGTTGTGCTTGGTTTTGGGGGGGGGGGGGTGGGAAGGTTTTGGGGATGTAGGTGGGTGTCTAGAGAGAGAGAGAGAGAGATAGAGGATGGTGGAAGAAGGTTGAGGGGGATGGGTGGGAAGGGGTCACGCGGGGGAGAGGGGCGGGTTGGGTGGGAAGCGGGTTTGGGGATGAAGAGAAGAGAGAGAGGCGAGAGAGATAAGGGGGGAGAAAGAGAGAGAGAGAGATTTAATAAAAAAAATTATTTTTTTAATTTTTAATTATTAAAAATATATTTAATAATTTTTTAATCCAGTTGGATTAGTGAGTAGATCCCGCAGGTAGCCACGTCAGCACTTAATAGAAAAATTGATGGAGGTACGACATTGACACAAATTCGTAAGATGAGGTATGACATTGTCATTTTAAAAAGATGAGGTATGAAAGTGTCGTGACACCAATAGTTGAGGTAGTTTTTTGTACTTTACCCTTCTTTTTTTTTTGGAAACCTTGGAACTTGAAATTGGCTTGACGGGGGTCGAGGTGGCTTGGAAAAGTCATGGCAGCACCTCTGCCGTGAGTGCCTTGGTGGTTGAAACTTTGATATATATATATTTTTTCTTTTTTGCTTGGGCCCCGTGCCCTAGGGAAAAACTGAAGGGCTTTGTGCTCTTTTGGATTTTTGAGGCTATGCTTTTTTTTTTTTTTTGTTTTTTTTTTTGTTTTGTGAACAATTTTCTAAAGACTCCCACTTATATTTTTGTATGGTGTGCCACTGTTGTACCGTTAAGGTGGGTCTTTGAGCAATGTTCGCTACTTCAAGGCTGCTCACTTCAAGATTAGCTCCGATGACTTGTTTAGAGACTTCTTTGAAGCATACTGACATGCCATTCTGACGGGAGTGCATGTAAAGCGCGTTAAGGATGGTAGCAGCTGTGAGTCATGTGATGGGGCTCGGAGAGCCATCAAGTTCCACCCCTACTATTTTGTGTTGGGATTTACTTTTCCTATGCCACGATTTTACCAAGAAGTGCTCTGCTCCATGAGATGTGCCTCTGCTCAATGTTCTCTAAATGCGATCCGCGTGATGGTGGGATTCCACAATCTTAGACAATTTTTTGACTTAGATTTGACCGTTAACAAATTTTGGTATTTCTTCGACATAGGTCACATCAAGGGTGTAGGGCAGCTGCGATCTCGTCATAGACCTTTTGATAATTCGAGCAAGGGAGATCATGATTGGGCCAATGAGACTTTGGAGGTCAGTGGAGAATGGGAATTTGATTTTTCTCCTGAGCTGCGCGTGCCAACGGTCTTCATATTCGGTAAGTAGGCTGCTCAATCTTCTAGCTGAACTGTTCTTTATTTTTCTAATCGTTCCCTGTTGCTTTTGTAGATTCAGAATTTGTCCCAACTCCTAAAACTTCACCGGACATAAAGAAAGTGCATGCCGCTCCGGGTATTCCTTTCGAGTATCGTGAGTGACGCTGGTTGCTCAATCCTCTTCGTAGGAAAAAATGTGGGCTGCTCTTGAGAGAAGAAATAAAATGAATCAAGGCTGAGGCGTTGGCTTGTCCTATTACTGTGCAAGAGCCTGATGCCAATGAATGTGGGAAAAAGAGATCTTCCCTATACTCAAGAGACACCTGATGAGAAGAAATTGAAGACTTCTTCTACTGCATGCAGGGGTTCTATGGCTGCTTAAGAGAAGCCTACTGAGAAGAAATCAAAAACTTCATTTGCTGTTTACGAGGACTCACTAGCTGCTCGTAAACTTGTGATTGATTTGACTTCCTCCAAGGGCAAAAAAGAAGAATATGCTAGATTTGTGCCCGTGACGCCTGTAGCTCTGAAAGCTAGATTTGTGCCCATGATGCCTGTAGTTCCAAAAGCTAGTTTGATTGCTGATATGATTGCCTAGCGTCGAAGCTCCTCCTTGCCACCGGTGCTGAAGTTTGTGCCTAAACGTCTGTTATCGGCTAAGTTCGGTTCACCTATGGAGAGGCTTGCTACTATGATGAATAACAAAGCACCCTCGTCTGCTAAAGTGGCCCCAAAACCTGTTCCTTCCGTTACTGAAACTAACTCGCCTTCTGAAAAGAATGTGACTGCTCACAGCCGTGAAAAGTCCACCAAGACTGTTTCTAAGGAAGTTGCTGAGATTTGCGCATGTTTGAAACCAGATTTGCTTGAAGACATAGATATATGTGCCAAGTTTGTTGATGGCATCAATGAGATTGTTGGTTTAAGTCTCTTCGTGAAGCACACATCTGAGTACCAGAAGACTACTCTGCTAGCCATGATGCAAAAAACAACGATTCTGGCTGCCGAATCTATGTTCCTTGACCAAGAAGATACTAAGGCTGCTAAAGAGGTGGCAAGAACCATGGCAGCCAAGCTTACTCTTCGACCCAAAAAGTAAAAAAACTGGAATCTGAGCTTGTTGCTTTGAAGGGATTTAACACTTCTGCCCCCACTTTTCTGCAGCTTGAGACCGCTCGCCAAGATCGTGGATTTGAAAGTTAGGCTTAACCGTATCCATGTAAAGTATGAAAGTGCAGAGAAGAACATCGAGTGTTACATACCTTAGATTCAAGATCTTGAGCGTTCCATCTCTGAATTCCGCTCCGCTACTTATGCAAAAGACAAGAAGCTGATTGCTACTTACAACCAAGTGATCCACTTCAAGAAGGTCGTTAATAGGCTCGAGCTTCAAGTTTTAGAACTCCAAGGTGCTTTGAAGCTCAATGATAATTTGAAGAAAGAAATGGAAAAATTGCAGTGGATTCGTGTTGGTCTGTTTGAGAAGAATGAACAGCTGAAGGGTTCGAGGCTGGGTTTGAGGTTTCGTTTACTCAGAGTTAAGATGATTTCTACAAGCTGGGTTATGTGGACTATTTCTTCGAAAGACTGTCTGACTTTGAGTTCTTTGGTAAAGACTTCGAGACCTTCTCCATTTCTCCGGAAGACGTGTTTGCTTTCACCTTCAAGTCTTCTATTAGTGAAGTGGTTGGAGAGGTTAGTGCTTAAGCTGGGGTAGTTGGTGATGAAACACTGGATGGTTGCACTGCTCAGAATATTGAGACTGCTGAAGGTGTGGTGACCGAGTAGCCATGAAGCGTCCAAGCTGCTGAAGAGTAGTATTTTAGGTAGCCTTTAGGATTTTTCTTTATTTTCCTTATCAATTTTGCTAGAAAATTTAATAAACTTGCTTTCTTTGCTTTTTTTCATCTTCGCTTCTTTTGTTCTTACTTCTATCCTTTAAACTTCATAGGCTAGTGGCAAGCATGATACTTTTATATAAGTAAACAAGTTCACATAGCCTACGCAGCCGCAGGTGTTGGTGAAGAACTTTGTAAAGTTGTTAACCATAGGATTGACAGCCAGATGTCTTACTTACAGAAGCAGACAAATTCGTATAACCACTAGGTTGTTAACCTTGGCTATTCCTAATTCCGTAGGCTGTGTAACAAGTATCACAACACTTTAGGACTTGGGGTAGGTTGTTCCGCATCTGGCAGAGATGAAGCTTATTGACTACATAGCATGTCGGTAATGGATAGAACTTCATATATGTAGGCTAGCTTGTTTACCATTTCACAAAAATGTGCAGTTGTATAAGTCTAGCGTGGCTCCACTGCTCGAAGGGCAAGCTGAAGGCAGTCTTCTGAAAAACCATAGTCTACCTTAGTGCACTCGGTAGCGGCTTTAGGTTTCCAAGGCAGCCGTCCATCGGGCGTACTGCGTAATATGCCCCTTCGTTTCTAGAGCCCGGTTCCTCGCGAATTAGGCCAAGAGACCTAACATCCTTCAGTTAGCTAAGTCTTGAAAAAGACCATTGTGGCTAATTCTAGGAATCCTGGCGCAAGCCATCGTGCATCTAGTTATACTCGGGCAGCCCAACTTATCCACGTCTGGATATTTGGAGTGTAAGTTTATCCTCCCGCCTTGGAGAACATAGTTGGTCCATCGAGGGGTGCAATTCCTGCAATGAGCCTCTAAAAAGCGGTGATATCTTCTTTTTGAAGTACACGAGGGATAAGTTGTTATAGACATGTAGTCGAGCTAAGCTGTAAATTACTTCTAAATTCTTCATTGAAAAATGAATGAAACGAAGGAATAACTTAGCTATAAAAAACTGCATAACAACTAGATAGTCCTTAGCTCGCAAGGTGGTACTCGTTGAGCTATTTGAATCTTTGGGTCTTGATATAGTGAAAGGTCACACATGGTACTTCCTTAGGTTATATGTGTTCCATTGCTTCTCGATTTCTTTGTCGTTCATAGTTGTGAGAGTGTAACTTCCGTTGCCGCCTACTCTGCTGATCTTGTATGGGCCTTCCTAAATGGAATTCATTTTCTTGGAGCTTTTTCTACGAGCAGTGATGAAGGCTTTTCTTAGGACTAGATCTCCAAGTTGAAACTGCCGGATCTTGGCCCTTTTGTTGTAGCTGGAGAGGAGTTGCTGCTGGTAGGCTGTAATGCGGGTAATGGTTTGCTTGCACTTCTCATCTGCCAGATCTAAGCTTGTGGCCATTTCCTTACTGTTTTGTTCAATGTTTGGCAGTAAAGTGATGATGTTTGGTACGATGATGTTGGAAAGAATGATTGCTTTCGATCCAAATGCTAAAGAAAAATGAGTCTCTCCAGCTCCTCATTTTTTGGTGGTGCGATATGCCCGAAGACATCTAGGGAGTTCATCTGGCCACTTTCTCTTCTTGTCGGTGAAGGATTTCTTGGGGCAATCGAGGATCGTCTTGTTAGATGCTTCAGCCAGCCCATTGCCTTAAGGATATCTCGGTGTGGACATGTGCTGCTTAATGCCATACTTTTGGAAAAACTTCGCCAAATCTTTACCCACTAATTGTGGGCTATTGTCGGCGACGATGGACTGAGGGATGCCAAATCGGCAAATGATGTTCCTCCAAATGAAGCGCTCTATATCCGTCTGAGTCGTGGTTGTCATATGCTCTGCTTCTATATCCGTATTAGTCACCATAATCATCATGCCTCTGCCCCTAGTGACGGGAGGGATAGGTCCTATCAAGTCGATTTCCTATTGCATGAACGACCATGGACTCATCTGCAGGTGTAGTTCGCTAGCAGGCAGTGCTGGTATTAGTTTGAAGTGTTGGCAGTGGTCACATTTTTGGGCTAACTCCTTAGCATCTTGGTGTATGGTGGGCTAGTAATATCCTGCGTTGAGAGCCTTTTGCACTAGGGATTGGCCTCTAGAATGATTTCCACAAATGCCTTCATGGATTGAGCTTAAAACCTTTAAGTTATTAAGAGACGCTAAGCAACGAAGATGGGGACCAGTGTAAAATCTTCATATGAGAATGCCGTTCCACATGTAGTAACGTGCTGCCTTTACTTAGAACTTTCTAGACTCCAATCTTTCCAAAGAGAATGTACTATTGATCAAGTAGTCTATAATAGAACTTTGCCAGTTAGGAGTTACACTAACCTGTGACACCTCGGCCACCGACTCCTCTATACTTGACTTGTCTAAGTACTCCATCGGAATATATCGTTTGAGTTGGTGGTCAAGAGCGGAGCCTAGGCCGGTTAACGCGTCCGCGTGAGTGTTGTCTGCTTGCGGATCTTGATTGAGAGTGTAAGCTGGAAATGCCTCAAGTTGCTTACATACATTTTCTAGGTATTGAGCCATCCTTGGATGTTTTGCCACAAACTCCCTAGTAGCTTGGCCGGTGATTAATTGAGAATCGGAATAAATTGCGAATTTCTAGGACCACGCTTACTCCCGAGCCTTTGTAATTGGACACAAATCGACATGTAAGCGCCAAAAGTCTCCATTGGAGAGAGCATGTATGCCTGAAGTGTGCTTGGCTGCTTCTGGGTATCGTTGAGCAGCTCTATTGCGTCGTCTAGGCTAGGCTTGAATTTTGGTATGAAATCTGCCAAAGTTTGGGCTTTTATCGCCATGCGAGGTTGAAAAACTAAGCCATATTGGCCAAGTTCCAATGCCCATTTCATCACTCGTTGAGAAGCATCTGGACCATGTAGGATTGATCGTAGAGGATATTAAGTCATGACAATGACTGTATGAGCTTGAAAGTATGGTTTAAGCTTCCGAGCCGCAATAACTAGCACCAAAATTAATTTTTCGATCTTCGGATATCTAGTTTCCGCATCGAGAAAAGCTTTAGAAGTGTAGAATACTGGAAGTTCAGCCCTCAGCTCTTTTCGTATGAGGGCTGAGCTCACTGCTACTTCTGAAACTACCAAATAAATGTATAAGTCCTTTGCTGCCTCCAACTTGGATAGTAAAATATGTGATGTGAGATATTTCTTCAAGTCTTGGAAAACTCATTCACATTTTTCATCCCATTTATCTCGTTGTGCCATCTTGATGGCCTAGAAAAAAGGCTTGTATCAATCAGTGGACTGCGAGAGAAAGCGATTGAGGGCAGCTGCTCGCCCGATCAAGCTTTGGATCTCCTTCAAAGTAGTGGGATACTTAATTTGTAGAATAGCTCGGATTTGTTTAAGATGTGCTTCGATTCCTCGTTGGGTTACCAGGTATCCTAAGAATCTGCCTGAAGATACTCCAAAAGTGCATTTAGTGGGATTGAGCTTTATCTTGTACTTTCTGAGGATGGTGAAGGTTTCTGCCAAATTGTGGATGTGATCTGATCGTTGCTTGCCTTTTACCATGATGTCATCGACATCGACCTCTATAGTTACCCTAATTTGCTTTTTAAACATCATGTTTACTAACCTTTGGTAAATAGCTCCCTCATTCTTGAGGCCGAAGGGCATGACCTTATAATAATAAGTGCCTCGCTCAATCACGAAAGCGATTTTCTCGTTGTCGGGCTCGTACATGGCTATTTGGTTGTAGCCGAAATATGCGTCTAAAAAACTAAGCAGTTGATTCCTGAAAGTTGAATCTACAAGCAAGTCGGTTTGGGGAACCGGATAGAGATCCTTTGGGCATGCTTTGTTGAGGTCGGTATAGTCTACGCAAACCCTCCATTTTCCCTTCTCTTTCTTCATAACTAGCATAACATTTGCAAGCCATGCTGAGTGTGCTACCTCTTCTATGAATCCAGCCTCTAGTAGCTTGTTAATTTCTGCTTTAATTAATGCTACTCGTTTGGGTGCAAAGTGTCTTTTTTTTTGGATCATTAGTTTGGCAACGAGATCAACGTGCAGCTTGTGGTAAGCTACTTTGGGGTCAATGTCGAGCATGTCGGAAGGTGACCATGCAAAGATTTCACGATTTCCCTAAGGAAAGATGTGAGTTCTTCCTTCTTGGCTGGGCTTAAGTGTGAGCCGATTCTAGTTGTCTTTTTTGGCTGCTGAAGATCAAGAATGATGTCCTTTGCGTCCTCTTCGGGTTTCCATCCTTTTTCGTCTGTTTGTGCATTGGTTTGGATGCCATCTTCTTGACCCACTTGTTGTAATTGCTATTTAGTAGCTTCTTCGTTCTTTTGGACTTTAATTGCCTTTACAAGAGTAAAAGTCTTCTTTTTTGACTCCTTTAACACTTGCACAGTGCATTGCTGGGATGTGGCCTGGTCAGACTTGATTTCTCCGACTCATCTTCTCGGGATACGGAATCAGATTTTTTGGTACTTGACAAAAGTAATGGCATCCAGCTTGATCAACTAGGATCTCCCAAATGGGTGGCTTACAATCGTGAATGTCTACTTTGAGACAACTGGTGGTGTTTTCACATCAAGTGTAATGTGACCGATAGCAATTGAGGCGTGCCCGTTGAATCCGGTGAGTACCTCTGCTCGACGTATGATTGTGCTTTCTAGGCCCATCTTCTAAATTACTGAGAGTTGAAGTAGGTTGATTACACTTTCATTATCAACCATCATTCTGTCAACTATAACATGGGCTAGTTAGACAAATATTACTAGTGCGTTATCATGTAGGAAATCAACGCCCTCTGCATCCTGCTCGATGAAGCCAATGACAGGTCCAGGTTGGGTGTTGACTGCTTAGACCTGTGAGATTAACAATACTTGCTAGATCTTTCTATTTTTTGAATTATTGGTGGCCCTTAAGTGCTTAGATTCGACAAAGATGCCATTAATCCGAATCGTCTTGTTAGGTGGTACTTCATCTACATCTGCATTCCTTTTAGGTTGTGCAGCCGGCTTATCCAAGTATCTATCAACCTTGCCTTCTTTCACGAGATTTTCTAAATAGTTCTTCCAAGTGTACCAGTCATCGGTTATGTGACCAAGACCTCGATGGAATACGCAATATTTGGTATGATCCAACTTGGAAGTATCCCCCTTTGATTGCTTTAGCAGCTTGAACCATGGCTCATTTTTGACATTGCGAATGATTTGGTGAATCGGGACCGAGAACTTATAGTAGTTCTTGGTCATCGAGCCTCTTATAGTCGGGGATCGACCCCTTCGCTTGGCCCCCTGCTTGTTTTTGTTGTTCGGCTACTTTCCATCATCCTTCTCTACCGCTACTTCTTTTTGAGGCTGCTCGGGTGTTTTGTCTGCTCGTCGAGCCTCATCCCAAAGTGCGTGCTTCTTTGCTAGAGCGAAAGAGTCTACTAGAGTTATATCTTATTTCATAATTAGTTATTCGGACAACGGGTGGTCTGCTGGGAGTCTCTTTTGGAAGGCTGCATTTGCTATTAAATCATCGCATCCAACTATCCTCGCCTTTTTTGCTTTGAACCTCTTTACGTTGACTCTTTTGGGTTCTTCTTCATGTTGAACAAATGATCGAACTTTTTCTTGATCGAACGGTAGGATGAATATTCTTTAGTGAAAACCAAGGAAAGATCATCAAAGCTCTGGATGGATTGCGGTGGTAAGGTGTGAAACCAATCTTGCGCTTCACCTTGCAAAGTGCTGGCGAATATCTTGCACATAAGAGCATCATTGTTCCGATAAAGGACCATTGTGCTTCGGTAGTGCTTCAAGTGCCTCTCTGGACCTCCATATCCTTTAAAAGATGTGAAGTATGGTATGCTAAACTTTCGCAGAGCTTCTGCCTGCTCAATTTCATCCATGAAGAGTGACCTGCGCATGTTGGTCATGTCTCGCCGTAATGCCTCATCGGTGACCTCGTTGTGTTGAAAATCACGTAAATGTTCGTTCAGTAGCCTCTCTACTTCTTCCTGAATTTGCTTTTGTTGAGGGGGCAGAGCTCTCGGTTGCCTCCGGTTTTGACCTTTCGGTCTAGGCTGTTCTTCTTCGTACTGGGCTTGCTTATGTCGTGGCAAGGGTGCACGTGGTCCACTTCTGGTAGGCGAGGGAACCCTTTCTTTGGCTACCGGTTAAACTCAAGTTGGATTGAGTGATTGTTTCTCGTCGTTTGCCATGCTGCCTGCTCTGATATGATGTGGAGGATACCCCTTGCGGACCGAGTCGCGAATGAATGCTCTGCCTAGAGGGTTGCTCATGTTGATTATTGGAGTGTGGCCCCAACTGTGAATGTACAATTACCTTCGGGCCTAGTCAAGAGTGCACGCTTCTCCTCGTGCTAAGACGGGAGTGAACGTTATCTCGGGGGCCCAATCGGGAATGCACACTGCCCGAACGTTCGGCTCGTGGTTAGTCAAGTTGCTGCTTGCCTAGACGCTGCTGGAAAGGTTTGTTTGCCCTTGTCTTACTTCGAGACTCCTTATCCGGGGCACGCTGAATCTCAGTACGTTGTAAGAGTTGATTCACCAAAGTTGTTTATTGTGTAAGGGCGCTCGTCAACTCTATGACTTGTCGAGACAAGTGTTGTTTGCCATTTGGATTGGAATAACTTGGAAGGAAAACAGCTCCTTAAACAATAGAAGGGTGGTAGACTCCGGGCACAGGATTTGAGTTAGGGAACGTCAAATCCGTGAAGAAATAGTGTGAAAATGCTCTTGGTTCGATCATGGGTCCCGAAACTTGGAGTCGAGACAGTTGTGCTACTTTTGAGCCAACTTGGGCTGTTTGGGTAACCAGGGGAGCAGACTGGACCATGCGAGTAGGCTGGGTCAAGGGAGTAGACTGTATCAAGGGAGCAGGCGAGATCGCGGGAGCAGGCTGGATTAAGGGAGCAGACTGGATCACGGGAGCAGACTGGGCTATGGAAACATGCTGCTCAGTGTGTGATGCATGCGAGTGTGAAGCTTAGGCTCGGGCCCGTGCAAGCTTGGATGGCATGGCTTGGACCATGATGGTGGTTGCCATGGTGGAATTTCGTGGTGGTGCCACTCCACCCATGAACACATTTAGCCTTGTGGATCGCCGCGATCCCATTTCTTGAGTATTGAAATTTTCACTTGTGGAATTTTCTAAATTTCTAGCCATTATATTTTTCTTTCACGTTTTATTAAAGAATCTTTGCAAATAAAAAATTCTAATAATAAGAACGTATGAAAAATATTAGGGGACTAGAAAATAGAGAAAAATAGAGAAAAAAACCTTTTGACGCGAGAGTCTTCTTCGAGTGTAAATTTTTAGCTCTCAATGAAAGCACCAATTTGTGGATGCAAATTTCTGCCGCTTTCTTCTTGGACAAAATTGCACCTACAAAACAATTAACACCTTTGGTCAAGGCCAAGAGCCTCATGTGTCCATGATGAATTTGGGGGGGGGGCTTTGGCCGAAGAACCTCCAATGCCAAAGTTAGAATTTAGAGAGAAAAAGTGTTTAAGAAATTTTTGGGAGTTTTGCAAGAGTGTGGACTTAGCTTTTTAGAGAAAATGGAGTCATATATATAGCACATGGCCGGTTCCCTTGGGAGACAAGGTGGCCGGCCCCTTGTGTGTTTTTTGAGGTGTAATGGTGATTAATTTGGTGCTTAATGGATTAATTAGGAATTAATCCATTAATTAGCCTAATTAATTCAATTTATATGGAGGGTTTTGAAGGTTATGAAATGATTTCCATGTAGAGGATATGGAGTGAGGATGGATGAGATAAATTTGAACTTGTTACCTATTTTGGGCACTCTTGACTTGGTTGATGGATGATTCTCCACTGCTCACGTGTAGGAAACCCAGTGTGCCTCGAGGGTAATTTTGTCCTCTTCACCTAAAAATCCATGTGTCGCCTCTTGATTATTTTTGGCTCCACAACGTGTTACTTTGTGAATTTGCTCAAAGTTTTAACTTGGCCTTTGTATTTTGAATTTGCAACGTTAATGTTTAAACTTATCTAGTTTTCACTCTGAAAGCAGCCAAGAGTTTGTATCAGTTCCAAAACCTTTAAAACGAAAAAGTTGCGTTGATGCTATGTAATGATGCTTCAAGATTCTGAAACTTATGACGTAGTATAAATCGGTTCTTAAAATTCATCGGTTTGTGATCATAGCCTGCTTCCTTGTAGCTAATGCAGCGCAGCTTGGGGTTCACCTACCTCTTGCTCTGATTCAGTCCCGTTTAGTCCAGGATCCTTTTTCGAGTTCAGTACTCTATTCTTTCTCTTCATGTCGACAGCACTATCCCATTTTCCTGCAGCAGCACAGAGGTTCGACAAGATGTCAGTTGCACTATCTTGTGAGTCTAAACTTAAAACCTGCTTTGATGCACAAGCTTCGTAATGCTCTCCACAATTCAAGATTATTTCCACAAAACGGTTAACTGATAACAAGTTCCTCTGCCTCATCCAACAATCGAGCTCAACTTAACAAACTAACCATGCAAGGGTAGTGCTAAGGGCCAGGTGTGATGCCGTTATCCTCCGTACATTTCCACAAAAAATTCCCTACTTTAACCAAACCACTGTTGTTGCAAGCTGAGACTGGACAGTAATGTTACTTGGTCGGGTCTCAAACCATGTTTTTCTATCTCGAAATATATAGCTTCAAGCACTCCAAACTCCTGGAACATTAATTTCATAAAAGAACGTAATTAAATTCACTCTCCCCAATCTCCAAAACTAATGATCATCTCAGTCGATAGAACATCTTTCCTTCTCTAAGATGGACTGAAACACTTTCCGATCTTCGTCAGTTTCACCATATTTGAAGTACATAGACACTAGTCCTGAACATGCTGCCAAAGAGATGAACCACCATCCATGGTCTCATCATTCTTCACACGGCCCAAAGCCCCTAGACTTACAGGGCACAACATCTTCATCAACCATCCCGCTCGCTAAACACTTTTTTTGTTGATTCCACCTTGCCACGGTTGAAGTACATCAAAAGTAGAGCAGCTTGAACAAAAATCACTCAAGAATCCAAATTTAATTGAACAAGTTGGGCATGAATCAAAGAGCCAAGTCCTCAAGTGTATAATATGCCTGCATTACGCTCGTGAAAGCGGAACCATTTGGACTAGGGCATTGAATTCCCATTTTTTTTAAGTAGCTACCTGGCCAAAACTGCACTGTTTGAACCACGCTAACACGCCACAAAGAGCGCATTGAATGGAACCAGATATCATTGAGGCATTTTGTCGGACACCTTCCGGATATCGCCGAGTGAATGAGATTGCGTATACATGGAAATGCCAGTGAGCGCGAGCCGACAGCGGTGGTGGTAAGGAGGAGAGCACAGAGTTGCCGCGCTTGTTTCTGTGAGGTTACGAAGGTGCATTTTTTGTATTAGAGCGCTGCGAAGAAAGAGTTCTCATAAAGAGGTGCATTTTTTACGTAAACTACTCCAAGGCTTCAAGCCTCTTACCCGCCAAAACATGAGCGGTTCAGATTTCAAGTTGACCAAATTTAATATATCAAAGCCGTCCATCCTCTCATGTTGGAAACGCTATAAATTGCAATGATATCAAAACGCTGCGTTTTGAATCTGCGTGACAGTGAATTATATCAATGCAATTATGCAATGGATTATGGATATCTCCATCCCTAATTTTCAAAACCCTAGTCATCCCGATTTCTCCTCTCCCACCCTCTCTTCTCCTCGGCTGGATCGTCGCACTGTGTTTGCTAGCGATATCAGTTCGCCGGCGCCGACTTGACCTGCCGCCGCGGACGGCCGGGGATTCTGTGACAGTCAATCGTCAGTCCACCCCCTCGCTTTCTGTGCTCATTTCTCACTTGGCAGGTGGGTTTTCACTTTCATTGAGCTGAAATCTTAGAACTTCTGTGCATGTGGGCAGATTAGAAACTTGGGTTTGCAGATTATGGCTTAAATTTTTTTGAAGATTGAGAAGTGGGATTCATTTGAAACTTTTAGAATCAGAGTTGAGACTTTAGGGATTTATTGATTGCTAGTGAATTGCTGGATGTGTGGCAGGATCCTTGCTCTTTCTTTTGGTCAATGGATCCCAAGGGATAAATAATAAATGTGGTCATCCAATTGTGTTTATGTATTCAATCCTGATGATCGCGGTTTATGGTTGTATTTTCTTCTTCGTTTTTTATACTATCGGTTGGATTTTGAAAGGGTTGAGTTGTTGGGTACAGGTTCTAGACAGAAATTTCGATGTTGTTTAATTGAAATTTTATATTTAAATTGCGTTGCTCTAAATGATCAAATGTTGGAAGATCAATGGAGCCTAGTTTGCACTTGCGTAATGCTAAATTGTTATATCATAATTTTCTTTTGTAATTACTAATTAGTACTATTGGGTGATTAGATTAATGCTGTTTTTTCCCTTTCATTTTTCTTTTTTTATTTTATTTTTATTTGCTTCAATTTTGACGGGAGAATATGTTGTAGGCATGTAACAGACCAAGTAATATCCGTTTAAGTGGCTCAATCATCATGTTGGCATGCAACTGTATTGAGCCACAATGGCCGGCTGATGAATTGCTGATGAAATATCAGTACATTTCAGATTTCTTTATTGCGCTTGCTTATTTCTCCATCCCGCTAGAGTTGATCTACTTTGTCAAGAAGTCCGCAGTGTTTCCATACAGATGGGTCCTCGTACAGTTTGGTGCTTTCATTGTACTGTGTGGGGCAACTCATCTTATCAACTTATGGACGTTCAACATGCATTCAAGAACTGTGGCCATAGTAATGACCACGGCAAAGGTTTTAACTGCGGTGGTGTCATGCGCAACTGCCCTTATGCTTGTACATATTATACCTGATTTATTGAGTGTTAAAACTAGAGAACTATTCTTGAAGAACAAGGCTGCAGAGCTCGATAGAGAAATGGGCCTTATCCGTACACAGGAGGAAACAGGTCGACATGTCAGGATGTTGACCCATGAAATCAGAAGCACTCTTGATAGACATACTATACTTAAAACTACACTTGTCGAGTTAGGTAGAACTTTGGCATTGGAAGAGTGTGCCTTGTGGATGCCAACACGTACTGGATTAGAGCTTCAATTATCGTATACACTCCGTCAGCAAAATCCAGTAGGATATACTGTACCCATTCATCTTCCTGTGATCAATCAAGTATTTAGCAGCAACCGTGCAGTAAAAATATCACCAAATTCTCCGGTGGCAAGACTGAGGCAACTTGCAGGAAGGCACATTCCTGGGGAAGTTGTTGCAGTTCGTGTGCCCCTTTTACATCTCTCTAACTTCCAAATTAATGACTGGCCTGAGCTCTCAACAAAACGCTATGCTTTGATGGTCTTGATGCTTCCCTCAGATAGTGCAAGGCAATGGCACGTTCACGAGTTAGAATTGGTAGAAGTGGTTGCTGATCAGGTAAAAAACCACAATCTGTATCTTTTTAAGTACAATCTTTATGACAATGATAATAAATCTTTCCACATCCAAATCCCAAAAGGAAATTTAAAATACAGTTTCTTTTGGTTGCTCAGATCCACATTTGAAGAGGTTAAGTAGTACCTATGATGTCCTATGAAAAAAATGTTTGCTTATGGAAAGGTTCGTTCTTTTGTTGATGTTTTACAGTCCATCTGATCCTTTTACTATCACCCTTTGTGTAACGTGAAATTACATAAAATCTCAGGAACGTATTATATAAGTTGTAGTTGATTGATTCTCAGAAACGAAATGCATTTTTTGAAATGCTGTATTACTTGGCATATAGAAAGGTTTATTAAACAGAAAAACATCTTATAAAAGAGAGAATAAATAAAAAGAGCAGATTGCCTATCTAAAGATGTTCTTTACCTGTTTCTTGCTTTCTTAAAAATATACCGCTGCTCATAAATTATTATATAACGAAGCATTCATTTATTAGTTCTTATTGTTGAGTCGTTGACATAGGTTGCGGTTGCTCTGTCACATGCTGCAATATTAGAAGAGTCAATGAGGGCAAGGGATCTCCTTATGGAGCAGAATATTGCGCTTGATTTAGCCAGGAGAGAAGCGGAGACTGCAATTCGTGCTCGCAATGATTTCTTGGCTGTTATGAACCATGAGATGAGAACTCCCATGCATGCAATTATTGCTCTTTCTTCTTTGCTGCAGGAAACTCAGCTCACACCTGAGCAGCGTCTCATGGTTGAAACGATATTAAGGAGCAGCAACCTATTGGCTACCCTCGTAAATGATGTTTTGGATCTTTCAAGGCTTGAAGATGGCAGCCTTCAACTTGAAATAGCAACTTTTAACCTCCATTCCGTATTTAGAGAGGTACGGTTATGTGTTCCTGCCACTTATGAATTATTTTGGATTACATGATTTCCATTGATTCTGTAGCAGTTTGCATCAGTAAAATGGTTTTTGTTTTTCGTTGCAGGTTCATAATATGATTAAGCCTGTTGCATCTATCAAAAAGTTGTCAGTTACATTGAATATAGCTGCAGATTTGCCAATGTATGCCATAGGTGATGAAAAGCGTCTTATGCAAACGATTCTAAATGTTGTTGGGAATGCTGTGAAGTTCTCAAAAGAAGGAAGCATATCAATCACAGCTTTTGTTGCAAAATCAGAGTCTTTACGAGATTTCCGGGCTCCTGATTTCTTTCCAGTGCAAAGTGATAATCACTTTTATCTGCGTGTACAGGTTTTTTTCTTCAAATACTTGTTTGAATCTGTTCATCTTTTGGAAGACCAGTACGTTCATTTGAAGTTATTATAGTATATTACATTCTCTTTTTCTGGCGCAGGTCAAAGATTCAGGATCTGGAATCAATCCTCAGGATATCCCAAAGTTATTTACCAAATTTGCACAAACTCAGACTTTAGCTACTCGAAATTCTGGTGGTAGCGGACTTGGCCTGGCAATTTGTAAGAGGTATTTATTTTTTTGTTTTGCCATATTGTGCTTGATTTAGTTCCGAAAGTCCACCTAAACCACAATAGATAAATGGTGAATTATAATTATGTTCTACATAGTTTATAATCTTTTATTTTGGTCCTCAATTCACTACATCCAAATCCCTATATCTCTAGTGTAGTTATATGTAATAGCATGGTGGACTATAACTAAGCTCTAAAGTTTTTGACACACATACACGTGTGTCATGTGCAGATTCCGCCCCCGTAATTGTATAAATCTGAAATGTATTTAATTGCTAGCATTCACAAAACCGTAAGGATGCCAAAATAAAACTAGAGGGGCCATAGCGGAAAGTGGCATAAAGTATTGGACTGAAATTATCGTTTTCCCAAAATGAAAGAAAAAGAAAACTATGCATTGAGCTTGTATAACTATCCACCTGTTTTTTTAGCATTTCAAGTTTTGTGAAGGTTTGAATCAATATTACTAGGAGATATATTTATATGCAGTTGTAATGCAATTTGGTTTTGTATGATGTGATCAGATTTGTAAATCTTATGGAAGGGCATATTTGGATTGAAAGTGAAGGTCTTGGCAAGGGATGCACAGCCACTTTCATTGTGAAACTCGGATTTCCAGAGCAATCGAATGAGTCCAAGCTGCCTTTTGCATCCAAGTTGCAAGCAAATCATGTTCAAACTAACTTTCCAGGGTTGAAAGTCCTTGTCATGGATGATAATGGGTCAGTAACTAGCCACCTTTCCTACCCTGTTAATTTTTTGATGTGTAGTTTCCTCCAACAGTATTTATTTTATAAAATAGGGAATGAGTATATACATTATACACAAGCTAAATTTGTTATGAAATACTATACCGTTATCAATTTAAGCGGTGATAATAGATTTGGCTTGGGACTGGGAGTGAGAGATCTGGAATTAGTGAGCGCATTCATTAGTTATTTAGTGGTTTTTGACCTGATGTTTTTTAATTGCCGAGTCAGTATTTGGATAAAAGGAGTAGCAGTTCTAGGTTATCGTACAATTATTTCATCCATTCGGAAACATCATGTTATAAAGTGCTAAACAACTCTGTCAAGGTGTGGAAACAATTTTTGACTTGATGGCGTAACACTCTTAAATGAGCAGCAGATGCAAGTATAGTTATATGTGTGAATTTTATGAGATTCAAGGTGTAATGGCTGGTTGTTCTTTTATTTTTACGGCTTGTGAACAATATTCTACTTGGTTCTCACTGAGCTCCGTTTTCTTCCCATTCTTTGAATCGTTCAGGGTCAGCAGGTCAGTGACAAAGGGACTCCTTGCGCACCTAGGATGTGATGTAACAGCTGTAAGCTTAATTGATGAGTTATTGCATGTTATTTCACAAGAGCACAAGGTGGTGTTCATGGATGTGAGCATGCCAGGAATCGATGGTTATGAACTTGCTTTCCGTATACATGAAAAGTTCACAAAACGTCATGAGCGGCCGGTATTAGTGGCACTTACCGGAAGCATAGACAAGATGACAAAGGAGAACTGCATGAGGGTTGGTATGGATGGTGTTATACTAAAACCGGTTTCGGTTGATAAAATGAGGAGTGCTTTATCAGAATTATTAGAGCATCGAGTCCTATTCGAGGCCATGTAAAAGACACAGGAACGTTACTCCAGCAGAGGAAAGATTTCATGGGAAAAGGAAATTGAAAGCTTCCTCTAGCAATTGTGGTATCGCATACACAGAATGAGACGTCGTTGCATACAATAAAGCTAGAGCAATGTGGCCTGCGAAGAGCAGTCTCGGTGTACCCTCGTCGTGCAATTGTAACAGAAGAGAAGCAAAGTTAACAATTACCGATTTGTGTAAACTGGCAACGCTAATTCTGTATATCACAATACATAGTTTGCAAGTTATGTGTAGTTTCTCTGCTGCTAAATTTGGATCGTATTATATTCGATCTGTTCCCTTAGACGAATCATTTCGCAACTATATTAATGTAAAACGCTAAAATTCGTATGACTCATGCTTCAAAACTGTTGGACGGGCGGACTTACGAGATTTCTTCTTGGTTCCTTGTCTTCTCCAACAGGGTTTCTTAGCCAGGCAACGGATGACGGATGGACTGCGAAATTCTAGAAAACAGGGGCAAATCTGCTTTCTGTTAAGACACCTTTGAGAATTTCAAACTTATTTGCCAATGTTTTCTGCAGAAATTCTAGGGTGTTCTCGGGTATTTTAGCTGTTAGATCTTGGTTTTTGAATGTTTAAACAAAGACCTCCCAACATCTTTCCAGTTCTCTACGTGTCTACTGTGTTGCACCGTGAATTTGCTGAAGATTTTAGTTTGGTCTTTCGATTTCCAGTCTGAACAGAGTTAATCCTTGGAATTTCTAAATTTACATCAATCTCCGTAGTCGTCGGTTTCTAGTTTTACTTTTTCAGTTCATGTCAAACTTATTTTCCCCTCGAATTCTGCTGAACACCACTTCGGCTCAAGCAAACTGAAAGTGTTAGGATGAAGGCCCCGTCGGTTGGTTACTAAGTAGTGCTAGAGGTACTTAAAGTTTGAAAGAGTTGTATTGTTTCAATAAACTTCCTAGTAATGATGTTTCAAAGTTCTACATTTCATGTAAATTATAAATCGGTTCATCAAATTCATCTGATTGTAATCTTACCATGCTCCCTTGTAACGAATGTAATGCAGCTTCGGCTTCACCCACCTCCTGTTCTGATCGAACGCCGGAACAGAATACCTGAATATTACTCTTATCTTCAATCCAGCTTAGTCCAGGATCCTTTTCCGACGTCAGTACTCTAATCTTTCTCCTTGTTTCTACAACACTATCCCATTTTCCTGCAGCAGCATAGAGATTTGACAGCAAAATATGCGTTGCACTGTCTTCTGAGTCCAAACTTAAAACCTGCTCTGCTGCATGTACTCCTATTTTCAAATTTTTATTGACGACGCACGAGCTCAGCAAAGTTCTCCACAGTTCAAGATTTTCATTAAACGGTGAACTGATGATAAGCTCCTCTGCCTCATCCAACAACCGAGCTCGACTTAACAAACTCACCATGCAAGAGTAGTGCTTAGGCCCAGGTGTGATACTGTTTTCCTTCATACATTTCCACAAAAACTTTCCTACTTCAATCAAACCACTGTGGTTGCAAGCTGAGAGTAGAGACAGAAATGTTACTTGGTCTGGTCTCAGACCGTGTTTTCCTATCTCGAAAAAAAGCTTCAATGCTTCCTCTGCCATGCCGTGATGACTATATCCTCCGAGCATTGAGTTCCAGCATTTCAAATCGGGGTCCAAAACTTGGGAAAATATAGAATAAGCAGCTTCAAGGCTACCATTTTTTGAATACAGATCTACAAGACTCCCGCAAACTGACATTTCAACATCGTGCCCAGTTTTTACGGCCCATGAGTGAATCATCTCACCTTGTTTTAGCATGGCAAGGTCGGAACAAGCACTCAACACTCCACTGAGAGCAAAGCTGTCAATCTTATGGCCTTCCTGGCACATTTCATAAAAGAACTTAATAGCACTCTCCCCATCAGCCAATCTCGAAAAACCCATGATCATCTCAGTCCATAGAACAACATCCTTCTTTATGATGGAATAAAACACCTTCTGAGCATCATCCGATTCAGCATTTCGAAAATACATAGACACTAGTGTAGTTCCTACAAAAATGCTCTTCTCAAATCCTGCTTTTGTGACCTGTCCGTGAAGTGACTTGCCATAGTTGGAAACTAGATCTGTGCCTGTTGCGGATATGATGGCTGCAAAAGTATACTCCTCTGGTTTAAGAAACGACGTTTTCTTCAACTGGACAAATAAATTCATGGCCTTGTCACCATCACCATGTTCCGAACACCCAGAAATCATTGTGTTCCAAGAGACCAAATCCGGGTTGCACATTCCCTTAAACACGCCAAATGCTACTCGGGTGTCACCAGAATTGCAATACATGTCAAGCAAGGAATTCTGCAAAGCTAAATCAGCTGGCATTTTTGAAACTATGACTCGGCCATGGATGAGTTTCCCCAGATAAAAATATCTTAATCTGCTGCAAGCAGTCAAGACCATTGAATATGTGAATTGAGTGGGAACAATTCCAGTCCTCAACATGCCATCAAAGAGATAAAGCCCTTCCGCTGTCTCATCATTCTTCAAATTCCCAAAAATCATAGAATTCCAAGCAACAACATCTTTATCAACCATCCTGCCAAAAACTATCCTCGCGGATTCCAAATCCGTACAGTTGGAGTACATCCCAAGTAAAGCAGTTTGAAGACAAACATCACTCAAGAACCCAAACTTCAGAACTTGGGCATGAATCAAAGAGCCAATCATCCAATCCTCAAGAGTATAAGACGCCTGCAGTAAGCTCGTGAAAGTCGAACCATTTGGCCTAAGACATTCAACTCCCATTTCGTTAAATAGCTCACAAGCCAAAATCGCACTGTTTGAGTCCCGGGAATAGGCCGCAATGAGCGCATTGAATGAAACCAGATTTCGTTGAGGCATTTTGTCAAACACCTTCCGCGAGTCCCTAAGCGATCCACATCGCCAGTACATGGATATGACATTGTTGTACAGGTACGGCGAGCGCGAGCCGACGGTGGTGGTGGTAAGGAGGAGAGCGTGGAGCTGCCGCGCTTGTTTCGGCGAGGTTACGGAGGTGCATTTTTGTATTAGAGCTGCTATCTCATACGACGGTGGCATATAAATTAGTAACACTTTTACCCGCCAAAAAATGAGCGGCTTGGATCTGAAGCAGAACAAATTGCAATATACGACAACTGTCCCTGATGTTTCCCAATATATCACCGAACACCCCAACCAGCCTTCTAAACGCTGCGTTTCGCGTCCTCCAGAGTCTCAGACGCGATGTGCAGTGATTCGAAGCTCTCGCGGCTGTGCCGTTTGGACGACGATTTTCTCCGTCCGTACACCGTCAGTTCCGTCCACACTGCCGTATTAGGGTTTCGTTTCATTGGTGTTTCAGAAGCTCATTTCTCTGTTCCCTTTGCAGGAATCCGGCGTCGTTTTGGTAGCCCAAGAGAGGGAAGTTCTGGTCACTCTCTCTGAGGTTCTTCGACAAGTCAAGCTCTGGACCCAAGCACTTGATTCCGACTCTGAAAATGTCAGTTTCTCTATCTCTCTCTTTCTAGAGACTGCAAATTTGACTTCCTCTTATAAAAAGGCTCAAACTTTCCTTGATCAGGGAGTGGCGATAGGATTGGATTGTGAGAGTGATTGTATGTGTCTGACTAAAATCGTAACTCACTTGGTAATTTCCTATATATATGTATATGTGCGTGTATATATATTTCATATGAATGAATCATATGTGCTCATTTTTCTGTTTGTAAACTTTGTATCTGTTTTTCAAACAGATGGTTTTGCTGACAGTGGAGAGTCAATATGTCAAGCATCTGGCGTGCAATGTTCTTGTTGCTGTGTCAGAATTCCTTGTTGAATCGGTATTTTACAACTTCCCTGACTCGGACAAATGTAATTATAGATGGGATTTTACTGGGTTTTATGTTTCATTTGTTTGTTCTGTGTGTTTTTTAGGGCAGCAACTGGGAGGATTTTATCCGTTTGTTGTGTGTTTGTATGAATTTGGCGATCACTATGGCGGTGTCTTGTTCTTCATCATGTTCGGTGGATGGAGCTGATGATCTTCATTCTGGTTCGTCGAGGTTGATTCTTGCGTTAAAGCCTAAGCTGGAAAATGCTGACTGGTCCATTGCGGCTGGTGTCGTTCGGGTTTTACGTGATATAAGGAAATATGTGAAGTCAGAAGACAATGATGAACTCGTTGAAGCATTCTTTGATTCTATCAATTCCGTTCTTTCAACTGTGCCTTGGAATTTACTAGATGAGATTCATGTTGGTGCCAAGCCTGATGCTCAGAAAGGGTCCAGAGCAGATACTTTGTTTCAAAGATCCTTATTTCTAGGAAATTTGATTCAGTTTCTCTGTTCCATGGTTGAGCAAAGTGGTTCTGCGGAAGCTTCAGGTGGATCTATAGACAAACATCACCCAGTTTTTTCTACATTCATCACCCTTGTTCCGCAGCTTTTATGTTGGTGCCTTGGTGAGCAAGCACATTGCATTAATTTCAACAAGTGCATCTCTCAATACTTTAGACACAAGTTACTGGTATGTGTTTGCCTGAGTCCTTTCTTGAAGATAACTATTGATGTTTAGAAGATTTTAGGGATGTTGGTTGTGTATCTAATCTATGCAGAAAACCTAAGCATGACACAAAAGGTTGATGTCACAAAGCATGGATAACTGTCTTGCATCTGCAGTTTGAAAATAGCTTAAGCAGCAGGCTTAGGTTTTCCCGTTTCTAATGTTAAATTCCTGAAAAATAAAAAGCTTAGTTGAGTTGGATTGAGTAGTACCTAGACTTCTAGATCTTCCCGCCAATACCATGTGTGTAAGTCTCAAGTTGTTGTGTATGTATGATGCTGGTGTGGTATAGGCCTTTACTAAAGAGATGCTAGTCAATATCCGTTTCTTCTTTTGGAAACAATAATATCTCCTATAACATTTTCCTTTGTATTTATATGAAAATTAACATGTTCTTTTGGTGCGTTACTGTTGTAGTTTTATAATGACGTTTATATAAATCTACAGAACATAATATGTTATATGCATATTTTCCTGGAAACATGCTTCTTGACTTAGTTTATTAGATTATTACTTATGCTTGTGTTAAATCCCTACAATATAATTTGATTGCAAGTACATGGTGCAAACCTACAGGTGCTTATGATCAGGCTCATTTTCCGAACCTACCCTCAGCAGTCAGTTCTTGTTTCATGGTTGCAACTTGTCCATGATTATTTTGGAGAGCTTCTGCGGCAAACCATTACTCCTCTTGAATATCAGGATGATTGCCTAGAAGGGTCTCCATTTCTATCCAGTGTTTCTGATGCAGAAGTAAACAGCCTGTCTTCCCGCCATCTGCAAAGACTGGCTATTTTCCTCTTTCTGAGGTGTTCTTTTGGTTTGATTAGCTCGAAAGAAGGAACTAACAACATATGTGCTTGTGTGATTTGGAACTTACGCTTGACATGTGACTCAAAAACAGAGCTGGAATGTTGTGGAAGAAAGAAAGGTCTATTGGAGCTTTATAGTTGGCTTCAAGGGCATCTTCCAACTGATATATCAGTGGACCATGAATTGTATTTTGAAAAATGTGTTGACTTTGCTAAATCATTCCTCCAACTATACATTAAAGAGGTGTGACTTTTTATTTCTTCAGAAGTTATATGTGCATCGAAGTTCTTAATGTATTTGGCTCGTGTCTATTGCTTCGAAGGATTGTGTTATTCGTTGATTTGTACTCAAAGTTTTCATTTCTTGGCCCTGTCTTGAACTGTAGGATGATGTATTATTCAAAGTTCTCCTGCAATTGCTCTCTGTACCTTTTTGTGCCGAAGAACAGTAAGGAACAAATATCCTACTTTTTAAATTTTTCTGAAAAGTATTTTCATGGATTCTTTTTAACAATTTTTGTGTTTAATATAGGTTGGAAAAGGAAAAGGGAGCATTTCAGGATTCAGAGGGCAATACGTTTTTTCGTGTCTTGGATATTTTCAATCCTGTGCTCTTATTCCATCTATTTCTGTTAGAGGTAAAATGCTCATTATTTGATATTTATATAGCTACCCATTTCTACCTTGGCATGTTTCTATTTTTTTTTTTTGGGGGGGGGGGGGGGGGGGGGGGAGAGAGAGAGAGAGAGAAGGTGGGAAAGGAATCCTTGACGATATTTACATCTTTTCAATTTTGCAGTTGAGCTATGACCATCAGGTGCTCCTTGATTACCTTATTTCGAAAGATACCGGAATAAGCTGTGCAGAATATCTTTTAAGGTCTTTATTCTACTAGTTATATTCTATTTCTCTAAACTTGAGAAAGCTAGGGGCCCATTTGAATCAAACAATTTGATAACCATTTCATTTTTTGTTTTTAGTTTTCACGTTTTGGTTAGAAATAAAGAGGAAATAAGGAAGAAAGGAGAGATGGATAAGGATAGAGGAAGGGTGGTGTGGGAAGAATGTGGAAAAAATGAATATAGAATGAAACACACACAACATGAAAACCAAGCGAAAAACTGAGAAGAAATTTAAGTAGGTTTTCTCTTTCTAATTTTTGGTTTTTATTTTGTTGTTCGTGTGCATTTCTCCGTTCTCCCTTCTACCACACTTTCTCCACATTTTTTATTCATTTATCATTCCATCTACTTTGCCTCTATGTTTTGTATGAAGAAATGAAAACTACAAATGAAATGGTTATCAAATGGACCTTGAATTGCACTTTGCTACTTTTGCTTGTTTCAAATTCGACCCTTAAGCTTGTTTGCTGTTCTGGCGATTGTTACCAACTTTAAGCCTTATTATGGTTTTGTTCTTTGATTTTTTGAATTATTGGTTAATCATGAATAGAAATGGTGAACTACGATATGAGGCATGAACCCTCTACTCCTGAATGACCTCTCTATACTGATTAGCAACAAAGGAGAAAGGAAACGAATGTAGTTGACCCTAGAGATTCACATTTGATTCCAATAAGTTTCTTCTTATTAAGCATTCTTTCATAGGTGCTTGCGTAAAGTGTTCGATTCATGGAGCTTATTTGTGGAGTTTTCAATGTGTCGACAAGTTACAAATCGATCATCTAAGAGAAGAAAAGTTGCATCGGAAGTGTGGAGTTGCAAGGGCACTCAAAATGGAGGAAAGTATTTTAAAGAAGCCAAAGGGTGCTTACTTTCGTTGAAAAATTCAATTGAAAGTCTACACCGAAAGAATCTGTTTCCTTACAATCCTAGTGTTCTTGTGAACCGGTATGTCTTTGAACTGAGTTCCATTATGCTGCCCAGTAAATTATTGAGTACTTTTACGATGCAGGGTTTAATTTTACTTTCTAAACTTATTACATGTATTTTGGCCGTTTGTGCACTGAACTTCTGGCTCTTCGACTGCAGCTTAACGCGATTTCAGGAACTCTGTTTTGACGAAAAGAAGTAAACTTCTAAAGGACTGAGTGGTTCGAGCTCTTCGCGATTCTTTCCAGCATTTATAAAGATAAAGATGCTTTTTCGAAGAAGTGAATGAGTAGAAGAAAAAAACCTTGTACTTGAGGTAATTTTGATTTGTTGTACATAAATACTCATTTCTCAATTTTTCCCCTAACAAGGAGAGAAGCAAACAAGTTTAATTTGTAGAAACAATTATACACGAAATCTGAGTGACTTGCGCGCACTATGTATTAGGGGTGGGTACAAAAAATTGAAAACCGATAAAAAAGGGAGAAACTGTATTGGCAAGTTTGAAACTAAGCCTAGGGTTTTTTCAAGGAGCATACTTGGTTTAATTAAGGATGATATTTCATTGGTTATAGAAGAAAGTTTTGGAAGGCTTTGAAACTTAGAAGAGCTTCTCTATTTGTTTACTTTTTGAATGGATACGGTGATCATTTCTTTGCAATTGAGGTTGTTGATAGCATATGATTAGTTTATATGATCTTGTATATGCACAATTACCTTCCCACTTTCTCACTTTCCCACTTTCCCTATTTTCTTATTATTAGTCTTACAATGCAAGCCTCTTTTCTAAAGTTCATATTAAACAATAATCAAGTTTAAAGACTAAAACCAGATTGAATAAAACCAAATCGAAAAACAAAAAATCGAACCGAAAAAACCAAAAGAAAATTGAACCGAAGTTTTGGTTCGATTTCAATTTTGACAAAAAAATAAAACTGAATAAAATTGAACCCACCCCTACTATGTGTTGACAATCTTTTTGCTAGTGCTGAGAGGAGAAGTAATTACTAATGCTCATAAATTTGAGTACGATAGAAGACTATATTTTCTACAAATCCAAGAAAAAAAGACCGAAATCTTGGCGATGAAGCGCAAGGATACTATAAATACCCTTTTTTTTTTTTTTAAGTAACTATCATGGCACGCAGTGTACCCTGATATAATGGTAAAATGTCATTAAAACGAAATAGTAGTGTTCTTGGGCAATAAGTAACTCAATCTCCTTAAATAAATAGTAGAGTAACTGCCCAAGTGTATTTTCACTTCTAAATTGAATAGCCCAAGCAATTCTTATTATATATATATATGAACTGTGAATTATTACGTAAAGGTAATTTACTTATCTCTTGCTTGCTTCAAGACTCTCTTAGATTTTATTATACCCTGATGCTGTTGGATGCATTTTCAACAACACGAACACTGTCCAAGTGGAATTGCTGCTGCTACAACCATGCTTAGATGGAAGCTTGCTTAATTTATGAACAACAACAACAAAAAAAAATGTTAATAGTTAAATTATTAATATATACATCCATTATATATCCAACCATGCTTAATTAGTTCATTTCACATCTATTATCTATACTTTTTCTAATTAAACTAGTCGAATTAAATTTCAAATACAGATTTTTTTTCTCTTTATTCAACGTCTCCAATATTAAAGAGTTAAACTGTTAATATATACATATTGGATTGGCATTAAGACATTATATATATATATATATATATATATATATATATATATATACACACACATATATATATCTATAGACACACACAACACATATGTTCAATTATATATAGAGAGACACAACAAACACACAATAAACAAGCACACACAAATGAAAGATAGAAAAACAATTCCCATCCTTTCTGCAGAGTTTGAGAATCTGTAGGTCCCCGCTTTTCTCCACTTGTTCTTATAACAGATTGGCTACTCCTCCTCAATCATCTTCACATTTATATCCCTAATTAATTTCTTCTTCAACTACGGTCCTACAAACCCAATATTAATGTCGCTGATCTTGATTTATCTTTCATACATCATATAGCTTAAACAACGTTGAGCCATATCAGATTAGGAATCAAGCACAATTTGATATATAAATCCCAAAATACCTTTCTCAAATTCATCTTTAATAACTGTCTTTTCATAAATTATGTTTTTCTTCCCGGCACCCATTCAAATTTGTAGTTCCAAAAGTTTTTTCCGCATAAATCTTTCGTATAATACATAAGTTTTTCGATTTGGTGACGTCGTGATTACATGCAAACGTATAGTTTGTTAATATGGAAGAAGTTAAGCATTACAATGTTCTGGGAATGGTGAGAAGGCATAAGAATAACACAATAGCAATTGGCTAGAATTAGGTGTGCAAATTGGAAATGGGATCGGAAAGAACACTACAACTTATGAAAAAGATATTATTTTAATATGAGAAAACTATAATGTGTTTGCATATTAAACTGTGTATGATTTCTAGTCTGATATATCTCCATGATGTTTATGCTATAAGACGTATGGAAGGAACTTCAAAATCAGCAAAGGAAGGAACGAAAGAAGCTTGCTCTTCAAGCTAAGGTCGAAGAGCTGGAGGCTCAGAACAACAAGATAGCAATGATGAATGAGATCCTTTAGGAGGAGTATAAGAAGTTCTTTCAGATGCTCCATGAAGCTAGGCATACTCAATTTCACGAGCTTATCGCCCCTATGGATGTCAACCACCACCTAGATGCCCCTCAACACAGGGGGGGTCACCAGTCTTCAACATGAATATTTCTAATGAGGAGTGAGCTACTCATCAATGTGTTGATCAACGCGAGACTACTCTCAACCCAGTTGCTTTGACCCGAAGCAGGACAAGTGGAGGGAGGCACCTCCTTGCAGACATAGTGGAAGGATCGAAGGCCATTTATCGTGACTGTATAGACTTCTTGAGACATCGTTGAGAGAACCCCATCCACATAAGCTCAAAGATCAATAACCGAAGGGTTTCTGAAAAACTCAGTCCTTTACCACGACCCAGGCCAGTTACTGATCCAGGGAAGGAGCGGCAAGTCTTAGAGGAACATGACGGTGTAGGAAACTCGAAGGGCTACCAACATGGACGCCTTAGAAGCCAGTTTAGTGAATCCAAGGAAAGACTGCATGCCCTTGATCAAACTTCCCTATTTCTAAGATTTGATGGAAATTTACTAAGGAAGCCCCCAGTGGTACATGACTCCACTCAAGACCCTTTTGTCTCGCAACTCCTTGAGGAAGTAAACAAGTTGGAGGCTGAACATCAGGCCGAGATACCTGACTGGAATCAACCAAGGTATGGCTCTCTTACAAGGAGGATCCTTGACACACCTCTTCAAGCAAAGACAAAGCAGAAGCTCGCTTACCATTATATACCAGAAGGGAGGATCTGATTGAACACCTAAACCTTTTTTAGTCCACCATGGCATACCGAATGCACATTGATCAAGAAATATGTCTTCTCTTCCTTTCCATCCTCTCTGGTAGAGCCTTGAATTGGTATTGCCATCTTTCACCTGAGACGGTAGATTCCTTTGAGGAACTGAGGAAACTGTTTGTCTCTTAACACATTTTGCATACTAATCGCTTACACTCTACAGACGACTTGTACACTATTTGCCATAAGCTAGACGAGTCACTGCATGAGTATGTCGGCTGCTTCAGCCATAAGTATTCTCGTTGCGCTGAAGCAGATGACAAGACTGCCCTCAAAGCCTTCACGACAAGCCTACGTGACTATTTCTTAAATACATGATCAATGACAACACTTGGAAGACTTACTCTGAGATGATGGCACTAGCTTATGGCCATGAATTCGTCGAAGTAAAGACATATCAAGAGAAATCCCATACGGATATCCCTTATCAACAAGTGGGAAGTGGGAGCCAAGATCCAACCAAGTGAGAAAACCTCAATCTTCCAAACGGTTGCATATCCCCATGCCTTACCTATCACTTCGCCAGGATAATAGACATCGATCTCAAGGTCATAGGAAGGATTTCCATCCTTAGTAGTCTCATTTTAATAAGAATAGTAAGGGACATTATTGAGATAACCAAGGGTATCGCTACAATAATGTTCGCCCTCAGGCAGTCAATGTAGTGGCCAAGCACAATTTTAGATAGGCCCTACCCTATGGTATGAGACATAGACACATTTGAATGCCACATGTGCACCTATACCCCAGTATAGCTCACTTGATACCAAAGCTAATCCGAGATAGCCAGATTATAAGTCCACAAAGAATACGGGCATGTTTTGTTGCCATCATGAGTATAACGGCCATAACAGCGAGAAGTGTATCACCTTCCATGAACATATAGAGGCTTTGGCACGCAAAGAGAAAATTGATCAACTCCTTCTTCACCCTCCAAGAGATAACCATAACCAACGCCAGGTGAACATGATATATTCTATCAGTGGTGGCACAACCATCTCTGATCTTCTAACAAGGCCATGAAAAACATGAACGAACTTTGAAACATGGTCACCAAGCGTTTCATGTGGAATACATTATGGGAGGCAAGTATCAATTGTAACATCCCACATCGACCAACAAAGAGGGGGTGATGTGCTTTATATGTACATGCCCACCTCCATATAGCATGAAGCCTTTTGGGAGCTCACTGGCTTCGAATTCCATCGGAACTCTAAAATTAAGCGAGTTTGGGTGAGACTGGTCCCATGATGGGTGACCCTCTGGGAAGTTCTCATGTGAGTTCCCGGAAATAAAATCGTGAGGACGTGGTCAGGGCCCAAAGCAGACAATATCGTGCTACGGTGGAGCTACGTCTAGAATGTTATAGAATGGTATCAGAGCCACTCTGCTATTTGGTGCGAGTGTGCCGATGAGGACGTTGGGCCTTTAAAATGGGTGGATTGTAACATCCCACATCGACCAACGGAAATGGGTGATGTGCATTATATGTACATGCCCACCTCCATATAGCACGAGGCCTTTTAGGAGCTCATTGGCTTTGAATTCCATATGAACTCCGAAGTTAAGCGAGTTTGGGTAAGAGCGGTTCCAGGATAGGTGACCCTCTGGGAAGTTCTCGTGTGAGTTCCCAGAAACAAAACCGTGAGGGCATGGCTGGGGCCCAAAAATGGACAATATCGTGCTACGACGGAGTCAAGACTGAGATGTGACATCAAAGGCCTAGGATCTGATATGTTTTTACCATGAGGAAGAAAGATACATTATTTACCCTTACACCGACCCATTGATCGTGGAGGCTCACATAGCCAACTTTGATGTGCGATGGATCCTTGTAGACACTGGTGCTTCGGTCAATATCATGTTCGTTGAAGCTTTCAGAGCACTTAATATAGCTAAACACTTGCTCGATCCCTTAATTACTCCCCTAATAAGCGTGTTAAGTGATATTGTACAACCTTTAGGGAACATACACTTACTACTCACCATTAGTACAAGCCCTTACACAACTACTATTACCATTAACTTCCTTATGGTCGACTACCTGATGGCGTACAATGTCATCTTTGGGCGTAGACGCATCAATGATCTAAAGGCTATGGTATCCACACATATGTTGTTGATCAAGTTTCAAACACCTTCTGGCAATGGTTACATCAGAGGAGATCAATTTAGTGCATGATCATGCTACAACACTTCAGTTAAACAACAATAGTTACAAGTGCCCAAGAAAACCCTCTATATACATGACCAAGTCATAAAGACCAGCCTAAATGAAGCCAACTTGGCTTTTCATGATGGCAATGATCAACTTGATGATCCTCAAGATAACTCTTTCGCCCAGTAAGCACAGCTCGCTAAAGAGTTGGAGAAAAGTCTCCATCTCCAAAGACTATGTAGATCGTATGGTGAAGATTGGCACCACCTTGTCACCACCCATTCGGTTGGCATTGATCTATTTTTTTGCAAGAGAACGCCGAGGTCTTTGCTTGGTTATATAAAGACATATTAGGCATCTATTTCAATATCATCTGTCATCGCTTAAGTATTGACCCTAAAACCAAGTTGTTGAGACAGAAGTGAAGATCTTATGACGCTGAAAGATAAAAGGCAATGAAGGCAGAACTTGAGGCTTTATTTGTGAAGTCAATTATCCAACGTGGTTAGCAAATGTTTTTCTTGTTAAGAAAAATCTGATCGAGGAAAACCTCCTGCTTCAAAAGGTCTTGTGGAGAATGTGTGTCAACTACACTGAGCTTAACAAATGGTGCTCGAATGATAGCTTTCATTTCCCTCTCATTGATAGACTTATTGACTTAACGATAAGATGTGAACTCTTGAGTTTCATGGATGCTTATTCAGGGTACAACCAGATCCTCATGTACCCTTCGGACCAATAGCACACAGCCTTAACTACTTATAGTGGGCTATATTGGTATAAAGGCATACCCTTCGGTCTCAAAAATGCGGATGCTACTTATCATAGATTAGTCAATTCAATGTTTACAGAACATTGGAAGAGTGTAGAAGTAGGTTGATGATATATTAGTCAAGAGTAAGCACGCTAACTAACACATCACCAGTCTGTCTGAAACGTTCACCATTTTGAGAAGGTACCAAATAACGTTGAACCCAAATAAATAAGCTTTCGGCATGGGGTTTGGCAAATTCTTAGGTTTCGTGATTAACCAACGAGGCATTGAAGTTAACCTCGAGAAAATCAAAGCAATCCTTGACATGAAAAAGCCAGTAACTTCAAAAGGCATCCAAAGCTTTACTGTTAAGGTGACAGCCTTGACCAGGTTCATCTCTAAAGCCACAGACAAATGTGTTGTTTTCTTCAAAGCACTTAAATGAAGTAAGAAGTGCATTACATGGACTGATGAATGTGCCAAGGCATTTAAGTACCTCAAGGAGTACATGAGTAAAGCTATCTACTCTCTAAACCTAAAGTTTGTAACATTCGCATTATCTATCTGTTTTGGCTTCAGCAGTCAGCTTTGTTCTCATCCGAAAAGATGTTAGTGTTGAATGACTCGTCTACTATGCTAGCAAGGTCTTACAAGACACAGAGACAAGGTACTCTAACATTGAGAAATTGGCTCTAGCGTTGATCATGAATGCTAAAAAACTTTGCCCTTACTTTCAAGCACACTCAATCATCATGCTTACTAATTATCCCTATGGACAGATGCTCCAAAGTTCTGACGTTTCGGGGCGAATGATTCAATGGGCAATAGCATTAGGTGAGTTTGACATTTCTTACCAACCAAAGCCAGCTGAGAAGGGTCAAGCAGTTGCAGAATTCATCGCCGAATTCACATATCATATAGACATTTCTTCTACACTTGAGGCACTGGCTATGTTACCCTCAGAAGCTCAGAAACTAGAACCAACCTTCCCAGTATGGACTCTGTATGTTAATGGCTCGTCCAATTAATAGGGTTGTGGAGTAGGACTGATCCTTACTACACCCAACAAAGTTTTAATTAAGTATGTTATTCGCTTCAAGTCCAAGACGTCGAATAATGGGGCCAAGTATGAAGCCCTCCTGGTAGGCTTAAATTTAGCCAAACACCTTGGAGTTAAACAACTTGATATCTCTAGTGACTTTCAATTGGTGGTTCACCAAGTCATAAACAACTTTGATGTTAAGGATAGCTCCATGGCAACATATCTCTCGTAAGCACAATTTTTTCTCAAGCACTTCTATTACCAGATCACTCAAGTCCCTAAAGCACCAAACAGTCATGTGGATGCCTTGGTACACCTTGCTTTAGCAATAAAAGATAAGAATGGAATGAACATTCATGTCGAGTTATTGGCAGCACCAAGCACCATGGCTATTGAAGTGTGCAACTTACAATAGGGGGATAGTTATATCACCTCGATTTATAAATTCATTGCTCATAGCACCCTCCCAAATGATAAAACTCCATGCTTAGCAAATTCAATACAAGTCTACTCACTACCTGATCATCAATGACCAACTCTACAAGTGAGGTTTTACTCTTCCATACTTGAGGTGTATTTCACATACTGAGGGAGAAATTGTCCTTCGAGAGATACATAAAGAAATTTGCAAAGATCATGCTAGATCTAGGTCCTTAACACACAAAGATTTTCGCCAGGGATATTATTGGCCAACATTTCACCAAGATGTCATCAAAATATCTCGCTCATGTTACTAATGTCAACGCTGCGCAAATATTCCTCACTCGCCTCTCACTCGTATGACCAGCCATTGGCCCTTCACCTAGTAGAGACTTAATTTGATCAGCCCAATGCTTACAGGGAATGGCAAGGTCCATTATGCGTTCGTTGTAGTTGACTACTTCACAAAGTGGGATGAAATAAATGCTTTTGCAACCATCACTAAGGCAAAAATAGAAGACTTCGTATGGAATAACATCCTTTGCAAAATCGACATTCCCAATGCAATTGTCACTGACAATAGGCGACAATTTGACAACATGAAGTTCAAGATTTTATGCTCTAAGTTCAACATAAACTTATGTTTCACCTCCTCAGCTCATCCTCAGACTAATGGACAATTTGAGGCCATCAACAATATAATTAAGCACACCTTGAAGACCAGATTGGACAAGGCTAAAGGTTGTTGGCCTAAACTTGTACCCCAAGTTCTTTGGTCATACCAAACATTATATCGAACTTCAATAAAAGAAACTTCATTCTCACTTGCCTTCGGTACAGAGGCAGTTGTCTCAGTTAAGCTTGAGCAAGCAACATACCGAATTACAAACTACATGTAAAATGACAAACAACTCACCCCTCAACTTAGATTTAGTCGAGGAACATAGGGACTAGGCTTACTTAAGGCAAAGACACACTTAGTCCAAATTAGGATAGACCATTTGATGTTGTTGGCATCAGTCACCCTGGCTCCTCCAAGCTCAGAGGTTCTGATGGTAAAACCATTGGCCATTCACGAAACGCTGATCACCTGAAGTACTATTACAAGTAGACTCATAATCTACAAGGGTGGGCTATAACCGTTCGACATCTTTTGTAATGAAGGCCATTGGCACAAACTTAATAAAGAGATGATTCAGACAACTTCGTCTAACTCTTTTATATTCCTAGCATTGAAACATTTAGTCTAACCCTGACCTAATAAAATCACAACTCAGAGCCCCAACTTAAATAACATTGTATACTCGAGTTTGAAGCTTCAACATGAATGTTTTCAACATGAAATAAAGTCTAAGTATCTTGTCAGCAAGACTAAGCAAATAAATAAACATCTTCAAGTGTATTCATTTAACTATACCCAAGTCATGGGTTATATCCAAACAAAGGATCCATTTAAACATAGCCAAGCATTAACAAATGATAGTGCAAACACTTGGCACTTGGCATTAAAATCGGTGCAATATTGTAACCATCCATAAACAAAAAGCCTTCAGGCACTTAACTTAACACACGACATATATACAACAAATTAATGCATGTCAGAGGTGAAGAAACTACATAACATCCTCATCTGAGGCCGAACTCTCGCTAGCATTATGCTGGATCACATCCATCACCATCACCGCCATCCTCGCTATCTCCAGGACCATCATCACTTTGCTCAGTCTGCTTGTTGACACTGTCACCATCGTTAAACTCCTCATTATTATTGGGATCATGTTTAAGGATGAAGGGTTCACCGTTTCGCCGATGTTCTTCATCTCCTCACGGTACTTGTCAACCAGTCGATGATGCCTCCAATGTGGCATCGCTCAAGAATTACCATCAATTTTCTTTTCTCAAGCCAAAACTCCTGAGCTTAATGAGGCTTGATGACCTGGCAAAGGCTTGGATGCCCAAGTACTCTCGCACGGTAGCTTTCATTTCAACTTGGAGACTCATCTTCAGCTCAGAAACCTTAGCCAAGGCACTATCCCGCTTCTTTCTGACATTGAAAGCCTTGAGGATAGTCCCATTAAACAGTTTTTTGAGCCATAAGTTCTCATCATTTTGCTGCTTCAACCTCTCTAAGGTTTGATCCTTGAGCTAGATGGCCTCATTCCAATTTTTGTTCCTCTTCTTAGCATCATCCATAAACTGTTTGTTCTCTTAAAACTTTGCCTTGTATCGCTTGGCCTCTCTAGTCTATCGACGTACTCGGTCATGACATATATGACAAGATGATCGTCAGTGTTAAAGGAAAACGAAGATAAAGGAAAAAGAGGGGAAAGTAAGGAAATGACAAAGCAACACTTACATAAGTAAGTAGCTTTATCATCCTGTCATGATCTGATTCGTTCTTAGCTAGTGGCTCATCGAACTTGTTAATAGTGGCTCGGCGCCTTATAAGGCAATTATTGACGTACTTCAAACTGGTTGCATAGCAACCTTTAAGTCCTTCTAATGGATGCTATCGGCCTCTTCATTATACTTCCTCTTATGGCTGGAGTTAGGGCTACCTTTATGGCTAAGGTGTTCCATAAATAGGGGAAAGATAGGATGAATATTAAGAAGATGAGGCAATAATCGATTTTCTTCCCCTGTAACTTTAGTAGCAGCACATCTGATGGCCTCAGCCTCAGCCATTTTAGAGGCAGCAATCTTGAAGACCTCTTCTTGAGACTTAGGCCTAGAGACTGGCTTTACCCTGTGTTTGTAAGCCCTCTTGTGAAATAGAACATCGTCTAAGGGAACTAACATGGTTGTCTTCCCTTTCTTGGTGCTAATCTCCCATTTCTTGCTCACTTTCTCCATTGAACAAGGAAAATCAAAGTGAGGAATACAACTTTGCTTGAAGAAATACAACTTTGTTCGGAAAAAAATGCAAACATAGGATATGACTTACTCGTTCATCTCTAGCACTTAGACACTAGGGGTTGAAAACCGTACTTTCGAAATAAGTGTCGTAGCTTGCCTACATGTCTATTCTCTTTTGGAACCATCAACACCTTCTCTACATCGGTAAGCTCTTGTCTAGACAATTTGATGGTGCCTTGGGTCACTACATGAAGTAAAATGTTAGAGGCAGGTAAAAATCACAATCCTTATTGATCAGGTGTGACACCTCTTGCATTCTCCTAATTCTTATAAAGAAAACACCAACGATTTTTCCAAATGCAAGTACCAAGTGTGACACCTTAATTAGATGTTACGTAGTGCTTTCACTACTGACATGCATTAGTTTGTTGTATATATGCCGTGTGTTAAGTTAGGTGCCTGAAGGCTTTTTGTTTATGGAGGCTTATGACATTGCACCGTTTATTTTGATATTAAATGCCAAGTGTTTGTATTATCATTTATGAATGCTTAGCTATGTTTGAATGGATTATTTGTTTGGATATAACCCATGACTTGGGTATAGTGGAATGAATACACCTGAAGAATTTTTATTTGCTTAGTCTTGTTGGCAAGATACTTAGACTTTATTTCATGTTGAAAACATTCATGTTGAAGCTTCGAACTCGAGTATGCAGTGCTATTTCAGTTGAGGCTCTGAGTTAGTATTTTATTAGGTTAGGGTGAGACTAAGTGTTTCACTACTAGGAATGTAAAACAGTTAGGCAAAATTGTCTGAATCACATTTTTATTAAGTTTGTGCCAAATGGCCTTCATTACAAAAGATGTCAAACAGCTATAGCTCACCACTTCTAGAATGTGAGTTTACCTACAATAGTACTTCAAGTAATTAGTGTTCCATGGATGGCCAAAGGTCTTGGGTCTTGCCATCAGGACTTTTGAGCTTGTAGGAGCTAGGGTGACTGATGCTAACAACTTCAAATGGTCCATCCCAATTTAGACTAAGTGTGTCTTTGCTTGGGACTCTATCACAAAGTAGTCTTTTCTTTAACACCCAGTCCCTCATTCCATTTTCCAAATCTTGTTTTAGAATAGTTAATTAAGAATTAGTTTAAATACAAATTATTCATTCAATCTCTGTGGAAAACGACCTTGCTTGAGCCGTTTATACTACGACTACCTTGTAATCTTGCAAGTAATTTCATGTGATTTTGCCTCTATTTGTATACACGGTAAAATACCTATCAGACACCTAGTTGCAGAGTTGTAGATTGTTTGGGTAAACCAAATACTTGCATTATTGTAGCCCCCGAAGTGCCTTGTGGCACAAGAAAGTTGCCCTCAAATTGCCAAACCCTAAACCCCGGAAGTGTAGTCATAACCCTAGTACAAAATTCATGTATGAAATGAAATCAACTTCCCTATTATATAAGAAAGAATTTCAACGAGACTTGACAAGTAATTTATGAACAACTAAAAGTGCTTCTAATTAACTACATTTGACAAAAAAAAACTTAAGTGTTTTTGGGTATCATCATACATATATTATATATACAACTGCTTTCGAAGGGAGAGTAAAGATAAAGATCAAGTCATGACAGTTCATTTAGTATAGGCAGCCAATTATTCTTGTTACAGTTGTATGGTGTTGGTTAGATTGTTATGTTTGTTACAGGTTGTTAGAGAAAGTTTTGTACATAGCTTTAGCTATATATATGCCTAAAATGTAAGAATAATTACTAAATGAGTAAATGAGAAGATGATTATTCAATAAAACTATTCTTCTGTTTTCCTTTGGTTTCTTTATGGTATCCATTGCCACCGCCTCACGGCACTCTTCAATCCTTTTTTTCTCTGATCTCTTCCACTGAGATTTCTTCTCCGATCTGTAGTTTGATCTCCGATCTGTAAGCAAATTGACTGTTGTTGTTCTCCGATCTTGATTTTGTCTTTCTTAATCTTCATCTCTAATGGCATCACCTAATGAATCCTTTTCTCCGATTCCGTCAATTCCCACTCAGAATCTTAATTCTTCATCTTCAAACCCTAATTCGTCCTAATCCTATACTTCTATCATGATTTAAAACATCGGTAGCATGGTGCCGATCAAGCTCAAGCGTTTGAATTATCTGCCATGGTGTGCCCTTTTTGCCCGCTACAAGCTTCTTAGATTCGTTGATGGAACTGAGCCTTGTCAGGCGCCATTTTTACCAGATCGATCACTCAATCCTTCTTTCGAGAGTTGGTATGAGAAAGATCAAACTCTTCTCATCTGGTTCAATTCAACACTCTCTGTGGAAGTTATTCTATTTACTGTTGATGTTTCTTTGTCCAGAAATTTGTGACTCAAACTTGAGCAGCGTTTTGGTGGTGTTTCTGATGCACATATTCATCAGCTTCGTTCTCGTCTTCAGAGTATTCAGAAAGGCTCCCAATCCATGGCTGATTATCTGCAACAGATAAAGGAAATTTCTGATTCCCTCACTGCAGCCGGCGCTTCGGTTTTAGACCGTGATCTTATTGCTACTACACTGGCTGGCCTTCCTGAGAAGTTCGAATCATTCATTGATTCTATCATGCTCCGTCTCTCTTCAACTTCTCTTGATGAATTACATGGATTATTACTCACAAAGGAGTTTTCTATGACTGAAGGAAGAAAATTGCCTCCTCTGCAACCACTGAACCTTTTCATGCACTTTCGGCTCAAGCTACACCACCTCTTCTTCCTACACCACCACAAGCTTTTGCTGCTCAACATCCACCACTTCAAAACTCTTTTTGATATAGTTCTAATCATGGAAGGAACAATCGATTTTCCAACAATCGGGGAAATAAAGGCAATAATCGGGGCAACTATAATTTTGGCTTCACTTCTAGTTCAATTATGGTCATAATTACAACTATCGTGGTTCCTTTTCTTTTGGTTTTCGTATGCCTTGCCAGATCTATGGAAATTCAAGTCATGAGGCCATAGACTGCTTTGATCGCATGAATTCAGAAATTTCTAGTAAAATCCCTCCTGCAAAGCTTGTTGCAATGTGTGCGCATTATACATCAAAGCCCTCTCCTCCTTCCTGGCTCATTGACTCTTGAGCAACTTCTCACATTACAAATGACATCTCCAACATCTCAATTTGTCAAAGATAATTCATGTTCATTAACACTTGATTTTGATGGATCCCTTGTAAAGAATCGTTCTACGGGGAAGATTATTTTGTGGGGACCAGTTAGAGATGGATCCTATCCTTTACAAAGCTCTACTTCAAATGGTAACTCTTCTTCAATTTCTTCATCAGCATTTGTCAGTATTAAAGCTCCAATCAAGATTTTGCATAGTAGATTAGGTCATCCATCCTCCACTATCTTTCGTAAAGTGATTTATGATAATAAGCTTGCACTGCAAGGTAAATCCTCAGTTGACTTCTTCTATTCGGTTTGTGCTATAGCTAAAAACCATAAACTGCCTTTTTATCTTGCTGGTTCATCTACTTCCCATAGTCTAACTTTACTTCATTGTGATGTATGAGGACCTACCCCCTGTCACTTCTGTGAGTGGTTTTCAGTATTATCTCCTGTTAGTAGATGATTACACCAGATATAACTGGTTAAGAAAATCTGAGGTGTATTCTCATTTTGGAACTTTCAAGAAATATGTGGAAAAATATGTTGGTAATCAAATAAACGCTATAAATTCTGACTCAGATGGTGAATTCACTAATACTTCTTTTCAGTCTTATCTTAATTTGCATAGGATTTCTCATCAGTTCAGTTGCCCACATACACCTGAACAGAATGGATGTGTAGAACGCAAGCATCGACATCTTGTTGAAACAGCCAGAACATTGTTAGTAGCATCTAATGTCCCTAAACTCTATTGGGTTAAAGCTATATCTACTGCTACTTACTTGATTAATAGGTTGCCTATTTTTGGTCTTGCAAAATCTCCATGGGAGTTATTATTTCATACATTACCAGATTATACTAGGCTAAAGGTTTTTGGGTGTAGTTGTTACCCATGGTTAAAATCTTATGTCACATCTAAACTTGATGGTAAAAGCAAGCAGTGTGTTTTCCTTGGGTATAGTTTACAACACAAGGGTTATAGGTGCTTAGATATGACAACTGACAGAGTCTATATCTCTTGGCATGTTTTATTTGATAAGAAGTCTTTTCCTTTTACTGTCAAGTCAGCTACATCTTCTGATTCTATCCCTACTGTCTCTCTTGTTATTGACTTGCAATTTCCTATTTCCACCTCATACTTTGTCTTACCAAGTTCTCACTCCATCAATCCTTTAAATGCTCCTACCTGTAGTATATTTATATCACCACCCAATTTTAGTCCTTTACAATCTCCCTCATTTTCTCCACCTTTACCAGTTAAAACATTCATCATATGGTTACTAGATCAAAAAATGGCATTTTTAAGCCCAAAGCTGATACTGCTACCAAACACCCTTTATCAACCTCTCTTGATTATGTATCAAAAACATATAATCAGGCCTCTAAATTTGCTGAGTGGAGATCAGCTATGCAAGCTGAGTTTAATGCCCTCAAATCAACTGGAACATGGATTTTGGTTCATTTTTCATCATCTCAGAATGTTGTAGGTTGTAAATGGGTATTTAAAATCAAGAAAAAGCTTGATGGAACTATTGACAAGTATAAAGCTCGGCTTGTTGCCAAGGGCTTTCATAAAAAAAAGGGTCTGGACTATCAAGAAACTTTTAGTCTTGTGGCGAAGCCTGTCACTATCATGATTTTTTTTAACTTTTGCTATGCAATTCAATTGGTTTCTGCATCAACTCGATATTAGTAATGCATTCCTTCATGGTGACTTAAAAGAAGAAGTATTTATGCATCAACCACTTGGTTTCAGTAATCCAAACTTTCCAAATCATGTGTGTAAACTCAAAAAGTCCTTGTATGGCCTTAAACAGGCTCTAAGGGTATGGTTTGATAAATTGTTTCAAGCTCTCAAGTCTCTTGGTTTCACTCAATCATCATATGATGCATCCCTCTTTATTCTCAAGGTTCCAGTTCTTGTTATTGTCCTTGTATATGTAAATGACATATTAATTAGTGGTCCAGATTATCAGTATGTAATCTATTCATTTAGAAACTGAGTTCTTTGTTCCCTGTAAAGAACTTAGATCCCTTACATTATTTCTTAGGTCTTGAAGTTCAATGAACCAAATAGGGATTGTTTCTACATCAGGGCAAATATCTAAAGGACTTGTTACAAAAGACAAAAATAGAGGGTGCTAAGCCTTATTCTACACTTCTTAGAACTGCCAAACTGGATCACAGTGGTATACCCTTGGAAAACCCAACAGAGTATAGATCCATTGTGGGAGGCCTACAATATTTAACTTGGACTCGGCCTGATATCTCATTTGCAGTTAATCAAGTATGCCAATTTATGCATACTCCAACTGATTCACATATGCAGGCAACCAAGAGAATACTCAGATTTCTCAAAGGTACATCTTCATATGGTATCTGGTTTCATAAAGGTCCTATCATTGTATCAGCCTATTCTGATGCAGACTGGGCAGGCTGCACTTTTGATAGGAGATCCACGAGTGGATTTTGTGTATTTCTTAGCTCAAACTTAGTGAGCTAGAGTGCTAAAAAGTGATATGAACATATTTATGTGACTTTATTAGTTTCTTTCCTTGCATTTACTTAATTAGTTTCATCTTATTAGAATGTTTTAAGCTATTTTCGCGTGTTTGTAGGTTCTAAATAACAAAGTTAGCAAAGAAGTACATTTTGGTGCAATTTGGAGCTATTTTGGGGTGAAGTGGATTGCATGCATGGGGAGCATAAAAATGGATGGATGGTGGTGATTCATTCTCACCAACAAAATTGGATGGTGGTGATTCATTCTCACCAACAAAATGGATGGTAGTGATTCATTCTCACCAACAAAAATGGATGGTGGTGATTCATTCTCACCAACAAAATGGATGGTAGTGATTCATTCTCAAAGCCTATAAATAGGCTCCTCCATCAAGGCCAAAGACACCAATTCACACAACACTTCCATTCTACACTCCCTAAACTATCCTAGTCGCAACTCCCTTTTCTTTCTTCCAAAAATCTGGTTCTAACCTATCCTAGCCTTACCCCTACCTACCCATCCTAAACACCACCATACATCCCCTATCCATTCCTCCATACAACCAAACCTTCAACCCACAACCACTCATTGTGCTGTAGCAAAGGAAGGGAAGGAAAGTGCTTGGACGTGCTTGCCACTCAACGAGGATCGTTGGAGCGTTTAGGTGTTTTCTTTCTTTTATTTTCAATGTATAAATCTATTTACCTTTGTTTTACGATTATGAGGAACTAAACCCCCCTTTTGCTAGGGGGGATTCAAAGCCATGATTACATTTGCATTATGAATTAATTACTTTTGGTTGTGCTTTAATAATTTGTGATTTCAATTCGCTTAACTATTTGATTGATAACTTATTTGTGTATGTTAATTAAGAGTGCACACTTAGTTTTCATGCATAAGTTTGATGCTAGAATATAAGGGAATTTCACCTAATCGTTATGAACTTATATTCGTAAGTAGTGAAGGTTGCTATCCACAATCGTGTTAAGTGAATTCTTGGCAAGAGTATCATGCTTTTCATAGTTACGAATGCCTCGTCAATACTTATAGTTCTCATGAATCTTAATGATCTTTGATTGTATCTCTATTGTGCTTTTCACGTATGGAACTTTTGAAGAATGTTTTGAATTGTTATATGCGCTTTCCCATTCAATTCATTAACTTAAGGAGAACTTGAAGGTTAAAAAAGTGCTATCACGGTTAACCCGGAGTATTGAGTTTCATAAGTTATCGAAAGAACAACTAAAAATTGGTTTATGTACAAGTGTATCATGTGTGGAGGAGAACCCTCTAGCTAATCCATCATCCATTCAAACAACCATATTTTGTGCCTAAATCTGTCTAGTTTACAATTTGTTTATTTTCAAATTATTCTCATTTAAATCCAATTCCCCCTTTTACAATTTGTGTCCTTTGATTTGAATCTACTTTATTTGATTTCTTTTGAGTTCTTTGAGTTAATTTAGTTTAGAGTTGGTTCATTTTCATAATTTGAATCTTTTAAATTCAATTCACGTCCTAAAACAACCCTAGAATCTGTTTTAGTTTATTTGTTAGTTTTGGGCTATTTTGAGTTATTCTAGTTTATTTTGAATCATTTGAATCTAGTTAAGTGTTTTGATTTTAGATTTGTGTTTTTGAAGTTTTATTTAGTGTTTCTAAGTTCATTTTATAGATTAGCAATCCCTCCTAATCCCCGGTTTAGAATGATCCCTACTTGCATATATACTACAATTGTCAACAAGAGGGTTTAATTTGTGTGTTAGCTTATTTATCGCATCAAAAAGCAGCCTACAATAGCTCGATCTTCTACTGAGGCTGAATATCGATCCTTGGCTCACACTGCAGTCGAAGTTACATGGATCTGTAAAGTTTTCAGAGATTTTGGTTTCTCCTCCTCTGTTAAACCTACCATTTGGTGTGATAACATTTTTGCCATCTCTCTTACCTCAAATCCTGTTTTTCATGCCCGAACCAAACATGTGGAAATTAATTACCACTGTATAAGGGAGCTGGTTCTTGCAAATCTGGTTTAAGTTCAGTATGTTTACAGCCAGGATCAGATCGCTGATATTCATACTTTGTTTAAGAATTGGTTTCTCTTTCTTCAATCCAAGCTTTCTCTTAGAACTCCTAGTATTTCCAAGCTCAGCTTAAGGGAGTGTAAAGATAAAGATGCCAAGTCATGACAGTTCATTTAGTATAGGCAGCCAATTATTCTTGTTACAGCTATATAGTGTTGGTTAGATTGTTATGTTTGTTACAGGTTGTTAGAGAAAGTTTTGTACATAGCTTTAGCTATATATATGCCTAAAATGTAAGAGTAATTATTAAGAGAGTAAATGAGAAGGATTATTCAATAAAACCATTCTTCTGTTTTCCTTTGGTTTCTTTAGAGAGAATATAAACCTAATTTAATCACATTATTGGACATTGATTAATGTTATAATAAAGTGTTTCTGGGTCAACATGTTTGTAATAATAGTGCTTCGAACAAAAACAGTTCCAAACATGCAATGGTCAGTAATAATAAACCTAGAAATATATCAAAAACAAGAGAGAATATACATATGGAAATTCTGATTTCGGAGCGCGACCTAGTTGGATTGTGCTTTTGAAAGGGCTTGTCGTGGTTGTAGATCCAAAACATTTCAACTCCATCTATATTACTATAACGCTCATGAGGAGCCTTGTCATATGGTTTCTGTAATCTGCGATTTTGTGCAGTGAATTGCACAAGTGTGAACCCATAAGTTGGATCAGCAACACAGAAACGTTGGGCTTCAAAGGAGATCCAGATCTGTAGGAAAAACACAACTTTTCTGAAGTTCCAACTACTGCTGATGCTTTTATTTTGTATGATATAATCAATCGATGTGAGTTGTAAGATTTTTAGTGAAAATATGAGTCAAATGACAAACATCAATGTCCAAGAGTGGAGATCCCTTCACTCTAATTTTTATCGGATATAACCCTTGAGGATGTTAGCTTATACAAAATAAAATAACAAAAATTATTAAACTAAATGCAAGAGTTGTGCTAATACAAATGTCTAAGGAAGCTAACTCATCGGCAACCATATTTTCTTCACGATAGATATATCAGATAGAGAGTAATGATAATTAATCTATTAAATGCATGGGGGCAGCTACTAGGGATGGGCAAATACCCATTGGTTATGGGTAACCACGGTTACCCGCCCATTTAAATTAAACGGTTACGGTTATGGGTAGCCGTTTAGATAAATAAACGGTTATGGGTATAACCGTTTACCCGGGAAGTTTAAATGGGCGGTTATGGGTATTAACCGCGGTTATAAACGGGTAACCATTTACCCATTTATTTTATATATGTAAAATTAACACAAACCTATAACGGTATTAAATTGTAAATTTAAAACTTACAATTATAACCATAACATTTCAAAATCTATAGACTTCAAAGAGTTTAAATTTGCTCTTTCAATTTAAACCTTTCGACTTCCGAGGTGATATTGTCTAAAACTTACAGTTATGGTGGTGCTTTTTCTAATTAAGAAGAAATTTCATAGTCTTACAGTTATGGTGGTTATAAACTTACAGTTATGGGTATTAGTAACAGTTAGAAATATAGTCCGTAAACTATTATTTCAATTATTGAAATGGTATAAGGACTTCAAAAAATTAAAATACGAAAATGTATGATGAATGTATCTATAATGGTGTTTAATTGAAAAAACAATTATGACAATTTTTTTTTTAAATTTTCAAGTTGTTAAAAAACATGTAGACGGGTGAAAAAGGGAAAATGGTAAAAAAAAAAAAAAAAAAAAAGGATAAACGGGTTAAAAAGGGTAAATGGGTAAACGGGTATTAAACGGTTACAGTTAAATGGGTATGCGGTTATGGGTATGGTTAACCGTTTATAAACGGTTATGGTTATGGGTATAACCGTTTAGGCAATTACCCAACGGGTAAACGGCTATGCGAGTATGAGCATAAACGGTTATGGGTAAATAACCGCGGTTACCCGCCCGTCATAACCGTTGCCCATCCCTAACAGCTACCCACCCACCACCCCTCCAAAAAAAAAACTCCTTGCTTTTTGTGTTTATATAAATTACCTTCTCACGTTTTATAGTTTTTTTTACCCTCTTACCGTTCTAGTCATGTAACTTTTTTCATTAGCTAATAGTTTACAATTTTAGCTTTCTAAACATCAATTACCCAAAATCATGTAGTTGGACAATACGTTGACAACATTGTTTTGAAATTTCAATTTAGGGTAAATCTCAATTTACTACTCTCAAATTTTATGATTTTCAACATTTGGTATATGAAGTTTTTTTCGTCCCAGAGTCATACTTAAAGTGTTGATTTTGGGACAGTCTCATATATCCGTTAATTTGGATGTTAAATCAGCCGTTAACTGATGACGTGGTGCCCACGCAGACGATGACTGGGCACCATGTGTCAATCTGCGGCACATGTGAATATTAAAAAAAAATTTAAAAAAATTTCTAGGCTTCCCCCTTCTTCTTGACCCTCTCCCGACTTTTCCCTCCCTTCTTTTCTTTGCACGCCATGTCAAGATTCAGATCTCCAAAGCTGCCTTTCTCCTTGAGGTACTGGCAAAGCATGCTGCATGTCTGATTGAAGTTCGACGGCTTCTCCTCCGTCCTCATCCCTCTCTGGCCTGAAACATCCTCAGTCTCCGACGAACTCGACATTTCTCCACTGACCTAATACACAATCTAAACGTAACCCACAACTCAAAATCTAATCTTTTCCCACAAATGAAGTTCGAAATCAAAGAAACCAAACATAACCCACAATTCAAAAGGTACACAAATAGAATCAACACGTGGCAGGCGGCGGTCGAGCACGGACAAGATCTGGTCCGTGGTTCGTTCTTGGGAGAGGGAGACAGACTCTGTGTGGATCTGAGTTGGATCTGCAAGTCGGGGGAGTGTGGCGACGATTCGAGAGAGTGTGGTGTAGTCTAACAAAACGACGACGTAGTGCACGGGGCTGTGGGAGTAGTCGTCAGGCTTGAGTGGCGGAAACGACATCATCGAGCTTGCCAACGATTTGGCCATGGTTTACCTGCGTAGGGGGCGTTGGCCATGGTTTACCTGCAGAGGAGATGAGGGAGGAAGGATGGGTGAAGGTTGCAGAGGAGAGAATGGAGGGAAATGGTTGAGGGAGGTAGAAGATGAGGGTATGGAAATGGGTGGGGGACATGAGGAAGACGAAGGTTTCTGCGCTTATTTATTTATTTATTAATTATTTTAATATTTTTGAATTTTTAATATTCACGTGGGACTTTTATTGACACGCGGTGCCCATTCATTGTCCACATGGGCGCCACGTCATCAGTTAACGAGAAACTTAACAACCAGACTAATAGATGTATAAGACTGTCCCAAAATTAACACTTTAGGTATGACTCTGGGACAAAAAAAACTTCATGTACTAAATGTTGAAAACTACGAAACTTGAGAGTAGTAAACTGAAATTTACTTTTCAATTTAATTTCATCATTCAAAGTTGCCCCCACTTAAAAATATTCCCGACTCCGTCCATGATTAAATACCATATATATTGGACAATTGATTAAATATTCCAAATTTCCAAGGCACATTGAACGCTTTTTAAGAACTTGTATCAAAATTTTAGGGTTCATTTGATATTCTACTTAAGAATTGGACTAAAGAAATTCTTTTTTTTCTTAAAAACAAGATTTTAGCCACTTAGTACTACAGTCTAGTGGTATTCATTTTCACTTGTAAGTGAGAGATCTTATGTTCGATTATTGTTGAAAGTGACATTATGAATTAAATTGGATTGTTTCGGTGGAGGATGACGACGACATTAATGGGAGGGAGAGACGAAGAAAAGGCCACTGAGGGAGGGTCCGATGGGTCGTTGGCTTTTCATTAAAATTGACTTTTGTGTAACTTCGGCTTTTTGGTAGGCGCATACATGGGCCTATAGTTTTACATGCAAAATTGATATAAAGTAATTGAGGAATCGTTTGATAATAATTTCATTTTTAGTTGTTAAGTTATGTTAAAATTAAATATTATAATGTTTGAATGAAAATTTCATAGTTAAATTTCGTAAGGTTCTATAGTTTTACATGTAAAACTGATGTTGGTTATGCAAATGAAATGTTGTTGAAAGCAAACGGTCATATGCTTCTAATTTGATTAAGAGTTACAAATTTAGGAGGCATAACCATCACAAACTGTTGTCTTAAAGAGTCACTTCTTAGGAGTGTAAGGCCATCTTTAACCGAAAAGTCTAGATGGCCGAAAATTACCCCAAAACTGTCTTCAATCGAGAGTTAAGCCAGAGGGCTCGTGGGCCCCATGAAATCTAAAAGGGCCAGAGGGCTGGCCTATTCCAGCCAGGCAGTCCCAGGCTGGCCAAAATTCTTGATTAATGTTGTTGGATATAACTGATAGGAATAATAACAATAGTGTCGGTTATAACCGACACGAATAGTAGGCAATTTTTTTAATACAATGGCTATCTGACTGCAGCTAGCCGTTGTATTCCATTTTATTTATTTATGAATTTAAACTTTTTTTTCCTATAAATATCTAAGCTATTTCTACACCATTTCTCACATAATTTTCACCATTCCATACTATCTCACTTCATTCTATTTAAATTCTTCACATTATATTTTCTTACCTCTTCCAATAATATTTCCTTCAATTTTTTGACAAATTTTCAAATGGCCTCATATGCAATGCAAGGTAGGGCTTGGACCAGAAAAGAAGATGAAGCTTTTTACAGGGCTTATAGATGGGTCTCAGAAAGTAGTGTGAGTGGGATTTCTCAAACAAGTGAAGGTGTTTGGACTCGTGTGTCCAAAAAATACTTAGAGTTCTACGAAGGCACCATTCCACCGAATACTCGAAACCACGATAGTTGTTCTTTAAGATGAAAGAAACATCTTCATCCAAGTTTGAATAAATGGCATCAAGCACTGTTAGTAGCCGCAAGTAGACATGAAAGCGGAGCCAATTATTACGACGAAGTTAGTGTTTTCACAGTTTATTTTAAATGTTTAATTATATTACATTTAATTTCATAAATTAATTTCCTTTAACTTTTGTAATTATATTTAATTATATTACATTTAATTTCATAAATTAATTTCCTTTAATTTTTGTAATTATATTTTCTAGGTAAGCCAAGCAAAGGAATTGTATATGGAGAGCAGCTCAAAACCTTTTCAGTTTCATAGTTGTTGGAAAATTTGTAAAGGGTGGGTGTTATTTGAAGATCCACCTCAACATAGAGTAGGTCCTATGCCGATGTTTGGAACTACATCCCCAGCTGTAGATATGGATGAAGATGGATCTCCTACCATTCAACAAACAAGGGTAGAAAATCTATCTCCGGGAGAAGGTTCCTTACCTAGGGCTATAGGACGAAACAAGGCCCAAAGATTGAAGGAAAAATGTAAGGCAAATGATGATTATGCCGCTCGATAGGAAGTGGCGGCCTCATTGCAATTACTAGCGAAGCAAAAGGCCATTGTCGCAGAAGAAAGGAACCGTAGGCATGATGAACGGGCCAAACAAATACAAGAAGAGATGGATGATAAGAATATGAAAAAGAACACTTCAAATTACACTCCAATGAGTAAGGCCTATTTTGATAGAAAAAAAAAAGAAGATATTATGACCCCAACAGTAGTTGTTTACCTCTAACTATACCCTGCAATGACGGATGATGAAGATGATGTTGATTATGGATATTAAATTTAAGTTTTTGTAGTTTTTAAATTTAAGTTAATGTTGTTTTTAAATATAAGTTGTAGTTTTTAAATATAAGTTGTAGTTTTTAAATTTAAGTTGTTGTTTTTAAATTTAAGTTATTGTAGTTTTTAAATAATAAATTATGTTTGGCCTTATGTGTGACAGCCCGTCCCTATGCATAAGGTATTTTACAATGTGAATTGACGAAATTACCCCTTCGGGGTTGTGTACGTGTATATGTGTGTGTGATAGACCAATTATTTATTGTCCTCAATTATTGGGACCAATTAAAACCATTTAGGTTCCTTGGATCTGATTGGGGATTCTGGACCACACACATGCACCTACATTTTCTCTCTCTCTGTCTCACCCTCAAACTCATTCTCTCTCTCTCTCTCTTCATTTTTGGTACGGACGCACCCAAAACCCATTGAAACTTTGCAGATCGAAGGATCCAAGGTTACCATTGGATTGCTTGGGACCTCACGAGTTCATCGACATCAGTTTTAGGTAAGGATTGATTCGTTTTCACATCGAACTATTAACCTCCGACTTTGGTACTATTCATCAACTTTCATGTGTGACGTTTTCATTGAATTCTAAGCTCACAGGGAGCTTTGTTAGGTCCTCTAGAAGCTCGGAGAAGTTCGTTGGACAAATTTGGACGTTGGGAAGCCCTAAATCGGAGTTTGGCCGATTTTCCTCGAAATTTCACGGCAAGATCCCGTGAGTTTTAGGTCCTAAAATAGGTATAACGTCGTTCTACTCATCTCAAGCTTTCCATTGGTACAAATTTCATAGAAAATGGTGAAGAAATGAATGAGATATAGCGATTGGAAAATTTCTCAGTTTTCCGGCGACGGCGACGGCCGTCAGAGCTGAAGGTAGAAGATGAGAGAATATTCCGTTAAGTCTAACGGAATATTCTAACAGTCTGTGCACTCGCCGTGGGGGCGCGTAGGTCCGTGCACTCGCCGGCGCGTGGAGGCTGGAAAAATTATTTTAAAAATTTCTGGGTGTTCGTGATGTCGAGTAGGTCATGTTGGTATATTCAAATGTCAAAATTGATCAACGTATGAGAAGTTATTTCTAAATTTCCGTTTATGTACGTTAAATAACGTTTCTTCAGTTACTTCTCATATAGGCGAGGCCTATCCCGAAGACGAGCGTAGCCAGGCTAGACGTGGGGGCTACGACCCGGCTATTTATCAGTGAGTGGGTAGTTTATTTTCCGTACATACCTATATATATTGCTATTTTCCCAGAAAATGAATTTAAACGATGAAATGATTTGAGATGCCAAGCAAGTATCTATTTATTTTAATTATGCATTAGTACTTGCATATAATTGTGATGGTGCTGCGGATGCACAGGTAAGTATCAGGTAAGATTATATACTGGTTATGATGAGAATGAAATGATGTGATGTGATACGAATGAATGAAATGATGTGATTTGAGCTCATACACCTGCACATTTATAGTAATGCTCCCGCCCAGAGTTAGGGGCACAGTCTTTCACTGTTGTTCACCTCCCGCACCGCATGCTCACCTTGGATCCAAGTAGGTGCACAGTCATGTCGTATAGACCACTATAGGTGGTTCGACTCGTAGGTAACACGCGAATCATTCGCACTGTCTTCACGTGATTGTAGCACTAGAGCATATTATGTTATATATAGAGATGAGTTGTAGACCACTAGAGGTGGTATTGATTTATGTGCAGGATATATATATATATATATATATATATATATATATATATATATATATATATATATATATATATATATAGCCGAGGGCTGAGTTGATATGATGAGATGATTATGAGCTATATATATGCAGCCGAGGGCTGAGATGATTATCAGATATTATTCACATCACATATTTACGATATGAGCATACAGTTGAGATATTAGTTATGATACTTTTGCATGGCATACATACTGATATTTCCAGCATGATTTTGAGATATATATGTATATGAGTATATTTTATTTCTAGGAAATTATACAGGTTTTACGGAGAGGGGTTACAGTGGTTTGAGAAAAGAATGGTTTTGAAAAAGATTTGTTTTACTGACCCACTCAACTTTGTTTTTCGCCCCTCCAGGTATTAAGTAGTATTCGTTGGTGGCATACGAGGATCTCCCGGACGTTCTGACAGAATTCTCTTATGTAAGATCACCTGCGGGTGTTATTTCTATTTAGTACTTTCTGCTTGACTGCACGTAGACCATTTATGCTCTGGTTTGTAAAAGCACCTTAACTCTGGCACTAGCACTCTCTTTTATTGGATTGCTAGTGGCTTGGTTTTAGTTGGTTCGTATCTTTCTAATCAATCTTGCTTCCACACTGTGCACATGGTTACGTCACGCTCACGTGACGGCCAGCACGCCCCACTTTCGGGTCGGGGTGTGTCATTATGACTCTTTGGCCCTCGGTTGGAGATGATTTTTTGTGATAGGGCTAAAATGAGCCCTATGGCCCTTGGTTAGAGATGGAGGCAAATATGGCCATGTATTGTTCATTAAAATATTAACATCTTGGAGGGCTATAGGGCTAAAACGAGCCATCTAGCCAGCTCTCAATTAGAGATGGCCTAAACATATAAATAGTTCACTAGAATATGAAGATTACAGTTGTATTCTAGATATGGCTGCCTACCAATTTGCAAGTACAAGAGTGTGAGCAAAATTCTGGAACATTACATTCATGCAAGTCTCACTAGCCAAGTTTGTCAATTCCTACAACTTTACTCAATATTTTTGTTGTTGATGTTCTATACATTTGTCGTTATAAAATATTTTTCTTATTTTCATATTTAATTTTTTGATATAAATTATCTATTTCAAATTTGTTATAACGAACACAAGTGTTGTTATTGTTGTTCTTCTTCAATTTATATGTTTTTCATGTGTTATAATATCGCTTCAACAATCTAAAGACAAAAAATTTAGACAATCAGAAAGTATAATTGTAATGTTGATCCTAACCCCTTTCTTAATGAAGAAGCAAATGCGCATGGAATTGATAAGTGAGGCATTAATCCTTCCCATCTTTATGCAAATTGTTGAATTTGAGTGTTGAGGTGGATGATGCGTTGTGTGGTGGTGCATATTTAGCATACAATACAAAACAATCCAAGTTATGGAATCTCGTGCCATCTTTTTGTTACAATTTTTTACTAAGAAACAGAATCAATAAAAAAGGTACGAAGCCCTTATATTGTACGAGAAATAGACAAGGGCTTAGTGTTATACAGATACGTGTGCAATTTTCCAAGGCATTTATCTTCCATGGATGCGTCTCGTGGTCTCAGATTTGTTTTAGTGTACCGTTCACTTTTGAAAGTTAAAAATACATTGCCGCCTCATTCAGTTTCGGAATTGCATGGTGAGCAAATTAGTCTTTCACAACAGCAAATCCACCCCTCCCAATTGTAAGGGAAATTGGGTGACTCAATCCACCAAAACCAACAAAATGAGCTCCACACGTGTCCAAACAAGTCATACTACAATAAAAAGGAGGCCTGACTGCTCATTTGGGCCAAAATTGTCCAACCCAGCACTTGAAGGAGTGTGATGTTAAGGTGATGTCATAGTGAAGTCACTCGCATTATTATTACTTTTTTGCGCCAGGTGCGTGAGTGCAAGTGGATCGACCAACCTTGCAGCGTTGGGGCCCACACTGCAAGAGCACTTACCCCTCAGCCGTTCAATTTGCATAGGAGTTCTATCCAACGATCCAAATTTTTTTAACAAAAAAATTTAAAAATATGGAAATACTTATTAGCTGTTGTGGCCTACGTGGCACAATATAGGCTATTGGATTACAAAAAATATAGGGTAAATTACACCATACCCCCTCAGGTTTGAGTTTTATTACAATCACATACAACATCTTTAAAACATTTCATTTTCATACCTCAAATACTATTTTATTTCAATTTCATACAGCCGTTACATTTTCCATCCATTGATCCGTTAAGTGCTGATGTGATTGCCAACATGGCTAAAAAAATAATTTTTTTATTTTTTTTAAAAAACCTGAATTTTTACACCAAAAAAAAAACTAAATTATTTTTTCTTTCTTCTTTTTTTTCTTCTTCTTCTTGCAGTCGCTAGGGGGGTTCAAAATTTTTTTTTCTTTCTTCTTCTTCTTCTTTTTGCAGTTGCTAGGGGGTGGGTTCAAATTTTTTATATTTTTCTTTCTTCTTCTTCTTGTTGCAGTCGCTGGGGGAGGGGGTTCAAAATTTGTTTCTTTCTTCTTCTTGCAGATGTGGTCGCTGGGGGGGGATTCAATTTTTTTTCTTTCTTCTTCTTCTTCTTCTTGCAATCGCTGGGGGGTGGGGGGGTTCAAAATTTTTTTCTTTCTTTCTTCTTCCTTCTTCTAGATATGGTCACTGGGCTTTTTCTTTTTTGGTTAAAAATTCAGGTTTTTTTTTATAAATAATAATTTGTTTCCACGTGGCACACAGTTGGCAGTCACGTCAGCACTTAACAGATCAATGGATGAAAAATGTAACGGATGTATGAAATTGAAATAAAATAGTACTTGAGGTATGAAAGTGAAATGTTTTAAAGATGTTGTATGTGGTTGTAATAGACCTCAAATCTGAGGGGGTATGGTGTAATTTACCCAAAAATATATAATCCAATGCTTCATATTCGTTAGTTAATGTTGTGGACTATTTTATCTGACAAAAATGAGAGAGGGAAGCCGGCGGTAGAGGAGGAAGAAAGAGAGAATTGTAGGAGAATTGTGTTGTGTATCCCTCCTACTTTGCACCTCTATTTATAATAATAATAATAAGGTAAAGGTATTCATTGCTCTCCAAGAAATAAGAGATACAATATGATAAGAATAAACCCTAATCAAATCTAATCTAGGATTTACACAATCACACTTAAACTAGAATTGTTTACAACACTCCCCCTTGAGTGTGTAAATACTCAAGGTAGATTTAGCACCATGCAGAAGTTGATGAAGTCGACTTGTCAGTGCTGATTCCAAGGAACAACGTTTATTCTCAATAAGGTAGGAATTTGCATAAGTAAGTAAGTCTCACTAAAAACCCTAAAGCTATGGCAAAAACCCAAGTAGGGACAAATCCATAGTCTAAGGAAAAATGCGTGAGAAATGCAAAGTCAAAAGAAACGTCTACAGGATGTCATCAGGGATATGACCAGCCCAAGGTGGGTGCCTCATTAAAACCTAGTTAGGTAGCAAAAACCCAGTGGGAAAAGTGCTCCTAATCGTAGGGAAAAAGAGTACATTAAGATTAAGCAAGTATCTACAGGATACTCCCCCTAAGTTTGACATAATTCCAAAGAGAAATAGCAAAGTTACAACTCAGAAAGTTTACGCATACCAATTCCACGAACAAGCTTCTGAAACGTCGCCTTCGGCAGTGATTTGGTGAAGAGGCCGGCCAGATTGTCTTGTGAACGGATTTACGTGACTTCAATATTCTGATGCTCTTGTTGTTGATGTGAAAAGAAAAACTTCGGCGCAATGTGCTTGGTGTTGTCTCCTTTAATGTAACCCTTCTTGAGTTGTTCGATGTAAAGTGCGTTGTCCTCAAAGATCGTCGTTGGGACATCAACGACGGGATGAAGATCGCAACAGCTTCGAATATGGCCCACTACAGCTCTCAACCAAAAGCATTCCCGAGTTGCTTCATGTAAGGCGAGAATTTCAGCATGGTTAGACGAAGTGGCAACTAAGGTCTGTTTTGTTGACCTCCAAGATATTGCAGTGCCTCCAACAGTAAAGACATAACCCGTTTGAGAACGCGCCTTTTGTGGATCAGACAAGTATCCAGCGTCGGCATAACCAACAAGGCAAGAATCTACTCGAGGAGCATAAGGTGTAGCATCATTCGAGGATTCGTAGGGATAGAACAAGCCCAGATCCGTAGTACCCTTAAGGTAGCGGAAGATGTCTTTCACGCCAGTCCAGTGTCTGCGTGTAAGTGCATTACTGTATCTTGCCAAAAGATTAACAGCGAAGGAGATGTCGGGTCTAGTGCATTGAGCTAAGTACAATAAAATGCCTATTGCACTTAGATAAGGAACTTCAGGCTCCAAAATCTCTTCATCATCCTCATTTGGATGGAAGGGATCTCGTTTTGCATCTAGCGTACGAACGACCATAGGAGTACTCGAAGACTTCGCTTTATCCTCATTAAAGTGGCGCAACACCTTCTGGGTGTACTTCGATTAATGTACTAGGATTCCATCCGAACAATGCTCTATCTCTAGACCGAGACAGTATCGAGTCTTACCTAGATCTTTCATCTCAAATTCTGACTTCGGGTGCGAAGCAGTTCTCGCGAGCTCTTCAGGAGTTCCAATGAGATTCATGTTATCGACATATACTGCAATAATCGCAAATCTGAAATGTGACTTCTTAATGAACACACAAGGGCATAATTCGTTGTTCACATATCCCTGACTAGTCAAATACTCACTCAGACGGTTATACCACATTCTTCCGGATTGCTTCAAACCGTAGAGTGAACGCCTCAGCCGAATTGAGAGCGTGTTTCGGGGTTTGGAAATATTTAAACCAGTCAATGTAAGTCCTTCAAAAACTTTCATATAAATTTCCGTATCAAGATCCCCATAGAGATACGCGGTTACTACGTCCATCAGCTGCATATTCAGTTTTTCAGAAACTACCAACTGATAAGGTAGCGAAAAGTAATCACATCCATATCGAGTGAATAAGTTTCGTCATAGTCAATCTCGGGGCATTGTGAGAAGCCTTGCGCAACAAGACGAGCTTTGTAACGCACAATTTTGTTCTTCTCATTACGCTTCTGAATGAAAACCCACTTGTAGCCAATGGGCTTCACATGTGGATGAGTAGGAACTACAGGTCCAAACACCTTACGTTTCGCAAGCGAATCGAGTTCGACTTGGATTACTTGTTTCTAGTTTGACCAATCAGCTCTACGTCGACATTCATCAACAGAACACGGTTCAATGTCATCGCTTAACATGATCTCAGTAGCTACTGCAAAAGCTAATGCATCGTCGACAATCATCTCATTTCTACACCACACATCATCTAAGCTAGCATAATAGACCGAAATCTCACGATTCTCGGGATGAGGATTCGTCACTTCAAGGACGCTTCCGTAATCTATAATTTCTTCATGAGTTGGGTAGAATGAGTAAGCAATAGTCGGATTCACGGTAGGTTCTTCAGGACCTTGTGCCGTGGATTTCCTCTTCCGGATGTGTGAATCATTTGAACCAAGGGGTCTGCCACGCTTTTGTGTAGGGGCAGATGATTGACTAGCCGTTAATGTATGTGGATCACCAGAATTGGCGTCCCGGGCTTCCAGGAGGGCAGTCCTTCGTACATTTGGTACATCTATCTTTGTAGGCGTATTCGCAGCTGGAATGTGTGATCTTGTCACGCACGCTAGATCGGTGAAAACACTTGGCATGCTCTGAGCTATGCTCTGAAGATCTAATATGCGCTGCACTTCAGTTTCAGACTGAGCAGTGCGGGGATTTAAGTGAGACAAAGTGGGAGTCGTCCATGATAATTCGCGTCGTTCTTCAGGAACGTTGACGTTCTTATCTCCCCCTAACGACGGGAAGACTGTATCGTAGAAGTGACAATCAGTAAAACAAGCGGTAAACAGATCGTCTGTCAAAGGTTCTAAGTAACGAATAATCAAAGAAGAATCATATCCAACATAGATTCCCATCCTTCGCTGAGGCCTCATTTTTGTACGTAAGGGCGGCAAGATCGGCACATATACCGCACAACCAAAAACGCGCAGATGCGATATGTCGGGTTCGTATCCGGTAACCAACTGAAGGGCACTAAAGGGTTGTGTCATAACAGGCCTCAGGCAGACCAACTTTGCTGCGTGCAATATTGCATGGCCCCAAGCAGTGATCGGGAGCTTGGTACGTATGACCAACGATCGAGCAATCATTTGTAAGCGCTTAATAAAAGCCTCTGCCAGACCGTTCGGGGTGTGAACATGGGGTACTGGATGTTCAACTTCAACCCCAACCGGCATGCAATAGTCATCAAAAGTTTTAGATGTGAATTCTCTAGCATTATCCAATCGAATAAATTTGATTGGATAATCAGGGTGGTGAGCCCTGAGCTTGATAACCTAAGCCAACAGTTTGGAGAATGCAGCGTTCCTTGTGGACAACAAGCACACGTGTGACCAACGTGTGGAAGCGTCAACCAAAACCATAAAATATCTAAATGGTCCGCAGGGAGGTTGAATCGGTCCACAAATGTCCCCCTGAATCCGTTATAGAAAAATGGGAGGATTCGAGCGAATATTGTCATAAGAAGGCTTAGTAATAAGCTTTCCCATAGAACATGTTTGACATGCGATTCCTTGGATCGAACCTAAACTTCGGGTTAGTGGATGCCCGTGTGATGATTTGAGGATACGGCGCATCGCTATTCATCCAGGATGTCCCAAACGATCATGCCAAAGTGTAATTTCGTGCGCGGTCCCAGTAGTAAGGTCGGCCACATAGTGGCATTCTATGGGGCGTATGGTTGTTGTATACAGACCACTCGGGATACGCTTTATCTTCTCTAGAATACGCTTCTGGCCATATTCGTAGGAAGTTATACACAGAAATTCAACTCCGTTTTCTATGTGGGCTTTAGCGTGGTAATTATTATCTCTAATGTCCTTGAAACTTAGTAACGTTCTTCCGGAACGTGGAGAATAGAGTGCCTCGGCAATGGTCAATATTGTACCATTGGACAACATTATACGTGCCTTACCGTATCCTTCTATCAGGTTGGATGATAGGAGCATATTTATGCGACTTAGTTAGCTTGTTTCCTTGCGTTTGGATTGTTAGTTCTTAGTTATTTTAGTATTTTAAGTTACTTTCGTGTGTTTGTAGGTCCTAATAACAAAGTTGGCAAAGAAGTGCATTTTGGTGCAATTTGGAGCAGTTTTGGGGTGGAATGGATTGCATGCATGTGGAGCATAAAGGATTGGTGCTTGAAAGGGCTTCAAACATATGCTAAAATCTGGACACAATGAAGAAGGCACCTTGCAAAGACCAAGCATGTGTGTTGCTAGCTGTTTTAATCATGAAAACACAAGTGCTAGCTAATTCACCACTAGGGGCCCACGGCATGGACCAAAGAATGCATGTTGCAAGCTATTTCATCATGATTTCTGCAAAGGAGCATGTGTGCTAGCTATTTCATCATGAAGAGGAGCCTATTTCTGAAAATGAGCATGTGTGCTAGTTGTTTCATCATGAAGATGAGCCTATTTCTGAAAAGGAGCATGTGTGCTAGCTGTTTTGAATGATTTAATCTTTGCTTTGTGTTGTTTATTAAAACCACTTGTGTGGTTCTTTACTTTCAGCACCTATAAATAAGCCTTCTTGTAAGGCTTAGAAAGAGACCATTTTTCCATACAACACACTTAGAAGGAGATGAGAGTTCTTGGACGTGCTTGCTGTTCAACTTGGATCGTTGGAGCGTTTAGGTGTTTTCTTTCTTTTGTTTTCAATGTATAAATCTATTTACCTTTGTTTTACGTTTATGAGGAACTAAACCCCCCTTTGCTAGGTGGGGACTCAAAGCCATGATTACACTTGCATTATGAATTAATTACTTTTGGTTGTGATTTCATAATTTGTGATTTCAATTCGCTTAACTGTTTGATTGATAACTTATTTATGTATGTTGATTAAGAGTGCACGCTTAGTTTTCATGCATAAGTTTGATGCTAGAATATAAGAGAATTTCACCTAATCGTTATGAACTTATATTCATGAGTAGTGAAGGTTGCTATCCACAATCGTGTTAAGTGAATTCTTGGCAAGAGTATCATGCTTTTCATAGTTACGAATGCCTCGTCAATACTTATAGTTCTCATGAATCTTAATGATCTTTGATTGTATCTCTATTGTGCTTTTCACGTAGGGAACTTTTGAAGAATGTTTTGAATTGTTATATGCGCTTTCCCATTCAATTCATTAACTTAAGGAGAACTTGAAGGTTAAAAATGTGCTATCACGGTAACCTGGGGTATTGAGTTTCACAATTTATCGAAAGAACAACTGAAAATTGGTTTATGTGCAAGTGTGTCATGTGTGGAGAAGAACCCTCTAGCTAATCCATCATCCATCTAATTCATCCAAATTCGTGCTATAATCTGTCCTAGGTTCCAATTTACTTGTTTTTGTTTCAAATTCGTCAAAACCCAATTCCCCTTTTAGAACTTGTGTCTTTTGATTTGAATATGTCCAATTTGGTTTCTTTTGAGTCTTTTGAGTTAATTTAGGTTAGAATAGATTTGTTTTCATAGTTTGAGTTTTTATATTTCAATTTTCGTCCAAAATCATCCTTAGAATCTGTTTTGAGTGAATTTGATTGTTTTGAGGTGTTTTGAGTCATTCTAGTTAATGTTGAGTTGTTTGAGTTTAGTTAAGTGTCTTTTGCCTAGTTTTGTGTTTTTGAGTCTTATTTAGTGTTTTTAAATCAGTTTAGAGTAGATTAGCAATCCTTCCTAATCCCCGGCCTAGAACAATCCCTACTTACATCTATACAATCCCTACTTACATCTATACTACAATTGTCAAAAAGAGGGTTTAATTTGTGTGTTGTTTACAACGCATCATTGGATGGGCCTGAGAGGATTGTCAGAGGTGCATTCTTAGGTATGAAGTTAGTGAAATAGATGCGTTCATGCAAAACAGTGTGCGTGGTTGCACTATCTGCCAGACAACTAACTTTCCCACTAGTCATACCTAGAATGAAAAAATTAATTTGAATCGGTCACATGCATAAAAGTTTATAAAACAATTATCAATTCAAAATAATTTCATTTATTCAAGGATTAAAACTTAATATCCAAAAACAAATCACCAACTAATAATCCAAAACATAAAGGAAAATTGTTCAAAAATCAACCAAAAACAAGGGGGTTCGGCCACTAGGTGGAATTCAGCCCCATTTGTCTTATTTCAACTAAAAATAAGTCTATGTCTAAGATTCTAATCTTCCATAGGGGTGGTATCCTCCTGAAAGTCAGAAATCTTCATCTTTATAGTCTCCGGTTCGTCCACTTGCATGAAGTTTGATTCAAACTTCTTACGACGAGAATGATATTCATCTACAACCTTCTTGGGAGCGCGGCAAACACGGGACCAATGGTCCTTTGAACCACAGCAATAACACATATCGTCATCCATGGTTTTAGGTGCTTTGCCCTTATTCTTGAAGTTCTGGGCCTTGGGAGCGAGGTTTGGGCACTGCTGGGCTTTGTTTCCTCCCTTGGGTGGGCCTTGGCTTTGTTGACCTTGGTTGGATGGCTTCTGGCCGCCCCTACCACGCCTCTTTTGTCGTCTTAGGTGCTGATTAGTGCTATAATGTGCTTCAGGCACAGTAGTAGCCTCAATAGGTCTAGCTTGATGATTCTTCATCAACAGCTGGTTCTGCTTTTCAGCGAGAAGTATAACAGAGATCAAATCCGAGAACTTGGTGAACTTCTGAGTTCTATATTGTTGCTGCAGGACAATATTAGAAGCAGAGAAGGTCGAATAGGTCTTCTCCAGGAGATCCTCTTCGATCAAAATTTCATTGCAAAACTTGAGAAGTGATCGGATTCGACAAACTTCAGAATTATTCATTCACAAACTTAAAGTCTTGGAAACGCAAATGCTGCCAGTCGTGTCTTTCTTCAAGCAAGAATATGTCCTTTTGGTGATCAAAACGATCAGCCAAAGCGACCCATAATGCACGTTGATCCTTCTCAGTACTCAGTTTGCAGAGCGTCATGGATGTGTCTTCGAATGAAGATCATAGTAGTGGCTTTTTCAGCTTCGCCAACAGGCTCATCTATTGCTTCTTCAATGGCAGGACGCAAGTTCTTTGCAGTGAGGTGGAGCTTTACATCTTAAACCCACTTGAGGTAGTTCCTTCCAGAAACCTCTAAAGCGGTAAAGTCGAGTTTGTTCAAATTCGACATGTTCCTATCACAAAATAGATGGACAAGATGTGGTGAGTGTAATGGAGAAAAATCAATCCATTCACATAGGAGTAGAACATATAAGTTCTAATAGACATGTATTGGTTTAATTTTGCATGAAAAACTTCGGGTTTTCATGGGTGATGTTTTTAAATGAAAACTTCAGGTTTTCAAACAAGGCATGTTTATAAGAAACTTCAGGTTTCAAATTAATTATGAAGTTCAAGTTCATATATTCCTGCAGGCAAACACAAATATATATATATATATATATATATATATATATATATATATATATATATATATATATATATATATATGCAAACAAGTATGCAACAAGTATATGCAAAAATATAACTTTTAGGTTTACAATTAGAATTGAATTTTTATTTATTTAATTATTTGGTCTTCGGGCCAAATTTAAAGTGTGGGTAAAAAAAATATAAAACCCATTGGGCCTAAAAATAATAGGAGAAGAAAATTTCGGGGCCCAAATAAAAAAAATGAAGCCACGGGGTGGCTGGAAGAAAAAAAAATGTCGTGTGTCCCAGGCCTAAAAAAATGGCTAGGGGTATGGGCTACATTATGCAGCCAAAAAAAAAAATTCATGGGCACGGGCTGCTTCAAGCAGGCCCCCAAAAAAAATCTGTTTTTTTTTCCGGTTTGGACCGCTGCAGGCGAGCCAAGAAAAGCAAAAAAAAAAAAAATTCCACACTTACGGGCTGCATCAAGCAGGCCCCAAAAAAATTTGTGTTTTTTTTCGGGCTGGGCCGCTGGAGGCGAGCCCAGAAAATAAAAAAAATGTTTGGTTCTTTTTCTTTTCGCACGGGCCTAGGAGCGGAGCCCACTAGGACTCGGGTTGATATCCAACGCCATAAAAAAAAAAATTTGCTTGCGACTTGTACATATGCACGGGTTCAAAACGAATCCAATTTTTTTTTCAAATATAATTATATGCATATGCATATTCAATTCAACATATATTTCAATGAATCACATATGTAAATCGATGCAGATGTAAAAATAATAATTTCAATGCATGTACATATGTAAGATTTAATTCATAACCAATATCAAATTCACATAATTTCAACAATTATGGTTATGAGGCATACACAATTTATGTAGAATCTAAAATACGTTAAACATAAAGTTGGGTCATGCATCATGGTGAATGTTCATGCTATCAGGGCTACAAAATATCGAGTTAAAAGTCGTTGTTTTGAAAGAACCTGATTGCGTGATGATATGGATGAACTGGTTTGATGCAGAAAATTTCTCCAACGTCAGATTCCTAAGCGCAGCGGTAGGAGCGTGCTGATAACGTGTTGTGGACTATTTTATCTGACAAAAAGGAGAGAGGGAAGCCGGCGGTAGAGGAGGAAGAAAGAGAGAATTGTAGGGGAATTGTGTTGTGTATCCCTCCTACTTTGCACCTCTATTTATAATAATAATAAGGTAAAGGTATTCCTTGCTCTCCAAGGAATAAGAGATACAATAGGATAAGAATAAACCCTAATCAAATCTAATCTAGGATTTACACAATCACACTTAAACTAGAATTATTTACAACAGTTAAGAAGTAAATATTAAAAATAATAAAAAATTAGAAATTACTATCCAATAGACCGCACAATAATTGCCTTAGACCTACTCCAACCATTGGAGTAAAACTCAAAATTTAGGTTCTAAACTTACTCCAACTTGCACCAACCATTGAGGCAAATATGAGTTTTAATCCAAAACTCATTTTTGGGCAAATTTAGCCCAGGATTCCTCCCAGATTAGTGGGACTGGCCCACCATATATTTGTATTTTTTAAGTTTTATATTTATAAGTTCCATAGAATCCAATGGCTAATATCTAATATGATCAAATCCAATGGCAAAAAAAAAGATCTAAAGGTCCAAATTTAAATCCAATGGTTAAAGTAATTAAAAAAAATTATTTTATGTGTTTCATATTTTTTTCATAGCATTACACGAGTTTCATAGTGTCAATTTAGTAACTTTTCAATATTCATCGAAATCTAAATCTTTTTAGGTTAAAATGTTCATAAAATTAAATTAGAATAGTCTACATAAATTTTGTTCATAAAATTAAATTAGGATAGTCTACATAATTTTTATTTTAAAGTTACTTTAAGAAAAAAAATTATCCTAAATTCATTCTTTAATAATATCAGACTAAAAATTTAACCTAAAAGAGTTGGAGGAAAAAAATTATTTCTAGATTAAAACCTAAATTTTATGAGTTAAAAAATTTAGGTTTTAAGTCAAAGGTTGGAGATGGTATATAGCAGCCCGTCCCTCAAAGTTATGATTTTTATAAATTTAAAAAGTGAATTTACGAAAATGTCCTTTGAGGCAAGTGCGTTGACCTTTGTTGACCGCCTTGTAGTGACCCGTAAGGTTCGTTTTCTTGGTGTATCCTCATAGTACTCATCGCTACGAACGCGTGGGCGCAGACGGAACATAATTTGGAGTTATATCAAAGAAGGTATTAACATTTAAAGTTAAGGACAATTTGGTAAAGTTATTTATTTTAGAGGGCTCCAAATTTTGGAACAAAATCTGATGATGCCACGTATGTGGCTGGGATGAAAGAAAAGAAAAATGAAATAAAAGGTGGATGGCTGTGATGAAAAGGAAAGAAGGAGGGGAGGGAAATAAGTGACCAATTAGGAGAGAAGGAAATGAGGGAAAGGAGAGAAGAAGAATGGGGGGGACACGGGTCAACCCGTGCTACCGTCGGACCTGACCCTGATCTTCCATTTTTCGACGATTTTCCGCCATTTTTCCGATGAATTACATCAATCAAACCTTGGGAAATCACTTCATAACCTTCCCTCTACTTATTCCACCCCAAATTGGAGAGAATTTGGCCTTGGAATTGGGAGACCCGCACGGTAGGTGTTGTGGAACCTTGCTCGTAATCTACCATTTGTGAAATGTTTTTCCTCAATTATCATTATCAAATCACTCCCCTTGAACTCCTGAACAAAGCCCAATAAGTTTTAGGGGCGGCGAAACATCAAGGAGGAGGAATCGAAGCACACCCTTTATAGGGTTTCCGGCGGATTGTCATGAAATTGGAGCCTTTCTAGGCCAAATTGGCCTTGGCCGTAGGTATGAAAGTTGTTCTACTTATTGAGATCTTCAATTATGAAAATTTTGAGAATTTTCGGAGAAAGTTGAATTTTCCGGCGAGCCGGGGCGGCCGACTGCCACCCACGGTGGTGCGTGTGGCGGCGCGTGGCCAAAGGGATTCCAATGTTACTTTTAGGAATTATTAAATTCCTTGATTTCATTTTTGAGAATGGATTGATGTAAATTGATCGTTAGGACCTAAATTCACTATAATACGTTAATAGGTCAATGTATAAACCGACGATCCAACCGTTGAATCATCACCAAAAATTAATAACTTGTTATTCATAATATTTGAGGAGTATAGGAATTTACGGATCAAGAATCCGTCAGACGGATCTTTCCAAATTTGAATTGTAAGTTCGTAAATAAAATGTTAACAGCCACTTGATTTTGGCAATTGGCGGATATCCAACCGTTGGATTGTAATAAAACTTTAGGGTATTGTTCTAGGATCTTAATGTGGATTCTTGGAAGTTACGGATCAGAAATCTGATATGTAGATCTTCCGGATCGAACTACGTAGACACATGTTTTATGTAAATTATGTATTCTATCGATAAGAATTCTGAGATGGGATTTGATGATTGTTCTAGGCGCCGATCGTTAGTGACACCTCAATGTTTGTGCTAGGAAGTTGTAGCGCAGACTGTAGGTGAGTAGATCTTTTCCTTCTGATTATATATATATGTGTGTGTGTGATTGATAATTTCATAAATACTTTTGAATGGAATTAAGAAATTTATGTCGTGTATATATATATATATATGTGTGTGTGTGTGTGTGTATATATATATATATACATATATTATGAAATACCATGAGAAGGTTAAGTTTAGATTATATCACGGTATATTCATACGCTATTACATGTAAATAATTATTGTGAACTACGATTGGCTTGATCCCTGTTTAGGGTACGTAGGCAGTCTAACGAGACGTTAGATGGAGCCATGTGATAAGTGAGATTAAATAATAGAGGCAAAAGTTCTGTTTGGAAAATTGAGCAATATAAAGGAATCTGATGAAAAATATGAGATTTTTAACCTTATGATTTGGTGAGTTAGTATTGGTTATAAATTCTTGCGTGAGGAAATGTGAAATGTGGTTTTATGTTTTATAAATGTTAGACCATAATTGGTTTATATTTTAGTGCGTGATTAGTACAGCTTTGCACAGTGATGCGCAACGATACGGAGGCCAAGGTAAGATCATGTGAGTATATAATGTTGGTATGATTGAATGGTAATTAGTGATGAATGGATTTAAGTAGAATTCATTGTCCTGCACCCCCGTGTTAGTGCTCTGCGCGAGGCCAGGGCCAGCCTTCACTTGATCGTTCACCTCTCGCACCTTATGCTCACCTTGGATTCCAAGGAAGGTGCCAACCTGTCGTAGGTGGTTCTGACTCGTAGGTGACTTGTGATATGTCACACAGCCTTCACGTGATCGTAGCACTGAGCGTATTTATACACCTAGCCTGTCGTACAGATAGGTGGTTCCGACTCGTGTGTAGGACCTGATTGATATGATATGATGAATGAGATGTGGCTGAGTCGTATAGGTTACTATAGGTGACTTCGACTCATGTGCTAGCACTTGATTGATATGATATGATTGATGAGATATGTGCTAGCACATGATTGATATGATATGATGAATGAGATATGGGTGAGTCGTACAGGTCACTATAGGTGACTCCGACTCACGTGCTAGCACTTGATTGATATGATATAATTGATTAGATATGTGCAAGCACTTGATTGATATGATATGATTGATGAGTTATGTGCTAGCACTTGATTGATATGGTATGATGAATGAGATGTGGATGAGTCGTATAGGTCACTATAGGTGACTCCGACTGACATTCATTTTATATTGATTTATTTCATCTTGTTTATATGGTTGTTGCTGAGATACTCGACATGGTATACTTTGATTTTACCATTCTTCAGCATGATTGTTATATACATATGTATTGGTATTCTCTGGGGAATTATATGGATTTCAACGAGGGGTTATTGTATTGCTAGAAAGAAAGATGTTTTCAAAGTTTTATTTTGTCTTCTCACATGTCTATTTTGTGCCCCTCCAGGTTTTAGCTGATAAGGTTCGTATCAACGAGAATTCCTGACAAATCTTAGGATTGATGGCTACTTTTAAGGGTATAATTCTCACCCGCTTTACATCAGCACAATCTGGTGTTTAGGCACTTTTAGGCTTAAATTTATTCACATTTCCACATCACTACACTTTATGGCTTCGTCACCTTCCAGGTGTCGGCCAGCACAACTCGACTTCGGAGTCCTAGTGGACATTCTGGGTTGGAGTGTGTCATGATAGGTGAAGTTCTATAAATATGTGATCGTATATCCATTATTATTATTATTTAAACAAACGATATTATCTACACTAAGAAAAAAAGGTAGGCTTAGTCGGACTAGCAATAATGTTGTTCAAAGGCGAGAATCGAACATAACACCTCTCAGTTATAAGTGAAAAAAGAATATTACTAAACTATAGTACTAAGTGTCGGAAAAAAAAAACTACAGTACTAAGTAACCGTATATTCATTATTAAAAAATAAAAATAAAAAGGAAATACTATCCAAATTATAATCTCTCAAGAGAAGATGCTGTTGCCAGAAATGCCGTTAATGGATTCCTGCCTGCTCCGAAACTCACGCCAATTTACATTCGGATCCATATCCATATCCATACCGGTAAGGGCCATACCCATACTCGAACTCCTCAACCAAACCCAGAAATGCCGCCAATCCCATTCTCTCTCTTCACTCTCCGTCTCCCTCCCAACAAGTTCTCGGAAGCTCCTCTTCGCGCGGAGAAGTAGCAGTAGCAACGGACCCCAAACCGACGTCGCTTTCGACGAGGCAGCTTACGAGGCCGAGCGGCTCAGCCTCGACGCCAAGGCTCGGGAGCAAATGGCTGAGACTTCGAAGATTGAGACCGAGCAACGTGGAGTTGCCGAAGACCCGAAAGCTTGGAAATGGGTTATCCGGAAGAGAATTTGGGACATGATGGAGACCCGGAACATAGCCCAGAACCCCCGCCCCGTTCACCACCGCATCCCAAACTTCGTTGGCGCTTCTGCGGCTGCCGATAAAGTAAGAGAGCAATTTAAAATTTAATTCTTTTTGGGGTTGTGTGTGTAGAGAAATTTACAGAGAATTTGTATTATGATTTGTGGGTTTGGACAGTTGGGTGGGTTGGAAGTGTTCCGGGTCGGGGATTGCGTGAAGGTAAACCCGGATTCACCACAGAAGCAAGTCAGGTTTCTCACTCTTTCCGGTCAGTTTTTGCTGTTAACATACCTACTTATGGATTGTTTGTCATTCAATCTGATGTGCAAAATATGAATGGTCATCTTATGTCATCTCTTTTCAGCATATAAAATGGTTAATAACTGTGCTTTAGACCATCTCCAACCCTGGGCTAAAAGCCAAATTACCCCCCAAAATTTCCCCCCAAACTCGGAAAAATTCGAGCTAAATGCTAAATGCTAAACCAAGGCCAGTTTCCCTCCAGAATTTAGCCCAGAAATCGGTGTGGGCTCTACCAAACTGAATGAAAATATTTATCGAAATTTAAATTTTTTTTTATTAAAATGTTCATAAAATTAATTTACGATAGTCTACGTATTTAATTTTTTTTTAAAATTATTTTAAGAAAAAAAATAGCTTAAGTTTATTCTTTAATAATTCCGGGCTAAAATTTTAGGCAAAAAAGGGTTGGAGCAGAAAAACTGTTTATGGGCTAAAAGCTAAATTTTTTGGGCTAAAAAATTTGCCTTTTAGCCCAAGGGTTGGAGATAGTCTTAGGGTGACTAATCTACTATAAAAGAGCCCTCTACGGGAAGGGGGCTCGTTCGAATCCCCTTCCCGTAGTTTTGAGTAGATTAAAATACTGCTCGAATTAAAAACAATATCTACCATAAAAGAAGGAAACTGGTTTCCTCTCACCTTTTCTTGTATTTATGTCCTTTGATTCTCGTTTGACTTGTTTCATCTGAGAGGCTAGAAATAGAAAGTGGTGTGCAGGAGGAGAAAAGAGTGCGGCAGTCACTTCCGTAAAAGAATGTTCTCTTGCATAAGAGTCACGGACACAGTGCAACATGATTCTACCTAATAATTGCAATACTGTATTGATTGATAGCCTGTGCAAATAAATTGAGTCGCACTTGATGGAAATCGGAAGATTGTATCAATGTGCACCAGCAATCGGTAATGGCTACTGCTCACTTCTAAAACCCCTTAGTAAGACCCTTCATTTTGTGCAGGTGGGAAGAAGTTGTTAACTCCTCAACCGCGTTTAAGGAATGGGTTTTTCTCTGTGCTTGAACCTCATTTGTTGAGTCCTAGTACCATCAAAGAGGCTTGTACGTCTGTCGGAGCTGCCAAGTATGGGAGGCCAATTGGATTAGATGAGAAAATCAAGGTTAATCTTATTGTCATTGGCTCGGTTGCTGTTGATCCAAGGACAGGTGCTCGACTTGGCAAGGGTGAGGTAATCTTTGTTGTCCTTGTCATACTAAAAGTATTTTGGTTCAGTGTAACAAACCAAATTTGAGTTTTAGGCAAAAGTTTAGTTAGTATTGAATGCAATTAACTCCTTTTCTGGAGTATTGATAGGAGAAGGTTTTATATTTGAAGTTTCAGTCTGGTCAATCTGAATTTGTCTTGGGTAATGCCATGAAATTGAGTCTTTGACATACTGTAGGAGCTGGGAATATTTATTTGAATTCTTATGCTTTGATGTATCAGGGGTTTGCTGAGCTTGAGTACGGGATGCTGCGATTCATGGGAGCCATTGATGACTCAACACCAGTTGTGACAACTGGTAAGTGAGTTGTCTTTGCTGTTAACCCTCCCGTTTCTTCTGCATGGTATCGTGCATATTCAAAAAGATTAAATTTGTCTCTGCTTGCATGCCTATTCCGTCGTTCTTTTGATCAAGAGGCATGAAAGGTTTGCATATGAATATGACTGTTGTTTGAACATTTGTGATTCTCGTCTGTCTTTAAGACATTGCTCAGGTATATTGTTTCCATTCACTGAACAACTGTAAACCAGTTTGCACAACTTTGGTTAACTTTTGTGTTTGCATTAGATGTAACATGTGAAATTTCTTGCAGTGCACGACAGTCAATTGGTAGATGATATTCCGATTGAAAAGCTATTAATCCACGATGTACCCGTTGACATCATCTGCACTCCAACGCAGGTCATTTTTACCAACACATCAATTCCAAAGCCTCAAGGTTGGTGAACTTCTGCAATATGCTTCACTTCTTTTTTATATTCCTGGGAAATTAATTTCCTGGACATATGATGGAATCGGCTTGTTATACTACCATGCCCATTTTACAGTACTGTGTCATATTTTTTATACCAATATTGCTTCGGTTATAGGGATTTACTGGGACAAATTGTCTCCTGAGAAGCTGGGGCAAATTAGAATACTTAGAGAGCTCAAGAGAAGGATCGAACGGGAGACTGGACAAAAGCTTCCGTGTGGCCCATCTGAGAAGCTGCCTCCCACAGCTCGACGAGGGAGATGAACTTGCGGGATCTATAAAAATATAAAACCGTGTAACAAGAAAGACCGAAGGAACACAAAAAATTGGAATTTATAGGGTTGTACTCACCTTGTTTTATAAGACTTGGCTAGTAGTCACCTTGTTTTAAGATTTGGCTTGTACTCACCTTGTTTGTACTTTTATTTTACTCAAGTTTTTTTTTTTAGGGCCATGTTGTTCGATCTTGCTTGAGTTTTAATGTATAGTTGGATGTATAAATGATTTATGTGCATTGTATTAAAATAGGTTCAATTCTCTCGTTTTACATTTTTTTTTTAATAAACGATATTATCTATACAAAGAGGGTGGGGAAGTGGGCTAAGTCTTACAATGAGCTAGCAATAATGTGGTACAAATTTGCTTTTAGCAAGAATTGAACTTAAGATCTCTGACTTACCGGAGTACTAAGTGGTTGTTTTACATATACTTTTGAATTCTAAAATATGACTGTACAAACTCTTACTTATTTCAACTGCTTGGTATAAATCATAATATGTCTTTCTTTAACATTAAAAAGCATTTTTTCTAATAGCGCTAAGCATTGTTTTAAAAATCTCCGCCTAGTGCTGCCTAGGCCCTACTTAAGCGTTAGGTGGCTGGCCACCGCCTCAATTAATGCCTAGGCATTTGAAAATTAAGAAATGGCCCTAGATCTGTTGAGGCGCCTGGCCAGACCCTCCTATGTCACAACTCATTTAGATAGAAAATAGATAACTTTCATTTTGTATTTTTTTTCCCAATAAATTGTAAGAGACTTGTTGCATACTTAAACGAACACAAATTCTTATTTCACATGTTTTCATTATGTTTTAATACTTCATAATATATATATATATATATATATATATATATATATATATATATGCATTCCATTTTGTAGTTTATGATGAAATTATATATATTTTAAGTATAATCAAACACTTATTTACACGAAATATGATAAATTGACTTAAATTCGCCTAGTCCGCCTAGGCGCTAGGCCCCAACCCGCCACCCGACTAGCGACTAACGTCTTTTAGAACCTTGGCGCTAAGTACTACTCGTAAGTGCTTTGGTAACTCAGAAATTTACCCAAATAGGAAAGCACCCAAAAAATGATTATATGTTATAAATAGGCAAAAGTTAGAGAGATAACATTTGTTCGGAACATGAGAGAAGCAGGTACAAAATATATCACTATTTTTAGTTTTCGTAACTATAACACTAAATGATTGCAAGTAAAAAGAGGAATGAAGAGATATTGATATTATTGTTTTCACTTCTTTTCTTTTTGTTGTGTATTGTAATCACACACAGAGTGCTCTTTATATAGAGTCACTTCCGTGACAAACCAAAAAGTGAAATGATTGCCCCTTTTGAAAACATCACATAACAACAATTACACTATTAATGCCCTTTTAAAAACATCACATAACAACAATTACACTACTATTCTCAAGTATTCCTCACTTAAAGCATGTGGGCACTCATTCTCACAATTTTACACATTATATACATATATTGTTATGGAAGTCCTTCTGGTTGACAAAAACACGAAGGAAAACGATGTTGTAGGGGGAAGGCAGCATTTCATGCTAAAAACTTCCAATTACTTTCTTTGCTGAATAACTTAATAAAAAGTATGCAACAAATTAAGTGGTGCAGTTTTACACACTTTCAACTGAGCCATCGTCAACGACATGATCGACCCAAAAAAACAACATAAACATAACACTGTTTAGATACACAAAAACTAGAAAGATATCAGGGGAAAAGAAGACAAAAACGCTAGAGGAAGGGATTGAACCTTCGACCTTGTGGTTAACAGCCACACGCTCTAACCAGCTGAGCTACTCCAGCTTGTTGGGAACAGCATACAAAATTAAAAAATTTATAATTTAGAAATATATTTTTTTGTATGCATCCGAAGAGATTTTAGGAATTTATAATTACAGATTTTAGGAATTTATTACAGGTCCTTTACAAGTTACAACAGCAATGTCATTGTCTGTCCTTCCCATAAGATAGATAATTCAAGGAAAATAATTTTCCACACCATTTTTACTTTTTATCCTTCTACATGGCCTTGCTCATTAATATTCATTGATTTCCTTTTATTTATTTAATGAAACGGCTAGAAATCATTAGCCTATAAATCACTTTTGGAATTAAATACTTTTCTCTATACATGCAAGTATACTCCTCCTTACAACGAATCGTAATTCTACGCTTGTATATAATACTTTATTTTACACATCCTAAATTTAAAAAAATGTTTAAAAAATTATTTTTTATGCTTTTTATGAGTCAATTTTTTTTATATGCAAAATTATGATTTGCAATTACGGAGAAAAGACTGCACATTAACGCGACACCAATTCATAATGCAAAGTCACTGGAACATAGTATTTTATATTCAAACAAACAGTTAATGTATGTTCATTGATTTTCTTTTGATTTATTCAATTAAACCGGCTAGGAAAAGACAGAGAAGTGCAGTGGGAGAAAGACGGGGGCGCTGAAATCCTTTCCCCAAAATCATCATACCAGCATTTCTACATTCCATTTCAACGGCGCAAGGCAAAGTAAAAGCATACTGAATATACATCGTACCAGTGAAAAATACTACGTAACATACAGTATCCCGTAACCTGCTCCTACATAATGCATAGGATCGCAAATACGAAATACATACCGAAACCCTAGCCATGAATCCATGAACAAAAAATAAAGCTCCTCGCATGTTTTCTCATGTCTAGCTGTGTTTTGAGAGCAAGCAGAGCAGTTATCTTATCACGTACAACACTGGGTTCCGTATAAGAAACATATCACGTTGCGTACAACTGAACCTGTCCTATAAGCCCTCCGTATGACTTGATTCTAAAGGGACACCATTCTGTTCAGTGGAATCCTGTCGCTTTGACGAGGAATCCTTTCAACTGGAGAAATCACCTGTGGCATCGTCATACCAACTGAGATTATGATCTCTGCATTTCAGGGGAGAAAACAATTGTCAAACCATTATGCAATAATAGTATACTCGAACAAAAAGTTCTTGAACATGTCTGCAAAACTAGGAAAAGAATGATGCTAATGGTCACAAAATCATCCATGGTTGAATTTAAATCCTCCTTCCAAGTCGAACGACTTCTTTTTTCGGTCAGAAGTAATGAAGAAGTCAGAAAATGAAAAAGTACACCTGTTAAAAGATTATAACAATCAAGTTGCGCGAGAACATATACCCCATATTAACATAGAGTGAAAATACTTGAGTCCCAATTTTCTCCAACGAATTCAAATTGGAAAAAGAACCAATAATACAGTTAAGATATGTTTTTGTCTGGCATACAATAACTGGAACTGATATACTTTTCATTTTACATCAAACTCTTTAACATTCTTGAACAACAAACAAATTGTTTGAGAAAGCCATCAAGGAACCTCGTCTGGCTTTTGACGAACACCGGAATATGATGAAAGAGGCTCACGTATCAGAATACAAAAACACTTAACAACCCAGCCAAAAAATTGAAACTATTTGGACCAAACTTCTTACAATATGTTGTCAAGCCAAACTATTTTCTCAAGATACTTGCTGTCACAATGGAGATCTCTCTCACTTATTAGATGGGCAATAAATCTGTGGTTTTCATTAATTTGTTGATCTTTTTCATATAGTTTTAAACAGTTAGGAAGACAACCCATTGTATACATGTTAATCACTCGCTGAATGGTAATATTATCCCCACCAAGATCAAGATTTTAATTTGAATGGGAATTTCGACCATTTGTTATTGGAATGTTTCTGAAATTAAAGCACGTCTGCTAAATCTATAAGACACTGTAAATTACCAATCGATCTTTGTTCCATATCAAACATCGGCTTTCCTGGTTATAATGCATGCGTATCCTTTCTTTTTCTATGAATAAGTAACTTTTAGAAAAAAACACAGTACGCAGAGCTATCATGTCGATGTATGAAATAGACTATATGGTGCATGACTGCACGTCCACGAAAGAGGAAACAAACCTATGCCTTCCCGAACTGACAAATTTGGTCGTATGATCTCTTCAGAATTGACAAGAAAAATATCGCCAATGTATAGATGGTTTGTTGGGACATAAACACTACACAACTCCTCATCTCCATCATCCCTCTGTAATCAACCACAAAACAATCAGATCCTAAATCATGGTTTTTATGAGAAAATTTAAAATAAACTACAATCAGATGTAACTAGTAGAATATTAATATCTTCCATAGCAAAACATCACAAAAAAACCATTTTGTTTCTCTCATTTACAGCTTATTTTGCATATAAAAGTTGTAGATGACATTTCAATAGTCTTTTTTTTTTCTCTTGCCTTTTAGAAGGCTGTTGTGATATAGCTGTGAACATTATTCAAATATACTTCTTCAAAATTTAATGGATTGCTTTGCGGATTGCAAGTTAAAATTGGTGATATCCATAGTATTTTTGTACTACAAGTGTTATAATATAAGAGCTGCCTGTAAATATGAACAATTCTTCTTTACATTTAATGAACTTAAGTATCTCTCGCCTGAACTGTGCTTGCAAAAAATAATACTGCCAGAAAAACCACTTCTGTACTTCCTAGGAGGTGCCAAAATTAGCCCTTTCTTTTTCGACAAAAGAAAAGCAAACAAAAAACCCTTTTTCTCAGATATAAAAACTGCTTTTTGAGGGAATCAAATAGCTGTCAGACAGCTATTCCTCTCCATTGCATTAATAACCAACATAATCCATCACCTGCTTCTAAAAGTAAGCAGAAAAAAGTTCTGCAGAGTCGAAATTTGGGCCAAAACAATCTTAACATACAACTAAACTTACTTCTTCCAAATACACACCAAACTGTTGACAAATAGAAAATTAAACCATGTTGTGGTGGCTATACACAAAGTTCTAATATCATGTAGAAGGTAGATCTATTAATTGGACAGTCCAACATACCTGAAGTGTTACAGATGATGTGATAAAACCAAATGCATATTCACCAACTCGAGGATGACGAATAATTGCAACCTCTTTAAAAGCAGTGGTATTTTGATCTGTCAAATAGAAAGAAAGAATTCATTTATGAATATACCAAAGAGGAGAAAAAGAAAAATAAGCACCGAATGGATTCCATGTCAGAAATACGCTATTTCTACCATGCACCATACCACACACTCACAAGGTAGATGGCATCACAAACTTTTACTAGCTCAGGAGAAACTAATTCAACCTACCAAATAATATGAAATAAAACCATATTTGTTTGGATTAGAAAGACCATTGCATGTGTGCACTCACCACTTATTCCTTACGATGGCAAAAATAGGGGGTCAATTCAACGGTTTATCTTTGATAGGGAAGGGAACCATATGTGTCTCTCGTGTACCCAAGCAAGGGAACTTATATCGCAAATTCACATCATTATTCAACTTAAGTCAAACAGCGTAATGAAAGCCAATATCAGAGTTGAGAAAAACAATCAAGCAACAGAATTTACCAAGAGCCTTATATTGCATGCTGAATGGCTTTAAAATCATAGCCACTTCAGATAGGTTGGTGAGCCTAATGTGAAACCTACCAATTTTTGGGCTTGGATCGTTATTTCAACAAGCCTGAAGTTAATCTTGGCTTAGTTCATTTGTTGGCTTAGTTCATTTGTTGACCAACTCAGCTAACTCCAGTGAGGCCAGCATGCTTGCAAGTGGATGAGCTCCTTTAGATAGAGGAGAATATAAACCCTAAGGCCTCGTTTGGCACACCGTATAAGAGTATAAGACATTGGATAGTATTATATAATATGAAACAGGTGTTTGGTGAGCTTTTGTACTAAATAAGCACCGGATTATTAATCTGGCCCCACCTATTTTATCTCCCTTACACCCGCTTGTTTATCCTGTCTAAAACCTTGGTATTATTTAGTCGGGTTCACGCTAACAAAAACGTGCTGTCTTTTCTCCAAGCCATCTTGCCATCTGCTCTGCACATTGCTAACTCTTTCTCAAGGTATTCTCTCTCCCTCTTTCTCCATCCCCACCTCCAATCAGCATCAAGCAGATTTCAAACGGAAAACCAGAGGTGGCAGATCAAACTCAAATCACATCGTTCCTGTTCTGGAGAGACATCATCTGGGTTTTTGGCTTAACTGTTCCTTGATTGGGTTGGTGTGTTTTTTTAATTTCATATGGGTTTTTTGCTGCACCAATTCCCCTGGAAAGCATGGAATTGATGATTTTTTTATTTGCGTTTCCTTTTTTAACGAAAGAATTTGGAGGTTTGATTCTGGAAATTTGAAGGTTTTGATTGGTGTAAACTCATGGCACTTTGGGGAGAGTCTGCTCGAAGCTTCCATTAACAAGTGTTTTTTTTTTAATTTGAATTATCAATCCAAAATTGTTATTAACTAGTACCAAACACTGTATAAATAATATGGTCATTTGTCCGATATTGCACCAAACACCCGATTAATTTAGTCAGTACTATCTGATGACTATTTATCCTATCCGACTGAAATAGCCAGTACAGTCCAAGATGCCAAACGAGGCCTAAGATAATTAGGACGGCCATGCAAGAGCTTAACAAGGACATTAAAGTATGGACCTAGAAATTGAAATAAAGGCAGTTACCTGGAGAGATTGCAGAACTAATCTGTTTAGAGGCCGAGTATATGTGCTTCATGAAGGGCATTCGTTTTATGAACCATTCTCCACTCCAGAAAACTGTTGCACCCATCCACGATGAGGCAAAAATACCGATCAAGAATATAAAAAGTAGGGATGTAACAAATCCTAGGCCTGCAACAATAAAAGGAAGTATTCAATACTCCATAAAAGGACATAGATAAAACAATTAACCACCCATGACGAAATTGACATGACGAGGACATCAGTGCTAAGTCATTTAAGATGTATCACCAAAAGAGATGCAGGAAGAGGCCGTAGAGCTCTACCTTTTTGTGGCTGGATTAGAGTTTTCTTCAGTTTCAAATTTTCAATGGACCTTGGAGTTACTCTCAAAGCCTTTTTTAGGTAGATTCTAGAAATTAATAAGTTAACGCATCTAGAGTTTTCTGGGAGTCGAAAAGTCTTTCGTCATAAGAGTTATCTGGACTATAAATTTATGTAAATGCTTTTAGGCAAAGTAATGAAGTTTATGAACAAAAATCAGCTTTCAGAAAAATACTCTGATCTATCTTCCTGCAAAGGGAATTTGGTGTTAAGCCCTGGAGCGAATCCAGTTTCTTCTCTTCTTCTAAAGAGCTTCTATTCCCTCTTTCTTACCCTTCTCATCTTCTACCAGCCTATAATCACAACTCTATAGTGATTACTACTCTTTCTTACCCTTCTCATCTTCTACCAGCCTATAATCACAACTATATAGGGTTTACTACTTGCATTGGAGTTGAACCAGCCCTAAACTAGAGGGATCAACACGGACATAGAAAGTTAGAAACTACTTAGTTTCTGAAATTTTCGAAGAAACATACTGTGGGTATCAAAATCTGCTTGTTTCTTGCTAGTTTCCTACTTTTAATTTCAGGGTGTTGTGGGTGTTTGTAGTTTCTTTTGAGTTTTCATTGTTGAATTAATTTTACTATTAATCTTGGCCCTAAATACTATCATGCTGCATCATGACGAACATTTAATCTATTATCCAGCAAAACTTAGTATGAACTTAAGATATGATTCTGTTTAGACCAAAAAGTTAAAAGTATGGTCCAAGTGTGGAAATTTTCCGTACATGATTAAGTAATAATCTATGCTTCACCACCACTAAAAAGTGTTACACCAATACCAAATTTGGATAGTTACTGCAACTTGAACTATTTGGAAACTTGCACAAAACCTATTCAAGTCAATTCCTTATAGTATTACAGTATTACTAGAATTTTCCCCAATTTTTTCGGTCAAAATTATTACTAATATTTTAAGACATGCAGAAACATATGCAAGTAAGAACTACTGAGTCCCAAACTACTTCAAGTATACGAACCTCTATAGCATTTATTTTATAATTGGTTATTATAATGGTAATATAGCGATTATCATTATTAAGTTTTTAAGAACCATTCACAGAGATTCATACATCAAATTCTACTTCCTTAAGAATTAGTCATCGCTGTCCCAAAGTAAACATCCATTTCGTGATCTGGAGTCATACCAAATATGTTAACCCCGAGCCTGGCATATATTGGACTGAAGAAACCATCTACAAACTGAACAAACCACCAAGTGATGAAGAATGTAACTGCGACAGGAAAGAGAACCATACTGCAAATTCACAATTCAAAGCTAATACGTTACAATCAAACAACATTTTTATAAAAGATTATACAATTACAAAAAAGGGAACCTTACCATCCGGTCATGAATTTCTTTGAGACCCAACTCTGAAGCACTGCATAGCATGCCTGATTAAATTCAAGGGTCAACGAAATATTGAATGCACAAGTTGTTTGGTATACTTTATGAATTGAAAAACAACCAACAAAATAATTTTTTTTTAATAAAAATCTCCAGTAAAGATGACTTTAAATAGGACTAGATAGGGGAAAAGGACTAACATAACTTCCTAAAACTAGCTGGTACAAAATCTACTTCGGACCACTATCATAGACAATTATGCCCCTTTTGTTAACAGTTTTCTTAACCTAATGATATTGTCTTTTTAGAGGTTATATAAATGCAAGCTGTTTCTAAGAAGGATAACATTTGCACAACAAATGGTACTTCAAACTTGGAACAAGTATGAAGAAATTAGCAACACTTGTTTATATTTCGAGTTGTTACTGCAGATCCATTTCTCAAGGCTACCCATTTGTAGTTTATTCAAGAGCTCAAAAATATGATTTTACCATTTTTTTTTTTTTGTTTTATACAAGCAATGCTGGGGAAGGGGAGAATTCCAACTTGATACTTAGGGTGCAAGGTTGAATGCTATAAACCAACCGAGCTACGAGCCCCTTGCTTTACCATTAGAACAACCTATGTTTTAACCAGATTCCAGACCAACATTTCTCTATCTCGAAAAGCTAATTAGGAAAAAGTCGGCATTCAACAACAAAATTAAACCCACAAACAGGAAGAACAATTAAAGATCATCAGGACCAAATCAAGGCTTATTAGTAAAGAAAACCGAGTTCCACTACTTCTACTACAAATTATACCTAAGAAGCATTCAACTATTAATTATGGTTGTTTCAAAATCAAAATTAGGGTTTTATGCCCTAATCAAATCCCAAACTGCCACAGGAAAGAAAAGAAATTTGATTAAATTTCCAAATTGGGGAAGAGGTATTCGGAAGTAACCGGGAGAGTGACAGACGGACAGACAGACCTTGCGAGTTGAGGAGTTGGGGGAGCTTGGCGGAGACCTGGAAACATCTTCAGGGTCGGTTTGGGTCAGCGGACTCGACGACGTAGGCTCTTTAGCTTCCGCCATTTGGCTGCTTCTCCGTCGGTGTGTTACTTAACCAGAGCGGCGGAGACGGAAGACCGAGGAGGAAAAGCAGCAGATTTCAGTTTGCCACGACTCGTCGGACTCCGACTCAGACTCTCTTCTGACTGTTGCTAACCCCTGTTTGGCTGTGCGGATAACTTGTTTCGTTTAACTCTAGATCTACCTACCCAATTTCCAACACAACTTCAAATTTGTGCTGTTGACTTGTTTGAGACTAGTGACCTCCATTTTGTATTACAAACTAGAGCGTACAGCGCGTTAAATTGTTAAATGTTAGAGAGTGAGAAATTGGTGGAGATCAAACCCGTAAATTCAAAATGCATAGATATTTTTGCATTCTACTATTACGGTAAAGTGTCAAACTGTAAACCCTAACCATCCGATGCATGCCATACTCCAAAATGGAATAGAAATTTCAAATTTAGTTCAAGGGTTAAAATTTAACATTTATCAAAATCTTTGTAAGTTTAGATAGAAATAAAAGTCTTAATTATTTGTTTGGAATTGTTTTCATGAAAAACACTTAGTTATTTATTTGCCTTGTGTGGATTCTATTTTAATGGGAACTTGATGAGTAATACTGTTAGAATTTTTATTCAAAATGAACAGTTTAAAAGGGTAAAACATCGATAGAAATTCTAACGAAATTAGCCAAAATTCTAACGAAGTTAGCCAAAAGAATCATTGCTAGACATTCCATGCGTTAATAGGGGCATATCAAAAACGTGCTGGTCGAAATATGATTTCCAAATTAAGTTTTGAATGTAGATGTTGTAAACGGGAGTGGCAAGCAATGCCATAAGCAAAAAGGACTGATCACCGATTGTGTAAAAAAAACCCGTCCATCGATAACATGCCACTATATTTTCTCTATGTTAGCTAATGAGCATGGTCTGGACTCCGAAGGCCTACAACCCAAATAAGCTCATGCATCATCACATGAACCTAACAGAGTAACAGGGATAGCCTGCTAGCAAGTAGAAACCATACAAAGAGAATGCGACATTCCTATTGTTCTAGGTTGATAGTCCATTAACTCTTCAGCCATTAACTCTTCAGGCCAAGCATTACATCGTGCACACAAGGAAAAACAAAATTGATCACGGAAACCGTTTAACGAATAGCAATTTATATGCCATGGGCACACAAGGAAGGAGGAGAGCAGTGCATTACAACTTGGTTGAACCGGGGCAAGGTTGCTTGGTTAAATTTGGTTCCTGCTCAGCTTCGGTCGAGAAACCCTATCCAAGAATAATTTATAATCAGCCGAGCTTGAACTCATTCAACAGAAATCATGCTATTGCTATTTACTAAAGAAGCACAGGTAAACGATCACAGCCACACAATTGATGTAAGTTTGAGTAGTTTAGGCGGAGGTGCTTTAACCCCGTCATTAGGTTTTATTGGAGTGTTAGAACATAAACTTCACAGTGATCAGACCATGCAGTAATGGCAGAAAGAATAAGGTAACTAAGCAATTTGCATCAAAACAGACAGTGCAATAAGATATTCCTGTCCAGCCATCATTGATTTGGACATTTTGTACTTAGTAAATAACTGGCAACGGTGATAGGGTACAAGAGCCACTATTGTGGCTAGAACTTAGAACCACCTAAAAGGACCCATGAAGAGCTGCTCGTTTGTAAACTCCTAACTTTAACTGTCCCTAAGTCCTACATTGAAGATAGGCAAATCCAAATTTAACGTTATTTAAACTGCCCGAAATCATTTACTAACACAAGCTCTGTGATTGAACAAAACCACACAGCAAATGTCCTCAGCAGTCTGCCTTAGAAAGGTACTGGAGTAAATGTCAAAATGCACACTAGCATGTAAACATTCAAGACAGTAAAACTATTTTTCAAGAACGCCGGACATAACTTACACAATGCAATTGCCAGAAAGCAATGGAAAAAGGAAAAGAACAAAGGACGGAGGAACCAATATGCAAGCCAATTTGGTTGAATGCTTGAAATGACCGGAGCATGGAGTCCTTGTCACCGAGGAACTGCAGCCTCAAGAAAAACCAATGAAGCAAATAGGAAAATCAGTAGAAGAACTTGTATCGACAAAGATAAAAACAAATTGATTACTGGCGAGTAGGATATAACATGTTGAAGAAGAGTGTGTCTCAGAAGAGCCTGAATTTAATAAAGGAAAAGTACAACAAACTGCGTCGTATTTCTGGTGCGGTGAAAATCAAAGCCAGTGTGGTTCTTTCATGGAACCAGACTTGCATCACCATACAGGTGACAGATGATTTGAGTACAATGAGAAGATGTTCACTTAAAGATGTCTAGCTTGTTTTATTATTTTTCTCTGTATAAACCAAGGGCTCGCAATAGAATATCCCATCTTTTCACGGCTTCTGCTACAAAGGTAAGTGGATATTGGTAATGAGCAATAGAATGAACACAAAAAGGTAAGGCTGAAGAACGCTGTCACCTAAAATAGGCTTAAATTTCTCCATCCCTACCGACTCACAACCAGCTGTACACATTTATTTATGTATTATTCTCACTTTGATAACCATATATTGTAATATAATTGCTAAAAATATCAATTATCTAATAAATCAATCATTAAAGAGTGATCTTGTCGTTTCATATTCACATTACAAAATATACAAATAGGCACTTATGAATAAAATATAGATTAACAGCACAGAGACTTGCAAAGAAAAATCAATGCATCCATGTGGATCATTTATACCACAATAAGAAACTGCAATTCCATGCACTACTCAGGTACTTTGAAAACAAAAGAGCAGAATAAGAACGATTCTCAAAGGTACCGCTGAACAATCTAACCGAAGTTTAAAAGCAGCAACTAAATAGCTGAAATTAACCTAGCTGGCGTAGCTCATACAGTGTTCAAAAAGTCAAGACATGACTCAAAAGGGAAACCCTATGCACCGTTTATGTCACATAGCCAGCAGGCCTTGTCACAATGGTGATGCAAGACCTATACCACGATGTATAAAAATGAATCAGAAATAGACGCCTAATGCAGAAAGAAGACGTAACCAGTGTGCCACTAAACAAGAAACGATTAGCTTAAGAGGTATTTGTTAATGAACAGAATGCATTAATCACATTTGTGCACTAGAAACTTGAATTATTATCCAAATTTGACACTGACCCGAGTTTTGATTCTCGAAACGAATGAGAGAAAAGACGGATAAGGGAGAAAAATGACAACTTTGTTGAGATTTATCTCTTGATTATGTCTATTCAACCATTAAAAAAAAAAGCCAACAAATCCCAATTTATTTCAAACAGACGAGGACTAGAAAACACTTCCTTCCCTACATCTCGTTACCGGTATAGCGATATATGCAACTAATAAAATTAAATACCCTTTCCGGAAACACACAGATAAAGAAAACAATTCAACAAGAAAAAATGTCAGCAAAAAATAGAAAAATTGGGTAAGTGGGTTACCAAGAGAAAGGGAGCTCCAGCAGGTGGAATCGACAGCAATGTTGGATGTAAGCCAAGCAGAGGCAATGGCGCTGTCAAGCGGCATCATTGACTCCATGAATCCCAATACGGAAACGAATCTAATCACAATAACATATACAGATATTTATCAAAATTGGGTTTCTTTCTGAAGCCACAGAAATTGTCAAAATTGGCAGAGTTGGAGGGATTTGAGAAGACTGTACCTTGTAGCGCAAGGAACTGTTCTGGTGGCGGAAGCAAATGGAGACGCCATGGCTGCGGGGTTTAGGGAGTTAAGGGGGGTTTGGGTGAGGGCTCTTGAGCGAGCTATAGACCTTGAGCCTGCCATTAGAGCTGACCTGCAGAAGGAAGCCATTTCTCGTTCGGAGGATAAACCCTACTCTTTTTTTAAGGCAAGCCACCATTTTCTCCTTTCTTTAGTTTCGCAAAATCTCACTGCGCTAACCATTTTGCACTGCTTATGTGAGCTTCATTTTGGTAAAGACAAACATTACCCTCAGTCAACTCAACAGTGCCAGCTAGAGTCCAAGTCATCAACACAGTCAGCAACAGTGCCAGCTAGAATTCTCTTGACATTAGCAGTGCAATTTGATTGGTTTTTAAACCAATTGGACATTAGTAGTGCATTCTTACATGGCACACACAAGGAGGAGGTCTTGATACAACAACCCCCTAGTTTTATTAATCCATCAAAGCCATCTCATGTCTGCAAGCTTTCCAAGTCCTTGTATGGCCTTAAGCAGGCCCCAAGGGCATGGTATGATAAATTATTTCAAACTTTGATCTCTCTGGGATTTCACAACTCTCAATCGGATTGCTCATTGTTTGTTGCCATTGAGCCAACTCTTGTTATTGTACTAGTATACGTTGATGATATACTAGTTACGAGACCTAGTGCTCAAGTCAGCAATGCATTCATTCACATGCTCAGTCAACTCTTTCCAATCAAAGATTTAGGCCCTTTACATTACTTCTTGGGTTTGGAGGTTCATCAAAACTCAAAAGGCATTTTTCTCTCTCAACACAAATATGCCATGGATCTTCTTCTCAAGACACACATGGATGGTAGTAACCCCTCTTGGTACTCAGAAGTTAGATCACAGTGGTATACTTTTATCTAATCCACATGAATATCGATCAATTGTTGGGGCATTGCAATATTTGACTTGGACTCGACCTGACCTTTCTTTTGCTGTCAATCAACTCTGCCAATTTCTCCATTGTCCAAGTGACACTCAATTTTAATATGTTAAACGAGTATTACGCTTTCTTAAAGGCACTATTGATAATGGTATTTGGTTAAAAAAAGTTCCCTCACTCTCACTGCCTTCTCGGTTGCTGATTGGGCAGGATGTGTTTTTGATTGACGCTCTACAAGTGGTTACTGTGTTTATCTTGGCAGCTATCTTATCAGTTGGAGTGCAAAGAAATAACACACAGTTGCTCGTTCCTCCACTGAAGTTGAATATCGTTCTTTGGCTCACATCTCTGCCGAGATCACTTGGATCTACAAAATATTAAGGGACATTGGCTTTCCCTTATCCCAAGTTCCAATTCTTTGGTGTGATAATGTATCTGCAATTTCTCTTGCTTCAAATCCAGTTTTTCATGCTCAAATGAAACATGTCGAAATTGACTACCACTATACTTGAGAACTGGTTTTAGCCGCTCTACTCAAAATTCAATTTGTTCCCAGTAACAATCAAATTTCAGATATTCACACTAAGTCTCTGTCCAAAATTCAATTTCAGTTTCTCAGGTCTAAGCTTTCACTTGGTTCTCTTCCATTCAGCTTGAGGGGGTGTAAAGACACACATTACCCTCAATCAACTCAACTGTGCTAACTAGAGTCCAAGTCAGTCTTTAAGTTTTCTTGTTGTGACTGCTTTGTAACTAATCATAGATTAAGATTAATTAGTTACATTAGTTGATAACTAAACATTATTAGCTGCTGTGTATAAATACCCCCAATGTAAATTAGTTTCAATTAATGAAAGATATATTTCTTATATTTAGCACCGTTGGATCAAATATGGATGATTAGATTGAGATAAAAGGTTTCATCATTGTAACATCAATTTCTGGAGCATCATTCATTTATTTTTACTTCATTTTCTCATTGATTACTTCGTGAATCAAAATAAGACAAATTCTCTTCGTTCTTTTAGAACAGTTTTTTCTCATCGTTCTTCTGGAATGGTCTTTTCTCGTGGTTCTTTTAGAACTGCTGGAAAACTGTCTTATCAAAATCATGGTCTGTAAATCATGCAGTAAATATATCGCCAGTCAAGGGTTCTAAGTATTGAATGATAAATGGTGAATCAAATCCAACATAAATTCCTAATTTGTGTTGATACCTCATTTTAATACGTTGTGGTAGTACAACATGCACATAGATAACACAACCAAAAAACTCATAAATGTGTAATGTTTGGCTGATGCCCAAACACGAGTTGTATTAAGAAGTATTGGTGGTTGGTAACAGGTCTCAACCGAACTAATGATGCATAATTCAAGACCATAAAATATCGAAATGGTCAGCATTTTGGTTACACTAGTCCACAGTTATTCCCAAGATCTTTAATCTATATTTTTAGAATTCATGCATGTACTCAATTGTATATGGATTATATCATCATTTACATGAATCAAGGAACTTCTAGTCCTTATTTAATAGTTTGTGGATTGAGGCCCTTATGGCCATCATTTTAATTTAATTAAGGAACTGCTGCTCTCTCATTTAATTCAAAAACTTCAGGTTTTGATTTGGATCAAGGAACTTCGGGTCTGATCTTTTAATGATGATGATAAAGGAACTTCAGGTTTGATCCTTAAAACTTCAGGTCCAATCATTTTATATGATGAGGATCTAGAAACTTCAGGTTCTGATCTGATTAAGGAACTTCGGGTCCAGTATGTACTCATCGTAACAAAAAAGAAAAAGAAAAAGTATAATAAATAAATTAAAGCAATAAGTGGTAATTCCAACCATAGTAAATAAATTGCATTTAAGTAAATAAAGCTTGTGATAAGGGCTTTAATTCAGCACCATTCACATAAATCAAAACTTAAAGCAGTAGGCGGTAAAAATGTCTATTATAACAAATTGCTTTAAAGTAAATAGAACTTGTGATAAGGCTTTAAACAAACACCATGCACATAAATAGCTAAAACAGAAAATGCAATGATTAAGTCCCCATTTTTTGCTTTTTTTTTGTTTGCCACTTTATTTTGTTTCATTCCTTTTATTTTATTTTTTATTTTCACAACTCTAAGTCCTTTTAGTTACTCAGGAAGTAATAGTAACAATAAGTTCCAATTGGTGTTCCTCCTTCGTGTGTTTCGAAAAGGTAGAAACGGTTCCCATAAGTTTTGTAGTTAAGAGTGTCTGTAACTTATGAGAAGATCAAACCATTAGATTTAGCTCAAATTTTAGTATGATATGGATAAGAGGATACCAAAGAACTTTTGAGAATAAATAATTTCGATCTGAGCTACCGAAATGGAGTTTTGGCACTCATAATGTGCCTACCCAGTTTTCTGCGGAAATTGGAAATTGATTTGGTATTCAAACATCTACGACGATCGCACCGTTGGAATTTTTTGAAAATTCAGTATGTTATAGATACTGGGCGGATGAACAACTTTGAAGAAGAAAGTATTTTAATCCGAGTTCCGCAAGTTGAAGTTCCAAGGCTGTTTATATGGCTGTCAGATTCTCTACGAATTTTGAGTATGTACTCTTTTGCTTTTGCAAAGGATGATATGCAGTAATGCAACAATATATATATATATATATATATATATATATATATATATATATATATATATATCTAGTTGCTTCAACAAAATCAATAGTACATAGATTTTAAAATGAAATGAAAATATATTCTTATCTGAGAGATTTCAGCTGACGGAGGTGAGAGGTAGGAAGTGCTTCACCGGATTTGTGGCGTTGTGCTTCCCACTTACACAAGAGCATTTCGTGCTGATAACGTGTTGTAAAATTGGCGGTGTGTGCAGTAGAATAAATGAAACAAGACACAAAATTTATGAGGTTCCTCTATATTTACATTAGTTACATTAGTTGTAGATTAAGATTAATTAGTTACATTAGTTGATAACTAAACATTATTAGTTGTTGTGTGTAAATACCCCTAATGTAAATCAGTTTCAATTAATGAAAGATATATTTCTTATATTTAGCACCGTTGGATCAAATATGGACGAATAGATTGAGATAAAAGGTTTCGTCGTTGTAACATCAATTTCTGGATAAGGGGGAGAGAGTTCTAGCCGGCGAGATTTGGTTGGTAGCCGTTAGTAGTTGGATAATTAAATGATGTCAGGAAGTCGTTCTTCCCTTGTTGTTTCACCATTTATCGTATTTTTCATTGTTTCACATATGTACATTTAATACACATTAGCATATTTGATGGCTTTTGAAGGAAATTAACATAATTAAGGTAATATAGAGTGAGTTTTGAGTTTCATGAAGTAAAACGATAACTTTTGAGTTTCAAGGACCAAAGTGGGATCAAAATTGAGTTCTAGGGACAAAATGAGATCAAAATGGAGCAAATTTGACAGAAGAACGGAAACATGGTTAAAGCACATGAAGAGTTTTAATTATTTGAGGTTAAAAATACTAATCGTTTGGCCTATTTTATGATTTTTTATTGTAGTAGTCCACCTAGCAAATGAAAGTATGAATATGAGAGTTGTTCTTAGGGAAAATAAGAGTTAATAAATGTTAAATAAACTCATAACTTTAAACAGTACTAAAATTTAATGGTAATAATATAAAATTTCTAATACCACTAACGGTTCATTATTTTATTCATTTAAAAGTTTGAAAGCTAGAAGCCTATAAAACTGACTATAAATTTCTTACTTCAAATTATTACTTTCATGTTTACTATTATATAGCTTCATGCAAAATTCTAAAAGATGCCTAGCTATTTATTTTGATCCCACTTTTTTTTTTAACCTTTTCCTTAGTAGTTTAATAAGGCCTAAGAGCTTTCGCCTTAGATTGCAAAATGATTTAAGTATTCCCATTTGTTTGTATAGTTGAGAATTTAAATTTAGAGAATTTTAACGAAAAGCTCATAGAACTGTTCATTTTAATGAAAAATCACATTTTTTACACTAAAATTTCAATCCGGTACTATTCATTTTACCTTTTATTTTGTTCTTATCGTTAAAACTCAAAATTTTCAAGCTATTTTAATTAGTTTTCCTTTAAATTTATAGTTTGTTCAAATAAATAAGTGCAAAATTTTATTGTTTTAAAGATCATTTATTAATACAATAAAATTTAAATTCTCAAGCAGCGCCCTGTGGTCTAGCGCTTAGGTGGCGGATTAGGGCCTAACGCTTTGGCAGTTAGTCGAGGCCTAGGCGGACTAGGCGGATTTAAGTAAAATTATTATATATCATATAAATAAGTGTCTGCATCTACTTAAAAAATACATAATTTCAATAGGATACATATATTGCAAAATAAAATAACATATAGATTATAAAGTATTAGAACATAATTAAAACACGAGGAACAATCATATAATGTTTGTTCATCGAAGTATTCAACAAGTCTCTTATAATTTATTAAAATAAAATAAAATGCAAGATGAAAGTTATTTACTTTCTGTCTAAGTGAGAGTCACGACCTAGGCGGGTCTGGGCGGACTAAGTAGGTGCCTAGGTGTTGGAAATGTGCCCTAAAACCAATCATATGATATACTTTATGGACATTTCACATGTTAAACTAATCTAGTTTAATATCAAGGGCAAACATTATTGTTTGAGCCGTCTCATATAAATGTTATATGCTTAAACGATAAGTCCAAGGAATATGTAATTGGGAGAATGTAATCTAAAGAAGTTAGATTCATGAGACCATTCTCTTTCGTATACATATCCTAAATGTTCCTGATCATAGGATTGCCAATTGGGCATTGATAGTCCGTTAAGATCAGTACGTGCTATGTCTTCTCTTAGGGAGAGTGACTAGTCTCGAGTCATTGGTGTAAGTGACACCAAGACAAGCATGTAGGTGCTCAATAGAGAATGAGTTCACTGAACACGATCAATGAGGAGTTCTCATACTCATGTCACATGAGAACTCATGGTTGGGATAATGCAAAGTAGTCCTTTGACCTGAGGCATCACAGCTGTCTTGTGGTTAGGTCCTTGATCTTTGATTATGTCAAACGTCACTCCATCTGGTGGGTGTCCATGGCATCGTCGGGGTTAAGCCACTTAGCTATGGAGGCAAGTGAATGCGCAACAAGGGATCTCTAACCTTCAAACTGTTTGAGGGAGAATACTCTATGATATGATTAAGAATCTCTGGCCAGAGTATGAATGAGATGTTGGAATGCGTTCCAGATCACATTTAAAGTAATCATATAAGTACAAGATTTACATTGGATAGTAGACATAAATAAACTATCAAACCAAACAATGTGGTCAAGAGTATTGTATTAGAGAAAGACCACATTGCATTTGTAATCCTAAACTAAATAGGTTCTCCACCTCTTCTGATTAGCTTGGGTAACCATGATATGCTGCTAGGTGTCACTCATGGTTTGTGGAAGCCCTAAACGTGTATAAACACTAAAGGGAGAATTGAAAGTAAGTTTCAATTCACAATCGATTTGAAAGAGTTTGAATCGCCCACTGCCTCGCTAAAAGGAACCTAATGGATCGTACACCATGTAAGGTAGAGATTGAAGATTCAACGGAAATGAGTAAGAATAATTAAATGGTTTAATTATTTATGGCAATGATTAATTAATATATTAATTAATCAAACGAATAAGTTCGTTAAAGACCTCGGGATAGTTTTGGACCTTAAGGCCCAATGGGCTTCGAACGTCAAGTCCATTAACTTAAATTGTATGACAACTTAATGAATAATGATTCACAAAGGCCCAATAGCCTAATAAATCCCAAATGGCCGGCCATGTTAGAGAGGGTAGTGAACTTGGACTTATTTACAAGTTTGCCACTCAAATGAATTAAGGTATAAATATGACTTTATAGCCAAAATTCATTTAGGGTTCTTTTTGGGGAAATTGGAGAGAACACAAACTCCTTTTTCTCTCTAAAGAGGCCGACCACCTAGAGGGAAGATCTAGCAATCTAACTTCCTCTAGGCCACTCATTTTCTTCTAAAATCTAACCTTGGTGTGGAGACTTAGAGGTTCTCAATTTTGGGAACTTGGAGAAATCTTTTCATCCATCCAAATCCGTGGATCTAAGATGCAAGGAATGAAGGCCTTCTCTTTGGGTGATTAGCCTTTGCTTTAGCAAAGAGGAATCTACAAAGGTATTAAATTTCAACTCACTTTGTTTTTGAGTTGTGTATTGGTTCACCAATCTACTAGGCTTTGAATTTCATGGGTAAATCTTTTGTTTTAAGTGCATACAAGCATGATTCCGCCTTTAATTGTTAATTGCATGCTATTGATGTTGCTTAAATGAACATGTTTTTACAAAATAATCCTTCACTAGGCGGTCTAGGCAAGCGCTTAAGCAGGTCTAGACACCTTTTCTTAATTTTCAAAAGTTCAGGGATTAATCGGGGTGGTGACCAGCAGCCTAGCTTTGCCAAAGAATTTTTAGAACAGTGGCTTTATGTTGACAAAAAAAAAATTGAGCATTTGATTTCGTAGTAATAATTTTAGCTTAACCAAACTCCCGAATAATTCCTAACTCTGTCATTAAATGTGAGGACGGAGGGAAAGTGTAGCCATCGTTAGTCTTCGTGTGAAAACATAGGCTTGTGGAATAAATTTGTTTCTTAGTTGATATGGGCTTTACACCTTGGCCCTTGAAAAGGCTCAACGAATCCCTTTGTTATTGATTATCAACAGTGCCATCATTGACTATTGTCATCATAGAGAGATTATATATTGAATACTTGCATCATAAATAACTAAACTTGTTGTAAAATTGGTGGTGTGTGCAGTGGAATAAATGAAACAAAACACAAAATTTATGAGGTTCTTCTACAAGTAGTGTGATTGGAGTACATTCTCGGGGCAATAATAGTGCTTTCCATTTATAATAATAGAAGTACAAAGATAACTCTCTCTATTCTCTCGTTTCTTCTTCCTCTTTTGTTCTTTCTTCCTCTTCTTTCCTCTCCCTCTCTCTCCTGTGAACTTCTCTCTTCCATCTCTCTCTCTCCCATGAACTTTTCTCTTCCATCTTCTATCTGTTGTGTTGTATAAAACTTGCTTTTATATAAGCAGATCACGAGCAACATAGTGAAAGGCATATTAGTGGAGTCACTTAACATTCCATCTAATAAAGACAAATTGAAGTGGATTAGTGGCCAGCCATCCAGTCACCTTTACAACAAAACTTCTTTTAAAATTGATTGTATTTGGTTTCTTTAAATGCCTTGCTTGTTAAGGACTTTAATTGTTTCTCAATATTAGAACAAAAACTACTGGGATGAGTTAGATATAAACTTGTTATATTCAAACACGTCACTTTAGTCATCCACAAAGAAAGTAAAGACAATTAACGGTGAAAGTTGTACTAAACAACATAAAACAAACAAAATACAGGCATAAATGGACTGCGCGTCATTTGATAAAATTCTCAATTGTCTAATATGTGTTAAATCTAAATTACAAGGACAAATATGTAATAAATCAAAGTATAGTGACAAAAGTGAAAGTTCTTGTAAACTACGTGGATTTTGTGAAATTTCGTTATTGTTTTTGCTAAGTTTTAGTAAAGCTGTGCGAAAAAATAGGACGGCTATGATTTAGCCGAACAAAAAGTGGACGGCTAGGATTAGAAATTTCGCTCAAACCCTATGTCCCCGCCTTCTTGCAGGTGAGCGAGACGACATCCCTAATAACCCAGACGCAGAGTCATTTTTCCTAAACCCCTACTCTCTCTCTCTCTCTCTCACCCCCTTCGTTTTCTCTATCTATAATTTGTGGTACAGAGAGAGAGAGTATGCTGCGCCGAAAAATTAGGTTAACTAAGGAGTACTTGTACATAAAGAGCTTGGAAGGCAAACAACGATTGCTCTATGAGAAGAAGCGCAAGATCAAAGAAGCTCTAGAAGGTTTCTCTCTCTTCCCCCCTCTCTCTCTAGAATTTACATATATGTGTGTATGGTATTTGTTTCTAATTGGAAGTATTGTTTTGGAGTAATTGAATTTGTAACAATTTTGGGAAATTTTTTGTCTTTGCAGAGAGGAAACCGATACCCACTGAGCTCCGGAATGAGGAGGCTGCTTTTCGTCAAGAGATCGATTTAAAGGACGAAAACACTGCCGGTATGGGTGTAAACACGAAAATTTCCTGAAGACACAAGAATACGTGTACAAAATAATATTTGTATTTGATGATTTTGGGTTACAATCTCTATTTGTTCCTCTGATTCGATCTCCGTAAGATATGGATTTGTTGGTGAATCGTTGATCCAAAGGGCCGTTGGTGGCTTGATTCTTGGGATAAACTGTTCTTCACGGGGCCGTTAGGCTTAATCTTGAAGTTTGACGGATGAACGCTGAATGACAGACGGATCTTCAGGAGCTGTTGGGGCTTGATTCTGAAGTTGGATGAACGGTGAATGATAAACGGATCTTCAGGAGGCTTTTGGGCTTGTTCTTGAAGATGGATGAATGACGAACGAAGAACGATGAACGATGAACGATGGATGAACTTCAAAGGGCTTTTGGGCTTGATTCTTGAAGAATGGATGTGTGTTGCTTCAAGGGCCGTCGGGGCTTGATCTTGGAAGGTGGATGAATGTTGTTTCAAGGGCCGTCGGGGCTTGATCTTGAAGAAGATGGATGAACGACGGACAAAGAACGATGAACGATGAATGATGGATGAACTTCAAGGGGCTTTTGGGCTTGATTCTTGAAGAATGGATGTGTGGATTCAAGGGCCGTTGGGACTTGATCTTGGACGAAGAATCGGCACGTGACCAAAGTGCTTGTTGATTCTTCAAAAGTTTTCGCGAAGTTTTTTCAAATGTCGTTGGGCTTGATCTCGAAGGTGGATAAGCGTTTCTTCAATGGCCGTTGGGGCTTGATCTCGAAGAACGATGAACGAAGAACGAAGAACGAACTTCAAGAGAATTCTCTTCTAATTTGGGAGTAGAGAAATGTATTTGTGAATTGGTTATGAATTGGTGTGGAATGATCTCTATTTATAGAATTCCAAAACTTGATTTTTGGATTTAAATGATCAGATGAAATAAGTCGTTTCTGCCAGGTGTTGACACGTGTCCTGTTTGACGGCTTTTCTAACTCTTTTCGAATTTTTGTCGAATCACATACTATGTGTACAATTTATGTAATACATGAGTGTTAAAATTTTGACCATCGGTCAACATTTTATTTACCGAAATTTCACTGTCTACAAATGCCCCCACTTCAAAGCGTGTCGTATACATGTGTTTGTCACGTGTAGAAGACGTGTTTTGAAGTCCCTTAATGTAGACGTCGATCCAAGGGCAGTCAAGGTTTGATCTTGGGTTGGGCTGGGATCTCCTTCAAGTGCCGTTTGAGGCTTGATCTTGAATTGGGCTGAGATTTTTTTTTTTTTTTCAACTTTGCTGGGACGAATTGACACGTGCATTTGTTGTGCTTGTTGACTTTCCACAGGCTTTATCTTGAACTGGTTTTGATTCAAAGGTGATGGACACTTGATTTTGAATCGGATCTTGATTTCTCCAAGGGCCGTCGCGGCTTGGTCTTGAAGGTTGATTCAAGGGTGATGGACACTTAACCTTGAATCGGGATTGTCGGACCACGAGCAACTTCATATGGCAAGTGATCTTTGGTTTAGTTGAGGATGATTCAGTACGTGCATTTGTACGGCCCATGCTGCTTTATTCTCTGCTCTGTTTCTTTTGCATGGCAGTTACGCATTAGGTAGAGGTGTTGGTCTGTTTCTCTGTTTAATCTTTCCAAGTGCCAACTGATTGCTTTCTTTCTCCTTTGTTCTGCAAGCAAGAGCAAGGGTAAAGGAAAATCGTGCCATAAGATACCTTTGCCTTCGACCCTGCTGATATGAGGTACTTTGGCTTTTGAAGAAGTATCTTTCCACAAGTTGATTCTTGAACTGGGTTGGGGAGTTTTTACTTGCAAGCGATCCTCTGCTTAGTTGAGGATGAATTAGCACGTTGTCTCCACATGCTTCAAGTAATCAGGTCCCTATGCAGGTGTGGCATCTTTTCTTGGATCAACTCGGACTCAGTCTGCTCTTCGATGCAACTCAGACTCCTTCTGCTTCGTCTGTGAGATACTTTTGCTTTTGAAGAAGTATCTCTCCACAGGTTTATTCTTGAGCTGGGCTAGGAGGGCTCGAAGATGAGTACTCGAGAGCAAGACTAGGTAAGCAATCAGGATCTCTCTTTCTCCCTGTTCTTCAGATGAAGGTGAGGAGAAAGCATGATATGAAATACTTTTGCTTTTAACCTTCATGATATGAAATACTTTTACTCTCGATGATTTGTTTTCTGAGGTGCTCCAAGGGATGAAGAATACTGAGTAACTCGAGAGGTTTCTTTGAGAATACATTCTCGGAGATGAAAAAGTGTTAAGTGAGTCTGCCTTTGCTATGGAGGGCGAAGGTAGATACTTATAGGAGTTTCTTCACAACCGGAACTGTTCTCTTACTCTTGTCGGCAGCCGGTGGATGGATGAACAGTAAAAATTACGCGCTTTCTGACAAAGCTGCCCGTAATTTCCGCAAAGCTGAAAGTTGCGTGTGAATGGTGCTGACACGTCTGGAAAAGTCGGGGATAGGCTCGTGGTTTCTGAGCGAGCCCGACTTTTGATAAAGGAATCTGGCTTTTGAGAAAGGAACGCCTCTTTTGAGAACAGAGTCCAGTTTTTGAGAAAGGAGCGTCTCTTCGATTTGTGAGCGGACGCCTCTTCGATCTCTGAGGAGCGCCTCTTCGATTTATGAGTAGTGCCTCTTCGATTTCTTCTTCTTCTTTTTATAGAAGCACTAATTTGGTTCCACAGCACACCTGAATTGCCGTAAACACTCTCTTCTTGCACTTCTGAAATCCTAATCTTTCCGATCTCTTCTTTCTCAACACCTTCGAAAAATGTCTTGCCCTTCTGATCGTCGCCTTAACTTGAATGTCGGGGAAGACGATGACTTGTCTTCTCCGGACAACATTTGGTATCCGTCCTTCATATCCCCCAATGGTCCTCTTACAGTTGGGGACTCAATGATGAGAAACAATACAACCGCTACTGTGGTTGCTAGAAATCTTCTCACTCCAAGAGATAACAAGTTGCTTTCCAAGCGGTCCGACGAACTCGCTGTTCAGGACTCCCTGGCGCTCAGCGTCCAGTGTGTAGGCTCGGTCTCAAATATGGGCCAACGCCTTCTTGCACGATCGCGTCAGGTTGAGTCTTTGATGGCTGAGGTGGCTAGTCTTCGGCAAGAGGTCAGAGGACTCATTAATGAGAATAAGGAGTTGCACATGCTCGCAACTAGTTACTCAACAAGTATGAAGAGGAAGCTGGACCAGCTGCAGGAGTCGGACGTTCGGATTCAGAGTGATCATCAAAGGTTTATGGCGTTACTCCCGAGGTTTAGGTTGCCTTCGTCATCTAGAGTTGCACCAAGTATTAAGGCTTCGGAGAATCAAACTCTGGCGCTTCGTCTTTCTGGAGCTCCGTCGACTTCTGAGGCACCACATGACCGTCTTTGAAGAGTCCCTGCTTGTTTGCACATCTCTTTTTTTTTTTTTTTGAAGGTATGTATAGAATGTAAATTTATGTAAAATTTCAAAGAAATAAAATGTTCTTCATTTCACTAAATACATGCCTTTTTTTTTTTTTTTTGGGTATTATACCGAAGATAGATGGTGATAACAGTACATATACCAAAATAATAATAATAATAATGATTGCAGTGCCCGCATGTGCATGCATCCCACTTTCTTCACTTTTCTGCCGAAAGTATCCACCTTCTGTATTTGCATGTGGTTTTTGCCCAAGAGGATTTAAAGCAAAGCACTGCCAGCATGTGATACCTCCCTTGCATTCCACCGAGTTTGCTTTTATCATTGAATCATGCTGAAGGCAAATGGAAAGGATTTGACAAACCGTTAAAGTGGTTATGGCCTACCCATTTTCCTTTTGCTGATTTTTTTTCTTTCTGCTTTCGAAAATGTTTTCCACTTAACCATTTCACTGTTGTAAAGGATTGGGTTTAACAATTTCGACAAGGCAGCAACAGCAGCACCACAGCTCAATCGCTACCGTCATATTTATATTATGTGGCTCACCGTTAGCAGCACCAGTAAACCTCTGCCTTACTGGGTGGCTGACCGTCGACGAAGATGGTTTCAGTAGTGATTTTCAGTTTTGTCGAAAGTGCTCATTGATGCAAACTCCCCCGAGATCCGACCACGCCAGATGGATCCCGTAGTGGTTCAGTAATGTCTACAGTGCTACTTTCATCGTTCGACCTACCCTGAGATCCAACCGCCTGACTAAGCATTCCGTTGTTCTCACTGCTCGTCGAGATTGGCATGGGCTACTAAAGGTTTCATCGGAGTATAACAGTAAGCCCCATGATAAAGCTAGTGAGTCAGTCGTGCGGGAATATCGGTAAGTCAATAATAATGATGCTTCTCAATGATGACGCTGAGGAGATAACGCGCAGGAGGGACCAGGTGGTAGCCTTTTTTTTTAAAAAAAAAAGAAAAAAGAAAAGATGGCATCCAATATTCCAATTAGATATTCCCATTGCCATGCCGGTCGTGAAGGTGCTGTCTGGCTGAATAGTCTTCCTGTGTGCGTATAAATAAGCTCTTTCGTCTTCAAGAGCTTTCTGCAAATAGATAACTCCAAGGTCCTGTCTCTGTGTCCTCGAGCTCGGCTAGGTTGCACAGCTGGTCATACGTGTTGAGACGCAGGTCTGAGAGCGAGATTCAGAGAGAGAGAGCGTCGGTGTAGCTGGGGTTCTTGTAAGTGGTTAGTCACATAGCCACTTCACACTTGCTTTATATTTTGCTTACTTCTTAGGAGATTTACGTATGCATATATTTACAAACACACATGCACGCATGCAACTCCATATTTTGGCTTCAACTTTTGCTTACGTATGCGTACAAATATACACACACGCCCATTTTCTTTTCTGGTAGATCTGCTTTCTTGATCCCTTTTTTTTTTTTTTTTTTTTTTTTTTTTGAAAGGACTACTCCTTTCTGGGAATTTATTGAACTAATCTGTAAAGAATACAATCACCTCATCCCGAGACCTCATATATGCTAGAGGAAGAATAATTTGAATGTGCTAGAATTTGTTAGTAGTTGTTCTTCTCATACAGTCAGTAGTCTTCCGCAAATCTGATGTGTTAACATCTTCTCTGCGCCATCTTCTCTTGCATATAGTTTTGTAATGTAGCTGTGAACTCTTCCATGTTGAGTTTGATCATAGGAATTTTATCAGGGTCCTCACAGAAGAAGTCCTTAATTTCTCTTTCTGATAGCTCAGTCAACTCTTGTTCTTGATTGCTGACTCTTCGATGATTGGTTCGCACTCTTTAATTACAGTACCTGCTATCTGGAGTGAGTTGCTCTCAGGCGGAGGCAGTCATGGCGATTTCTTTTTTTTTTTTTTTTTTTTTTTACCATAACCGCAGAGGCAGTTCACCTTGGGAAGGACTCCCACATTTCTTGAACAAGAGCAGAACCCCTCTTTATTGTGGCCAAGAAGGAATTACAAGAGGGTTCAACAGGTCTTACAAAAATCTGCATTTTTATTGGATTCTTGGAGCTGGATATTTTGTACCTGTGGATCAGCCATGCATTGCTTTGAACATGGTGGTTGACATCACACAATCACCGGCCGGTGTTTCTACGTAGAAAACGATCGCAGTCCAAAATGGCGCTGACGATGTGATCAGTGCGGGGGGAACTGTGGAAGACTGATATATATACAGTACTATCACCATGCATATAATATAATATAGTGCCAATTTATATAATATGTATGCACCTCTGACAACGGCAGACTGATATATATATATATAAATACGTATACACTTCTGACACTTTTTTTTTTCATGATTTTTTTTTTCTTTATTTTAGCTTTTGTTTCTAACATTTTTTTTTTGTGTTTGTCCTCTTTAGGTTGGGCCTTCCATGCCGCTCGGAGGCAGTCTACCCACCGATGAGGGGATCAGGGATCTGTCTGGTGCAGAGCTTACCCAAAATCCGTCGAGCCTCCCAAGCTTGCCGCGTGTTGGTGAATGTGTACAAGAGTCTGCCATGCGTCCAATACCTTTGCCGACTAATTCTGAGATTTCTTTGAGAGGGCCAAACCTTAGCGGTACTGAGCAGCTTATTCATCGTTTTAGCCTCCGTGTAGCCATGGACATCAAGGGCCATATTGAGAGTAGGATTTCAAAGTGCCCGTTGGAAGACCTTGCATTGCTCCGTGAGGATTTGTCAAAGCTTGTTTCTGTAATTGACAACCTTAATGTTGATTCTTCGCCTTTGAAGATCAAGATTGCTGAACTTATGGCCGCCTCGACTGAGTATTCTTCCCTGCGTGCCACTTATTTGGAGAAATTGAACCCGGATGTTAGGGCTCACCAACTTGCAACAATAGATTCCTCGCTAGCCCGAGTCCGATCTTCTCAGCAAGCTTCTTTGGGAGATTATCAGACTGCAGAGATTTCTTTAACTTCCGTCCGAGCGCGTCTCGATGCATTAGTGCGAGAACGAGAGCAGTTGGAGACCGAATCGTCTGATCTTGAACGAGTGCTTGCGGAGCACCAAGAAGAGATTTCTCATTTAGAGCAGGAGAAGGGCATGGCTATGGAATCGCCTATTTTGTCTCCTACTGAGGTTGAGGCTTTGAAGAATTTGGAGGGCTTACTTGAGGATCGCCTTCGTAGTTTTAGAAGCATAACTTTTGAGTAGTGTCTTTCCTTTCCTTTTTTTTTTGTAATGAGGCTTTAGAACCGACTTTTTTCTTTTAAAGAATTAAAGTATTTTCGTTCTTGAATTCGGCCTTTATTCTTCAAAGTGTTTGTGTTTTTTGTTGATGATGTGACTGTACTTGAAATTTTGAAGTTTCAAGTTGCCTACGTACCCTCGGTTTAAAGAGGCATCAAGTCATCACGTAGTTCAAATGAATGATGAATTTTTTTTTTATATGTGGTGATTTTTTATGATGATTTTGCCGTACACAGTTTATGCTCTTGCGGGCCAGGAGCGTGGCTCCTTCTCACGCGTAGTACCGCTTCAAGAACTTGCCGTTTATGGGGCCAACCCTCAAGCCATCTTTTTCCACGATCGTGTAAGCACCGTTTGTGTAGACTTCTTGTACTACGTAAGGTCCATCCCACTTTGAGGTGAATTTGCTTTTTGTCTTGTGTGTCGTGATTATAGGCCTACGCAATGCAAGGACGAGGTCCCCTACTTGAAATGATCTTGGGCAAACTTTCTTGTTGAAGGCTTTGGATAATCGTGCTTGGTAACACTCTAAGTGCTGCTGAGCCTCGAGCCTCTTATCATCTAGAGCTTCTAACTCTTGAAGACGTAACTTTGCATTTTCTTCGCTGGTGAGTTCTTCTTGTATAGCCATCCTCAGCGAGGGAATTTGGCTTTCTAGTGGCAAAACCGCCTCTATGCCATACACGAGCCAATATGGTGTAGCTTGAGTAGGCGTGTGGTGCGTCGTCCTGTATACCCAAAGTGCTTCGCTCATCCTTTCGTGCCAGTCTTTCTTGCTCATATCAACGACTTTTCTCAACATGTTGCATAGAGTTTTGTTGAATGCTTCTGCGAGACCATTAGCTGGGGCATGATACATGGAAGACTTATGCTGTTTGAATTTGTATTTCTCACAGAGTTCGTCCATGAGTCGGTTGGAGAACTGCTTTCCATTGTCCGTAATGATATAGCGAGGCACACCATATCGGTGGATGATATGCTCCTTAATAAAACGGACAACAGTTTCTTTCTTGACTTCCCTCAGGGGTATAGCTTTAGCCCATTTAGAGAAGTAGTCTGTTGCAGCTAGGATGTAAGCTTCTCCCGCAGATGACTTTGGTGCGATCGGTCCCACGACGTCCAACCCGCATGCGTCGAACGGCCATGAAGCAACTGTAGGGTGTAATGGTTCAGGCTGTTGATGTATGAAGTTGGCATGGAATTGGCAGGCCTGACACTTTTTGGCGTATTCCATGCAGTCCCTCACCATGCTTGGACAGTAGTAACCCATTCTTTTAAGCTGGAAATGTAGTTTTGGCCCCGACTGATGTGCTCCACATATACCTGAATGTGCTTCTTCCATGGCTTGACTGGCTTCTTCTTCACCTAGGCATCTTAGAAGTACTCATTCGAAAGAGCGTCGATAAAGTGTTCCCTTATAGTAGAGGAAGCGGTGTGCTCGTCGACGTATTTCAGAGCGGTGCCTGGGATCTTCTGGAAGCCTTCCTTGTTCCAAGTAGTCGATCAATGGCTGTCTCCATTCTTCAGTGTCGACTAGGAGTACTGAGATGACGTTTGTGTCATCTAGCAGTATTTCGGCGGCAAGTGGAATTACCCATCTTTGGCAAACTGGCACGTTTGCGACTTCTCCTTCTCCTAGTGTCATACTAGAGGCTAGGTTGGCGAGAGCATCTGCCATTTGATTTTCTTTTCTTGGCACATGTTCTAGTGTCACCATCTCGAACTTTTGTAGCAGCTGAGTTGCCAGTCGGAAGTAGGGGACAAAATCATCTTTCCTCACCTCATACTCGGTTAAGAGTTTATTGATTATGAGCTTGGAGTCGCCATATACCTCAAGGGCTGTGATTCCTATATTGGTTGCCATTTGGAGGCCGAGGATCAATGCTTGGTACTCAGCGACATTGTTAAAGCATAGTTCGCTCAGTTAGAAGGAATAAGGTAGTATTTGCCTTTATGGTGACATGAATATCACTCCTGCCCCCGCTCCATCTGTTCGTCCGGACCCGTCGAAGAACATCGTCCATGTTGGGAAGATGTCAATGTGAAACACCTCCTCGTCAGGCAAGTCGTCTGAGATTTCCCAATCGGCCGGGATCGGGTGATCGGCGAGGAAGTCTGCCAGTGCTTGTCCTTTAACGGCTTTAGCTGGAACGTAGATGATCTCGTGTTGATTGAGAAACAACGCCCATTTAGCCAGTCGCCCTGTCAGAACTAGCTTGGACATGACGTATTTAACTGGATCAGCTCTAGCAACCAAGTGGATGGTGTAAGCCTGCATGTAATGCCTGAGCTTCTGGATGGCGAACACCAAAGTGAGGCACATCTTTTCTATTGGGGAATAGTTTAACTCAGCACCGGTAAGAGTTCGACTGAGGTAGTAGAGCGCTCCTTCTTTCTGGGATTCATTTTCTTGTCCCAAGAATGCCCCAACTGAACTTTCTTGAGCGACGATGTATAATATGAGCGGCTTTCCAGGTGTGGGTGCCCCCAGGACAGGTGGACTTGACAAATATTTTTTTATGCTTTCAAAAGCATTGCGGCATGCTTTATCCCATACAAATGGAACATCCTTCTTCATGAGTCGACTGAATGGTTGACAGCGCCCTGCGAGGGTGGAGATGAAACGTCTAATGAAGGCTAGCCGTCTTTGTAGAATTTTCAGCTCGTGCAGGTTTCTCGGCTCAGGCATGCTTTGGATGGCCTTGATTTTTGATCGATCTACTTCAATGCCGCGGTGTTTGACAATGAAGCCGAGGAACTTTCCAGATGTGACGCCAAATGCACATTTCAACGGGTTCATCTTGAGGTTGTATTTTCGCAGCCTTTCGAACACTGATCGCAAGTCTTTCAAGTGATCTGATCTCTTTTTCTTCTTGACCACTACATCGTCTACGTAACATTCTACATTTTTGTGTAGCATGTCATTGAAGATTTTCTGCATTGCGCGCTGATATGTAGCTCCGGCGTTCTTCAGACCAAACGGCATTACCTTGTAGCAGTAGATACCCTTTGGAGTGCGAAAGGCTGTTAGTTCTTCATCTTCGAGAGCCATGCAAATTTGATTGTATCCCAAAGAGCCGTCCATGAACGATAGTGCTTCGTGGCCAGTGGATACGTCCACCATGATTTCAATGATCGGTAAGGGGAAGTCGTCTTTCGGGCATGCATCATTGAGGTCTCAGAAATCTACACAAACACGTATTTGTCCAGATTTCTTAAGGACAATAACGATGTTGGAGATCCACTTAGGGTATTGCACCTCTCGAATGAAGCCTGCTTCGATTAGCTTGTCAATCTCGACCTCAATTTGTGGGATGAGCTCAGATCGATAACGTCTTGGAGTTTGCTTTATCGGTCGCGATCCAGGCTTGACTGCAAGGTGATGTACAGCGATGGTAGGGTCAAGGCCGGTCATTTCTTTGTATGTCCAAGTGAAGACGTCTTTATACTCTAACAGCAACTGGTAATACTCATCTGCCTCGTCTGTACTTAGTAGTGCGCTTACGAAGATAGGCTTTGGTTCCTCGCTTGTGCCTAAGTTGATTTCTTTGAGATCATCGACCGTGGCTTGCCTCATGTCCTCGAGCTGTGGTGGTGCAGTAGTGACATCTTCCTCAAGGATCTCGTCTTCTTTGTCTTCTTGGACTGTGATGTGGAAGATGTCCTGGACTTCCTCTTCAGTGCCATCCTTTTGGGCTTGCTTGCATGAGGTTTGTCCGGTATGGATGATGGTGCGCCTTCTTACTTTTAGTGGTCCATTTGTGTCAATCTCCAAGATTGTTTGACGCTTCATCCTTGAAGGAATTGAACTCCGAATATCGCCTTTTCTGCTAGCCTGTCGGGCTTTTCTTCTTTTGGCGCTGTCTCCTTCTTTCTAGAAGGCTTTTTGTTGTCTTCCAGTCTTTCAGAAACCGACCGTTGCAAAGGCGAGCTAGCCGTGTTGCCTTGTTTCTTAGGTTTTGACAAACTTTTAACACCAGAGCTTTGGGATGTTGCCGTTTCAAGCCTCTTGAAAACGGAGGTTCGACTTTGACCACCAATGCGATGGAGTGCGGTATTCTAGGTTTTGGATGATTCATCCTTTTGAAAACCGATATCCAAGTGGCGGATTTAGGATCTTCTTGATTTTTTATGACGCTCACGCTGATGTGCTGAACGCTAGCATTTTTTGCTTTGTTTGAAATCTTCACAAGTGCATTTGGTGTGAAGCCGACCCCCGCTTTGCCGTTGTCAACTCCATAACCATGCTCTTTCAGCCTCTTTTGAGTCTCGGTGAGGCCATATTCTTCGTTGTTGACAATGTCTGGACCCTTTTTTCTGGGATTCGAAGAGGGAATGAAGGCGTACCCAGCCTTTGACATGAGTTTGTAGGCATTTGGATCAAAACCTTCTTCGGTCCTCCTTGTTGGGAGAAAGCTTGGTTCTTTTTCTTTTGGCAGAACTCTTATCAAGCATTGTGGTGATCTTGCAATCTTAGTCTCACCTAGCTGTGTTAGAGGTAAAAATGCGTTTGTCTTAAGCAATTCTACATCACATCCGTGCTGTTGCATGCTAGCTTTGCCTGTCCCTGTTTCGAATGGGGATTGACCATTCTTTCTTTTCGACATGGGGATGTATCGGAAGACTGGTGTGTCCGGTCCTTTTGAGGGCGTCCCGCTCCCTTTGGTTATTGCAGGTTTAGCAGTCTCATCATCATTTTTGCTTGAAGATGGTACAACTTCTCTTTCCTGCTTCTTGGGCACGGCTTGCCATTCCTGCCTCTTGAGTGTTGCTTTGCCCGTAGACTTGATTTCTTTTGGGAGAGCTTCGGGCACCATGTCTTTCTCCATGTAGAATTTGGCGTCTGCAAAGTGTGCTTCAGCTTCGGTGAATGGCTTGGCATCTCCTTGGATCACCTTTACTCCTTCTCGATAGAATTTTATGCATTGGTGGAGGGTGGACGGTACTACTCCATTCTCATGGATCCAAGGTCTTCCTAAGAGTAGGTTGTATGAAGTTCTTGCCTCAATCACATGGAATATGGTGCTTGAGTTGAGTTCACTAATGGTCATCTCCACCCTAATCATGCCCATTGCCCTTTGTCCTCCTTGGTTAAAACCCTGGATTAGCAAACGGCTAGTGGACAGCTCATCCACCTTGATGTCGATCGTGGTCATTGTTGACTTTGGCATGATATTTATGGCCGATCCACCATCCCTAAGCATGCGATTGACTTTGTGCTTCCTTACGTACCCTGATACGAAGAGAGGACGGTTGTGAGGCTTGGATCTTAGTAGTAAGTCTTCGTCATTGAAGTGGATTGTATCACGGGCGACACAACACCTGGTATATTCGTATGGCCGAAGCCCTAAGCCTTTGTCTTTGCTTTCTTGCGCCTTGTAGTCGTCGGGACTTATCACGGTCGCGGCTAGTTCTTTTTCCATCTCTTTGGGCGATTGTGGTGCCTCCATGATGTTAGAGTGTGCCAGCAAGCTTTCCTTGGGTATGAGGGTACCGTCTTCCTCGGTTGTGATAGCTTTGCCCTTTGAGGATTCTTCCCCCTCTATTTCGACCATGTGACATGCAGCGATAGTGCACTGTTGGAAGAAGTCATTTGGGAAGTACTCGTGCAAGGAGATAGGAATGCGTGGTTCTTGCTCCATAGGCTCCCCAGCGTAGGTTGGTTTAGCGACGATCGCGCTTCTTTTTGGTTTCCTATTATTGCGGCGACGATGCCTTCTCCCTTCCTTCACTTTTGGCTTTATGGCTTGTGGTTTTGGCTTCCTTGTCTTTTTGTAGGTCACCAATGTCCACCCTCCTTCATCGTCGATAAGTGAATTTAGGTCATCTGCTCCCAGCGACGGTTAGGCGGACGGGGCCGTGTGATTGGAGCCTTGATGGGTATGGTCATGTGTTGTCTGGAGAGGAACGGGATCGAATGAGCAAAACACGATTGTAGTGGTATGCGTTGCGGCTGTGTCTTCTAGATCGAGTTCAATTCGACCTTGTTGCGCTAGCTTCATGATTAGCTCCTTAAGGACGAAGCATTTGCCGACTGGATGACTTACGATACTGTGGTACTTGCAGTACCTGGGATCGTTAACTCGATTCATTTCTTCGGGGCGTTTGCATTCCGGCAACTCGATCACCTTCTTTTCCAACAAGTCACCTAACATTGCATCCATGTCCGAGTCAGAGAAAGGATATGTCTTTTGCTCCAACTTCCTTAAGGTGTTTTTATACCTGTCTTGGGTGCGCGGAGGCTCATTTTTCTTCACCTCATTCCCTTTGTTCTTGGAAGAAATTTTGATAGGGGCGGATGAGGTCTTGCTGGGAGTAGTGGAGGTCTTGATGGGAGTAGCGTTGACAGTAAACGCTTCCTTAGCGGGCCTCTTCCCGATCTTGTCTATATTTGGGGCGAACACCTTATCCTTTTTAAAGTCAGTGATCAGCTCATTCTTCCCATGATTGGCGATACTCAGTTCCATGTCGTGGGAACGAGTTGCCAGCTCCTCAAATGTTTTTGGTTTTATGCCTTGGAGGATGTAATGTAACCCCCAGTGCATGCCTTGAACACACATCTCAATGGCAGAGGTTTCAGAAAGTCAATCTTTGCAATCCAGACTTAATAAACGCCATCTATTGATGTAGTCGACAACCGGTTCGTCTTTCCATTGCTTAGTACTTGTTAGCTCTAGCATGCTAACGGTGCGGCGAGTGCTGTAGAAGCGGTTGAGGAATTCTCTTTCAAGATGATCCCAACTGTTGATAGACTCAGGCTCGAGGTCGGTGTACCAGTCAAAGGCGTTCCCCTTCAACGAGCGTACGAACTATTTAACAAGATAGTCTCATTCAGTTCCAGCATTGTTGCAGGTTTCAATGAAGTGGGCGACATGTTGCTTTGGGTTTCCCTTTCCATCGAATTGCATGAATTTCGGCGGCTGATATCCTCTCGGCATCTTCAAAGCGTCAATCTTCCTGGAGTAGGGCTTTGAGTATAATGCGGAGTCATGTGAGCTTCCTTCATATTGCGCCTTTATGGTGTTGGTGATCATCTCCTGCAATTGTTGGATAGAGAAAGAGCCTATGAGTGCCGCCGCTTCGTCCGGCTTCCGCCTTTCTTCCGCCTTCCCCACTAGAGGCTCATCTCCTTCATCAGCTTCTGTTGTTGGGCCAACTTTTAGGTTGACTTTCACGTCTTGTGCCTCTAGTTGGCTGGCTAGCGCGGCGATTTGCAAATCTTTTTCTTCCACGGTTCGTGCGAGTTTCGCAATCGCTTCGTTCATTTGAGCTAGCTGCTCTTCGATCGAAGTCGCTCCTGTGGTCATGACTTGCATGGCTGTGCTGCCGCTCGAGTTAGCATCGGAAAACAGAGACTCAGAGTACTTCCCCGGGCTTTTCTCCCTTGGTGCCTTCAGCGAGGCTAGGGTGATCACAGGTTCGTGCCTTGGGTGTTCTTGTCTCTTCGGCAAAGTTGATGCGGGAGTGGAAGATGCGGCCAAGAAAGCTCTTGCCTTGCTTCGAGTTATGACCTCTGAAATGCCCCCTCCTGCAGCGAGGACGGTCTTGTTCTTCGTCTTGGGTGCGGGAACAACCTGATCCTTTCTTGTTGCCATTGATTTTGGAGGCATGCTTTGGTTTTCTTGAGCGGAGGGAGAGATGAGAGGTAGAGATTGTCCCACTAGGCGTGCCAAATTTGTAAACACGAAAATTTCCTGAAGACACAAGAATACGTGTACAAAATAATATTTGTATTTGATGATTTTGGGTTACAATCTCTATTTGTTCCTCTGATTCGATCTCCGTAAGATATGGATTTGTTGGTGAATCGTTGATCCAAAGGGCCGTTGGTGGCTTGATTCTTGGGATAAACTGTTCTTCACGGGGCCGTTGGGCTTGATCTTGAAGTTTGGCGGATGAACGCTGAATGACGGACGGATCTTCAGGAGCTGTTAGGGCTTGATTCTGAAGTTGGATGAACGTTGAATGATAAATGGATCTTCAGGAGGCTTTTGGGCTTGTTCTTGAAGATGGATGAATGACGAACGAAGAACGATGAACGATGAACGATGGATGAACTTCAAGGGGCTTTTGGGCTTGATTCTTGAAGAATGGATGTGTGTTGCTTTAAGGGCCGTCGGGGCTTGATCTTGGAAGGTGGATGAATGTTGCTTCAAGGGCCGTCGGGGCTTGATCTTGAAGAAGATGGATGAACGACGAACAAAGAACGATGAACGATGAATGATGGATGAACTTCAAGGGGCTTTTGGGCTTGATTCTTGAAGAATGGATGTGTGGATTCAAGGGCCGTTGGGACTTGATCTTGGACGAAGAATCGGCACGTGACCAAAGTGTTTGTTGATTCTTCAAAAGTTTTGGCGAAGTTTTTTCAAGTGCCGTTGGGCTTGATCTCGAAGGTGGATAAGCGTTTCTTCAAGGGCCGTTGGGGCTTGATCTCGAAGAACGAAGAATGATGAACGAAGAACGAAGAACGAACTTCAAGAGAATTCTCTTCTAATTTGGGAGTAGAGAAATGTATTTGTGAATTGGTTATGAATTGGTGTGGAATGATCTCTATTTATAGAATTCCAAAACTTGATTTTTGGATTTAAATAATCAGATGAAATAAGTCGTTTCTGCCAGGTGTTGACACGTGTCCTGTTTGACGGCTTTTCTAACTCTTTTCGAATTTTTGTCGAATCACATACTATGTGTACAATTTATGTAATACATGAGTGTTAAAATTTTGACCATCGGTCAACATTTTATTTACCGAAATTTCACTGTCTACAATGGGGTCTATAAAAATTATAGAAAACTTCATTTTAGTCCTTGGCAAAGATTACTTTTTGATTAAAACCATGAGTAAGATCAAAATCTAATTTTAGTCCCTTGATACATTAATAACCTCATTTATTAATTATATTTTGATTTCTTAATTATTTATCTTTTTCTTTTCTAATTTTTAATGTATTAATTTTATTTGATTATAATTTTTATTTTCATTTCATTCATTGTAATATATTTTTGTTGTGAACATTTAGATAAACTAATTTTTGTTATACAATATATTTCGATGTACTGTAACTTCTTCATTTAGGTATATTAAATTCATTATAATACATTTCGGTGCATACATTTAGGTATACACATTTTGGTACTAACATTTCGGTGCATACATTTCGGTACACACATTTCGATGCATACATTTAGGTACATACATTTCAGTATTAACATTTTGGTACATACATTTCGGTACACACATTTAGGTACATTAATTTAATATTAATACATTTCAGTGCATATATTTAGGTACATACATTTCGGTGCATATATTTAGATACATACATTTCAGTGCATATATTTAGGTACATACATTTCGGTGCACATATTTAGGTACACACATTTCGGTGCATACATTTCGATATACACATTTAGGTACATTAATTTAATATTAATACATTTCGGTACTAACATTTAAATATATTAGTTCAATATAATATATTTCGGTACACACATTTCGGTACTAACATTTAGGTACATTAATTGAGTCTTTCAAGTTTGAAGAATGTTAAATAAAATTAATAAATTAAAAAACTCTTTTTTGGTCAAAAAATAAATTAAAATTTGTGTATTAATAAATTTAAATATTTAATGGGAGATATTAAATAAAATACACATTAATTATTTTGAATTAAGGACACATTAGGGACTAAAAACCAATATTCAATCTAACACCAGGTTTTTTTTAAATTTTAATCTTCTTGAAGGATTAAAGTTCAAAAACCCCTAAAAATTATCAATTTATGATCATTTACATATGAAAGTTCTCTTTTTAAAAAAAAAAATATTATGTATCAATGTGTTAAAGTTCTTGTGAAATCGATAATTTATTAATTTGTAATTTTTCGGGTAGTAATTTAAACATTTATTTGTTTAGTTTTCATTGAGTAATGCTGTTGATTCTTCATGGCTTTCATTTCTGAATCCCAGTCCCAAGGTCACATATAGATGATGAATATGCAAATGCATCTCAAAGAGACCCGAAAATTTTGCTGACTACTTCTCGAGATCCAAGTGCACCACTAATACAATTTGCGAAGGTTGGTCTAGCCTTTTTCCTTGCGTGCCACATTAGTTTTGCTGCACTCTTGTGTTCATTTTAGTGATATTATGTAAGGCCGGTGTTGATTATTGATTTCCGTTCAATGACACTGTTGTTTCAGGAATTGAAACTAGTTTTTCCCAATGCGCAACAAATGAATCGTGGTGGCCAGGTTGGTGCAATTTGTTGCTTAGCTTTGATTATTGATTGTGGAGATAATTTTTTCCACTCAAGGGGCCTTCTGACCTAATGAATCATTGATTTCATTAAAAGTTCTGCCATTTTCAATCTAACTGGAGGCACTAGAAGGTGGATAGAGCGGTAATCTGAACTGATGTGCACATACTGCTTTGTGTGATGCTGTTTGATCACTTCTTATGAATCAACATGCATCACCCAACCGTTGAGTTGTGGGAAGATGTTTTCTGCGCGTTTAATTTATTCAGTTTTTTTGTGTGAATTTTTATGTTTTTACATTGTTAATCATTTTTTGTGTTACAATTATGTCTAGATTGACCTCTTTACTTGAGATCATAATGACATTTAAGGACGTACCTATCCCGTCATTGATGGTTCTGATGCTTTGGTCTTTGGTCCTTTTCCATACTTAGCATATAACGATATTTTTTTCTATAAATCCTGCAGGTTATTTCTGAAATTATTGCAACATGCCGTTCACACGAATTTACGGATGTTGTGTTGGTTCATGAACATCGTGGTGTACCAGATGGTTTGATTATAAGCCACCTTCCTTTTGGTCCAACAGCTTATTTTCAACTACTCAACGTGGTAAGTATTGTGATAATTTTTGTGTTAATGTTGGACAAATATCTTGGTATTAAGACTGATGTAGGACAGGAATCCAGACTGGATTCCTTAGGGCCTTCAGCAGCAAAAATTAGGAAAAAGTGAGGCCGAGATACAATTTTAAAAAAATGAAAGAGAGGAATCATGATTTAAAGGTATGAATAGGGCTAGAAAGGATTTCTTTTCATAGCTTAACAGTTCTTGCGGGAGAGATGGCCTTGGGTTTTCAAATTTGTGATTTTCAATGGTTGATTGTACTTGAACGGAGTCTGGTTAATGCTAGAAGTGATTGTCAGGTGAAAAAAATAAAGAGAAAGTTGAAGAAGATCAATATCGCCCTCGCATTGGTGATGAAACTCTGTTGCCTAAACCTAGCAAGAAAGCCTCATAGCTTCTAAAAGTATTGACTGTAATATTTTTTTTACGAAAGAGTTAAATGGATGTATATTGGTAGACTTGGATCCAGAGTTTCAAAGTCAAGCGTAATAGGCAAGTCAATAGCTTGAGATCACCCACGAATGATCCATGGACCACTATTACAATCCTTTTCCAGGCAACTTGAGCGACTCTAATTCAGTAAAAAAAAAGATAGTAAAAAACAAAGCAGCAGCTTCTAAGTGAAACGAACCATAAAATGAAGGTTTGATACTAACAATTGCAGACTGCCAATCTCGATGAACATTGGTATTAAGCAATAAATGTTTTTACAGTATTACTTTTTTAACTTTGTCATGCATTTATTGGATCTGTGCTTTGACTTATTTATTTTGAGCACTCTGCTAATAGTATTTTTGTTGTAGGTCACAAGACATGACATCAAAGACAAGAAAGCCATGGGAACGATGCCTCAGGTTTATCCACACCTGATACTTGACAATTTCACGACCAAGGTATCATATCTCAATTAAAGATTCCAGCACTTACTTTACTCTGTACATTATGCCAAGGTAGATTGGACCCCATTGATCCAATTAGAGATAGTTTATAATGGTTCAGAGATGAGGATGATTGATTATAGTTATTCTCCAAAGATTTTTTTGCCAGTTATTTATGACATACCCACTGACTATGAAAATCATGCGAGGAATTTCAATGTTGCTGTTCTGTCTCTATATATTGAGTTATTGATAACCTATGAGGCCATCTTTCATCTCTCTCTCTCTGTAGTGCCTTCCCTGATTACTATTCTTACTAATTCTAATCTATCCAATCCTGCTATGTCTTAATCTTATGTACACTTACATCACTGCATCACTGCATTTTTTTTGAGTTGGCCTTTGTAGTCACTAACCTGTTGACTGTTCCATTGAATATGATTTTCTTTTCTCGATTGTTCGTAGTTGGGTGAGAGGGCAGCAAATATTTTAAAGCATCTCTTTCCAGTGCCAAAGCCAGATACGAAACGCATAATCACTTTCGCCAATTGGTCTGACTACATTTCTTTCAGGTTGGTTTGTTGTCACATCTCTATAAGGATGGTTGTTGATATATCATATATCAAAATGATTTTCACATTTCCCATAAATTCTACTATTTGCACATGTTGGTGAATGTAGATAGGGCTTTCTTGAATGATACCAACTCGGGCTACTTTTATTTGGTCAGAACATATGTTATGCAACTGTTTTATTTGGTCATTAGATATTAATAACTGCATTTTCCTCTTTTTTTGTGCATTTTCGTTTCTTTTCTCCTTTTTTCTGTTGTCTTTAACCATTGCTCCTGCTGTACATTGTATTCATTATATTTCTTTTCTTTTTTTTTGGTCTTTAACCACTGCTTTGTGTTTCCATTTCCATTAACAATTTGAGAACTTACAGGCACCATACTTATGAGAAGCCTGGAGGTCCTAGATCCATTGAGCTGAAGGAGATCGGTCCTCGGTTTGAATTGAGGCTTTTTAAGGTTAGTACTCATTACTCATCTTCATTGTTGAGAAATTTGTGCTTCTTGCAAGGATATAGCACGTGTTTCATTTTGCACTCACATGCTGGTGTTGTTTATGTCGTTTGGCCACTAGTTAGAATTTTTATCTGCTTTACCTAGTTTAATGGAAACACCTATAATCTTTAAATTTAATTGAGCATTTGCTCAAAAGTTTTGTGCTGCCTGCTGAATTTTTGGCACTAATTTTGTTTTTTCTTTCTGTTTAATACAAAGAAAGCGACATCACATACACACACGCGCATACACATGCCAAGGCACACTGATGTTTTTTATTTACCTATCAACTCCAATACCCCCTTACTAAGTCGTGCAGGTGGTAATCAAATCACCTGATTTATCAATCATGTTCATGCCATGCTTCTTCCTAGTAGACTGTTTAATGTTTCATAGCAATACTTGTATGCGTTTACACTCGTTTTTTTTTTCTCACTTTGATGTTGCAGATAAGGTTAGGAACAATGGATCAGGACGAAGCCCAGAATGAATGGGTCATCAGACCATACATGAACACAGCCAAGAAACAGAAGTATATGGGGGATTGACAATCTTTAGAGCTTTTCGTTGACAATTTTGTGTAACTGGTCCGTTGTATGATTCAACCAACTCACTTTTTTTTTTATCGGTTCATCGATCCAAAGCATGGGACGATACAGCCTGTCCTTCAGGGCGACTTTTTGTTGCATTTTCCAATTTATTCCTTTAAATTAAAGAAATAGATGAGAGATGTGAAATCAGCTGTAAATGGTTGTGTTTTCATTTGATCTGCATCGACAGTATAACATTCTCTAATTCCTCCATGAGCTCAGGGTGCTCTTGACCCTTGTCATCCCTAGGATCTGGTGAGGCCAACTCCCAAAGGGGGGTGGGTGACCCCGTCGAGCATTTGGGCGTTACTCTGGCATCCTTTTCTGGTTCTCTTCATCCTGTGGGTCCTTCGGCGCTGATGGACTAAGCCCTCTTTTTTTCCTTCCTGCTTGCCATGATACTCGAGGGAGACGATCACTTCGTCGTGGAGTATGCTTAAGTCGGGTAGAAAAGACAACCAAATTGTATGCGTTTTCCACATATGGTGCTAATCTGTTAAGGTTCAAACTTGTAGATTAACAAACTAGAACAACTTTTGTTGGGGTTGGAATTAAAGCTATAATGAAATGGACTCAAGATTTAAGTGGTTCTTTCCTCATAGTTGGGCTACATTCATTTTGTTGCTTAGAATATATTGATTTCAAAGGTTACAAATAACACTCGGCTAAAGACTAGAATCCCTCCCCTTTCAGTCGTCCGACCCCCTTACAAGAGGTTCCCACCCCTTAATATAGACCCTCATTAAACTTAGAAGGCCTTGAGCTCACCTACTTTTACTTTTTTGGCATTTAATGGGCACATATGTAGACTAGCATGCTGACAACCTTTGTAACCATCAGCGGATATTCAACGATGAAGTGACATTTTGTGGAGTCGGGATTGCACATTCTTGTAGACCAATCTGTGTTGAGTGACATGCTCGACCTTTATTAATCAACGATGCCACTCCTGGGCAATGGCCTGACAACCTTTACGTTATGTTCTATACTTTTGCTTTTGATTGGTGATTGACATGTGTATTGATTGTTTCTTGAGTAGGCCTGCTCCAACAGCCTTGTGCCGTACAGTTTTCAGTCTTCCACGTGTCCTTGACGGTCGAAAAGTACTTTGTGTTGTTTGGTCAAACCAGGATGGTGAGCGATTGACTATAACGCTTGACAAGCCTCCTTTTATTTAATTTTAAATATATATTTGGAATTGTAACAGGCGTCTAATTTGGTTGAGATTTAATCTCAACCGTTGAATCCAAATAAACCCCTCATTGTCACTCAGTCACTCTCATACTCTCTACATCTCTCCTCGACTTCACTCCTCAGCGTCCTCACCCTCACTCAGGCACTCTCTCTCGACCTCACCTCACCCTCACTCAGTCACTCTCACTCTCTCGACTTCATTTCTCATTGCACCCTTATCGCCGATTTCTCTTGATCTCTCTCTTCCTCCCACATCAGACAAGTGACTCACCTCTCACTGTGGAGCCTTCCTTCTCATCCCTCACCTCACTGTGCACCGATTCTCCCCCAAATCAGGTAAATTTTGGAATTAATTTAGGGTTCGAATTCTAGATTAGGGTTTGTGAAATTTGTTCATGTTTTGGATTTGATGTTCATGACTTTTCTCTGCTAATTTATCTTGAATGCTTTAATAGGCTTTCTTCAATCCTGACCGACTGCACCACTCCATTACCCATTGTAATTTGCAGGCCTACCTGGTTTCATTTTTCTAGTTGTTGGATAATTGGATTTGCAAGGTAAAGATTTTTGGGTTTTTACTTTGTTGCTCCAAAAGGGTTTTAGAAAGTCTAATTCTTTGAAACATTTATGTGGGTTTTGTTCAGTTGGTGGGTTGTAAATCTCTTGTGGATAACATCTAAATTTTCATTTTTAATCCAAGGGTTTTGCAGCTCCACATTTTGATGTGATTTCTACTTTGTTTTTTTTTTCATGAAATTTTTGTAACTATTCGACCCCAAGTAGTCGATTTTATCAAAAAATGTGATAGGACTCGTGCAAACCATACACATATCATGATCATGATCACCACCTATGCAACGGTCATGATTCAACATCATAACCACATGAAAAGTAAAAAGAAATGAAATTATAGATCCCCACAACTAAGAATTAAATTCGCTCAAATTGAGGAGCAATGATGGAATAGGAACCCCAAATTTTTCATAATATTTTTTATTGCTTGTTCTGGCTTTGCATCATCTCGTTTTTAAGATTATAGTGTATTTGCAGGACCTATCCTAGAAGTTTTCATCCTTGCAAGTTGTTCATTGATCTTTGAAAGCTTTAGCTATGAAGCAATGTATCTGATTAGTGCCAAGCTATCACATTCTCTGGCGGAGGCAGTTAAGGACTACAGTAGTCCTAAGCCTACCCTCACTTAAAAAATAGGGTAAATTACAAAAAACTACCTCAACTATAGGGTCGTTAACAATTTCATACCTCATCTTTAAATTTCAATGTCATACATCTGCTTACGAATTTGTTTCAATGTGATACCTCCGTTACAATTGCTGTCAATTGGTCTGTTATGTGATGAGGTGGCGTATGCCACGTCCCACCATCTCCACATATGAACTTCCACATGGTCTGCCACGTAGATTCCTGCCAAATAAATTTCCACGTGTAAAAAAAAAAACTAAATTTTTTTATTTCAAAATGATTTCTTCCCGCCAAAAAACATAAACGTCAGATATTTTTTTTTTTTTTTTTAAGGGGGTCCAATTATGGAATATAATGCAACCTAAAAAAAAAACCAAACCAAATGGAAAATAATGCAACCTTAAAAAAAACAAACCAAATGGAAATTGTACATAAACATATGATCCCACATCAACACAAATCCTACATAATCACATGATATACCCTAAAGAACCAAACCAAATGGAAAATAATGCAACCTAAAAAAAGCCAAATCAAATAGAAATTGTACAAAAACATATGATCCCACATCAACACAAATCCTACATAATCACATGATATACCCTAAAGAAAACAAAACATGAACACAAAGTCCACTTGAAACAAAACATTTGCAAAGACCAAAAGATGAACTGTAATTCATATAGCATCATTGATCCATCTAACATTTACAAAGATATGCATTAGACATCCTTAAATATCCCAAAATGCACAGTGCACTGATCCAAAAACATACTGAAATCCATCTATCAAAATAGTGCAAATCAATGCATTTTCAGGGATACAAATCAGTTTAAAAAACCAAAAGAAATTCAACGTTTGTGATGTCTAATTTCAGAACCCATGTACCATAATTTTAGTTCCTACTGCACATAAAACATGAAGTGATAAACAATAATTTGTTACAATTTCTGGCATCTTTAGGTCTTGGTTTGCCTTGTCTTTCTCTGCTTGGTGGCTCTCGGTGAATGAGCTTCAGGATTTGCAGATGAACCATGGCCTAATTGTGATGCCTAATTCAATGTTCATTACAAAAAAGGTCAGATGCAAAGCAAGGTTGTAAACTAAACTTGATGTTGTAAACTACAAAGGAGATGATTAGGTTTTGTACCTTCGATTTCCTTGTTCTCTTTTTAGTTGCAGCTTCGGCTGATGATGATGCTTTCCCTTGGGCTGATGTGGATGCCTATAACAAAGTATAAAATCATTCATTAAAGGATTAAAGGATTAAAGGATTAAGGATTGAAGAAACTACAGAATGTTCCCTTTTTGTCCATTGGAGGAAGATGTCGATGATGGGTCCGTGAATTATGTCCTTCTTGCTTGCATATAGCACACTTCAAAGAATCTTGCCCTTTCCTTCCTAGCTTAAGTGGCTTAGGAGGACCTTTGGGATTATTTGGTGGGTTGGTGGGAGTTTGTTCACCATCTTTCTCCAACTCAGCAGCTTGTTTGTTTCTTTTGTTCCTTGGTCTTCCATGTTGCCTTGTATATAATGGAGGCAAGATTGGTGGGTTTTCAGTATCCTCCCACAATGACATACCGTTCATTGGCATTATTAAGTGAGAACAAACTTCCAAGTACCGCGCCTTTGAATAGTATGCATCCACATAATCTTTAGGTCTCGCTTGAAATGGATGGCAGATACTGCATGGTTGCAAGGTATTCCCGTCAAGTCATACTTCCTACAAGAGCATGTCTTCTCAACCAAGTCCACCACATATTGTTCCCCACCTCCAGCATCCACTTGAAATTTGGTCCCTCCTGACCATTGTGTAATGCACCTAACACTTAAGTGTTTGGCTTCCTCCAACTTCTTCCTAATATTAGGGCAGAGATCTCCTACTTGCTTCATCATTATACCTCGCCTCTCTTGAATTCTCTTCATTAACATAGTCTGAATCATTTGCAGCATATTTATAATAGGTTTTTGCCTTGACACTAGTATGACTGCATTGAATGATTCACACAAATTATTGAGCAACATGTCACACTTTGATAGGTGTCAAAGTGGGACTTGTTCCATTCAGTTGCAGGCTTCTTCACTAGCCAATTGTAGGCATTCTCATCTAGCTTCTTAACCTCATTCATTGCCTTTTTGAAGTGTGGAACCGTGGTTGTTTTGGCAACTGCCCACAGAGCATCTTTCAAAGTTTTCCCCTTGAACAAATTCCTATAGTTTGTGTACAAATGCCTCACACAGAATATGTGGTGGCATCTGGGAAGGACCTTTTGAAATGCTGGAATTAGCCCCTTTTGCTTGTCACTGATAAATGTCCACCCATTTTGGTTTTCTATACCCACATCATCAGGCAACAGTTGTAAGAACCAAACCCAAGCTGCCTTACTTTCCATTTCCACCACTGCATAAGCAATAACCCATGTCTCATCATTTGGATAAATGCCAACAGCACATAGCAACTGCCCTCCATGTAAAACCTTTAAGTGGCACCCATCTAAACCTATCAAAGGTCTACATCCTGCCTTAAGGCCTTCTTTGCATGCCCCCAAGCAAATATATATCCTCTGAAACCTTTCCTCATCATCTACCTTCAACTTCACAGTGCTTTTCGGGTTAGTTCTTCTTACTTCATCAGCAAAATCCCACAGTTTTGCTTATTGCTCTACATGTTTACCTTCAATAATCTTCAAAGCTTTATTCAATGCCCTATAAGCCTTCATCTTTGTACACCCATGATTCTACTCGAATTCCACAGTGGATAAAAAAGATTCGACAGGCCGTGTGGGATTGAGCTTTATCCGATCCAAGTACAAATCTGTGAGTAAAGAAGCAGTTATGTTCTTATTGGCCCAAGTCTTCCCACAGGTGTGGTCATCAAGGACTGTCTTAATTTGGATGCTGCTTGATCCATGCATCTTGCCAGCAGCACACATCCAAGGGCAGTCCTTTGCACACTTGGCAGTAATCTTCAACTTCTCATTCCTATGGAAATGAATTTCTCCATATCCATTCACTAAGGAATACATCATGAAGGCTCTATTGAATTGCACACTGTCTCTGAAAATAAGCCCTAGAGTAAGCTGTGGATTCTTCATATCCATTTTCTCATTAAACTCTGGATAATGCTCTGTTTTTTGCCTTCTTCATCATCTTTAGAGTGTACACTTTCCAGATCATCAGAATTATAATCTGGTTCATGAACCAAATTCACCTCCCCATCTCCAGCTTTTTCAACCTCTTCTTGTCTTTCCCATTCTCCTTCATTTACTTGTTCTTCTTCTCCTTCATTGCTCTCCTCAGTTTGACTTTTTTCCTTTTTTGAGATTACCTTCCTGTTCTTTGCACCTCATTTGCTTCCTTAATCACGTCATAGTTAGCAAAATTTGTGTTATCTTCATCACTTCCATAGTCAGTCTCTACAAAGTCACTGTCTTCTTCAGGATCTTCTTCTTCACTTTCTTATTAGTCTCCTTGAGAATGGACTAGTACATCAAAGAAGGTATGACCGTGTTCCTTTTTACCTTCTTGTACACCTTGATCATCAACTTGTACCTCTTCTTCAATAGACACCCCCTTATTATCTGAGGGTCTTTCAACAGCTAGCAACCCCTTATTTTTTCTTAGTTTACAAGTTATTGCCATACAATCCCCTTCGTCCTCACTTCATGCCTCAATAATCACTCTGCTTGGACCGGTGCACTCCATAGACTCCATAAATTGTTGTTCCTTTGTAAGGGCTTCGCCAGCAGACAATTCTTCTATGTATATGTCTAACTCTCGAGCCTTTGGCACAAAGTTGCACATCTTTTGTACATTGGCATCACTCTAAATGGGCTTCAAACCATTACTAATGTCCATGTTGGGAATCTTGTAGTAATAGTTCATGAACATCTCACTATATCTTATAGCTTCCACCATATCATCTATTACAGAGAGTGACATTAAGTCCTTGTCGCAATAATCTATATATGCAACTTTCCCCCCACAGTAGTATTCATGACCGAGCTCCTCACCATGATGCAAAAAAAAAAAAAAAAAAAAAAAACAGTTAAAACCCTAAAAGCACAGCCCACCACAAATGTAGGCAAACCTAAGCACAATGCATATCACAGAGAAATGCCCTAAACCCCTAAGGCCTAAACCCTAAGGCCTCACCCCTAACCCCACCCCCCACCCCACCCCCCCCCCCCCCCACCCTTCACCCCTAAACCCTAAACCCTAAGGCCTCACCTTTAACCCCTTAAATCCTAAGGCCTCACCCCTAAGCCCTAAGGCCTAACCCCTAAACCCTAAACCCCTAACCCCTAAGGCCTAAGGCATAACCCCTAAGCCCCCAACTCGTAACCCCTAAATCCTAAACTTCTAAACCCTAAACCCTAAGGCCTAACCCCCAAGCCCTAAGGCCTAACCCCTAAGCCCTAAAGCCTAAGCCCTAAGCCCTAAGCCCTAAAGCCTAACCCCTAAGCCCTAAGCCCTAAGCCCTAAAGCCTAACCCCTAAGCCCTAAAGCCTAACCCCCAAGTCCTAAAGCCTAACCCCTAACCCTTAAGGCCCAACCCGTAACCCCTAAGCCCTGAGGCCCAACCCCTAACCCCTAACCCCTAAGCCTTAAGGCCCAACCCGTAACTACATCATCTTCACCAACAAAAAGGCACCAAAAGGACCTAGTTAGTGCAGGCAACAAACCTTAGGACCACACCCACCCCAAATGTAAACAATTGCAATTCAACAGCCAACAACAAAGCAAATCACAAAGCACATCACAGATAAAAACACAAGAAGACCCAAAAGAACCTCATTATCCAACAAATTAGTAAGCATTTTGAATTTTTTTGAAAACAACCGACCTATCTCTAACAAACAAAACACCTAAAGGAAACAAAAGAAAGCGCCCAAATTTCAACTTTTGTCAAACAATTATACAAATAACCACCAGGACCACCACCACCCAAACTACCTTTTCCCCGAGGCCCCGACAACAATACACAAAACACCCATTGGACCCTTGGACCACTAGCAGCCAAACAACCTTTTTCTCAACAACAATAAACAAAGGACCCACATGACCCTCATTCTACAACATATCTGTAAGCAGTTCGATTAAACAGTCAATGAAACCCACAAATCGGCAACAAACCCAGAAAAACAGGAATAAAAAAAGGGCTGCAACAAAGGCCAAAACGAATTGAAATTTGTACTTACAGTAGGTAGGTGTCGTTTGCTCGGGATCCTCGCGCACATTCCACCCTATTTCGAATCGTTCGAAATATTGTCAAATCTTTCGAAAACCAGAAGAACTTAGGGTTTTCAACAAATACGAACAAAACGAAGCAGGCGATGACAACACGAACTTAGGGTTTTCACTCAATCAACTATTGATCACAATTTCGACGGCGATTAGGGTAGGTGAAAAGAAATTAGGGTTAGGGCTCTTTGATTTGGAAATTGGAACGAAAGAAATGGAAGGCTCACATGGGTTGGGGCTTCACGTTTCAATTCCAATAGCACGATTCACGAGGGAAGTTTTTTTACAAATATTTGATTTTTAAAAAAAAAAATTTAAAATTTAATTTTTTTTATATACACGTGTCATCCTTTTTGTCGATCCACGTGTATCAGATGTCAATGTGGAAGTTCATATGTGGAGATGGTGGGACGTGGCATATGCCACCTCATCACATAACAGACCAATTGACAACAATTGTAACGGAGGTATCACATTGAAATAAATTCGTAAGCAAATGTATGATATTGAAACTTTTTAAAAATGAGGTATGAAACTGTTAACGACCCTATAGTTGAGGTAATGTTTTATAATTTACCCTAAAAAAATAAGATTAGTGTACTACACCTTTTTCTATTGCTTTGCAGGCTTTTTGAACAACTAAAACAATTTTAATCATTATCTATTTTTCATCTCATAGATCCCATCCCAAAAATAAATATATATTTTAAATGGTCATTTATTATAAAGAGTAGTGCTATCTGCATACCCTTTTTTTTACCTTTCACACACTCTTGTTAATTTATGTCCTTCAATCTTCAGTTCATTCAATTCGACAGTCGCAAATTGAGAGGGTGTATGGAAGGCAAAAAGAAGTGTGTGACCAGCCTCTCACAAATCAACAACATTAAATTAAAACCCATCATTCACTTTTAATTAAAAAAAAATTGTCTTTCACTTGTGCATGGGGAGAGTCTTTACATGTTCTTATTGAATTTCATATATTTAGCCATTCAAAATCTCAAATTTATTGAATAAAGAACAAAAAGGCTTGTAATACTCTATTATTCACTATAAAACATTTTTTTTATTCTATCCCACCTCTTTCTTGAGTTTTAGGGTTTGCAAAGATTTTTGTAATTCTCTCTTTTAAGTTTAATAATTTTTTAAATAGTATAGATGACATTATGCAACGGTTTCATTGAAATTCGTCAAGAATAATTTTGATTACTATGAATAGATAAAATTATCTATGCATATGTTAATTTTGACTACTTAATTATTTCGATAAATATTATGATGCTTTGCATTAGTAATTTTATAACTACTATTCGTTTTTTCTTCTTTTATACTTGTTTGAGGCCCCTCCTCACAAGAAATTTTGGCTCCGCCATTGATCACCTTCAAGTCTTTAGAATTGGTGGTTTTAGGGTTTGCTCTGTCTCTCTTTCTCTCCATATATATGTATACATATATATATATATATATATATGTTTAGATATATTATTAGACAGGGTGTGTGTTTGTGACTTATAAACTAACTCTTAGTTAAAGGATTTGAGTTTAACTTCTAGGTGAACATAAATTTAGAACTCTTTTTCTTTTTATTCGGATTACATCTATTATTTGGGTTCATATTTGGTAATCTGAGTTTTGCTTTATGAGGGTTTTTTTTTTTCTCATTTGGTTAACACTTACAAGATACAAATAGGGATTTTGATTTGAAACTGGTTTGAGTTAGTTGTAGTTTTGGGATTACCAATAGCCCAAAATTATTTCAGGATTCCTGATCTGTCCCGAAATCCCGAAATTATTTTGGGATTCTCGAAAATTTGGTTTGGGATCGGTCTTGAAATTGGGATTCCCAAAACTTCAGTTTGGGAATCGGGACAAGGATTTTAGTTCGGTATCCCATACCAAACCAACCCTAGTTGAGCCTACATTGCACCACCTGTTGGAGTTTCTGTGATTTATTTAAATTAATATAATCTAATCTAAATCTAACCCTCCCTACTCACACCATAAACACAATAATGCTATACAAAAGCCTTTTGCTTGGATACCAAAGATAACTTGGAGTCCTGGAAAAATTAGTCAGCAGAAATAATTAAGATCCCTTTCATGTGGAAGTGTTTTTCCTATTCAGGGTCAGAACTTTCAAACACTTATTCACACCAAATATTTTTCCCTTAAGGTTTGCGTGTTTCGTGTTGTAAAGAAAGTGGAACTGATCTGAACTGCATTAACCGGGAAGTGCATGTATTTCACCGCTTGTAATGAAAAGTTTACTAGATATGATATATTGTATTTCATTTTCCTCTACACAATAATGTTAACAATTTTGTGACGAAAAATTAGATATCTGTTTTGCTTTTTTTACAAGGACGAGAGTAAAATGACAGAGTTGTTCGATAGGGCTTTGAAAGCTACAAACTGGAATGCCTGTTCTTTCTCTAGTCAACTTGTTAGCAATAAAAGATAAGTAATTTGTACTCAATGTTGGGTAGGACATGGCCTGAAAGCTTGTTCCTCCATTGCAATTATTGCAGTTTGTTATATGCGTTGCAAAAAAAACCCAATAATATCAAGTATAAGAAATGCGTAATATCAAATCATACACATAAATTATCAAGATTCTACCCAAAAAAAAAAAGGGAGGTTTAATAAAACACCCCCGGTACTGTTTACTTTTAACGAAAAGTCATTTTTTACCTTTAACTATCACTATTCATTATACCTTCAAAAAGGACTTTTCATTAAAACTGTCACTATTCAGGCCCTTTTCGTTAGTTTTCCTAAAAAATAATGTACACAAATTGAAAATTTATTCGAGAAATCAAACAAAAATTTAATGTTTTCAAGAATCCATACAAACATAGAAAAATTTCAAGAAATCATACAAAAATTGAAATTTAATGAAGAAAAAAAAAAATACCCGAGTGATTGAAGAGATTGCTTCCAAAAGACCTCTGCTTTTTGGTTCCACTTTCCACCACCTGCCTTTTCATCTTCACAGAAGTAGTCATAAATAATGTGCTTCTGTTAGCAGTTCTTCCAGGACGCAAGGGTGTGGTGGGCGACGGAGGACAATTGAGAAGAGGTAAAAATGGGAGAAAATGGGATACTGAGTGGTGAAGCACATTATCAATTGTCCTCAGTATCCCATTTTTCTTTTTGCTTCACCACTCAGTATCCCATTTTTCTCCCATTTTTACCTCTTCTTAATTGTCATCCATCGATGTTGACGCCTCCGTCGCCCGCTACACCCTTGCATTCTTGGAAGAACTACTGACAGAAGCACATTATTTATGACTATTTCTGTGAATAGGAAAAGGGAGGTGGTGGAAAGTGGAACCAAAAAGCATAGGTCTTCTGGAATCAATCTCATCAATCACTCGGGTATTTTTTTTCTTTACTGAATTTCAGTTTTTGTATAATTTCTTGAAATGTTTCTATGTTTGTATGGATTCTTGAAAACATTCAATTTTTGTTTGATTTTTCGACTAAATTTCAATTTGTGTACATTGTTTTTTAGGTAGAATCTTGGTAATTTATGTGTATGATTTGATATTACGCATTGCTTATACTTGATATTGCTGGGTTTTTTTTTTCACAACGCATATAACAAATTGCTATGGAGGAACCGGCTTTCAAGCCACGTCCTACCCAACATTGAGTACAAATTACTTGTCTTTTATTGTTGACTAGGGAAAGAACAAGCATTCGAATTTGTAGCTTTCAGAGCCCTATCAGACAACTCTGCCATTTTACTCTCATCCCTGTAAAAAGAAAAACATATATCTAATTTTTCATAACAAAATTATTAACATTATTGTGTTTGTGTAGAGGAAAATGAAATACAATATATCATACATAGTAAACTTTTCATTACAAGTGGTGCATGAATCATAATTATTTCCGCAGATTAATTTTGCCGGGACTCTAAGTTATCTTTGGTATAAAAGCAGGAGGCTTTGTATAACATTATTGTGTTTATGGTGTTAGTAGGGAGGGTTAGATTTAGATTAGATTATATTAATTTAAATAAATGATTCGTTTTTATGTTTGTAGATAACCGGCTTGGAGGTTCAGAAATTTGCACAACAGGCAAAATTCCTATAGACTCTGACCAAGTATGCTATTTACTTCCTGGAAACCTGTCTTATACATTAATAGTGATTTCTAGATGGCTAAAACTTACTTTTTTAGGTTTTTTCCATACCCTAAGAGAATATATGGAGGGGGCATTATGGGATCTTACCGTGACGTACCATACTGTAAACATTGACGCAAACTTCAACAGGTGGTGAAATATAGGCTCAACTAGGGTTGGTTTGTTATGAGATACCGAATCCGCGACGTACCATAGTGTAAACATTGACGCAAACTCCAACAAGTGGTGAAATGTAGGCTCAACTAGGGTTGGTTCGGTATGGGATACCGAATCAAAATTTTTGTCCCGATTCTTAAACCGAAGTTTTTGGGAATTTTAATTTCAAGACCGATCTCAAAACAAATTTTCAAGAAGCCCGAAATAATTTCAGGACAAATCGAGAATCTTGAAATAATTTTGGGCTATTCGTAATCCCAAAACTGCAACTAACTTAAACCGGTTTCAAATCAAAATCCCTATTTGTAATTTGTAAGTGTTAACCAAAAAAAAAAAAAACCCTCAAAAAACAAAACCCAAATTACCAAATATGAACCCAAATGATATATGTAATATGAATAAAAAGAAAAAGAGTTCTAAATTTATTTTCACCTAGAAGTTAAACTCAAATTCTTTAACTAAGAGTTAGCTTTATAAGTCACACACACACCCTGTATAATAATATATCTAAACATATATAGCAAGAGAGAGAGCAAACTCTAAAACCACCAAAGTAACTGATCAAAGATACATTGCTTCACAGCTAAAGCTTTCGGAGATCAGTAAACAACTTGCAAGGATGAAATCTTCTAGGAGAGGTCTTGCAAATAGAAATACTATAATCTTAGAAATGAGATGATGCAAAGCCAGAAGAAGCAACAAAAATTATTATGAAAAATTTGGGGCTTCTATTCCATCTTTACTCCTTAATTCAAACGAATTTAATTCTGAGTTGTGGGGATCTATAATTTCATTTCTTTTTACTTTTCATGTGGTTATGATGTTGAATCATGACCGTTTCATAGGTGGTGATCATGATATGTGTTACAACCCGTCCCGGAATTATTAATTCCGAAGATGTGAAATTACAAAAATACCCTTGTTCGGGATTAAGGTGTGTAAATGTGACGTTGGTTTTAATTTAAGTTCCTACTTTTGGTTAATGTGATTATTTGTGGGTTAAGAACTTAGGTTTAGATTTAGTCTGTTTGGTAATAATTTTGTAGTCAAAATTTGGTAGGACCTCAAATGGGATCCCATCCCTCAAAACCTTCCCTAAATCCCTTAACTAGTCTCTCTCTCTTCTCAAACTCTCGTCTCTCTCTCTAACTCCCGATCGTGAACCACACTCAAACCCACCTAAAACTTCAACCAACGCTGGATTTAAGATCACCATTGTAACCTTGAGGACTTCACGATCACGTAGGTACCAAATCCAGGTAAGTTTCACTTCAAAAATCCCTAGTTCTAAAGTCCCCATGAATGTGCACTGTTCATGCACACGTAAATCCTTATGTTTTGGGAATTTGAAGCTTGTAGGAAGCTTGGTGAGGCCCTAAGGAAGCTCGGAGTGCTTCGTTTGGAAGGATTGGACGTCGGGATCACCTAGTTCGAAGGTAGGCCGGATTTTTGTGTTTTTGAAAAGTTTGATCTTGTAGTTTTTAGACCCTAAAACTAGTTCAATGTGATTCTACATGTTAAGGGCTTCAATTTGGTATAAAATTCGAGAAATTTGGACGAAAAACGAGTGAGAATAGTTAGTTTGAAAATTTCCCAGTTTTCCGGCGAAACCAGTCGCCGGAGAAGACGACGGAGAAGGAATATTCCGTCAACTCTGACGGAATATTCCCAACGCCATTAACTGACGCCGTCAACTGACGCCGTTAAAGTTGACGGAATATTCCAGGAATATTCCTGACGGCGTCACTGTGCAAGGCACGTGGCCGCGCGTGGGGGCGCGTAGACCCGTGCCCAATTCGGCGCGTGAGGTATAGAAAAATTAATTTAAAAATACTACGATGCTCGTGAGGTTGTGTAGATCACGTTAGAGTATTCATTTGTCAAAATTGAGCATCGTATGAGGAATTAATTGCCTAGTTTGGTTTATGTGCGTTAAATGTGCGTTAAATGATGTTGTTTTAGTGATTTCGCCTTTAGGTGGGACTTATAACGAGGACGAGCACAACCAGGGGCGTCAAGGGGGTTACGATCCGGCAACATACCAGTGAGTGGGCATTTGATTTTTATATATATACCTATATACTCGATTTTTCCCAGAAATCAAACGTAAGTGAAAAGTATGTTGAAATAAGATATGATATACGTTTTGATTGCCATGCATATAATTTCATGAATATTACGAATTGTTGTATGATGCATATATGTGAAATGGTGCGGCGGATGTACAGGTGAGTATTATTATTGTATGATGATGTTGAGATATGTTGAGCTCATAACCTGCACCATGATATTAGTGCTTATAACATTCACCGCATCGCACGCTCGCCTTGGATCCAAGTAGATGCTAGTCGTACAGACCATAGGAGGTGGTTCCGACAGGCCAGTCGTACAGACCTTTAGAGAGGTTCCGACTGGTGGGTGACCTTAGATTATGTGCACAGATGATTGATGAGAAAAGCACTAGAGCGTAATATTAACCATTAAGTCGTACAGACTACATTAGGTAGTTCCGATTTATGTGCAGAAGGCCGTACAGGTCACAGTTGGTGACTCCGGCAAGATGAGATTTTGAGCTCTAGATTCAGCCGTACAGGACCATTAGAGGGTCTCCGGTTGATTTCTTTCTTTCACCTGATTTATATTATGTTAATGCATTCATACTAAACTGTTGAATTTGGCATGGTACTTTCTCTATTGAATCTGTTATGAAATTGATGATTGAGATGGTTGAGATATATATATGCTTATATACTATTTTTCTGGGAAAGTATACAGGTTTTTCAAAGAGGGGTTATAAATGTGGATTTATGAAATGATTTGAAAAAGCTTGATTTTCGCCCACTCACGTTTTCTGTTTTGCGCCCCTCCAGGTTCTAGTTGATAGTTGAGGCGTTGGTGGCCTACGAGGACTCCTTCGGCGTTCTGACAAGACTAAATAAATGTAGGATTCACCAAGGGTGTTGTAAAATAGTTATGGTCCTACGTGACTGCACCTAGATGCTTATGCTCTGTTTATGTGTGTTTAGTACCCTTTTATGCACTTAGAACGCTGGGTTGTTAATATCTGCAATAAGTGGGTTTTTCTTATTGATTTTTGTTGGCTCGTATTTTGTTATATTATCGTTTCCGCCTGCACTTATGGTTACGTCACGCTCACGTGACGGCCAGCACGTCCTAGTCTTCGGGTTAGGGTGTGTCAATATGTGTATGGTTTGCATGAGTCCTATCACATTTTTGGGTAAAATCGACTACTTGGGGTCGAATAGTTACAAAAATTTCATGAAAAATAAACAGAACAGAAAGCACATCAAAATGTGGAGCTGCAAAACCCTTGGATTACTTTTCATGTGGTTATGATGTTGAATCATGACCGTTTCATAGGTGGTGATCATGATATGTGTATGGTTTGCATGAGTCCTATCACATTTTTGGGTAAAATCGACTACTTGGGGTCGAATAGTTACAAAAATTTCATGAAAAATAAACAGAACAGAAAGCACATCAAAATGCGGAGCTGCAAAACCCTTGGATTAAAAAATGAAAATTTAGATGTTATTCCTAAGAGATTTACAACCCACCAACTGAACATAACCCACATAAATGTTTCAAAGAATTAGATCTTCTAAGACCTTTTTGGAGCAACAAAGTTAAAACCCAGAAAACTTTACCTTGCAAATCCAATTATCCAACAACCAGAGAAATGAAACTAGGTAGGCCTGCAAATTACAACGGATAATGGAGTGATGCAGTCGGTTCGGATTGAAGAAAACCTATTAAAGCATTCAAGATAAATTAGCAGAAAAAAGTCATGAACATCAAATCCAAAACATGAACAAATTTCACAAACTCTAATCTAGAATTCGAACCCTAAATTAATTCTAAAATTGACCTGATTTGGGGGAGAATCGGTGCACAGTGAAGTGAGGGATGAGAAGGAAGGCTCCACAGTGAGGGGTGAGTCACTTGTCTAATGTGGGATGAGGAGAGAGATTGAGAGAAATCGGCGATGAGGGTAAGGTGAGAGGTGAGGACGAGAGAGAGAGAGAGTGACTGAGTGAGGGTGAGGTCGAGAGAGTACCCGAGTGAGGGTGAAGATGCTGAGGAGTGAGGTTGAGGAGAGATGTAGAGAAAGTCTGAGAGAGTGACTAACTGACAGTGAGATCTAGAAGTTAAACCCAAATCGGACGGCTATTATAATTCCAAATATATATTTAAAATTAAATAATATATATATTTTTTATTTTGATTTGGTTTGGGATTATCGAACGAAATGAAAAGTGAGACCGATTACCGTATCGAAGTTTTGGGATTAGTTCGGTATTAAGTACCGAAATTTTTGAAAATTTTGATTGGGGAGTTTTTTGATTCGGTTTGAGATTTTTAGTATTTTTTTTCCAGCCCTTTTTAATTCCACTAGGCCTTGGACATCCCATTCTTCTTTAGGCTTTCACTTTTACTAGGCTTTTTGTGGCCTTTTTATTAGGCCTACACTATTTTTGGGGGTCGAAAAAGATTTGGCGTTAACATCCATTTCCTTAAAATAAAATATATTGTTCCAATTTGTAATAGAATATTGTTGTCATAAAATAAAATAAAAAATTGGATGATGGGGCCCTTGTAAAAATTGGGCTGGGTAAAAGAGTTGGAACTTGGCCAATACTCCAGGCCCCAGGCCTTTTAAAGGGCGCCTCAAACCTTTCGCGTTCTCGCTCGTTACCTGTAAACCCTAAACCCTTGCATCTGCTGCTGGGGCCTGAATCCTCCGCATCATCCTCATCACCGTTTCTCCACCGTTTTGACCGCCACGTTCCTCACCTCTCACTGGTTCGTCTCTCCTCGTCTTCCACCTCCCTCTTCTTAGATGAGATTCTAGGTCGCCGCCCTTCGCCCAACCATTTGCGGCTCGGGATCGAAGCAGATCTCGCAGCTCCGCCTTTTTATTTGCTCAAACTTAAGCAATGACTTAATTGCTTCAAGTTTATATTGCTTTTTCTTTTTTCTTCCATGAATTTGTTATGATCATGTATCTCGATCACAATTAGTGATGTAATAGCAGATTAAATATGAGTATTAGAGAGTAATTAGTTATTGCCAGCTGGCAATTTGTTCTAGCGAAACTTATATATAAGCTCAGGCTTTGGATATAAAGACAGATCAGAATTTTACAAAAGAAATCATTACAAAAATTGGAGCTCTGCTCCTTCTATCTTCCTCATTCCCTCTCTTCTATGTGCAATAGTTAAGGTTGAGTTAGGATTTGAGATTTGGGTTCTAACAATGGTATCACCCATATCGATTCTTGGATTCCCTTCTGTGCACGCCCGCCGATCCACTGCTACTTGTGACTCTGCCTTGGAGTCCCGTGTTGCTTCCTTGGCGGTTACCATTTCCTCGTTGCCTTCCCTCATCGCTACTGCGATCGACAAGGCCTTCGACAAGGCTCTCGATAAAGCCTTTGACGCCTCTCTTGCAAAATTTCATCGGGAAATGCCATCTCGGGGTACTGGGGACGGCATCTCTGCCCCTCTTGTTGGCGATCATCATGGTTCTCCTGGGATTAAGCCTATCTCACTACCTAGGAGCCCAATCTGTGATGGAGGAGCCCAATCGCAGCTTATTCCGTCAGCAATCCAAGCTCCATCGTTGCTCTTATCTTCACCGTTGTTCCGAGCACTGGTAACTTCAGCCGTCACGCCACACTCGAAGGACTCTGCTGCAGCTACGGTTTCACTTACGGAATCAAAGATAGGGATTCATGCTCCGACGATGACCTCTGATCCGAGGCTACTCCATGAGCACTCGTTCTCCGATCCTACGAAAACTGGACCCGAGGATTTTTGTGCATCGAAACTGTTTGATGAAATTCCAGCCTCAAGTTGCTATGTTGTTCTCGATCGTGACATGTGTTATTGCAATGGCATTCGGGATAAGGGTGGAGGCTCCAAATTGAGGCCACTGGAGAACTGTCGAATGAAGCGGGGAGAGAAGATTGCACAGTCGGATTATGATGACAACATTGGTTATTTCATCAAGAAGAAGCTTCGTGTTTGGTGTCAGCTACCTAGTGGGCTATGGGAGTTAGGAATGATACGTCGACATAAGGTATTGAGGTCCTTGACTTACAATTTTAAAGATCGGAAGGCCATTTTCCATGGGCTTTTGCAGTTTGTCTTTGCGTTTTCTACTGGTGTCCATAAGCTTGTGTATGATGCCTTGTTGAACGATCAATTGGGATGGATTAATTGGTATCTTGTGGGTAAATTTGTGAAGAAGAATTTATGTGCATTGCATCTGTTTGATGAAATGTCTAAGAGGCATAATACGGAGAATATGTTATTGAGTAGCAACCTGGAAGCTTTGGATATTGTTGTACTTGTATGTCATTCTTTGCATAAAGATCTTGCAGCTAGTTTCACTGAGGAGAACGGGACATTGGGTCATATTAATGCTATCAAGCAGTTTCTCTGGTTATCACTGTTACACATCTGTGCGTTGACAGTCATGGCCATTTCCCAGCTTGACTATTCTATTTTCACTAGCTTGTTATCGAAATTGAATCAGGAATTGTGTAATAGGGTTGATGTACACCACGATGCTGTGTTTTTTCCTAATTGCGTAGCGAATGACCAGATTTTCCAGCAACCGGGTTGGTGTTACACTCTCACTGATCCTTGTGACAATTTATCTTATCAAAGAGTTGTCTTCAATCATAGGAACAAGTTCAATCACAAGTATTACAGAAGTAAGAATGCTAACAGGCTCTGGATCTTTTCCAACATTCCGAACCCTGCGTTGTCTCAGGAAGTGGTCTGCTACATGGGTCTGGAACTTGCTACAAATATTACAGAAACATGTAGCAATCGTGTTTTTGGTCAAATTGTACTCTTGCTGATGCAAATTGTTACAACCATGATTAGGCTTTTGGAAGAATCTGCTAACTTGAAGGGGCTTCAAGATGGACATTTTAGACAAGCAGAGGAAGTGTTTGCAATTCTCAGCCATAAACACAGAAATGATCCTCTCAAAATCAAGGAAGTCATTTCCATGGTTGCCAACAGTCTAACAAGTCTCTTGAATTTAGAGATTGAGGTAAAGCTACTTTTGCAGGAGGATGGAACAACTACTGCTTCAATCTTATTTTTCTTGGTTTATGGAATGCATTTCAAAGAGCACTGGAAATCGGGGACAAAACCATATGTGATTGTACCTGAGCAGCATTGTGTAAGTCATCATGTTTTCTCTTATGTGATTGCTAAAAAATGGGTTTTGGTAGAGCTGGAGTTGCACCATAAGAAAACCGTCAGACGTATTCAGATGCTCATTTTTGGTAGTGAAGGGGTAATAGTATTCAGGCCAAATCTAAGAGTTGATGGTGCTAATGTTTATGCATGGTTGTACGATTATGGACGTATCTGCAAAGTCTGTCATAAGCTGAAAGTAATTTTGTTGGACAATATGGCACACATCAATGTATTGGTTGTTGCTGGTGATATTTCATTTGGTTGCTGCTGGTGTTATTTCTTTGCCTATTCTTCAGGAATGATGTCTTTGCATAATTGTCTTACCGTGAGTGTAAGTTGGCAAAATGAGCTGTTTAAATTTTTGGAACTTGATACTACTCAGCCACCTTATGTATTCAAATGCCAACTATACACCTTAACAGAGGTGATGAAGGACATGGTTGAAGCTTTGGGTTTGCTCCAGTCCTTTAAATCTTCCATGCATACTATCGGTGTTGCTAATGACAGTTTAACGTTCGGTTATTTCAATGATTCAAAGAAAATTGCAGGTTTCAATATCCAATATTGGCTGCTCCCATCCATTAGCTTATTTCAGAAAATGGAGTTTTATGATAATCAGATATTAGGTGGTCTCAGTATCACTGAAAGAAGCTATAAGAGGTGCTTCCTCGAGGGGAAGATGTACGAATCCTACACCTTCATAAATAAGGCCAATGAGAAAGATGAATTTGATCATCGTCATAGTTGGAAAAATATATTGGAGCTTGCTCCTTCTTCCTTCCAACGCCATTTCGCTAAGTTTGGCAGGACTGAGAAAGACATCATTCCCATGGGTGGCTTCCCTCACTGTGGTGTGGTGAAAGATGGCTACATTTGGAGAAATGAATGGTGTGTGGGACCTAAGAAGAAGATAGTTAACCTTTGCGAGTCTCTTCTTAATCAGACCGCTCATCTTGCTCTTGAGGATATCAAGCTTAGAACCATCTCTAAGGTTATAATTCCTGGCAAGGGTCCAATTGTTATAGTAGCTGCATTGGTTGAGAATCTTTTGGCAGGTTCCCTGGGAGTTGGCCCATTTTCTCCAATTGATGCTGCTGCATATTTTTTGGCAACTAGCATGGAAATTGAAATGATAACGTGGGTTGAAAATTATGCAGAGGCTACAAGTACCAAAAGCTCACTTACCAAGTTGTGGGAAGCTGCCATAATCAGTTCAGGGGTGCTGTCAGGCTCATCTCCAAAAGTTGAGAGCTACCTGCAGATTGTATTTGTAGTCCCTGCAGCTTCCTTTCTGTTGCAAGACTCCTTAGTTTCTGCTCGTTCAAACAAGTTTTTCAATTTTCAACCTTGAGGACAAGGTTGTTCTTCAAGGGGGAAGTATTGTTATGATCCTGTGTCTCGATCACAATTAGTGATGTAATAGCAGATTAAATATGAGTATTAGAGAGTGATTAATTATTGCCAGCTGGCAATTTGTTCTAGCGAAACTTATATATAAGCTCAGGCTTTGGATGTAAAGACAGATCAGAATTTTACAAAAGAAATCATTACAAAAATTGGAGCTCTGCTCCTTCTATCTTCCTCCTTCCCTCTCTTCTATGTGCAATAGTTAAGGTTGAGTTAGGATTTGAGATTTGGGTTCTAACAGAATTTGATTTTGAATGGACTATTGTGGTGCTTGACATTTTTCGTTCCCGAACCTACATTTTTGTTTTGTTTTTATGGTATTTTTTCAATTCTTTATGTTTTCACAGCGAGAGTGAAAATGAATTTCAACAACGTTAAGGTTCCGAAAGTTCCCGGTGGTGGTGCAGTTTCTGCTTTGCTTAAGGTTGGCATAATTGGTGGGCTTGGCCTGTATGGAGCTGCCAACAGTCTGTACAATGTCGAGGGAGGGCATCGAGCCATTGTGTTCAACCGGATAATCGGTGTCAAGGACAAGGTTATAGGTCATTTCTATTATTGCATTTCATCTCTGTAGCAGTTATCCCTCCCAATCGTGTCAATTTATCTGTATTTCAAGGTTATACTTCAGCTGATTTCATGAACGAAGTTGCATTTTCAAATGTAGTTTTACTGCGGCTTAATTTGAGAGGCTGGGCCGAAAGCTCTTTGTCGCCTGTTTGAGTACCCTGGCAATTATAATTTGAAAAACATTATGAGAGGGAAACGACGAGAAAACAATAAAATGGTTTTTGGATTAACTACATCATACGTGTAAGTGAATAAGCAAGCGCACTCATACAATGTGACAGGCCAAAAATTTGGTTTTTTCTATTTTTCAACTTTAGGAGAATAAGAAAGATATGCTAAATAAATTGGACAACAACAGAGATTGCATGTAAAGAAAAATAATAATAATAATAAAAGGAAAGCATAATAAAAGATTTAATGAAAGTACAGAAATGCTAATAAGTTTCAATTTAATAAAAGTGGAGGATAGATCATTATGAAGGAAAAATGTGTCCAAAATATACCTTCCGGATGTTCTGAATTCATAAGGTTGAGAGCTTGCTCATCATTTGGCTTCACAAATTCATGAACTTCAGAAAACCTTCCAAAACCAAACAACTGAGTATCATTTCTAGAATCTTTTGAGGATAATTAATAATAAAAATCACATGCATCCATAAAGGAAACTTGATTATTCTGAGTTGTAAGTTAATTGCAGTATGGCAGAGAAGTTGCATCCCTTAGTTTGTTAAAGCCGAGACTACCATTGTTGTTCCCTTATAGTTAATGTGATGAATGACAAACATGTTTAAAAGAGACGTCTTATTTGCACAACAGGTGAAATAACAAGGACGTATAATATTACATGGGAAATCCTCATAGAGTTATCTAATCTAAATCAATAATAAGCAGCCCAAAAGAAGACAGTCACAGTAACAACCACCATAATTAAGTTACCTTGTCATGTGAGTAACAGTTTACCTGTGAAAATGGCAACCATCGATCCTAATTACAACCCATGTTGTTGGAATCAGTTTGTCTTCAAACTCCAAGGACCTAATATAATCAGGTTCAACTTTTCCAATATCCTTTGTAAAACTACCAAGTTCCTTCTGAAGATGTGTGTGCTTGTTCCAAAACCTTCTGTCAGCTATATTCTTCGAGTGTACTATGCTTGACTTTCTCCTAAGTCTCTTGACAGGAGAACCATTTTCGTTGTGCTTCACAACTTCAAACACCTGAATAAGGTAGGATGGAGATCTCAGCATAAGAAGTCAGACGGCACCTATGCTACTTGGAATGCAAACTAGAATGTATCTGAAAACAAATATTGGACAAACAAATAAAATGAAACACACTCCAATTACCATAGTGGTCAGAATTCGGCTAACCAAATATATTTTTCTTATCAGAAAATTAAAATCACAGTATTTGTATCAATAAGGACACCCAAATTCTTTTCAATAGACAAGTTAAGATCCAAGGGTTCGTTGAATTTGGAGCAAGGTTGTTATTCCTCTACCAAGAAATTCGCAATACAAGATCAAATACATGATTTTGTTTCCTAGAGGCTGAAAATCTTGTCCTCATAAACCTTCAATTTGGTTATTATGTGATACATCAAAAGGATATCCCAATTCTAGAGCATGAAACCAGTATCATTTGACGCACCAAAACTTCATCAAAAGACCCATGAAAATCAAAAGTAAAACTAATTTTTTAAACCCGTAAGTAATAATTTAAATTCCCAAGGATTTGCTTGTAATAAACTAAAATTGAATATTTTTAAAAATAATAATTTTCAAAGCTTTAAACGAATAATTGTTCTAACCCACTTGACAGTAGGTGTTACTTTGGCACAAAAGTTTAGTTTGAATCTAAAATTTGAAAGAAAAAAAAAATGAAAAAAGTCAAGTGCTCAAGTGTCACGAGGTAAAATTCTTGTGGTATTGTTAAAATCTTCACAAAATAAAAATGTGAAATCTTTGCTGAGATGATTAAGATAGACTCCACTACAGAAATGAAAGGTTACCTCTGTTTTCAAAATGCAGGATCCCTGTCGAAACATTGAATTCAACTTTTGATAGTTGATGTCACACTTTCTGAAAAGGTCATTTTTTTCTTCCTTGGTGCTGTCCTGCGGATTACATAGATGCACCACAAATGAAAAAAAAAAACTGCAAGCATAAAATGAACATTTTGGCATGCCAATTTGAACGTTAAAAATTATTTATCAAGGAAGAAAAATAAACCACATTCAAAAGCAAAAGATATGTACTTTTATCAAATGGTTAAACCAGAGAAATTCGGCCATTTTGAAGGATGGCAAAGAAGAGATTGAAGATACAAATATTTAAGTATCTGATAACATAATGTTAAAACCTTTAACGGAAATGACAGAAATATGAATATAATTACAAGGAACTAGAGGGACATATTTGGCACTTTGAATGCACTTCTTAAGTTGCTAACCAATTTGTCTTAGGGGCAAGAGAATCAAACCAAGGTCATGCAAAACCAAGACAAAAGGGTAGATCAATTGGAGAAGCAAATTGTACAGATTGCAGAGTTTGTAGGGCAGTTTAGAGACCAAGGAAAGCTTCCAAGTTCAACCATTGCAAATCCAAAGGGAGGGTTTGAAACTGCCAAAGCTATACTTTTGAGAAGTGGCAAGGAAGTTGGGGCAGGTCCTACATCATCAAAAACAGGTCACAAGGAGGATGAAATGATGCAATTTGAAGAGGAGGAGTACAAGAAGCCCACGAAAAGGGAGGAAACACCATTGCCGCAAGCCTCTAATGACCCTAAGCCGTCCAATCTGCCCAACAAAGGTAAGAACGTGTCCAATTCCATTCCTCCTAACGTTATTCCTTCGAATGTTCCTTTTCCTCGTAGGTTTATGCAAACGAAGAAAGAGGAAGCTGAAAAGGACATTCTAGAGATGTTTAGGAAAGTTCAAGTCAACATTCCCCTCATTGATGCAATCAAACAAGTACCAAGGTATGCTAAGTTTTTAAAAGAACTTTGCACTACCAAAAGAAGAATTTCAAACAAAGAGGTTGTTAAGGTAAGTGAGAATGTGTCTGCGGTCTTGCAACGTAAACTGCCCACTAAATGCAAAGATCCGGGCAGTTTTACGATCCCTTGTGTTATTGGAAATTCTAAGTTTGAACATGCCATGTTAGACTTAGAAGCTTCAATAAATGTCATGCCATACTCCATATATGCATCTATGAACTTGGGTGAACTTAAAAAAGATGGTGTGATTATCCAACTAGCCGATCGATCTAATGCCTATCCAAAAGGTGTTTTGGAGGATATTCTTGTGCAGGTTAACCATCTCATATTTCCAGCGGACTTCTACGTTCTTGACATGGAAGATTCAAGTAATTCACCTCCATTGCCGATCCTTCTTGGGAGGCCATTCATGAAGACAGCTCGTACAAAGATCGATGTGTTCACAGGGGCTTTAACCATGGAATTCGATGGGGATGTTATTGATTTTAAAATTTCTGATGCTATGAAGTTTCCTAATGATGACCATTCATGTTTTTCTATTGATATCATTGACTCTTTGGCACAGGAATACTTTGAGAATTTGCAAGACGATGTGCTTGAAAAGACCATTTCTAGAAGCAAAGGAGTCAAAATCGAAGAAGTTGAAGAATCATCAACCCACGACAAGCAAGACACATTCCTTACTGTACCTAGAGATGAAGAAGAGGCAGAGATGGTTTCTGCCCTTGAGTCCATACCAAAGCATGAAGGTAAGTCTCCTAATCTCGAGTCAATTCCCATTTCGACTAATAAGTTGCTTCCTTCAGTAATTCAGGCCCCTACCCTTGAACTTAAACCGTTGCCGAGCCATTTGAAGTACGTTTTGGGAACAAGAGACTTTGCCCGTCATTGTGTCATCCTCCCTCACGGCCCAAGAAGAAGAGAAGCTAGTGCGTGTTTTGAAGGAATTCAAATCTGCCATAGGTTAGACCTTGGCCGACATCAAGGGTATAAGCCCTACCACTTGCATGCATCGCATACTCATTGAGGAGGGGACCAAACCAACTAGAGAGGCTCAACGCCGTCTCAACCCTCCGATGATAGAAGTAGTGAAAAAGGAAATAATCAAGCTACTTGATTGTGGAGTGATCTATCCTATCTCCGATAGCCGTTGGGTTTCTCCTATCCAAGTTGTCCCCAAGAAATCTGGAGTTACCGTTGTGAAGAATGAGGAGGATGAACTTGTGCCCACACGTGTTGTAACCGGTTGGCGAGTATGCATCGACTATAGGAAACTCAATGCCACAACAAGGAAGGACCATTTCCCACTACCCTTCATTGATCAAATGCTTGAGAGGTTAGTGGGTCATTCCTTTTATTGTTTTCTTGATGGATACTCTGGTTATAACCAAATTGTGATAGCACCCGATGATCAAGAAAAAACCACCTTCACTTGTCCCTTTGGAACATTTGCTTATCGTCGCATGCCATTCGGTTTATGCAATGCTCCTGCCACATTCCAAAGGTGTATGGTAAGTATCTTCTCTGACTACGTTGAAAAGATCATTGAAGTGTTTATGGACAATTTTAGTGTGCTTGGAGATTCATTTGATGATTGTTTGCAAAATCTAACTCAAATTTTGAAAAGATGTGTTGAAACCAACCTTGTGTTAAATTGGGAGAAATGCCACTTTATGGTTAAACAAGGCATTGTTTTAGGTCACATCATTTCGAAAAGGGGAATTGAGGTTGATAAGTCGAAAATAGATCTTGTGCGCTACTTACCCTCTCCCACTTCGGTGAGAGAGGTTCGTTCTTTTCTTGGTCATGCAGGATTCTATAGGCGATTCATCAAAGACTTCTTGAAGATTTCTACCCTCCTTTGCCGTCTCCTACAGAAGGAAGTGCCCTTTAAGTTTGACGAGGAATGCGAGAAGACCTTTAAACACCTCAAGGAGATGCTTACTTCGGCCCCTATCATTATGCCACCAGATTAGAGCCTTCCTTTCGAGCTAATGTGCGATGCATCGGACTATGCAATTGGAGCTGTTTTGGGACAAAGACAAGACAAGAGGCCTCACGTCATCTACTATGCCTCAAGAACATTGAATGACGCCCAGTTGAACTACTCCATTACGGAAAAAGAACTTCTTGCTGTAGTTTTTGCTTTAGATAAATTTCGTTCATATTTAATTAGTACTAAAGTGATTGTTTACACTGATCATGCATCGTTGAAGTACTTGCTCACGAAAAAAGAGGCCAAGCCAAGACTCATTCGTTGGATGCTTTTGCTTCAAGAGTTCGATATTGAGATTAGGGACAAGAAAGGGAGTGAAAACATGGTGGCTGACCACCTAAGCCGATTAGTGCATGAAGAAGACGCCATTCCCATTCCAGAAATGTTTCCGGATAAGCAACTCATATCCATTGAGGTAAGTGAGCCTTGGTATGCTGATTTGGTCAATTATTTGGTGTCTAAGCAAGTTCCCAACACCCTTAACAAGTTCCAACGTGATAAACTTAAAAAGGATGCTAGATTTTATGTTTGGGATGACCCATATTTATGGAAATGTTGTCTGGATCAGATTTTACGAAGATGTGTGCATGAAAACGAATTTCATTCCATTTTAAGTTTCTGCCATTCTTATGCGTGTGGGGGGCACTTTGGCACCCAAAGGACAGCTCATAAGGTTCTTGAATGTGGCTTTTATTGGCCTACTTTGTTCAAAGATGCTCTAACCTTTTGTTTAACTTGTGATCGATGCCAAAGGACAGGAAATTTAGGCCAAAGAGACCAAATGCCGCAAGCCCCAATCTTTGTTGTTGAAATCTTTGATGTTTGGGGTATCGATTTTATGGGTCCTTTTCCTCCATCTTTTGGTTTCAATTACATATTACTTGCTGTTGATTATGTTTCGAAGTGGGTGGAAGCAAAGGCCACCCGAACTAACGATTCTAGAGTTGTTGCAGATTTCGTTAAATCTAACATATTTTCTAGATTTGGGATGCCTCACGTGCTTATTAGTGATGGGGGGTCACATTTTTGTAATCGAACAATTGAGGCTCTATTGAAGAAGTACAATGTGACGCATAAGGTTTCAACAACTTATCACCCCCAAACGAATGGCCAAGCCGAGGTTTCAAATCGAGAGCTCAAGCAGATTCTAGAAAAGACCGTTGGGCCAAATAGGAAGGATTGGAGCTTGCGTTTAGAAGATGCATTATGGGTTTATCGCACGGCTTACAAAACGTCTATTGGTATGTCTCATTTTCGACTTATTTATGGTAAACCTTGTCATCTCCTTGTAGAGCTTGAGCACAAAGCCCATTGGGCTGTAAAGACCTTCAATATGGATGTGGACAAGGCTGGAATTCATCGCAAGCTCCAATTGAATGAACCTGAAGAGATTAGGCAGGATGCTTACGAGAATGCTCGAATTTACAAAGAGAAGACGAAAGCTTTTCATGACAAGATGATTCGAGGCAAAACATTCTCCGTAGGGCAGAAAGTGTTGTTATTCAACTCTCATCTTCGTCTATTCCCTGGTAAGCTTCGTTCCAAGTGGGTTGGTCCATTTGTTATCACTAATGTTTTTGTGCATGGTGCTGTCCAAATCAAAAGTTTGAAAACAGGGCAAGAATTCAAGGTAAATGGGCATCGTTTGAAGCCCTACTACAAACACTTTGCTGAGCATGTCGTGGAGGACATACCCCTCCATGCCGTGGGTTCCATGGAAGCTTAAATAGAGGTATCATCTAGCTGCACAACATTAAAGAAAGCGCTTATTGGGAGGCAACCCATGCATTCAACGAAGGGAGACTTTGGAATTGCTCACCAAATCAGATTTGCGTTCTTAAACCCTTCTCTTTACTGCTTTCATTTTGTTTTGATTAGTAAGTTATGTTGTTTAGTTGCTTTCTGTGAGTTTAGGCTTGAAACATTGAGGACAATGTTTGATTTAAGTGTGGGGGGGGGGGGGGGTAAACAAAGTGTTTTAAGTGTTTTTGATGCAAATTCGTGGGATTTTGGAAGCCATTACTTATAAGGTTGTTTCTCACTGTTTTGAGTGTTTTAAGCTGTTTTGGTGTGTTTTGAAGTAAACATACGAAAATTTGACAAAAATTTGAAAAAAGTTTTGAAAATTACCAAAAAGAGTTGTTTTAGAGTTGTTTTGGTGTGTTTGTGTCTTAGGTACCTTCCAACACAATGATGAGGATTCGGTTTTAATTGCATAACTATTAAAGAAAGTTACAAGCATGGATTGAAGTTTGATATGTTCTTGGCTTATGCTTAGTTGTTGTTGTTTATGAACTCACATTTGATTACAAAGTGGATAAAATCAGTTTTTGTGACATGCTTGAAGGAAGGAACTCAACTAACGCTACATCCTTGTGAGACTTGAGCCTTTACTTTCTTTGGAGAGTTATAATCTGTGAATTCTTGTTTCTAAAGTCGTTGCATGATCTAATCATTCTTTTGCTTGGTTGCCACTTAGGATGCATTCGTATCATGATAGAACTAAAATGCTAGAACTTGTATCCGCTTCATTCAAAGCATGACATTGAATTGCATAAAACATATCAAGATGAAGTGATGTAGTCTCCACCATAGCCAAATAGCCGAACCCTCCATTATTATTTGTTTTGTAGGTTAAACCCCGTTTGAGCCTTGTTTAGCCTATATTCTTTGTTAACCCACAATAATCTTACCTAGCCTAGTTTAGGACTTTCCATACCCTTGTTCTTAAAGGCTAGTAAGCATAACATAAAATGAATTTCTTTTGTTCTACATTATGCAAGAAAACAAGTGTAGGGGAGGGAAAGTTGTTTTTGAGCTCATTTGTACGTTTTGGGTTACAAAAGAAAAGAAAAAGATGTGAAAAACATATGAAAAGAAAAACAGAAAAGAAAAGAAGAAAGAATGAGTTTGAAAGTGTTGATTGTTGAAGGAAGGGTCCAAATCAACAAATCTGGCCCTAAAATGAGTGAATTTTCCCCTTTTTGTTCAAAGTTGAGTTTGCATTCAAAAGTAAATTCTAAGTTGATTTCATTGCTTTGTTTACTATCTCTTTAAGAACCCTTTGTTTTCCATATCCTTTCGTTGCTAGCCAAACGCCCTTAGCCCCGTTACAACCCTTACACTTTCATTTTGAGTGTTATGTGTTCAATATGTGGAGTTTGGGATTGGTATGAGCATATGGTGTGAATGGTTCTTGCATCTAAGTAGTAGCATTCCGCTCATGAGATCATATTCATATATTCACTTATAACTTCAGAAAAGTGCTTTCCTTGTTAAAACTTATGTGAGTTTTAGTTTTCATGTGTACATCAATCTTCTCACATATACCTAGTGTAGGGAGTGTAGTTAGAAAATCTGAGTGAAAATTGATTGCATATCTGGTAAGGAATTGAGGGAATTCTCTAAGGCATGTTACTACATTCAAAATGTTGTTTTAATCGATTAAAAGAGAACTAGTAAATGGTGACTCTGGTTAAGTATATGCTTAAGGATATTGATGGCCAAAATCTGTGCAAGTAATGATTTTTAACATGTGCATTGCAAATTCCTGAGGTAACGTTGGAAGGTTTAGATTGTGTTTTGTTTCTTTTTGTTTCTTTTGCTAGAGGCTAGCAAAAGCTAAGTGTGGGGGAGTTTGATAGGAGCATATTTTTGTGACTTTATTAGTTTGTTTCCTTGCATTTGCTTAGTTAGTTTCATCTTATTAGAATGTTTTAAGCTATTTTCGTGTGTTTGTAGGTCCTAATAACAAAGTTAGCAAATAAGTGTATTTTGGTGCAATTTGGAGCTGTTTTGGGGTGGAATGGATTGCATGCATGTGGAGCATAAATGATGGACGTTTTGGTGCTTGAAAAGGCTTCAAACATATGCTAAAATCTTGACACAATGAAGAAGATACCTTGCAAAGACCAAGCATGTGTGTTGCTAGCTATTTTAATCATGAAAAACACAAGTGCTAGCTGATTCACTAGGGGACCCACGGCATGGACCAAAGAATGCATGTTGCAAGTTGTTTTATCATGTGATTTCTGCAAAGTAACACGTGCTAGTTGATTTAATCATGACATGCAAGTGTGCTAGTTGTTTCATCATGAAGAGGAGCCTATTTCTGAAAATGAGCATGTGTGCTAGTTGTTTCATCATGAAGAGGAGCCTATTTGTTAAAAGGAGCATGTGTGCTAGCTGTTTTGAATGATTTAATCTTTGCTTTGTGTTGTTTATTAAAACCACTTGTGTGGTTCTTTACTTTTCAGCACCTATAAATAAGCCTTATTGTAAGGCTTACAAAAACACCATTTTTCCATACAACACACTTAGAAGGAGAGGAGAGTGCTTGGATGTGCTTCCTGTTCAACTTGGATCGTTGGAGCGTTTAGGTGTTTTCTTTCTTTTGTTTTCAATGTATAAATATACTTACCTTTGTTTTACGTTTATGAGGAACTAAACCCCCTTTGCTAGGGGGGATTCAAAGCCATGATTACACTTGCATTATGAATTAATTACTTTTGGTTGAGATTTCATAATCTATGATTTCAATTCGCTTAACTGTTTGATTGATAACTTATTTGTGTATGTTGATTAAGAGTGCACGCTTAGTTTTCATGCATAAGTTTGATGCTAGAATATAAGGGAATTTCACCTAATCGTTACGAACTTATATTCATGAGTAGTGAAGGTTGCTATCCACAATCGTGTTAAGTAAATTATTGGCAAGAGTATCATGCTTTTCATAGTTACGAATGCATCGTCAATACGTATAGTTCTCATGAATCTTAATGATCTTTGATTCTATCGCTATTGTGCTTTTCACGTAGGGAACTTTTGAAGATTGTTTTGAATTGTTATATGCGCTTTCCTCATAATCGTAAAACAAAGGTAAATAGACTTATACATTGAAAACAAAAGAAAGAAAACACCTAAACACTCCAATGATCCAAGTTGAACAGCAAGCACGTCCAAACGCTCTCCTCTCCTTCTAAGTATGTTGTATGGAAAAATGGTGTTTTTCTAAGCATTACAAGAAGGCTTATTTATAGGTGCTGAAAAGTAAAGAACCACACAAGTGGTTTTAATAAACAACACAAAGCAAAGATTAAATTATTCAAAACAGCTAGCACACACGCTCCTTTTCAGAAATAGGCTCCTCTTCATGATTAAACAACTAGCACACCTGCTCATTTTCAGAAATAGGCTCCTCTTCATGATGAAATAGCTAGCACACTTGTTACTTTGCAGAAATCATGATGAAACAGCTTGCAACATGCATTCTTTGGTCTATGCCGTGGGCTCCCTAGTGATGAATCAGCTAGCACTTGTGTTTTCATGATTAAAACAGCTAGCAACACACATGCTTGGTCTTTGCAAGGTATCTTCTTCATTATGTCCAGATTTTAGCATATGTTTGAAGCCCTTTCAAGCACCAAAACGTCCATCCTTTATGTTCCACATGCATGCAATCCATTCCACCCCAAAACTGCTCCAAATTGCACCAAAATGCACTTTTGCCAACTTTGTTATTAGGACCTACAAACACACGAAAATAGCTTAAAACATTCTAATAAGATGAAACTAACTAAGTAAATGCAAGGAAACAAACTAATAAAGTCACATAAATATGCTCCTATCAAATTCCCCCACACTTATCTTTTGCTAGTCCTCGAGCAAAACAAAACAACAAAAGAAACAAAACTCAATCAAAACCTTCCAACGTTACCTCAGGGATTTCCAATGCACATAACTCATTAAAGATCATCACTTACACAGATTTTGGCCATTCATACCCTTAAGCACATACTTCACCACAGTCACCATTCACTAGTTCACATTTAATCAATTAAAACAACATTTTGAATGTAGTAACATGCCTTAGAGAATTCTCTCAAATCCTTACTAGATATGCACTCAATTTTCACTCAGGTTTTCTAACTACACTCCCTACACTAGTTATATGTGAGAACATTGATGTAAACATGAAAACTAATACTCACATACGTTATAACAAAGAAAGCACTTTTCTGGAGTTATAAGTGAATGTATGAATATGATCTCATGAGCGGAATGCTACTACTTAGATGCAAGAACCATTGACACCATATGCTCATACCAATCCCAAACTCCACATATTGAACACATAATACTCAAAATGGAAGTGTAAGGGTTGTAACATGGCTAGGGGTGTTTGGTTAACAAAGAAAGGATATGGAAAATAAGGGGTTCTTAAAGAGATAGTAAACAAAGCAATGAAATCAACTTAGAATTCACTTTTGAATGCAAACTCAACTTTGAACAAAAAGAGAAAACTTCACTCATTTTAGGGCCAGATTTGATGATTTGGACTATTCCTTCAACAATCAACATTTCAACACTTATTCTTTCATCTTTCCAAACTCTTTTTTTTTTCTTTCTTTTTTTCTTTTCTACTTTTTTTTTTCTTTTGGAGCCCAAAACATTCAATTAAGCTAAAAAACAATCATTCCCTCCCCCACACTTGATTTCTTGCATAATGTAGAACAAAAGGAATTCATTTAAAGTTATGCTCACTATCCTTTAAGAACAAGGGTGTGGACTGTCCTAAACTAGGCTAGGTACAGTTATTTGGGCTAACAAAGAACATAGGCTAAACAAGGCTCAAACGGGGTTAAACCTACAAAACATATGAAAATGGTGGGCACGGCAATTTGGCTATGGTGGTTTACTACACAACTTCATCTTGATGTGTTATGCAATTCAATGTCATGCTTTGAATGAAACGGATATAAGTTCTAGCATTTAGTTCTATCATGATACGAATGCATTCTAAGTAGCAACCAAGCAAAGGAATGATGAGATCATGCAACGACTTTAGAAAACAAGAAATCACATATTATAACTCTCCAAAGAAGTTAAAGGCTCAAGTCTCACAAGGATGTAGCGTTAGTTGAGTTCCTTCCTTGAAGCATGTTACAAAAACTGATTTTATCCACTTTGTAATCAAATGTGAGTTCATAAACATCAACTACAATTAAGCATAAGCCAATAACATGTCAAACTTCAATCCAAGTTTGTAACTTTCTTTAATAGTTATGCAATCAAAAACCGAATCCTCATCATTGTGTTGGAAGGTACCTAAGACACAAATACACCAAAACAATTCTAAAACAACTCTTTTTTTGGGTTTTTCAAAACAATTTTCAAATTTTTATGTCATTTTCGTATGATTTCATCAAAACACGCTAAAACACTCCAAAACAGCTTAAAAACATTTAGAAACAGTGTGAAACTACTTAGCTTCATGTGGTAGATGATCTTTGGTTTCGGTAGTGAATGAATCGGCACGTATTTTGTCGTGCTTGTTGACTTTCCACAACTTTGATCTTGAACTGGATCAGAGAAAGGAAAAAGAGAATTCCTTGGTGGTGATGATTTGATGGCAGCTTCTCGAGCTCTTGGATTCAACTCAGACTCCTCCTGTTGAGTTATATGATTGTGCAGACATTTGTACAGCATGCAGGCACGAGGTAGAGGTGATTGTCTGTCTCTTTGTTCAATCTTTCCAAGTGCCGACCGATTGCTTTCTTTCTTCTTTGTTCTGCAGGCAAGAGCAAAGGTAAAGGAAAAGCATGCCATAAGATACCTTTGCCTTCGATTCTGATGATTTGAGGTACTTTTGCTTTTGAAGAAGTATCTTTCCACATGTTGATTCTTGAACTGGGTTGGGGAGCTTTTTACTTGCAAGTGATCCTCAGCTTAGTTGAGGATAAATCAGCACGTTGTCTCCACATGCTTCAAGTAATTAGGTCTCCATACAGGTGTGGCATCTTTTCTAGAAGTACATTAACAGTTGAAGATGAGTATTCGAGAGCAAGACTAGGTAAGTAATCAGGATCTCTCTTTCTCCTTGTTCTTTAGATGAAGGTAAGGAGAAAGCATGATATGAGATACTCTTCCTTTCAACATTCATGATATGAAATACTTTTGCTCTTTATGACTTGCTTGCAGAGGTACTCTAGGGGATGAGGAACACTAAGTAACTCGAGAGGCTTCGTTGGGAATACATTCTCAGAGATGAAGAAGGTTGAGTAAGTCTGTCTTGCTATGGAGGGCGAAGGTTGTCATTTACAAGAATTTCTTCACAACCGGTAGATGTACTATTCTCTTACTCTTGTCGGCAACCGTTGGGTGATTGAATAGTAAGATTTACGCGATTTTTTGACAAAGTTGCTCGTAATTTCTGCAAAGCCGAGGGTGCATGTGACAGGTGACGACAAGTTTGGAAAAGTTGATCTTTTGAAATTCGAGGATCGCCCGTGCTCTCTAAACAGGTCCGGCTTTTGAGAAAGTAGCGCCTCTTCGATTTGTGAGCATGCACATTTTCGATTTGCGAGCAGGTGCCTCTTCGATTTGTGAGCAGGTGCCTCTTTGATTTCTGCTTTTTATAGAGGTACGCGTTTCGTTCCAAAGTACACTTGAATTGCTGCCTGTAAAAACTCCCTTCTTGCACTTCTGAAATCTTAATCTGTCCAATCTCTTCTTTTTCTTCAACACCTTCGAAAATGTCTTGCCCATCTGACTGCCGTCTTGACTTGAATATCAGGGAAGATATTGACTTGTCTTCTCCAAACAATATTTGGCATCCGCCCTTCTTATCCCCCAATGGTCCTCTTACAGTTAGGGACTCTATGATGAAGAACGATACAATTGCTACGGTGGTTGCTAGAAACCTTCTCACTCTAAGAGACAATAGGTTGCTTTCCAAGCGGTCTGACGAGCTCGCTGTTCAGGACTCTTTGGCGCTGAGCGTCCAGTGTGCAGGCTCAGTCTCAAACATAGGTCAACGCCTTCTTGCACGATCTCGTCAGGTTGAGTCTTTGATGACTGAGGTGGCTAGTCTTCAGCAAGAGATCAGAGGGCTCAGGAACGAGAATAAAGAGTTGCACATGCTCGCAACTAGTTACTCAACAAGTATGAAGAGGAAGCTTGACCAGCTGCAGGAGTCCGAAGTTCGAATTCAAAGTGATCACCAAAGGTTTGTGGCGTTACTGCAGAGGCATGTTCTGCCTTCGTCATCTGGAGTTGCACCAAGTGTTGAGGCTCCGGAAGATCAAACTCTGGCGCTTCGTCTTTCTAGAGCTCCGTTGAATGCTGAGGCACCACCTGACCAATGAAGGCTATTAGTTTACACATTATTGAAAAATATTTTTGCTTTTAATTTTTTTTCATTTTTTTTTATTTTTTTATTTTTTTGTTTTTTTGTTTTTTGTTTTTTTGTTTTTAAATAATGTCAAAAAAAAACTTTGTATGTAAAAAAAAAAAAAAAAACTTTGTTTACCCTAACAATACCCCCACACTTAAACTAAACATTGCCCTCAATGTTTCAAACATAAACTTACACAAACAGCAAGCAAATAACACAACTAACAAACATGACAAAGATAGCAAAGTAAAGGCAGTAAAGAGGAGGGTTAAGAAATGCAAATCTGGTTGTAGAGCCGGAGCCTCCTAGGTCTTCTTTATTCGAACGCATGGGTTGCCTCCCAAGAAGCGCTTGCTTTAACGTCTTCCAGCCGGACGAGACCTTCAATTAAACTCCCCTAGGTTCCACGGCATGGAATTTATCTTTGAATGGGAGGTGATACTTGAAATGATCCGGCAATGGTCTAAGTTCTAGTGTGAGTGCTTGAATCATTAAAATCAGAAACATGTTAGTATAAAACAAAATTAAAATTGGAGAAGATGGCTTACTTGTTTTATCTGACAAGAACTCAAGGACGAACACCACATCTTCAAAAGTTTCAGGGACTTTGAACTTGGCCAGATTTACTATGATGGTTGTGGCTTGTCCCATGTCATCAAACTTAACTTCTTTGGCCTTTGTTTCCTCAAATACATCTTCTTTGATGCATTCTATAAATTCTCCAGCCACTTCATTCTCTTGACTCATTCTTCTTGGTGTACAATGTTCTTTGAACAATTCAACACAATCTGGGACTTGTTTTGTAGCACCAAGAATTGGGGTATCACTTTGCACTTTTGGAAAAGCTTCCACAATGTCTTTTTCACTATCTTCATTATTTGGAATCAAAAACCTGCGAGAAAAAGGGACATTTGGTGGAATAATGTTAGAATGAATTGAATTTGGAACAACATTATCGGAGTTGGACAGCATAGGGACTTGAGGGGCTTGCGGCAAGAGTTCTTCTAAACTGCCCATGTCGTCCTCCTCATCTTCTTCTTGCAGCAGCAATTCATCCATGTTTGGGCTATGTTTGGATAGTTCTGGGACAGCTTCATCCTCCATATCTCTTTCCAAAGTGATGGCTTCATCGATTTCAACTTCTCCCTTTGAATTTGCAATGTTTGAGTTGGAGAGTTCACGTTGCTCTTGAATCTGCGCCATGAATTCCACAATCTGCCCAACTTGCTTCTCCAATTCGTCCACTTTTTTGACTCGGTCTTGCATCTCCTTGTTTTGATTTTCTACTCCCTGTGTCAAAGAGGTGATTAATTGAATAATATTATCATTATCCACCGACGAACCTGAAATTGGTTGGGAAGATTGTGGTGGAGGCTGTGGTGGTGCACATGGCCATTGATAGAACTCCTCAGATTGCTGCAATTGTTCTTCTTTTTGTGAGCCATGTGTCAAAGAAATTAGTCCATCAAGAATTTCATTATAACTTATGGGCATACTTGAATTCGATTGGAATTGTTGTGGGGGAGGTTGTGGTGGCTGCATAGGTCTTGAATAAAACTCTTTATCTTGTTGCCAATATCCACCTTGTTGAACTTGTTGAGGTTCTCCCCACATGTAATCTGAATAATCTCTCCACTTCGAATTGTAAGTGTTGGAAAACATATTGTTGCTTGGTTGATTATAGCCTTGATAACCCCAAGCATCTCCATTCGCAGTGAATTGATGACTTTGATGAAGTTGATATCCTTGCCCATATGGCACATCAAATGTAGGGACACTTTGCTTTGTGGTCCTTTCGGCATTATGAGTCAATTGAGAAGTGAGATGCGCCAATTAAGCTTGAATGGTCGCAAGTGCCATGTCTTGCTCCATTTGTACCTAAAATCAAAGAAAAAAAACTAAATCAAATATCAAAAGTAAAAGATATAAACACAAAAACAAACACAAACACAAACACAAACAAAGGGATTAGCAAAACGGCGCCAAAAATTTGATGCGTTGTTAAACAACACACAAATTAAACCCTCTTTTTGACAATTGTAGTATAGATGTAAGTAGGGATCGTTCTAAACCGGGAATTAGGAGGGATTGCTAATCTACTCTAAACTGATTTAAAAACACTAAATAAAACTCAAAAACACAAAACTAGGCAAAAGACACTTAACTAAACTCTAATAACTCAAAACACACTAGAATGACTCAAAACAACTCAAAACAACCAAATTGACTCAAACTAGACAATAGGGACTGATTTGGACGAATTTAGGATTACAAAGACTCAAAACAATAAAAAGACACCAAAATGGACAGATTGACACTAAAAGACACTCAATGTAAAGGGGGGATTGGTTTTGGACTAATTTAAAAACTTAAAAGTAAGAACTTGCAGAAAGTAAACAAAAACATAAAATTAAGGTGAATTGATGGTTGATGGATTAGCTAGAGGGTTCTCCTCCACACATGACACACTTGTACATAATCCAATTTTCAGTTGTTCTTTCGATAACTTATGAAACTCAATACCCCGGGTTAACCGTGATAGCACTTTTTTAACCTTTAAGTTCTCCTTAAGTTAATGAATTGAATGGGAAAACGCATATAACAATTCAAAACATTCTTCAAAATTTCCCTACGTGAAAAGCACAATAAAGATACAATCAAAGATCATTAAGATTCATGAGAACTATAAGTATTGACGAGGCATTCGTAACTATGAAAAACATAATACTCTTGCCAAGAATTTACTTAACACGATTGTGGATAGCAACCTTCACTACTCATGAATATAAGTTCATAACGATTAGGTGAAATTCCCTTATATTCTAGCATCAAACTTATGCATGAAAACTAAGCGTGCACTCTTAATCAACATACACAAATAAGTTGTCAATCAAACAGTTAAGCGAATTGAAATCACAAATTATGAAATCACAACGAAAAGTAATTAATTCATAATACAAGTGTAATCATGGCTTTGAATCCCCCTAGCAAAAAGGGGGGTTTAGTTCCTCATAATCATAAAACAAAGGTAAATAGACTTATACATTGAAAACAAAAGAAAGAAAACACCTAAACGCTCCAATGATCCAAGTTGAACAACAAGCACGTCCAAGCACTCTCCTCTCCTTCTAAGTATGTTGTATGGAAAAATGGTGTTTTTCTAAGCCTTACAAGAAGGCTTATTTATAGGTGCTGAAAAGTAAAGAACCACACAAGTGGTTTTAATAAACAACACAAAGCAAAGATTAAATCATTCAAAACAGCTAGCACACATGCTCCTTTTCAGAAATAGGTTCCTCTTCATGATTAAACAACTAGCACACCTGCTTCTTTTCAGAAATAGACTCCTCTTCATGATGAAATAGCTAGCACACTTGTTACTTTACAGAAATCATGATGAAACAGCTTGCAACATGCATTCTTTGGTCCATGCCGTGGGCTCCCTAGTGATGAATCAGCTAGCACTTGTGTTTTCATGATTAAAACGCTAGCAACACACATGCTTGGTCTTTGCAAGGTATCTTCTTCATTGTGTCCAGATTTTAGCATATGTTTGAAGCCCTTTCAAGCACCAAAACGTCCATCCTTTATGCTCCACATGCATGCAATCCATTCCACCCTAAAACTGTTCCAAATTGCACCAAAATGCACTTCTTTGCCAACTTTGTTATTAGGACCTACAAACACACGACAATGGCTTAAAACATTCCAATAAGATGAAACTAACTAAGTAAATGCAAGGAAACAAACTAATAAAGTCACATAAATATGCTCTTATCAGTGCCTGCGCGTGGGAGTCGCGTCTTGCCGTGCCTTCGTCGGCTCGTGAGCCATCGGAAAATTATTTTAAAAATTTTGGTTGTTTGTGAGGTTGTGTAGATCACGTTGGTATATTCAAATACCAAAATTGAGCTATGTATGAGAAGTTATTTCCAAGTTTCGTTTATGTGCTTTAAAATAACGTTTATATAGTTGTTTCTCATATAGGCTAGACCTATCCGGAGGACGAGCCTAGCCAGGCTAGGCACGGGGGTTACGACCCTACCACATATCAGCGAGTGGGTTTTTGGTTTTCCGTATATACCTATATACATGCTATTTTTCCCAGAAATTGTTTATAAATGAAAGTATGTTTTAAATGCCATGCATATGAATTTACTTTTAATATACGAATTAGTATATGATGCATATATATGAATTGGTGTTATGGACGCTCAGGTGAGTACCAGGTAAGTTATGATTGGTTGATGAGAATTTATGGTAATGATGTTATGTGTTGAGAGCTCATAAACCTGCACCTCGGTGTTAGTGCACTCGTCCAGAGTTAGGGCATAGTCCTTCACGTGATGTTCACCTCTCACACTATATGCTCACCTTGGATCCAAGTTAGGTGCATAATCATGTCGTATAGACCACTATAAGTGGGTTCGACTTGTAGGTGACCCGCGATTATTCGCACAGTATTCACGTGTTCGTAGCACTAGAGCATATTTATTTTACACTCGTTTATGTTGTGCAGACCACTATAGGTGGTGCTGATTTGTGTGCAGGATATTTGATATGGTTGAGATTGATTATGAGCTATAGATTTAGCCGAGGGCTGATTTGTTACCTGGCATTCATATTTATTCGTTGAGATACTTTGGCATGGCATACTCCTGGCATACATTTGTTTATCACTATTGCTGAACATGATTTTGAGATATATATATATATATATATATATATATATATATATATATATATATATATATATATATATATATATATATAAGTATATACTTTATTTATGGGAAATTATACAGGTTTTACGGCGAGGGGTTAGAACTTTTGAGAAATGAAATGATTTTGAAAAGCTTTGTTTTTGCCCACTCACGCTTTTTGTTTTGCGCCCCTCCAGGTTTTAGGTAGGGTTTGTTGGTGGCTTACAAGGGTCCCAGCGGAAGTTTTGATAGACCATCACTTTTGTAGGATAACCCTTGGGTGTTATTTGAATTTAGTACTTTTTTTGCTTAACTGCACTTAGACTATTTATGCTCTGGATGTGTAATCACGCTAAATCTCGCCATTAGTACCTTCTTCGGCTAGTGCTTTTATTTAGCTTGGTTTTATTTTGGCGTTTTCCCTTATGCTTCTTGCTTCCGCACTGTGCACATGGTTACGTCACCCTCATGTGACGGCTAGCACACCCTAGTCTTGGGTCGAGGTGTGTCAGTTTGGTATCAGAGCATTAGGTTGCAATCCTGCTTATCTCATGAATTTTCTAATGTTTTGGTGTCTTCTATCATAACTATGCCACCTCGTGGAGAGCCACGTTCTTCTGATGAGACTAATTTCCCTAATATTGCTCAGTTAGGGGAAGCTATTGCTAGTGCCATTCAGTCTGTAATCCGCCCTCCTCAGCGGACTCCTTTGGAGTCAGTGTATAATCTAAAGTTGCCTACTTTCAAGGGTAACGAGGGTCACGAAAGGTCTTAGCACTGGCTTAATCAGATTGAGAAGAAGTTTCGGGTAATACAGAGTCAAGGGAATTTTCCCGATGATAAGCGGGTAGAGACCACTACTTGGTTTTTGGACGAAGAACCTGCATCCTGGTGGGGACATGAAACTTATGGGTGGACACCTGAGAAGCTTGCAAATTGGGAGAATTTTAAGCGGTCATTAAAATTAGGGATTTTCAAATCTTAATTCCACCATTTGATCCCCAAATCTAAAGAGAGGAAAACAACTAATAGTTTTAATAAAGCACAAGGTAAAGTTTTCTAGAGAGAGAAATAAAAGAGAACATCGATTTGAGGAATGCAACGGCTACTTTGCAGTAGTCGGGAGTGGATCTCCAATCGAGAACTACAAAAAGGGTTTTAGACCCTAAGGGTTTTATTTGGTTTCTAGATAGAGAAAATGAGATTGTGATCAAGGTTTTTTTGCAATGAGAAGAAAGAACCCACAGTGTGTGTGGAAGAGAGAGAAGAGAAAGGGATCGGGAATGAGGATAGATTAGATAGGAGAGATCCAAGGTTAGGCAAAAAGTCAAGTGAGCATCTAAAGGAGGTGAGGTCGAGAAAGACATAGATTAGTTTTAAGTGAACAGTTAAGACTAAATCTCAACCAAATCTGACTACTATTAACTAATATTATATATATTTTGGTAAGGTTCAGTCGTACCAAACAAACCCAAGTTTTTTGTTTTTTTTGTTAAACTGAATAACATTAATCTGGCCAAAGATGCCAAAGTTTTACAAGAGAGCCTACACAGAGGCAAACAGGCGAGCACAGCACCATGATCAGGTAGTACAAGGAGATACATGAAATCCAACGCCGCACCTAATGCAAAAGTGTCACTCCTTACACTACCCTCAAGGACCTAGTGTGGGCATGGAAGACCATCATTACAGAGAACATGAACTTGGGAAGATGGAGGTCTGTTAACCCAAACAATGTTGCAAATTTCTCTACACCGCCGTGACGCCAGAAGGTTCGCAACCTTGTTGGCCAATCTTGGTATCCAAGACCAACGACAGTCATGAAAAGACTCTCCCAATCTAATACACTTCATTAGTACAAGGAAAGTTTCCCACCTGCCCTTTAAAGGTGAGTTCCGCAAACATGAAGTGGCTTCCAAGGAATCAGATTCAATAATCACAGAATTTCAACCCATCAAGTGCCCCATTTTGCAACCGTTCTTAATGGCCAATGCCTCCGCCATGTCCATACTCCCAGCCTTTACACCATACATGCATGCACCCAAAAAATTTCCACCATCATTTAGTGCAACCACCCCGGCAAAACCCAAGCCAGAATTTGCCTTCCAACTGGCATCTACATTAATCTTTATGAACCCAGGTTTGGAGGAGACCACCTGGCCGTAATCTCTGCTGATCGAGCAACGAAGGGTTGGCGAATGCCGAAAAATTGGGTAGCTTCCTTGAAAGCCCCAATGGAAGTAGAAATTGCTAAAACTACCTGCCTGGAATTGATTTGTTGTTGGTTTTAAAGAAAGTTACATCTTGTTTTCTAGATTTGCTAACAAGTAAATGCAATATAAGACTTTACCTTTCTCTTATCACTCTTCAACTCATTAACCGCCTCTAAGCAAGCAGTCAGCCAGTTTGCCCAAGTGGTGATTTCATCCTGCTGGATCCGTATGTTCAGTGCTCCCCCGAACCATACCACTTCCACCCATAGACATAGTAGAAGAAGATGCTCGATAGACTTCTTATATGCATTGCAAATGGGACACATAAGAGATGGAGATGATTTTTTTCCTTTTTTTTTTTTTTAAATAGACTCATCATGGTAGCAATGGCAGCATGAAAGGTCTTCCACATAATGTACTTAATTTTTGGTGTAGCCTCCATGTTCTACACCAATTTTCATATGTAGATTGGACTGGTGGCCGAAGTTGAGGATCTCAAAATCCTTGGTGGTTCGTTCCTGGCATAAGCCCAGTGGTAACCTGAGTGAACCATGTAGGCCTTATTTTTTTTCGAACAGCCACACCATTCTACCTCGACACGTTGGGTCACCAATGGATGTCCCCAAAATCGCCTTATAGTCCTCCCGCGACACAAAAGGTTTCAAAAACTCAATATCTCATTCCCCAGTATTTAGGCAAATTAGGGAGTTCACCCTCAAATTCCTTGTAACTTGCATAGTTCCTAGCGGTTTCGGTTTACCCGATACCATTCATTATTTGCCAGTGAGATCCCGAAAGCAAGATATCTCTGCCCACCAATAGGCTAGAAGCCCATGAAGCTCGACAGCCCCTCTTTGCTTCCAGGAATGAGTAATTTGAAAATATCGAGCCTTTAGAACTCGCGCCAACAACATATCCGGCTCCGTTATCAATCTCCAGCATTGCGTTGCCAAAAGAGCATCGTTAAACTTTTCAAAGCTCCTAAAGCCAAGACCTTCCTTAGCCTTTGATTGACACAGTTTCTCCTTTAAAACCTAATGGATTCGGTTCTGACAACCTCTTTGCCCCCACCAAAACCTGGAAATCATTGCATCAAGTTCATTACATAGCGTCGTAGGGAACTTAAAAAGGTTCATTGGGTATGCTGGGATAGCTTACGCCACCGCTTTGATCATTACCTCCTGCCCCGCTTGTGATAGTGTGGATTGTTTCTACCCTTGAATTTTCCCCAAATGTCTTCCTTTCACATAGGCCAACCCACATTTCTTCAACCTTCCCCATATAGCTGGGACACCCAGATAAGGACTCAGGTCTCCAACCATCACAATTCCAAGAATCTCGGTCAATTCTTAAGTTAAAGCCTCTGGAACATTGCCCCTGAATAAAACACTTGACTTCAGTTTATTCACTTGTTGTCCCAATGCCAAATAGTATTCATCGATTAACCGAATCAAGTGTCAACAGTTTACGTTATCTTCCTTAAGGAAGATCAGAGTATTGTCTGCAAAGAATTCATACTGGATTACGTACTAAAAATTTCGGTATCAGTTCGGTTAGGTACCGAATTTTTTGGTACTTTTGTTTTGGCCTTTTTTGGTATTTTTTTCGATACTGCTTCGACCTGTTTCGAAATTTTCATTATTTTTTTTCACCCGTACATTAAACAACCTAGCTTTTGGTTTAGGAAAATAATTTCCCTTATAATTCACCACGAAGATTTACTGGTATTTCAAGTCAATCAAGTTGTGTCATAAAGGTAAATCAAAACACAAGGTAATGCGTGATTATGTTAAATTTGGCCAAGATGATTGGAAGCAATTCGATTTTGGTTTTGTTCTACCAAATATCATACTGTTACAAAGTGCAGATTGAAATATAAGTGTTCTTTGAATCAGTTGTGAAGTATGGATTGCAGCAAAAGGTTCATAGATTCTATATTTTGAGATGTATATATAGGTAGATTGTGAACAAAGCCAAGTGGGCGTGTGAAAGTTACAACTTACACCCTATATATACACACGCATACACACACAAAAGAAACAATATGAAACATAAATTTGACTGCGTTGGTTTCTATTAACTGAAGCTTCTCTCTCTTTTAGTAAATATGTAATCGAAGCTTCAGTAACAATAAATCGAGCTTTCATAACAAAAATAACAAAGAAAAAAACAAAAACAAAAACCGATCATCAACTTTAGAAGAAAAAAATTAGATGGTTCCCCACCTTCTACGTACCCTTTTATTTTTAGTCACATACCAGCCCAGGGTTCTTATATATGTACTACTCCATTCATTCATTGCTTCACCAAAGTAAACAATTAATTACAAATTTATTTAGCCTCTTCAATTAACTAGCTAGTCTTGAAAAATGGAGTCCCCACTTTCTAATCATGTATTGTTATTCGCTTGCTTCCTCATAATATTTCTCTCTTATTCTCCTACACCGGCAGATGCAAGGGCCTCTCCATTAGTTCGGAGTGTTTGCAAGGCAACCCGAGACTCTTTCGGTCAAAACTACACTCTATGCGTAAAAACTCTCTGGTCAGATGCTCGAATTCGATCATCGGCAACATCCAATGATCTCAAAGAACTTGCTATAAATATTCTTGAGGTAGCAGCAGAAACTGCTAAGGACGCCCAAGAGTTGCTTAACAGTTATCAGCCCATGATCAAGAGCAGCAAAGAAACCAAAGGAATTCAACAGTGTGCGCAATCGTACGGATCAGTTGCTTCGTGTTTCCGGGGCACACAAGATGAGGTAAAGGAAGAGGACACCATGGTAAACTATACCGTCGCAAGGGTCTCGGACGACATCGGTGTATGTGAGAAAGCATTGAGTTCTGATGGGGTGAAGCTTCCTACTACAATATCCACCAGACTCCAGTTGGTAAAGTTGTATAACAACATTGGATACACCATCACTATTCAGTTACTAGGTATCTGGCTCCACCACTAGACTCTTAATTAATTATACATAACTACAAGGATCTTATTGAGTGTTGAACTAAATAAAAAAATGTACGTGCATGGAGCGCTGTAACAATAACGACTGAGAGCATGGATCTTCCTTGTAACAAAAATGAAAGAGGACGAAACAATGATCAATATAGCAAACCTTATATGCATAGAACTGTTTACTAATTTAACTACTACATAATAACCACATGCCTGTGGAATTATCAAAGAAACGGGCCAAAGGTCCACTTCCTACGACACCAATATTGTTTCCAATTGGGTAATTACCACCTGCACAATCCGTCGGGTGTGAGATTTTATCACAAAAGGCCTCGGTATTAGTTAGAGTGGGTTAGGATACTTAAACTACAATTATCTCAGAGATATGTTCGTGTGAGATATTTCAACATGCTCACTCACGTGGGACCTAATTATGGGTCACATGTGAGAGATCTACACATCAACAACCATGTGGAGCCAAGAAAACTCACCCTACACGAGGGGCCAAGGGATCCACCATCATCGCACGGGGCCAAAGGGACCCACCCATCACGTGGCAGTATCGGCATGCTCCATGTCTCTGATACCATATGGAATTATCAGAGAGATGGGTCAAAGGTCCACTTCCAACATTACCAAAATTGTCCCCTGTGACAACCTGTCCCTAATTTTAAGTTTTATAAATTTTGATGAGTGAAATTACTAAAATGCCCTCGAAGCAAAGGTGTTGATTTTTGTTGACGACCTTGTAGTGTCATGTACGATCCATTTTCTTGGCGTATCCTTATAGTATTCGTCGTTACGAACCGTGTGGGCGCAAGCAGAATGTAATTTGGAGCTATAACGAATGAGTTATTAACGAACAAAGTTATGGATGAAATGGTCATTTAACCATAATCTGGAAGCGCCACTTGGAGGACTGTGATGGAGAAAGGAAAGAGCTGGATGGCTGGGATTGAATTAATAAAATTAAAATTAAAAAAAATTAAAAATTAAAAAAGGAGATAGAAACTGCCGGATGGTAGGAATGGAGAAGAGAATAAGGATGGACCAACCAAAAGAAGGAAATGAGGAAATGGCCGAATCGGGAGAGGAGAGAGGAAGGAGGTGACAAATGGGAGAAGAGAGAAAATAGCTAAATGAGGGAATGGGAAAGGCAGCAAGAACCTTCCCCAACCCGTTTGACTCCCACGACCTGGTTGAAGATATGGGTTCCACATCAATTTTCGACGCCATCTCTGGTGTTTCTCCAGTGATTCACAATGCAAGGCAACTTAGAAACAAATTAGCATCAATCTCTCCTCCATATTCACCAAGAAATCAAAGACATTGGTCCCGATTTCATAAGAACCGCACCAGTGAGTGCCAAGGAACTTTGATGGCGATCCACCATTTCTGAAGCCACCACCGTCGATCTCTACCATCAAAAAACTTCCTTTGACCTCAGGAAAAATGCACAATCATTGGTTGAAGCGTCGGAGTTGATTTGAGGATGAATCAAGAACACCCAACTTCTAAGGTTTCGGGGAGTTCGTGACGATTTGAAGCTTTTCCTGGGCAAAATAGATTTGGCCACAGGTATAAAACTTGCTCTACTCATTGAGATCTTCATTCTTATAAAATTTGAGAATTTTTAAAAATAATTGAATTTTTCGACGAGTCAGGGCAGCTGGCGGCTACCGCGTGCAGCAGCGTGTGGGCCAAGACCCAACCTGACCTTCCTAGGCTAATTTGGATGCCCCAATTCCATATTTGGCATCCGATTAATGAAATTCCATTGTATGGGTATAATTTCGCTAAGGTCTGCCACTTGGACATTATGTGAATCAACGATCCGACCGTTGAATCGTCACCAAACCTTAATATGTTGTAGTACGTAATATTTGAGGACCACAGGAACATTTTGGATCAGGAATTCGACATACAAATCTTCCCGAAGTGGATTTGTAAGTTTGTAAAATAAAACATTGACTGTCACTTGAATTTGCAATTGGCGAAGATCCAACCGTTGGATCGTAATGAAATTTTAGTATGATATTCTAGAAGCATATTGTGGATCTTTGGAAGTTATGGATTGGAAATTCATGGTGTGGATCTTCCGGATTGAGTTACGTAGGGTTGTGGACCCTAGGGTCGACCATTGATCGACAATTGACTTTTGGTCAATGGGTTTCAAATCATTTTAGAACGTCCTTGGGGATGTGTTTTATGTAAGTTATGTGTTCCATCGATAAGAATTCAGAGACGTGATTTGATAATTGTTCTAGGCACCAATCATTCGTGATGCCTTGATATTCATGCTGGAAAGTTGTAGCAATGACTTCAGGTGAGTGGGTTTATTTTTATTTTTATGGTATATATATAATTGATAGTTTCCCCAAATGCTTTTAAATTGATTTATGCATATCATGCCATGATTAAATATCATTATTAGAAATGTTGTACTATTATGGAATGCTCAAATAAGTATGGGATGTGCAAGTAAGTCAAGGTAAGGTTATTATATTGATTGAAATGGTTGAATCATTTTGGCAAGCATATGTTCATTCATTGCTACACATCGGTGTTAGTGCTCCCGCACTGGGCTGGGGCCAGTCCTTCACGTGTATGTTCACGTCTCACACCGCATACTCACCTTGGATCCAAGTAGGTGCTAGCCTATCGTACATACTGCATTAAGCAGTTCTGACTCGTAGGTGACCATGCATAGTGCTAGCTTCATGTGATCGTAGCACTAGAGCATATATCATTGCACCTAGCCTATCGTACAAGTGACATTAGGTGACTCCGACTCGTGTGTTAACATAGACTGATGAGCAATAGGTAAAGTTGTACAAGTCACATTAGGCGACTCTGACTGACATGATAGTATAGATTTTTGAGATGATGACCATATTTGATTTCATACTTATACGTAATATGATTTTCTTGAAACTATACATGTTTTACGGTAAGAGGTTATATGTTTTCAAAGGTTTTCATTAAAACTTTATTTTTAGGCCCACTCACGCTTGTTGTGAGATTCGAGTTATATTTGGTCTTGTCGAGTCTTTCAACAATTGGTTAGCTATTTTTTAGCTATAATGTTTTCCTCAACTATTGGCCGAGGAAAGCTAGTTTAGCTTAGGATGTTGATTGTAAATCAAGTTTCTGACAACTGGACCTTTGTCTCATCTCACCTTTGTTATACACCTTTTGATAACATTGATCACTTAGAAATCTGCGATGACGTGTCTTTTTTTGGATGTTTCGACCGTGCAGAGGCATTATGACGGAGTATCGCTTTTATCTCCCAATGTGTAGAATCGTTCGAAATGAACATGCTTAGAGTCAACAGTTACCGTCTTTACTTGAAAACTAGACGACACTTCTCTGTAGAGAAATGTGTCCAAAAATCTCTATCAATCTTAGACCTCTCAAATACATATCCATTCGAAAAGAATCAGATTTCTGACAATGGCAATAGAGAAACCAAATCAACATCTACGAATACACAATCGTGTATCATCCTCGTTGTGTAAACATAATTACTGTTCACCATAGTGAAAGATGGATCTACCCTTGAACATCTTTAGTTTGTCCTATCCCATTCTAGTTGGGATTCATGAGTATCGATTTAACATCAATTACAAATGAGCAAGAATAATTCATGTGGTTATAATCACTTCCTGTATATGAACGGAGTTAGGAAATATCACCATAAGCTCTTGGTACGAGGTATTTTGTACATGTGGAGATTATGATATTATTTCAGTGATTGTTGACCGATTTGACAAGTCACTTTATTTTTCATTGGTTCAGAGTGACTAGATTTTAAACCACTTCGTAAAATTACCCATTCTTGAATTTTTCAAATTTTCTGGCATTTCAATCAACATTTACTTTGACCATGATTAAATAGTCACCTCTTTGTGTTGGAAGACATTCCAGTCAAACTTGGGTACGTGTTTACTCTAATGCACTTTGTATCATTTATGAGGCAGGTAGATTGTTCAAAAGAATCATTTGGACTTTGAAATCTAGTAGTGATCATTAATTCTTCAACCACCCAACAAATACTTTGCTGAACGAATTTTACCGTTGGTGATTGAATCTTCTAGAAGCTACCATTGTAGCAAGATGTGATGCATTCACTCCAGTTACCTTGTATCCTAGATTTGATGGACTTGTTTTGACCCTCAAATTCTTGAGTGTTGTGTTATCTTTCTCGACATAATTTTTCGCTAAATTCAAGAAATATTCAATATGAATTTGCTCATTATGGTATTGTGAACTGCATTGTTTGAATATATAGTATGTTTGTCACTATTGCATCTTGTCGTGACATGTGGTTCACATCTAAGCCTTGGGAAGTATCTTTGAAGGCTATGGGTACGAAGTTGTTGTTAGGTACCACAAATGAACTATCTGGATCCTTATGACATGTTACGTTATCTGTTCTATAGTTTTAGCATGATAGTAGTATATACTTATCTTTGTTAGAGTTACATGTAACTACGGTTACACTTTCGGTTTTTGGGTATGGTACTCTTTGAGCCGTGGTATAGAGATTCTACGCACAATACATGATTGACAGTTGAGTATTATGACTAGGTATTTGAATGATCGAGATTACGATACAGAAAATTTGATGGTATTGATGATGTTGCCTGATAGGGTAATACGTGAGCGCAGTCGAGGCGCTAATCAGGCGATTTATACGTATTTTCCAATGAGGGGCAAAATGGTAATATTGCGAGCTGTAGACCGTAATATCAATAACTTATTTGTTGGCTTCGTTAAGCAAGTAGACAAGTAGGTCATTCTATGTTAGCATTTGTATTTACTTATTCAATGTTTGGGCTCGACCCAAAGTTATTAAATGCTTATCTTCAGAGTACATAACACAACGAGTGCGCATGTGAAAAAAGTCTATGTTCAGTTTTAATTTCAGTACAATTACTTTAACTTTATGTTATTACATATATATGTATTTTGACGGGATGTTATTATACATACGTAAATACTCTTGGCTTTATATTTTTATAAAAAAGTATTCTATTATAGGATTGGGCTGGAGGAGAAGGAAAGTAGGAGTTTAGGGGCATGAAAGAGGAATCATTGCACTCCAATCGCGACAGAATGGCATTCTCCTTTATGCAACTGCACTAACTTGATATCTTCCTTTACATATTCATTTTCCTGTTGTCTTTTCATTACTTTTGTATAACAAGTGATTTCAAATTTCGGGGACAAATTTTTTTTAAGGTGGGTAGATTGTGACAGCCTGTCCCTAATTTTACGTTTTTAGAAATTTTGATGAGTGAAATTACAAAATACCCTCGAGGCAAAGGTGTTGATTTTTATTGACCACCTTGTAGTGTCACGTAAGATCTGTTTTCTTAGCATATTCTCATAGTATTTGTCGCTACAAACGTGTGGGCGCAAGCAAAACGTAATTTGGAGTTATAATGAATGAGTTATTAACGAACGAAGTTATGGGAGAAATGGTCATTTAACCATAATCTGGAAGCGCCTCGTGAAGGGCTGTGATGGAGAATGGAAAGAGTTGGATGGTTGGGATTGAATTAATAAAATAAAATAAAATAAATGAGATAGAAACCGTCGAATGGCAGGAAGGGAAAAGAGAATGAAGATGAACCAACCAGAAGACTGAGGTGAAGAGATGGCCAAATCGGCAGAAGAGAAATGAAGGAGTTGACGAATGGGAGAATAGAGAAAATAGGGAAATGAGGGAAATGGAAAGGCAGCTAGAACCTTCCCCGACCCATTTGACCCATACGAGCCGGTTGAAGGTTACTTGGACATTATGTGGCATCCAATTCCATATTTAGATGCCCCAATTCGGATGCCCCAATTCCATATTTGGCATCCGATTAATGAAATTCCATTGTTTGGGTATAATTTTGTTAAGGTCCGTTACTTGGACATTATGTGAAACGACAATCCGATCGTTGTATCGTCACCAAACCTTAAGACATTATAGTACGTAATATTTGAGGACCATAGGAACCTTCGGATCGGGAATCCGACGTATGAATCTTCCCGAAGTAGATTTGTAAGTTTGTAAAATAAAACGTTGACTGCCACTTGAATTTGCAATTGTCGGAGTTTCAAATGTTAGATCGTAATGAAATTTTAGTATGATGTTCTAGAAGCATAATGTAGATCTTTGGAAGTTACATATTTGAAATCCATGGTGCAGATCTTCCGAATTAAGTTACGTAGTGTTCTGGACCCTACCGTCGACCTTTGACCGACGATTGACTTTTGGTCAATTGGTTTCAAATCATTTTAGAATGTCCTTGGGGATGTGTTTTATGTAAGTTACGTGTTCTATTGATAAGAATTCTGAGACGTGATTTGATCATTGTTCTAGGCGCCAATCGTTCGTGATGCCTCGATATTCGTGCTACGAAGTTGTAGTGCAGACTTCAAGTGAGTAGGTCTTTTCCTTTTTATGGTATATATATGATTGATAGTTTCCACAAATGCTTTTAAATTGATTTATGCATATCATGCCATGATTAAATATCATTATTAGAAATGTTGTACTATTATGGAATGCTCAAATAAGTACGGGATGCGCAGGTAAATCAAGGTAAGGTTATTATATTGATTGAAATGGTTGAATCATTTTGGCAAGCATATGTTCATGTAGTGCTCATCATTGCTACACCCTTATGTTAGTGTTCCTGCCTCGAGCGTCATTCACGTGTATGTTCACCTCCCGCACAACACGCTCACCTTTGATCTAAGTAGGTGCTAGCCTGTCGTATAAACTGCATTAGGTAGTTCCAACTTGTAGGTGACTGTGCATAGCGCTAGCTTCACATGATCGTAGCACTAGAGCGTATATCATTACACCTAGCCTGTCGTATAGGTCATATTAGGTGACTCAGACTCGTGTGTTAGCATAGACTGATGAGCGATAGGTGCAGTCGTACAGGTCACATTAGGTGACTCCGACTGATATGATGGTATAAATTTTTAAGCTTATGACCATAGTATATCATTGTTGAGATATTATGTTGTGGCATACTTCTGGATTTACTGTTGGCATGTATTTGATTTCATACTTTTACGTAGTATGATTTTCTAGAAACTACATATGTTTTACGACGAAAGGTAATAACGTTTTCAAGGGTTTTTATTAAAACTTTATTTTCAGACCCACTCACCCTTGTTTTTTGCCCCTTCAGGTTTTAATAGCTGAGCTTTCTTATCGACGAGGATTATTGGCAAATCTTGGTGTAGACAATTACCATCGATGGTAGAATTCTCACCTTATTTTGATGTACTATATTTATACTCTGTCATCATTTGTGAAATGAGTTCATTCCCACTCACCAGCGCACTCTTGTATTTAGGCACTTTTAGGTTTAAATTTATACATATTTTCCACATCACTACACTTTATAGTTTCGAAACCTTCCAGGTGTCAACCAGCACATCTCGATTCGGGGTCCTAGTGGACATCCCGGGTCGAGGTGTGTCATCCCCAACTTGGTAATTACCACCTACACAATCCATTAGGTATGGGATTTTATCACAAAAGCCTCTGTATTAGTTGTAGTGGGGTTAAGATATTTAAACTCTTCATTTCTCAAAAATACGGTCGATGTGATATATTTCAACAACATCAATCATCCAATGAGATTGACTGAAGCACATCTCACTCGTCATGAAGCATATAACTCAACATGAGTTCGGATATGCATAAGCTGAATATTGGGCTTAAATGTGCATAAAATGTAAATCAAGGTAAAGTTACTAAGCTACTCATAGCCCCATATCTATCATAAAGTGTGGTGTATAAAGTTTGAATCGAATGATTTCACTAATATGTGTAGGGTACAATATATACAAGTTATAGACTTGGAGTACAAGTAACATTTCTTTTGATACAAGAATAATATAAATACAAAATTAGGAAATGTAATCACCAAATCAATTCTTAAAGGCAAAGAGAATCCAAATTTTATTCTTCTTTCCTAACATCCATCCAAATTTTAATCTTCAAGTGCCGATAGGTCTTGCTTTGTAAAATCTTGAGGGTACAATTGAGCAAGGCGAAGTAGCTTTTCTTTGTGAAAAGCTACAAAAGAATCATTTGTACTCAAACTAGCCAAACATATGAGCAATTCGGTACTTGTCTCATTGAAACGATCATTTAACTCTGTAAGTTGGGAATCAATGACAACAAAAAAGAGCTCAACTTTGTAACAATGACGGTTGGTCTTTTTGTGGGTATTACGGCGCAACCTCCCTTGAGCTACATATGCCTCATCCATGATAATAACCTCAATATGATGTTGGACACAAAATGACGATACTTTGTCAACCAAAAGATCAAACCCCTTATTATTCCTCATGTAGAGTAGTTCTTTACATGTGTTGACTAAAGCCATTGCATTCACAATCTCTTGATCATTCTTTTGTAATGCTTTTGATAAATCATTCGTGATTCCCAATATAGATTTCATCAAAAATAGGAGAAACACAAACTCATAAGATTGTATGTCTTTCAATAATCTATTTTCTTCGGCCACACTATCATTGGTATTATCATCAACAATCATTTCAAGCACATTGACCATGGACGAGTAAATAGAAATCAAACTAATCAAAGTACCATAATGTGAATTCCATCTTGTAGCTCCGGCACGTTTGAGACTAGTTTCTTGATTTAAGCCTCGTCCCATCATAAGAGAATTATTTTGAAGAGCTTTCATAAGTTCTTTTTGTTGCATCTCTCTAAGTGCATCACGACGCTTACATGAAGCTCCAATATTATTTACCACATTATTAGCCAATAGGAAAAATGTATTAACATCAACATTATCCTTTGATACGGCAACAAAAGCTAATTGGAGTTGATGAGCAAAGCAATGAACATAGAATGCACAAGGTTGTTCATTCAAAATCTTTGTCTTGAGTCCATTGAACTCACCTTTCATATTACTAGCACCATCGTAACCTTGCCCTCGTAAATTGGAGAAGCTCAACTCATTGAAATTAATGAACGCATCAGTAGACTCTTTTAGTGTGTTTGAAGTGGTGTCGGGAACATGTTGAACTCCTACAAACCTTTTAATGACTTTCCCATTTTTGCTGACATAATGCAAAACCACTGTCATTTGCTCCTTTATAGAAACATCACGTGCCTCATCAACCAATAGAGAAAAGAACCTAGAATTCTTCATATCACTTATGATACTTTTAATGGTTTCAATAGAACATGAATGAACAAGATCTTTTTTAATTGAATGAGCTATTAGCTTGAGATTTCCCGGAGCTTTATCTAACACAACATCCTTTATTTTCTCATCATGATCCACAAGTAATTGCAAGAGCTCCAAATAGTTACCTCTGTTATTTGAAGTGTCACTTTCATCGTGACCACAAAATGAAAGACCTTGTTGCAACAAAAACTTAGTGCAATCAATTGATGCATTCAAGCAAGTGTGATAAGCCATACGAGCTTCTTCTGACTGTTTGACCACAACTGTTTCAATATGTATTTTTTTATTCATTAGATTACCAACAGCTTCAACAACTTTATTGTGAAAGCTACCAACCATTCCTACGTGCAATTTTGAAAGCCTACCTCAGTAAAGACATCACTGCCTAATTGTTAAGAATTGACTTTGAATAGATAGTAATAAAAGAAAAATGCAGCATCATTAGATATACTATATTCCAACCAATGAAATTCTTTCGACCAATTACCAATGAACCGTCGCTCTAAAAGGCTCCATTAATATATATGCTCTTTGGACCTCATCTTGAATATTTGGAGGATAGTCCTTCATTGGAATTCTCTTTCCGGGGTCTCTCTCAAGATTATCCAAATCAACTTTTAACTCATTTTGTTGTGGAGTGGAATTACCCCCAATCAGATCAGAACTATTTGGAATTGGAGCGGAACTATTCGGAATAGGATTGGAACTATCCAAGTTTGAAGGTGAACTATTTGGAATAAGATTGTCCGAACTAATGAATGATGATTTTCGCTTGTATTATCGTTCCATACTATTAATTTCTACAAATATCAATTAATAAAAAATCTATATCAATTGATGAAACTAAAAAATATGTATGTACTAACACTGTAACACAATCTTCAACAAAAACAAAAACAAAAAAACCTATAACACAATCCAAGTAATATCAGAAAATCCAAACGAATCAACAATAAATATGTATGAACTAACACTAAAATAGATATGAAAAAAATTCTAAGAAATTAACAATAAATAAGGTTGATGCTGTTTAACAATCCTAAGAAAAAAATCCTAAAATAGATATGAAAAACTCTAAGCATCAAGTTCGGCCCCTTTGTTTTTAATTAGTGTTGTTTAAAATAAAATAAAAAATAAAACTAAAATCCTAACAAATCAACTAACACTAAAAACTAAGAACCTAGCACTAAATTAAACTTACATAAATTTTAAAGTTGATGCTGATGGGTGATGGCCTTTGGCTGGCTTGGGAAGCATGAGAGGCAGACAATTAGGTTATATAAATTGGTAATTGTTGTGACATATGTTCTTATCAATATGTGATTGTGTAAATCCTAAGTAGAGATAAAGTAGGAATCCTTTGGGATCTAGAAGATCTTTCCTAATATACTTTGTATTACTTGGAGAGCAAGTTTCTCTCCTCCTAATTACTATAAATAAAGGCACAAGGACTGGGGAATAAATACACAATTCGTCAAGACTATTCTCCAATCTCTCTTCTTCTCTTTGCCGCACCTCTCTAGAAAATATAGGCCACAACACACCTCTCTAGAAAATATAGGCCACAACACGTTATCAACACGCTCTTCACGATGTGCTAAAGAGAATTTATTCGTCTTCATCAGGGGAGTATTACGTTTCAATTATTTTTAATTGATTAAATTTAGATTTTTATTGAATTCATATACTTCTATTAATTTAATTTATTTTCTTATGTTGAACGTGATACAAGCTTGAAGATGAAAGTCGAAATTTTCTGCATCAAACCAGTTCATCCATATCATCACGCAATCAAGTTCTTTCAAAACAACGGCTTTTAACTCGATATTTTGTAAACCCTGATAGCATGAACATTCACCATGATGCATGACCCAATTTTATGTTTAACGTATTTTAGATTCTACATAAATTGTGTGAGCCTCATAACCATAATTGCTGAAATTATGTGAATTTGATATTTTCCATGAATTGAATCTTACATATGTACATGCATTGAAAATATTATTTTGCATATGCATCAACGTAGATATGTGATTCATTGAATTATATATGCATATAATTGAATTGAAAAAAAAGAAAAAATTTTGTGATCGGGAAAGTTTCAATTCTAACAATCAACGTAAATATGACAAAAACATATAGAGTATCCAGGGTAGGAACATTCATCAATTCCCTCTGAAGTCAGTACACTCATTTTCTTAATAATAACTTGACTTTTTTTGTGGTACGCATCATTCCCCTTTATAGTACTATTGACCTTTCCATAAAGAATGATCAAGTATATTTGTTAGTTAGGACTGTTGATTGCTTGAAGGATTAATTTATCTGAGCGTGCATGTGGAGGATTTGGATTCTCTTGGTCTTGATCGGGGAAAAAAAAAAAATTGGACGAAACCCAATCAACAAATTTGCGATCGGGAAATTTGCGATCGGAAAAAATTTGGATTCTCTTGGTCTTGATCGGAAAAAAAAAAAAAAAAAAAAAAAAAAGAGAAATTTTTTTTGGGCAGCACGCAGTAGCCCATTCCCTTTGCCCATATCTCCCCGTGAGCCTGCAGCTCACCCGAGACCCCATAGTCCCTTTTTTTTTAGGCCTAGGTCTCATGGAACAAAAAATTTTAAGCTACCCGTGACTTAGTTTTTGTTTAGGCCCCGAATTTTATTCGCCTAATTATTTTTAGGCCCAATGGGTTTTTATATTTTTCACCCACATTTTAATTTGGCCTGAAGTCCAAATAAATTAATTCAATTATAATTATAAACCTAAAGTTATATTTTTGCATATACTTGTTGTATATTTGTTTGCATATATATTGCGTTTGATTGCAGGTATTATGAACTTAAAGTTCATACTTTCGAAATTGAAATTTCGGAAAAGTGCCATATGGACCTGAAGTTTCTTAATGCACAACACTCATGTTGAGACTCGAAGTTCTCCATGCTTAAATCCGTTTAAACCAAACCATGTCTTAGAACCTAAATATTCTAACTTTGATGTTTATGGAAATTTTATTTCCTAAAACACCAATCACATCATTGTTTCCTCCATTCAACGTCTTGTCGAACCGTAACAAGTTCAATTTCACTGATTTGGAAGTTTCGAATACGAAACTACTTTATGTGGATACAAGACGTGACACCCCGCTTGACTATGACTAGTTGAGAAATCATTGTAGCCAGTTCTTCATTCGAAGACTTATGCCTGAAGCATATCAAGTGGAAGTACCTCACTAATGAGGACTTCATGGCTCTTTGACTCGCTATGGACAGTTCCAATCATGTAAAGATAAATTTTTGCCTGAAGCAAAACATGATTGAAACCTTTACGTCCATGAATAAGTACAATTATGAAGTTTATATCCGATTGAATTTTGACTGGAAGAAATTTTTTCTCATCCTTCTATATCTAATTTGCTCCTGATGTAGCAGTATAGAAAACAGAAGTTACCAAACTCTCAGATTTGATTACTACCACACCTATGAGAAAATGGTGATACCTTGCTTCTGCAGGGATGTACCGAACACTAATGCTTTGCTTCGACAGAGGCCTACCGAACACAATCCTATTTTTTGAATGTTTTTTACAACATATGGTAGAATCAGACCTGCCAAGAGGTAGTATCAGGCCCGAAGCATGATCCCTGACACCTAAAACTTCAAGAATAAGAGAAAATATTCCCAAACCTCAATCCTACAGAATCTACCTCCGTTTTGACGGAATAGATCATTGGTTATGCACTTTTCAGTGCTTCTACCAATGTTGTTGAGGAGTACCATTCTCGTAGTCAATCAGTGAGACTAATTTTGCTCCACTTAACACATTTGGAAGAGCAAAATTTGACATGGAAGGCCTATTGGCCGAACCCCCTTGTCTTTTTGGTTTATTTTATGAATAATTTATTTTGTTCTCGGATTTAAGACTAGTGTTAGGATGTCACCATTATTCTCGAATAAAAGAGTTAATTAACGAAGATTACCACATGTGACTACAATTAACTCATGCTTAGGTATGTTTTGTGGGGAAGTTAGTTGTCTGGTCTATGCTAACTTCATACCTAATCATCCCCTGACAACCTTTTTCAGGCTTATCCAACCTAATTGTGGGGCATGGCACTGCCCTATATTGTCCAATGGTACTAATTTTACCATAAAAGGAAGCCTTATACTCACTTCGTTCCGGAAGAACGCCTTTTTGAGCTTTAAGGATATTCGAGAGTATTATTACCATATTGAAACCAATGTAGAAAAATGGAGTAAAATTCCTTGGCATATCACCATTTTGCACTTCCTACGAATATAGTTAAATGCATATTCTAGAGACGATGGAACGCTTAACGAGTGGATTACACCCATTCAAGCCACTATGTGGCTGGCCAGAAGCCCGCGATTCCTAAGGAATTTTCGCTATGGATGCACGTTTGGGATATTTAGGATGATTTGTGATGCACTGTTTAGGGCATCCTTTGACCAGAAGTAAAGAAATCATACCTGGACACGTATTATACCTTAGCACCTCCATCTTTTTACAAAGGATTCAAAAGGGACATTTGTGGACTGATTCAACCACCTTACGGACCATTTATATACTTATAATATTGTGTGATGCTTCTACACGTTGGTCACACGTGTGGCTGTTGTCCACAAGCTGCATTCTCCACACTGGTAGCTCAGATTAACAAGCTCAGGGTTCACCAACTTGATTATCTGATCAAATTTATTTGATTGGATAAGTTGGAGAATTTACATCGAAATTTACAACGAACACTTTAAATCTCGATGGATATTGCATATCGGTTGGGTTTTTGAAGTTGAACATCCAGTCCCATGTTCATACCCAGAACAACCCAGTAGAAGTATTCATTAAACGCCTTCAAATGATTGCGTGGTCGACTGGTCATACATACCAAAGTTCCCGACCTCTGCTTGGGGCCATGCAATATTGCAAGCAACCATGTTGGTCCGCCTGAGGCCCGTCACGACCTAACCTTATAAAGCGCGTGTCAGTTGGTTACCAGATACAAACTCGACATATCGCATCTGCGCGTCTTTGGTTGTGCGGTCAATGTGTCATTTGCGCTGCCCTTACGTACACAAGAACAAAAGGGTCCTCAGGGAAGGATGGAAATCTATGTCGGTTATGATTCTCCTTCTAATATTCGTTACTAATAACCTTTGCCAGGCGATCTCTTTACCGCTCATTTTACGGATTGTCACTTTTATGAGACAGTCTTCCCGTCGTTAGGGGGAGATATGAACGTCACTGTTCGTAAAGAACGACACGAATTATCATGGACGTCCCCACTATGTCTCATATCGATCCCAATCTAGATCGTCAGAGTTTAACCAGACACTTCCTCTGATCTAGTAACAGTGACGAGATCACATGTACCAGCTGCAAATGTGCCTACAAAGATATGTACCAAATGTACTTCAGACCTGTGTCCTGAAAGTAGGAACGCCACAATTATGGCCGACCCTCGTACATTGGTGGCTAGCCAATCAATCTATCTTATGCCAGAAGCATGGTAGATCACTCGGTTCGAGGATTCACCTCCCCAAAAGTGAAGGAACGTGGCACACACGAATCCGCCCCTCGATCACTGTCTCAAACCTTTTCATCTCATGAGATTAAATCCGGATTACTCCCGAGACCTGAAGTTGTTGGTCCTGTATACTAGTTTAGATGAGATATGGAATTAGAATGAGATTATCATAGATGATGTTTCATTTATATGGTACCGACATAAATGAAAAGCGACGATAATGAACCGCATTCCGTTGATTAATGTCGACGTAGAACTGATTGGTCAACTAAAAGAATCAATCTATGACGAATGAGATGAATAAAATAGTGCAATATGACGCCTTAGCGCAAGGTTTCTCTCATACGCCATGTGATTGATTGCAGCATTACAAACGTGGTTGTAGTATCTCTGGGATCGTGATATGAACCTACATGGAGTTTCCAAAGGACTTACATGTACTGATTCAAATAGTTCTAGACCACAAGAACACCCTCTCGGTTCTCAAGAGGACTTCACTTTACGGATGCAGAACTATCCGGGCGGATGTGGTATACCTGTCTAAGTGAATATTTGATCAGTTAGGGATATATGCCATTGCGTGTACAAAATCCAAAATTGCTAGAGTTGAGCAAATTAACTCGCATGTTGGACTATAAGATGAATGATCTTGGGAGAACTCGACATTTCCTCGACTTGACGTTTTGAGCTAGTTTTGATGGTATTCTGGTTCACCACTCAAACTAGACCCAAAAGGTGTAATGTCTAAGTATACCCTGATCGTCTATATGCTAGATGCAAATGAGACCTTTACGGAGGGTATGGAGCATAAGGTTCCATATTGGAACGTGAGGCAGCCATATCTAAGTACCATTGGCGTTTGTTGTACTTAGCTCAAATGCACTAGGTCAGACATCTTATGTGCTGATAATCTTTTGGCATAAAGCAACACTGCGCCTAACACGCTACCACCAAATTTGGTGATAAAGACGTTTTTCCGTTACTACGGATTTGGGCTTATCTATCCCTATGCATCTCAGAATAGATCACACCCCCTTGATCTTCGGAATGATGCCTACCTTGTGGGATTCGCTGAATCAGACCGTTTATCTGACCGCACAAGGTACATTCCCGCATGGTTATGTCTTTACCATTAAGGAACACCGCAATATCTTGGAGGTCAACCAGATAGACCTTTTGTTGCGAAACCTTTGAATCGTTCCAAGACTCACTATATCTCATCACGTGAGAGATGTAGTCAAGAACTCTTGTTGAGCATATTCAAAATCCCTGCGATTTTCATCCATCGTTGAGTCCCAACAACGATCCATGAAGATAACGCTGTATGTACCAACCAGATCATGATACATCCAACAAGTCAACACCAAGCATATTGTGTCTACATCATCATGAGCATCAGAAGATTAAACTCAAGCAGTCCAATCCCAGACAACCTTGCCGACATCTACACAGAGTCACTACCGAAGTCTACCCTTCCAGAAGCTTGTCCGATGAATTGGTATGCGTAACTTTCTCATCTGCAATGCTTGTAGTTTCATTCGGAAGTTTTGTCAAACTCAGGGGAAGTATCCAGAAGTATACTCACTTGATCTTAATGTACTCTTTTTCCCTACGATTAGGAGCATTTTTCCCACTGGGTTTTTGCCACCTAACTAGGTTTTAACGAGGCACCCATCCTGGGCTGATCATACCCTTGTGAGCTCTTCTACTTGCGTCCAGAAGACGTATAGTCTTGACTTAATGCAACTTTTCACTTTTCTCCTTAGCCTATGGGTTTTTCTCCCACCTTGGGTTTTGCCATAGCGAGGTTTTGTGAGTTTTACTACCTATGCATTCTTCCATTCGTTTTGAGACTTGCATTCGCTACTTGTGCCTAATAGACAAGACGACTTCATGAACTGCTTCTACATTTGCCTGAAGATCTGATGCGCCATCTACTTGAGTATTTGCACACTCAAGGGGGAGTGTTGTGACATATGTTCTTATCAATATGTGATTGTGTAAATCCTAAGTAGAGATAAAGTAGGAATCCTTTGGGATCTAGAAGATCTTTCCTAATATACTTTGTATTACTTGGAGAGCAAGTTTCTCCTCCTAATTACTATAAATAAAGGCACAAAGACTGGGGAATAAACACACAATTCCTCAAGACTATTCTCCAATCTCTCTTCTTCTCTTTGCCGCACCTCTCTAGAAAATATAGGCCACAACACACCTCTCTAGAAAATATATGCCACAACAGTAACGTGAATGATTGAAAGCAATATGACTAATGAATGAGCTTTTATTAAATATTAAATGGTTTGGACTTTTATTAAATATATAAATTGATAATGTGAGTGCTCTATCATGTGAGGTTTTAATTTTTTTTTTTTAATGACTTGGCTCAAAACGACGTTATTTTGACCAAGTCATTTAAGAATAAAATTAGCTTTCTTCTTCTTCCTCCTCTTATTTTGTACAGAGTGTAGCAGCCATGGCTGCTGTTCTTCTCCACCATTGCCCAGATATGGGTGGTCGGCGGGCCAAAGATGGATGTGGTAGGTGCCGGAGGCATATGGGAAATTGGCTAAAACAGAGGCCCAGCCACGTGGTGACCTGGAGCAGAAGCAGCAAGAGCAGGAGCAAGGGCATGGGCCCAGTCACATGATGGGCTAGGGCAGAATCAGATATAGGATAGACATTGAGTAAGACCCACAAGGCAGCAGGGTGACCAACCAGCGGGGTGCGTCTCGATACAGTGCTAGAGGCAATAGAATGAGCAGACAAAAATGTGCTTTTGTAAAAAATCACATGGCAAGAGATCTGGTCACAACTAATGGCAAGATCGAGACACCAGTAACCCATGTATTGTGAGTTTTAACTTATAAAAACATATTCTTTGGAACGAGATGCCAATTTGTTAGTGGTATAAGTCCCTAGGTACGGGTAACAATACGTGAACAACCAAAGGTTCTAAGAGAGCTAAGATCAGGAAGGTGACCATAAAGACGGGCTATAAGAGCTAAACCAACTGAGGACAGCAAACAGGAGAATATTAATAAGAAAATCCACGACGAGAGCCACTTCAACCTAAAGGGACAAATGAGCGTTAGAAGAATTAAGTAGAAGACGAGTGGTTGTGGCAATATGACAATGTTTGTGTTCCGCTAGGCCATTCAGTTACAGATAGGGATGGACAACAGTTATGGCAAGGGATAACCGCTATTATTTACCCATAACTGTTTATGTTCATACACGTATAACCGTTTACGCGTGGAGTAATTGAATAAACGGTTATACTCATACCCATAACCGTTTATAAACGTTTAACCATACCCATAACCGTGTACCAATTTAACCATAACTGTTTACCCATTTAACAATAACCGTTTACCCATTTTTGAACCCGTTTATCATTTTTTTTTATCCATTTATGCCTTTTTCACATGTCTACATGTTAGAGATGCGTTGCTTGTAGACAATGCTCCTTAAATGATCCTAGTCCATATGTTCCTTGACTAGATCAAAGTTGATGGTGAGAGAGGGAGAGATGAACTTGAGAGAATTGAGAGAGAGATGAACTTGAGTTCAAAAAGAATCGAGAGAGAGAAAGAGAGAGAGAGAGAGTTAGGGCGCCGAAATAAAAATGCTCCCAATTTTGGCAAAAAAAAAATCCAATTTTTACATGTTTGTGTGACGAGGGTGTTTAAAAAAATGAATTTTTAAATATTTACATGACAAACATTTATAAAACGTCATTGTACATGTGTAAATTTAATTTGTTTTTTTGGTTTAAATAAATAAATAAATGTTTTTAATTAATTTTGGTACAAATTTTAAAGGAAACTTTTGTTTGTATACAAAATAAATACCATTCAAACATATCATTACATTTACATTACAATTTTTCATTAATCCTCGTCTGAACTAGAATAAATATCATCACTATCGTCAGATTCAGACTCTCATCCCTCCTCATTTGTAGGCATGTCAACATCGTCCTTTGTGCGCTCGGGTGCATTGTATTGCAGTAGATCCCTGTGGTCAATCATAATGGAGTCGATTGGTATTTCGGTTTCAGGACCTCTGGCTGCCTAATATAGTTCTTGTTCAATAGTCATATCCCGTAGTGTATCTACACCAAGTTCCATTGAAATCTCTAATTGTTGGTCAACAACGTCACTATAATCGTCATCAGCAGCAGGATATCGGTCCGAAATATCATACGGCCCTCTGTGGTCAATCTTCTAAACTACTTTCAATCCCCTTCCACCCTTAAAGTCATCTATATAGAAAATTTGTTTGGCCATCGTTGCCAAAATGTAAGGGTCGTCGTTATACCAACATCTGTTAGTGTTGACCGAAAGCAAACCATCATATCACTTAACACCTCCAACCCTACGTGGGTTTGTATCAAACCAGCGACAACACTTGTTAGTTTTCTATAGAAATCAATGTCTGCAATGTTGCCTACACTCGATACATATACCCTACTATATTGAGTACAAAGCTTGTCATCGCGATTAGCTGCCAAAAACTTGATGCCATTTACATGACAACCGAAGTACAATTCTGTACTTAGGTGCCCAATAGCCAAGTTGTACAATTCTTCAGTGTAAGTGAGCGAATTCATTTCCTTCAATTTCTTCACCTAAATAAATGAGAAAAAGTTGCCGTGTTAGTTTAACATTTAAAATTATGAAAATAACCCAAAACACGAACAACTTACATTTTCATGAAACCATCGAAGAAACAATTCACGATGCTTTTTGGCATATAAATGTGAAGGATGTTCCCACGTCATCAACTCTTCATTCTCATCTAGGTAGGTAATTGTCTCGTCACAATTGTTAAGTACAAACCAATGTGCTACCTCCATGTCCATTTTGTCAAACGACTCCCCTTTGATTAGTTCACCAAAAGGTCGTGCAATTTGGGCAAAAACAAAAAGTTTTTCACTTCTCACACCACCGTCGTTATTGCGTTGCTGTCGGTTGAACGTAGTCTCAACGTCTTGTAGGTACATTGCACAAAATGTAAGCGACTCAAATCCGACAGATGCCTCCACGACTGATCATTCGGGCTTGACCCTGTTTCGTACACTCTTTTTTAATTCACCCAGTAGTCTGCATCAATAAACAAATTATCATATAAAATTAGTCAAATTGTACATACATCACTAACTAAAGTATTTATGGCGATTATATACCTTTCTATCGAACACATCCATTGATAGCTAACGGGTCCGGCTAGAAGTGCCTCATTCGGCAAGTGAATCATCAAGTGGATCATGCTTGTGAAGAAAGCTAAGGGAAATATTTGTTCAAACTTACATAGCCCTTCAATAATATCGTCGCACAACTGTTTAACATTGGACTTCCCCAAAGATCTTACAATAATATCGTCGCACAAATGTTGAAGTATGAGATGACAACCATGACTCTTAAGGCCAGAAAATTTACCTCCATCCACGTTTACACAATGGCCAATGTTTGAAGCATACCCATCTGGAAACTTTACAAAAGATAGAAACTGCAAAAACTCTTTCCTCTTTTCTGGTTTCACCAAAAACAATGCGAGCTTCTTTCTGGCTATGTCTTCGTCCCTTGTCATCCATAAACTTGGCCTATGCCTATTTTTTCCAGATCGATTCGAGCTTTTATTGTGTCCTTTGTTTTTCCTTCGATGTCCAGTATAGTTCCGACTAGTGTATCAAACACATTTTTCTCAACATACATTACATCGATGTTGTTTCTCAATTTTAATTTGGACTAGTACGGGAGCTCGAACAACCTCATCTTGCGTGTCCAGTTAAGATGTGTGTCTGGTCTTGTTCTATTTACGAATTTTCCCAACGAAGCAAAATCTAACTGATTCACCTTAGCCAAAATTTCATCGTTGGACCATTCTCTGGGTCTTGGTCGAAGCTTTGTGCCGTTGAAGAAGGTTGTCTCATTCTGACTCCATTCGTGGTTCTACGACAACCACCTATGATGGCCTATGTAACAAACTTTTCCCATGTGCCGACTAGACATCGTGTCTTCTTTGCAAACTGGGCATGCATAATAGCCCTTAATGCTCCACCCAGACTTCATAGCGTACAGAGGAAAATTGTATATGATCCACATCACGGCTGCTCTCAAAGTGAACATCTTCCTGGTAGATTTATTGTACGTAAGGACACCACTTTCCAATAATTCGTTTAGTTTATCGACCAACGGTTGTAATTACACATCAATACACGTGCTCAAATCATTTGTTATCTACAACGTCATCATCATATATTCTTTTTTCATGCACTTCCAAGGTGGAAAATTAAACGAAATTGCAAAGATTGGCCGAGTGATGTGGTTGTGATTTAGAACCCCAAATGGATTAAACGCGTCCGTCGCAAGTCCCAATCTAACGTTTCGAGACTCACTTGAAAATTCAAGGTACGGCCAATCAAACTCTTTCTAGGTCTCTCCATCTACAGGATGTCTATGCCACCTCAAACTCCCAATCTAACAGCGTCATCTATTCGTCTGTCCTTATGCCACCTCATGTCGCTTGCAGTGTGTCGACATATACAATCCCTGCAACCTGAGCTTTAATGTGAGATAACACATAACTTTTTGTGGAATCTTCGTTCTTCTATTCTGAGATGTCATTTTAAACTGCGACTCATTACATATAGGGAATTTATCCAACTCTTGATTCTCTTTGTTTGTAGAACAAAATGCAATTATTTTTACACGCGTAAATTTTTTCGTATCCTAATTCAAGACCACTCCACACCTTCTTTGCACTTCTATAATCTTTAGGAAGGCAATTGTTTTTTGGAAGCATCATCTTGGAAACCCCTAAAAAGTAATCAAAACGCTAGTTCGACATACAAAACTTTGTTTTTCCATGCATCAACTCAATAATGGCTGTGAGCACCGAAAATCCTTCACAACCCAGGTATAATTCTTGTTTGGCACTTTTTAATAGTTTTGTATATTTTTCGAATGCTTCACTGTCCATGGTGAGATGGACGTCATCTTCTATGTCCACATTCATATTCGAACTAGCGGTTGGAAAAGCATCATTGATAATGTCCATAATTTGGTCATTTGGCTCCACAACAGATTCAACTGTATCCACTGCTCACGTAATGTGGGAAGATGAAGCATATTGTATTTGTTCTCCATGATGACTCCACATATTATAGGTTTCCATCATCCCATTTCTCACTAAATGGTATTGAACAGTTTCAAAATATTCAATCATTAAGTTGTTATACTTTTTACAAGGACACCAAATTTGAGTTGAACCGCGATTGTTTGCAATTGTAAAATCGACGAACTGATTTATTCCATCCAAATAATCATCAGCACATTTGTTAGGATTATGTATCCACTGTTTGTCCATTTCACCTGCAAACAAAAAAAATTACAAGGGTTACAACAACTTCAATTATGACATGCCACCTTATGCCTCCAATATGGGTCCTACCTCATTCGAGAATGCACAGTTATGTGCTATAAATTATGATTCCAACACATTAGAGTTTAAGCGTGAGAAAATTTCGACAGTATCTCCCCGCAGTTCTTCAAGTGCAGGACGTAGATACAAAAAAACTACGATGCACCCAAAGAACGTAAAGAGATGCTACCACATTTCCCACGCTCAAACTCTAATGCGTGAACCGCAAAATTCAACATGTAAATGTGCAATCTTAAACTGATCAAAATTTTGAGACAATTCAAGAATTAATTGGGCTGCAGTCATGCTTTCGCATCCATTCACAAAATCCAACAAATTCTCAAACGAGAAACTAAGCTCATATGAACATTGCAAATCATTTTTTGTACATCCATACAAAAATGATTGCATGCAAATACATAAACTCACAACACCTATAAACTACATACATCACAATTTAAATGAATAGAAATTAAATAGTTAGTTAAGAAAATTTATACCTCAAATTGTTGGAAATTCAACCAAGAGAAGGCAGCTGTTGCAATTGTTTTGTAGCTTCTGTCTTCCTGTAATCTGATTAAGTTTAGTAAAGTTAAAACCTTGGACTTCAACTTTTTGAGCGCCATCCAACTACGCTTTGCCGCATTTTTAAACCCATGCGCGACGAAACACAATCCATCGCGCATTTTTTATTTTATTTTTTTACATTCATTTTTCAAAACCACATACAATTTATTTTTTTTACATTCATTTTTCGCAACTTTTTGGGCGCCATTTTTTTTTCCATTCACTCTTCAAATTTTTTGAACCACATACATATTTAGTAAATAAGAACTTATTTCATTATATCATTTGTGCATATTTAATTAATATACATATTTATTAAAATGCATTAATTTTATTTATAATAAACATTAAGTGCATATTTAATCAAAAAAATTCATACTAAATAAACTTAAAATTCATATCTAATTATTAAATAAGCAATAAAATTAAAATAAGAAACTCTATTCTACTCATCGACCGGTAGTTTTGGTTCTTGTTATAGTGTTGCAGCGCGTTCATTATCAAACTTCCACTCCTGAAATCTCAACTTAAACACGTTGTCGATAGCCTTCATCAGATTTGGGTCACTTTTGTCAACGTCCCAATTGGGTTGTCATGCAAAAAATAATAAATTAAAATCTCACTATTATATTATATTTAACAAACATAATTATTATTTAACTAATGAAACTAACACATACAGCTAAGTCATCAATCATGTGCATCTTTAGCTCATCGGGGATGGCTCTTCAAGACTCCCAATCCGCAACACATTTGGTACGCACCAATGCTCCTACGTTGGACCAAAAGTTAGCGCGCTTATCTGACTTCAAAATCCCTATTATTTCGTTAGCATTGATTCGGTAACGGCTCCCACCATAAGTGTGTTGGACCTGTACCCCCAACTTTTTTCTTCTTGTCTATCAACAAAATATATTTTCATAATACTGAAGCTAAATAAACACTTTATACAAAATGCAAAAATTTCAACGCAAACCTTTTCTAGAACCTTTGCCATCCATTGTCTTTGATGAACGCACACCACTTCGGCCATCGTACCAACACTCAAAGAACGAACTGATTATAATCATCAGAATTGTAAAGTGTTTCTGAAACAAAGTGTACAGAATAAGGAGAGCAGAAACGCATATTTATAGGAAGGTTAGGGACTTTGCGCGACGAAGACTTTGTCGGGCAAACAACTGCAATAAATACGGTATTTATTTCTATTATTCAGATACACCAAATACGCTGACCTAAAATTGAACGCCACTTGCACAACGAAGCCTTTATCGCGCAAGGGTTTGCACAGCGACATCTTTATCTCGCAAATGTTGTAGCGACGAACTTGATCAACTGTGATTATGAAGTTTACATAAACATAGATATCTATGTTTACGTAAACTGCATAATTACAAACAAATTTTCAGTTATAATATGTATTCTAAAAATAATTATTGCCTTAAATAAATTGATATTATATTCCATTCAATTAATACATTAAATAATTAATACCTTAAATAAATTGATATTATATTCCATAATATAAACAAATTTTCAGTTATAATATGTATTCTAAAAATAATTACTACCTTAAATAAATTGATATTATATTCCATTCAATTAATACCTTAAATAAAGTGATATTATATTCCATTCAATTAATACTTAAATAAATTGATATTATATTCCATTCAATTATTTAAATAACCAAATAGGAATTAAAACCTAATTAAGTCTAAATACATAACTTATAAAAAAAATTAAAAAAACCTTAAATTTAAATATTGTCATACAAAACATAAAATTAAAACTCCTATTTCGATGGTACTCCATTCTGCTGGACTTCATAACGCCATCGATTGTAACCTCCCTCCAACGCATCCTCCATCAACTTCATCAATTGTTTGTTTGTATCATCATCAAGAGTATACTTACACTGTTACACATATATGCAAATAATTAATTCTAAAATATGACAAAAAATTTCACAAAATTAATTATTGATCCATCAACAGTATACTTACTAATAATTCATCCATCACCACCCTCTTCGCATTCTTGGGCACATCTTTCCAAGAACTCCACTCAGCAGTAGGACAATTATTCCTCATGGCTACATCAATCGCATGCACGAACTCAAAATACTGCCTCAAATTATTTGGGTCAACGACAGGCACGCTTTGATTTGTTTTTATCCTCCATCCTAGCAAAGAACAAAATTGTGAAGAATAAGGAGAGCATAATTGCATATTTATAAGAAGGGTAGGGCCTTTGTGCGACGAAAGCTTTGTCGTTCAAATACCCGCACTAAATACAGTCTAGATTCCTCTGATTTACATGCATTGAATTTTCTGAATCAAAACTGACAACAACTTGCGCGATGAAGCCTTTGTTGCTCAAGTGTTCCTCTGATTCCCATGCATAAATGCTGTGTCCCAAAAACTGAATGAACTTTGCACGATGAAGACTTTGTCGCGCAAAGTTTTCCCGAGAAAATCTTCGTCACACATTTATTTTGAGCCAAAAAAAAAAATCACCCGCTGTTTTCTTACTGGGTTTGCGTGACAAACACATTTTTCTCGTCGTGCAAACACTTTTGTGCGACGAATGTCTTCGTCGCGCAAAGTTCACCATCCTTGCACGACGGAGGATCTCTTGTCGTTGCGCAAAACATCCTTGCACGACGGTTTTTGCTTTGTCGAGCAAAATTTGGTCGCACAAATAGTTTTTCCTACTAGTGACCTCATTCCAATTCATCTTCAATCAAATTCCTCCTCAATTCAATTCCTCTTAATCTGATTACGGATTAGTAAATGAGCCCTTAGTTTTAGGGATGGTGGGTTTTGGTAGCAATTCTTCCATCTATTTAATCCTATTCTTGTGAAACGAATATCTATATTTTCTCTATAATTAGATATTAAAAAAAAGATTTAGAAACCCTAAATTTATACAATAGGGGATTTAGTAATTGGTTTGTCTTAAGATGAATTGAGTGACATTTTGAAATTTAATGAGTCAGATACATGAAATAATGCAGGTATTGGTGTTGGTGTCCTTGATTTTTTTACTATCTTCGCTTGCTGCTTGCTTGCTTGATGTATGATTTTATCATTTGAATGGTATGATTAATTACAGAGTTATATGACTATGAGTTATAGAGTTACTTACTTTATCATTTGATGCATCATTTAATTTATTATATGTATGTGAATTGTGAATTGTGAATTATTACATAGGTTATTTATTTTATCTTTTGCTTGCTTCAAGACTCCCTTAGATTATATTATACCCTGGTCCTGATGGATGCATTTTCAATAACGCAAACACGGTCCAAGTCGAATTGATACTGCTGCAACCATGCTTGGATAGAAGCTTGCTTAATTTATGAACAAAAAAATTGTAAAATGTTAAACTGTTGATAACTTACTATAAACATCCATTATATATATAACCATGCTTAGTTTGTTCATTTTGCATCCATTATTCTTACTTTTCTAATTAAACTAATTAACATACACACACACACATGAAACATAGAAAAACAATTTGCTTTCTCACCTATTATTCTTTCCATCCCTTCTGCAGAGATTGAGAATCTGTAGGATGTGTGGGATACTAATCTGCAGGACCTATAGTCCTTTCCGTCATTTCCCTTCAAACGATAATCATACACAGTTTTCGCTTTTTTCTTTTTGTTCTTGATTGGCTTCTCCTCCCTGATCATTTCTTAATTCACATCCCCAAACCTTCCAATTTCCTAAGCTACTATATAAACTTAAGATCAATGTTGCCGATTTAATATATTTTTCATACATCATATAACTTAAACAACATTGAGGCATATCGAATTGGAGATCATACACAATTTGATATGTAAAAGTATAAAATATTGTTCTTAAGTTTATCTTAAATAACCGCATTTTCACAAGTTGTTTTCTTTTCAATCTCCTTTTCAATATGTAGATTTAGTTCTTCGCGCCCAACTCTATCTCATATGCCTTCGCATGAGCTTAACTTTCTTCAAATAACACGCTTCAGGTTTAGCATGTAATCCAAACTTGAAAGTATACAAGTCTCCAAAATCTTTTTCTGTGTAAATCCTTCGTATAATTTTACTTTATTACTCACTAAATCAAAGAACTTACAGTTTGTACAACTCTCATGGTCTAGATTAAGATAATAGTTAATTTAAAAAATATAAAAAAATAAATAAAAGTATTTGCTTCTAGATTAAGATTACTGATAACTTAAATTTTTTTTTTTTTTTTTTTTTTTGGAGAAGGATAACTTAAAAATTAAAAGTATAAAAAAAATTCTGTTTAGAGATAAGGTTTTACATTTTCACATCCAGAAGCGATGTAATCGGTATCGGACACAATAAATTATATAATCCCCGCCCAATTAGATGCACCAATTGTGTATCTGCTTCAAATGGCGCCACAATATATCTCACATTCAGGTACTTTTGTCACTTAAATTTTTTTTTATAAAATTTTTAATATTCAATAGTCATTAAAAAATTATTCATTTTTAACGATTACCTTAACTACAACTGCCCTCGTAGTTATGAAAAAAATTCATGAAAACATAAAATATTAAATTTGTATTTGAAAAGTGAAAAAAAAAATATACGAGAAGCAACTTATGTTGCGGTCTTCCGTGGGGTGACATTTCCATCAAACGCGAAATATGTTTTTCGAAGACTTAATACTTATTTTAGCATAAACCATAAAATTTGGTGCCAATATTAGATTTTCACGAGTTTCAGAGGATTGAGATAGCCATATTGTGACATTAATTTCCACTGACTACCACTCAAACTTAAATCACTGAGATTCTTGGTGGGGATTTTTAGTTCTCATAATATTTGTCTGATTCTTATCTCATATTGAGGTTCCTGTGACTAACAAGAAGACACATTAATTCAGGTTTCCTATCCCCATTGTTACAAATTTTATATGGGGCATCGTTGAAATTTGCCATTTGCCCACGTGCCAGATTTCAGACTGTGAAAACCTGAATTAATATGTATTTTTTTGTTAGCTACTAGTGTCTTAATATTGGAGTAGGACATTGAAAATTTATGTCAGAATATGGCTGTCAAAATCCTTTGAAACTTGGAAAACTTAAGTCTTGCACAAATTTTATAGTTTATTTTAAAACAAGAATAGAGTTACTCATGAGGCATGCAAGACGATCATATCTCGTGTTTGTCTCACGGGAGATTGTAATTGTTGGTTACCAAAATCACTTAGTCTATGTAGCGCGCAGGTCGAGTAATTAATAAGTTAACTACGTCCTTCAGTTGTGTGCGGGGCGTGCCAACTCGTCGGCTGAAATCGGCCGGGACGTAAAATGTGTTGATGTTGCGTTAATGCGCTCTGCTGACTCCTACGTCTTGCGATTGCGGCCGAAGAAGGAACATGTCTTGGCCTCTGGGTCCTCAAGCCTGAAGACAAGGCTACTTTTTACAAAGTTCAATATCAAATTCGACATTCGGTAATGTAGTAACCTGGTAACACCTCACTTCACCGAGAAGGCTAATGAGATGACCTCTACCAAAAAAGATTCGAAAATCCTTCTTGACCGAGACTTGGATAGATAATCAGTAGGCGTCGCACGCAGTGCTGTTTATCCAAACTGAAGGTGCTCTGAGGTCGGCTGATTCTACGGCGGTAGTGCTGTTTATCCAAACTGAAGATATCACCAGTTGCCTTCACAGTGCTGTTTATCCAAACTGAAGATGTGTTGGCAAAAAGGAAAATAAAAATCTCAAGGTTGTTGAGAGGTTTCGCGTAGAGCGAGAATTTGCGCATGGCAGATTTGTGTGTTGAGTTGGAGGTCCTTTTCCCATTGCCACTGCCTCTGTATTTATAGGGACATATGCGCGTTGGTTGATAAGCCTTATATTCGCAAAACTCTTTCACTGATCGCGTCAAATAAGCCTTATATTCGCAAAACTCTGAACTTAGTCGAAAATACAACCAAATTCAACCCTTATGCTCAGCCTTATCACATCAAATCCCAAAATAAACTGCACGCTCGGAGATGCACATCTAAACAACTACCAATTATATATATATATATATATATGATAGGAGCATATTTATGTGACTTTATTAGTTTGTTTTCTTGCATTTACATAGTTAGTTTCATCTTATTAGAATGTTTTAAGCTATTTTCGTGTGTTTGTAGGTCCTAATAACAAAGTTGGCAAAGAAGTGCATTTTGCTGCAATTTGGAGCAGTTTTGGGGTGGAATGGATTGCATGCATGTGGAGCATAAAGGATGGACGTTTTGGTGCTTGAAATGGCTTCAAACATATGCTAAAATCTGGACACAATGAAGAAGATACCTTGCAAAGACCAAGCATGTGTGTTGCTAGCTGTTTTAATCATGAAAACACAAGTGCTAGCGATTCATCACTAGGGAGCCCACGGCATGGACCAAAGAATGCATGTTGCAAGCTGTTTCATCATGATTTCTGCAAAGTAGCAAGTGTGCTAGCTATTTCATCATGAAGAGGAGCCTATTTATGAAAAGGAGCACGTGTGCTAGTTGTTTTATCATGAAGAGGAGCCTATTTCTGAAAAGGAGCATGTGTGCTAGCTGTTTTGAATGATTTAATCTTTGCTTTGAGTTGTTTATTAAAACCACTTGTGTGGTTCTTTACTTTTTAGCACCTATAAATAAGCCTTCTTGTAAGGCTTAGAAAAACACCATTTTTTCCATACAACACACTTAGAAGGAGAGGAGAGTGCTTGGACGTGCTTGCTGTTCAACTTGGATCGTTGGAGCGTTTAGGTGTTTTCTTTCTTTTATTTTCAATGTATAAATCTATTTACCTGTGTTTTACGTTTATGATGAACTAAACCCCGCTTTGCTAGGGGGGATTCAAAGCCATGATTACACTTGCATTATGAATTAATTACTTTTGGTTGTGATTTCATAATTTGTGATTTCAATTCGCTTAACTGTTTGATTGATAACTTATTTGTGTATGTTGATTAAGAGTGCACGCTTAGTTTTCATGCATAAGTTTGATGCTAGAATATAAGGGAATTTCACCTAATCGTTATGAACTTATATTCATGAGTAGTGAAGGTTGCTATCCACAATCGTGTTAAGTAAATTCTTGGCAAGAGTATCATGCTTTTTATAGTTACGAATGCCTCGTCAATACTTATAGTTCTCATGAATCTTAATGATCTTTGATTGTATCTCTATTGTGCTTTTCACGTAGGGAACTTTTGAAGAATGTTTTGAATTGTTATATGCGTTTTCCCATTCAATTCATTAACTTAAGGAGAACTTGAAGGTTAAAAAAGTGCTATCACGGTTAACCTGGGGTATTGAGTTTCACAATTTATCGAAAGAACAACTGAAAATTGGTTTATGTGCAAGTGTGTTATGTGTGGAGAAGAACCCTCTAGCTAATCCATCATCCATCTAATTCATCCAAATTCGTGCTATAATCTGCCCTAGTTTTCAATTTGCTTGCTTTTAAGTTTTTAAATTCGTCCAAAACCAATCCCCCCCCCTTTACATTGAGTGTCTTTTAGTGTCAATTTGTCCATTTTGGTGTCTTTTCATTGTTTTGAGTCTTTGTAATCCTAAATTCGTCCAAATCAGTCCCTATTATCTAGTTTGAGTCAATTTGGTTGTTTTGAGTCATTCTAGTGTGTTTTGAGTTATTAGAGTTTAGTTAAGTGTCTTTTGCCTAGTTTTGTGTTTTTGAGTCTTATTTAGTGTTTTTAAGTCAGTTTTGAGTAGATTAGCAATCCCTCCTAATCCCCGGCCTAGAACGATCCCTACTTACATCTTTACTACAATTGTCAACAAGAGGGTTTAATTTGTGTGTTGTTTTACAACGCATCAATATATATATATATATATATATATATATATATATATATATATATATATATATATATATATTCAAACACATATATATAGGAATCCCTTCCCAACAGGGAAAAAAAATGGGGATCCCCTTTTCACTGTTAGATTTGGCTTTAATGAAATTCTGTGGTTGAGATTCTGTGACTTGTGATTTAATCTCAACCACAGAATTTCATTAAAGTCAAATCTAACGGTGAAGAGGGTATCCCCATTTTTTTGAAAAATGGGGATCCCTCTTGAGAAGGGGCCTGTATATATAGATATAGATATATATAAATATAGATATATATCTATATCTATATATATCTATATCTATATATATATAGATATAGATATATATAGATATAGATATATATCTATATCTATATATATCTATATATATATATATATATTCAAACACATATATATAATTTTCCCCTTCCACACGGCATCACACCTTCCACATCATGCAGACTATATACATCTAGGTATGCAGACTACATGGCCTAATCGATGGCTTTTCACATTTGCTTTTCCATCACCTAACAACTTCCTCACCAAATTAAATATTTTTTTCCTTAACCTTCGCATGTCCTAAGAGAAACCATGCCTATTTCAAATTATACCTCTAACTGGTCAATCCTCACATTTATCCATGCAGCTCATCCATCAAACAAGCCAACCTGATTCGTCCCCATTACTAATCAGTTTGAACTATTCTACTTGTTTCCATCCCATTTATTTTATATAAAAATAATTTTTTTTTATTAAATGATAACCATTATGATAAAACCATAATAATATCTTTTAAAAAAAATTATCTTCATCCTTCCACCTTTCGATCTGGACCAACGGCCTCGATCATCCGGGCCGATTGTGTAAATTTGGGTCTAAACATTGACCTCCAGTTTCCTTGAACTTCGGCCCGAAAACCGAATGGTCAAGGAAATTAGAGCAGTCAAACAAAAATATGGTCGAAGAATCCACTGCACAGCTCAACATGTCTCGAAATAGACCTCGACGAGCTGGCCGAGAAAAACCAAATGGGGTCGTTGAGAACTCTTCACCCACTGCATATATATATATATATATATGTTGCCTGATACGATATGTCAGCCATGCAGTGTGTGTGTATATATATATAACAATTCTAGCCGAGCACACACATTTAAAAAATGAACCTGTACAGTCCGTCGAGCTCGGCATGTGTGATAGGGATAGAGAAGAATTGAGGGTAAAGGGCTGAGGGAAAATCTTCCTTGGCAGCTCATTCCTCTGCCATGCATATATATATATATATATATATAACCCACTGTCAGCAACCATTTCTCTCTCTGGAAGACTCCACCTAAAAAGCCTACATAGGACCAGTCGGCCTCGACCATTCGACCACACGTCGATGGAATAGAATTGGGGGTAAAGGACCGAGGGAAAATCTTCCTTGGCAGCTCATTCCTCGGCCATGCATATATATATATAACCCACTGTCAGCAACCATTTCTCTCTGTGGAGGACTCCACCTAAAAAGCCTACATAGGGCCAGTCGGCCTCGACCATTCGACCACACGTCGATGGAATATGAAAAAAAAACTCTCCACTCATCTTAATGGCTTTTCACAAGTAGACTTGCATTAATGCCTTCTGAAAAATTCAAAGATAATCTTTCTCCACTAAGCAGACTTGCATTAATGCTTTCCGACAAATTAAAAAAAAATCTTCCTCCACCAAATGGCATCAACCGTCCACCAAGCTGTCATGGTATTCACAACTGTGGTTGCAGCTTTTTATTGCTGTACTGTTGGAAAAATCTCTCTAAGAAAACACGGCCTAATAACACCATGGTTCTCTTGGCCCCATGGTTTGACGACAAGGGCCTCGGCCGAAAGACAATAGCTGGTCTGGCCGAAGGTCTCTCACCCCAAGTCTACTTAGTTAAATAAACTAGTACATACCTCCATTAATTAACTTAGCAGTTATAGGTTATTTTCAAAGTCGAAGAGCTATAGACTCGGTCCTCTATCATCTTTCCACCGAATACACCAGTCAAAGAGTACACCAAAATTTGACCAAGCAAACAATAACTTTCTTCCACACCAAGTGTCATGTTTCAAACTCTTGCTCTATATATATACTCATTCTCGGCGAGGTTAAAAATATAATTTTAACCACTGAGATGCTACTGAATGACTGGTGGAAAAACTACCAAGCGCTTCTGAAACCACCGAATGCAAATTCCTATGGTGAACCACCTCATGGAATTGCTTCCTACTTTCCTAATCCTCGACCTAAAACTACGCCATCTCGACCGAAACCATACGCAAACACATGCTATTTCGACCACTAGGATGTTCGTAATGTTTGGTTGACGTAAGGCTCGGCATCGTTGAGAGGGTCTATTTGGTGCTAAGGAAGTTACCGATTATCGTGACGCTGTCGTACAACTGCACCCTACAAACCTACTTCTCAAGCAGGCCAAGGCAGCTGTTGGGGCTTGTACCTCAACCCCTATTTGTTTCCAGCAACTCTTGTGAAATATCAGAAAAGCTGCAGTGGAGAGTATAAAGCAGAGCCGAGAGCAGCAGAGAAGGAGAGAGTGCCGTCGCGGCTCATTTAAACAAAAATGGATGAGGATACCCAAGCTTAACAGTCGTTCAATCCCGTAGTTACCTATATATATATATATATATATATATATATATATATATATATATAATTTTGGCCGAGACTAATATTGTAATGGGGCCAAGGCTAATTTTTAAAGCATTCCTTCGGCCAATAAAGTGGCTCGGCCATCAAGGCACCACCTGGAGAAATAAACTCTCTCAGCAAGCAGCCTCTTTATATGTACATTTGACAAGTTTAAGTCTGCTCCGCCGATTATATCACCAGTGCCCCCTTTATTTTCTTAAGCATCGGCTAAACAGCCGAATGGTTTAAGAAAATAAATTCTTAAGTTTTTTTTTTTTTTTTACAAAATAAACGAAAGTGGCCGAACTAATAAAGAGGAGGAGGCCAATGATGTTTTATTCCAAGCCGAGATAAATTTATATTAAGATTTTCAAATTGATTTTGCTCTCGGCCGAATAAAGGATTTTCTCCAAATATTTGTAACTTGGTGAAAAAAATTTCATTTCGGCTTTTAACTCGAACAACTTAGCCGAACGGGGTTTCTCCATATCAGCTTCATCACCAATAATCATGTCGATTGGCGTGATTTTTCCGATTAGACCTATGTTTCGGCCTTGTTCGTCATTGGAGCACTCATCTGACGAATCATTTTCTAAGTCAATCTTTGACTCCGAAACTTGAAATTTTTCTTCTAAGCTTACCACGCTTTCAGTCTCGACCGAAACAACAGGTGGCCTAGGTTTTTCTTCGGCCGTGTTAACAATTTTCTTAGGCTGAATTGTGGTCACGTCCGGAGTGAAAAATTGCCCCCCGGCCTTGAGCCTTTTTTCAATTTGATACCATTTCTCAGAGAATTTTTTTTTGCTCCTCTAATAGGCAATAAATCTCGTCCAATGAAGCCTGATCGAGATATATCATGTGAACTTCATAATTTCAGCACTAGGTCCCACTGGGCGTGCCAAAATGTTGGTTACAAAAATCACCTAGCCTACGTGGCGCGCAGGTCGAGTAATTAATAAGCTAACTACGTCCGTCAGTTGTGTGCGGGGCGTGCCAACTTGTCAGCCGAGCTCGGCCGGAGAGTAAAATGTGTTGATGTTGCGTTGATGCGCTCTGCTGACTCCTACGTCTTGTGATTGCGGTCGAGGAAGGAACACGTCTCGGCCTCTGGGTCCTCAAGCCTGAAGACAAGGCTACCAATTACAAAGTTCAATATCAAATTCGACTTTCGGTGTGCCCAATGTAGTAACCTGGTAACACCTCACTTCACGGAGAAGGCTAATGAGATGACCTCTGCCAAAAAAGATTCAAAAATCCTTCTTGACCGAGACTTGGATAGATAATCAGTCGGCCTCGACGCAGTGCTGTTTATCCAAACTGAAGGTGCTCCGAGGTCGGCTGATTTTACGGTAGTATGCTGTTTATCCAAACTAAAGATACCACCAGTTGCCTTCAAAGTGCTGTTTATCCAAACTGAAGATGTGTTGGTGAAAAGGAAAATAAAAATCTCAAGGTTGTTGAGAGGTTTCGCGTAGAGCGAGAATTTGCGCATGGCAGATTTGTGTGTTGAGTTGGAGGTCCTTTTCCCATTGCCACTGCCTCTGTATTTATAGGGACATATGCGTGTTGGTTGATAAGCTGATATAAGCTTTTGCCATGTACTAGAACTCTTCCACTGATCGCGTCAGATAAGCCTTATATTCCCAAAACTCTGAACTTTGTCAAAAATACAACCAAATTCAACCTTTGTGCTCAGCCTTATCACATCAAATCTCAAAATAAAATGCACGCTCAGAGATGCACATCTAAACAACTACCAATTATATATATATATATATATATATTCAAACACACACACACACACACATATATATATATATATATATAATTTTCCCCTACCACACGGCATCACACCTTCCACAACATGTAGACTATATACATCTAGGTATGCAGACTACATGGCCTAATCGATGGCTTTTCACATTTGCTTTTCCATCACCTAACAACTTCCTCACCAAATTGAATATTTTTTTCCTTAACCTTCACATGTCCCAAGAGAAACCATGCCCATTTCAAATTATACCTCTAACTGGTCAATCCTCACATTTATCCATGCAGCTCATCCATCAAACAAGCCAACTTGATTCGTCCCCATTACTAATCAGTTTGAACTATTCTACTTGTTTCCATCCCATTTATTTTATATAAAAATAATTTTTTTATTAAATGATAACTATTATGATAAAGCCATAATAATATCTTTTAACAAAATTATCTTCATCCTTCCACCTGTCGATCTGGACCAACGGCCTCGATCACCCGGGCCGATTGTGTAAATTTGTGTCCAAACAGTAATATAAGTTGCTTTTATTTTCTTTTTAAAAAAATTATATATTGTGTTCTCGTGAACATCGTTATATACTATGGAAAGACTGTGTGCCTCTGGCGTCTTACTTTTTCATACCTAAGCATTGTTTTGTAAGGCAGTTGTAGTCAAGGTCTAAAATATCCATAATATCTCGATATTTCCATCGATATTTCTGTGTTTTTGGTTAAAAATAAATTTAAATTTTCATATTGATTATTAGAAGGTTTTAAGTGGTTAGAGGATTAGAGTATAAAGAGTTGTCGTGTATCATTTGAATCGGATGCACATGCAATTGGTGCATGTAATGGAAAGGATATTATAACGGTTTATTGTGTCTATTGATATCGATTATATCGTATATGGATTTGAAAGTGAAGAGTCATTGTCTCTAAAGAAATAATTTAATTTTTTTTATATTTTAATTTTGAAGTTATCTATATTTTCAATCCAAAAGTTGAGACTTTAATTTTTTTTATATTTAATTTTTCAAATTGTCTAGTATTTAATCTAGAAGATGAGACCTGTAAAAACTATAAGTTTTCAGCTCTAATGGGTAGTATAGTATAGTGAGATTATAGGAAGGATTTACGTTGAAGAGATTTTGGTGTCTTGTATACTTTAATGTTTTGATTGCATGCTTGACCTGATGAAAATTTTATGATAACAAGTCATATAAAATACACTACAACAATTGGAGAAAATCATTTTTTGCTTTACATACGAAACTGTGTATGATCCCCAATCTTATATGCCTCAACGTGGTTTAAGTTATTTAATGCATGAAAAATACATCAAAATGGACAACATTGATCTTGAGCTCATAGAACAACAATTGAAAGTAGTTAGGGAAGTTGCATGGTTTGGGGATATAAGTAAGGAAATGGAGGAGGAGCCAATTGGCTACAAGAACAATAAGAGCAAGCGGGGAGTGTGTACTATGACCGTCCAAAGAGAGAAGGAACCACTTTTTTTCTGTCAAGCTGTGCATTTGACGATCATCTCGTGCTTCAATTGCTTGGTTACTCCATATGCAACGGAAATTAAGCGTGTACTCACCTAGGGATGTGCAACGGTTATAGCGGGCGGGTAACCGCGGTTATTTACCCATAACTGTTTATGCTCATACCCGCATAACCGTTTACCCGTTGGGTAATTGCCTAAACGGTTATACCCATAACCATAACCGTTTATAAACGGTTAACTATACCCATAACCGCATACCTATTTAACCGTAACCGTTTAATACCCGTTTACCCATTTACCCTTTTTAACCCGTTTATCCCTTCTTTTTTTTACCATTTTCCCTTTTTCACATGTCTACATGTTTTTTAACAACTTGAAAATTTTAAAAAAAAATTGTCATAATTTTTTTTTCAATTAAACACCGTTATAGATACATTCATCATACATTTCCGTATTTTAATTTTTTGAAGTCCTTATACCATTTCAATAATTGAAATAATAGTTTACGGACTATATTTCTAACTGTTACCAATACCCATAACTGTAAGTTTATAACCACCATAACTGTAAGACTATGAAATTTCTTCTTAATTAGAAAAAGCACCACCATAACTGTAAATTTTAGACAATATCACCTCGGAAGTCGAAAGGTTTAAATTGAAAGAGCAAATTTAAACTCTTTGAAGTCTATAGATTTTGAAATGTTATGGTTATAATTGTAAGTTTTAAATTTACAATTTAATACCGTTATAGGTTTGTGTTAATTTTACATATATAAAATAAATGGGTAAATGGTTACCCGTTTATAACCGCGGTTACTACCCAAAACCGCCCATTTAAACTTCGCGGGTAAACGGTTATACCCATAACCGTTTATTTATCTAAACGGCTACCCATAACCGTAACCGTTTAATTTAAATGGGCGGGTAACCGTGGTTACCCATAACCAATGGGTATTTGCCCATCCCTATACTCACCAATGAAACCTTTAATTATTTGGATAGTCGTATTAGACGTGGGGTCATATTCGACTTAATAATTAGGTTTTAAATTTTACTCTAATTTTTAGTTTATTTAGAAATTTCACGAAAATTCCTTTTATTTTATTAAGTTTGCATGACAACACTTTACTTTCACAAGTAGACACCCGTTTTGGATTTTCAGTATATGTTCTCTTTTTTTTCATTTTTTTTTTTCTGAAAATTTGACATTACCCTTGAAACAATATTTTCCTCAACTAAAACTCATGTCCTTTTGTTTTCTTGAATAAAGCCCATCGACTAGCCTCCAACTAATCAAATTCTTTAATTAAGTTTGACTTTTCAAATTGTGTATTTTTTGAATGTCTAAACTACCCCTATTAATACTTGGATAGGGTTTTTGGATCTACTTGTTATACCCATTTAATTAATTTTATATTTTTTACATAATAATTCATGTCATTCATTGTATATTTAATGTATTAACTTTCAAATTCTTATAAGGTGCCTAATGCACAAAAAAAAAGTTATATGTTCCACGTAATTTTTACCTACAAAATAGTCTAATTTACCTATTCCATAAACCCAAAATTTAAAGGGTCTAATTTATTTCCAAAATGGTCTAATTTATCTACATGATTTACGTGCATTAGATTAAAAGTTTATTTAATTGCCTACAAGCACAAACTCACAACATTCGAACATTATCTAACATCATTATTTTTTATTTTGGAATAGGTAAATTAATTTAAATGTAGGTGAATTAGTATAATATTAATAAGTAGGTAAATTAGTATAATATTTTATAAGTAGGTACATTAATTTAAATGTAGGTAAATTAGTATAATATTCGTATGTAGGTAATTACATGATTCAAAATGCCGGTAAAATCAAAAGACTATGATCCTACAACATATATTCCATGTTAAAATCAAAAGACTAGTGAAATTGAATGAAACTATACCAATTTACCAACAAAGGCATAAAAATTTCATTCAAGACTTTCCTCAAACACGTTATGAGCACACAAAATAGAATTACACCGAAATACAATGTAAACACCACAATCGAGTCATTCCAAAGAATATAGCATACTTACAAGAGAAATTCTAGTCGAATATGATCCAATGATTTGGAATAGATTACTTCCTCCAATTTTTTATCATTGTTTAACAATATATAATGTACCTACGAAATTTTCGAAATTAAATATTATGAAATATATACAGATTTTCATAAAATAAATATGGAAAAACGTATTGTAATCACCTGTTTTAATGTCCAGATTATGATTGGAATCATTGAAGAAGCAATATTGTAACGTCTAGATTAGAAGCATCCGAATATATGTCTAGGGGTTAAGGATGGGGTTCTGCAAAATGGCTAGATTTGAAACGATTGGGGATGATATTTTTGAAACGGATGGGGATAATATTCTAAACGGCTGCTAGGCATGCGTGGCATAGGTGTAATATTATTGTATTATTAGGTCAATAGTTTTTCAATATGGCTACACATTTTAAATTAGGGTTTTTATTAGATGTTTATAGATACATGATTTTTTTTAATGGAAATCGATAGTGTATTAGATAGCTGGCAGAGGTTCCAAAGAAGAACCTGTTTGGACCCGATTTTACAATATCGGCCCGTACAATCAAGGCCGTTAAATGAGCATAACTCCCAACCGTCGGATAAAGAAGTAAAGATAATTTTATTGTTAAAGGATAATATTATGGTTTTTATCATAATTATCTTTTGATATGAATTATCTTGGCATATATTATGGTTTTTATCATAATTATCTTTTGGTATGAATTATCTTGAACGGGATAGATAAGGATACTAAGACATGGAGATGAACCTGGCTTGTTTTGGAGGTTTGATTCAAAGTCCTGTGGAGATTGGGATTGGTCGAAGTTTAATCTAATTGGGTTAAGGAGTTCTGACGGGTTTTTAAACCGCACAAATTTAACCCTCTTTTTGACAGATGTAGTATAGATGTAAGTAGGGTATCGTTCTAGGTCGGGGATTAGGAGGGCTTGCTAAAACCTCTATTTAAATTTAAAAACGTAAAAACAAAGTTTAAAACACTAAACTAAAATAAAAACACTTAACTAAAATAACTCAAAATAAAACTAACAAATAAACTAAAACAAATCAAAAGACTCAAAACAACTCAAGATTCTAGAAAATACAAACTAAGCTAAAAACTCAGAACACACTAAAAATGACTCAAAATAATGAAAACAATTTAAAATAAAAACTAGGAAATTAATTGGACGGAAATTAAATTAAAAGATTAAAAATAATAAAAATTAACTAAATAATAATATTATAATAATGGGGGGTGTTTGGTTTTTACGAAACGCAAATTAAAATTAACTAAATTACAAAATCGACAAAAACATAAAATTAAAGTGAATGGATGGACGACGGATTGGCTAGAGGGTTTTTCTCCACACAAGACACATATGCAATCTAAATTGACCTTCAGTTGCTCTTTCAATAAGTTGTAAATCTCAATACTCCAGATTAACCGTGAACAGCACTTTTTTAATCTTCAAGTTTTCCTTATGTTATTAAATTGGATGAACAGCATACAACAATTCAACACATTCTCTAAAAGTCCCCTACGTGAAAATCACAATAGAGATACAATCAAAGATCATTAAACTTTGTGAAAACTATAAATACTGACGAGGCATTCGTAACTATGAAAAGCATGATACTCCTGCCAAGAATTTACTTAACGCGATTGTGGATAACAACCTTCACTACTCATGAATATAAGTTCATAACGATTAGGTGAAATTCACTTATATTCTAGCATCAAATTCATGCATGTAAATTAAGTATGCATTCTTAATCAACATACACAAATAAGTTATCAATCAAGCAGTTAAGCAAATTAAATTCACAACTCAGAAATCACAACTGAATGTAATCAATTCAAATTACAAATATAATCATGGTTTTGAATTATCCTCTAGCCAAAACAAAATTAATTATACATTATTCATAAATTAAAAACAAGAATTAAAACTAAAGTTTGGAGGAATAAACCAAATTAGGGTGAAAAGGTTTTCTGTGCAATGCCCCGTGTGCCACCTGCACCTTTGATTTCTTTCTCTCCGTGAGCTGCCAAGCTATTGGCTGACTGCCTTGCCTAAGCTTCTGCCTGACTGCAGTGCTTCCGTGAATTGGCTGCTGCCCAGGAAGCTTTCTCGCAGCCTCCGAGGAGCTCCCACGATCTCCCCCTTTGCGCCAAAGGCAGTGCCGCTTCTGCCTGCCCCGAGGCTCTTCCTCCCAATTCCTGCGCTGGGCAGGGCAGCTCCCTTTCCAACGCTGACTTCACACTGAATCCTTGCGCCTGAACCCACCGTCTGTGCTCTGCCTCTGTGGCAGGTCCCTTTCACATGCTATTAGCAATCCGTTTTTTTCATGCTGCCTTGTGGGCAGCTCTGATGTTACTCCTCTTTGAAGTCCCGAGAGCCTCCCTTTTTAATGGCCTTCTCTTATTCTTTGTTTTTCACAGTTGCCTAATGGCATTCCGTCCCCTCCTCTGTTTTTGAGTGCCCTTTAGTTGGCCTCCACACTGCCTCTTGTGCTAATTATTCCCTTTGACTACTTTCAATTACAAAAGGAGGCAGCCCACTCATTTCTCTCTTTTATTTTTATTCTTTGTTTTCCGTTTGCATATGCTCTTGCTGAGCCGTGCCTTCCTTTTAGTCTAAGTGCCTTGCACTCCTTTTTAATTCCTCTGCCTTCTATTGCTCTCCATCATCACTTCCCACATGCTGCAATCACAAACATATTTAAATATAAATATAAATATAAATATATGTATATATATAAATATAAATATATATAAATATAAATATATATATATATTATTTTTCAAAAGATAAGATTTATTCAACAAACAAGATAGTTTAGACGAAAATATTACTTAACACTTCACTTATTCTATTTTTATTTTCTTTGCTTAATAAATTCTTATAAAACACAAAATCAACGTAAATAGCTCAAAATATAACGAACTAACTAAGAAAAGACGAGTGAATTTGATATAAAAAAATATATAAATATGATCCGATCAAATACCCCCACACTTAGCTTTTGCTAGTCCTCGAGCAAAACAAAGAAAACAGAAAAAGTAATAACATGAAAAACATTAGCTTCCCCCTATTTGACCTTCATAGAATTTCATTCGAAAACGCAAATCATCAAGAACCATAGCTAGCACCAAAAAAATTAATCCAAGTTCATCTTCCTTATTCAAATATTAGCAGTAATCTTTAAACCATCCTTGAAGTGTAGTGTGTGAGATAGCCATGCTAATGCAATTCCAAGTTTTTATTTTCAAAAACATCATATGCAAACCAGTAACCTTCTCACGGGATATGCACTCAACCACACATGTGTTTAGTTTTAATGTGTTTCGCTCAAAGAAACAAATGTGAAAGATCTACCATAAGCTTGCATAAAAATCACTTCTCCACAATCATAATTGCAAAACTTAAATCAAGAGGACTTTTATTGGATGTAATGAGGCTTAGGGATAGGGCTATTGAAACGAAAGAATAGGAAAACACAAGTTCCAAGCTACATCGCAAGCGATTCTTTTGTTGAGATTTATAAGAACTCAAACTTTCCAACGATTCTTTTAACACCTCCAATCACACCCTTAAACTGAAACTTTAAACTTTTTTTTTTATTTTCTTCGTATACAATCTTTCTTTTCTTTTTCTTTTCTTCTATTCTCTTTTTTCTTTTTTTTTCTTTTTTTAAGTTTATTTAAAAATATATATATATAAATATTACTAATATTATTATTATTATTATTATTAATTTTTTTTTTTTAAGTTTATTTTAAGCAAATTAAAATATGTAAAGTAAAATATGTAAATTAATGCAAAAAGACTTTATTTAACCGTACTTAAAATAAACATTGCCATTAATTTATTTAAACGCAACTAAACAAAAATCAACCAAATAACACAACTAACTAAACAAAACAAAATGAAAGCAGTAAATAGAAGGGTTTAGGAATGCAAATCTGATTGTGGGTGATTCCTAGGCTTCCCTTCTTTATTCAAGTGCATGGCTTTATCCTTGAACGGACAGTGGTACTTGAAATGATCCGGCAATGGTTTGAATTCACGAGTGGGTGCCTGAATCATAAAAATCAGATTGTTAGTAAAAAACAAAATTAAAAATGGAGAAGATGGCTTACTTTCATTCTCCGACGCAAACTCAATAACAAAAACCACATTTTTGGATATTTCCGGGATTTTGAACTTGGCCAGGTTTACTATGATGGTAGTGGCCTTGATTGTCTGCACAACCTCCTTGATGCAATTTACAAATTCTTCACCCACTTCGATTTCTTGAATCCCTTTTCTTGGTGTGCAAGGTTCGGGAACTTGTTTTGGTGCACCAAGAATTGGGATATCACTTTGGATCTCTGGAAGAACTTCCACAACGTCTTTTTCACTCTCTTCAAAATTTGGAATTAAAATTCTGCAAGGAAAAAGGACATTCGGTGGAAAAATGTTAGAATGAATTGAAATTGGAACTTCCTCACCTGAGTTGGACAACATAGGGACTTCAGGGGTTTGAGACAAAAATTCTTCTAAACTGCCCAAGTCGTCCTCCTCATCTTCTTCTTGCAGCTGCAATTCATCCATCTCTCCTTCCACAGTGGTGGCTTCATCAAATTCCACTTCTCCCTTTGAATTTGCAAATGTGGAGTTGCAGAGTTCACGTTGCTCTTGAATTTGTGCCTTGACTTCCACAATCTGCCCCATTTGATTATTCAATTCTCCCATCTCCTTGGTTTGATTTTCTACTTCCTGGTTCAAAGAGATGAGTAATTGAATAATATTATCATTATTCACAGATGTACCTGAATTTAATTTGGCAGATTGTGATGGAGGTTGTGGTGGTGTTGTATAGAACTCCTCATATGGCTACCAATATGCTTCATGTTGAATTTGTTGAGCTTCCCACCACATAGAGTTTGAATGATCACTCCAATCCGAGTTGCGAGCGTTGAAATACAAGTTGCCGCTTGGTTGATCATAGCCTTGATATCCTTGCCCATAGGGCACATCAAGTGTAGGAACACTTGGCATTGAGGCCCGTTCGGCATTATAAGTCCATTGAGCAGTAAGCTGCGCCAATTGAGCTTGAATGTTTGCCATATCTTCATCCATTTTTACCTAAAATTAAAGAACGAAAAATAAATCAAATACCAAAAGTAAAATACACAAACACAAATAAATACACAAACATAAATATAAATAAAAACACAAACAAACAAAACAAAATGAGATAAAATAAAATAAAGTAAACACAAACAAAAAAATAAAGGGATTAGCAAATTTGCTAATCCCCGGCAACGGCGCCAAAAATTTGACGGGTTTTTAAACCGCACAAATTTAACCCTCTTTTTGACAGATGTAGTATAGATGTAAGTAGGGTATCGTTCTAGGCCGGGGATTAGGAGGGCTTGCTAAAACCTCTATTTAAATTTAAAAACGTAAAAACAAAGTTTAAAACACTAAACTAAAATAAAAACACTTAACTAAAATAACTCAAAATAAAACTAACAAATAAACTAAAACAAATCAAAAGACTCAAAACAACTTAAGACTCTAGAAAATACAAACTAAGCTAAAAACTCAGAACACACTAAAAATGACTCAAAATAATGAAAACAATTTAAAATAAAAACTAGGAAATTAATTGGACGGAAATTAAATTAAAAGATTAAAAATAATAAAAATTAACTAAATAATAATATTATAATAATGGGGGGGTGTTTGGTTTTTACGAAACGCAAATTAAAATTAACTAAATTACAAAATCGACAAAAACATAAAATTAAAGTGATTGGATGGACGACGGATTGGCTAGAGGGTTTTTCTCCACACAAGACACATATGCAATCTAAATTGACCTTCAGTTGCTCTTTCAATAAGTTGTAAATCTCAATACTCCAGATTAACCGTGAACAGCACTTTTTTAATCTTCAAGTTTTCCTTATGTTATTAAATTGGATGAACAGCATACAACAATTCAACACATTCTCTAAAAGTCCCCTACGTGAAAAGCACAATAGAGATACAATCAAAGATCATTAAACTTTGTGAAAACTATAAATACTGACGAGGCATTCGTAACTATGAAAAGCATGATACTCCTGCCAAGAATTTACTTAACGCGATTGTGGATAACAACCTTCACTACTCATGAATATAAGTTCATAACGATTAGGTGAAATTCACTTATATTCTAGCATCAAATTCATGCATGTAAATTAAGTATGCATTCTTAATCAACATACACAAATAAGTTATCAATCAAGCAGTTAAGCAAATTAAATTCACAACTCAGAAATCACAACTGAATGTAATCAATTCAAATTACAAATATAATCATGGTTTTGAATTATCCTCTAGCCAAAACAAAATTAATTATACATTATTCATAAATTAAAAACAAGAATTAAAACTAAAGTTTGGAGGAATAAACCAAATTAGGGTGAAAAGGTTTTCTGTGCAATGCCCCGTGTGCCACCTGCACCTTTGATTTCTTTCTCTCCGTGAGCTGCCAAGCTATTGGCTGACTGCCTTGCCTAAGCTTCTGCCTGACTGCAGTGCTTCCGTGAATTGGCTGCTGCCCAGGAAGCTTTCTCGCAGCCTCCGAGGAGCTCCCACGATCTCCCCCTTTGCGCCAAAGGCAGTGCCGCTTCTGCCTGCCCCGAGGCTCTTCCTCCCAATTCCTGCGCTGGGCAGGGCAGCTCCCTTTCCAACGCTGACTTCACACTGAATCCTTGCGCCTGAACCCACCGTCTGTGCTCTGCCTCTGTGGCAGGTCCCTTTCACACGCTATTAGCAATCCGTTTTTTTCATGCTGCCTTGTGGGCAGCTCTGATGTTACTCCTCTTTGAAGTCCCGAGAGCCTCCCTTTTTAATGGCCTTCTCTTATTCTTTGTTTTTCACAGTTGCCTAATGGCATTCCGTCCCCTCCTCTGTTTTTGAGTGCCCTTTAGCTGGCCTCCACGCTGCCTCTTGTGCTAATTATTCCCTTTGACTACTTTCAATTACAAAAGGAGGCAGCCCACTCATTTCTCTCTTTTATTTTTATTCTTTCTTTTCCGTTTGCATATGCTCTTGCTGAGCCGTGCCTTCCTTTTAGTCTAAGTGCCTTGCACTCCTTTTTAATTCCTCTGCCTTCTATTGCTCTCCATCATCACTTCCCACATGCTGCAATCACAAACATATTTAAATATAAATATAAATATAAATATATGTATATATATAAATATATATATATATATATATATATAAATATATATATATATTATTTTTCAAAAGATAAGATTTATTCAACAAACAAGATAGTTTAGACGAAAATATTACTTAACACTTCACTTATTCTATTTTTATTTTCTTTGCTTAATAAATTCTTATAAAACACAAAATCAACGTAAATAGCTCAAAATATAACGAACTAACTAAGAAAAGACGAGTGAATTTGATATAAAAATATATATAAATATGATCCGATCAAGTTCTAATCCTTATGTATTTCTAATCCGGCCATGGGCGTTCTTGCTGCTATAAATAGAAGAGTGTGTGCACCATTCAAGGGATCTTCAACACAACACACAAATCTGCCCTGCGCAATTTCTCGCTCTACGCGAAACCTCTCAACACCCTTGAGACTTTTATTTTCTTTTTCGCCTCCATACCTTCAGTTTGGATAGACAGCACTGTGGAGGCAACCGGTAAACATCTTCAGTTTGGATAGACAGCACTGTTGCCGTAGAACCAACCGTCCGTGAAGCATCTTCAGTTTGGATAGACAGCACTGCGACAGGGTCGATTGGTTATTTATCCAAGTCTCGGTCAAGAAGGATTTTCGAATCTTTTTTGGCAGAGGTCATCTCATTAGCTTTCTCGGCGAAGTGAGGTGTTACCAAGTTACTACATTCGGCACATTGAAAGCCGAATTTGACATTGAACTTCGTAAAAATAGCAGCCTTGTCTTCAGGCTCTAGAACCCAAAGGCCGAGACGCGTTCCTTCCTCGGCCGCAATTGCAAGATACAGAAGTCAGCCGCGCGTATCAACGCAACATCAAGACATTTTACTCCTCGGCCGAGCCCGGCCGACGAGTTAGCACGCCCCGCACACATTTGAAGGACTTAGTTAGTCTACTATTTACTCGGCCTGCGCGCCACGTAGGCTAGGTGATTTTTGTAGTCAACAGAACCTCAAACCCGAAAATATAGAGTACATCAAGATATCAAATAGGAACAAAACAACACATACTCCCCCTTACAAACTTTCCTCTACAAGAAGATTCCAGTATAAAGGGAGGGGGAGATAATGACCATTCTGACATGTTACCAAAAGACGAACTGTAACGAGCTAGAAGATGTGACACACTGCTGCCCTGACGACGGATGCGGGTACAAAGATCTTCAGTGATTAAAGGAAGCAAAGCCTTAATGTCCTCGATAATCTGCCCCAGAGGTGATAGATCAGTCCAGGGATTACGCGGCGCTCCAATTATCTAAAGAGAATCACCTTCAATTAAAAAATTTCGTACGACCCTGCACTTTCTAGCTGCAATAGCCTCTACTTGCAGAGGAGATAAAACGTTGGGGTAGTCTACTGAGAGTAGCCACAAAGTTGCCATTCTCATCACGAACAATGATCCCAACACCTCCAATCAAGCTGTCCTGATTCCAAGCCCCATCAAAGTTGAGTTTCAGGCTTCTTGACGGGGGAAGTGGGTGTTCCATCGGGAGGGGCATGAACTTGCAGCATCGAGGGAGGGATGATTTTCATTCACTCGAACAAAGTCCTGCCACCATGTTGTTGCACGAGAGGCCGCCACTTCCGATAAGTCGCACCTGTCTTCCCATAGCTTCGCATTTCTGCAATTTCAAATCGCTCAGCAAATGACCATGAATAATTCAAACTTGTCATGTGGGAGAGACGCAGCCAAATCTGAAGCCTAGTGTTGACTACAAAAATCACCTAGCCTACGTGGTGCGCAGGTCGAGTAATTAGTAAGCTAACTACGTCCTTCATATGTGTGCGGGGCGCGCCAACTCGTCGATCGAGCTCGACTGGGGAGTAAAAGATGTGATGTTGCGTTGGTCGCGCTGCTGACTTCTTCGTCTTGCGATTGCGGTCGAGGAAGGAACACATCTCTGCCTTCGGATTCTCAAACCTCAAGACAAGGTGTGCCGAGCCCAAAAGAAACAGTAACACCTCACTTCGCCGGGAAGGCTTAAGAGATGACCTCTACCATCAAGGATTTGAAAACCTTTGTCGACCGAGACTTTGATAGGTAACCAATCGGCCTCGACGCAGTGCTATTTATCCAAACTGAAGGTGCTCCGAGGTCGGCTCGTTCTACGGCAGTAGTGTTGTTTATCCAAACTGAAGATACCACAGGTTGCCTTCACAGTGCTGTTTATCCAAACTGAAGATGTGAAGGTGAAAAGGAAAATAAAAATAAAAATCTCAAGGGTATTGAGAGGTTTCGCGTAGAGCGAGGGTTTGCGCAGGGCAGATTTGTGTGTTGAGTTAGAGGTCATCTTCCTGTCGCAAAGCACCTTGTATTTATAGTGGCTATATATCTGTTCGTAGCCTGATGATAACATTGTAGAGTTCCTTGTACAATGCAACTTCTTTCATTTATCTTACTCTCAAGCAGCACGACACTACCTTGTGCTAATTAATAGCACATCAGCATATACCAGTAATTACCATGTCTCTTTTGTGCTGATAAACATCCTAACTCGAAATAATGATATGCATGCACGGATCCACCAAATCTAATCTCACGTGGATGTCATCAATTTCTTTTCCATAGCCAAACACAAGTGGCTAACCATTTTCAATTTATCATCCACTGACCAAATCATCTATGACTCTACATGCATGAATTGTATGGAAAATGGTCTCCTAATTCCCTACGTACATGCATGAATCCAATCATGTTATCTCCAAACCCACGTGCACTACTTGGAATGCGTGCAGCACCCGGATTGCTACTCCAATTTGATAACAAGAATTCCTAGTTCATTCAAACTATACTGCTTGCTTGGAGATATATTATTTCCATAAGAAAATGTCAAGATAAATCATTATTAAAAGATAAATACTATGATAAAAACCATAATATTATCCCTTAATAACAAAATTATCCTCACTTTTCCATCCGATGGTTGGGAACCATGCTCACTCAACAGCCTCGATTACTCGGCCAGATGGTGTAAAATCGGGTCCAAACATTGTCCCCCAATTTCTTTGAGCTTCGGCGCGAAAGTCGAATGGTTGAGGAAATTAGAACAGCCAAAGAAATATTTGGTCAAGGAATCCACCCAAAAGCCTAACACATCTTGAAGCGAGCTCGGCGAACTGGCCGAGAAACCAAATAAGATCGAGAGCCAAAAAACCACATAAGGCCGAGAGCTTGGGAATCGAAATCTTGGGAACACCTTGGTTTTTTTTTGTTTTTAGGATATATATATATATATATATATATATATATATATATATATATATATATATATACATATATATATATATATAGACGCGCAAACACATGCACACACGACATCAGACCATTATGTAGGATATATATATATCCTTCTTTCCTCGACTTCGATTTGTCTCGACCACCTTCCACCATATGTTTATTCGGCCTCGGCCTAGACGGCCGAAGTGCTTCTTTTTTTTTCTTTTTTTTTATTCCTCCATTTCCTTTACATTATGCCGAAGCCCACTTCCTTTACATATATATCTCTGCCGAGACCGAGGCTGCCTTTCTTTTTTTGTTGTGTTATCTAGATTCGGCCCCTTTGGCCAATTTGGCTTCAGCCACTTAGGCTGATTCGGCAATTTTTTTTTACATATATATAAGCAGCTTCTAAAGTGGTCGAGCCCAAGACAATTGTCAAGTGGTCGAGCCCAAGACAATTGTCAAGTGGCCGAGGCCAAAACCAAGACTCGGTCGACATTTTTTTTTTTTAGGCTTTAAAATTGATGGAGGAGAGCAACCGAAGGTGAGAGAAACCACAAACCATTCTTTGTAGCTCAGTCACCAACCAATGTTCAAATTTATTCGACCAAAAGTTGTCTCAGCTCAGCTAAGGAACAATTACTTAAACTGAGCATGCTATTTTGCCGAGAACACCATCTTGTTGCCCCCTTTATTTTCTCAAGTATCGGCCCATAAAGCCGAATGGTCGAGAAAATAATTCTTTCTTTTCATTTTTTTAACGAAAGAAAACGAAAGTGGTCGAACTATAAAGAGGAGGAGGAGGCCAACGATGCTTTATTCCAAGCCAAGATCTTTGTATATCAAATTTTCCAATTTGATTCTTTCCAGGACCGAATAAAACATTATTTCCAAATACTTTTGATTTGACGAAATATTTTTCATTATCGGCCGCCAAATGTGTTGAACAATTACTATGCCCCCCCGAGCATAATTATTTCACCAACTTCGGCTTTTAACGCGAGCCACTTACCCAAACGGGATTCCTCTATATCGGCTTTATCACTAATAATCATGTCGATTGGCGTGATTTTGGCATTTAAAACCATGTCCTGGCTCCGTTCGTCATTGGATCACTCCTCTGACGAATCATTTTCTAAGTCGATTTTTGACTCAGAAACTTGAACTTTTCCTTCTAGGCCTTCAGTCTCGGCCGAAACAGCAGGTGGCCTAGGTTTTTCTTCGACCGTGTTAACAATTTTCTTAGGCCGGATTATGGTCACGGCCGGAGCGAAAAATTGCCCCTAACCTCTAGCCTTTTTCCAATTTGATACCACTTCTCACAGAATTTTTTTTGCTCCTCTAATAGGCGATAAATCTCGTCCAATGTTGACTACATAGTTTCAGCACTATGGTCCCACTGGGCGTGCCAAAATGTTGAATACAAAAATCACCTAGCCTACGTGGCACGCAGGCCGAGTAATTAGTAAGCTAACTACGTTCTTTAATTGTGTGCGGAGCGTGCCAACTCGTCGGTCGAGCTCGACCGGGGTAAAAGATGTGATGTTGCGTTGGTCGCGCTGCTGACTTCTTCGTCTTGCGATTGCAACCGAGGACGGAACACCTCTTGGCCTTCGGATTCTCAAACCTGAAGACAAGGTTACTAAATATGCAAAGTTCACAGCTCATCGTCGTCAGATTCGGCCACAGTCACCGTATTTGTGAAGGTGAACCCACGCCGAATTGACACTAAGGTATAGGGGCACATGTACTCAAAGCAGATAAAGGTCTTAATGGTGAACGTAGTTCGGCCGTCTGAGTGCTGAACACTAAATCCCACTTGTGAGTATCCAATCATATAACAACTCGGCGTTCAATGTGCCGAGCCCAAAAGAAACAGTAACACCTCAATTCGCCAAGAAGGCTAATGAGATGACCTCTACCAACAAGGATTCGAGAACCCTTGTCGACCGAGACTTGGATAAGTAACCAATCGGCCTCAACGCAGTGCTGTTTATCCAAACTGAAGTTGCTCCGAGGTCGGCTGGTTCTACGGCAGTAGTGTTGTTTATCCAAACTGAAGATACCACCGGTTGCCTTCACAGTGCTGTTTATCCAAACTGAAGATGTGAAGGCGAAAAGGAAAATAAAAATCTCAAGGATATTGAGAGGTTTCGCGTAGAGCGGGTTTACGCAGGGCAGATTTGTGTGTTGAGTTGTAGGTCATCTTCCTGTCGCAGAGCACCTTGTATTTATAGTGGCTATATATCTGTTCGTAGCCTAATGATAACATTGTAGAGTTCCTTGTACAATGCAACTTCTTTCATTTATCTTACTCTCAAGCAGCACGACACCACCTTGTGCTAATTAATAGCACATCAGCATATACCAATAATTACCACGTCTCTTTGTGCTGATAAACATCCTAACTCGAAATAATGATATGCATGCACGGCTCCACCAAATCTAATCTCACGTGGATGTCATCAATTTCTTTTCCATAGCCAAACACAAGTGGCTAACCATTTCCAATTTATCATCCACTGACCAAATCATCTATGACTCTACATGCATGAGTTGCATGGAAAATGGTCTCCTAATTCCCTACGTACATGCATGAATCCAATCATGTTATCTCCAAACCCACGTGCACCACTTGGAATGTGTGCAGCACCCGGATTGCTACTCCAATCTGGTAACAAGAATTCCTAGTTCATTCAAACTATACTGCTTGCTTGGAGATATATTATTTCCATAAGAAAATGTCAAGATAAATCATTATTAAAAGATAAATACTATGATAAAAACCATAATATTATCCTTTAATAACAAAATTATCCTCACTTTTCCATCCGATGATTGGGAACCATGTTTACTCAACGGCCTCGATTACTCGGCGCGATGGTGTAAAATCCAAACACCTAGTCATGAAAGGAAAGGGAGTGACGTCCACGATGGAGGGGGACCAAGAACCGAGTAAAGAAATGCATAACGGGCAAAATGGCAATCTCGGATAACGTGGGATGTGGTCTCGCCGAAGGCATTGCAGAAAGTACACAACATACCGCTCATGATTCGTTTTGAAGATGGGTTGGATTTGGTAGGATTTGGTAGGAACGATATCCCTGCACAATCTCCAGAACATCATTCAGACCTTTGGGGGAGCATTGGCATTCCACAAAGCAATCCAAAAAGGAGAGGAGGCAGACCCCGACGAAGATCCATGTTGGCGTTGCACAGAGGATAGAAGCCATTCCCGAGCCACATGGTAAGCCGATTTAACAGAAAATCTTCCCTTAGAGTCAAAGTGCCATAAGAGACGGTCTTCACTGTTGCAAATGCTCAGGGGGATGGACTTGATTACATTCACCTCAGTGGTCGAGAAAGTGGCAACAAGCAGGTCGAGATCCCAATTCCGCGAAGCCGGGACAATCAGGTCCGACACTAAAGACAAAGTGCTCCCCTTGGGCTTCGGGGCCAGATTCGCACCTTTAATCCGAAGCCGACAAGCCATTTTGCCCCGCGGTTGATAACACCCTTCGCGGCACAGATACTACGCCAAACAAATGAACAATTTGGCTTAAGCTTAGCCTTCCAAAATCGTACACTTGGGGTAGTATTTTTCTTCGAGGATTTTATCCACCAAAGAATCCGGCTCAGAAATTAGGCGCCAAACTTGCTTAGCGAGAAGCGCCAAGTTAAAAGCATGGAAATTATGAAATCCCATACCGTCTTCGGACTTGGGTTGGCAAAGTTTGTCCCAGGAAAGCCAGTGGATTTGTTCTCTCCGCCCGACCCATTCCAGCAGAAAGTCGCAATTAAGCCGTTCAGTTCGTCACAAAAGTATTTGGGCAATAGAAAGGTGCTCATGAGATATAGGGGAATAGACTAGGCCACCGATTTTACCAGCAAATTCTTGCCCATTGCACTCAACAGGTGGCCTTTCCAGCCTTGGAGGCATTTCCATAGGCGCTCCTTAATATAACCGAAACAAAGTCCTCGGTTTCGACCAACCAATGTAGGCTGCCCCAAGTACTTTTCATGGAAGATCACAGCTTTCACACCAAGGGCGGAAGCCGGGGCGCGCCCTGTCGATACTGCAGACATTCCAGTTGAAACACACCTCACTTTTGTGGAGGTTGATTTTCTGTCCCGAGATTCTCTAGCTAAATAAAGTAATTGTCTAATTGAGATGTTTTCATTAATTTGTATGGAATTAGTTCCACAACTATTCTGGCATCCACCTTCATCTTAAAACGTTGTTTATACTTAATACTAATTTTAACTGTTAAAATCAGGACGAGTACATAACTAAGTTCATGACATAATCAATTTCACTAATCCTTTGCCTTCGGAATTAATTCCGATGGACCTTTTTTGCCATGGTGTATTAAGGAATTTTTGTTTCAATACAACTTAATGCATTGGATGTGTTTGACCTCAAATTGGAAGTGTGACAAATCTAGGTCCATACGCACCACCCTAATTTCTCGTGTCGATCATCCGACTTGTAAATTTCTTATTAGCATGACATTTTACCATTACATTATGGTACGACTCGTGCCATGATAGTTACTCTAACAAAAAAATGGGTATTCATAGTATCCTTGTGCTTTATGACCAAGACCTTGGTCATTAGTCTTCCAGCTTATTCAAATATATGTCCATCGGTAACTACCACTCCTTTTAGCACTAGCAAGATTGTCGACACATAGTGCGCGTTAGGCAACTTTCGTGTATAATTGTTCTACGAACTGAACTTCTTTGCCTCTCTCCTTGTTAGGGAAAGAAAATGAGACCAAGTTTCATACTTTTAAGCTACTGTGCACTAGGATCGAAAAATCCCAATTCAATATATACAAGTCAATGGACGATCCAGAAAGGATGTACATACATGAATGGAGATACGATGGGACGAAAGGAATATTTACATAAGGATAATAACAATCTCGGTGCTTCGAGTTTACTTCACATAGAAACAAACCTTGGTCGCAAAAGGTTACCGGATTAACAAATTCATGGACCGTACGAGTCGTCTTTGAAGCAGTTTAGGAAAACGGTATGCACTCACAAACGCAGATAATCAGCTCAGCATGGTTGGATGGCCAGTCTGCAGCATCCTCTTGATCATGTCCATCCCAAATGCAGAATCCGAGGAACTAACAAAGGCAACACAAATATCAAATCAGCAATCTAATCTTCAGAAAAACTTCTTAAATAATCATAACAACAACAACAGCACCAGTAACAATAACAACTTATTGTTAAGAAAAGAAGAGCAAGATGTTAGGTGCAGTCAGTCATATGCGTAAATTTGCAAAGAACAAGGACGCTGACATTCTCATTCCTTAATCCTATGTTTAAACAAACTCGGTCCACGATTGCCTTATCCTTTCTTTTACTTCGCCAAATTATCTTGTCAATATGGCCAATGAATTCTCTGATCATGTGTTTATTTGGACTGTCTAAGGCCTTGACATACATGGTAATGAATCAACCGTCATTTTTTTGTCTACCTTTTTTATACAGACATACATCCAACCGTGTTAAAAGTACATGCTAAGAAATGTATGTCTGCTCGAGTGTGTAGCGTACAGACATGACAAAATACAACCTAAATAAACGTCCTAAAGTGAACGCAACTAAAATTAGCGAACCAATCTGACTCTCTCACTGAACATACTATCGACCAAACAGAACTCCTTTCCCAAGACCATGAACCAAAACTACAACTGGCATAGATAACCTAGGAAAGTTTAGTTGAGGTAATGCAACTAAAAGAAAATAAAATTGTCACTATCAAAGTAGCATAAAATTCTATTTCCACGAACAGAAAAATCTCTTTTGGCACGAAGGCATTTTCTAGTAAACTTTTTGCATTGGAATAGATGGCATCAGATAACTACCAACCTCATTCTGACATAACAAAATTCTACAAAGACAACTACATAGTTTAAGATCCACAAGTATTCTTAGCGACAATGATTATATTTTTTTTTTATTCACTCAAAGAGAAAGATGTAATATAAGTACCAAGTTTGAAAAGATGAATGAATGAATAAATGCAGAACCAACCTTGGGATAGTAATTTCATGAGGGAAAGAGACCACACCCTCAATATTTGGAACATGATCTTTCTTCTCATTCACAAATTTTATTATTTGGAACAAAACCTCACGAAGAGATGCTTCAAGCGCTGCTCTGCGAGCCATTCTCTCGTCCAATGCACTCTCTGCACTCATAGGTCAAGCAGATATAAAGGTCAGGGTCAGCACAGAAAGTGAAGCATCAGAGAATATACATTCAGTGCACAATAATTGTACCTCCTGGATCACCTACAACGTTAGAATTATGAGAATTGCCAGAATGTGCTTTGGGGTGTTGGGCCACATTCAAATTTATATACCATTGTTCCCAGTATAACCTTTCTGTTTTGTGTGTAAACCAAGTTGCCTGTTTGTTTTTCAGTTCAAAGAAGGACAAGCAGATCTGCATCGCAAATCATGGCAGTTAATTAGGAAACTTTCTAAGAAATTTTATATATTGAGAAGTCAAACAAGTGATTCAAAATTAGCTTCAAAAAAAAAACAAGTGATTCAAAATCATGATTGAAGAGAATTATCTCTCCTAGCATTAATAAATTTTACTGGTAATTGTATGATTACTTAAAACCAATGGCAAGCACAAACCTGACTTTTCTTGTTTGGGTGTTTCTCAGCCCAACTAATGAATTGCTCAATCTTCTCATCTATTTTCTTCTCAAGTTCAACATCTCCACATTGCACCTACACAAAAAGGAAGATTTATATAACGATACACTCACATTTCAGAGGATAAAGATCAGAAAGTGTAGCCTTCAGCTCCCTCCACCGTCGAGGATGATTAGAATACTCAAGCATTACAATCATGAAGATTCATCTCAAAATAGTAGTACAAAGGAAATGGAACCGGATGCAGAAAATACTAATCATTTCCTGAGTGGAAGTTAGTGTGTTTGTTGTCCTTTCTAGTCTAGTGCAATCAATAATCCTAAAAGCCTTTAGATCAACTAATAGCGAAAGAAGGAAACGATGCTGAACTGTCATTAAGATTGCAACAGAGTTCGCAGTTGGCATTTCACATTTGGCAGTGCATCATGAAAAGCATGCAGGTAAATGTATAACTCAGTTGGATGTCAGTGCACTCTATTATTCGGCTAAAGGAAAAAGTGATGAAATATTGATGCCTATAATCATTTCTCACTAATCTAATAAGCTGGGGCAAATATACTGAATGAGGAACAAATCATTCAAAAGTTAACAGCACTAACATGCACATGCTGGAAAGACATACTGAATGAGGAACAAATCATTCAAAAGTTAACAGCACTAATCTAATAAGCTGGTGTTGATTGACAAGAAGCTGAAAAAACAAACCAATGATTAGAGCATAAAAAACACTTACATATGTAATTTCAAAAAGTTCCAAATCAATATCCTTGGGCCGCACAAGACCTAATGCCCGATGAAACACAATTGTGTGAAGTATGCCTGCATTCAAGTTTAAAGAACTGTAAGTTCACGTGAAAAACAAATATAGTGATACTGCAGTGAGTGCAAGAATATTCATCCTATTTAATTAAAGATGAACCTGAGATGAATAATAAAATTGTTTAGAAACCAACAGGAAAACTTAATAAACCTACACTGAGATGGCTTTAAAGACCCAAAAAAAGTGCCACTTGTTCTGCTGATCACGCTATGCATCACTAGGCATTACGAACGGCCAATAACAAAATTTTCACGCTTACAAGATTAATTCTTTCAACATGTTTTCTTTTATAACTTCTCGATGCCCCACTTTTGATTGTAGTTTAGCATAGAAAACAATAACGTATGTAAAAGAAAAGTTCCATGTTCTTTAGTGCCATTATAAACACAGCTTTTTCTAGTATAGTTTACATTCAAAAACGCTACTGAATCACAAAACGAAGGCTTTTAGCTAACAACCACTGCAAAATGCAAACCCGGAAACAAAAATACTAGGATGAACGAAAACACACGCTCCCTTACTAAAGCAAAGCTTATTTTACACAAAGATACTACCTTTAACATTGAAATTTAGTTGTCACACAAAATAGTTATACTAAAACACGTATCGTAGTTGAATTATTCCAACAAGATGTACCTTGTACAAATCTTAATCAGCAGAGTTTTCCATTGGTAAAACTGATTTCGATAATAAGGTCATAATTAAAACGCATAAGCTAATACATACACACAGACATATATAAACTCATCGAAACAGTAGGGAAAAAATTTGATTTATTTTAAATCAAAATTAAAAGAAAAAAAAATTAATTGCTAACGTACAGCGCAGAACTTCCCGTATCTCAAAGTGCTCGACTTCCTGAAACAGCAGTACAATTCCAGTTTTCAATTTTCAAATACAAAATTAGAAAGAAACAACAGAGAGAGAGAGAGAGAGAGAGAGAGAGAGAGAGAGAAAAATCGTACCAATTCTTTGAGCTGGCAAACTTCACAGTTCATGGTGCGTTCGGCGATGGCAGTGTATTGGGATTCAGAGCGATTACGAACCCTATCTTTCCACTTTCTGCGAGGAACTGGAGTGGGAGTTTCGCGGTAACGTTTTTGATTGGAGTGTGCGCTTGTGATAAGTTTTTAAGTAATCTAAAGTCTTCGACTGTAATCCTAATCGGACTTCAACTTGGCGATGATGAAGAAGAAAGGAGGTGCAAACTTTATTTTAAATTTGGGCCTTTTGGTGGTTTTGGGCTTTGATAAATGGGCTATGATTCATGATGCAGCTTGTACTTTTTCCCTACAATTGGAAGTTGAACCCACAAATTTATCATTCGGCTCTTCATACTCTTAGTTTTTTCATTTGAATTCACGTATTTTACATTAAACTAGTCTAAACTATATATATAGAGATTGAGATTCGAATTCGGGTTTAAGCAGAGCACATACGCTTTAGCTGATGTACTTATGCTCATGCCTACAATTACAACTGCAAAAAATAACCCACTTCATTTCGTCTTAGGCTTCATTTTACATTGGGACGTCTATTAGCTTCAAAAATAACCCATTGAAAATTGATCTGTGAGAGTTGGTTGTAAATGGCTTCCAAAAGAGTACTAAGGGGGTGTAGTCAATTTGGATTTCAGATGTCAGATTTCAAAGGATTTTAATAAATTCTACGATTTTATATGAATTTTGACAGATTTATATAGATTTGTATTATAGATTTCCATGGATTTCTTAGGATTTCAAAAGATTTTAACCTATACAAACTCCTACCAAATGTTGCTGTAGAGAAGAAAATGACCAAGTTTTGCTATAGTGAAAATTGTTTTAATTCATGGCCCAAGTTTTGCTTAGAGCAGGTCCAGCGGTGCATACCGCTCGAGGGACAGGCAGGAAAAAACGGCCCGAGGGCCAGTGGATTTGCTCCAGCGTTGCTGGAGGCCCGAGTGAAGAGGGAGCCCGGTGGACAGGCCGGTGGAAAATCCACCCACCGAGCCACTGGGTGGATTTGGGCCCAAGTGACCTCAGCCCGCGTCAGAAAGATTCAAATTTTTTTTCTGTCAGGCGCGTGCACCCCATGCGCGCGTGGGGGCGCGTCGCCCGACCAAATTTCAGAAAAAACAGCACTTTTCAGAAACTTTGCAGAAAAAAGTGTAAAAAAATCGGTAAAAAATTGTAAAAAAATCAGTAAAATGAACTAAATAAACACACGACATGAAAGTACACTAAATGAACTAAATAAAAAGCACACTAATGAACTTAAGTATCTTCAACACCCCTAATTTTCCACTGGTGTTCTATCAAGTCAATTTGGCGAGCATTGTGCATATATGGCCTTTGCATTGCAGTATATCGTTGAATGACTCTATCATTGTAATCGGATTGTGACATGTGGCACGACGTGATTGGTTACAAATCTTATCGGAAATCCAAAATTACAAATAAAATTATTTTGAATTTTATTTTATAAATAAAAAAATTCAAATATTTTATTGCTATTGGCTTTTCGAATAATGACACGTTGCGTAATGAGAACGATTAAAAATATTATCTAAAATTACAAATAAAATTACTATGTATTATTTTATAAATAAAAAAATACTAATATTTTATTGCCAATTGCCAGGGCTATTCAAGTGCAGGGGTGGAGATGCAAAAAGGCTATTGCCAGGGGGATACACTATTCATTAAGGCAATTACTGTTCATTAGGTGGATTGAATAGTGTATTGCCTGGGGGGAGGGCTCCTACACTGGAGTTGCTCTTACAATTTGGTAAGAACCATCAGCTCAAATATAATCGTTTGAATGCGACAAGGAAGAAAAGTACTCATGGCAAGGAAGAAAAGTATTCATTGTAGGGATGCATTCTTGTTATTGTCTTGTTTAGGTAAAGAATCAAATAAAGAGAGAATGGCAGATGAAATGGAAATAAAATCTAGAAACATAAACAAATTCCATTAAAGCAAAGAAAGAGTAAGCTATGACTACTTGTTTGGTCCTGATTTTACACCATCGACCTAAGTGATCGAGACCGTTGAGTGAGAATAACTTCCAACCGTCGGATAAAAAAGTAAAGATAATTTTATTTAAAAATAGCATTATGGTTTTTATCATAATCATTTTTTTTAATAATGATTTATCTGGGAGTAGAAGAACACAATTCGAGTTGGGACTCTTATCGCGTGGCTGATAAATGGTCATGGTAGGCTGCATCCTACGGATGGGATAAGGAATAGCAGGGGCTTGCATGCATAAATGAGGGTGGGACCGAATGAACATTGGCATCCTGCCAAGAATCTAATTGCATCAACTTCGAACTCGTGGGATTTGATAATCACCTAAAGAAAAATGAGTCATGGATAATGATGGCATAGGAAACCTAGGTAGACTAGGTTTTTTGTTTTGCTTAGTGATGGATGTGTCAGATGGTTTTGAAGTGATAAGGGTGCTTTGAATTATCAAAATCTCCATGTGAAAGTCTGCATGCAACGCAAGGAGGCTGGCGAGATTTTTGGCAAAATATATTAAAGATAATATTAGTTGTTTTGATAGGTGTTGGAGTATATTCGGGAATGATCTTTATTAGATTGGCGATCAAGAAATACAACCACTATAAATACGAGTCGCAGGCAACATTCAAGAGACCTCCAACTCAACACACAAATCTGCCCTGCGTAATTTCTCACTCTACGCGAAATCTCTTAACACCCTTGAGATTTTTATTTTCTTTTTCGCCTTCACACCTTCAATTTAGATAAACAGCACTGTGAACGCAACCGGTAAACATCTTCAATTTGGATAAACAGCACTGTTGCCGTAGAACCAGCCGTCCGTGAAGCACCTTCAGTTTGAATAAATAGCATTGCGATAGGGTCGACTGGTTATCTATCTAAGTCTCGGCCAACGAGGGTTTTCGAATCCCCGTTGACAGAGGTCATCTCACCAGCCATCTCGGCGAAGTGAGGTGTTACTGATACTTAGGCTCGGTGCCTCAACACCGAGTTATTTTATGATCGCATATTCACAAGTGGGTTTCAGAGTTCAGCACTTGGACGGCCGAACCACGTTCATTATCAGGACCTTCATTCACTTTGAATATTTGTGCCCCTATACTCAAGTGTTGATTCTGCGTGGTTTCACCTTCACAAATACGGTGACTGTTGCCGAATCGGACGACGACGAGCCGTGAACTTTGTAATTGGTAGCCTTGTCTTCAAACTTGAGGACCCAGAGGCCAAGACGTGTTCCTTTCTCGGCCGCAGTTGCAAGACACAGAAGTCAGACGTGCGCATCCACACAACATCAAGACATTTTTACTCATCGGTCGAGCTTGGCCGATGAGTTGGCACGCCCCGCACACATTTGAAGGACATAGTTAGTCTACTAGTTACTCGGCCTGCGCGCCACGTAGGCTAGGTGATTTTTGTAGTCAACACTACTCTAATGAAAAAATAATGGAAGAACCGTTAACCACGTTTGTAATTAATAAAAAGTATGAATAAGTGAATTAAATATAATTCAAAACAAAACGAACAATAAATCAAAACCAAGGTCTAAAATATCGATGATATCGGAAATATTGGTAGTCTAAAAACACGAAAATTTCGATGTAAATATCGGGATATTATCAATATCGATAAAAATTGAATAAAAACCACGGAAATTGTAAGAAAAACTTAGAAATTTTTATTGAAACTTTGCAGGATGTTTATTTAGTCAATTATCTATTAGTTTATCACAAAAAATTGGAAGGAAATGCATTGCATTATGGATTTAACTGATTTAAGTTGATTATATAGCGAGTTGGCAAACATTGTGAGTGTAGAAAATATGTAAATATTTTAGCATATTTTCACAAAAACATAAGTGATATCGTGGTCAAGGTGTTGAATGAGTAAAATGGGAGGGGTTCGAATCCCCTTGGTGTTTTTTTAAATATAGAAATTAAAAAAACACAGAAATTTCGATGGAAATATCAATGACATCGGAAATATCGGTAGTCCAAAAACACGGAAATTTCGATGGAAATATCGGGATATTATGGATATTTTAGACCTTGATAAAAACTAATGTTGCATGAGTCAAATTACAATCTCATTTCAAATTATAGATAATCCAATTTGAGCGCTCTTTAGGTGACATCTTCATAAATGCATCTTTTTTAGTATTAGTATCGAGCAAAGTAATCGCTTGGTAGCGAGTAGGTTCATCCAAATTTGGAGTTTCATTGAGAGCATCCCATATGCAATTTTGTCTCTCTATCCTTATCCCTTTTCTCCAATAGGCTATGAACTCCTCGGAAGTCAATGGCAATTGAACCAAGAGTAAGTGAAATATTTTCCATAATTCCAGCTTGATTGGTGGCCTCAGATGATCTAGTATTCCTTCGGTATTCGGTTCTGCTACGTTTCCTACGGTTGGTGTTTGGTGGGGGAATTTATAAGCTAGTGGCTTAAGAAGGCAAGGGTGAAGATGTTTGGTTGAATGATGAAGTTTGGTGTAAAGTTGGGTTTTTATGTGGTAAAAAAAACTTCATTTTCCTCATCATAAAACAAGTTCTCTATTCCATCTTGTTCATCTTCCTCTAATCCACCTTGTCTATCTTTCACCACAAAAGTTCTCATATCAATTTCCTCACCCAATCCTATTGAGTGCTTCCTAGTAGCAGTTGCATTCCCAAGTACAATTTGCAAATCTTCAAAGTCATCACAAGATTTTGTACGGATTCCTCGTTGGTCTGGATGGGCCTACAAAGAAACAAGAAAAATCACAATTGTTTAATAAACTATAAGTATATACTTAAGTTAAATATAATATTTTAAATAAAAACTAAGAATCACCTTAAAGTACTCTTTCCAAACTTCGTGTAAGTTGAGTATACTTTCCATATTCTTTCTTAAAGTATGTCAACCGACTTGTGTAATGCTTATAAGTTTTATTACATTTCAATCTTTCATTAAGTACTGGAAATATTCTTGTCGTCACAATTTCCTTGGTTAGTAAGCCATTAATATCACGCCATCCACGCAATGTAGCTTCCACAAGCAATTGTAACAATATTTTGCTCTCTTCTATAGTCCAAGCGCTATAATCACTCTTCACCTTCACTTTTTCGTTTTCTTGTTGTTTGTGTCCCATTTGTAACTTTACTAATATATATGTGCAAATTACTATTAGTGAAGTGAAGTGATAATATACACAATTATAGTATGCAAAGATATTGTATAAATATGAAAGTCTTGATGATTATCAAAATACCTACTCAAAATGACTATAAATTATCTATTAGCTTTACAGATCTTATAAAAAATAACCAAGATATCCAATTCAATTGACATTTATTCCAAAAAAATATTATAAAATAAATAAATAACAAAATAACAAATAAAAAACCGAAGAGCAACATAGAAATTTAGAGCATACCTTCTCAGTTGGAGGGGAAGGTTGGAGATTATAATCACATGAAGTCAAGAAGTGGTCAACAAAATGATAAGAAGAAAGCAAAGCACATGCAAGCCTTTCAATTGCAGCAGCAAGACTGAGTCCAATTTCATACAGTGATTACATGCTAAGAACAACTATATATTGAAACACCATGACACATCATGAAAATAATAAAGAAGATTATACAAATTTGGAAGAGAAAAGCAATACCTTGAGAAATAGGGGAAGACTGTTCTTCTTCTGTTTGAGACCGTTCCTCTTCTATCTATTAATGTGAAAAGAAATCAGAAGGGGTAGAGTGAGATTCTTGATGCAATTTGGTATTTATACCACTCACCTTGAAATCTATCAAAATCTCTCTACCATTCAAATCCTACCAAATCTTAATTTAACTACACTATGATTTAAAAATCCTTTAAAATCATCTTATAAAATCCTAATTAACTACCTTTAGATTTTAAAGTCTATTAAAATCCTACCAAATCCTAATTTGATTACACCCCCTAACTTTCGTCGATGTTTGTGTTCTTATACCTTGCTAAGTATCATAAATACACCTTTCTAATACATAGCTAAACTGGGAAAATGCATCTTAGACAATCCCTTGAAGAGGACAAACACATATAATATTAGACTCATGTCACTGTGGAGTCCAATTCTAATGTGCTCATTTTTTGAGTTAAGAATATAGACAAGTGATAAATTAAGTAGTCATAGGCAAATTGGGTAACACAAAATTAGACTCGTGCACATTGAGAGACTAAATGTCACGTATTAACATTTGATTCAAGACCTAATATTTGAGGAAGGTATGTAATCTTGTTTGCTATTGTTCATTTGAGGATAGTTCTTTCGTTGTGCGGGACACTCTTTTTCTTAAACCGGGTTCTTTGTCACATCCCGGCCCGGGGCGGATCACTTCCCAGGCCTGCTTCACCACCGTAGCACGATATTGTCCACTTTGGGCCCCGACCACGCCCTCACAGTTTTGTTTCTGGGAACTCATGAGTAACTTCCCAGGAGGCTACCCATCCTAGGATTGCTCTAGCCCAAACTTGCTTAACTTCGGAGTTCCTACGGAACCCGAAGCTAGTGAGCTCCCAAAAGGCCTCGTGCTAGGTAGAGATAAGAATATACATTTAAGGATCACTCCCCTGGGCGATGTGGGATGTCACAATCCACCCCCCTTAAGGGCCTGACATCCTCGTCGGCACACTTCCAGCCAGGGATAGGCTCTGATACCAAATGTCACATCCCGGCCCAAGGCAAATCACTTTACAGGCCCGCTCCACCATCGGAGCATGATATTGTCCGCTTTGGGCCCCGACCACGCCCTCACAGTTTTGTTTCTGGGAACTCATTAGCAACTTCCCAGGAGGTCACCTATCTTGGGATTGCTCTAGCCCAAACTCGCTTAACTTCGGAGTTCCTACGGAACCCGAAGCCAGTGAGCTCTCAAAAGGCCTCGTGCTAGGTAGAGATGAGAATATACATTTAAGTATCACTCCCCTGGGCGATGTGGGATGTCACAATTTTTAATTAGCACACCTCGACCCAGAAAATCCACTAGGACATCAAAGTCGAGTTATGCTGCTCGACACCTGGAAGGTGACGAAGCCATAGAGTGTAGTGATGTGGAAAATGTGAATAAATTTAAACCTAATAATGCCTAAACACTAGAGTGTGCTCGTGAGCGGGAGCGAACCCATCTCACGCGTGACTTCGGAGCATAAGTAAATACAGTAGAGCGGGTAATAATTATGCCCTCAGAAGTAGCCACCAATCCAGAGATTCGCCAATAATCCTCGTCGATGCGAATCTCATCAGCTAAACCTAGAGGGGTGCAAAACAGAAAACCTAAGTGGGTAAAAACAAAGCTTTTTAAAACCATTTCAATATCAAAAGAACCAACCCCTCTCTGTAAAACCCGTATACTTTCCAAGAAAATTATATGTATGTATTCATATACCAAAACAGGCTGTAAAACGATAAAACTCGAATATGCCATGCCAAAATATCCAGCCAAGAAATATATGCATCAATCAGGTGAGATAAATCAATAATCACAATATGCCGGCAAAATCAATATGACAGACGGAGTCACCTAACGTGACTTGTACGACTGAATCTATAGCTCCTCAACCATTATCTTGCACATGAGTCGGAACCACCTATAGTGGTCTGTACGACAGGTTAGGTGCATAAAATACGCTCAGTGTTACGATCACGTGAAGGCTGTGAGACGTATCGCAAGTCGCCTACAAGTCTGAACCACATATAGTGGTCTGTACGACAGGCTGGCACATGCCTTAGATCCAAGGTGAGCATACGGTGCAGGAGGTGAACGATCACGTGAAGGCTAGGCCCTACTCCGGCGGAGCACAAACACCAAGGTGCAGGATTATGAGCTATATACCAATCTCATCATCATCATCATCATCATCATAACTATCACTATCAAACATATACTCACTGATAGGTATTTTTACCACCTTCAAAAGTAGGGATAAAAACACACAAAATACTTGCAAGAGAACAAGGTTGTTGTAGTATAAATGGCTCAAGCAAGGTCGTTTTCCACTGGGATTATTTAAAACAATTGACGCAAAACCAAAATATTAGCTAATTATTTGAAACAAAAGTTGGAAGAAGTTGATTTTGAATTTAAAAGTAATAAAAACGAATTTAACAAAAGTAATTTAAGGAAACAACTAATAACCAGTTAAAAGGAAATAAATCAAAGAGAAAAGATTTTGAGAAACAAGTTTGGGAAAACACTAGGGTTCCGCCATCCCCTTAACAATCCTATGCAGATTTACCAATTACTTATGAATTATTCATGCAACTTTGAAGGTTAGATTTTCCTAATGCATATTCTACTTGTGGTATTCAAGTTAGAATGTATATTGAACATGCAATCTGTCTGTGGCATTCAGATCAAATATGAACATGCATGATTCATTATGCTTTGTGAGAACCCTTTGAAAAACCATGCAACCCCCATGATGTGGCATTCGCCCTAGGTGAAATTACAACTATTAATCACAAGAAGCAATACCCAATTCTCTGGTGGCATTCCGACCGAATTGCATCCGATTACTTATCTAAACATCTTAATGGTAGCTAAGCATTAAGATATAGAGACAGTTTAAAGCACAGTGATTAATAATTCAAAGTATGCATGCATAATACCATAAGCAATTAAATAAAAACTACATATTCATGCTAAGGCTCAAGGCTTCGCCCTAGCAAAAGAAAATTAGTTATACATACTCATAATAAAAATCAAAGAAAATATCATTGACCAGAAAAGAATGAAAACACCTTATGGGTAGAACGTCTGAAATTCTCCAAAGTCTTGCTTAATTATCTCCTTCTCCAAACTTCTGTAAAAAAAAAAACTGAAACCCTAATGGCTGAAAAGCCTTATTTATACTCCTCCTAATTAAAACCTCATAGGAAAAGGTTTTCTAAAAACTAGGAAATAAAATAATAAAAGGAAAAATAAAAATTACATTCCTATTCTAGTTAGGAAATCTGCCCATCAAAAGAGAAGCCACGTTTCTGGACCTTTAGGGTTCCAAAACAGGCCCAAAACGAGTCAAATTAAAGACCTAGACCTCCTCTTCAAGTCCCAAGAACAACTCAAGTCCAAAGTCCTTCATCCTCCAGCCCAAAAGTAGTAAACAAGCTCTGTAACCCAATCTGCCAGCACTGCGCGCTGGTCATAAATTAATTTTCCACGATCATATGCTTCAGGATAAAATTATGAAATTTTGACACCACCTTCTTAACTGACACACGAACCCGCTCCAATTGGAATCACTCAAAAATTATACCGTTTGGTTACTTTATGCTCCGAACAAGTCCGCACGTTCTATATTGAAATTACATAACAAAGTATCAAAATCTCACCAAAATAATAACTAAAATAGACCAAGAATAGGGTATAATATATAATATAAAATCAATTCATCACTCACCTGACTTACCTGAGCGTCCGCAACGCCAAGCAATAATTATCACACAATCATAATAAATATAAACGATACTTGACATGGCATTCTAATTTATAAAATCATTTAAAACGCATTTTTTGGGAAAAACCAAGCATATATATATAATGAAAACAAATGCCCACTCACCTGGAGTCCATGCTACAACCCCCTAACACGACTATTGAGATGTCCCAAATGATCCCAAAAGATCATCGCTTAGCACAAATATCAAATCACGTCTCAGAATCCATACTAAGAGAATATGCAATTTACATAAAACACATCCCTAAGTAATTTGATTCGGAAGATCCGTAACACGAATCTTCGATCTATCACTTCCAATAATACACATTATGCTTCTAGAACAATATCCCAAAGTTTCGTTATGATCCAACGGTTGGATCTCTGCCAATTACCAAAACTAAGTGACGGTTAACCTTTTTATTTACGAACTTACAATTCCAATTTGGGAAGATCCATATTATGGATTCCCGATCCTTAAATTCCTACATTCCTCAAATATTACGTACTATAATATACTAAAGTTTGGTAACAATCCAATGATCGGATCGTCGATTCATACATTGACCTATTACCATATCGTAGTGAACTTAGGTCCTAACAATCAATTTACGTCAATCCATTTTCAAAACTATGTTCAAGGCATTGAATAATGCCTAAAAATATCATTGGCAGCCCTTTGCGCAGGCGGCAGTTGGCCGCCCCGAGTCGCCGGAAAATTCAATTTTCTCCAAAAATTCTCAAAATTTGCAAAACTGAAGATCTCAATGAGTAGAACAACTTTCATACCTGTGGGTAAGGCCAATTTGGCCTAAAGGACCTCCAATTTTGCTAAACTCCGTATGAACCCTAGAAATGGGGTGTGCTCCAATTCGACCTCCAAAGCAATTCAAACACCCCAACCACTGCTTGGGCTTTGTTCTATGCCTCAAGATGATGCTATGGGTGGTGGTAATTTAAGGAAATCATTTTGGGATTGGAGGATTTCGACCAAAAACCCCTGCGGCACCCGTGACCCCCCAAACCTTCGGTTCTTCATGAAATTGGACTCAAAGACCCTCAAATTTGAGCTAAGATGATAGATAGAGGCATAAGGAATGGATTTTGGGTGATAAAATGATGGATTTCAACTAGAAAATGGTGGAATTCGCCCAACATCACACCGGGTCACCGCCGGGTACACGGGTCGGCATGACTCGTTTCCCCTTTCTTTCTTCTCTCATTTCCCTCCTTTCTTTCTTCTCTCATTGGTCACTTACTCCTCTCTCTTCTTCCCATTAGTCACTCTCCCTCCTTTTCTCTCCTTTGCCAATCCATCTCAGCCGCCCATTTCCATTTCTTCTAATCTGGGCCATACAAGTGGCCCTCCAGATTTTTCTAGAGCTTGCCAAATAAATGGGAAAAATATCAATTTTGCCCTCGACTTCAAACCTTAATAACTTCTTCGTTATAACTCCAAATCACGTTTCGTTTGCGCCCACGTGTCCGTAACGACGAGTACTATAAGGATATGCCAAGAAAGCAAACCTTACGTGTCACTACAAGGCGGTCAACACCAATCGACATAAGTGCCTTGAAGGGCATTTTCATAAACTCACTTATTAAAATTATAAAAACCATAATTTTTAGGGACAGGTTGTCACATTCTTCGGCAAGGTTTTTATCGATGCCCTTTTAGCACACTATCCTCAATTTGCACGCATTTTGCTTTGTTTCAATGTTTATCGTTTTGTTCCCAAAAAAATGTCACGTATTAGCATTAATAGACAGTATGTACCAAATAAGTCATTATTATATTGTCGTGGACAAGCGACAATTTTTAAAACGTAATGTCGCCATCAAATTATAGAGTTAGAAAAGAATCATAATAAAAAGACATAATTAGATGAAGAGAACCAACCATATTATATCCTTCATATTTGTACCAATCTTGAATATGTAACCCACAAAGTCTTTTCTAATCATCCAAATTTATGCGTCTAATTAGTTGAAAGTGATACAACCTCAGATATTGTTACGCACAAAGTCTTCCAATGATGGAATATATAAGATGTAGACCTGGCATTCGTGTAGTGTTTCTCGTGTTCGTGTCGTTTTCGTGTCATACCCGATAGTTTAACGGGTCGTGTCGTGTAACACCCGTTAAAATAAACGGGTAATATGACCCAACCCGAAATCGACCCGTTAATATTATCAGATAATATGACCCGACCCGTTACCTGTTAAGAAAAATATTTTTTAAATCAATAAATAATGAAAATGAAAAACATAATTTGACCCTAAAAAATGTAAAACATAATACTAAATTAGTATATACATACCATATTGTCACATAAATATTAATTCAAAACATTAATAAATAAATAAATAAAACATTTTTCTTTCAAGTTTACATACCCCAAAATAAGAGTCTAATGAAAAAACATTAGTGCATACTACAAAATACAAATGTTCAAAGATATGCAAAATGAAGAGAGTTATGTTTCAAGATTGAGGAACCTTGTACATTTTTTACAATAAAACCCTTCAAGTTTCATCAATCACGGAGGGAAATGGTATTGGAACTTATTGACGATATTTTTACTGAGGTTTTTCATTATCCATAAACTATAGATTTAAATTTAACCGTTGGTTGTCGTTTATATTTACGTTTCATTCTTCTCACCAATTTTTTTTTTTTTTTTGGATTTTCTTTTTTGAAAACATGATCTCTTAGAGGATGCATGAAGATGAATGATTTGGATCGTTTATCTTACGATGAGAGTTTTACCATTAGTGAAAATATAGCTCAAAGTCTATATGAATACAATGAATGAATTCGATCTTCAATTTAAAATATTTACACAAGTGGATACCAAAAAATCTTATGTTATAACTTACACTTAATGAAAGTATAAATAAACTAAGTGTTAGTCAATCTATCGTTTTGATGGGATACGAATTCTTTGAAACTAATTTCAACGATCTCAACAGTCAAACTTGTTTATATATGCTTCGAGATCACATCAGCAAAAAATTACAAAAAATAAACATTTAGAGATCAAGTAACGGGATAAAGCTTTTCGACGGTTATAAACGAAAAATCACGATTTAACGGTTATTTTAACTCCAATTTTGATGATTTTTTACAGCTGCACTCCTTGATCCTATATGAATACAATGAATGAATTCAATCTTCAATTTAAAATATTTACACAAGTGGATACCACAAAATCTTATGTTATACTTGATGAAAGTAAAAATAAGCTCTCAAGTGTTAGTCAATCTATTGTTTTGATGGGATACGAATTCTCCAAAACTAATTTCAACGATCACAACCGTCAAACTTGTTTGTATATGTTTCGAGATCACATCAGCAAAAAATCACAAAAAACAAACATTCAGAGATCAAGTAACGGGACAAAACTTTTCAACGATTATAAACGAAAAATCACAATTTAACGGTTATTTTAACTCCGATTTTGATGATATTTTACAGTACACTCCTTGACCCTATATGAATACAATGAATGAATTCGATCTACAATTTAAAATATTTACACAAGTGGATACCACAAAATCTTATGTTATACTTAATAAAAGTATAAATAAACTCTTAAGTGTTAGTCAATATATTGTTTTGATAGGATACGAATTCACCAAAACTAATTTCAACGATCACAACCGTCAAACTTGTTTGTATATGTTTCGAGATCACATCAGCAAAAAATCACAAAAAATAAACATTCAGAGATCAAGTAACGGGACAAAAATTTTCAACGGTTATAAACGAAAAATCACAATTTAACGGTTATTTTAACTCCGATTTTGATGATTTTTTACACTACACTCCTTGACCTTATATGAATACAATAAATGAATTCGATCTTCAATTTAAAATATTTACATAAGTGGATACCACAAAATCTTATGTTGTACTTAATGAAAGTATAAATAAACTCTTAAGTGTTAGTCAATCTATTGTTTTGATGGGATACAAATTCTCCGAAATTAATTTCAACGATCACAATCGTCAAACTTGTTTGTATATGTTTTGAGATCACATCAGCAAAAAATCACAAAAAACAAACATTCAGAGATCAAGTAACGGGACAAAACTTTTCAACGGTTATAAACGAAAAATCACAATTTAACGGTTATTTTAACTCTGATTTTGATGATTTTTTACAACTACACTCCTTGACCCTATATGAATACAATGAATGAATTCAATCTTCAATTTAAAATATTTACACAAGTGGATACCACAAAATCTTATGTTATACTTAATGAAAGTATAAATAAACTCTTAAGTGTTAGTCAATCTATCGTTTGGATGGGATATGAATTCTCCGAAACTAATTTCAACGATCACAACCGTCAAACTTGTTTTTATATGTTTCGATATCACATCTATACAAAATCACAAAAAAGAAACATTTAGAGATCAAGTAACAGGACAAAGCTTTTCGACGGTTATAAACGAAAAATCACGATTTAACGGTTATTTTAACTTCGATTTTGATGATTTTTTTACAGCAACACTCCTTGACCCTATATGAATACAATGAATGAATTCGATCTTCAATTTAAAATATTTACACTAGTGGATGTGGATATCACAAAATCTTATGTTATATACTTAATAAAAGTATTATTTTCGGGTGTAGATATAGTACTTAAATGGCAAATGTTTTAATGTTTTGAAGTAATATTTATGTGGCAATGTGTGGTATGTGCAATTTTTTTTTAAAATATATATTTTTCTTAATGGGTCATAATGGGTCATAGCGGGTCGGATCACTTTACCCGTTAAGGACCCGTTAAGATAACGGGTGTGACACAACACGACCCGTTAAGATAACAGGTGTTACACGAAAACGACACAAACAGGACAGACACGACCTGTTCGCCAGACCTAAATTATGGTGTTAGATTTCAGAGTTGGCCCCTTCACGAAAGTTGTAAAACTTGTGATTACGAGTGATTGTATTTTTTTCTTTTTTTTTATACATTTTTTTCACTTCTACAATATTATTAATTTTGCACCAAAAAAAACATTATTCAGGAGATTTGGAGGGTTTTAAAAATCTAAACGACCATGTAACGATTGTTTAAGGGCAGAGGATGCAATCATGAGCATTTATATAGGGGTGTGCTATCCACACACCCCATTTTACTTCTTACACACCCCTTGTTAATTTCTATTTGTTGATTTTCTTCAATTCATCCGATCCGACGGTCGAAAATTTGAAAGGTGTGTGAAAAGTAAAATGAGGTGTGTGAATATCACACCCCTTTATATATGCTTTCACATTTTTCAGACTTATACATTAATGATTATGAATTTTATTTATTTTGAACTGCCTTAAAAATACATGAGGGTTTGTATAGTTTTAAAAATTCATGTACGCACCTTTAAAGCGTAAAGGATGCGATTAAGAGTGCTTGCATATTTTTTCACATTTTTTGCACTTGTAAATTAATTATTGTAAATATTTAAATGTATTTGGTATTTTTAAATTACTTGATGTTTTTATTTTTAATGTGTTTTATAATTTTTTTAATCTCACTCTTTGCTCATAATATTTTATAAAATAAATAAATAAAACTTAAATTTTTAAAATTTATTTAGAATAATAATAGAATAATAATTAATGAACAATATATATATATATATATATATATCCACTATATTTATTGTATTTTATAGTAAGTTTTTTTTAGTAATTAAAAAAAATTAAAATCATTCCTTTTCATGTCGAAACAAGTTACCCGCGTGTCACTCTCGTGTAAACCTATTAAAGACCCGTTATTAATGGGTTCTTATCGTGTGACCCGATAACGACCCGATTAGTTATCGTGTTGACCCGAAACCCGTTATTTTCGTGTCGTTTACGTGTCGTGTTAACGTGTCGTGTAAGAAACTGCCAGGTCTAATAAGATGTAGCAATATAATATATGATAGAATATAAGATGTAGCAATATTGCAAGCAACTATTGCCACCTTATTAATCAGAGAATAGACCTTTGAAATCACTTGTTGCGTTTTATTTATACTTATCTCAATTCAATATTCATGCTCTTGATTTTCTTTTATTCTATTTAATTTAATGTCTATAAAATAAAAATATAAAAAGAAGAAGGTGGAAGAGCGTATGTATAAATCACTTTATTTTACGATTTACTCGGCTTGTTTAATTATTATTTACCCACAAGGAACGTACAGAGCAGTTGATGTTATGCAATCTGCGTAACGATATGGTGTTTGGCAGTTGGGGAGCACGCAAACGGCGTACTGTAGTAGGAGGAACTTTAACGATAGATAATACATTTTGCACACATAGAATTTATGAGCATAAACATATTCATTGAGAAACTGAACTGCATGATTAAATTAATAATCTCAGTGGTGCTGCGGCTGCTGCCGCCGCCTGCCGGTGTGATTTGGACCAAGATCTCAAATATCGATGATATCGAAAATATCGGTAGTCCAAAAACACAGAAATTTTAATGGAAATATCGGGATATTATCGATATCGATAAAAATTGAATAAAAACAACGGAAATTGTAAGAAAAACTTGGAAATTTTTATTGAAAATTTGCAAGATGTTTATTTAGTCAATTATCTATCAGTTTATCACAAAAAATTGGAAGGAAATGCATTGCATGATGGATTTAACTTATTTAAGTTGATTATATAGCGAGCTGACAAACATTGTAAGTGTAGAAAATATGTAAATATTTTAGCATATTTTCACAAAAACATAAGTGATATGGTGGTCAAAGTGTTGAAGGAGTAAAATGGGAGGGGTTTGAATCCCCTTGGTGTTTTTTTAAATATAGAAATTAAAAAAACACGAAAATTTCGATGGAAATATCGAAATATTATGGATATTTTAGACCTTGATTTGGACTGATGCGGAGTATCTAAAACCGATTAATTAATCTTGAGTCCTGACACAGGTCGCAGTCCTAATTGCAGATAGGGGAGACTAAATTGGAGGCAGATTGTCTGCCCTTCTAGTTATGGTACCCTTTCATATCCTTCTATTTTGTACGGTCACGGTTAAGCCACCTTAATATTTTATATTAATTTTTAATAGAGATAATAAGATAAAAAGTAATAAGAATATAAAATGTTGACGTGACTTAACTTTAACCGCACAAATAAAAGAGTATAAAAGAGCACTACAACTAGGAGAGCAGACAATCTGCCTCCGACTAAATTAGTTGAGAATATGACTGTGATTATATTTTAAGGAAAACTAATGAAAAAGACTTGAAAACTTTGAGTTTTAATGATAAGGACAGAATAAGGGGTAAAATGAATAGTATCAAGATTGACTTTTTAGTGTAAAAATGTGGTTTTTCGTTAAAGTGAAGAGTACCCGGAGCTTTTCGTTAAAGTTCCATATATTTTATTGTTTCAGCAAGGATAAAGGAGGGACTTTTGTCAACATTGCAACATTGAGCCTCTAAGGGGCTTTCTATGATATTTCTTGGGACCGCACTGTTTTAGTCCTCGTGCTAGGTTTAGGATTTAGGACCAAGGGGCCTCTATGACGGAGAGTCGTATTTTATTTTATTTTTTGTGTTTGTAATTATAGAATTATGATATTGTTTTGATATGTGTAATCTTTTTAATTATTGTAAGAGACGTGTTTAATCGGTCTGTCGTATATATGTTTTGACTAATTTTTAATGAAATATTTTTCACTCAAAAAAGTCATTACACTAAGTGTACGTTTCGTTTGCATTTGATCTAATATTCTGATGAATATAGTGTAATAATTTGATAACTTCTTCTCCTCTAAATTAATGTAACCGATTGGAATCTTCCCCCTCCTTAACAATAATGAAAGTATAATTTCTGTTATATTTCTATATATATGGAGTGCAAAGTAACTTCTTTTTTAATGTCAATAATAGCTTTCTTAAGTAAGAGTTTAGGGTTAGAAGAATTGTTTATAATAGAAGCCAATACACGTATAACTTAAATAACCTAATTATCAATTCTTTTTTTTGGTCTGAACCTATTTATCAATTCAATTGGATTGTGATATCCACAACTGGAGGCTCAAGTTTCAAGGTTTGCTTGATTTTATATTTATCCGTAATCCATATATGTACAATATTATCTCAGTTGGCAACAAGTTGCATGCTATGAATATATGATCGTGATATGCACAACTAGAGGCTAAGTTTCAAGGTTTGCTTGATTTTTATATATCCATATATACAATGTTATCTCAGTTAGCAACAAGTTGCATACTATGAATCTACGATACTATGACGGCCTCATTTTCTCAAGCATGAAATTTTCCACTGTTTTGGAGTATTAAGTGTGAGAGTTGTTGGAGAGTACCTAATCATATAGGTCCAGGGAAATATACTTATTTAATGAAGGCTAATTCAAGTTAATCCCGCAACAGAACACTGCTTTAGGTGTTGTATTATATGTGTGATGGGAAATCAGCAGTTCCATAAAGAAGGATAGCACATGTCGATCCGTCAGTTTTGGTAGAGAATAATTCAGGCCTTACTATACAGAAGGATAGTCCATACCATATCACCACTTAACTTGGTTTATCTGCAAAGATACTAGGCACTGATCCTTTACAAAGTATGAATATTGCGTCCTAAAAAAATGAGTCATGGTAAGATAGGGCTAATAATTTACAGTCCTAATAATGGTCCTTTACATCATTCAGGTTTGAGATGATATCAAAAAAATGGGAAAGGATCCTCGCCGGATCCCTTTCCTAGGGATCCTAGGGATCCCGTGATCTCATCCGTTTATCGTATATCGTGCGATCTGAAATCATTTTAAAATTTTAAATTTAAATTTAAATATAAATAGTATTTAATGATTTCTGACCGCACGATATACGATGAACGGTTGAGATTACGGGATCCCTAGGATCTCTAGGAAAGGAATCCGGCGAGGATCCTTTCCCCAAAAAAATGAGCTATTTGTTTTTTAATGTCCAATCATCCATTAAATTGATGACTTTTTGTGTCAATGTTATGCAAATGTGACTCACATGTTAGCTTATATAAGATTCTCAAGCTCTCCACGTCATCACTTAAATGAATTTAAATGAATTTTCATACAATCTATCAATTAGAAGACAAGGATTAATACAATTTCAATATCTTAGGATGCAATATAAGAAAACTAAATTCCGTAGCTATTTTGAACATCATCCAATTTAGTATTAATGTCTAGTGAGTATTTTTATCACTTGTAAATGAGAAGTCTTAGGTTCGTTTATCGACAAAAGAGAATTCAAACCAATTATTATGGCTAGTTTTTTGTAAGACTCAGCCAACTCTTTCACACCTTAGCATTTGTATGTATTAAAAAAGTTATTCGTGTTTTTTTTATAAATATATTTATGTTTCGAGCCAAAAAAATTATCTAATTATTTATGCCCACTACAAAAAAAAAAAAAAAAAAAAAAAAAAGTCAGATGAAATAACTTCACCGGTTAAAAGCCTGCTTTGGTAGTCGCAGAGTTTAGCCGACAAAAGTTTGTTGAGAAAGAACAATCAGGCAAAACCCGTCGGCCGAAACCTTAACCAATGAAAACACAAATTCGTCGGGCAATTTCAGGTAACCCGACATGTATCTTCGTCGGGCGAACGTGGGTTGACCGAATTGACCAGACAAAATCCACTTGCTTGGTGAATGATATCTCGTTGGCTAGGACATAATTAAATAAAGTAATGAACTTGACCTGATGGCCCAATTGTTAGGCCAACTCTAAGAAATCAATTTTAGAATATATTAATTTTTAGTGACGAAAGGTCTGTTGGGCTGACATATTTCAATTAAAAAAAATTAATTCTAATTTTTTAAAATATTTATAATAAATATTTAACAAAATATTTTACCATCAAAATAAAATTGTTCATACAAATATATTATTTAATTAAAAAAAAACTTAAACTACTGGGCTAGTTGGGAGAATGGTTTCAAAAGCTAGTCCAAGGGCTCGAGAATGATGGTGTCTGAAGCTGACAAGGACTGGACTACGACAACAAAGTACAAGCAAACTGATTCTCGGTCTTCCGCAGCAACCTGTGCCAAGCGCACTGCTTCCTCTTGTACGCATTCAACTACTTCCTTTTAGCCCTCTAGCTCCATCCCCACCTACTAAAGTTTGGAATGTCTCGGTCAATAGATTAGAGTCCGCTAAAGAAGAAGATCCCCTGACTTCTCGAACCCGACATGCTCTTTGGCTGCGAACTTCCTCGCCTTTCCATCGCCCATCCCGTCCATTAGCAACTAGAGAGACACCTCTTAATCAGTTGTCAGCTCCTCCATAGGCACATCCCATTGCTGCTTAGAGAGGTTGGTGAGGTATTTGTCCTTCTTTTGAATCATAGAAGCCTACAAAAAATAAAAATAAAAAAATAAGGGAAGCCAATTAAAATTATCAATCATATTTTAAACCTTATTTATTGTAATGAAATTTACAATTACAACATATAAATGAATACTTACATAAATTTCGTTCACAACCTCGTTGCCATAATTGGCATGTGTCTCCCCCAAACCTCCATCTCCAGGAAATGCTCTCCAGTGTTCCTCAACCCAGCAAGATAGGTCGAGAACTAGAGTGAGGAAGGTATGACTTCTTCTTCTAGTTACTTTTATTTGCTGCCAATTTTTTCTGTCCATTAAAAAAATATTTTTTAACATAACTAAAAAAATAAAAATTTTGAACTAAAATTTAAAATATAAATAAAATTAATTAGGGTAAATTACAAAAAACTACCTCAACTATTGAGTCGTTAACAGTTTCATACCTCATCTTTAAAAAATTTCAATGCCAAACCTTTGCTTACGAATTTGTTTCAATGTCATACCTCCCGTCAGTCTGCCGTCAATTTATCAATTAAATGCTGATGTGGCGTGTGATCCGTCCCCCCCCCCCGCCCCGGCACCCCCGCATCCTCCTCTCTTGCTTTCTTTCCCATCCCATTCCCGCAATGACACACCCGTACCCGAAAGTAGGGCATGCTGGCCGTCACGTGAGTGTGACGTAGCCATGTGCGCTGTGCGGAAGCGAAGATCGATAACGAAGTACGAATAAGTTCAAACCGAATTCTAGCAACCTAAATAGGAATGTGTTCTAGAGATATTACAATACTTATACATATTCAGAGCGTACTAAGTCAGTGCAGTCAAGCATGAATAAAAGAGTTTAATTACACCATCGGTGCCCTACATATGATAAATCTGTCAGAAAAGGGCTGGAAGATCCTCGAAGTGCCAAACTCGGAATTCACGCTATCTAGAACCTGGAGGGGCGAAAAACAAAGGGAGTGGGTCAGCAAAAATAATTCTTTTCAAAATCAATTTTTTCTCAAAAGTCTAGCCCCTCTCCGTAAAACATGTATAGTTCCCATAAAATAATACGTACATATATATCTCAATCTTTCTCAGCATAAAACGTTTTTAAAGTATCTCAAAGTATGCCGTACAATGCAATTCAATGCCATCTGAAACTCATAAGTAATGCCATGCTATGCATTTCAATAATCATATCGCTAACATATGTCATCTCTGCCCTCGGCTGTAATTATAGCTCATAACATCTCAATCTCATAATCATATCTACGCTGCACATACATCAATATCTCATCATATCATCGTCATCATCACTGCATCAATAATAAATGCTCTAGTGCTATAATCACGTGAAGACTGTGCGTATGAACGCGGGTCACCTACATGTCGTACCCACTCAAAAGTGGTCTATACGACAAGACTGTGCACCTACTTGGATCCAAGGCGAGCATGCGGTGCGGGAGGTGAACGACACGTGAAAGACTGTGCCCCTATCTCTGGGCGTAAGCACTAACAGTATGTACAGGTCTATGAGCTAACAATTCATAGTCTCATCATTTCACATCATATCTCATCACTGTTCGTTCTCAACTATGCATGTACCTACCTGGTACTTACCTGGCGTCCTCGGCACCAACATATGCATGAAATGTATAATTAAATACTCATGCATCAAAATCAATTCATATGCATATCGTTAAAAACGTCATTTTCATTTAAAAAGTGATTCTGGGAAAATCATTATATAAATATAGGTTATACGGAAAATAATACTGCCCACTCACTGATAGGTCGCTGCATCGTAGCCCCCGCGTCGTGCCTGGCTACGGTCGTCCTCAGAATACGTTTCACCTATATGAGAAATTACTAAAATTATGTCATTTAAGCACATACACGCAAATACGGAAATAACTTCTCATACATAGCTCAATCTTGGCATACGAATATACCAACGCGACCTACACGACGTCACGGACGTCGTGATATTTTTAGAAAAATTTTAGGAGCCCGCACGCGCCAGGAATGCCACGGGGCTACGCGCGGCGCGTGCACCCCACGCGTCGTCCCCAACTCTCCTCGCCGGACTGGTTTTTTCGGTGACCGGAAAACTTCCGTGTGTGATTTCTCACTCGTTTCTCAACCATTCTTCGTGAAATTTTCACCAAAATGCTCTAAATTGAGAGTAGAACAAGTCTATACCTTCAAAAACTTCGAAAACCAACGAGAATCTCGTCGGAAAATTTGCAAAGTTTCGGCCTTCCTTGTTCTCAACGATCCCGACGTCAAAGCTTATCAAACGAACGTCTCCGAGCCTCTAGAGGACCCAACAAACACTAATGTGATCTCAGATTCTCCTAAAACGCTACGTATAAAAAGTTGATGAATAGTGCCAAATATAAACCTTGAGTTTTGGACGTGAAATCGTCGTAGTTCTTACTTGAAATTGGTATGGTTGAGTTCGTATGGACTTCACGAGTTTGAATATGTAATTTGTTTCGTCGATCTACAAGGTTTTGATATGGGTTGTATGTGTGTTGTGCCTATGGAACAAGAGAGAGAGAGAGAGACTGTCGAGAGAGGTAGAGAGAGTGTGTTCTGAGAGGACTGTGAGGAGAGAGAGAGGTGTCAGTGGTGAGAGTGGACCAAGACCACCAATCACACAATTATTTTTCTCACTTTTCATTGGCCCCCAATAACTAGGATAATTATATAATTGGCCCAAAATTATTAAACTCATGCATAAACGTTCGCCCGAACTCAAGGGCATAATAGTCATTTCATAACGTCGAAATAAAATCCCGGGACGGGTTGTTACACGCAACCCCCCTCCCCCCCCCCCCCAACAAAAAAAAGGCATTAGTTTTGCTTTTGTTTTTTTTTTTTTTGTTTTTGTTCAGGGATTGGGATCTGGGAAAGAAGGAAGAAAAAGGAGAAAGAGAGGGGGGTAGGGGGTGCGGGTGTGCTGATGATTTTTGTTTTTTTTTTGTTTTTTTTCTTCTTCGGGTGTTGGGATCTGGGGAATAAGGAAGGAGAATGAGAGGGGGTAGGGGCTAGGGGGCGGGAGGGAGGGGGGTGTGTGGGGTTCTGATAGGTTTTTTTTCTTTTCATTTTTCTTCTCTCTACGGGTTGCAGGTGGAATGGGGATGGAAGAAGGAAGGAAAGGGGGACCGGGGGAGGGGGGTGGGGTTCTGATAGGTTTTTTTTTTTTTCTTCTATCTTCGGGTTGCAGGTGGAATGGGATGGAAGAAGGAAGGAGAGGGGACCGGGGGGGGGGGGTGTGGGTTCTGATAGGTTTTTTTTTTTTTTTTTTTTTCTTCTCTCTTCGGGTTGCAGGTGGAATGGGGATGGAAGAAGGAAGGAGGGGGGGCACGGGGTTCTGATAGGTTTTTTTTTTAAATTTTAATTTTTTAATATAAATAAATTAATTAATATTTAAATTTTTTTTAGTTTTTTAATATAAAGTGTGCCACGTCAGCATTTAATTGATAAACTGACAAGAGGTATGACATTGAAACAAATTTGTAAGCAAAAGTATGCCATTAAAAATTTTTAAAGATGAGGTATGAAACTGTTAAGACCCAATAGTTGAGGTAGTTTTTTGTAATTTATCTAATTAATTACTTAAAAATTTTCACTCTAAAATTGAGTGCACAGCCATAGCCACTTGTCTAACCCTCCAAATTCCTAGGTGGATCTGTAGAAGCTTCCTTAGGCAATGCACAGCTTTCGTACGTAGTACTTGTGTAGCTCATACTTCCACTCCTTATATCGGTCGCTCCATACTGGTCTATGTAATCGACACAAGCCTTGTGTTAGTGGATATTTATTACATATCATTGTGGGCCTTTGACCACCGATAGTAGAACTTAGCAGACAAACACTGTTGTCACGCAAAGCCAACCTAGCAAATGAAGACTGGATTTATTGGGCAAACCGTCAGATATTGCGTGCTTTTTTTTTTTCTCTCTTCACGACAAATTTTGACTTGCCTTACGATCACCTTCCCTCGCGCAAAGGTTTTGAGTAAACCGTAAATCCTGACCATTTTTGCCCTACCAACCGAAAAATTTCATCAGGTAAGTAAAGTCTATGTACCGGACTAAATTTGATTAGTTGGACAAAATTTTGTAGGGCAAAGCCCAATTTTCTGGCAGTGGCAGCTGCTTGCCACCAATCATAAGCTTCTACAGAGAACAAAATCATCAAATCTCAGTCTGATTATATTTATTACACATGGTGCTTTATCGTAGTGTCAGAAAGCAATTAAGCATGTGTACCTAGTGCGAGTTTGATCCTCACCGCCTCCTCTCTCACCTTACAACTAACTATTTAACCCATTAACACTACTATTTGTAAAAAAAAAAATAAAAAACAGAAATATTTAGGAGGATTAACGAGACTCTGGTCATGGACCGCATGTTTTATAATATAGTACATCGGGATCCCGTAATCCCACTATCTTATAGAATGTATGTCATTGATAAATTCTCTTCACTAGTTTTGAAAATTGTACAGTGCTTCGAACTTATAATATGAAGATTATGACCGTTAAGCTGTAGTTAGTATAAATACTTTTTGATTGACCGTTAAACTGTAGTATAATACGAGAAAATGATTTGAATGCAGCATATCAAATGCAAAGGCAATTGTAACCAATTAAATTACAAGTCACTTACAATTAGTATATATTTTGTCGATAACTTCGAAATAGAGAATGTTCTGAAACAACATAAAAAAGTTTCCCCTAGGCCCTAAGCTCATGTATCACTCACGCTGTTGTAAGTTCTTCTCCTATCCAATAACCACCAATCCACATGCATGAATGGCTTTGTCAAGGGACATGATCTATGCTAGCTATGCACCAAGAATTTTGTCCATCCTAGCTTTTGCCAGCTTGGAAACCCAACCCACTCTCTCCCTTTAGGTTTTGTTGAGCATGACCTAGCTATTTGGCCATTTCATTTCATTTTTTTGTTGTATTTCAATGTGTTGGAAAAATTAGGGTCTAATTGCTATAATAAATCACAGAAAACCAAAAAATAATTTATGCAATTATATATCACAATAATGCATGCACATGAGTAACCAATGTTAAATGAACATGATATAATGGATTAGAAAAACCTAGAAAATACGGTCGAGGCAAGTGTTGGACACTTTGCTCTTAAGATAAGTTTATGCCCACTACGGTGCTCATGATTGATCGGCGCATGTCTCCCAAGATACAACAACCCCGTCCTTGCAATAGTAGCACTCCAAATCACAAGGCTCCATGAACCACGATTGTGTTGAAAACTCTCTCATATAGACTCAATGAGACTCTTTAATATATAGTACACTCTATGTATGATTATGTAAACAATGAAAAATTATTTTGTGATTATAGGGGACTTCCCTATGTATAGAATGTGAGATACCTCTTTGGAAAACAAGTGACTATTCATAAAGAGTCAAAAGTTGCAACTCTTCATTTGAGTAGACACATCTTTTTACCAAAAGGCTTCACTTCTAATTTCCATTCAATTAATAAATTTAAAATAATAATAATATTATTAAAATTTCCAACACAACGTAGGAGGCAAGGTCTAAAATATCGATAATATCGGAAATATCGGTAGTAAAAAAACACGGAAATTTCGATGGAAATATCGGGATATTATCGATATCGATAAAAATTGAATAAAAACCACGGAAATTGTAATAAAAACTTGGAAATTTTTATTGAAACTTTGCAGGATGTTTATTTAGTTAATTATCTATTAGTTTATCACAAACAATTGGAAGGAAATGCATTGCGTGATGAATTTAACTGATTTAAGTTAATTATATAGCGAGCTGACAAACATTGTGAGGGTAGAAAATATGTAAATATTTTAGCATATTTTCATAAAAACATAAGTGATATGGTGGTCAAGGTGTTGAAGGCGTTGAAAGAGTAAAATGGGAGGCGTTCGAATCTCCTTGGTGTTTTTTTAAATATAAAAATTTAAAAAACACGAAAAATTTGATGGAAATATCGATGACATTGGAAACAACATAAGGGGGAATGTTTAGGATTAAGAACCATCCATTTTTATCCTTTCAAGGAATTTAGCGTCGAACTTTTCTTAGTGTCCCAGCTATAGCTAGTTAGCTGCAACTCTATGATATGATATGCATATATCAGAAAGAAAAATGGTGATAACTCATAATTTTGATACAATGTTTTATAATATAAGTATATAAATAGACGTTAAATTATGAGATAACAGAAAAATTCATAAAAAATCTCACTTTGAGATAATTTCTTTAACATTTCTCTCCTTACAAAAATAAAAAAAATTGATGTTTTCTTTCAAGGAATTTGGTTTCGACCTTTTCTCGGTACCCCAGCTAGCTAGTTAGCTGCTACTGTATGATATGATATGCATATCCTTATAAAAACGCAGATATGATGTCTTCATATTCAACAGTTTGGAAAAAGATGATATATATCTGACTAGGATCCCAAGAGAGTAGTATGCAAACAAACCCTAATGACAAAATATGTTCTTTATGTGACATTGAAGATTTTGAATAATCCAAAGCGACTAATGTTTTTGTGATCGTACGTAAGATTGATTAGGACCATCAAGGGCCCGAGGGCATATATACAAGAAGTGGATGGATTATAAGGTTTATTTTAGTGCAGCAAACTTTCGTTGCATCCGGCCCCCTCTATATGACTAGAGAATATTTTACGTACCAGCTATAGCAAAATTCATATATTCTCTTTCAAGTTACTATTTGCAGAAATAATGTATACAATTATATGGAAACACATCCTCTCTGGATCTAATCTACCGGTCCTCCAAATTTCATCAAACGGCCAAGAATTATTATGTTTTTTTAAAAGCTTCTCTTCTTTTAGCCTTTGGATGAAATTTGGAGGGCCGGTGTCACTTGATCCCCGGACTCCGGTGGGATAGATCCAGAGAGGATTTGTTTCCCAATTATATTATAGGATCGGTCCCTTATAACTTTGTTCTTGACATTGATAGAGTTTGACTTAGTGGTGGATTCAGTATTCTAATATTGAGTGATCCCAATATAAAAACTTTAAAAAAATATGGGACAAAAATAATATTAAAAAATTAAACGATAAACCAAATTTTCATTCATAATCTTTATACAAACAAACATTACGATGAGGTTTCATACTTTGTAAACGTTATGTGTCATGATAGTTTCATTATTAATACAAAAATAAAAGAAAAAAAAATGATGATGATTTGGAAATATTCAAAATTGAAGTTGAACTATTCGGAATATGATTGGAACTATCCAACATTGGAGAAATATGTGGAAAAAGATTGTGAACTAATCAATGATGATTTTTTCTAGTTGTGGCATGGGGATCGGTTGGGCATGGTTGGAGTAAAAAGGGAATTGGAATTGGAAATACCCACTTGGAGAAAGTGAACGCGAAATGAGACTGGGTAGAGATCTCGGGTTGGAGGAAATGGAATAAGCTCTCTTTAATTTAAAAATGTCTCATCCACGTGGCCAAACCTACATAGTCCATAACTATTTTTGTCTTGAATATTAATCAATTAAGGGGCACATGATCAATCGCTAAATTCGTACTCGGAGATTTGATACGAAAAACCATTTATATATGGCTCCTCTTGCATGAATTGTGCAAAGGAAATGACAGGAATATTAGTTGGTAGAGAGAGAGAGAGAGAGAGAGAGAGAGAGAGAGAGAGAGAATTATTGACCACTTGAAAATAAAAGGACGAAGGGTGAGGAGCCCTAGAAAAGCTGTATTGCTGCATAAGGAGAGGACACACTCATTAGTCGGGGTCTATTTAGAATGTGGAATTCTATCACATCCCATATTTCCAACCCATGTGCATGTGCTCATCATGTCATATCTAATCCCGTACATTACATAAAAATTAGTGGTATTATCATATATTCTTGGACACTTTGAATGCGATTTTTAATTATTAATGTTCTTCGATTGAAAATTTTGTGATTTTTAATCTTTGATGACATTAAATTCTCTAATATATTGTGTGTGTGTACACATTCATCAAAATTAATTAAAAAATTATTGTACCAACATATGAGTACATTTTTCAAAAACATAAAAATAAAAATATTAGACTTAATAATATTATTAAATTTCTTTTATTAAACTTAATATGAATGCATTCTCAAATCAACAAAAGAGAATGTATCCATATAAGTTTAAAAAATAGATTAGAAAAAAGATTGAATGAATTTTATATAATAAAAAAGGTACATTTTATATTAAAAAATGTACATTTTTCATATAACAAATTGGTGTATTTAAGAATGGGTACATAGAAGATTAAAAAATTGAATTTTTTTTATAAAAGTTTAATGGGTACAAACTTATTCTAATTTTTTTTATATTTTGAAAATGTTTGAATTGAAAATTAATTAGGAGTTTAATAAGGGTGTAAGTATTAAAACTCTAAATCAATTACTAATTTTTATTATAAAAATTATATAACTTACATGTAATTTATTAATATATTAATGATAGAGACTTTGATCAAAATTTAAAAACTAATAAAATCTTAATTAATAAAAAATAAAAAATAAAAAATTAAGGACCGGGATACTAATATTCTTCTCCTTTATTACTCAACTTTTTGCATGGAGGATGAATACTAATTACAGTGATGTTTTTTTTTTATAATTCAGAAGAAGTTTCAATATAATTAAAAATTGTATTATCAATACAATTTATTTGCATTCTTATGATACTATACTAATTAACTTAACATAGTTTCTTTACTTATAGTCAGGGATGAAGTTAGAAATTTCTTTTAAGGTGGGCAACTTGAAAAATAACTAAGAAAATCTTATCATAGTATGACTTATATCTAATATGATAATGGAATGACTTTAAATGACGATGTATCACCATTCTCCAATGTTACTATCACAATTCCAATGTCAAAAAAAATTTCAATGTAGTAGTAGAAAGTGGCAAATTGATAAGAAAAATATTAATACATGAGAGGCGGAAGAGGTTTTTCTTGTCAATTTTTAATGGCAGAACGAGAGCACTTTTCTCATATTATATTTGATATAGTAGAAGTAGTATGAAAGTATGCTTGATATTAAACACAAATATTTTCTTCAAATATAACACGTGTATATATATAATTGCAATATGCAGCTCAACCAATGAATTACTTGAGTGAGGGAATCTGCCCCCAGTGAGCCTTCATTGGCTTCGTCCATGCTTATAGTAACACATATTTTTTTTATTGTTTGTGTTGAATTAAAAGGAGCGAACACCAAACATATATATCCACGTGCCTGTAATGAGGCTGCGCATTCTTATTTCACGCGTATGGGGGCAGTCATTCATAAGATGGATTAGAACCAGAATGGTTGTTTAACACTTTGGCCTACTAATGTAAACATTTCGATTCGTATTTATATTATCTTCATTTCAGGGAAGAAAAAAAACTCTATCCATCCCTTACCTCCCTTGGCCTGCGTAGACAATGGTTTTGATAATGTGATTGTTGAATCTGATGGTTTGGTTATTATCCAGATGCTCAAGAAGGAAACTACTCTCGACTACAGTTTAGAATGCATTCTTGGGGACATCGAGCTGCTAGTTCAAAGGTTAACGTCTGTGACGTTCGCGTTTGTGCCTATGGAGAACAATCATGCTACTCACTCGGTGGCGAAGTTAGTTCTTAAGGAGGGCAGTGATTTTATTTGAGATTGTATTGGGCCAAATTTTTTGTTTAATGTTCTAGCTCAAGATGTAAACATTCCTATTCGTCTTTAATATATTCTATCTTCGGACCCAAAAAAAAAGTGTGTTTTCAAATTAACCAAAACATGAGCCAGTCAAGCTATTTTAGAACAAATGAATTATATATTTAAGTTAAGAGATATTATATTCACACACCTCAAATTACTTCTCTCACACATTTTTAATTTTTTAATATTTTCTACACACCACTAGTACTTGATAAAAAAATATTAAAAAAATTAAAATAGTATGAGAGAAGTAATTTGGGGTGTGTGAATATAATAAAAAATAGGATTTAAGATTTTGAGGGAGATTCGGCGCGAAACGAGTAAGTGATTGACACAGAAAAAGCAGCTGATAAGGACTGAGCAAGACAGATGTATAGTAAAGCAATAGAGTGCCCGAGGATCGAGGAACGACTGCCCCACTCAACCCACAACCAACATTGACGGCGACCTTGATTACCTACCCGCGCTGCCCAGTGCCGATACCCATGTAATATCATTGACGTCTTCTGTCGTCTTCTGCTGCCCTCACGCTGCCCGACCTTCACAGGTAAAAGCATGTCTGTCTGCTCCTCTTCTATAATATTACGTCTCGCGCTCCGGACGGCACGCGCGGTCAGATACGTACGTAGACAATCCTAACATCACCATCCATTCACCAATAATTTCGACATTTTTTCTTTTCTTTTTTTACTTACCATTTACCAACCAAAAAAATAAAAAGAAAAAAATATCTAACGTGGAGCTCTATGCATTTTCCTTTCCACGGGACCTTATTTATTTTATATTTTGCTTCCTTTTTCATTCACGTTTCGTTTTCTTCAGAAGCAAAGTGCAATGTGTGAATGTGTGTTGTTTGTGTCTCTTTAATTTCCCTTTGCATGTATCGATGTGTTCATGAATTTAGAACCAAAAAAGTCCTTTGAATTCAAAGCCAGCCTCCTTGCTCAATTTGGTTTCATGGGTAGTCATTGTTCAGAGACTTGATCCGATGGTAGTGCTTTGGTCAAAGATGAAAACTGATCGATCAGTTCTGGCTTTGATTTGCCTCTTGCTCATGTAAAGTAGTGTTGCATTTTGCTTTACCATGCATGCATTATTAATTTTTATAGTGTGAGAATTACACTGTCAAATGATATTACTTATTTAGTTTATATTTTAATGTATGTATTTATTTAATAATAGCACTCTAAATTCAAAAATGTATCATTACACTAATAGTTAACATTAGGTGACATCCCACATGAACAAATTTTTCACTATTATTCACCTTTTACAGACTCTAACTATCTTCAATTTCTTTCGCACTATATTCATTAATATGGATTTTTGTGGTTTTATAATAGGAGTAGGATTCTCTACCCTCCTAATCTCTCTACCCTTCCATGCTCTCCTATTTAAACAGTCACGGTTAAGCCACGTTAACATCTTATATTCATTTTTTTTATAGGGATAATAAGACAAAAAGTAATGTGTGAGAGGAGAGCATGGAAGGAGATGAGAATAGGAGGGTAGAGAATCTTACTCTCTTCCAGTATCATCTTCTCCTGATAGAATTTGACAGTCTTTATGTCTAAATTCACTATTTTTCCATTAAATATTTGTGACCTGATAGAATGTGAATTGAGACTTGGCCGGAAAGATAAAGCATTCACTCTCTTTCTTTTTAAATATAGTTTATAATGAACCTAGGATTAGGTTGTATTAGATTTGTGTTGGACCTACCCGCTAACTAATCCATTCACATGCTTCACGGAGTCAATTAGATTTTGATTTACTGTAGAATTTCAATTGAAAATATATTTTTTAAGAGTAGGAATTTCCAAGATAAATCAGTAATCACACATTAGCCTCTGTGTTATCTTGTAACTTAAGCGATAAGATTTAATCTTCACAATTAACAATCTTCAAATCGAGATGGCGATTGATCACAGATTGTTCCAAAAATCTGAGACATGTAGACCCCTCATAGCCATTTTAATTCACTTCTTATATTCCTTCCAGATTCTCAAGTAGTCCAAACAAACACGAATCAAAGTAATTTGCATTCAAACCACAAGCTCTTCGAAGGCAGCTCGTTTCACACAATCAAGTAATCTGCTATACGTACTGTGGGTTGTTGTCACAGAGTTAAGAGAATAATTGCTCCACATAAACTTGAATAGTGATTGAATGAGCAGCTAGCTAACCAATAAAGGTTACATCAACCAGGTTAATTTTCAATTTGTCTTATGCTAATGTAATTACTAATTAGGTGGCACAGTTTGCACGCCTAACCAAGCACACCAGCCAATTCGGTTTTACATATATGACCAAGGTCTACTAAATGTTGAGCTTTTAGGAACATTTCATACTATCCAGCCTCTTCAATGTGAACTAGTTCATGATCGGATTAAGCAGCTGGTCAAGACTGCTAATTTATCTGTAAAAATGATCTCCATGAATGTTTTTCAATACTCAATACTCATAGATAAGTTAAGCGATCAGTAATATTGTGACAATTTCTATTGTGCCCTTATATTATAACACGTGAATTAGTAACATTTATACTTAAATAATTTTCATTCCATTTTGAATGGGATAATCTTTTGTATGATCAATAGTTCAAATATTTGTTTTGTTAAGTTAAGATTAATGTTAAACTCAATTGCCAGGCATAAGTGATTGACAAAAGTCGATTTGGTTTAGATCTCACGAAGAGCGCCGCACATACAGATTTCAAGGATGAACAGTATTTTTCAAATTATTACCAACAAAACTGATTTCATGGATTCTCGACTGCATTGTTGGAAAGAAACAATGATGAATGTTTCAAATGCAAATGAAATGTGCTCTCGTGCAGTAGTTGTTCTCAGACAACAAACCACACGTTCAAATTATTACTTGAATTAGGTTTAGTTACTCAATGTGTTCAACCTAAACCCAATGGCCATCAAATATCCATTAGCTGGGGCTCTCTGCTAGTTAGCTCTTTGGTGTAGTGTCTGTGTCTGTGTCTGTGGGTGTGTGGGGAAGGCAAATTGAAGCCATAACTTTCGGGCAATGGCTATATAGTTGCTGTAGGGCATTGGCTTTACACGTACTTCCACGTGATTAGCCAACTCCTCGAACTTATAATGATGATTCTTGAACAGCATCTTCAGGAAGGAACCACAAGAGACCCCCCCACACAACAAAGATTATGCTTTTAGAAAACTTGATTGCTATTATCATTATATATTCTCTTCTGTAGCCTCCACTTCCTGTAATATAAAACTTCTCATTTTATAATGCCAATTGCCAAGCCATTCGTTCGTAATTGATACAATGCAAAAGCGTTTGTGCACTAATTTAAGCCCCCCACTTTCTCAAAAATTGAGAAGAAATAAACTTGTATACTTACAAAACATCTGGGATTTGGATAAAACAAATTTGGGTTTTGCTCAATGTATCATTTCATTGTGTCTTTAATCAGATATTTAGTTGGCTACTCAAGAGCTGCATGGATAATACAGAAGAAAAGGTGATTTGGATTTAATTAAGTTCCGTCGGCTAACTGTTATTGGAATCATTAGGGAAATAATGCAGTCTTGTTAAACTTATATTTTTTCATAGGACAAAAGCGTTGGATGATCAGAAGGGTAGAATAGACTGGGAATTTGGGAAAAGACCATTTGCTTCCTTCCAAAACCACTTACAACCGAATTCTGAAGCCACCAAAATTAAATACCACTTTATGTTGTTTAGCTTAGCTATATAGATTGAAGTTGTCATATATACTGTCCTCCACATGCAGTAACCCTATATATAGTAAAGCTTCCTCCACTATGCAATCCCTCCATTCTTTTACACCCTAAGAATATTTGCCAACAAAGTCCCCTACAGCTTCAGTCTTTAAGTCTCAAGGCAAGTCATTTTATTTGAATATCTATATTCCAATTCAATATCCTCGCACATAATATATATAGTGGCTAGATCACACAAAAAATAAGTACACAACAAGAACCACTTTCTCATCTCTTTAGCTTTCTCTCCACTAAATACTATTACACTCAAAAAGATTTTATCTTTATTTGTTTTTCTCTTTGCTTTTGGATTGTTGTAGATCTACGAATAAGAGTAAATAAAAAACCAAGATGATCCAAGAGCTGTTTGGAGGTGCAGGCCTTAATAACATAGCAGGAGGAGGAGAGAGGAAATCGCTCACCTTTCATGGTGGTACTACGTCTTCTCCTTCTCTGTCTCCTTCACCATCCCCTTCTTCCTCAACAACTACCATCGCCACCGCCACCACAACAACCACGGCAGGTTTATCAAATACTGAGAACTTGAGATGCCCAAGATGCGATTCTTCCAACACCAAGTTCTGCTACTACAACAATTACAACCTCACTCAACCCCGCCACTTCTGCAAGACCTGTCGCCGCTACTGGACAAAAGGAGGAGCCCTCCGCAACGTTCCAATTGGCGGCGGCTATAGAAAAAACAAGAGCGTCACCGGGTCAACGGCTTCCATAGGCAAGACCGCCGCAGGGAAGTTGAAAACGGTGGTGTCAGAGATTGGCCGTTCAGGATTTGGTGGGGGTTTCGATCAGGAGGTCCAAGCAAGCCCAATACTATGGGGCTTGCCCCAGAATTCTCACTTACTAGCCCTGTTAAAAGCCAGTCATCATCAAAACCCTAACCCTAATCAACTTTGTAATTCTGTAAATGTGAAGGAAGAGGGATGTATGAATATGAGTGGGTCCCACATGATGACTACTGAGGCAATTGCAATGAGTACTGCTCGAAGCCTGGGGTTGGATCCAGTGTGCCAGGCTCCTTCACTTGGCCTGTGCAGCTCTTTCTGGAGAAACAACAACCAAAATCAACCACCTCCAAGCCATCACCAACAAAACGGTTTCATTGTTGGTCATGAAGTTCAAAGCAGCAATATTGGAATTCAAGAATTGTTTCAGAGGCTAAGACCATCAGCATCACAATCAGGTAGTTATTATTCCGACCAACTAAATAATGTGGTGGCGTCTTCATCCTCCTCATCATTTTCTTCATATTCCACGTCATCGATTTTGGATTCGTCTCCGGCGGTTGGCGGTGGCGAAATGGGTTACTTGAACCCGGCGTTTACCGCGTGGTCATTTGATCTTCCGACAACCAATGGTGCATATCATTAAGTCTTTATCTAAGGGATTTCTTCTTTGTCTTAGCATAGTTAGGTGCTACTTTTTCTTTAATTTGGTTTTTATTTTTTGGTTATTTTTGTGTGGGTTGTGATACTTATTAATTATTATGGCTTTAGCCTCAGTAGCTAATAGCCACTCCTCTTTCTTCTCTGTCTGTAAGTGTGTTTTAAGGTGTAAAGGACATATGAGGGTGTACCAACTAAGGACCAGGAAATTAAATGTTTTGTTACTTGTTAGTGGTTCTTGATCTTATCATCATATTATAATTTCCATAAAATATTAAGGGGATCTGCTTAATTAGATGCCTGAAATTTTGATGAGGGCCCGAATTGTTTTTTTTTTTTTTTTTTTCATACATGAGGATTGACAAGAGTATCAAATCAACCTCTAATCTCTCCAATGAACCTGCTGTTACGCCATGATCCCAGCAATTAATCTCTCCATATTATTTTATGTAACTAATTAATAGTTATTAGTTGCCTGTTATAGATTGTACAAAGTCAACTATCTGATTGCATTTATTCTGTATCAATAGAATGAGCAAACAATTCAGCATTTCTCCATAACACAGATTCTTATTCTTTGCTCTATTTCCTTTCTGCCATTCTATATTTCTTTATATGGTATCATCCTTTTTCCCAAGCTAACGCTTCCCACAGTTCGATCCTCTATGGCTTCTATATTACTTCGCACCCCACCACCTTCAACATCTCCCACACAATCAATTCTCTCATGGACATAAATAATTACTTCAGTTGGAGATCTTAATTTTCAGATATTCTTGAAATTCATGGTATGGAAGATGTCGTGACCACCAATTCCAAACTTCTAAAGAAGCTTGCTAATGGCTCTGTCAATCCAAATTATTCTCGGGACAAACTTGTCCTCAGTTGGATCAAGGCTACCTGCTCGCCCTCTATACGATCTATACTGATTCCTTGTACCTACAGTTTAGATGCTTGGTCTCTTCTACCAAAGTGTTTCTCTCCTCTCTCCAAGACTCTCATCCGCACTCTTCGTGGTCAACTATGCACTCTCAAGAAAGACTCGGAGCAGTCCATGTCCGGTTATTTGATGCATACCAAAAGCCTAGTGGATTCGCTTCACATTATTGGCTCCAGTACTACTATAGAACAACTCATTGACAGCCTCTTAGACTGTCTTGGTCCTGAATATAAAGAGTTTGCAACAGCCGTTCATCTCCGGCCCTTTCTTTCTCTCGTATGATGACTGCTACGATCTGCTCATTCAAGAAGACCATCTCATAAAAAAGAAGTCCACTATTTCCTTTTCAAGTAGAGCTGCTTTCGTCGCTTCTCGTAGCTCTGTTGGCTTGGCAAATTTTGCCCCCAGTAATCATCGGTCATCTTCCCATCACTCTTTTGACCAAGGCAACAGTCGTGGTCTAGATTAGCGTTCATCTAATCAAAACCATCAAACTGTTGGTGTGTAAGTGTAATTGCTGAAAGGCTTTTTAGCCAAAATAGTCTCTGAAATTTGCATAACTCATCATTTTGGTCCCTAAGATTTGAAATCAATAGAAATGGTTCCTGAGTTTATCCATCATCAATCATTTTGGTTATTCCTTGAAAAATCTCTATTAAATAAAGATAAAATGACAAAAACACCCTTAATTTTGTCAAATCATTTTGGCCCATTTTTCATTAAATTGAGGGCATTTTTGTCATTTGGTCATTTGTTTTTCAAGGAATGACTAAAATGATTGATGATGGACAAACTCACGGACCAATTCTATTGATTTCAAATCTCAGGACCAAAGTGATGAGTTATGCATATCTCAGAGACCATTTTGGCTAAAAAGCCTTGCTGAAATTATAGAGGTTAAGCGTAAAACTCAGTTTTAATGTAAGCCCTTGGATCATAGTCCGAGTGTGCAGCTATGATGTAATCTTAGGGTAAGTGAGGGTTTATGCCATATGTCACTATCTCATAGGATAGATGAAATGGATGGTTAGATTTACATGATGTAATAAGATAATATTTCATTCTCTGTCTTCTCTCTAATGGTATTCAGGTGCACAGTATGTGCATGTAAATGTGATGAATGCAGAAGCACATTTTCCATTCTTTTTCTCTTTGCAACTTCTTCTCAAACTCCAGAATCCATAATCTCCAATTCTCATTGATTGATTTCATATACAAGATAATAATCTTATGAACGTTAACATGGCCTCAGAGTCAGGTTCGATCAATTGATACTGGGCATTTGGATATGTGAAGGAACTACCAAGAAACTCGAAATTGAGCTTGAGTTGTCTGTGACCTAAGTCTAACATGTTAGGGTTTGGTAGTAGCGAGTTGAGAGCACCGATCTTCAATGGCGATAACTATGAGTTTTGGAGTATAAGAATGAAAATCATTTTCAAGTCTCACAGGTTGTGGGATCTTGTTGAAAAGAGGGTTGAGAGCTTAGATTTGAAGAATGATGATGAATCTAATGTGAAGAAGAAAGAAAAAGAAGAATCATGCAGTGTTGAGAAGATGACTCTCACAGAGAGACTTATGAAAGATGTTAAAGCTTTGGATCTAATTCAAAGAGCAGTCTCAGATAAGATATTTCCTAGAATCTCTCATAAAGAAACCTCAAAAGGTGCATGAGATATTTTGCAGCAAAAATACCATGGTGATAAATAGATTATAAGCTTTAAATGGCAAGGTCTTCGTAGAAAGTTTGAATATACAAGAATACTGGATGATGAATCACTTTCTGTCTATCTTACAAAACTTTTTGATCTAATAAATCAAATGTGAAGCTATGGAGATGACTTATCTCGAGAGAGAATAGTTCAAAAATTGTTGATTAGTTTGGCTTCAACATATGATTGTATTTGTTATGTTATTGAGCATTCGAAGGATTTAGATGTGATTGAAGTGGAAGAAGTTGTTGCTTCCTTGAAGAGTTTTGAATTAAGGCTAGATAGGCATTCTGAGAAGAAGATCAAGGTTGTGAAGGGAGTTCTTGTGATCCTAAAGCACAGTGTGTAGCAAATGAAGATTGTGATTTGCCAAGTTCAAACACTGAGATCATTGATCAAAGGGAAATGACAGGTTCACAAGATGTTGATCACATTCCTCTCAAGTAGAGAAACATTGCAGAAGTGTATAAGAAATGCAACCTGTGTATCATTGAACCTGAAAAACGTTGAAGAAGCTGCCAATGATGAATCATGGTAGAAAGCTATGGAAACTAAAATTTCAACGATTGAGAAGAAAAGAACTTGGGAATTAGTTGATAGGTCATTTGATAAACCAGTCATTGGTGTCAACTGAGTTTATAAGACTAAGTTAAACTTGGATGGATCTGTGTAGAAAAACAAGGCAAGATTGGTGGCAAACTGTTACTCTCAGAAGCCTGGAGTAGACTTCAATGAAACATTTGCCTTTGTGGCAAGGCTTGATACCATTAGAACTTTGGTGGCACTTGCTACACAAAAAGGCTGGAAACTATTCCAATTGGATGTAAAGTCAGCATTTCTTAATGGAGTGTTGAATGAGGAAGTGTATGTAGACCAACCACCTGATTTTGTGATACTAGACAAAGAAGACAAAGTGTACAGACTCAAGAAGCACTATATGGTCTGAAGCAAGCTCTAAGAGCTTGGTATAAATAGATAAATTCCTACTTTACTAAAGCTGGTTTTCACAGAAGCCCTAGTGAAGCAACACTATATATCAAGACATCTGAAAGTGGCATTCTTATTGTGTCACTATATGTAAATGATATTATCTACACATGAAGTTCAAAAGATATGATGTCTGAGTTTAAAGCTGAGATGATGAGGCAGTATGAGATGATTAATCTAGGATTACTTCATCACTTTCTGGGCCTTGGAGTATTGCAAACAGAATCTTGCATTTTCTTGCACTAAAAGAAATATGCAAAGATTTTACTAGATAAGTTTGGGCTCAAAGATTGCAAATTTGTAGCAAGTTCCTTAGTTATGAATGAGAAAATCACAAAGGTTGATGGAAATGAGTTAGCAGATGAAACCTTGTACAAACAAATGGTTGGAAGCTTACTATACTTAACAGCAACTAGGCTAGACATTATGTTTGCTGCAAGCTTATTGGCTGGATTCATGCACAATCCTACCAAGAAGCATATAGGGATAGCTAAAAGGGTTCTTAGATACATACAAGGCACATTAAACTATGGGATTGCTTCTGAGAAATGAAAATGGGCAATGTAATTGGTTATTATGATAGTGATTGGGCTGGAAGTGAAGATAACATGAGGAGTACATCTAGTTATGCCTTTAATCTTGGCTCTGGTGTTTCTTGGGCCTCAATCAAGCAAAGCAATGTAGCTATTTCAACTACAGATACAGAATATATTAGTGCAGCTAAAGTAACTGCACTAGCCATTTGGCTAAGATTTGTTCTTTCTGATTTTGGTGAAGAACAAGTGGAACCAACTCAACTGTTGTGTGACAACATTTTGGCCATTGCTATAACTAAGAATTCAGTTTATCATCACAAAACGAAACACATAAATAGAAGGTTTCATTTTATTCGAGATGCTTTTCAAGATAGTGAGATTGGTATACTATATTGTAAGATTAAAGAGCAGGTTGCAGATATCTTCATCAATACTTTAGCAAGAGATCGATTTGCGTATTTAAGGAAGGCTCTAGGTGTAATTCCAACACAACACTTAGAATGGGTGTTGATGTGTAAGTGTAATTGTTGAAATTATATTGAGGTTAAGTGTAAAACTCAGTTTTAATGTAAGCCTTTGGATCACAGTCTAAGTGTGCAGCTACGATGTAATCTTAGGGTAGGTGATGGTTTATGCCATGTGTCACTATCTCATAGGATATATGAAATGGATGGTTAGATTTACATGATGTAATGAGAGAATATTCCATTCTCTTTCTTCTCTCTAACAGTATTCAGGTGCACAGTGCGTGCGTATGAATGCGATGAATGTAGAAGCACATTTTCCATTCTTATTATCTTTACGACTTCCTCTCAAATTTTAGAATCCATAATCTCCAATTCTCATTGATTGATTTCATATAAAAGATAATAGTCTTATGAATGTTAACACAAACCAACTGGAATTATCCTTGGCCTAACCCAAGTCTACGTAAAGATAATAGATCACCTCTTCTCCTAGCACTGTCGCTGCCACCCAAGGCACCTACATTTGGGTATGCCGAATACTATCAACTTTGTGAGGATATAGTCACCAAGCCAAGAAATGCGTCATACGTGGGAATTTTGCCTATCTCGCTACTACTGACGCTAACTCTCAGTCATCGACACCATGGGTAGTTGATCCTGGTGCCACTAATCACATGATTAATGACCCTTCCACCCTCACACAAATCCAACCCTACACATGTACCGATTCCGTAAGTGTGGGCCAAGGTGATTGATTTCATATCTCTCATGTTGGTAACTCTTCAATATCTGGTTTACATAGTTCTATGTTACTTAATGATGTATTATATGTTCCTCCCATTAAAAAGAACTTGTTAACCCATCGTCAATTTGTTGTGACAATCATTGTTTTCTTTAGATCGATGATCATTCTTTTCGTGTGAAAGACAGACGCACATGCCATGTACTTCTTATTGGGCATAACCATGGTGACATATACCTACATCCGTACTGCTCCCACCATCCGACAAAAACTTGTTTTTTACGGTGAACAGAACTTGTGATGTATGGCATACTCGTTTAGGACATCCCTCTGCTTTTATTTTTCAAGTGTTTTCTGATAAAATACCACTTACCCATTAGTAGTGTTGCCTTCTTCAATCACAAATATCATATTTTTCCCGTTAGGCAAAGCATGTAAACTACCGTGCATCCATTCTCTCATGGACTTGATGTTGTACTTCAGGATTCTCAATCTATTGAACCCATCAGTCACACTCAAGCCTCTAAATATTCACACCGGCAACAAGCCATGGAGGAAGAGTATAAGGCACTTCTCAAAAATCAAACCTGGTCCTTAGTTCCGACCACTCTTTATATGAATATTGTGAGATGTAAATGGGTTTTTAAGGGTAAACGCATGACGGATGGCTTCGTTGAGCGTCACAAAGCTCGACTCATCGCCAAGGGATACAATCAACATGCTGGATTGACTATGATGAGACCTTTATTCCTGTTGTTAAACCAAGTACTATGTGTACCATTCTTGCCTTCGCAGTCTCTAACCATTAGTCTTTGCAACAACTTGACATCTGCAATGCTTTCTTGATGCTTTCTTGAATGGCAGCACGAGGAAGTTTATAAGTAACAACCACCTGATTTCATCGATTTACATCAATCCAAGCATGTATGTCGTCTATGTAAAGCTCTTAACTGCCTCAAACAAGCCCTTCGTGCTTGGTTTTAGCGTTTAGCCTCATTCTTTCATAGTCATGGTTTCTTCCACGGTAAATCAACCACTCACCAACATACTCACTCTATGTTTTGGTGTATGTTGATGACCTTGTTATAATATGCTCCAACTCTAATGCAGTTCAAAAGTTACTGATCAATTGTGCATTACCTTTGCCAATCGCAAGTTAAGGGAGCTTAATTTATTTCTCGACATGGAGATCATTCGACATGGTAATCATTTATCTCTCTTTCAAACTCGTTATGCCTTAGAATTATTGAAAAAAAATTCAAAATGGAACTTTGTAGGCCATGCCATACACCATTTATCTCATCCACACACTTGTCCACTCATGGTGGTGATCTCATCTCTGATCTTGAAACCTTTCGAAGCATGGTTGGTGTTCTACAAGATTTGACTTTGACATGCCTTGATATTGCTTATTTCATTAATCAAGTTTGTCGGTACATGCACAATCCCAAATCACCTGGGAGGGTTCCATTGATGATCGCCAACTATCATTGGTGCTTGCATATTTCTTGGTCCCAATCTCCTTACTTGGACAACCAAAAAACAATCCACTACGTCTCTTTCTAGCTCTGAAGCTGAATATTGCGCTCTTTTCATGGCGGCAACTGGATACAATGATTTTGTTATTTCTTTCATGAATTGGGCATTCCACTTTGCACTCCACCATGCATCTTTGTCGACAATGATTCTGCTCTTCACATGGTGGATAATCATATTTTTCATGCGCGTAATTGTCATATAGAGATTGATTACCACTTTTGTTTGCGAGCTTCTTGCCCAATGAATCCTCCATACTCGACAAATTTCTTCTCATAATCAAATCACTGATGTCTTTATCAAAGGACTTTCTCGGGAACTGTTCTATTTTCTTGCTTCCAAGCTCAATCTACACTTTGTTCCGTTTCACTTGTGGGGGAATGACAAGAGTATCAAATCAACCTCTAATCTCTCCAATGAATCTATTGTTATGCCATGATGCCGCCAATCTCTCCATATTGTTTTATGCAAATAATCAATTATGCAATGCATAACAATTAATATAGTCCCTATATTAAACATGTTGTTGGTGACTTTTCATCTTTCAAAGCCATGTTTTAATTAGATGCCTAGGAACTATAATCTTAGTATTAAGTTATTTATCCTATCAATGTAAGGTAGTCTCTTATTAAAAAGGTTTATATGTAAGATTAAAAAGTCAATTGAGTGAATTATAATCAATCTAAGAAGAGAGTGATTTTCTCATTCCTTAAATCAAGGGTTAGGCTTAGTCATGTTGAGTAAAATCCACGATTAGCGACGTGAGTGATTCTGTTACCCTTGGTTGAGTGATTCCCAGCTTTTATCCCCTTAGTGACGTCGAGCGAGTTTTGTTGCCCTATAGGTTATTATCCCTTGTTATATTCATTTACCCTTGGCTTCTCCTGTTTCAAGTGGCATCAGAGTAGATTTTCCGCTACGGGTTTAAAGGAAAAAAAATAATCTTGTTGCTTCTACACTTCTTCAAATTTCAGTTATCTCAGTCCAAGTCACCCAAAAGGTTACATATCATTGGGAAGGTCTTTGAGTACACTTTCCAACAGAAAACATAGTGCCTCAATCAAAGTTTTCTGGAGGAATTTGCTGGAAAAATAGTGAAGGGTGTGCATTTTATGCTAAATCTACAAGGGCGATTTCTTTTTCAATGAAGAGATATACCAGCATCTTATACCAATGAATAATAATCAGGTATATGAAAGTCACTCTAGTGAGAAATTTTTGGAAGATTATCTATTTTATTCACAAAGAATTGATTGGAATTTGCCTCTAATTTATGGTAAGTATTCGGAGGATGGTGTTTTGATGATTGATATTCAAACAATTGCTAACATTGAAGTGATTGATGAAGAACATGCTTTCGTAGGTGTTTGCAGTTTGGAAAGTTCAGAATATGAAGGATTTGAATTTTTTCAAGATAAGAAGATTGATAGTCTAATGTTAAGTTCAACAATGAACTATGGACTTGTACAGATGTGGTCACGGCAAAGTGATCAAGAATCTACTCAAATTTGCTTTGAAATTCTCCAGCACATTATTAAAGATCAAAATTTAGGAAAGCTACAACAGATGGAATATTGTTGGGAAGGTAGAAAACCTAAATTCAAACCAAGGCTAAAAAAGATGCAAACTCGAGGACGAGTTTTTTTTAGAAGGGGAGAATGATGCAGTCCCTATATCAAAAATGTTGTTGGTGACTTTTCATCTTTTAAAGACATGTTTTAATTAGATGCCTAGTAACTACAATATTTAGTATTAAGTTATTTATCCTATCAATGTAAGGTAGACTCCTATTTAAAGGGTTTCATGTGTAAGATTAAAAAGTCAATTGAGTGAATTATAATCAATCTAAGAAGAGAGTGATTTTCTCCTTCCTTAAATCAAGTGTGAGACTTGGTCGTGTTGAGTGAATACATGATTAGTGACGTCAAGTGAATCGATTGCCCCTGCTCGAGTGATTCCAGGTTCTATCCCTGTAGCGACATCGAATGACTCTGTCCCCCTGGTTATGCGATTTCCAGGTTATCTCCCCCGTCTCTTCGAGACCCTTGGTTCTTTCTCATGTGTCAATCAATAATTATTAGTTGCATGTTATAGTTTATACAAAATCAACTATCTGATTGTATTTTCTTTTTAACAAGTGATATTATCTACATTAAAGCGAATGGGTGGGCTTAGCCTCATAATGGGCTAGCAATAATGTTTTTCAAATTTACCTTTGGCAAGAATCAAACCTAAGACCTCTCACTTACAAACAAAGAGGAATACCACTAGACTATAGTACTAAGTGGCATCTGATGATATTTACTGGGTATCAATAAAATGAGCAAACAATTGAGCATTTTTCCATACCACATATTCTTTTTTTTTTTTGCCGAAAGGTAAAATTTATTAGAGATTAAATACGAACAGATACATTTGCGTCTTCAGCAAGAATATTGAAAAGAAACTCCGGACCTAATTCATCCCAGCCAAATCTCTCGCCATGCTTAACGACATACGCCGCGATCGAATAGGCTGCATGATTACAGTGACCGCCCGGGAGGGGGGGGTAAAGCAGAACCTTACCAACTGAAACAAACTAGTCATTCTCCAAATGCCTTATATATAAACCTCAAGATTCACATCTACCGTGGACTTCTTATTAAGCATCTGAATCAAACATTTGGAATTCGATTCCACCACCAATCGGGTACCAATCTCCCTACCCTCCCACCTCACCACCATCTCCAGCCCCTGCCTAATGGCTTATGCCTCCGCCAGGATGGCTTCCCTAAACCGTCCACCTCCTACCCCACCCGCAAACTTTGGCAAACCCGCAAAGTCCCTAAGCACCCATCCCACCCCGCCCTCCCTTGTATCCTTCCTCCAAGCTACATCACAATTCAACTTAAGCTCCCCAAAGGCCGGTTTTAACCACTTGCCCGGTCCCGCCCTATCTTCCACCCCCTCATCCATCTCCACCCGCACACCCACATCCTCTCGGTTTCCTTGCCCAAGACCCAACCCTACCCCAGCCCGCCTACCACTCCCAACTTCTTCCCCCTCCCCCACCGTAACCTCTAAAGCAACCCTAAACTCCTCCACATTCCACTGCCATAGCTCTACCGCCACTGGAGGTAGCATCCGCACCCCCTAGAAAACCAACTCATTCCTACACTTCCAAATACGCTAGAAGCCAAACACCACTTGTTGTAAGAGCAAATCCGCATCCTCTTTCCTCTCCAAACGCTTAACAATCTGCTGCCAGCCTTCCAAAAAATCATGGACTCCTAAAGCCGCTATATTTATTTGCAATGATGTTCCAAACCAGAAAATGCGATTGAACTCGCATTCAAAGAACAGATAAACCTCAGTTTCATCACTAGCGCCACACAATTCACATTTGTTCTCAATGCGAATCCGCCTACGAACTAAATTATGACGAACCACCAAAGCCTTCCTAAAAGCCTTCCACATAAATAACCGGAGTTTCTGCGGAAAAGCTAGAGTCCAAATCTTCTTCCATATGCCCCCCCCTAAGAAACCCGAGGAACTTGACATCCCACTCCCTTTCCTTCCCAACTCACCATTTTTCTGCATTTCCATTGCAACATGATATCCCAACCGTACCGTATACACCCCATTCTTCGTATAATGCCAGATCCTTTTATCCTCACACCCATGTCGACTAAACGATATAAAGCGAATTAACTCAACCTCCTCCGGTGCCACCGCCATCCTAAGTGCATCCAAATTCCACCCCTGCCTATCCGCCGTCATCAAATCACACACCCTAGTTCTAGGATCAATACTCCTCAACAAAGGTTTAAACGAATAGGGCTTGGGCACCCACAGCTCAAACAACATAATCTTTTCCCCATTGCCAACTCTCTAACGAAGCCCACATTGCAAAACATGCCTCCCCAATAGAATACCTTTCCACCCCAAGAGGATTTCTTCTGCTTACCGACCTCAAGAAAACAAGAATTTGGAAAACAAGAATTCTTATTCTTTGCTCTATTTCCTTTCTGCCATTCTCTATTTCTCTATATGGATATATGAGGGTGTTGGATTAGTTTCCAAACATATTTTGGTGCGTAATTCTAGAATTTTTTGAAGGAATTGATTTTTTTTTTCACACCCCGGTTTGTTTTTAGAGTAATGTGAGGGAGACTAAATTTGGAGGGATAATGCTAGGGAGACTAATTTTGAAGAGAAAATTTTGAAAACTAAAGGACATGGAAGTTGATGATTGGTTTATTACTTAAACGTTGATAAACGTGTTTATTTCTTTTGGTAACACATGCAAATTTAGTCTCTCTAGCATTACTCAATTTGGAGACTAAATTTGCACATTAAATGATGTGTCACCAATAGGAATAACCACATTTATCAATGTTTAAGTAATCAACCAATCATCAACTTCCATGTCCTTTAGATTTCGAAACTTTGTCTCAAAATTTAGTCTCCCTAGCATTACCCTTGTTTTTATTATAAATGTAAATGTACAGAGGTGTGCATAGAAAGAAAGAGAAATGTATGTAAATTATTTTTCTTTATTTATTATCTTAGCCAGGGAAATTTGTTATTTTTGTCAAAAGATTCCCCGTTACCCACCCGCCACCGAAGCCTATGGTTCAAAACTTGTCTCCCCAATAATATATCTTTTCACCCCCACGACGATTTATTCTGCTTATTTGCCACCAAGAATGAAGAGTTAGGAAAATACTTATCCCTTAGGACCACACCAAGCACCGATTCCGGATTATGTAACACTCGCCAGCTAATTTTGGCAACCAGAGCCAAATTAAATCCCATAAGATCATGGAACCCCAACCCTCCCAACTTCTTGCTTACGGTCATTTTATCCCACGCCACCCAATGACATCCTTTAGTCTTCGCCTATCCTCTCTACCAAAATTGAGCAATAACTCGTTCCATTTCCTTACAAGTACCCACTGGCAATTTAAAACACGCCATAGCATGATTCGGCATCGCCATGGCAATTGATTTAATCAAAATTTCCTTCCCTGCTGGTGACAAGAATTGCTTAGCCCAACCATCAATACGATTCTCAATCCCTCATTGAACTGATTCAAACATCGCCTTCTTAGAGTGCCCAAAATCAGCTTGAATCCCCAAATATTTACCAAATCCATCTCTAGCTTGAATGTTCATTCTCAACACAATTCACCTTTTTTCCTTCTTCGGACAACCCTTACCAAAAAATATAAAACTTTTCCCTAGGTTAATAATCTAGCCAGAAACCTTCCCATATTCCTCCAAAATCTTAATCACCTATTTTGCCTCTGTTTCATCCGCTTTACAAAAGACCACCGAGTCATCCACGAATAACAAGTGAGTGATAGGAGTAGCAGCCGGCGCCACCCCGTACCCCATTGATCCGGCCTTCCATCTCATGCTTCCGAATATATGACGAAAGTACTTCCACACATAAGAGGAATAAAAAAGGAAACAATGGGTCGCCCTGCCTTTATCCCCGTTCCGGTTGGAAATAACCGGACGGAACGCCATTCACCATAATTAGGGAAATGTAACAATTTTAAGGGTACCTAGCTAGCATAATCATAAGACCTAAATAAGATTGTATGTAGAAGAAATATCTGAGAATTTAATTGGAATTGAGAGAGAGAGAGTTAAGCAAAAGTCTTGGTTGGCTAAAAAATTGCTTTAGTTTTATCTAATTTTTAAGTGAGCTGTGAGGGTGATGTTGGGGTAGTGGAGGGCACATGAAGATTCTGGGAGAGTAGTGTTTGGTTACGAGAAAGTGAAGAATTAAGTGTAAAATTTGCAGCCTTTGGAAAGAGTTTCCCTTTGTTGTTGCAGCAATTTGATTCTTATTACAGTCGGCCGTCGGACGATTCCTTCTATAACTGCAGCCTTATCAGAACTGGTGTATGCTCCTTGCTCTGATTGTCTGCTTCGTCTCTGGAACTTGCTTATCGATACTTATGCCCTCTGGGTGCTCAAACCTTAATTATTGCCACAGAGTGCACTTCTTTTGGCATCAGCATGCAATTTTATGATGATTAAAGCTTCTGAAGTTTTTTACTCCATAAAAGCTTTGATCCATGAAGTTTTGATGAGGGGCTTGCTACTAATCAAAATGGGGAAGAAAGATTGCAAAGGGAGTATAAGAAGTTGGGTCTCTGTTTATAACTAACTAATTAATTTTATCGTCGAACATCAATTTTTCTTCGCTAATTATAGCTTGTTCATTTTTCACTTAGTATTATTGTCTAGTGATATTTTTATTTACTTGTAAGCGAGAGGTCTTTGGCGAGAAATTGTTAACATATTGTGAGGCTAAACTCGGCTCTCCCCTTTAGTATAGATAGTATCGTTTATTAAAAAAAATATATATATATATATATATAGCTTCTTTTTAGTTACATTGGCAGGAGTTAAAAATTGAAATATTCATTCAATTATCCAACCGTCCCTCACCAACTAAGCTAACACCAAAGGTTTGGTTGATATAAAAATTAATTAATAAACTAAACCCACGAATTTCCCTTATCCACAAGGTTATAAAAAAAATATAAAAAAAAGAAGCAATGAGTTTGTAGTTTAGTTGGTTAAAGCACTCATTCTTATATCTAAGGACTAGTTTGATTTTTCCCTCCCATTTACATAAAACAAAGCAAAAAATTACACAAGAAAATAGAAGGAAGCAAATTAATAATTTTAGAAAAATAGTGGCCAGGGAGAAGGGGAATCAAGACGATGCTCAATTAACCTTCTTTTACTTATTTATTGCACATCTTTACAATATGTACACCGTTAGGAAAACTATATTTGTAGGCTATAAGACAAGTGATCCATATACCAATATTCAATAAAGTTATTTTTCTGCATGACTTGTACATATTTCTTGCCATAGACATTCACCACAAGAAAACATAAATTAGGTGACAAATTTTTTGGGGTGCGTAAAAGTTCATCACATTTGGGTAAAAATAAGTGAGTTTTTAAGAAATCGTCACATAAGAATTTTTTCGGACACCAAAATATTTTACATCACATAAACATTTTAAATTCTCCACAAACTATTAGGCGAGAAATTTTACGGCCGAATATGTGACGAAGGTTTAACATTCATCACATAACAAAAAAGAAGGTCAAGTGCTAGGCAATTCATCAATATAGTATTAAAACTAAAAAAATATTGAAATAATAATATCAAAACCACCAAATTGTAAAGCCTATTTCGTTATGTTCTCACCATTCCCGTCTTTAGCTCCCCTTCGTTCCACTCTCGCACCGTGACTCAGATGACCAGCTACCTGGTGGTTGCCCACCACCTATCATTCATCTCCCTTCCTCAGGCACTCTCTCTCTCTCCCCCTCTGGTGCTCGTTCTCTAACTCTCTCCTCTCTCTGACATACCAAGATCCAAATTGGAGAAAGAGAAATTCAGTTTTTGTATCGAATTCTTAAGTCGAGGTCCTTATTTGTTTCTTATATTCTTTATTTTTTTTTTAATTTTCACCTTCGATCAGTTCTTTGCTTGACAAAACTTAGACACCAATTATCAATTTCCCTTCTCTTCTGAATGAATAATGATTGTCATTCTTCTATTTTCTCTTTTAAATTTGAAGGCTATTGGCATTTGTGAACAACATCATTTGATTGGTTATAAATTATAATTCTATTATTATTTACTGATTTAGTTAGTCCAATGGGACTTGGATCCTCTCCGGATCCCCTCCATGGAGATCCCGGGGATCAAGCCACAAGGGCCGTTCATAAAAAATCGTGAGGCTAAAATTAAATGATTTTTATATTTTTAAAAATAAAACAGTTTCGTTTTGTGTAAAAAGCATTTAATTGTAACCGCACGATTTTTGATGAACGACTCATGTGGTTTGATCCTTAGGATCCTCATGGAGGGGATCCGGAGAGGATCCAAGTCCAGTCCAATGACCTAACATTGGAAACTAAGCCAAAAGCTTTTGTTGGGAGGATACATAGGAAGCTGAAACTAGTAAATTGACTGAACATCTACAATTTAGTTAGTCAGCTTTTAAAATTTCTATGTTATGCTTTCATGTAATCATGCTCTGATGCATATTTACTTTTGTATATATTAGGAATGGGCAACAGTTATGGTGGACGAATAACCGTGATTATTTATCCATAATCGTTTATTCTCATACCCGCATAACCGTTTACCTGTTGGATAATTTTTCTTAAACAGTTATACCAATACCGATAGCCGTTTATAAATAGTTAACCATACTCATAACCGCGTACCTATTTAACCGTAACCGTTTAGTGCCTGTTTACTCAGTTATCATTTTTTAACTTGTTTATCCTTTCTTTTTTACCATTTACTCCTTTTTCACCCTTCTACATATTTTTTCATCAACTTGAATATTAAAAAAAAATATTGTCATAATTATCTTTTTCTGGCAATGTATAAAATAAACGATTTGAATGATTTGAATTGTGTGTATGCAACTTGAGAGAAAGTAATTTGTCACATATACACACTTTAAAAATTTGTCCTGAAATTATAATTCTAAACTTTAACAGATTCAAATTTTTACAGCTTCAATTGTGTGTATATGCCACAAGTTGCATATCTTTTGTATACAAAATTTGTGTCAAATTTTTACAGTTGTAATTCCAGAATCTGGAATATATGTGATCGTGTGTATATGTAACAAATTTTTACAGTGTGTATACAGAATCTAGAATATAGCTGTCATAATTTGTCACAAATTTTTCATATAAAATAAACCATTTAATCCTTTTTCATATATTGAGAGAAAGTTACAACTTGAAAATTAAAAACGAAAAATTTGTCATAATTGTCATAATTTTCTTTTTCACGCATCTAAGTTTTGTCCGATAGGGAATATGGTTTGTGTTAATTATATATATATATAATAAATGGATAAACGGTTACCCGTTTATAACACGGGTACTACCCATAATCACCCATTTAATTTTCGTAGGTAAACGGTTATACCCATAACGGTTTATTTATCTAAATGGTTACCCATAATCGTAATCATGAAATTTAAATGGGCGGATAACCGCAGTTACCCATAACCGATGTGTATTTACCCATCCCTAGTATATACATATAAATAAATTCTTATACTTTCATGACTTTCAGGATTAAAGGTGCTCAAGCTTAAGAATTACTAAGTATACGAAAAAAGTTTCAAGTCAGTATGTTGTCTTTAATACTTGCAATTTACAATGACATAGTATTCATGCTACCTCTAGTCAAAATTATTATTGCATCTGAATAGTAATGATGAGTATGAAGTATTAAACATGTAAACGCTGAAAGCATTCTAGTTTTTCTGTTAGATTATTGCAAACTTTAGCACCTAGCATGTTCTGTGTGACTTCAACATTTTCTAGTACGTTTGTTTTAGCAACTAGTTGCTCTTGAGCTAGATATGTGTGAATTATTTAAATTGAGTTATTTGACGTTTTTTGTTGTTATATTATATGTTTGTGTTTGGGCCCAAAATATTGGTTTGGGCCAAGCGTGGAGTGTTTCTCGGCCCAAGGGCTTAGTTTGAAAGATGTTATGAGATATTCGGTTGGTGGGCCAGTTAGTTAAGGTCGGCCAAGTCTTAGTAGAAATGGGAGTCGTCTGGATAAAGATGAGGATGGTGAAGTCCTATTGCGAGACTGATGATTGAGGAAGTAGAATCCTAGTGCAATGAGGAGTCTCGGCGAAACTGGGATACAGAGACGTTGAGGAACGTGGCCGGATAGAGGGATAGGTTCAGAGTCCTTATGGAAGTAGGAAGGGCCGAGATAAGGCTGGATCAGAGTAAGGAGACCTAATCCAGATGGAGTTTTAATTAGATCAAAAGGGGATTTGCTGTTATAAATAAAAGGGTGAGGGCTTCATTCAAAGGACCTCCAATTCAACACACAAATATGTCCTGTGCAAATTCTCGCTCTACGTGAAACCTCTCGACAACCTTGAGATTTTTATTTTCCTTTTCGCCGACACACCTTTAGTTTGGATAAACAACACTGTGAAGGCAACCGGTGATATCTTCAGTTTGGATAAACAACACTATCATCGTAGAATCAGCCGACCTCGGAGCATCTTCAGTTTGGATAAACAGCATTGCGTTGAGGCCGACTGATTAACTATCCAAGTCTCGGTCGACAAGGGTTTTCGAATCCTTTTCGGTTGACAAGTGAGGTGTTACAGATTATTAGGCTCGACATATTGAACGCCGAGTTGTTTTATGATAGGATACTCACAAGTGGGATTTAGAGTTCGGTATTCCGATGGTCGAACCATGTTCACCATCAAGACTCATATTTGCTTCGAGTACCTGTGTCCCTATACCTTGGTGTCGATTTCGACTACGATTTGTGAGCTTTGCATAATTAGTAGCCTTGTCCTCAGCCGTAATCGCAGGACGTAGAAGTCAGCTGTGCGCATCAACACAACATATCAACATACTTTACTCCTCATTCGAGCTCGGCCGACAAGTTGACATGCCCCGTACACATTTGAAAGATGTACTTACCTCATTAGTTACTCGGCATGCGCGCCACGTAGGCTAAGTAGTTTTTAGGGTCAACATTTTGGCATGCCCAGTAGGACCAAAGTGCTAAGACTATGAAGTTCATGCCCGTTGAAACACGGTCAGTGAAGAAAAAAATAGTCATGGGAAATTGTTGAAACACTGCCAAATAGCTGGCGACCATGTGATAGGGAGCCAGAGTGCAACTCATGCAATGAAAAGTGCCATTAAGTTGGTTAATCACAAGTTCAGAATCGCCAAGGACGAGGGTGTGAGTCACTCGCAAGTCATGAAAGACACTGAGGCCAATGACGAGGGCCTCGTATTCGGCCTAGTTATTCGAACATTCAAAGTCTAGTTTGAGAGAAAAATACCATCGACGGTGATCTGGAGACTGAATGACTATCCCAACAGCAGTCGAAATTGAGGTACTTGAGCCATCAAAATACATTGTCCAATAATTATCTCGAGTCTCTACCATGCCAATTTCGACGTTATTGCCCCCAAAACTGTATAGAGACGGGTGATGGGCCAAGAAATCAGCCAGTGCTTGGCCCTTGACAACTTTCTTGGGGATGTATTGCAAACTGAATTCAGACAGCGCCATTATCCGTTTCCCAATTCGGCCTTTGACAATCAGTCAAGTGAGCATATAATAGATGGCGTTGATTTGGGTGATGACCTGAGTGACGGATGAGAGCATATAATGCCTGAGCTTAGACGTGGTGAAAAACAAAGCTAAGCAGAGTTTTTTGACAGTCGAGTAGTTGATCTCAAGAACATTAAGGTTGCGGCTAAGGTAAAAAAAATAGCATGCTCGCACCCAATGTCATTGTCTAGCGCTAGAAGGCAACCGATGGACTATTCGGCCGCAGAAATATACAACTTGAGAAGTTTACCTCATTGAGGCGGGACGAGGACAGGTGTGGTCAAAAGAGCAAGTGAAGGCCTCTTGATGTTCGGTGCACCATTCAAATTTGTCGAAGTCCTTGAGCTGTAGTAGTGTGGAAAAAGCTCACATTTTCCCTACCGAATTTGTAATGAATCGGCACAAAAAGTTGATCTTGCCGAGCAACGACTATAATTGCTTTTTGGTCGTCGGAGGTGGAGCGTTAATGATTGCTCGAGCCTTGTTTTCATAGACTTCAATACCTCGGTGATGTACAAGGAACCCTATGAAATTTCTGGCTGACACGCCGAAAACACACTTCGCAAGGTTCATTTTGAGGTTATGATGGCGCATACGCAAGAAAGCTTGACGAAGGTCATCCAAATTTGTCCGTCAACGTTTCAATTTGACTACAACATCGTCGATGTAGACTTCAACTGTAGTTCCAATTAAATCGTGGAATATAGCGTTCATCGCCCATTGGTACGTGGCACCGGCGTTCTTGAGGCCGAAAGGTATAACAACCCATTCGTATGTGCCGAGTGCCCCCCCGGACAACGAAAAGTGATTTTGTGGACATCAGCCTCGGTAATGAAAATCTAGTTCTAGCTGGCATGTCCATCCATGAAAGACAAGATCTCGTGATTTGCTGCTGCGTCGATTAACAAATCTGAAATCGGCATTGTATTGTCATCTTTGGGGGTTGCCAGATTTAGGTTTCGAAAATCAATACAGATTCGTAAAGCACCATTTTTCTTTAAAATTGGAACGATATTTGCTAACCATTCGACGTATCGAGTTGTACAAATGAACCCGGCGTTTAGACGTCGAATAATCTCATCCTTTATGTCGAGTTGGACTTCGATCGAAAATCATCGAGGTGGTTGACGGAATGGTTTACACCTAGGTTTAATGCATAACTCATGCTCGACGAGCTTTCGATCTAGACCAGGCATCTTATAGTAACTCTAAGCAAAACAATCTTTAAATTCTTTAAGTAAATTACAAAGCTCGTCTTTCAAGTGTTGGGGTAACAACGCACTAATAAATAAAGGTCGTGTGTCTTCGGCCGTCCTAACATTTATTTCTTCCAAGGGGTCATTGACTTGAGGTTAACAATCCTCGAGTTCAGCCGGTGCGGCCTGAACTTTATCTAACCACAAAACGGGGCCGTTGTCTCATTCAGCCAGAAATTCGATTAGGTTTATTCTTGAGTTGGGTTGCTTAGAGATAACATTCCAATGGGCCAGCAATCGTTCCATGGTAGATGAAACCGCAGCCTGGCGTCTTTCTTGTTTGTCCTCACTCATTAGTATCGGCAAGCAAATTGGCCAGCCCAAGTCTCGCCGAATCCTGGTACACAGTCTCAACAGCTACGTCGATGACCTTCTGAACCAAGATCCGAGTTGGCCGTCCTTCCTCATTGAAACCTTACAGGGTAATGTAGCCGACGTGATCGTCATAATAACGGGCCTGAATCATGTTGGCCTCGAACTGTTGGTTGTCGGCCGGATAAACCATGACCGATTTACCATCCCAAAAGACAAAGCTTGGTACAACGACGAAGAAATACAACCTGTCTGATGAATCCAATAGCGGTCGAGCAGTGCATTGTACTCGATTTTGGAGTCTACTATAAAAAAATGCGGTTATGTGATTGCGACCAGCGATGCTCACCTCCAGCGGAAGCACTCCCTTTGTCTGGGATTTGTCACCTACGAAGCTACTTATGGTTATTCCTGACGGAATGAGTTTGTCATTTGATCTTCGTAGGGCTCGCATGATGGACATAGGCATGACGTTGACTATTGCTCCACAGTCGATAAATACCTTGGAGATTAGATATCTTTCTATATGAGCTGTGACGTACAACAACTTCAAATGTTGTAGATTGACGGCCGGAGAGCAAGGAAACAACTCGGCGAGAGCTACTTTAAGTTTATCTTGTTTACTTTCTGGCCCCTCTTCCTCGCCAATAATAAAGTCAACTTGTGTTGCCTCTTCGACAACTACAACATCATCCAGGGAATTTGGTTGGGATGTAGTTGGCTGAAATTCAGCCAACAAAACGTGGACTATGCTGATCTCCATGTTGTCAAGGATCGAAGGGCCCATCAGATCATGTCGTCTTCGCGCGGGTCATCGGCCAAAGTATATTATCCCTGAGCATCCTCGGCTTGAACATTTTTTGTCTCAATGACGGGTTCTAGAATATCCTCTTGTTCTTTGTCATTTTGAGTGTCTCCCCCGAGCTCATTCGACGTTAAAACTTGTGCCGCTTTGCGAGCTTGCTCCTGATAAGTGATTCGAGCGTTTCTTGTGGCGAGGTACGCATCTAATCATGCTACGTGTTCCTTCTCATCGGCCATAAGGCAGATGGTTACTGCTAAGAAGACCTCGAAATTGTATCGTAAATATTAAAGGTATTTGAGGGAAAAAATGAGTTCGGCAATGTCTTTATCGGTATATGGATCGACCTCAAAGCCAAAGACCCGAGCTTCGCGTATGTGTTAGAACGTGGCCTTCATTGCTGGATTAGTGGTCTTCTAGATAATTTGCTAGGCGTCAGGGCAAGTTAAGGCCAAGTCGAGGGCTTCTTGACACTCCTTGGTAGGTCATACAAATAATTGGCATAATATGTCTTGTGAAATTCCCGCATGTACTGTAAGGCCTCGTCGAGAAAATGGGGGTGGAAATTCCATCGTATTTTGACTAGTGTCTCTAGGGACAGAAATGGAGGGAGCTTGCTTTCTGCCTCTTTTCTGAATTGCTTAAAGTGGGCTTTCATTTGCCCGGGTTGAAGAAGGAGTTTGATCCATTTCTCAGATTCCTCGATGGTAGTTTCAAAGTTGTGATCAATCACCTTTTTCCCTTGAAGTAATTCGATCATGATTGCCGAGGGTTGTCAGTCATCTCGACTTTCCACTGTCTCTTTCGGCTGCCATTTAGGAACCGAAGTAGCCTGTGCTGCCTTTCATCGAGCCATGCAATTTATCGGCTGGTGACGACATTTTTGAGATTTAGATAGTGCAGTGTACACGCCGGTTGGAGAATTTTAATTGTACCATCGTTGGTCGCGTGGTTTCGGTGGCTTGAATGTATTCTAGCTTGCTAATAAATTTGATCTGCTGGAATTTCACGAATAGTAGTCCTCATTATAAAAAGGTGTGTCGAAATCAAGTCGACGCCCGACTGAGGATGATCTGTCAATTTAAGGTTGGGGCCAAGCCTATCGAACACCTTTTGGTGCTGGCCTACACCAAGTACCTTTGAAGGTGTTATTGCGGCCATAGATGGCTACCATGGTGTTATCACGACCGTAAGTGGCTGCCGTGGTGTTGGAACTTGAGGTGGCTTCCTCTTTGGCTCGGTTAAGACCACTTTGTTGAGAATATCGCGTTTAAGAATGGGAAAACAAGAACAAACTCCGGAAATCGAGAAACAAATAACCAAGATAAATAACACCAACAATTTACGTGGTTCGGCAATATGTGCCTACGTCCACGGGACAGCAACAACAATCTTTCACTATATCAATAATGAGTACAACCAATAATCTTGCCAAATCTCTAGAACTAGGACTTGACGAAAAACCTGAAAGAACAAGAACAAGAAATACTCTCTTTTCTTTTCTCTCACACACTTATTGTTTTGCTCCTCCAATTCAAACCTAGTACAATAGCCCTTTTATATAGACATAATAAAGGTCTTCTTCAATAAGGATTACTAATCCTAATTGGAATCTAGTTAAGAATCCTTCTCCAATTAAGAAACCAACTCCAATTGGGTAAACAACTCCAACTGGGAAAACAACTCCAATTGGGAAAAACAATTTAATCCTCTAAGACTATTAATTCCCAATAGACTTAGGACAACTTAACATGGGCTGGAAAAAAACCCAACACACTTGTGCTTTACAACGGCTTCGTCTTCCTCACTAAAACCTGACATAGCTTCGTTTTCAGCTGGTCTTGATAATTCTATAAGTGGCTAATTAGAAAATAGGTTGATCTTGAGTCGCGGCCGAGAATTCTGTTTTACAACATGCTGCATTGAGACGAACTCGGCCTTCCCTTTCCCTTTTCTTTTGGGCAAATGAGCATCCACCATGCTGACTGTCGCCGAGGGGAAGGGATTAGCATCGGCTACCATCTATTTGTCAGGAAATTTCAGCTTACCTTTATCGATCTAGCTTTGAATAACATCACAGAACACAACACAGTTGTTGGTTATACGTTTATTGGAGTTGTGATATTTGAAATATGTCTTATCTTTCAACTCTTTGCAATATGTTTATCCACCAGTTGTTGGTTGTATGTTTATCCACCAGTTGTTGGTTGTATGTTTATTGGAGTTGTGATATTCTGGCCGGAGCTTGATAATCTTTGTTGATAAAAACTGGTTGAAAATTGCGTCGGCCTTGGTAATGTCAAAGGTATAGACTTTTGACGTTTTGACTGTGGTGTCTTCAGGGGCCGAGCAAGTTTTGACATCTTTGGGATGAGTCAAAGCCTTGCTAATGTACGGCTTGTCAGTTACGATCTCAGCCATGTCAATATTGGCATATTGGGAGTCTTCTCCTTCGGTCGACGCATAATTGACCGAAGGGTTCTTGTAGATTGTTCTTCGGGTAGGAAATTTTGATATTTTTTCCTCTCGAAGTAAATAGTCGTATTGCTCAACATGTAAGCCAGCTCGTACATATCCCGAAAGTTTACCCCCCAGGAACTTCTTTTTGTACTCCACGTCCAAACCATTCAAAATGATTCTTACGGACTCGACTTCAGGGAGAGGTACTCGGCACCAATTCCTGGTTGACTTAAACCTCGTTAAGTACTCAATCGGTGACTCATCAGCTGCTTGAGCCATCCTGGCCAATGAAAATACTGACATCTCCATTTTCGGCCTATAGAATTGCTCGTAGAATTTCTTGACCAGCTCTTCCCGACTTTGGATGGAATTGGGGGGAAGATTGATGTACCATGCGAATGCTGAGCCCGTTAGCGAGAAGTTAAATAATGTGTGCGTGTAACTGATTGTAGCAAGATTGATGTACCATGTGAATGCCGAGCGCGAAAAGCTGAATAATGTGCATGTGTCACAATCGGACCTAGTGTAAAGGCACCGGCCAAGAAGCCAATTGACGGCCAAGCACTTCAGTAGGCAGCAAATTGGCAGTCTTTCGTCCAATGGTGGCGAAGTAGACCTACAGCCAGAGCTGGAAGACCCATAGGGGATCATTCTGGCGTAGGTCAATCTTGTTGATGGTCGCCTTGGCCAGGCAGTGCAGATGATTAGCAAGGATGGCTGGGCTGAGCGCCAGAATGTGACGACTAGCTAAGGCTTCGGCCACTGGCATATTCTCGACCAAGCATTTATTAGACTTGGTACAACAAATGAATTTGTTGTACTAATAGAAGAGGAATGCCTCATGTTCTCCCTTCAGCAGGCTCGCCTCCCTTCGACCGGTAAAGTGGAGGTAGAGAGTGTTGTAGTTGAAGAAGTTCTTGTGTAATTTCTGAACTTCTTCATTTGAAGGTTTTTTACCCTCTTTGCTCAGTATTTTGACAGCCTGTTCGTCGAAGAGCGCATTCAAAACAACATTCGACGGGCATCCGGAGAGAGCGGCAACGACTAGGATGCCAGAAGAGGAAGTCCCCAAAATTGCTGTGATGTCGAGGATGGTGGGGCCGATGAGGCCGAGATGAAAGATCATGGTGTTGGTGGTCGAACACCAAAAGCCCAAGGCCGCTGTGAGAAGCTCTTTTTCCATGACGATTTCCATGGATAAGAGCCTAATGGCATCATAGATGCCAGGGACCTTCCATTGCTCGCCGAAGAGCTTCTCCATTCGTGCAACCCAGGCTGCTCAGGTTGCAGTAGTCGAAGGCCAGGATCCTTGCGACTTTGCCGAATCCCACTTCGACCATTCAAACCCTTGCAGCAAGGGTGTTAGGCAGTGGTCCTTGAAAAGGGTAGTGATTGATGGTGGCACTACATCCTTGAAAAGTGGCCCAAGGATCTGGTGGGTGGCATTCTCATTTTCAAAGTGTAGAGTCTTGATCGAGCACCGATCGATGATTTTCTTGCATTTGTCGCACTCTTCAGAAATCTTGGAGATGAATGAGGCCATTGGAGAAGTTCTGGAGGTTTTTTGGAAAGAACTTGAAGAATTTCTGGGTGGAAGGATTTCTGGTAAGAAGCTTGAAGAATTTCTAGGTTGTTTGGAGAGCAAAAACGAGAGAAAATTTAGAAGTTCTGGAAGCGTGTAAGAGTGTGAATAAGAAAAATCTGAGTATTTATAGACGTTTTGATGGGAAGACCAGACGTTTGATTTTCAAAATTGAGATAAAATCGATCGGAAAAGTCGCTAATCATTACGAATATTTGAGAGAATCTAGGTGAAAAGACCAAGAGGTTCGCAAATTGAAGACGCACGATTGTGTGTGGCAGTTAGTGATGATGAGAAGACGTTTCAGTGGCCGCGTGTTTTGGAAGACGTCGTTAGGGTTGCTGAATGAGCTAGGGCATCGCCACGTGGTGGAGAGTTAAGGAGTATAGAGACAAGTGATCATGCCTCATAAATGCGCGTGATTGAGAGTGTCGAGGTTTTTAAGTGGTTTCGCTTATTCAAGGTCGAGGCTCGACCAAAGATGTAAGTCAACGACCTCAGAAGCGAGAGGGCAGTGTTTGGGCCCAAAATATTAGTTTGGGCCGAGCGTGGAGTGTTTCTCGGTCCACGGGCTTAGTTTGAAAGGTGTTGTGAGATATTCAGTTGGTGGGCCGGTTAGTTAAGGTCGGCCAAGTCCTAGTAGGAATGGGAGTCGTCTGGATAAAGATAAGGAGGGCGAAGTCCTATTGTGAGACGGATGATTAAGGAAGTATAATCCTAGTGCAGTGAGGAGTCTCGGTGAGACTGGGATACGGAGACGTGGAGGAATGTGGGCGGATAGAGGGATAGGTTCAGAGTCCTTATAGAAGTAGGAATGGCCGAGGTAAGGCTAGATCAGAGTAAGGAGACCTAATCCAGGTGGAGTTTTAATTTGATCAAAAAGGGATTTGCTGCTATAAATAGATGGGTGAAGGCACCATTCAATGGACCTCCAATTCAACACACAAATCTTCCCTGCGCAAATTCTCGCTCTACATGAAACCTCTCAACAACCTTGAGATTTTTATTTTCCTTTTCGTCGACACACCTTCAGTTTGGATAAACAGCACTGTGAAGGAAACCGATGATATTTTTAGTTTGGATAAACATCACTATCGCCGTAGAATCAACAGACTTCGAAGCACCTTCAGTTTGGATAAACAGCATTTCGTCGAGGCCAACTGATTAACTATCCAAGTCTCGATCAACGAGGGTTTTCGAATCCTTATTGGTAGAGGTCATCTCATTAGCCTTCTCGGCGAAGTGAGGTGTTATTGATTATTAGGCTCGGCACATTGAACGCCGAGTTGTTTTATGATAGGATACTCATAAGTGGGATTTAGAGTTCGGCATTCTGATGGCCGAACCACGTTCACCATCAAGACTTATATCTGCTTCGAGTACCTGTGTCCTTATAACTTGGTGTCAATTCGACATGAGTTCACTTTGACAAATACCATCATTGTGACCGAAGCCGACGACGACGATTTGTGAACTTCGCATAATTAGTAGCCTTGTCTTCAGGCTTGAGAATCCAAAGGCCAAGACGTGTTCCTTCCTCGGCCACAATTGCAGGACATAGAAGTCTGTCGCGCGCATCACTGAAGTAACCTGACTTCATGCATGGACAATGGATTAGTAGTTGGGGTTGCCTCCAAATATAGAGCACTATTTGAACGAGAATAATCAAATACCATATCCTTGTAACACATCACATAGTTTATAAATGTGGTCTAAAAAGTTAGTTTACTCAGCATTACTCATATATATATTTGTATTAATAGTCAGTCGAAGGTAGTTTGGATTTGAACACCTGTGGAGTAAAGTCTGGAGCTTTTGTGATTGCATCTTTGTAATGACTAGTGCTTTTTGTTTAGTTGGGTTTCTGAGTGCTTTCTGTTAGGTTGGGTCCAGTTCGGTTTCCATAAAGGTTTTTTTTTAAACCGAATCTAGGGTTAAACCGATAAAATACGGACCGTGCTATGAAAAAACTTGTAAACATTTTCATAAGTTTCTGAGGAACCAAACAGAAATTTTCTTTTCCTTTCTTTTAGAAGAAATTGCTACAATGCTATCTTGTGGCTAACTGTAATGACTTATAATATATAGGCCGGAAAAAAAGAAAAGTAAACATTGTACTGGGACTATAGAAGCACATAACGTCATAGAAAATGAACATGTAAGAGAAATGAATCCTATATTGGAAGTGTTAGCTAGCAAGAAATCTGACACAGACACTTTAAAACATCTTGTTTCCCTCAACCCCAAGCCTGTTTCCCTATTCTTTTTCGACAGTCGCAGCCTCGTAACTGAAACTTAAGAACTACCAAATTTTCAAAAATAAAATTAATGAAAGAACAACATACAGAGAGATACATGATCAAAGAGTAAATAAGTTTGCTATCAATGCTGCTTGGCCTTGCCACAATGCAACGTGTTCAAAGGCATATCGTTCTCAGTAAACAGGCTGTGTTCGTTGTTCCAAACTCTGATGTACAATTGCTACCCCAAATGCCTCTTAGACCAGATTTCAGATCTTAAATTCCACATACCCTTGTTGTCTAAAGAGACTAGTACAGCAGTCCAACCAAGTAGATATACCTTTAAGTTTTGTACACCAAATAACATTGATCATTAATGAACGATAAAATTTCAGAAAGTATGCTTAAATCAGATGATGTTGATCGGTACATGTTATATCAGTTACCTGAACTGTGTGTCTAGGTACAACATCTACCAAATTGTAACATCTCCTCATAGCTGATGTCCAATTAGCAGCATGGCCATATCTGTAAAGTCCAACAAATATTATTAGACATATTGTAAGAAAAATATTATGTTTAGGTAATATGTTGTTGTACACGTGAGTTTTGGTCATAGAGCTTACGCAACAACATAGACGCTGTATCCATCCAGATGCCAAGATTGAAGTGTGGCCTCAGTGTTCTGGAAGACAATTTCCACGAAATCATGAAGGGTAGTTCCTATGACAGAGGCGCCATATACTGCAGGGCCTGGAGTAGGTGTGTCCTTGATCGTGTTGAAGTTAAACACGCCAGGGATGTTAAGCCAATTGGCGAGCTTCAATAGGGTCTCCAGATCAACATAGGAGACCTTGTTTACGGCATATCGAAGCTTGCCATCGAGCTCGCGCAAAAGATAAGAGAAATCGTCAATTACATAATTAGAAAATCATCAGACAATAATGCTAGGCTTACTAACTCTGATCGCCAAATTAGATACTGAGACACTGTCACATCATTTGGGAACAAATTCTATGCACCAAATATATTTGTATATGCTTCTGAAACTGGCAACAGAAAAGTCCCTAGAAAGTGATTGCTACCTGATTGTCTTGGCTTGCTTCATAGACCAGTGAATGTGATAGGTTAGACCAATTGGCAATGGTTTCGAAGCAGGGGTGTTAAAACCAGTGTAGCGGAGAATTCCAGTGGTCGTGAGGATTGGTTTTGTGAATCGGGTAGAGGCAACGATGAAATTATCCCTGGCTGAACTGTGTGGTGTGACCAAAACAGCTACGGATTAGACTGGATGAATGTCAAGTGATTCATACACCTCGTGCAAGGTATGAGCTTCTTCAACTTCAACAAGTGTCATTGTATAGCTCTGAATCCTGAAGTTAATTGAAATTGCTATCCTCACATTTCAAACCCTGAACTTGTAGGTCTTTCTTCCAAAACTTTGATTAGAAAATCTTCAAAAATAAATAGTTTTATACAAACACTTTTGAGGAAGGCTAATGGTTACCTTTTTTGCCGGTGAAGACGGCATTTTTAAGAAGCCCATTGATAAGAAGACCATCAAGAAGTGGAAATTTTTTGCCAGAGTCCAATGTTTGCTGCAACTCTTGAAAAAATAAGAGCGTTTATCAGAAAACAGAGGCGTTTCAAATGTGGGGATAGCAATTCCTGATACAACAGTATAAGACACAGATGGTTGATAACAATTTGCACTCCGGATGTGGGGATAACACTCCAACGAAGCCTAGGCAAGTTTTTTGCCAACTCCCATAAAACGAAGGAAAAATTGCTGCCGCCCTGCCTTCAAGGTCTCCTAGGCGTGCTCTGAGACGAGCTTTTTAAAACAATGATGGTTGATAACAATTTGCCTCTGAAATGTTGACCAATCTGACAACCTAATACGTCATGTTGTATAAAAAAAGAACATTTTCCTACTTCTATCATCGACGCCTAAGAAAGTCAGAGTATACGAAATGACGAATATCTGTTACTGTATGAGTTACATACCTTGTGGCCGGTCTTGTACCAGTCACCAACAAGCAGGGTAAACTCTCCGGCGGGAATAGGATACGGCACAGCAATGACAGACCTATGTGCAACATTGAAACCCCCAAAACCACCAGCAGCTCTGTGCAGTTTAGTTGAAGGGAAGTAGGAGAAGTTTCCAATCTGATCTTTCGTTTGAAACTTGTATGTCCAGTTTGTGTTTGGAGGAATCGAGCATTGCGTTCCAAGCACTCCATCCTGCCACGTGCTTTTTCGCTGTTTGGAGGAAGCGGGGGAGTTTGCTCGGGGGACTAGCGAGGAAAAAGGGCCCGACAGCCCGGCCTACCAACTCCAGCGTGGGCAGCCCAAGGGACAGCCTGTGAGGAATTGCCAACCTGCAAGTCCGAAGTGAACCTGACGCAGGGCTGACGTCATCCAGGTTTTTATTTTTTTCTGTCAGGCGCGTGCACCTCATCCATGTGTGGGGGCGCGTCACCCGACAAGGTTTCAGCGACTGGGGCCCACAGTGCAGTTTCAAAAAGTAACCGTTGGGAAGCCACGTGGCATGTGGCTTCCCATAGTGCGTTGGATCTCAACGGCTATATAATGTGGACCGTCCAATTTTCAACGGTAAAAAAAATTAAAAAAATCTTATTTAATATCAACCGTTGGATTTAAGATCAACGGTTGATATTATTCTCCTTTATAAATTTTAAAAAAATAGTTTTAAAATTAAAAAATGTTACAGTTGTGCCACGTGGCACAATCTAGAGTGTTGGAATTCCAATTTTTTTTTAAATCCAACGGCAAAGATTAATTAGTTGAATAAAAAAAATTGAAAATTGTAAAAAATCTGAAAAAATTTCTATAAATACCTTGCCATTGTCATCTACCTTACACCACAATTTCATATTTTATCAACTACTTTCAACCACATTCCTATATTTCTCTCAACTACTTTCAACCACATTCCTATCTTTCTCTCAAAGTTTCAATCCAATTTTTTCCAAACAAAATGACTACTGCTACAGGTACGAATTGGATGCTTCTTGAAGATGTTATGTTGTGTACTAGCTGGGTTCAAGTTACTCATGATTCCCTTACGGGTAATGAGATGCAGTTGCGAGAAATGTGGAGTCTTATTCATACCAATTATCTTGAGAGAATGGGTGGGAAAAGAACCAAAGAATCGATGTCCAGTCGTTGGAAATTACTTAGCCAATCATTTAGTACGTGGAGAGACGCCTTGGCACAAGCTAGTGGTAATCTTCGAAGTGGGAAAAATTTAGCAGATCAGGTAACAATATATTATTTATTTTTTTGTATTATTTAATTGTTAGCTACTTTCATTATAATTATTTGTTATCTACTTTCATTATAATTATTTGTTTGTATTATTTATTTGTTAGCTACTTTCATTATAATTATTTGTTACCTATTTTCATTATAATTTTTTGCTCAGGCAGGAGACCCATAGCACCAAAACCATCCGACTTTTGCACAAAGTAAGAATCATGGTTGCAAACAGCGCCCATGATTTTGTTGAACAAATGTCGTTCCATTCTAAAACGACGTCTGAAGTACGTATCAGGGAATGCACTGTTATGGACAAAATAATCGTCCAAGAGCTCCTAACCTCGTCGTTGCCTGCTTCTATCAATGTTTACAGTACGGTTGGGCCTGCAGATCTGAGCCATAGCTTGGATGACTCGACGGAAATGTGAGGCTCCTGCCATTCTTGATTCATCATCTCTCCGTCTACGGTCGTCATCCTCTTCCATCTCATTTTGGGCCCAATCCCCGGCATTGAACATTCCTTCTGATTGGTTAAACAATTCTTCCTCTTCTTGATCAATTTCCCACATCATCTTTGAAGAAGAAAAAGAAGAAGACATTGTAAGAAGGAAGCAGAAACTATGAATAATGATAGAGATCTTGAGAAATTGGTGTGAGATTTCTGAGGATGGATGGTGGATTAGATGGAGGATTCAGAAAGGATTAGGTTGTAGATAATGCCACGTGGCATGTTGTCATTCGTTAAAAATCTGGTGGAAATCTATCCTCAAAGATTGTAATCGGATTGTGACACGTGGCACGACGTGATTGGTTAAAAATCTTATCGGAAATCCATCACTAATAATTGTCTTTTCGGATAATGACACGTGGCGTAATAAGAACGATTAAAAATCTTATCGGAAATTCATCACTAATAATTGTCTTTGCGGATAATGACAGGTGGTGCAACGAGAACGATTAAAAATCTTATCCGAAATTACAAATAAAATTATTTTGAATTATTTTATAAATAAAAAATACTAATATTTTATTGCTATTGGCTTTTCGGATAATGACACGTGGCGCAACGAGAACGATTAAAAATTTTATCCGAAATTACAAATAAAATTATTATGTATTATTTTATAAATAAAAAATTACTAATATTTTATTACTAATTGTCAAGACTATTCAGTGCAGGGGTGGAGATGCAAAAGGCAATTCCCAATGCAATTACTGTTCATTAAGGGTAGTTAATATTCACTAGGCGGATTAAATAATGAATAGCTTGAGGGGAGGGCTCCCACGCTGGAGTTGCTCTTACAACTGCCAACAAAATGCTCACCATGTAATGAGGAAAGGTTCGTCCAACTTGTTAATAACGTTGACGATTACGTTGTCATTCATTCGTCACAGCTTCAATATTTGGCCCAGGAAATTGACCATTAATAAGGATACCCTGCATAATTAGTCAAAATTTCTAGATTAATTAAGCAGAAGTTATACATACAGAATTATATAATAACATTGTGTTAATGAAGGATCAAAAAGCCAAACCTTTTGAGGAACACCCAAGGGAGAAATGGTTCCATATGTTACAGTCCATGTATAATACAAATATGGATCTTCTGCATTAATGGTGCACAAGGAACTCAAGCAAACTGAAATTCCAACGACAAAATGCAAGAAAATGGTTGGCCTCATTGTGTCAGCTCCTATATGTAGTCCAAGTTTCAGATTTCTGCACAAAAGAAACAAGTTTAGGCAAAACTTACTAACTAGTGCAAATTGCAAAAGCTACGCATTCAAACTTCCGAAGTATGTACGTAGCTAGAAATTATGAAATACGTACTCGAATTATTGTCAATCCTCCCCAAGAGAGAGACGAGGAAGATTGAATGAAGTGAAAGTGTAGTACTATTCGTGGCCGTGTGGTTGAGCTGTGCAAGTTCAGAGATGGGAGGGATTATATATAAATGGCAAGGGAAGGAAGCAGCTGAAGAGCCTAGAAGAGGCAATGCCAGCGTGGATATACGGATGTACGTGAAGAGCTATGAAGATTCGAAGCTCGTTTGCGGCGCACTTCATGCACAAGCAGTCAGCTACCTGCCTATGCTACTCATTCACAACTCATGGTTTTAGCTCACGCAAAATCGATGATTAATTATATTAATTAATATAATTAATCTAAGTATAGTGTAATTACCTCTATGACGCTATTCATTTGTTAAAGCTAATTAATTGGGAGGTTTCTACCAATTTGCTTCTCACACTTGTAAGTCTGCTAATTTCTACACTAAACTTTAGTGATCTCCCTAAATTTTTATAAATAGTCAATTACCTCATTCCTCATCGTTACATTACTCAACACTGCATTTAAAATTTCGTCTTGTTTGTTATCTAAACAACGCGTGAGCTAATAAAGAGGGTAAAAATCTCATTTTCCATACCATGGGTCAACAAATCAGACTTGCACAAGTTGGAGAAAGAGTGGAATTGGTTCGCACATGTGGATTTTTGTGACGGGCGAAAAGTCATCATAACCTCTCAAGTGGTTCACTAGATGTATATTTGATGCATGACAAATTTATAAACATTACGTTGTGCAGAAAATTGACTATTTACAAATTGTACAGGAGTACAAATAACTAAAATAAAAATCATGGTGAAAATTGGCTAAACCTCATTAATTGGACTTGTGATTTGATGCGAACAACCTGAGAGCTTCTTCAGTCTCGAACCCACCAACACACTCTTGTCACGAAGAGAAATTCTCATGCAGCCGAATATGCCATATGGTAGCTTGTATTGGACAAAGGACTATCTTTTTAAACACGTGATTAATATATTTTGAACGAATGACGCCACTAGAACTATCCATTGGTTGCAAAGTAAAATCTTTTATTACCACATGCAACTTTTAACTTGGTCTTTCTCTCTCAAAAAGGGTTAGTGTGATTATCATATTAATACATATTATCGCTCATACTATAAATTATAACACATCTTATATATAAATATTAACATATCAAATTTGTAATTTATCAAATTTATAAAATGTAAATTAGTAACACTACGTATCATTTAACTACGTGTATATTTGGTTTTGGCAGACGGTGCATGCAACACCTACGAGGTTCTCGAGAGGTGAGAATAGCTAGGGTTACTCTTTGAAGTTTAGTTAACTGTGTCGGTTATCATCTTTAAGAATAAAACGACCTAAACCTAAAATATATGTCCGAGTTGGTATGGAGACTAGAGTTGATTTAGTGAGAAAAAGTACAGGATAGAAATATGGGAAGCTTCATCATACTCTGAGACTAATAGTGGATTAATAAAAAATATGATCGACACTTAAAATAATACGTCACGGGTAACAGAAAATGCATGTAAAAGATGTTGTTTTCCTTGTGCCAAAAATAAATAAACAAATTGACAATCCGACACGCATTATTTGGTTGGATTTAGCTATATTGTACAAGGATACAATACATGGATAATGCTGGCCACCCATGAATACATATTATCTCTACAAAAAAATTGACTAGGGAGGCATTTAACTGTTATCAAACAAAATAAACAAGCCTGATGTTTTAATTAAACATCGAATTCACAGTGTTAACTAAATGTCAAATGGTTTCCATTTTTTTAGAGTGACTTCGAAAATGAACGATTTTGATAAAGAATTCAACTGACAAAACCAAAAGCAATCCAAACAGGTTAGTTTCCTCTTGTTACAAGTTCCACTCTCAATCCTATTGTTTTAAAGTCCGTCGGCAATTGGAAATCCCTCAGCCAATATTTAAACACATTATTAATGCAAGTAGGAACACCGTCCTAGTGGTATAAAGTCAGTGTAAGGCTTTTCTGATGGGCAAGTCAACTTTTTATAGTCGAGTTGGCAATGGATCCCAAGGAGAGATCTCATATAGGGAAAACAAGAACATCATCATCTTTTTGCTCAAATTACACATGTTGCGTGGAACTCAATTCCAACACTCGTGAAATTCAATTCTCATCATGTGGCCAATCCATGATATGGGTTTTTACCATGAATCAAATTATACTCTCTCTCTCTCTCTCTCTCTCTCTCTCTCTCTCTCTCTCTCTCGTTGTTCTTAAGCTTCTTCCTACGTACATTCATAACCAATTAGTATAAGACAGAAGCTTGCAATTTGCGCCAAAGAAATATTACTCTCTCTATCTCTTTACCGCAAGTAAATTACATTCATAAAGTAAATATAAAGTTCTGAAAAATGCGACTATTTCAATGGACTACAATACTTAAAAGTATTTAGTACAATCATCATTTGACGGTTAAATAAGTTATTGAAAGTCATTACAATTCAATATATCTGATTATCAAATGATAATTGGACTAAGTATTTGTAAGTATTGTAACTGAATTTTGATCAAGTGAATCTATTTTTGAATTCAAATAAAATACTTTGTAAATAAACAAATCGGAATACGTGTAAAGCCCACCATACAGCGTACCATTTTGTGAACCAACGTCCATCATGTCTAGCTCAACTCTCTTCTTCGGGGCGGAGGATCTGTAAAAAGCATTGGCACTCGGAAACAATTTCCTTTTTAATTACTCACATTCGTAATCAGTTCGGCTATATTTGGGTAGGAGATTGAGACCAAGTTTCCATTCTACAACGGACGTGAAGAACGGATTGTTTATATTCTATTAGTAATGTGTCAACGTCATTATTGTCAACAAAAAAAGTTAACAGATTGTTGATATATTTTTTCATTACCGCTGCACATTTGCTTTTTAATAAGAACAGACTTCTTGCATAATTTTTTTTTTGTCAATTAGAGACGGTGCGATAATGCTCATCATGTTCATGATTCATGACCATCTCACTTTTTATGCTCCATGTGTTAATCATAATTAAAAAGGATTTAATGTGACAGATGATTAGTTTGCCTTTTTGAAAAATAAGACAGATGATTTGTTGGTGCATCATAGTTGAAAGTGTTGAGTGAAACTGAACCTGCAAGTCTAAACCGACGTTACCAAAAAGATGGAAAACAGGAAGAAAGAGAAGCAAAGTTTAGATTCTATATATCTAGAGAAATTATATTACCGTAGCATACAATAAATTTGTGTAAAAAACGCAGTCGAAAATTCATCTAAATTTAGAGTTATACAACTAAGGGAAAAGAAACATCAAATATGAATCTTCTCTTCTGCTTTCGTTGCTGCAGTCTGTCTTCCCTTTAGCCAAACCATCATGACTCAAGAAAACAGACTCCGAAGAATCGAAGGTCACCTTATGTGTGTCGTCCTAGAGCTTTTCCACACAGCAGAGCATTTGAAGGAATGTTGTATTCGTTAGCAAGGTTTTGGACTGGATTCCAAACCCTGAGATAGAACTGTTGCCCAAGATACTGCCTTTCCCATATAGCAGACCTCAAGTTCCACATACCTTGGTTGTCCAGTGACGCCAAAATAGTTGTCCAAGAGTTTGGATACACCTTCAAAGAGCAAAAAGATTAAATAAGCTAACGAAAAGTTGAAATAACCAAATATTAATCAGTAACAGCCTTTATTTACCTGGGCAGTATGTCTAGTAAGAGTATCGACGAGATTGTAGGTTGTTCTCTTGGCTGGAGTCCATGGTCCGGAACCATAACTGCATTTGTTCAAACAATAAAGATTATAGTCTACCCATTCATTTTGTAAAAATTTAAGCGCAAGAAAGCACATTTGACATACCCAACAACCCAGAAATCATAACCATCTAAATGCATGGATTGGACACTGTTTTCATTGTTTTGGAAAACAATTTCAATGAAGTCGTGGAGTGAGACTGGCATAACAGGGGTAGCTAAGGATGCAGAGCCATCTGAGGGAACAGTTTGGATGGAATTTAAGCTGAAGACTCCAGGGATGTTGAAGTAATCAGCAAGCTTTACAGGGGTATCTGGGTTAACATAAGAGACCCTGTTGAATGCGTAACGCTGCTTTCCATTTATCAATGGTGCTGAATTGGCTAACACAATTGTCTTTGTTGGTGTGACCTTGCCGTAATGGAATGAGCCCTGAGGATTAGGCCTGGCTGCATTTGCTGTCAGATTCCACCTGTAAGAAAAATAATGTTCAAAAGGATCAAACTAAATCATTATAAACGAACAAAGGCTCATTATATTTGAATTTCACATATTTATACCTGAAAGTTCTGGCTTGCTCCATAGACCAGTCTATTTGGTCAGTAGGACCGGCAGGCACAGGTCCAGAAACGGAGGTGTGCGAGTTTGTGTAGTGTAGCGCTGAAGTAGCTGTAAGAACAAGCTTAGTGAATCGTGTGGAAGCAACAATGTAGTAGTCCTTTGGAGCCTGATTTAAGGTTACTAGGACAGAGACTGATTGGCCAACATGTATGTCAAGGGAGTCATATATGTTCTGAATTGTGTGAGATCCTTCGCATTCAACTAACTTCAGTTTGTGACCTCCAATCCTGAAGTTCAATGAGGTTGACAAGCCGACATTTGAGATCCTGAACATGTATGTTTTCCCTGAAATCATAATACGAAAAACATAGTTGAGCAATAATCATTTGAGTAACTTGTTAAACTATAGTTCAAGTGTTTGAGGAATCAAAGACTGAGAATTACCTTGGTCACCACTGAAGGTGTTACTAGTTTGGCCATTTATAAGAACACCGGCAGGAAAAGGAAGAGATTTTCCGGAGTCCAAAGATTGCTGTAAGGCCTGCAAAAATCAAAACAAAATGAGAACATAAATACACTAAAATACAAATCGCTTTACAAACACTTTCAAAGTACATGTAGAATGGCAGTCATGTTTTCCTTACCTTGTGGCTGCTCTTGTACCAGTCGCCGGCAAGCAAAGTGAAATCTCCATCAGGGATTGGATAAGGGACAGGGATTCGAGGTCTTGCGTAGACATTGATCCCTCCAAACCCTCCAGCAGCTTTGTGAAATTGAGTTGATGGGAAATATGTGAAGGAACCTATCTGATCCTTGGTCTGAAACTTGTAGGTGTAGTTTGAGTTCGGCGGGATGGGACAATTGGTTCCCAAAACCCCATCTTGCCATGAGTTTTTCCTCTGTTTAATCCCATTCCTGGTTATGAACAAAGAAAGGTATTATTAGAAAGAATGCCACAGCCAAATATTCAGATATTGAACAAAAGAACAGAAATGGAGAGCTAATCTCGTCTAATCCTGAACAAAGAAGTACGTAAACGTTTCGTTCGGATTTCTCATTAATTAAAATCTGGGAACCAATTTCTCCACAAAAGTAAGCCTAATGCAGCAATTTGGCTTAAATTCTTACAAGTGACCTTCTAATCCTTTGAAGCTTAACATAAATTAAATGGAAAAATATGCTCCTGAAGGCCACTAGCAGTTTTTTTTAACCAGACACTGAACCAACATTCTTCAGCAAATGAAAGCTCTTAATCTAAAATGGAAAACAGTTACAAATAAAAAAAATAAAAAAAGAAAAGGACAAGAAGTGGAAAGGAGGACGAAGAACTTGCCAGGTTAAGAGGAAAGGTTGGTCCAGCTTGTTAATTAGGTTGAGGATAATGTTGTCATTGGTGACAACGTCAAGTCTAGGGCCAGGAAATTGGCCATTGATGAGAATTACCTTCAAATATCCAAAAACAAAGAACCAAATTTTAGAAAAACCTAAAAGCTCAAAATATAGAACTGAGATTGCAAAAATGGCAAAAACCCACAAACCTGTTGAGGAACACCAAGAGGAGAAAGAGTCCCATAAGTCACAGTCCAAGTGTAGAACTTATATGGGTCTTCTGCTTTCACCACAGAAGAACTCAGAAGCACCGCCAAAACCCCACAAACCAAGCGGAGCAAGCAACCTGCTTTTTGCTCCATTTTGCTCTCCCTGCAAAATGCTCCTCCAAAAACCAGAGTTGGGTTTTCTTCAATTTATTTATTTCTCTTTTTGTTTGGGTGGGCGTTGGGTTGAGTAGTTGGTGACAGCCTTTTATAGCAGCAGCGCGGGAAAAAGTGTCTCGCCAGATATGTCCTTTTGCTTAATTTTTTTAAGGAGAAAATTTCTACATGTCTTAGATTTTGGTTTAATTGGAGTTTTAGTTTAAAAACTAAGAAGTTGCAGGTATCGATTATTGAAGTTGTGACAATGTTTAATCATCCTTTTGGGTAATATTATTAGAATTTTCACTAAAATGGACTTAAAGGGACAGATAAAGTACATAATTTTTAATAAAGTCATTCAAATTACCATTTTTTGCATTTTGACAAATTCAACTATCAACACACGTCGAATGAGTTATTCAAAATTACCATTGTTGGCATTTTGATATGTTCAAAAATCAATACTAACAATTTTTCAGTTTAAAGACTAAAGTTACAAATTAAGCTAAAATTCACCATGCTCTAATTTTTTTTATTTTTTATAATTTGATGTATGATCAAAACTGCTTTTTCAAAAAATAAAGTCCACTTTTTCAAAACCATCAATGTTCTGATATTGGGAGCATAGACGCGTTTTCGCGTGATGATAATTCTCATTTGCTTTGAACGAAAGCCAAGTTTAAACCCAACCCATCATTCTAAAAACTAAAGTGAAACTGAGTTTGGAAAAAGAAAAAAAAAAGTGAAACTGAGTTTGTTCATAAACCCTCCTCTAATTGCGCCTTTGATGTTGAAACTATATTACTTTTTTTCCTTTCGGTCTGTTTTTCTTTTTCGTTTAGGGTTTGTTTTCTCGTAAATATTGAACATTAAAGTTTAGGGTTTTCTCTTTCAAAAGAAAAAGGTTTAGGGTTTTCTCATAAGTATTGGATAATGATAGGTGGTATATTTATGATTCCAACACCCCTTCTATATGAAAGAACAATTAATGTAACCCACTTGTTTTTTTTCATATTTATTTCTTATGAAAGTTTGGTAGTTTTGTTGAGAATGCAATGTGATGGTTGATATTGGTGTCACATGCGGATCATATTGTTTTCTGCCATTTTTCTCATTTTTCCAACAATTTTGCAATTTTGGCATTTTCGGGTCCACCAGCCAATTTTAGTCAAGCTCTAACTGTAGTACTCAACTAATGTGCGCGTGTAACTTATTGTAGCATAAAGATGTAATGTACTAATTAACCATTACAATAATTGATGTGCATAACAGCTAGATCAATTTGATCTTGCATATATATATGCTGGTAAAGTATGAGAGCATTATTTTGTCTCTATGGAAGAAATACAATGAGTTGACATACAATGAGTTATATGTGACTATATGAGGCAGCTAGATACTTATCAGTACCATTCAATTTTTTCACGGGACTTGTCCTCTTCTCTTTGCTTTTTCCAACATGTTATATAGAATATACTAGGGTTTAATTAGCATGTGCATCATATACTTGAATAGTACTGAGTCCAACTCATAATTAGGGTTAAATTAAGAAACAACCTGGTTCAGCTTAACGAGATATATATGGGAAACAGGAAACTTCGTGAAGTTCCATTCCCTTATTTCTTATGGGCTGCATATATATGCGGTTCAGTTACTAACTGCAAGACTTTTTTATATAACTTTTATACCAATAAAATTGAATGCATAATTTAGTTGAAAATAATATTGACGTGAACCGACTCTAAAATTTAACAATAGTTTAATTACGTGCATGTGCATGCACAAGATTTTATCCCACTTCCTCTGCAAATCCTCAATACGTGTAGACTGGCTAGAAATTTGGCTAAAGTCAACCGATTCCCTGTGGGAAAGCAAGTAATTGGGTAGGTGGGAGGGCAGACATGAGTTTTGGAGAAATGCATATTCCGGGATGGTACATCCAGCCCCGTATTTTCAAGGAAAGTAATTCCAACTCTTACAACTAGCTTAAATTAAGGCCAAAACTTTGCACTGTTAATTTAAAAAATGTTAATTAAAAAAATAATAAATAAGGGGAGACGCAGCGAACTGACCCTTTTAACCAGTTACCTATAATGTTTGATTATCTGTATTTTTATAATTATAATGTTTGATTACCTGTTCATCCTTGACTTAAACCTAAAGAAGGTTAAAAATGTAGGGCGGGGGCCCTCTAATCATGTCACCCCTGTGATAATTCAACAATTGCATGGCCCAAGTTAAGTCGGTGCCACTCAGGTCTTGCCAGAAAATTAAACAGAGAGAAAGATGAAAAGATATTAGGAAAACAGCGGTATTGCTATATGCACAGGGTCCACACGCATTGCCACTGTACAAAAGAGAGAGACGGGGAGGAGATGCCGGACGCGGGTGTGGAATTCCGTTGACTTTATCTGCATTATCTTGCAAGGGAAATGCACTGGTTGGATTATTATTTTGGAGCGATCAGAATTTGAATGGAGTTGGATTGTGTGTTAGAAGCTGGTTGCACACCAACTCAGTATTCCTAATTTTTTTTTCTCATTCTGAAAATTCGTTACAAGTTCGAATCCTCCCCTCATGTCCTTTTATTCAAAGAAAGAGAAGCAAAACGAGCCAAAATTATTTTGTTTTTGTTGCATGCAGTATGAGTCATGATTCAATTTAGAAGTCATAACAAGTTGACCATATGATCTATGTTGAATTATAACATGGATTATTGTCTGATTTGATTTCAATAGTTTAATTATTTGAAGTTAAATATGCAGATGACAGTACTTAAAGTTGAGCTACTACCACATTTGATCAAACATAATATACAGGTTGTCGATAAACAATAGGACTAGGGAGGGGTTGGAACAAATTCAACATTTTATGAAACAAAGCACACAAAGTATGAAAGAATTGGTTGAAGCAACAAGTGACATGTACATTAGCTGTATGATGCTTCATCGTGATGGAATAAAGTGTTCAAACTGTGGGGAACAACATGGACCAAAAATAATGATGGAAGACTAATCATTGCCGTCGGTGATAAAATAAAAAGCAATGTGGAAGAGAGAAATTTAGAAGAAAATAGAGTGCTATATATGAGGGACATCTTAAATAACCATCAAATTTTGGTTTCTTATGTAACAGTTCGTGTTAGAAGATTTTATATGTTACCATTCTAAAGCCACAAACTTTGGTACAAGATTTTTTATTTTTTATTTTTTATTTTTTATTTTTAATACAGTACAACTTTTATATAGACATAATTAAAGTTGAGACCAAACCAATCTTATAACTATAGGAGGTCATTAGCTATCTCTTCGTTCGGGCAAAGAAATCTTACAAATGCATGATCAACACAATCATGTAAAGCTTATTGAATTAAGCCAAATTAGTAAAAAAAATGCCAATCCAAAAGTCTGAGGTCCTCTTTGATAGGAGCCCTCATATTAATCTAACGATAAATTAACTTATAGATTTAAAATATCTCACTTATACTTAATTAAAATCCTAACCTACAAATAAAAAAAAGAAGCAGCTTTCAAATGTGAAGTCCCCTCCATAGGCGAAAACTTTTCCTTTGCAAATTCAAAATTCAAGCATCTCTTATCCCCGCAGAGCTAAACCATATGAAAGCATTTGTACTACATTTAATTCTTTTGGACTTCGATTGGCTACCAAAACCCTAGAGTTTTGTGGCCATGTCGCTCTGGTTCTTGAAACACGTAGGGAACGAGTTTTTATGTTCTTATGAAACATGTAGCTTTCCAGAATTGTTTTACTGATCTTGTTTAACATCTTCAAGTGAATGTAACTAGTACTTTTTAAGCATGTAAATTGGTTTGATTCCTGATGAGTAGATTTTATATTATATATTTAATCATATTCTTAGTATATTTTGGTTAATATTTTGGAATAATTTTGATACTTTAAATTATATTTCTAATATAGGACTTTTGAATTCCTCTGGAGCAAAATGTGGGCAAATGGACGAATTTTGGAGTAATTCTAGTCGGAGGACATTCGTGAGTCACTTAGCTTGATTGTATCAAAATATCAGATTTTTCTACTAGGCGATGATTTTCGGGCGATAAAATAAAGGAGCGATGCACAGTGCTGAAAAAGTGACATTTTGGGCTTGAATTACGTTTTTGGAGCCCGAGATGACCTCGGATGGGTTTGTGGCCTTCTGGAGATATGCTCAGAACGTTCCGATCTTCAAAACAAGCTATCTTGGGCCGGATTTGGAGGAGATCTGAGGCTAAAACGTGGCTGGACAGTTTCTGTGCAGATTATCCTAGCTTAATTAAGACTTTATTTTATTATTATTATTATTAGTTTCCTAATTAGAGAAAAAGACCAAGAAACCCTAGGGTTTTTGGCGTTGGACTTTTAGTTAGGGTTTATAAGGCTTTTTGCCGTTCCAAGTTGGGAGAAGATTATTATCATTCAACTTTGGAGAAAAGAACTTTGCTAGGTTCTTGGAGATTTTCTACTTTAAGGTGTTTTCATTCCTTTTCTTCTTAATGATATTTTCTATGATTCTAATTATGAATATGCGTAACTAATTCCCGTTTGCTAGGACCTTAAGCCTTAGCATGAATATGTAATTTTTATTTAATTGATTATGATTGATTGCATGTATGCTTTGAATTATTGATCACTGTTTTAAACTATTTAATTGTCTTGATGACTGGACACCATTAGGGTTTTTAGACAAGTTATCGGATGCAATTCGATCAGAATATCACCGGAGAATTAGGTATTGCTTCTTGTGATTGATAATTGTAATTTCATCTAAGGCGAATATCACGCTCTTAGGGGTTGCATGGTTTTGTCAAAAGGTTTTCATAGAACTTAATGAGTCTTGCATGTTCATATTTGATCTGAATATCACCGACGGATTGCATGTTAGATATACGTTCTTACTTGAATATCACGAGGAGAATATATATTAGGAAAACCTAACCTTTAAAGTGGCATATGTAAATCATAAGTAATTGGTAGAAATTCATAGGATTGCTAGGTTTGGTGTAACCCTAGTGTTTTTATAAATTGGTATTTAAAACACTTTCTTTTGTCATATTAGTTTTTAGTTAAAATTCGTTTTTAATATTACCGAATTTCAAATCATCTTTCTCAACCTTTAAGTTCAAGTAATTGATTAGAAATTGTTTTTGTGAAAATTATTCAAATAGTCCTTGAGGAGAACGACTTTGCATGAGCATCTATACTACATCTACCTTGTATTTTTGCAAGTATTTCATGTGATTTTGCCCCTATTTGTATAGACGGTAAAATTGCTATCAATTCCAATCTCAAATCATTTGTTAGTCATTTGCTTCTTAATCTTACTAATTTTTTTTTAACAAACGATATTATCTACACTAAGGGGAGAGGGGTATGCTAAGTCTCACAATGGGCTATTAATAATGTGGTTCAAATTTGCCTTTGGCAAGAATTGATCCTAAGAGACCTCTCACTTACAAGTGAAGATGAATATCACTAGACCGTAATACTAAGTGGCTCAATCTCACTAAATTAGATGGAGAGGATCAAGAACTATTTTTTAAGGCGTGAAACCCTGCACTTTGGGGATGACTCGGCCTGGTTAATCTGCATTGGGGGTCACTACCTACTCGGTTACTTAATAGCTCTATCTGATATAAGCTGTTGAGTCCACGACTGGACTTCTGAAGTATTCGTATATCAATTCGTCTTACTCTGGCTCTAAAAAATCATGGTGCCATAAAAACATTCGGTCAAGTTATATGTGATAATCAAGCGGCATTTCACACCATTTCGAATCCGGTCTTTCACAAAAGAACCAGACACATAGAAATTGACACATCGTACGAGAGAAGGTTCAAAGTGGAATGATCAAGAAATCTCACATTTCGGCCATGGAATAGCTAGCCGACATCTTCAAAAAGTCACTGAACTTATAGGAGTCCATCTCCTTGATTACTGTACAGTTTTAGATTACTTTTCAATCACATAGGAGTCTAACTCACATAATAGCTTGCATAGGCCTTAGTTTCAGGATCTAATTCCATGTATTTGTATTAGTCTCTTTTACCTATTACTCTTTTTCTTAATGGAAACCATTCACACAGAAGAGAGGGTTTTACTGGGAAGGAGAGTTCTCACCGTCTTCCTCCTCTCCCCCTCCTCCTCATTCATCGTTCCTTTTTTAGCTTCCTAATTTCTTGCTAAGATGCAAGTGTGCAGCTAATTTAAGTAGGTGAAAGTTTTTAAAGAAAACTAATGAAAATGACTTGAAAATTATGAGTTTTAACAATAAGGACAAAATAAAAGATAAAGTGAATAGTAGCAGGATTGACTTTTTAGTGTAAAAATGTGATTTTTTTTATTAAAATAAACAGTATCGAGAGCTTTTCGTTAAAGTTCTCAAGTTTTTAATTTATTCAATTGGAGCTTAATTACGAATTTATTGATGAAATAGACGAGTTCGGCAATTAAATCGTGTGCGAAAGAAATGCGTGTCGGTGTATTGGATTCTAGGGTCGAGTGAAAGAGTTTGTATTGGGTCACATTGTTGTGTAGCATGTGGGGTGTCCGGTATCCCAATACAAGTTGGAAAATCATTGGCGACTTGCGCCTGGATCCGTTCATCCTAGAGCAAACATAGTTTGACGTGTGTATAAACATTTTTTTGTTTTACAATTTAAATAATTAATTTTGAAGTTAGATTATGATTTGTAGTTAAATAGAATGACTATGGTATTAGTTAGGGGTGGGCACAATTGGGTCGGTGCAGTTTTGAGTGAAACCGAAATTGAAATTTTTTGTGGTTCAATTCGGTGCGGTTTTAAAGTCAAAATTAAATGAAACCAAACTGCTTGATTAAGTTCGGTGTGGTTTCAAACAGTTTCAGTTCGATTTACAATTTAAATTTTACACTTATCCATACATAAAACGGTCTCATTTTCTACGTAGTAGATTAATTAATGAACCCCTGTCAACAATAAGTGATTGAGTGAGGATATTTTGATAATCCAGTTTCATCTAAAATTTGGACAATATCTGAAGTAACCCTACAACAAACTTGCAATACACACCAATTAAAGAAAGTGATGAATGATGATATTCTAGTGTGGTTGAGTCCATACTAAATGTATGGACTCTAACAAATAACCAGTTAAAACATGACATCTAATATAAACATTTAATTAAATGTTTATCAATACTTGCAGTGAGATTCGATTTTGGTGCGGTTTTCAAAAGCTAAAATCGAAACCAAACCGTTTCCTATAATGTGGTTATCAAAAACGTTTCAAAATCGCAAAACCAAACCATTTGGTGCGGTCCTATTTGATTTGTGTTTCAGTTTCGGTTTGCTGTTCTAAGTGCCCACCCCTATGTGCTATTAGTTGGAGAAAATTTATCATATCATCCCTGCACATGGGTGTTGAAGATGTAGAAAATTCAGATTCTAGTTCTTTCCACTCAGAACAAAATGTGGGAAGCTCCCAAATTGCACAGAAGACATGAATCTTATGCTTCTGTAATCCTACTCAAATAAAATGCTTTACAGATTACTGAGTGAGTCAAATCACCAATAATCTCGACATGAACAGATCCCGCCCTCAAAACAATGGAACCGATTTGAATCCCGGACTATAATTTTTCTGTTAGCAATCTTAGAAACAAACTTAATCGCAGTATGACAATCTACACATGTTCTTAAGTTCTTAAAAACCTTGATCGGTGTTCCTGGCGGAGTAGAAATAATGCCAAATGCAACGGCGAGCTTTTCACTGTGGTAGGAGAGGTTCAGCTCTTTCTGCTCCTCTTCAACATCATGCAGCACAAAATTCGTGTCGGGGACATACCCTTCTTCCTTCATCGTCTTCGAAAGCTCATGCAAATAGTGATGTATTTCATCATATCTCGGGTGAGACGTATCTCCCACTAAGAAAACATGCACCTCTCTCTTGATCTCGATCCAACTCAAACCTGGTTTCTTTATCAGCCCTCTTTCATCCATCATCTTTCTGACCACTGTTACTTCACCCCACATACCAGCAGTAGCATAAATGTTGGCCAGAGTAATATAAGTAGTTGGATTCTCAGGTTCTATCTCAAACAACGCATCTGCAGCTCGCTTTGCGAGCGTGAGGTTTCCATGAATTCTGCAGCCACCGATTAAGGAAGCCCACAAGTACTTATCTGGTTTCATTGGCATTTCATTAATAATATTCTTAGCTTCTTCAAATCGACCTGCTCGGGCCAATAAATCAACTACACAGGAATAGTGGTCCGCGGTACGCGTTAACCCATGTTTTGCCTTAATTGAATGGAAGTATTCAAGTCCCTTATCAACTAAACCAGCATGAGTACAAGCGGAAAGAACACCTACAAAAGTAATGTGATCAGGCTTAGTACCTGAATCAAGTAGTAACTTAAACAACTGAAGGGCCTCATTAGGTTGACCATTCTGAGCATATCCAGTAATCAGGGAAGTCCATGAAACCACATCTGGGCAGGGCATCTCATTAAACACCTTATTCGCATTCTCAATGTTTCCACACTTTGAATACATATGAACAAGTGCACTTGCTGCAAAAGACAAGGGGTCAAATCCAATCCGTGTCATGTACCCATGAACCTGCTTGCCCAGGTTCTCAGCAGCATGCTGAGCGCAGGCATTCAAAACCCCTGCAAAGGTGAACTCGTTCGGTCTAATGCCGGACTTCATCAACTCCGAGAACAGAGAAAATCCCTCTTCCTTCTTCCCATCCTCAAAGTATCTATCAATCATTGCTGTCCACGTAACAATATCTCGATTCACCATCTTATCAAAAATGCGCCTAGCTTCCTCTATACTCCCACATTTCCCATACATATCTGATAAGGCACTCCAAACCACCTCATCCGAGTCCAGCCCGGTTCGCATTATATAACCATGAATCTCCTTCCCCATTCTCAAACTCTGAATGGCTGCCGAAGCAGCAAGAACGCTGGACACCGTGAACTTATTAGATTTAGAATTCTCGCTCCTCTGCATCATCCTATACAACCACAAAGCATCTTTTGGCCTATCATGGCGAACATATCCCGATATCATCGCAGTCCAAGAAAAATGATCTCTCTGAGGCATTTCATCAAACAGTTTCCTAGCTTCAGCAAGCTGCCCCACTTTCGCATACCCAGAAATCATAGTATTCCAAGAACACAAATCCCTCTCAGGCATTTCATCAAACACCATCTGGGCATCCACAATGCTCCCGCATTTCGCATACATGTCAACAAGACGGTTACAAATGAACATCCCGGGCACGAACCCGGAGGCTCTGGTGTGGGCATGGATCAATTTGCCCTGCGCAAGAGCTCGTTGGTGAAGACAGAGCTGCAAGAGGGTGGAGTATATGGAAGCAGAGGGTTTGTCTATGTGGTGGAGCAACTGAACTGCTTCTGATAAGCGCTTTTGGTGGCAGAGGATGTCGATGGCTTCTTTGAATTTTCCGTCATTGCATAAGCGGCTTATGAGGGCGTCTTTGGTGTTGGATTTGAAGAAGGTTTTCTGAATTTGGGGTTTATTTAGTTGGGGGGTTTGAGAAGATGATGAATGGGTTCTGTTAAATAAAAGCAGAGAAAAATGCCTGGAAACTTTTAGATTCAAGGATTTCATAGCTCAGTGGCAGTGGCCGTGGCCCGTGGCGGAGGTCGGTTAATTTAGTTTACTTTGTGGTTTCAAGGTTTATTTATGACAGCTGATTTTTTTTTACGCGCCAAAATGATTTGTGGGATAAATTTGGAGACATTTTTAAAAGGGGCACTTGTTAGTGGCTAGAGCTCTTTGACTGAAATCTTGCTATTTTCATGGATTTTGTACACGTTGGTATTTTTTTAAAACATATTTGCATGTCAGTTTTCTTTTATTTTACTAAAGTATTTAATTCTTGTATTTTATCTAGTAGTCAGAACATTAAAGAGCATTCGTAATTGAAAATTCTAAATTTATCTCACTTGATTGACGATTTTTTATTTTTAGATTTTTATTTTTGTAATTAAAAATTCCAAAATAATCTCACTTAATTGACTTTTTTCAAATTCATCATTATCTCTTATATGAATTTTCAAATTCAAATTTCACCAAAATTTGAATTGAAATCATATTTTATCCACGAGCGTTCAAATGAGGGAAGTTTTTGGCTGAGAAACTTTCAAGCTAAAATTTGAGGTTTTTATTTTATTTTTTATTTTGTACTCATAGTTCTATTGTACTGATTGTCCCTATAGTTTGATTCTTAATGTTTTAATTTTTTGTGCTCGTATTGATGGGAAGTGTAGTATGGTTTTTTCGTTTCCACACTTTGTTTAACATGTGATAAATGAATCTTTTATGAGATTTTTGTCATGTATTGGGGAGGGCAAATGCCTTTAGCATGTATCTTATAGTTTTGCTGTGCTTTATAATCTTTGTATCTTACAGTTAAAGATTTAACTAAACGATTTTGGCTTATTTTTAGGTATGCTATTAGAACTTGATTTCAATCCCACTTTATTTTTTTTTAATTTAAAAGTCGTCATTTTACTCCCTGTAACTCAATTTTAATCCATTTTGCCCTCTAACTCCACAGTTATCACTTTACAATTTGGCTTGTTTTTATGTATTTTGATAAATAACTGTTAAGTTTACTTATGTGGCATAATTAGAGCCCACTTATGGCTAACATAGCACAAGTATAAAGCTCACATATTCAATCAAATAGTACCACATAGATTGAAACAAAAATAAAAAACAAAACAAATTTTAATTTTCAAACATTGTATAACTATAAAAAAGAAGTAAGAAAAATAGCAAAAACAATTCATTGGATTCATCTCTTTGATCCCTCTCTCTCTCTCTAATCGCTGTCAATACATTCATTCCTTCTCCCTTCATCTCCAATCACTTTATAATTAGTTCCATTGATTTTTTTTCATTTCTTATGTTCTTAAATGAGGTGGCTGATGGAGAGAGAATAATTTTTTTTATTCTTTTTTACTATTAATTTATTTTAGTGGAAATTTGACATATTACCAATTATAAATTTTGAATGGATGAACTTATTCTAAAAAAACAAAAAACAAGACAATGTAATGCAAATTGTGAGTTTCAAGAAGCAAAGTAAAATCAAAATAGAGTTACAGAAAATAAAATGACAACTTGTGAATTCCAGAGAGCAAAATGGAACAAAATTGAGTTTTAGACAGTAAAGTGACGAATTTTAAATTTTATAAAATAAAATGAAATTAAAATTGAGTTTCAAAAAAACGTAATTAAAAAGAAGCCAATTATTCTTAAAATCCTCAACCACTCGTTTGTTCGTTCATTCATTCATAGGAGAGCAACCTAAGACAACAATTTATAGGCCCAAGTTGATAAAATGGGCTAAAAATTTTCGGTGGAAAGTTGTGTCGAAGTTAGTAGGCTTTGTTTGGGAAATTTTATTATATTCCAATTATACCCTATTGGTAGAGGTGGCATTTTTGACCCGACCCGTTAACCCGACCCAATCCGACCCGTTAATATTAGTATTTGGGTGGATGCTTAACGGGTCGGGTCGCTAATGGGTGAACCCGTTAATAACCCATTAAATAACGAGTCACTTTGGGTCAATCCGTTAACACCTGTTAGCACCCGTTAGTTGAGGATGTTTAGTAATTTTAATAGAGTCTTAACAATAAAAAATAAACTCTATGCAAAAAAAAAAAAAAAATTGTTAACGGGTCTTAACGGGTGACCCGTTAGCTTAACGGGTTGGGTTCGGGTGACTCGTTAGCTTAACGGGTTGGGTTCGGGTGACCCGTTAGCTTAACGGGTCGGGTTCAACCCGACCCAAACCCGATAAACTCGACCCATTTACAGGTCTACCTGTTGGTGTAGTGGTCCAAAAGCTAAAAGATAATAAATAAAGATGGGCAGACCAGTAAATTGACTATTATTTTAAAAGTCAGTTACATTTTTTGGGTAAAAAATTCGTCGTTATTTTCCCAACTCTTTCTAAGAAAAGAAGTGAGCAGTGACAGGAGAAGGAAAACACGATTGAAAGGTTCCAACTTGCGATCGAACATAACACTTTTCTGAGAAGGATGGGAATTGGGTTCTGGTAGGCGGATTCATTGTCCCCAAAGAAAGAAAAACAAGAAATTCACCCATGCACACCATGGTTTGCGTTGCCTCCACAAAATTGGAGAAACAAAAATATGCAGGGGTTAATCAAATCTCCAATAACAGTGCTTCATTACCACCCCCATATGTTTCTGTCCCTGTTCCAATTTCTCCAAGTTCATCTTCAACTGGAACCATCTCAGTACCTACTTCTTCCAGATCTATTTCTGTTTCAAAACCCTCACCTTTGCCACCAAGTCAGCCAAGTCATCTTCCTATCACTGTTAATTCCCATCCATGATTACAAGATCCAAGGCTGGCATATGCAAGTCTAAGTCTCAGGCTTATGCAGCAACAAATCATCCTCTTCCAGTTGATCTTGAATATGTTCCCAGTACCTACTTGCAAGCTTCTAAGCATGCTCATTGGCGAGCTGCAATGCAGAATGAATATCATGCTTTAATCTCTACTGGTACTTGGTCTCTAGTTCCCCCTCATCCTTCCCAAAATATAGTGGGATGTAAGTAGGTGATTCGGGTTAAGAAAAAGTCAGATGGTACTATTGATAGGTATAAAGCCTGTCTTGTGGCAAAAGGCTTCCATCAACAAGAAGACATTGACTTTCAAGAGACTTTTAGTCCGGTGGTCAAGCCAGTTACAATTCGAATTCTTCTTACCCTTGCTGTGCAATATAATAGGTTTCTCAACCAATTGGATATAAATAATGTTTTTTCTTCATAGAGACTTAATGAGGATTTCTACATGCAACAACTTCCAGGTTTTGTTGCTCCTAACTCTCCTAGTTATGTTTGCAAGTTGAGAAAATCTCTGTATGGACTCAAACAAACTCCTCGAGCTTGGTTTGATAAACTATTTCAAACCCTACATTCTTTTGGATTCATACAATCCTCCTTTGATGCCTCCTTGTTTGTTCTTAATGGCCTTCACTTAGTCATAGCCCTTGTGTATGTTGATGATATCCTAATCACTGGTCCAAACTCTCAACTATGTCAACATTTTATTCAACAACTTAGTTCTCGATTTCCAGTGAAAGATCTTGGTCCCTTACACTATTTCCTGGGCTTAGAGGTACACAGATCATCACAGTGCATATTTCTTCATCAAACCAAGTACTTACTTGATCTTCTCAAGAAAACAAATATGGATGGTGCAAAACCTTGCTGCACACCTCTTGGTTCCAAGAAATTAGATCACAGTGGGACTCTTCCAATCCCACTGAATATCGTTCCATTGTAGGTGGTTTACAATACCTAACTTGGACTAGACCAGACCTTGCTTTTACTGTGAATCAAATATGCCAGTTCATGCATGCTCCCAGGGAACAACATCTTCAGGTAGCTAAAAGGGTTCTCAGGTTTCTTAAAGGCTAGATTTCCCATGCTTTATGGTTCACCAAGGGTCTCGTCCACCTTTCAGCATACTCTGATGCTGATTGGGCTGTCTGCACATTTGATAGGCGTTCTACTAGTGGCTATTGTGTGTTCCTAGGCTCTAATCTCATTAGCTGGAGTGCCAAGAAACAAAGTATTGTTGCTCGGTCATCTACAGAGGCTGAATATCGTTCTTTAGCTCACACAGTTGTAGAAATAACTTGGGTTTGCAAAATTCTCAAAGATCTTCACTTTCCTCTACCCACACTGCCTACCCTTTGGTGCGACAACATTTCAACAATATCCTTAGCATCTAATCATGTCTTTCACGCTAGAACAAAGCATGTTGAGGTAGATTGCCACTATATTCGAGAATTGGTTCTGGCTAATCTTCTCAAAGTGCAATTTATTTGTAGTGAAGACCAATTAGTTGATCTTCACACCAAGTCTCTCTCTAAAAACATATCCCATTTGTGTTCCAAGCTTCCAATTGGAATCATTTCTAATTCCCCTTCTTGCTTGAGGGGGTGTATTAGGGAGAATGACAAGTCATCCATTTCAGTTACTATTAAATAGTATGTTAAAGCTAAATGTAATTAGTTGTGCTAATGGTTGTGATTAGTTAGAGTAGCTATGAGATTAGCTAAGGCAGATAGGGGTATATATGTAAATAGGCAAAGCCTATATGTATCTTCACAGTGTAATTCATTATTCAGTTAATACAATTGAAAACTTAGAGAAGAAGTTTTCTGTTTCAACAATGAAAGTGATAGGTAGGTGTGATATTTTGCTTAGAACCAGCATCTTCTTGGTCAGTCAATGGCAAAGTCAACGGCTCGGATTCGAAGTTTCTCAGGAAGCAGCTTTGCAATTTGCTTGGTAAGTCAATGGGGATAGGAGAAAGTAAAAGTCAGTGGATTGAAGCATAATCAAGAGAGCATTTTTATTTGGGTTTTTTCATTCTGCTATGGTCTTCTATTGTCTTCAAGTTTTGATTGATATGATTACGAGTTAGTTTTTGGATTTGTTGGCGTCGGGTTTCGTTTAAGAGAAGCTGGAATGGGAGGAGTTGGGGAACTTTTTGCAGGTGCTGCTGTAGGAGCATTATTTACTGTGCTGTATGAGGTCGTTAAGGATGTCAAGGACAAGACTATGATGTTTAGAGAGCTCCTCGGAGATCTCGATTCCACATTAGAAGCGTTAAATGCACTGATCAAAGACATAGAGAGATACAAAAAGGTGTTGGATCAATCAAACAAGGAAGTGGAAAAGATTGTGAGACAAATAGCGGACGGGGAAGAGCTGGTTCTCAAGTGCTCCAAGCTTAGCCGGTGGAAAAGCTTCAAAAAGTATAAATACGCCAAGCAACTTCTCGATTTGGATAAATGTCTAAACAGGTTGTTGAAGATACTGAATGTGGAGGGAATAAGGAACGGGTTTGAGAACTTGGATATTTCGAGGGAGAACTTGGCCGTGTCGAAGGAGGCCTTGGCTGCTGTCCAGAAAAATGGTTTGGTAGGAAACAAGGAGAATGTTGTGATACAAAAGCAAGAGGGATTTCATGATCTGGGTTCAGTTCCTGAACCTCCACGTGTTACAGTTGGATTGGATGAGCCTTTGAGGGATTTGAAGATCATGCTTCTTAAGGACGATGTCTCGATGCTTGTGTTGACTGCTGCCGGAGGATGCGGGAAAACCACTTTGGCAATGAAATTCTGTCAAGATGAGGATGTCAAAGGTATGATGATACTTTCTAATTGCTAAGTGAGAAGTTTTTTTAGCAAAAGTAATCGGTAATTTAACATCTTTTTCTCCCGATTAGTACTAGTAGTATGTTATAGATGTCGTTCATTGAGTTGAAGCCTTTTGTATGAGAGTTAACAACACCGACTGATATCCAAATCAAACCCAGCCGCAGATATATAAACTTATGTAACATCATAGTTAATCCACAATTGTTGTAATATATCAATTGCTTGAATAGTATGTCTTGCTGGATATATGGTTCCGAAATTCACGCTTTCTTTTTTCCATGACTAATGTGCGGTGTATCTTGGATATCTTAGTCTCTCACTCGTGCATATAGCAGTAAAGAATCATTCCCGTTGCTGATATACTGTTCCTATCTGAGTCTTACAGAGATATTATTCTCATTGATAGGAATTTTTACTTGTCAAGAGTAACCAAGCATTTACTACACTATCTTTATGATTGGAATAGATTATGTTGGAAATACTGCACAAATCAAGAACAAAGAACGAAATTACCAAACAGATTTGAATGGCCAACAGAAGCACGATATTGCCTTGGGTTGAGTCGCGGACAATGTCGCTTTCTTTAAGACGTTTCGCGGCTCTGCCCAAGGTGTGCAAGCAGTCACAATCGCCACGCCGTCCCCAGGATAAAACAGCCCAGTATCACCACCACCTTAACCTTTCTTGCACCGAGAAAGATCTCTAGCTTTCACTCACTATTGTACTCAATGTTCTCTGGAACAATGCTTTCTGTTTTTGTTGTGTATTTATCCCAGACCTAGAACCCTAGTTTTATACTACTTGTAAATGTTAACGTTGAGTGTTTGATAAGTTTGATGCCCTTCAAACTCGGCCACAATATCAGGGAGCCTTATCAAGAGCACTCCCATGTTTTTTCAAAGTGATCTTTCTGTTGTGAAGGAGTTCCCCCGAAACTAGGAAACCAACAAAACCCTATTTGACGAGTTTTACGTTCTAAGTTTTTTTTTTTTAAATAAACATGCAAACCCTAACAATCCCCCACTTGGTTATTTAAATTCCAACATTGAGTAAGTGAAAATAGAGTTGTGCATCAGTGATGGTGTTTTATCAACTTGAACCAAAACATAGTGACCGTGCTCCAGATTAACATGAGTAACTCTTGGTCTTGAACTCAATCTCTGACAACAAAGCACACACAACTCCTCTTGAGTGAAGCTCAAGGCTAGCACTATTCGGCCATGTGCATCCATCCCGGTTTAGCGATAGTGCTAGAAGTTAGCCCTAGAAACTTCATAGTAGGCGGCCTCACCTTCACTATCACAAAGGTGAAACTATTAGGGATACTCTTATAGCTTGATATCCCACTCATTTAGAGTATAGCTTTTCATTAAGAGTTTCATAACTCAACCTTTCCTTACGCTACAAGATTTCATGCCTTCTGCACCCAGTTTCTATAACTCAAGACAGTGCGTAGGGCACAATCCCTTATCACTTCGTGACTTGTTGTTACCTGTTGAACCACATTCTTGGGATCTCCAGTCAAGTGGTTAGGTTACCATCACAAGTGACTCATCATATCAAGGGCTCTAACCCCATTCCAGTAGAGGTTTTCCACACTTTTTTCTCTTGCTAATCCTTTCGTCAAAGGGTCTGCAAGATTATCTTCAGATCTAATATGATCTATTCTGACAGTACCTGTGGAAAGAAACCCCACAACCGTGCTGTGTTTTCGACGAATCTGTCGTTTCTTTCCATTATAGTATCGATTGGTTACTTTTGCGATGGCTGATGTGCTATCACAGTGAATAAGCACAGCAGGGATTGGTTTCTCCCACCATGGAATGTCAGATAGAAGGTCTTTCAGCCATCCTGCTTCTTCACTAGCTGTTGCTAGGGCAATCATCTCAGATTCCATAGTTGACTGAGCAAGTATGGTCTGTTTCTTAGATTTCCATGAGACTGCAGCTCCTGCTATATTAAAAATATACCCACTCGTAGCTTTAGAATCTTCTGAGAGTGTATTCCAGTCAGCATCGCTGTATCCTTCAAGAACAGCGGGAAACTTCCCATAACATAGACCAAAATTTATGGTCCTCTTAAGGTATCTCATTACTCTTTCAATTGCATACCAGTGTTCCATACTCGGACTACTGGTGTATCTACACAGAACCCCGACTGCATAGGCTATATCTGGCCTAGTACAATCGGTAGCATATCGAAGGCTACCAATGATGCTTGCATACTCCATCTGTCTAACACTTTCACCATTGTTTTTGAACAACTTAACACTTGGATCATAAGGGGTGCATGCAGGTTTACAATCAAAGTATTTGTACCTCTTCAGCACTTGTTCTAAGTAATGTGACTGACTTAGTGAAAAGCCATTCTCATTTTTAGTAACTTTTATTCCAAGGATAAAGTTTGCTTCTCCTAGGTCCTTCATGTCAAAGTTACTACACAGTAGGGTTTTAACTTCGTTTACTAGATGAATATTCGAACAAAAAATGAGCATGTCATCAACATATAAACATATTACAATACACAGACTGTCTTTAGTTTTAATATACATGCATTTATCACTTTCATTTACTTTGAAGCCATTACCAAGGAGTAAACAATCAAATTTAGCATGCCATTGTTTAGGTGCTTGTTTTAATCCATAAAGAGACTTAGTTAACTTACAAACTTTATGTTCTTGTCCAGATACTACAAAGCCATCAGGTTGATCCATGTAAATTTCTTCCTCTAATTCTCCATTTAAAAAGGCAGTTTTAACGTCCATTTGATGCACAACAAGATTGTAAAGAGAAGCTAATGCAAACATTACTCTAATGGAAGTAATTCTGGAAACAGGAGAGTAAGTATCAAAGAAGTCGACATTTTCTCTTTGTCTGAAACCTTTGGCTACTAACCTGGCTTTGAATTTGTCTACCGAGCCATCTGGTTTGAGCTTCTTTCTTAACACCCATTTACAACCAATGGTTTTGCATCCTGGAGGTAGCTCTACCAAGTGCCAGGTTCTATTTGATTCAAGTGAATCCATTTCATCATTTATGGCTTCTTGCCATGAGTCTGCGTCCACAGACGTCAATGCTTCTTGAATCGTTGAGGGAACTTCCTCCAGTGCATATGTTTGGAAGTCTCCTCCAAAGTCCTTGGTGACTTTGGTTCTTTTACTCTTTCTTGGTTCGAAACTAGTTTCGACCGAATCATTTTGAACATTGCCGTTCATTTCATCTTTCTCTCGATTAGTTGAGGTTGAACCCCCACTATTCCTTGACATGAATGGAAATTTGTTCTCGAAGAAATCAGCATCATTGGACTCAATAACGACATGGTTCCTTAAATCATAAAACCTATATGCTTTGCTGTGTAATGCATAACCAATGAAGACACATTCAAGAGCCCTACTCTCTAGTTTTGATCTTTTTGGATCTGGTTTTCTTACAAAAGCTAAGCAGCCCCAGGTTCTGAAGTAAGAAACATTAGGTTTTTTATTTTTCCAGATTTCATACGGTGCTGATTTAGAGTTTGAAGAAGGGATTCTGTTTAGAACATAACAAACAGTTAAAATAATTTCTCCCCACCAGTAGGAAGCACAGCCAGAATTAAGTCGTACAGCTACGGTTAATTCACACAGTGTCCTATTTTTTCTTTCTGCTTTTCCATTCATTTCTGGGGAGTAAGGTGCAGTGGTTTCATGTATTATACCTAGAGTTTTACAGAACCCATTAAAGGCAGCAGATTCATATTCAAGACCTCTATCACTTCGGAGCCTTTTAACTTTTCGGTTGAATTGATTTTCTACTTCAATTAAGAAGGCCTTAAACATGTCAAGTGTTTCACTTTTGTTTTTCATTAGATAAACAAAGCAGTAGTTTGAGCAGTCATCTATAAATGTGATGAAGTAGCGTTTTCCATTTCTTGTGACCACCCCATCGAACTCACAAATATCAGAGTGAATAAGTTCAAGTAATTCAGTTTCTCTAAGTAGGGGTGGGTTCGGTTTAAATCGGTTCGGTTTTTTGCCAAAACCGAAACCGAACCGAAATTTCGGTTCGGTTCGGTTCGGCTCATTTTTTTTTCGGTTTTTTTCGGTTCGGTTTTTTTTCGGTTCGGTTTTTTCCGGTTCGGTTTCGGTTTTTTTCACATCATGGTTGGGTTTTAAAAAAAAAGTATACATAGGGTTAATTCTTGTTTTGTTCTTGAGAAATTGGATTTAAAAAGTAATGATATTTTAAATTCTCTTTTTCTTATTATTATTTATTTAATTATTTGTTTTGGATATATTTTTTTTTCACATCAAGCAAGCAAACAAAGTATACATAGGTTTAATCCTTGTTTGGTTCCTTAGAAAATATCAAGGAAAGTTCTAAAACTTTTGAGCATAATAGATCACTCAAACATTACATTATTATTAATAAAGGGCAAACAAAGTAGTAAAACTCAAATCACAAATAACTATCAAATCCAATAGTATGTTTAGTTTTCTAAGAGAATGCAATAAAAGTTTCAGTCATTTATAAATCACTCATAATTTCAATTCAAACAATAAAAACACAAACAAAGAAGAACATTGATCAAGAGACAAATGGAAAACAACTTGTTTAATGATGAAGCAAACAAACCATAAAAAATTAGAAGTAAAATTGGAGTGTGAGAAAAATGAGAAAATGGTAGTAAGTATTTGGCAACACATTGGACTTACAAATTTGGTTTAAAAAATAATACCCAAAACAAATAATTTAACAAATAAAATTGGGTTTAAAAATATTACAAATTGGGTTTTAAAAATAATACCAAAAACAAATAATTAAATAAATAAAATTTAAAAAATATTAATTTAATTAATTCGGTTCGGTTCGGTTTGGTTCGGTTTCTAGACCTCTAAAACCGAACCGAACCAAAAGAATTCGGTTCGGTTCGGTTTTTTCAATTCGGTTCGGTTTTTTCGTTCGGTTCGGTTTTTTCGGTTTCGGTTCGGTTTGGTTTTCGGTTTTTTTCGGTTTTCGGTTTTTTGAACCCACCCCTATCTCTAAGTGCAGACTTGTGTGGTTTTCTTGTGATTTTTGCCTGACTACAATACTCACATTTGTCAAATTCTTTTAATGAGATTTCAGGAATTAGTCCTAAGCTACTCATTTGATTTACTAGTTTTTTATTCACATGACATAGCCTAGCATGCCACATATTGAATGAAGACAGTAAGTAAGCAGAAGCAGAAGTTTTATTCATAACATCAACATTAAGCTTAAACATTCCATCAGTGGCATACCCTTTTCCCACAAAGACACCATTCTTTGTAATGGTATACAGATCGGCTCCAATGGTTTGTGTGAAGCCAGCTTTATTAATGAGATAACCTGAAACCAGGTTCTTTCTGATCTCTGGGACATGCAGTACCTCCTTCAGGATAACAGTCTTCCCAGAGGTGAACTTGAGCTCTATTTCTCCAACTCCAGCAACTTGTGTTGAGTGAGAGTCACCCAATAGAACCCTTCTGTTCTCCGAGTCATTGTAGGACTTAAATAATCCACGATCATAGCAGACATGGCGTGATGCCCCAGTGTCCACCCACCACCCCTCGGATCCATCAACTAAGTTGATCTCAGACACCATTGCAACAAGCTGATCCTCAGTAAGATTAGCTTGAGGAGCATTTCTCCGCTTGTTGCGACAGTTACGAGCCAGGTGTCCAGGCTTATCACAGTTGTAGCACAGAAACGGCACAACTGTGTCATCTCTTGAGGGGGGTATCTTCCTGTTGTTAGTGCGATAAGTATTTTGTACCTTCACAGAGTTCTTGTTGCTGGAGTGAGACTTGGTGACTGTCTTCAGGTTCTTGCCATTGGGTTTGAGAACAACAGCAGCATAATTCTTGGAGTAAGGCTTCCTGTTGGTGTTTGATATGACGAGAACCTCTTCCCGCATATCTTGCTTCCTTGCTTCTTCCTCGATTCGAAGACGAGTGATCAGGCTTTCAAGAGAGAAATCTTTAGTCTTGTGTCGCAGGTCCTTCTTGAATTCCTTCCAACTTGGTGGCAGCTTGTCAATGATGACCGCAACCTGGAACTGTTCATCCAGGCTCATACCTTCAGACATTATCTCATGAGCGATCTTCTGTATCTCATGAGATTGAGCCTCCACCGACTTGTCATCTGTCATTTGGAACTTGAGGTAGCGACTGACTGCAAATTTCTTTGCTCCTGCTTCCTCAGTGTCATACTTCTTTTGGAGTGCATCCCAGAGTTCCTTAGCAGTTTTACAGGAAGAGTAATAGTCATAGAGATCATCACACAAACCATTTAAAACATAGTTTTTGCAGAGAAAGTCATTTTCATTCCAGGTTTGAAACAGTTTGAATTGTTCAGCAGTTGGATTATCAGGTAGGGGTGGCAACTCAGAAGTGCAGTTTGAGGCAATTTTCTTTGTAGTTAAGAAGAACAACATCTTTTGTCTCCAGCGTTTAAAATGTAGGCCTTCGAATTTAACAGGTTTGTTTAGATCAGTGGCGAAGGGAGTGATTTCAGTGTCCATGGCAGAGAGATATCGTCTTAAAATTGTTGGAAATACTGCACAAATCAAGAACAAAGAACGAAATTACCAAACAGATTTGAATGGCCAACAGAAGCACGATATTGCCTTGGGTTAAGTCGCGGACAATGTCGCTTTCTTTAAGACGTTTCGCGGCTCTGCCCAAGGTGTGCAAGCAGTCACAATCGCCACGCCGTCCCCAGGATAAAACAGCCCAGTATCACCACCACCTTAACCTTTCTTGCACCGAGAAAGATCTCTAGCTTTCACTCACTATTGTACTCAATGTTCTCTGGAACAATGCTTTCTGTTTTTGTTGTGTATTTATCCTAGACCTAGAACCCTAGTTTTATACTACTTGTAAATGTTAACGTTGAGTGTTTGATAAGTTTGATGCCCTTCAAACTCGGCCACAATATCAGGGAGCCTTATCAAGAGCACTCCCACGTTTTTTCAAAGTGATCTTTCTGTTGTGAAGGAGTTCCCCCGAAACTAGGAAACCAACAAAACCCTATTTGATGAGTTCTACGTTCTAAGTTTTTTTTTTTTTTTAAATAAACATGCAAACCCTAACAGATTCTATAAAGAAAATTGATTCACCCGTTCCCTACTCTTCGCGTATACTAGGGCTGCAGTTGAGATCAAGATTTAATTTTTCTACCTCAACATTCCCATCGTGTATGTTTCTTTGTTTTCACTTGTATGTAACATATTTCTTGTATTGTATTTTGATAGATAAATTCAAGCAAAATATCTTCTTTGTCACTGTTTCAAAAGAGCCCAACTTAGATGTTGTACAAGAGCTATACCAACGCATGAAGTCTCAGGAAGCAGGACAAGATCCTCTACTGTTGGTCCTGGACGATGTTTGGTTTAGATCCAAATCTCTTCTTCAGAAGTTTGATGAATTGGAATTGCCAAATTACAAGATCTTGGTGACATCGAGATCTGAATTTCCAGGATTTGGCACTCCGTATAATCTCAAAGCTTTGAACGATGAAGATTCAATGACTCTTTTGCGTCATTCAGCATCCCTGGGAGATAGCTTGTCTGTTCCAGAAGGTCTTCTGAGAAAGGTTTATTTCTTACCATGCAATCCGCGACATATATACTTACCGATGCCTCACAAATTAAAGGGGAATCAAATTAGGGAAAATAAATTGTTTTGGTCTTATACACATGCAGAAGTGAACACCCATTTTACCATATCAACCTGCAAATGACCATTTACGTACGATGTTACTTAAGAACTAAAACTAAAATAAGAAGGAAGATAAGTAGATAGTCATTAACCATTTTCTCATCTTCATGAAACCATTGGGATGTTAAAGAAACTTGAACTTTCAGTCTGCACAGATAGGAATTGACTTTATTGCGACAACTAACCTGCAGATACTAAAGCACTGTAAGGGAGTTCCCCTTGCCATTACAGTGACCGGAAAATCGCTTCGTGGACAAGCTACAGAATTCTGGCGTTCTAGACTAACAGAATGGTCTAAAAGTTCTATTCTTGATTCTGAGACTGAGTTGCTTCTTCGGCTTCAAAGTAGCATAGATGACTTAGAAGAAAAGGAGGCTGTCATCAAGGAATGCTTCATGGACCTTGGCTCATTTCCTGAGGACCAAAGAATCCCTGCTGCTGCTTTCGTTGATATGTGGATAGAGCTATATAAGCTAGATGACGACTTTCTCTGCATTAAGAACCTCCTCGAGCTCACCACCAGAGGCCTCGCAAATCTTGTCATCACTAGGTACGCAAGCTTCTATGTTTCTCTCATGAATTACTCTTATTAAAAATGTCTATATTTACGACTAGCTCCTACCATAATATACAACTGCAATGTATGCTTACGAAATCTTGAGTTTGGAACTTTGGATTGTTACCAGGAAGGAGAATATAGAGATTGTGGATGACTACTACATCGAACACTTTGTTAGCCAGCATGATATGCTTAGGCAGCTGGCTATCTACAACGCGAAACTAGACCCAATCGAAGATAGAAAAAGACTGATTGTTGTTACTGGACACAATCAACCCAAGTGGTTGACGGAACAGAAGTCTCAACCCATCAATGCTCGCCTCTTATCTATCTCCTCTGGTTGTCCCATCTCTTTCTGTAGAAAATGCATATACGGGCACATCTGCACATGTACCTATGACCAGCACACGTAAACACCCACATGTACATAAGTACTCGCGCGTGCACACAGTGACACACACACTAATTGCACTTTTATTTGAAGTATCTGCACACATGTAAGCGCACATACACACACAAACGAACATGCACATGCACACACATGCTAATATTTGAATAGAAATTTGATTTAAATTCTTCCCATGCTCATATTTCATAGAAAATTGTTTGCAGATGGAATGTTCCCAGGAGAATGGCAGAGCGTTCATGTACCACAAGTTGAGGTTCTAATTTTGAATTTTAAGACAGAGAACAATGCCTTGCCCGAATTCGTGGAGAAAATTGGTGAATTGAAGGTTTTGATAGTGACAAACTATGGTTTCTTACCTACTGGTTTGAGTAATTTTGATCTTCTGGGTTCATTATCAAATCTAAAGAGAATCAGGTTAGAGCGCATATCAATTCCTTCCATAACCAAGAACTTTGTACCATTGGAGAGTCTGAAGAAGATATCCTTATTCATGTGTAACATCGGTCAAGCTTTCTGCAATTGTTCCATCAAAATTTCAGATGCATGGCCTAGTCTAGAGGAAATGAACATCGACTATTGCCATGATTTGGTGTCATTGCCGGCCGAGCTCTGTGATCTTGTTTATCTAAAGAAACTCAGTATCACCAACTGCCATAAGCTATCCGCCTTGCCTGACGAGATCGGAAAGCTTGAGAATTTAGAGGTGTTGAGGCTAAGGTCCTGCACAGACTTGGTATGCCTTCCGGGCTCGATTGAGAAACTCAATAAGCTGTTCTTTCTTGACATATACAATTGTATCAGCATTAAGGAGTTGCCTGAACACATCGGCGAAATGAGTGGCTTAAGAAAGATAAACATGGGACAGTGCTCGAGATTGGAAGAGTTGCCTCTGTCAGTCTGGGATCTTGATCAGCAGTTAGAGGAAGTGATTTGTGATGCAGGGACAGAATATTTGTGGAACCCCTTCTTAGCTAGTTTCAGAGACAAAATCAAGGTGGCAAAAGAAAAAATAGAAAACTTCATTTTAGTCCTTGACAAAGATTACTTTTTGATTAAAACCATGAGTAAGATCAAAATCTAATTTTAGTCCCTTGATACATTAATAACCTCATTTATTAATTATATTTTGATTTTTTAATTATTTATCTTTTTCTTTTCTAATTTTTAATGTATTAATTTTATTTCATTATAATTTTTATTTTCATTTCATTCATTGTAATATATTTTTGTTGTGAACATTTAGATAAACTAATTTTTGTTATACAATATATTTCGATGTACTGTAACTTCTTTATTTAAGTATATTAAATTCATTATAATACATTTCGGTGCATACATTTAGGTATACACATTTTTGTACTAACATTTCGGTGCATACATTTCGGTACACACATTTCGGTGCATACATTTAGGTACATACATTTCAGTACTAACATTTTGGTGCATAGATTTCGGTACACACATTTAGGTACATTAATTTAATATTTAATACATTTCAGTGCATATATTTAGGTACATACATTTCGGTGCATATATTTAGATACATACATTTCGGTGCATATATTTAGGTATATACATTTCGGTGCATATATTTAGGTATATACATATCGGTGCATATATTTAGGTACATACATTTCGGTGCATATATTTCGGTATACACATTTAGGTACATTAATTTAATATTAATACATTTCGGTACTAACATTTAGGTACATTAATTGAGTATTTCAAGTTTGAAGAATGTTAAATAAAATTAATAAATTAAAAAACTCTTTTTTGGTCAAAAAATAAATTAAAATTTGTGTATTAATAAATTTAAATATTTAATGGGAGATATTAAATAAAATACACATTAATTATTTTGAATTAAGGACACATTAGGGACTAAAAATCAATATTCAATCTAACACCAGGTTTTTTTTAAATTTTAATCTTCTTGAAGGATTAAAGTTCAAAAACCCCAAGAAAAAACCAATTTGAATTGGCTCGAAAAGCCTGAGTTGTGACCTGTCTTTCCTCAATAAATGTTGGAGCAACTTCTTTTTTTTATTTGTTTTGCATTTTTTTCTTTAATTTTCATCTTCTTGTTGGATTTTTCTTGTTTGATTTCGTTCTTGGTTCTGTCTAGTTTCCGAGTATCATCGTATCAATTTGTAATATTGTTTATGTCAAACTCTCTCGAGTCTTCAGAAATTATGTTATTTTTTCATGTGTAATTGTCATGTTATTGTTTTGCACAAGATAAAGAATGTGTATTATATTTTTCTGGAATATACAAAATAAGTGTTTTTACTACACTTGATATGTAGATTATGCATCTGGTTGTAAATATATGTTTTCTTTTGTTGCCTTCTTTGGTATAAATGATTATATATTGAGATATCTTAAGTTACAGTTTATCATATTTCAAGTTAATGTAAATGTACAGTAAAAGCCAATTTATATATACCTTTATTAATAAGGAAAACTAATGAAAATGGCTTGAAAACTTTGAGTTTTAACGATAAGGACAAAATAAAGGGTAAAGTGAATAGTACCAGGATTGACTTTTTAGTGTAAAAATGTGGTTTTTCGTTAAAGTGAACAGTACCGGGAGCTTTTCGTTAAAGTTCCCTTATTAATATTGATACCCTCGATATTACAAAGTTAAAATTGCAAATGAAAAATATTAAAGAGACTCTTCTAAAAATAGAAATCGGAGAATCGGCTTAACATCCCTCACACGGCTTCCTTCTGTTTAGTGTGTTTGCCCTGTTGTGTGGGCTTTCTTTGTCCAAAAAAAAAAAAAAAAAAAAAGTTTGATCAATAGTGCTCGACCGTTGTTATAACTTATAAGGAATGATTTATTTATCATTTATTGCTCATTGGTTCAAAACCACTTTTGCGTCCTTCTTTATGCTTTTGACTCCCTTCGAAACATAGCCTTCACAATTTAATTGGATAAAGGAACAATATTTTCTGGCAAAATTACAATTGGGGTTGGCCTCTACCTGCAGTATGGTTGGGTTCTCCGTCTCACCATGAAAGCTTCCCAGACACCGTGATGCAGTTTCCTGGTTAATTTCCAAGTCTCCCACCACACTCAATCAGCTATTGTTAAAGTCAACGCGGTCCAAGTCCGAAATTTCTATCGAGCTTCAATGGTAGGTATTTATATGCTAAAACCCGGATAGTTTGGTGAAGAAAATATACTTTTTGTTGATCCTGTCTTGCATGACCACCAACAACGTAAGAGAACATTGAACTTTGTATTTCTTGAGTTGGAAATTTTTAGAGTGTCTCACTTGTCCACAGTTTCCACTGTTTCCAATCTGTTGTTGTTTTGGGAAAGTGGCAAAGATGGTCCGAAGTCCAATTCCAGTTGCTGAGCTGAGCAAAATCTAATAGCGACGACGTAGTGAAAAACTGTTCAATTCATTGCAGCAACTGGGTGAAAAATGAGTTTTTTCTGTTGTAATAAATTTTAGACTGAGACTTTTTGTGAGTTTTTCTGATTTTGGTGTTTGGTTTTGTTGTTAAGAGTCAAGGAATGAGTGGAGGAGCAGATGGCCTTTTTGGAGGGGATGGTCTCGGAACAGTATTCAATATGCTTTATGACGTCCTCAAGGCGCTGACCGCCGAGAATGTAATGTTTAAGCCCTTCCTCAAAGACATCAAATCCAGGTTAGACTCTTTGCAACCGTTGTTGTTAGATATAGAAAAATCCAACAAGATACTGGATCTTCCGGATGTGGAACTAGAAAACTTAAAACAACATTTGGAGGAGGGCATAAAACTCCTTCAAAAGTGCGCAAAGGTTCGCTGGTGGAGCGTGTACAAAAGGTACAAATATGCCAACAAGCTGAGTGGATGGCATGAATCTCTTCAACGACTTTTGCAAGTACTAAAAGTTCAGGAAATAAGGGACGTGAAGGACAACTCTGTTTCTGTGAAGAATGTAGAGAAGGTGGTCAGCAGAATTGAATCGAATCTGGTGATACCAAAACAGCCCGACAGTGAAGCTTGGTGTATAGTACCTGAACTTCCGCCACTCGTGGTTGGTTTGGATTTTCCTCTGAATGAATTGAAGAGGAAGCTTCTGAAGGACGAAAATGTGTCAATGGTTGTGCTGACTGCTCCCGGAGGATGTGGGAAAACCACTTTGGCTACAAAGTTTTGTCAAGACAAGGATGTCAAAGGTATCATATGTTATAAGTTAGCAGTCCAAATTGTATATGTTTTTTTTTTCCTCTTTACACCTATGGCATATTTAAATGACGCCTCAATGACAGATTTATTATGTTTTCTTTGGATAGATACATTCATGGATAATATCTTCTTTGTCACGGTTTCAAAAAAGCCTAAATTGGAAAATATTGTACAAGATCTATATCAACGCCAGGGTTTCAAGGTACCTACTTTCCAAAACGAAGTTAGTACAGTGACGTGGCTGCAAAGTTTTCTGAAGAAAGAAGGGCAGAGTCCTTTACTGATTGTCCTGGATGATGTTTGGTCTGGATCAGAATCCCTTGTGGAGAAGTTTGATCAATCCAAAACGGAAAATTGCAAGTTTTTGGTGACATCTAGGTCTGAATTTCGGGGATACGGTTCCCCTTATTATTTGCAATCATTGGATCATGACAATGCAATGAAACTTTTTCATCATTCAGCATCCCTTGGAGATAAGAGCTCTCATATCCCAAAAGATATTCCAGAAAAGGTACATTTTAGTTGCAACTTGCTATGCATAACATGTATAGTCAAAAGTTAGTTCACTTGGTTTTCGAAAATTATCCAGGAAATTTTCACTTTACACAAAGCATCCACAATCGAGTGAGTGAACACATCCATTTACCATATAAGTCTGTGGGTAATCATGCATTTAAGCATACTTGTGAACTAAAACAAAAATTAGAATAAAGAAATGTAGATAGTTACCACTTTCTCATCTTAGAAACTTGAATTTAGCTCTACAACTTAAAAGGTAAGTGACTTCATTTTGGTAAATTATCCTGCAGATAGTTGAGCGTTGCAAGGGATTTCCTCTTGCTATTACAGTAGTGGGCAGATCGCTTTGCGGGGAGCCTATAGAGATATGGCAAAAAAGAGTACTTGAATGGTCTAAAGGTTTTTCTATTCTTGATTCAGAGACTGAATTGCTTTTTTGCCTTGAACAAAGCTTGGATACCTTGGATAAAGAAATGGTTTCCATCAAGGAATGCTTTTTAGACTTAGGTTCATTTCCGGAAGACCAAAGAATCCCTGCTGCAGCCCTCATTGATATCTGGGCAGAGTTATATGATCTAGATACAGATACAGAGTGCATTGCAAACCTCTACGAGCTCACCAAACGAAGTCTAGCTAATCTTGTTGTTACAAGGTGTGCATGCTTATTATTTTCTCTTGTTTGATGTTTTTGCTCTATTTTCCCCTTTATATTCACAACTTGTTGCTGCTAATAACTTGTTATTGCAATACATTGTGTGAAAAAAAATATTTTCTAAGAAACTTAGTTTTGATCCATCACTAGGAAGGACAAGATGGAGGGGGACGGATACTATAGTGAGCACTTTGTTACCCAGCATGATGTTCTTAGGGAGCTGGCTATCTACAACACAAAAAAAGAACCAGTAGAGCATAGAAAAAGACTGATTATTGACATATGTGAAGACAATCTTCCAAAATGGTGGAGAGGACAGAAGCATCAGCCGATGAAGGCCCGCTTATTATCCATAACAACTGGTTGTTCCATCTCTCTCCTTCTCTTTAGCAATTACGTGGACATGCACAAATAAATAGTCATTCTTGCACGCGTGGTGCACATAAGTCTTAATAGCAATTTCATTTTAGTTTCTCCTCCCCACACTCACAGTTGTTACTTTGCAGATGAAGGGTTTTCAACAAAATGGCACAACATGCAAATGCCAAAAGCTGAGGTTTTAGTCTTGAATTTCCAGACAAAGAACTATGCCTTACCCGACTTTGTGGTGAACATGGATGAGTTGAAGGCTGTGATAGTCACAAATTATGGTCTCTTACCTGCTGAATTGAGCAACTTCCAACTTTTGAGTTCGTTACCAAGTCTTAAGAGAATCAGATTAGAGCGCATCTCAATGTCTTCCATAACCAAGAACCCCATACAATTGGCGAGTTTGAAGAAGATATCCTTGTTCATGTGTAACATCGGTCAAGCTTTCAACAACTGTTACATCTCAATCTCATCAGCATTCCCGAATCTTGAAGAAATGAACATCGACTATTGCTGTGATTTAATTGAATTGCCTGCCGAGCTTTGTGATCTTAGTAAACTAAAGAAGGTCAGTGTCACTAACTGTCATAAGCTATCTGCCTTACCTGAAGGGATTGGTAAGTTGGAAAATTTAGAAATGTTGAGGCTAAGATCCTGCACAGAACTGTCAAAGCTTCCAACCTCGATGAAGAACCTTGGAAAGGTAAATTTTCTCGACATATCTGACTGCTTCAGCATCAAGATGCTGCCCGAAGGCATTGGTGAAATGCGTAGCTTAAGAAAGATCAACATGAGACAATGCTCAAGGTTGCAAGAGCTGCCTCCATCAGTCATGGATCTTAAGCAGTTAGAGGAAGTTGTCTGTGATGAAGAGACAAAATACTTATGGGAATCTTTCTCGTCGTGTCTCAACAGCGTCAGGATAATTGTGGCCAAAGAGAATATCAACCTAAATTGGCTCCACAAGAATCAGTTCTGATACCAGTGTTTCCTCGAACGTTGCTCTTTAACCTCTGACTTGTGTTTCATTGTCTTCCTGTATTAGGCCATTTCCCATCTCCTCCTCAGTTTTCGCCTTTTGTTTTGTAAATAGTAGTGTGAGATATTGCAGGATAAAATCAATGTAGTTAACTGAGCAGTATGTTGACAACTTCAAGGAATTTCCAAAACTTGTGAAATTTGAAGGGAAATTTGATATCTAAGCAGTAAGTTTAATGTAAAAGTTGTTTTTTTTTCCCCGGAGGGGTAATGTGGTTTGTGTTTTAATGGGACTTTTTAAACTCTACACAATGAATTATAGGTTAACAAAAAATGATACAGTTGGGAATATCTTGAGAGAAAACCATTTTATAATTTTCTTATATTTACATAGAATATCCACAAAATTGGGTGTTATGGAAAGTTTTCTTTTATTCTAGCTCGTATGGTTACGCCTACATTTACCACACAATTTATTTTATTTTATTTTGAGTGAAGTCATAGGCTTAATGCTTTTTTTTAAGAAAATTAATATTGCTATGATGATGATTTTTAATTTAATTATGGTTTTGTAGAATATGCACAAAACTTGAACTAGAAGATGAGAAAATATTATTATATAAATAAAAAAAGAAAACCTTATTTTTTTCAACATCAAAATTTTTGTGCATGTGCTATGGAAACAAAAGGAAATTGTATTCTTGTCATGAGCTTCATCATTTTCAATAAACTTACAAATAGGTCTCAATTAGCGTGTCTCACAAGTTCACCAAAAATGACAAAGTTGCAAATATCTTGTTATGAGACCGTAGTATAATTTCTTTATGTTTTCAGAGAATATGCACAAAAATTTCATTATTGATTAATAAATTTTCTATGTCTTGTAAATAAAATTTTCTTTCCTTAAGAAATATATTTTTCTTTATGAGTTTTAAATTGAAATTGTACAGTGACTATTGTTTTTGCAATGAAATATATAGTTTTTAAAAGAATTGTTCTAGCACTAAAGAAAGCCTTTTTTTTGTTGGGGGCGCCCGGGGGGGGGGGGGGGGTGGGGGGTGGTGGTGCTATTCACACACCAATTTTTATTTCTCACACTCTTTGTTAATTGTTATCCGTTGAACTTCTTCAATTCATCCGATTCGATTACTGAAAACCAAAAAACTGTGGGAGAAGTAAAAATGAGTGTGTGGATATCACACCCTTTTTTTTAGTAAATCAATATTTTTACACTAAGGGGAGAGGGAGTTTGGTTAAGCCATACAATGGGCAATCTAATTTGGTATCGAATTTGCTATCCATGAGATTTGTATATAAAACATCTCACTTTTAAGTAAAAAATAATGCTATCAGACCATAGTATTTCCGTTGTTTATTTTATTAGGGGGGCGGTTACTGGAGGGTATGGATGGGGTGGGGGAAGTTGGGGAGTTTATGGTTGGGGAGGGGGACGGCTTGGGAGGGGGTTACAGGGAGAAAGGTGTGGGGGTACGAGGATGAGTTACATAGTAAGTATTAGTAACAATAAATTTTAATTATATTATAAATTTTTAAGAAATATCATCATATTTGTGTATATTATAACTTCTTATTAAATATTACATATATTTAGAAAAGTTGGCAATTTTATAATTTTTTAAAATAGATGCCTAGACGCACAACTATTTATTTTTTGGCCAACGAGTAGTCGAAATAACTCAAGACATGGGCGTCCAGCATCCCCCGAGTTCAATCATTGTTGAATCACTCGATAGGTACTAAGTGCCCTATGACTACTCATAAATGGACGAACATCTCCCCCGAGGCGAAACACGCTCTATTTGCAAACCTCTTCGTAAGCAAGGTATTAAATATCAATGATATCAGAAATATCAGTAGTCTAAAAACACGAAAATTTTGATGGAAATATCGGGATATTATCGATATCGATAAAAATTGAATAAAAACCACGGAAATTGTAAGAAAAACTTGGAAATTTTTATTAAAACTTTGTAGGATGTTTATTTAGTCAATTATTTATTAGTTTATCACAAAAAATTGGAAGGAAATGCATTGCATGATGGATTTAACTGTTGATTATATAGCGAGCTGGCAAACATTGTGAGTGTAGAAAATATGTAAATATTTTAGCATATTTTCACAAAAACATAAGTGATATGGTGGTCAAGGTGTTGAAGGAGTAAAATGGGAAGGGTTCAAAAATCCCCTTGGTGTTTTTTTTAAATATAGAAATTAAAAAAACATGGAAATTTCGATGGAAATATCGATGACATCGGAAATATCGGTAGTCTAAAAACACGGAAATTTCGATGGAAATATCGAGATATTATGAATATTTAATACCTTGTTCGTAAGTGTGTATTTTTTTTAATTTTATTATTATTATATATAATTACTAAATTATTGTATTTTTATAGGGTAAATTACACCATACATCCTCAGGTTCGAGGTCTATTACAATCTCATATAACAGCTTTAAAACATTTCACTTTCATACCTCAAGTACTATTTTATTTCAATTTCATACCTCCGTTACATTTTTCATCCATTGAACCGTTAAGTGCTGACGTGGCTGTCAACTGTGCCACGTGACAAAAAAAAATATTTTAAAAAAAACCTGAATTTTTACACAAAAAAAGGTAAATTACACCATACTCCCTCAGGTTTGAGGTCTATTACAATTTCATACAACATCTTTAAAACATTTCACTTTCATACATCCAGTACCATTTTATTTCAAAATAACACATCCGTTAGATTTTCCATCCATTAGTCTGTTAAATGCTGACGTGGCAGCCACATTTGTGCTAACGTGACTGCCACATTTGTGCTAATGTGGCTGCCACGTGGCAAAAAAAAAATATTGTTATTTAAAAAAAAACCTGAATCTTCTAATTATTAAAAAAAAAATCTTCATCTTCCTCCCCCTACTTGTAATCCCGAAAAAAAAAAAAAAAAAAACCCTTCAGTTCATCTTCCTTTCCTCCTCCATCTTCATCTTCTTCCCCGACCCCCTATCTGCAACCCAAAAAAAAAAAAAAGAGATCTCGTCTGGTGTGTATTGTGGGTCACCTAGGGAGTGGGTCTGCTGCAGGGGATAAAGAAATAAGGTTGCTGGGTTTGGGCGCCGGGAGGGCAGAGAGAAGGGTGTGGTACAGGCGTAGGGAAGCTGCGCGGGGGGGGGGGGGGGGTTGGAACCAAAACCCCAAACAATAACAATAACCTTTTTTTTAATAATTAAAAGATTCAGGTTTAAAAAAAAAATAATAATAATAATAAATTTTGCCACGTGGCAGCCACATTAACACAAATGTGGCAGTCACGTTAGCACAAATATGGCAGCCACGTTAGCACAAATGGTACTGGATGTATGAAAGTGAAATGTTTTAAAGATGTTGTATGGAGTTGTAATAGACCTCAAACCTGAGGGAGTATGGTGTAATTTACCCTTTTTGTGTAAAAATTCAGGTTTTTTTTTAAAGAAAATTATTTTTTTGCCACGTGGCACACATTTGGCAGCCATGTCAGCACTTAACGGTTCAATGGATGGAAAATGTAACGGAGGTATGAAATTGAAATAAAATAGTACTTGAGGTATGAATGTGAAATGTTTTAAAGCTGTTGTATGGGGTTGTAATAGACCTCAAACCTGAGGGGGTACGGTGTAATTTATCCATTTTTATAGCTACCATTTTTATAGTTTCTTAAAGTATCCTTCCATTACATAAATGTATAATGAGAAAGGTCATAAAAGACGTTAGGTTTTAGTCATGCGGCGGGCTGAGGTCTAATGCCTAGCGCCTAAGCAAAACCTTGATTAATTATATTCATATAAATAAATGCCTATTTATTATAATAATAATATTATTATTAATATATAAAAATATTGAAAATCTCCTTAGTACTTTGGTAACTCTAATAGTATGAGATAAAATTTCAAGTAATTACGAGTTCGTGATGTTTTACGAAATATTTTTTGAATCTTGTATGAATTTATTTTATATTGTATATGTGTGACTTGAATCTTATATAAAACAAAAGAATATAGTAATTATATTTATATGATAGTGTGTACCATGAAAAATAAAAAAGAAATATAATTACAAAATTCAATAATATAATCTTTCTTTCTTTCTATTTTGTCGATTAGTGTACCATTTTCTTTCAATTAGAGTGCAAGCAGGACTCTACAGACTACATGAGGTTCTCCACGAAATGAATGGCAGTAACTACTGCCATGTGTACAATGTAAACAAAACTCAAAGCACTCAAACAGTGTCATCTAATTAAATTATAATAAAATAGGGTTTTAACTTTTTCATCATCTTTTTTCTGATGGTGGGTATGCACTATGCAGACTCTGCAATCTGCTACCGCACCAAGCTTTGCAACTGCAACCATGGCTGTTTTATTAAAGCCTAGATTCGCATCAGACAGGATGTTTAAAAATTAAAAATTAAAAAAAAGGCAATCAGCTGCTGCAGCGCAACAGAACCAAATCATCGGAGAACAGGGAGGGGCTGAAGCCTGAACCAGTCGGGTTTTCCATCGAGGGGAGGGGCTAAACCAGTGCTCCAGTTGGCGGCCGCCACTCCTCGCCCTCACGTGGCTTCGCCACTGTCATACGCGGCACACCCAATGAATTTCAAAACAAAAGGGACAAGTATGAGTGGCTCTGTGGTTATTTCAAGAATTTATAAATCTGGAAATAGCATCTTCCGTGGGACAAGTGAAGTCGAGGAACGGTCCAGTGAAGCTGAGGAATTATGCAGTAAAACTTTTTATCAACCTAAATAATTTTGATTTTTAGTTTCAATAATATTGTACAGACTTTGATATTAATTGAATAAATGTGTGTATCTAAACAACATATTAATAAAACTTCCATTATCAACCAAACTCCCATGAATTACCATTCTAACCCTCTAATTAAAACTGATTTTAAATAAGAAATATGGGTAGTAATGTAATTTTACACAATCAAAATTTTACCTTAAAAAAAATTAAAAAAAATAAAGCTGTCTCCCACTTCCACATTCTATCTCACTCTCTTCCTCTCTACTTCGATTTTAAAAATAGAAATAAAAAAAATTCACGCACATTTTGTGTGTACCCATATGCTAGTTATTATATTAATATAATAATTTTTAGTTAATTATTAAAATTAATTTTTTAATAGATTGTTTTTCTTCATTTCAAGAATGAATCCCTATACATAGTTTCTTGACCTTTTGGTTTGAAAATCTGTATGTGTAATTCAACACAACAATCTGATTCATGCTCTCCCAAAATAAATTTTATAAATAAAAGGAACCAAAAGAAAAGGCTGAAAAGTCTCCATAAGATAAGAACTTTGATGTCACGTGGTCAGGTGTTAATCTCGTCGTTGGTAAATTTCTCTGGTATCTGTACTCATGTCTGTCGGTCAAGCTTCCAAAACTGTGTTCATATATAATCTAGATTAATTGCCAAATCAAGATGAGTTGATTGTTATTGACTATTGCGATGAATCTGCCTCAAACTATGTTTTCCAACTAATAATGCATAACATTGTAATTTGGTTGAAAATACACAAATTCAATACTTTAATCAGATCCATTATACTTTAAATGAAAATAGAAAAATTTAATATTCTGAGAGAAGGGCACGATAGAAATTTCACAACTAATAATCAATTAGAGCAATGCCAAGGCTTCGTAACGGGAAGTGCACGAAGAAATTTCACGGCTACAACTAAAAATTAATTAAATCATGGAAATTAGGTTTTTTTTTTGTTTTTTGTTTTTGTTTTTTGGGGGTGGGCGGGTGGGCAGGGCGTGGGTTTCTTTTCTCCAAATGTACTCTTGAACTGTTTTTATATAAAACTTAATAGTTTTGAAATAAATAGATGGTAAGAATATCATTTTTTGCCAAAAAAAATTAGGATTGTTTAGATAGAGACCCTTGCACTCTTATTTCCTAAACAAAAACCCACCTAGTTTTAAACATCCAAATAAAACCCAAGTTTAAAAGGCTGTCAAATAGAAAAGTAGTTGACCTTTTATTACAAAATATTTACAACTTTTACCACAATATTCAAAATAAATCAATAAATATTATTACTCACCTTAATTAATAACAATGAACACATAATTATTGCACATATTATCGACCTTGACATATATATATACACGTTCAAAAGCATATAGTACTACTATATATCAAGGGATAAACATTTTGACAACTATTTTTACACTCTTTTTAAGCCTTTAGATCACATGACAACCAATGGTCCTTATTTATTCATTAAATGAATAGGTGCTCATGTGGATTTTAACTAATATTCAAAACAAAACAAAAAACCTAAAAAAGGCATAAAATCTTGAAGAATGAATTAAAAATAAAACTAAAAGGAAAGAAATCCTATAAGCGTGCAAAGAAAAAAGGAGTAGAACTCCATCGATTTGTAGCTTCCGTCTCCCTCTTTGTCAATGAGGTTTGCAATTTTCGGCACCTCAACGCCCTCACCGTGGTTATCGCCCTCCCTGCCATCGATGCATCCATCTCATTCCTCACAAAATGAACATTCGACATCGTTTCAAGAAAGTACATGAGTGGCTCAAGGGAAAAAACAGCGCAAAGTATGCTCCTCATAAATAGCCACAAAATAGAACATAAGCTCAGAACAATGAGGAACTATGTTCTGATAAGAGTTTATATCATATACAGTTTATTAGACAAGTAATTTTAGAAATAATCATCGGCAAAGAGGAAGATGGAGGCTACAAATCAATGGAGTTCTATTCTTTTCTGGTTTACATGCTTATAGGATTTCTTCCCTTTTAATTTTATTTTTAATTCCTTCCAGATTTTATGCCTTTTCATTTTATTTTTAATTTTAATATTAGTTAAAATTCACATAAGCATCCATGTCATTTAATGAATAAATAAGGACCATAGGATGTCATGTGATCTGAAGGCTTAAAAAAGTGTAAAAATATTTGTCAAAATGTTTGTTCCTTGATCCTCTCCCATATATATATATAGAGCACATTTTATTATTATATGTACAAATAATAGGTAAACTAGTGTTGGGTAAAATATTATTATTTTCTTATGTAGGTGATTATTTTGCATGTATTTTGCATATATTGAGTTTGCTTTTATTATGTATGACATACCCCGCCCAGAGGTAAGGAGTGTTGGCCATCACCGAAAGGTGACGTAACCAAAGCGCAGGTGAAGTAAAATGTTGAATAAATTAAAACATAATTAGAACTTAAATTAAACTACTAAAAAGAGTGCGGAAGTGGTAAAACCCAAAAGTTACAATGTCAGAGCATAGATAATAAATAGTGCAGTCGAACTAGCAAATGTACTTATTACACAATTGGAAACAGTTCCTACATTAAGGTTGAGGTATATTAGAACCGCCGGGTGATCCTCGTGAGCCACAAAAAAGATCAGTTAACTAGGACCTGGAGGGGCGAAAAACAGAAGGGTGAGTGGGCACGAAAATAAAGATTTATAAAACCATTTATTTTTCCGAACATACTAACCACTCGCTATAAAACATGTATAGTTTCCAAAATATCATACTACATATAAGTATGAAAATCAAGTGCATGGCAAATGTAAGTCCATAAGTATTCTCAATAACAGTATAGATATGATCATGTGATGTAATCTATACTAACATGTTAGTTGGAGTCACCTAATGTGACTTGTATGACTACACCTATCGCTCATCAGTTAAATGCTAACACACGAGTCGGAGTCACCTAATATGACCTGTACGATAGGTTAGGTATAAAAATAAACGCTCTAGTGCTACGATCATGTAAAGCTAGCACTATGCGCGGGTCACTTACGAGTCGGAACTGCTTAATGTAGTTTGTACGACAGGCTAGCACCTACTTAGATCCAAGGTGAGCGTGCGGTGCGGGAGGTGAACATACACATGAAGCCTAGCCTTAGCCCTGAGCAGGAGCACTAACACCAGGGTGCAGCAATGATGAGAACTAAATGAACATATGCATGTCAACATAATCCAACCGTATCAATCAACAACATAACCTTACCTGGACTTACCTATGCGTCCCATGATCACTTAGCATTTCAAACCATTTATAACAATTATAAGCAGGTAAAATGCATATGAATATGCCATGATGCAATATAAAACTCAACCATAATATAGCATTTTAAAATATATATAAGTCATGGCATAAAATGCATAAAACCATTTAAAAAACAGTTATGGAAACTATAAAGTATATGCATCATATACAAAAATAAAATGCCCACTCATTGTTATGTCGAAGGATCGTAGCCTCCTAACCTTGCTTGACCACGTATGTCATCGGGATAAGTCTTCCCTATATGTGAAATTACTAATTGAATTACATTAATAACATATATATGGAAACTTAAATAAAATCCCCATAGTTTGCTCAAACCTAGGGTTTAAATATACGAAAATGATCTACTCAACATCATGGACCTACATAAATTTTTAGAAAGCCAATCGGAGGCCGGACGCGCCGCCTAGGCCACATCCATACGCGCCACCACTTGCGGCCAAAACCCTAACTGCTGTTAGGAATATTCTGTCTAACTGACGGAATTCCGTTAAGTTAACTAACAGAAGTTAACGGTGTTACCTGACACCGTTAGAATATTTCGACAACTTTGATGGAATATTCCCTTGTCTTCTCCACTGCCGCCGGTCGTAGTCTGGTTTCACTGAAAATTGAAAATTTTTCAAAACTTCATATCTTATTCATTTCTCAACCATTTTTCATGAAATTTATATGAAATGAAGCTTATAAAGAGTAGAACAAGATTGTACCTTCCAAAATTCCAAAAGTGGACGAGAAATGGCTTGAAAAAGTCTTAAAGTCTCGGCCAAAAGTTTGACTTCATGAACTCGGGTTGTTTCACGTCAACGTTTCTCCAAAACTAGTCTATAGACCTTAGGGAGTTGTAAAGAAGCTTCCCCACATCCTAGAACCTTGTGACTCGGCCTGAAACTCATCGAACTCAAGAACACCGAGTTGGACCTTTCAAGTTGATGAGTCAAAACTTGGTCTTTCGAAGTTTGGTTGGTACAGTTGTGATCATGAGTTCAAGGGGAGTATGATGGTGTGGTTTTCAGGTTCGATATGTGACATTTGAGATGGGTGCTACTTGTTGCAGAGAAAAGGGAGAGGTTTTGGGTTAGAAAGATGGAAGAAGAGAGAGAGAATGACAGAGAGGCTTCTGATTGGTTGACAGAAATGAGATGGGACAGTTCTGTTTGGGGGAGAAATGTGAGGAGTGAATTTGATTGGTGAGGGACTAAGGCACGGGTTCAACCATTTTTAAAGAAGAAAGAATAGGATTTTGTACAAATGAAATCTCAAGAAATCTATCTAAACAGTGTTTCCAACACTGTAGAATTTGCACACACGTGTGTACAAAATACATGTAGTTACGTATTTTAATGTAACGTAGCCTTTTCATTTCTAACCCGATTCGAGTCTAGTTCGCGCTCACGCGTTTGTAACAATGCACACTATTTAACTACGATAGCGAGAAAAATAATTTAAAATTGCATAAACATATCCACATCATTTCGCCAAAAGGGCATAATTGTCAATTTACACATTCGGGGAGAAATTACATAGAAAATTAGGGATGGGTCGTCACAATGTAGGTAAATTCTTTTGCATGAGTAAATGATTTTTTTAAGCAATCTAACATTTTAAAATTCTAATATTAGGTGCACTATTTGACTCAAATGACATTAGTTTTGTAGGTAAACTATTTTACATGAACTTTTACATATATCAGTCATTTTTTGTAGTTATATATATGTGTGTGTGAAATAATTCACCTACATTTATACATAAAATATAATTTTATTGACTTAATTAAGCATGTATTATTACATATATTGTAACAGCTTATCCTGAGAAATATTTATCATTGACGTGAATTGACTGAAATACTCTTAAACATTGAGTGCACGTTTGTGAATTTTGCTAAAGGTTTTGGTCCAATTATACAATTTCCTTTATTCTGTGGACCAATGAGAAGTTGGGAAACCTTTAGTTGTGATTGGGTGGCTGAGATTGGACCACACACATTACTTCCCTTCTCTCTCTTCTCTCCCGTACTCTCTCTTTCTCTTTATCCCTCAGACTCTCTCTCTATTTTCCATCTTGTACGGCAAACAACCAAAACCTCCCCAAACTTCATAGATCGAGGATTCTAAGGTCACCATCGTGTTCGTGAAGACCATACGAGTTCAAGAGTACCATTTTCAAGTAAGGACAGTCTCGATTTCACGTAGAAACCGTAACCCCGAGATATGTACTGTTCATGCATTTTCTTATACGTGGTTTTTAGGAGATTTCAAGCTTCTAGGAAGCTTTAGGATGTCCATACAAGGCTTGGGGACGTTCGTTTGAAGGATTTGGAGTCGAAAAACGTTGAACGGAGGAGTTACAGAGGTGGCAGGACTTTCGAGAGTTCTCATGTGAGATCCAGCGATCTTTAGAGCTTTAAATTGGTATGATCTTGTTCTAAATGTTGTAAGCTTTCATTTGGGACTAATTTCATGCAAAATGGTTGAGAAATGGCCTAGATATCATGATTCGAAAAATTCCCAATTTTTCGGCGACCGTCGCCGGAGGTTTGAGGAAGAAGACGACAGAATATTCTGTCAAGTCTGACGAAATATTCCAACGTCGTCAGTTAAAGTTGACGGTTTTCGTTAAGACATAATTGAATATTCTGAGGAATATTCCTAACGCATTTTGCTGTTCCGTTGCACGTGCTAGGCACGTGGCGCGTCCTGCCGTGTTCTCGGCGGCGCGTGGGGCACTGAAAAATTATTTTAAAAATTTCTGTGTGATCATGAGGTTGAGTAGATCACGTTGGTATATTCAAATACCAAAATTGAGTAATGTATGAGAAGTTATTACCGAGTTTCGTTTATATGCTTAACGTTATTTCAGTTACTTCTCATATAGGCGAGACCTATCCAAAAGACGAGTGTAGCCAGGCTGGGCGCGGGGGTTACGACCCGGCTACTTATCAGTAAGTGGGTTTTTGGTTTTCCGTATATACTTATATAATTATTGTTTTTCCCAGAAAATGAAATTTAATGTTTATACGTTTTTAAATGCCATGCAAGTATCTATTCATTTTAATTATACATTCGTAAATGCATATATCTGTGATTGGTACAGTGGACGCACAGGTAAGTGCCAGGTAAGTTTGCATGTTGGTGATGACAAAGTAAGTTATGAATGATGAGATGCGTTGAGAGCTCATACACCTGCACCTTGATATTAGTGCTCCCGCCCGGAGTTAGGGCACAGTCTTTCACATGATGTTCACCTCCCGCACCGCATGATAGCCTTGGATCCAAGTTAGGTGCACAGTCTGTCGTATAGACCACTATAAGTGGGTTCGACTCGTAGGTGACTCGCGATTATTCGCACAATCTTCACGTGATTGTAGCACTAGAGCATATCTATTCTATATTCAGTTATGTTGGCAGACCACTAGAGATGGTATTGATTTGTGTGCAGGATACATGATATGATTGAGTTAATTATGAGCTATATGATATGATGAGATTGAGTATGAGCTAAAGATTCAGCCGAGGGCTGATATGATACTTGGCATTCATGCATATTAACTGAGATACGATTGGCAATCAGTTGTGATACTTTGGCATGGCATATTATTTCCTAGCATGATTTTGAGATTTATTAGTATATGAGTATATACTTTATTTCTGGGAAAGTTATACAGGTTTTACGATGGTAGAACTTTTGAGAAAAGAAATGATTTTGAAAAGATTTTTTTTTGCCCACTCACGCTTTTGTTTTTCGCCCCTCCAGGTTCTAGGTAGTGTTCCTTGGTGGCTACGAGGATTTCAGCGGCAGTTCTGACAGACTACTCATTATGTAGGACACCCTTTGGTGTTATTTGAACTTATCGTCCTTACTTGACTACATTAGACTACTTATGCTCTGGTTCTGTAAAAGCACTATAAATTCTTACACTAGCACGTTACCTTAACTTGGACTGCTAGTTCATTGGTTTTAATTCGTTCGTAATTCCTATTATTAATCTTGCTTCCGCACTATGCACATGGTTACGTCACGCTCACGTGACGGCCATCATGCCTTGATTTAGGTTGGGGTGTGTCATAAATTAAACATGTTTTATTGTTATTATATATTAGGCAATGAATTTATAATGTTAATGTTTTTTAATTTTAATTTTTGTAAAATTATTAATTCTTCTTTACAATTTGCATGGAATTAAATGTGTACATCAAACATTCAAATAAGGGTATCTTAGGCATTCGAATTTTTTAAAATATGTAAAGTCAAACATAATTTATGAATTTGCTAATGTGGAATCTAGTCAATGGGTCTCATTCGAGTAAAAAACATATGTCGGATTTATGTGTAGAAAATTAAGTTTCAGATGCTAAAGTCATACTTTCAGAAAAAATTGATATGCACTGCTTTCTAATAAAGTAAACAAGGTCAAAAGGAGGACAAAAGTGATTTTCTTTTAACACTAATACAATTCTCTTAGAAACTATAACAATAAAGTCATTGTTCAATTTAAATTAAAAACTCATAAAGAAAATTATACAAGGCATAAAAAGTTCATTAATCAACATTGAAACTTTTGTGCATATTCTATGAAAACATAAGGAAATTATACTATGGTCTCCTCACAAGAAATTCTCAACACTTTCTTTTTGTTGGAAATTATATATTATAATATGAAATATTGTAATATAATAATTTTAATAATTGAATGAAAAATAGTGTTAACCAATTTCTAGAAAGGTTATGTTGTTTAGGTGTGTTCCCTTGTCAAATGATGTATACTTATAGATGAAAAGTTACATCTCTTTAACAAGAAGTACTTGGGTTCTATATAAACCCATAATACCATTGGTATTAATATATATAAAATTAGAGTTAATTGTTACTCTTGAGAAATAGAGTTTCCCCACTTTATTTTTCTCATTCTCCGTGTGTCAAATTCCGAGTCGTGTCTTGAGAGTACAGAATATATGAAGTTCGCCAGAGTCCGAAGATTGAAGTGCTTTGACTTCGGATTATAGATTGTTGAATCCTGGGAGACGGACGCCTACCGAACTACAAGCACAAGAGTAGGGGCGAAATTCTGTCTTTAGGACATTGCATTTATGCAAGCCTCAATCTCCAAGTTTGTCAGTTTTTCTAACTTTCTTTCTAGTTGTTTATATTAATCTCATATATAAATTGATGTTGTGAATTTCTTATGATTATTATTATTAGAATTATATTGATATTTTCTAATATTGCTCCAACACTCTAAAGACAGAACTTAATTATGCAATAATTGGACAATAATATGAGTAAAGCCTAGGGCTTTAGAGATTCACAATGAAAATATTGTAAAGATAGATCAGGGATAGATAATGTGTTGAAAGTTGTATATATAGTATACAAAACAATACAAGAATTTTGGGATTTATTGATGATGATAATGATTAAGATAGAAGGTTATTTGTCTTATAAATATTTATTAGAAATTATAATCTAACTGCTTTTAAATTAATGTTAGTTTGAATTTGATTTCTCTTGGCATTCTGGGCATGTCGCGATCAGGCAATGTTTTACAGTTTGAGGCCTGATAAAATTATGCATGCCACCACTGTTGTTATGTACATGTTTCTGTTAACTGCTTTACATAGAAATTAAAAGATGGAGGTTCTAGTTTCCAGAAAGATTCAATGTTTGTCTCCTTTATATGAAGAAAGGTGTCGACTAAGGCCAAGTGAAATGGTATGATTGTGAGGATGTGAAGACAAAAGAGGTTCCACATTGGTGAAAGGAGAAACATAACAAGACCTTATAAGGAATTAGGTTGTTCTCCATATTGTCAATTGGTTATATGTTGGAATCCCAACTTTCTTCAATAGTCATACAAAAATTTGCGTTATTTGCAAATATAAAAGGGCCATAATGTACCGGTTCGTGGACTGATGCAATGTTTCTTTCTTGGGACAAAGGAGATCAATATTTGATTGGGCACGAGGATGATTAATAGGTTTTTGTTGAGAAAACCCTTATTTTCATAAAGATGTCAGCGAAAGCTCTTGATGAAGAGTGAATACCCAAATAAAATGGGGTTGTTTTAAATTTGTATTGAAACAGTTGGAAAACTCCAGTACAAGATATGAACCCAACTTCCATGGTATCATGGAATATAAGATGAGTGCAGACTACTCGTATGTAAGTGTCCATTCATGGAAAGAATGGAATACGTATGAAGAAAATTGAACAAATACTCAGGCATATGTGTGCATATGCAAAATTGGGTCTAGCCTTCAGTCATGATAAGAACCTAGAAAGTGGATGAATTTGGCTTTGAGAAGCAACAAAAATAAATTGATAAACTGAACTCCTTTTAGATGAGTTATCCATCAACGTCGAAAGATGCCTATTTAATTATGGGGTCAAGGTCCAAGACTTATATTGAACCATGTTGCGGTTAAGTTGTAGAACGATGCAATTATTTAACAAATGGATGGTTTTGTAATGTGGTGGAATTGAAAATTGAAATCTGCCATGTGTGATTCAAAGAAAAAGTATGCCATTTGAAGTGCTACTTTTGACAATGAAAGGGTATGACCTTTCTAACTAGTCGTTGACATATTCAAATGTGTTCATGGGCTGGTATGTCAACTTCTACATAACGACTGGATGTATTATCATATAGTGATAATAATGTTGCAAAATCATTTATATACTTTCTTCGAAGTGATATGTTTATAAATTACAAGAGGCCTATGATGATATTGAGTGTCATTTAAAGTGATATTAATATAAAGAAATAATCGTGAAAGTGTGGGGGTCTTTCAGAAAGGACAAGAGCATACTGAAAATGTGAAAGGCATTTCGCATATTTGAATTCGACATAATGATGCTTATTAAGTAAGCATATGAATGGACATGGCCATTGGGTCATGCATGTTAGTCATAGTAAGGAAAGAATGAAAGCCAAGAAGTGATTTTCTCATAATTTCTAGTGAGGCATGAAGGCCTAAAAAGATGGATAGAGTCTATCTTAGTTGTTCCTTACTTCTTAAAATGAAAAATGTGATCGATTTAATGATAGCATTTAAAGAAACTATAATTATGAAAGAATTGTGGGGTTCGCTTATCTATCTTTATATTTGAGATATGAGATATGAATAAATGTAATTTGCTAATTGAGTGAGACAATCAAGATGTCATCTCTTGTAATGAGTAATTGTTTAAGGTATGACAAGGCTAGAGAGACCTTCTTGGAAATACCTTCAATGTGGGGGAAGTCTACTTCCAAGGGTTAGCAAATTATTGTATAAGTTCTAACATATGTTTCGAGGACATAACATTGGAAATTAACCACTCTCATATGAAATATAATTTCATAAGATGGATTGTGCACACCATTAAAGACAGTCAACCTTAGTGGTACCAATTATTAAAGGTTTGACTAGAGAGTAAGTTGATCATCGAGGGGAATGAGGTTAAAGCCAACATAACTAATGAATCTGCTGGGCGGAAACCTAACTTAGTTGATTGGAGATCCCATGGTCTAAGTTCAATAGGCAAACTGGTTGAGCAAAATTCAAATAAGTTAACACACTATATACCTCATTCTTATGGTGGAAGAAGTGTGTTGTCTGCAGAAGTTTTAGGTTGTATATTTATACTTAATGACAATGATATCTTATAAATAAGATGAATATTGCAGAGTATTCTTAATCAGTGGTCACCTATGTGAGAGTAGAATTGGGTCACTTCTATGAGAATGAGATGGCTAAATTCTCTAAAGCTCTCATGAATCCGGGAATTGTTCAGGACCAAAATGAACACAACCGTATGAACCGGAATATATTAGGATTAGTGATGTGTGTTGCTTATTGTCTCGGTTTACTGCTGCGGTGAACAGTTCAAGATCTTCTACATCTACTGCATCACCAAGTAAACCCGATAAGTATTCACTAGGGTAGGTTCAAGTCCAAAAGACACATCTCCCGATGCATCTCTTGTCCGTCTGTACTCTCAAATTCTTCTTGATTTTTCATTCATGTGGGGGATTGTTGGAAATTATATATTATAATATGAAATATTGTAATATAATAATTTTAATAATTGAATGAAAAATAGTGTTAACCAATTTCTAGAAAGGTTATGTTGTTTAGGTGTGTTCCCTTGTCAAATGATGTATACTTATAGATGAAAAGTTACATCTCTTTAACAAGAAGTACTTGGGTTCTATATAAACCCATAATACCATTGGTATTAATATATATAAAATTAGAGTTAATTGTTACTCTTGAGAAATAGAGTTTCCCCACTTTATTTTTCTCATTCTCCGTGTGTCAAATTCCGAGTCGTGTCTTGAGAGTACAGAATATATGAAGTTCGCCAGAGTCCGAAGATTGCAGTGCTTTGACTTCGGATTATAGATTGTTGAATCATGGGAGACGGACGCCTACCGAACTACAAGCACAAGAGTAGGGGCGAAATTCTGTCTTTAGGACATTGCATTTATGCAAGCCTCAATCTCCAAGTTTGTCAATTTTTCTAACTTTCTTTCTAGTTGTTTATATTAATCTCATATATAAATTGATGTTGTGAATTTCTTATGATTATTATTATTAGAATTATATTGATATTTTCTAATATTGCTCCAACACTCATTGTTGGAGTTTGAATGAAATTTCAACTCAAATGTGGGGTATTGTTGGAAATTTTAAGTTTGAGTTGAAATTTCTTTGTCCCACATTGACTATTCACAAAAGTTCTCCTCACTTTATAAGGCTTTGTCCCTTATAGAAAGTGAATGGAGAATAGGTCTTGGAGAAGGAAAATTGGGCTCACCCTTGGGGTTGGGCTTTGGGGTGTGCTAATTAAATTGGTAATTAATATATATAATTAATAATAATTAATATATAATTAATTATCAAAAGATGGGCCTTGGGATACACACTAAAGGGGATGAATTCTTCAATGAAATTTTGATACATGTAAAAATGAGACCTATTCATAAGTTTATTGAAAATAATGAAACTCATATGAGTAGCCCAAAATACAATTTTCATAGCATATGCACACAAAATATAATGTTGGAGTAAGTCGTTTTCTTATGTATATAAGTATAATATTTTCTCATCTTCTAGTACAAATTTTATACATATTCTACTAAATCAAAAATAAATTAAAACTCAACATCTTAGCAATTCTTTCTCGAACATAAAAAAATAGCGTGGTAAATAACTAAATATAGGCGTAATCATATTAACTAGAACAAATACACCTTTCGCTAACACTTAATTTGGTAAATATTCTATAAAAATGTAAGGAAATTATACTATACTCCTCTTAAGAAATTCCTAGCTCCGTCATTTTTCATTAACTTATAATTAATGCAAACAAGATTAATTTATCAATGACGTATGATACACGCACATGAATCAATTCATAAGTGCATTGAACATGACATATTGTGAATAGAGAAACATATAATTTCCTTATGTTTTCATGGCATGTACCCGAAAAGTTTTAATGGTGTTGAAAATTATATATATATAAAAGCATATTTTCTCATCTTGTAGTATACTAAAAGGAAACCATATAGTTAGCATTTTCATAATAAATTCTCTAACTTACACTAGTGACTAAGCCTATGAGTTCATTTGAAACAAAATTTGAACTAAAAAAAATAAAAATCGTTTTACACTATTCTCTAATGAATAAGAAAGGTCAAAAGGAGGGCTAAGTGACTTTCTTTTAGCACTAATAACAATTTTTTTTAACAAACGATATTGCCTACACTAAGGGGATAAGAGAGTGAGCTAAGTATTATAATGGGCTAAAAATATTATGGTTTAGATTCGCCTTTGGGAAAAATCGAACTTAAGACATCTCACTTACAAGTAAAGAGGAATACCACTAGACCGTAATTCTTAGTGACCTAACAACAGTTCTTTTAGAAACTATATATTTGATTACATGAACAATAAAGTCATTGTATAATTTAAATTTAAAACTCATAAAGAAATTATAATATTTTAGAATAAAATTATACTTACAAAGACATACAAATTCTATTAATTAACATTGAAACTATTCTGCACATTCCATGAAAACATAATGTGATTCTAATATAGTCTCCCACATGAAATTCTTATATCTGTCAATTTTCGTGAATTTGTGATACATGCTAAATGTGTGAATTCTTCAGTGAACTTCTGATACACGTAAATAAAATCCTTTCTTAAATTTATTGGAAATGACGAAACACATGTGAGTAGGTCAGAATCCAATTTGCTTCTATTTACATAGCAAATAAGTTTTTCTTTGTATTTCAATATAGTATTTTCTCATATTCTATTATAGTTTTGTGCATATAATACGAAACCAAGAAAAATATAAAAAAGTAGCGTCTTGGCGTGATCATAGTAGCTAGGAAAGATATACTTCCACCCAACACTCATATTTGAATCCTTCCCAAAATTAGAACACAGCCTCCGTAATAATTAATTTGTTGTAGGCCTAATTTACTGAATTGTATTCAGGACCAGAGAGGTAGAGGACCGGCGGCAAGAGAGAGAGATGTAATTTTAAGGTGTGTTGTATCACCCCATTGTGCCTTTATTTATAGTAGTAGGATAGGTTAAATCCTTACCCTAATAGGATTACAAGTCTAATAGGATAATATCTATTAAAGAGAATATTCTAAGATATCCCTAGATACACTAGAATTTACACAATCACATTCCTAATCCAATAGGACTGCAACACTCCCCCTTGAGTGTGTAAGTACTCAAACAAAACATCGCATCAAGTCTTTAGCAGTTGAGGTAACACAGTTGATGAAGTTGTCGGTACAAAAAATAAATGCGAGTCTCAAATTTAAAAGAAAGTATGCATTGGTAGTAAAACTCAAAAAACCTCACTATGGTAAAACCTAAGGTAGGCAAAAACCCATAGAGTAAGGAAAAAAGTGAGAAGTATGCATGATGTCTAAAATAAACATCAAACGGGACGAAAGTAGTGAACTCAATGGAGTATGATCATCCCACGATGGGTGCCTCATCAAAATCTCGTTAGGTAGCAAAAACCCAATGTGAAAAATGCTCTTAATCATAGGAAAAAGAGTACATTAAGATCAAGTGAGTATGCTTCAAGATACTCCTCCTGAGTTAGACATAACTTTCAAATAAGAGAACTACAAGCATTTCAACTCAAATAATTTATGCATACCGATTCCTTGGACAAGCTTTTGAAAAGTAGACTTTGTAAAGTGATCTGTCAGGTTGTCCTGGGAACGGATTTGCTTGACTTCAATGTTCTGATGTTGTTGTTGCTAGTGAGAATAAAAGAACTTAGGCTCTATGTGCTTGGTGTTGTCTCCCTTGATGTATCCCTTTTTCAACTGCTCGATACATGCTGCATTATCTTCAAAGATTGTCGTATGAAGATCATCGACTGTAGCAAGACCACTAGTGCTTTGAATATGATCCATAACTGCTCTCAACCAAAACCACTCACGTGAAGCTTTGTGCAAGGTGAGAATCTCAGTATGGTTCGAAGAAGTCATAACTAGCGTTTGCTTGGTAGACCTCCAAGATATAGTGGTGCCTCCAATGGTAAAGACATAACTCATTTGAGAACGTACCATATGTGGGTCAGACAGATAACTAGCATCTGCGTAACCGACGAGGTGGGAATTGGCTCGAGGATCGAGAGGGGCGTCGCTCCTCTTGAGGATTCATGGGTGTAGAACAAGCCCAAATCTGTCGTACGCTTAAGGTAGTGAAAAATGTCTTTAACACCATTCTAGTGTCTGCATGTAGGCGCAGTACTGTATATAGCCAACAGATTAATAGCGAAGAAGATGTTGGGTTTAGTGCATTGAGTCAATTACAATAAAGCACCAATTGCACTTAGTATGGAATTTCAGGCTCCAAAATCTCTTCTTCATTCTCCTTGGGACGAAATGGATCTCGTTTAGTATCTAGAGTCCTAAGAACCATAGGAGTACTTGAAGGCTTCACTTTATCCTTATTAAAACGTCGCAACACTTTCTAGGTGTAGTTCAATTGATGTACTAGGATTCTATCTGAACAATGCTCGATCTCCAGGCCAAGACAATATCGAGTTTTCCTAAGATCTTTCATTTTAAATTTTGATTTCAAATGAACGACAGTTTCCTCAAGCTCTGCGAGAGTTCTGATGAGGTTTATGTTGTCGACATAAATTGCAACGATCAAAAATTCAGAATGTGACTTCTTAATGAACACGCATGGGCATAGTTCATTGTTCACATAACCCTTACTTGTCAAATATTCACTCAAACGGTTATACCACATCAACCCGAATTGTTTCAATCTGTAGAGTGATTTCCTTATCTAATCGTGAGAGTGTTCCATGGTTTAGAACTATTTGAACCAGTCAATGGAAGTCCTTCTGGAACTTTCAATAGATTTCCATATCTAGATCCCTATAGAGATACGCGATTACCACGTTCATAAGCTATATATTCAGTTTTTCATAAACTACCAAACTGATAAGGTAGCTGAACGTTATGACGTCCATTACGGGGGAATACGTCTCCTCGTAATCAATCCAAGGGTGCTAAGAGAAGCTTTGCGTTACGAGGCTTGCTTTGTATCACACTATTTCATTCTCATTATGCTTCCTCACAAAAACCCACTTGTAGCCCACAGGTTTCGCATGTGGTGGAGTATGAGCTACAGGCCTAAACACATGTCGTTTCACAAATGAATTGATTTAAACCTCGATTGCTTATTTCTAGTTTGACTAATCCGTTCTATGTCGACATTCATCAATGGAAAATGGTTCAATGTTATTGCTAAGCATGATGTTAGAAACAATGGTATACGCAAATGCATCATCAACAATCATCTTATTTCGATTCCAAACCTCATCCAATACTGCGTAATGGACTGAAATCTCACAATTCTCGGGAGGTCGGTATGTCTCGTCTAAGACATCACTGTAATCTAGAATAACCTCATGTGTTGGAATAGATGAGTAAGAAATGGTTGGATTCAGACTAAGGTCACTAGTTTGTGTCGTTTTCCTCTTCTGGGGTTATGAATCCTTTAAACCAGGAGGTTTGCCATGCTTTAGGGTAGGAGCAGATGATTGGTTAATCGCCAGTGTACCTTGTCATGTGGGAAGTGCGGCCGACCCATCCTCTAGGTGCGTTTGCATCGGGTATATGTGATTCATCACCTATGCTAGATCAATAAAAGCATCTAGCATGCTTTGAGCGATGCTCTAAAGATCTAGAATACGTCGCACTTCAGTTTCAGATTGAAGGGTGTGGGGATCTAAATGAGACATAGTGGGAGTAATCCACGACAATTTGTGGCGTTCTATAGGAGTGTTAATGATCTTATCTCCCCTTAACGATACGAAGACTGTCTCATTAAAGTGACAACATGTAAAACTTGCGAAAAAGAGATCTCCTGTTAAGGGCTCTAAGTAGCGTATAATGAATGATGAATCATAACTGACATAGATTTCCATTTCTTTATGAGGACCCATTTTGGTACGTAGTAATGACGCTATTAGCACATAGACTACGCACCCTAACACATGTAAATGTGAGACGTTAGGCTCGTATCCAGTAACCAATTCTAACGATGAATAAGGTTGGGTAGCAGTGGGCCTTAGGTGGACCAACATGGTTGCGTGCAATATTGCATGGCCCGAGGCAGATATTGGCAAGTTGGTTCTCATAACCAAAGTCTGGGCTATCGTTTGAAGACACATTATGAAAGATTTTGCCAGGTCGTTTTGGGTGTGAATATGGGGTACATGATGTTCAACTTCAATCACAATTGACATGCAATAATCGTCAAAAGTCTATGATGTAAACTCTCCAATATTATCCAGTCAAATTGACTTAATCAGATAATCAATATAGTGAGCCCTAAGCTTAATAATTTGTGTTAAGAGTTTCGCAAATGCAGCATTGCGTGTGGACAATAAGTAGACATGTGACCATCGTGTCGATGCATCAACCAACAACATGAAGTATTTAAATGTTCATGTTGGTTGGATAGGTCCACAAATATCCACTTGAATCCTCTGAAGAAACTTAGGGGGTCGTGAATAATCTTTGTCATTGAGGGTTGAATGTTCAACTTCCTTAGGGAGCATGCTTTGCAAAATGGATGGCCAAGATAATATTTTAAGTTGTGCCTCTGTGATACTTTGAGGATACAGCGCATCATATCTCATCCGGGGTGTCCCATTCAATCATGCCAAAGTAGTAGAGTGCTTTGGAACCCAGTCATATGGCTGGCCACATGGTGTGTCTCAAGGGATCGAATGGTTGTTATGTACAAGCCACTCGGGAGACATTCGAGCTTATCATGAATAAGCTTTTGGCCATATTCGTAAGAAGTAATACAAAGAAATTCAGAACCATTCTCTTTAGTGGTTTCAACGTGATATTGATTATATTGAATATCTCTAAAACTCAGCAACGTTCTTCCAAAACGTGGAGAATAGAGTGTCAATGGTTAATTTAGTACGATTGGACAACATACTATGAGCCTTTCTGTATCTTTCTATCAGGTTAGATGGGCCTGAGAGGGTTGTCAGAGGTACATTTTTAGGTACGAAGTTAGTAAAATAGTGTTTCTCATGCAAGATGGTGTGCGTGGTTGCACTATTAACCAGACAACTAACTTCCCCACTAGTCAAACCTAGAAATAAATTGATTGAATGGGTCACATGCATAAATATAATTCCATTCATTCAATTAATTGATTCGAGAAATAATGTCCATAAAAAATTATCCATAATTCAAAACAAACCAAACCAAACAAATAATTTCAAAGACTTGAAAAATTTGTCCAAAAATTAAACCATAGATCTAGAAAAATATGGGGGATTCGGCCACTAAGGGTGTAAAACACACTAACATGTCTTAGAAAATAAAACTTTATTCTTCCATAGGAGTGGATGCCTCCTAAAAATCTGAAACCTCCATAGTTATAGTGGCATCTTCGGGATGTTCCACTTCCACAAAATTAGTCTTACGACAAGAATGATACTTGGCAATAGCCTCAGGGGTAGCTTGGCATACGCATGACCAATAATCCTTTGATTCATAGTGGTAGCACATTTCTAATTCAGTAGAAGTCGATTGAACGGTAACTTTTCCCTTGTTCTTGAAGTTTGGGCCCTTAGAGGCAAGATGTTGGCGTTTTTAAGTCACATTTCCTCTCTTGGGTGGGCCTTGTCTTTGTTGACCTTGGGTCTGTGGTGGGGCTTGCCGCCCATTACCATGGCCATGATGGAATTTTCATTGGTTGTGGCTGTTAGAATTAGTCGCATGCGCTTCATGCGGAGCATTCGAGCCAGTGGGTTGAGCTTGATGATTCTTCATCAAAAGTTAGTTCTGCTTTTCAGCGAGAAGTAAACCAGAATCAAATTCGAAAATTTGGTGGACTTATGTGCCCTATATTGTTGCTGCAGGACAGTATTGGTGGCAATAAAGGTCGAATAGGTCTCTCTTCAAAGTTATATTCATTCAAAACTTAAAGTCTTGGAAGCGTAAATGCTGCCAGTCGTGTCTTGCTTTAGGCAAGTAGATGTCTTTTTGGTAATCAAAATGATCGGCCAGAACGAGCCAGTAGGTATGTGGATCCTCATCTACGAGGTATTCGGCCTGCAGTGCATTATGGATATGTCTTTGGATGAAGATTATAGTAGTAACTTTTTCAACTTCGTCAATGGGTTCATCGTCGATTGGTTCCTCGATGGTAGCTCTAAAACTCTTTGCAGTAAGATGGAGCTTCAGGTCTTGAATCCACTTTAGGTAGTTTCTTCCAGATACTTCCAGAGCGGTGAAATCGAGCTTGTTCAAGTTTGACATGTCCCTAAAACAGAAGGTACAACAAAACATGGTTAGTCATATGGAAAGATGTAGACATATATCGTAGAACATGCGGGTTTCAAAGGTACTACAATCAAAACTTCGGGTTTCAAAGACACTAAATTCGAAACTACATATTCAATTTAGTTTAAGTATGAAAGCTACGGGTTTCATGTGGTAAGTTTTGAATGAAAACTTTGGGTTTCAAAGGCACTAAATTCGAAACTATAGGTTTGATTTAGTTATGAACATCCGATTCATATATAGAGGTACTTGCAAGAATACAGAATACAATATAAAATAAAGTGTAGTGAATTTGTGGATTGCTTCAGAACCTAAGTGTGAGTGCGTAGGCACTACGAAAGATAATCAATGTTTCAAAGAAACGAAATAATTTACTGAATTATTAATTGCCAAAAAGTGAACTTCAGGTCAATAATTTTGGATTAATTGTCAAATTAGTGGATTGCTGGTCACTTTAATTAATCAATAGATCGTAATCATTTAGGTTTGATCGTAGAAGCAAAAATAATTATAACATTCGGGTTAAAATTATCGGGAATGCTAAAAATAGCATTGGGGTTCGAAAAACATAGCCCAAAAAAATGTTTGCCGTGTACGAGGCAAACCCTAAAAAAGGTTTAGTGGGCCACGGGTGTAAGAGAAAAAAAAGCCCAACAGCGAAGGCTGCTGGTTATTAGGCCACAAAAGGCAGAGGTGTAAGGCCTAGCATGAAACTGGCCTGGGGTAGGAGGTCACGAAGCCCAACCGAGGGCTGGTTACGTTTATGGTCTGTGGGAAATAAGCCTAGCCATCTGGGCTGGATCGGTGTAGGCTCTAATAGGCGATGGGCCGAGCAAGCAAGGCTTGGTTGCTACGGGTCTGGGCACACGGGGGTAAAAACCCAACAAGCCGAAGGCTTGCTGTAGGTAGGCGAGAACGGGGACAAGCCTAGCAAGCTCAGGCAGGGTGGGCCAAGCTATAGGGGGATGGCCCAGCAGGTTGCAGGCCTGCTGGTGGGCTCAGGGATTTTAAGTCCGCGATGAACCCAACCCAGGCCGAAGCCTGGTGGGCTGTGTAGAGGCAACAAGCCCACGAAGCTGCTGCGATGGTGGTCCATGGCGTTAAAGGACGTCGTCCTGGTGATGGCGTGGCTGTGGGCCAACCATAGTGGCTCGACAACGGTGCTTGCGGTGGCAAGGTGGTAAGCTGTGGCCAATATCGCAAAAAAATCTTTTTTTTGTTGTTTTTCCTTTTCGAATTCTAGGGTTAAAAACCCTAATTGCTTCTAAATTAATTTTGATACTTTGACTCACAAATTCCGCATAGCAAAATTGCGTATTGCATGAACAAATATATATGTTGACGAAATATATGAACATATATGCAATATATATAATTGAAAGGAAAATATAAATATAGGGAGTTTATGCATCATGGAGAATGTTTTCATGCTTCAAGATTGTTCAAAATATCTTAATTTATTTTAAAAGAATCTGATTGACAGAAAATAATTGAAAACCATTGATTTTGTAGAAGAAAACATCCTCCACAATCCTTCAGTTCCTTAGCTTAGCGTGCTGATAACGTGTTGTAAGCTTAATTGACTGAACTGTATTTAGGACTAGAGAGGGAGAGGGCCTGCGACAAGAGAGAGAGAAGAGAGAGGTGCAATTTTGAGATGTGTGTTGTATCATCCAATTGTACCTTTATTTATAGTAGTATGATAGATTAAATCATTACCCTAATATGATTACAAGTCTAATAGAATAATATCTACTAAAGAGAATATTTTAGGATATCACTAGATACATTAGAATTTACACAATCACATTTCCAATCTAATAAGACCGCAACATAATTGAAATTATTGAATTAGCTAAGGTAGTTGCATGTTAGTTTAACTTTTGGTTTTTTTTTTTTTGAATAGTGCTAGAGAGATTATTAAATTTATAAATTAAATGACGTGTTACTAATAAAAAATAAATACTTAATCAATAATTAAATAAGAATTCAATCAACAGTTTCATTATTTGATTTATAAATTTAATTTAAAAAATTTAATTTTCTTAATATTATTCTTTTTCACTACCGTTTCTTCGAAGTTGGGAAATGAAATCATCAGAAGAAAAATAAAAAAGCCAAAGGTTGGTTTGTTGAGGTCACCCACTGGTCACTAGTACTACCTTCAATGCGCTTTCGTTATTATTATTTTTGTCCTTGTCAGAACATCTTTCAATACGCTTTGGCTCCGCCGTATGCGTTGGCTCGCTCAGATGGCAGGACAGGACGTTTCCAAGAACGATACTGTTTCGGTTACCTGTTCAATACGCTTTATTTGCTTTTGCGTTGGCTCGCTGAGATTGCAGGCTTTATTTGCTTTTGCGTTGGCACGCTGAGATTGCAGGACGTTTCTAGGAACGATATGGTTTTTTATTGGGGGTGGGTGCGTGGCGTTTCGCTATGAAATGGGTGGGTGAGTGGGTGGTGTTTCGCTACCATTTCCTACAATTTACTGTGAGAGTGTGATGTATCAGCTAGAGTGGTGGTGATCAGCATTTTTTTTTTGTTTTTTGAAAGCTTGATCAGCTCAGCTTTGTCAATACATAGATTTTTACCAAAACTATTTCTTTTAAAAGATCTACCATTTTTTTATCAGAAAAGTTTGAATAAAAAAGTGTGTATCCATGCCTGGATTTTTTCACGATAATACGCAAAGGAACACATCTAATTTTTAAAGTCATCCCACTCAATTTCGAAAATAAATAACGGCAATTTAAAGCCAAAAAAACTTTATTCACGATGAAATGGTCAAACACTTAGCGAATTAGATACACAAGATTTGCAATATAACGCATATGAAGACACAATTTGAAGAGCAATGCCATACTTGAAGAGGAATTGGCAAAACTACCAAGAACAGCAAAGTAGACTCGAGAGGAGCTAATAAAACACCAACAAAAAAAATTAAAATACTCACTAGGAGAGAGACTCACAAGAAACCTCACCAAGAAGCCTCTTATTTGACAGAAATATTAAAACGAAAAATACATCTACGACAATCCATAAGAAGAAAGAATAGTAAGGCTAGGAGAATGGGGAAGGGCTGCCACTGGCCACAAGTGAAGAAAGGGGCTGGGAGTTGTAAATTTCATAAATAAAAGATTTTGGTAGGAGATAGGAGAGAGCCGCTAGGAGTAGTTTCTTTTCTTGTATATTAGCATTCCAAGAGTCCATGCTTTTGAATTTTACTAACATTTTTCTACTACAATTTTAATAAGAGTATTTTCGGGAAGTGTAAACATGAATTCTACTACAATAAGAAGGATGTAAATTTGAGAGAGGCAGATTCTCTGCCCTTCTATTTTTCATACACTTTTATTCTCTTTTATTTGTACAGTTATATTTAAGCAACGCTAATATTTTATATTATTATTATTTTTATAAAATATTAACGTTGCTTAATCGTGACCGCATAAAATAAAAATAGATAAAAGTATAAAACGTTGAAGGACAGAGAATCTGCCTCCAAATTTGAGACCTTATTTATTTTTGCTCTCTTTTAACTAATGAGAATAATTATACATATTTTTTTAGTCCACCTCCTAAATATGGAAACATATACTTAATTTACATGTTTCGGCGAAAATAGATCATTTACATTAATTATTTGAGAGCTTTTCGATTGAAAAAAAAATTAAATTGTACATTACAACACAGAGGCCCAAACTTTACAACACAACTTTATCTGCTATTAGAGCAACTCCACCCCTAAGACTGGGTGCCAGCACCCAGCCCATTTATCCACTCAAGTGAACAGTAACAGACTCCAATGAACAGTAATAGGCCACTGCATCTCCACCCCTAAGACTGGGTGCCAGCGCATTTATAATATTTTTAAATTTTTTGTAAAAGAATAAAAAAATAAAATAGTTTTAATTTCGGATAGGATTTTTAACGAATCTCGTCACGCCACGTGTCATTATCCGAATGTACTATTTTGTGAATAGATTTTCGCTAAGATTTTCAACCAATTCTGACGCGCCACGTGTCACGTACGGTTTACAATAATTTAGTCAAGATTTCGATAAGATTTTCAAACAATCTCGTAATGACACGTGTCATTATCCGAAACGTACTATTTTGTGGATAGATTTTCGATAAGATTTCCAACCAATTCTGACGCGCCACGTGTCACTTCCAGATTACAATAATTTAGCCAAGATTTCGATAAGATTTTCAACCAATCACGTAGTGCCACGTGTCACATCCGGATTACAATAATTTTGCCAAGATTTCCATTGGATTTTCAACCAATCACGTAGTGCCACGTGGCATTGTCCAGAACCTCATCCTTACTTTTTTCGTCCATATAAACCCTACATCTCTACATCTATCCTCACACCAATCTCAATCCTTCTTTTTAGCTCAGAATCATTGTTCATCGTTTTCAAATCTTGAGTTCTTATTACAATGTCTTCTTCAAGGAGAGTGTATAAACAGTTGCAGGAGCAACAGAAAAGGTTGTTGGCACAACAGGCAGAATTGGCCAATCTCCAGGAAGATGGAGGTGGAGATGAGGCTTTCTTCATGGAAGAGGATGAGGATGATCACCATAGAAGGCAGAGGGCTTCACATTCCCGCCGTGTCATGGAAGCCGTGGGGCAGATAGCTAAACCCAGACGTGCTGCAAACCTCGATAGAAAAAGGGAAAGACGAGGTAAAGATCTGTTAAAAGATTATTTTATTCCCAACAGCATATTCCCAGATCATATTTTTAGACGTCGTTTTAGAATGCAACGAGGTTTGTTCGACAAAATCATGAGTGCTATTTGCAACCATGATCCATACTTTGTGCAAAAAGAGGATGCTTTTCATGTTCTAGGTCTTCTTCCGGAGCAAAAAATTACGGCTGCCTTGCGAATGCTTGCATATGGAGCATCTGCAGATCAAGTGGATGAGATCGCGAGGATGGGAAAAACAACTGTTCTGGAGGCCCTGATGCGCTTTTGCTCTGCAATTGAAGCCCTCTACACCAGTGAGTACCTTCGGAAACCCACGCCAAGGGACATGCGAAGGCTTTTAAGGAAGGGAGAGATGCGAGGCTTCCCTGGCATGATTGGAAGCATTGACTGCATGCACTGGACTTGGAAAAACTGTCCAAGTGCGTGGCAAGGAGCTTATGGCAACAGAAAAGGAGCCAAAAGCATCATTTTGGAAGCGGTAGCTTCATTTGATACCTGGATTTGGCATGCTTTTTTCGGTGTTCCTGGAGCTCAGAATGACCTAAATGTCCTTGCCCAATCCCCAGTGTTCGACGACCTGCTGCTAGGAAAATCGCCGAAATGCACATTTCGGGTTAATGGTACCCAATACGAGGGATCATACTACCTTGCAGATGGCATTTACCCAAGGTGGGATACATTTGTCAAAACAGTGCCGCATCCACATACTGAAAAAGAAAAACACTTTGCAAAATGTCAAGAAGGGTGTAGGAAGGATGTCGAGCGTTGTTTTGGTATCTTGCAAGCTCGTTGGGCGATTGTTAGGGCTGCAGCTAGAATGTTTGATGTCGAGGCTCTTCGATCCATCATGATGACTTGTATTATTCTCCACAACATGATTGTTGAAGATGAATACGATTATGATGCCGTCGATGAATATGAGTCGGATCCGATCAACAACTCACAAACACGTATCTACTATGCTCATGACAATACCGAAGATCCCGTGCAACACGAGCCGTTGGAACGGGATGGACGTTACAATGAATTGATCGTTCAGCGGTACACTCACTTGCAAGAGCCATACATGCACGTAACCCGCCAGAATGACTTGATTGACCACCAATGGGGATTAAAAGAAGGTGAAGAAAATTAAAATGAGGCTTGTGGTTGAAGAATAAAGTGTAATTTTTTTTTTAAGTTTATGTAATTCTATGTAGTGTGTTTTGTTTTTAAGTTTATGTAATTTTTTTTTTTTTTAAGTTTATGTAATTCTATGTAGTGTGTTTTGTTTTTAAGTTATGTAATCTTATTTGGTGAGTTTATGTAATCTTATGTCATGTGTTTAACTAAAGTACAAAAATAAATAAATTATCACATTGAAATTGCATAATAAATTAAATAAAAGTAAATAAAGTTCTAACAATAAATAAGAAATAACATAAGAAATTAAATAAAGTTCAAAAGAAAAAAATAAAAAACATAAAAATTACATAAGAATTTAAATAAAGTACTACAAATAAATACGAAATTATACAAAGTCATTGGAGCTAGGATATGTGGTGCTAGGATCTTGGTTGCTATGATTTGTGTAGCTAGAACCCCCTTGATAAGTTTCTGCATCTCTTGCACGCCTCCTTCGCATGACATCTTTTTTTTCTGAGCTCCAAAAATATTTTGAATTCGGAGACATTCCTATTAGAGACTTGCTCATAGTGTCACGATCTGCTTGAGCCATCCTTTCTTCTCTAAGCAATTCATTTTCTCGCTGCAGTGCTTCTCTAACTAGCTCGTTCTCTCGATTAACTATTTCTCTTTGTCTCTCAGCCGCCGCATCACGAGCCTCAGTAGCTGCTAGTAGTGCTGCCATTGTAGCATTTTTCTCCTCATCTCTAGCCTGTTCTCGTGCCATGGTAAGTTCACCTTGGCGAGCAAGTTCCTCCATGTATTTAGTGTAGTCATTTTTGGAAGAACTACCTTTTTTCTTTGATGCCTTTTTACCTTGAGGCCTGAGGGAATGACGAGTTGGTTGGGTCTCGGGCACTTGTTCTGGCGTCCCTTCCGTGTCTTCAAATGTGTCGGGTTCTTGTTCGGCCGTGTCTGGTTCTGACGAACTATGTAGACCCACGCTGTGCATGACAACTTCTGGACCGATTGGGACAATTTTGTATCTAGGGCAATCTTTGACAATTTCCCAACATTCCCATTTGTTGAATGATGTGTTATGGTTCTTTGCATTGTAGAATGCTTGAGCTTGTAGTGTCTATAAAAATGTGGGATAAGATAGTGTTAAAAATGCGGGTGTAATACAAATAAAATAAAATAAAATATTGATGCGGGTGAAATGCATATAATTACATAAAAATGACATAACAAATTAAATAAAAATTACATAAGAAATTACATATTAAGGAAAAATATTAATACTAAATAGAGGGGAAACAACAATATAAATGTGTGTGTATTCAAGGAACCACAAAGAAACCACAAAGAAACCACAAAGAAACATAAATAAAAATTACATAAGAAATTACATACAAATTACATAAGAAATGACATAAGAAATTACATACAAATTAAATAAAAATTACATAAGAAATTACATACAAATTACATAAGAAATTAAATAAAAATATTGTTACCTGATCCGCTAAACTCGTCCCACTACGCAGATTACCGGAAGCAAGAGAGACGCCGTTTTTCCAACAAGTAAATGATGCATTGAGTTTTTTCCAACGACCTTGAAGACCTTGACTAGTTCTGGAGTCTTTTCCATGTACATCGCAAAACACTTTCGTAATTTTACTCCACATTTCTCTCTTATCCATCTCATTACCCGTAGTCGGGTCATGAGTAGTGCGAACCCAACTTTCACACAACGTAAGATCTTCAATGAGCTTCCACGAAGACATTTTTTCTCTCTTAAAATGTAGAAAATATTGAAATGTAGATAGTATAGAAAGTGTAGAAATATTGAAATGTGGTGTAAAGTGGAAGATGAGGGTTAGGTATTTATGGAAAAAAAATTAAATTTTTTCTGTATTTTAAAAATAATTTTCTGTATTTTTTTATAATTTTAAATTAATTTTAATGTGCTTAATTAATCTGGACCATTGGATTTGAAAAATATTCAAATCCAACAGTCAAAATCATGCCACGTGTCCAATGGTCATAAATCTGACCGTTGGGTTTTTTTTTTTTTTTTAAATAGGAAAAATGTGGACCGTTGATCTTTGATCGAACGGTCCATTTTAAAACAGAAATTTCAAATTTTTTTACCGTTGGAAATCCAACGGTCTAGAAGAACTAGCCGTTGGAAATCCAACGGCATATAGGACGTCCACGTGGATCATCTCAGACCCAACGCAAGTGGGCCGACACGCGGGCCCCAGCGCCTGCCGGGCTGTCGCGCCACTCGCCAGATCCCGCGCGTGTTCTGCACGCGCCAAACAAATCAGCCGGCCTCTTGGTCTGTCCATTTTGGGCTGGCCCAGAGCCTGGCACGGGCTGGGTGCCAGGCAAAAGGAGGGGTGGACTGCAGAAACAGGGTGCTGGCCTTCAAATGCACTGGGTGCTGGGCTATTTTCCCAGCGCTGGAAGTGCTCTTAGAGATGAAATAATGGAGTTCCAATTTGGAGTTGCTGAAATTATTTTAAAAACAACTTATTAGAAAATTTGTTGTAGATTTGGTAAATGGTAATAATACTCTGGGTTTAAAATTACAGCCAGTATCCTCGCTTGTCCTTTACCCTTTCTCCTTGTCCTTCAAATCGAAGGTTGGCGACCTTAATTCCTTTACACTATGTTTGGATGAGGGAAATATACTTGGAATTTGAATAAAAGTCAGAATTTGTAAAATGACATACACCAATTCCCTTGTTTGGATTCATAAACATATGAATTTAGAATTTCCGCGTGGAAAAAAACTTGGAATTTGAGACCTCCAATTCCCAAGTTTAAATTTCATGTAAATATGTGTCATTTCCCAATTTCTATGATTGAGAGCTTAAAAATAACAAATTCCATATTCAATTCCATTGTTCTTTTAGGTTAACCAAACAAGAAAATTCACAAATTCTATAAAATAAAGTTCTGTCAATTCAATTTCCGTCATTTTAAAATTCCTTAATAATCTTAAATTTATTCATCCAAACATAGTGTTAATGAATTAGAGTATGCTCTGCTCGTTTTCTGCTAAGTTTTCTTTAAATCTTGATCTGACAGTGCTCACATGGGAACATAGAGAGAGAGAGAGAGAGAGAGAGAGAGAGAGAGAGATTGATGTTCTGAAGAAGGAAAGAACAAGGAAAATGAAATTTGAGCTTTGTGTGGCAGAGAGAAGGTGAGTGAGACTGCATGCGACGAATCCATTAAGTTTCGGACTTCAACTGGCGTCGTTGTGGCCTGATCCGTCTGGGTTATGGAGATCGGACATTGGAGAATTTGGAGCTGTAGATCCCATGAGAAATTGAAATATATTGGAATGCCTATGGGGTAACGGGATGAGAGAGAGAGAGAGAGAGAGATTGGGTGGTTAGGATGGTGCCGTGGGCTGGGAGGTCTCGGCGGCGGCGGAAGGAACCCAGACCTAGATTATAGGTTAAAGTATTAGAAACTTTTCAATATGGGCTCGTATTTGTTTAATTAATCTATGGGCTGGTATTTGTTTTCAAAAGTGAAGAAGATAAGATTTTTGTTTTTATTTTTAATTTTTTTTGAGAGCTACTAGACCCACCCCGTTGTCTTATTTCCCCACCCACGTTATATTTACACCCACCATAAAAAGTTAAAAAATTAAAATGTTATTTTCTCACCCACTATTATTCCTAAAATAACCCTATATATAATTAGAGATAAATTTCTCTTAAGAAAATAATAAAAACAAATAATATTACTCTTCTAATCAAGATTCTCTTTGAACAAAGCACACATCATCAGCCTCACAATCAGAAAAAGCGTATCCTTTGGATTTTAATCATGATTCTCTTTGCACAGGGCACACATAATTTCACAGTTTGAATAATTTCATTCTCTATTCCCCTATAACTTTCTTATGTTGTGGGTCTCCTCGGTAAGAAGCAAAAAGTATATGAATAGGGCAACCAAAACCCTAGGGATAAAAATATTTTAGTAATTATTCCAGGAAAAAAAACACTAAACTGTAAATGTGGATTTAAAAGAAGAGCACAAATTCTAAAGCAAAATAAGATAGGAAAAAATCCCAATTCATATTCCCTCATGAACAAACCAAGAGCAATTTAGTCAAACAAATACAGAAAAGTATCGAAAGCAGGAATTTACTGGAAAAAAAAAATACTATGAACATAATTTGGAATTGTCCGATGGATAAGCATGGTGGCGCTGTTTACTAGCTTCAATTTTCATCAAGCTCCACGATTTCTCTAGTTATAACAGTAGGCCCTACAATAAATTTGAATTGTTGTATACGAGCAACGTACGGAGTAGCCCATTCTAAACACCATGGTTCACAGTATCTTTCCCAATTTGTCGCTATAGGAGGAATTGGATGACCTGATTTCAAGAACACCTGCATAAAAGTACAACCTAATTAAACTGGACTACAAGAAATTTATAACTTAAACTTAAAGTAAATGCATTGAATTCTTATAAGATCACTTGCAAAAATTTCCAACAATAAATCCTTTTATCCATACCTGCACAAAATGATGATTGGTGAATCCGATGGCGATCTCCTTTCGTGCTGCTAGTGATATAGGTTTTGTTCTAAGAGGTAAAAATGTAAGACACTGTACATCTGATAGGTGGATAAGTACCACACCATAACATGATGCAATAATATGGCCCATGTCAGGCATAGTCATCCACCGATCAATATTTGCATGAGTTTCAAAATATCTCAATGCATGCTTCAACTCATGGACCCTATTGTCACATCCATATAGCTTGGAGTAGCAACTTGAGTAAGTCTCTAACTCTTGTAATAAATCTTTTCGCACTTGTACCCATCCATCCTCATTATAACCTAATAATGATGCAATTGCTCTGAAACCGCAATGTCCATCAGCTGCCACATCTTTTACAAGAGTAATGTATGGCCTCAATGCTACTGGAAATGCATTAATTAACTCAATTGGCTTAACTGAACGAGCACGATGCACCTTCTCCTTTGGTCGCCTCTTTTGTTTTGAACTCATTTCAGGATAAAGATCACCAAGTGAATAACTTCCTTGCTCCGATTCCACAATCTCAAACAATGACGGATCACGATGAGTAGATTTATCCGTCTTTTTACTTGGCCTACCTTTAGTCTTGGTTGTCACAAATGGTTCAACAAGTGAAGTAGTTTGTGGTAATACTAACTCCATAAGTTTCCTTTTAAGGACCATTCTTGCAGTTGCATCAGATTCTATCCAACGCCTATGAAACAACTCCATCTCTGCATCATAACCGTACTCTGCTACATTTTTTATAGGTGTACACTTCATGTCAAGTTTCCTCCAATGAGGATCAATGCTCTCAAGTGGAATAGGTCGACCATCTCTGATGTATCTAACAATCTTATGAGCACATGGTAATCCATGAGTCTCTCGTAAAACACAACCACATGCCTCAGAGTCAATACCGTTCATTTTGGACAACTCGTACTCTTTTAGGACCATATATAGTGCACTAATTGAGACAAAGCCACGAAGTTCCATGAAATCTGAATGTCTAAAATCATGATGCACCACTATCAAACTTTTCTCAAAAGAAGCCTTGATTTCAGTGTGTTGCAACCCAAGCAGAGCATGTATACTTTCCCATGATGTCTCAAATGTTCCTTGGCTACTTCCAAGATATCTTTTTAATTTGGCATGTGAGGACTCGGCCCTGTTAAAGTAACAAGGGTTTAGCAATCTCACTAGAAAATGAAAATGAAAATAAAGTAACAAGTGATAAATGCTTAATTCTTCCCAATAACAAAACAAAACCATTAACCTTCCCAACTTCTCGAGCCCATTGTATTAATTCTTCTCTACTCTTGAATAACTACATACCAAAATTGTACATTATGAATAAACATACAAGAACATAAGTGAATCAATTGCATAGTCAAGCAAATATTACCTTAGTTGTGGTAAATTCACTAGTACAGTCCACCATCCGTGTAGATGCTGAATTATTACCAAATTCGTCTACCAGCTACAACCGAATTCCACCATGTCATAAAAGAACCAAATGAACTTCATAAACAAGTTGATAGGGGAGAAATTTACATCATAAAAGAACCATCTTTTTTTATTTCAATTACAAGTCAATGCCTTTTTGTATTGTCATAAACTCATTAAAAAAACAAATTTACTGTCGACAGCAATATGCAACAATTGAAGATTAATTCGGCTTCAATTCTAACTTAAAGAGAGAGATTCCTTGGTGGATCATCATCGTCACATTCACCATCTTAATGGACACCAACCTTCGAAGATCCCAGAGGAACCATGTTTGCACACATATCCAGTTTTTATCTTAATGGACACCAACCTTCGAAGATCCCAGAGGAACCATGTTTGCACACATATCCAGTTTTTTCAAAAAAAACAAAAACTAAAAAAAAAGGAGAGATAGGTGGTGCTTGTGGCGGGGCTAATCAAAAATCAACCACGCCTCCTACTGTTTAGGTTTTCAGTTCTAAATCAACCACGCCTACAGTAGTATGCAACAAATTTACTCTAACCTAATGAACGATGTCGACAAAACTATGCTTTAATTCCAGAAATTCTCATTAAAAAACAAATTGCACCCTAATCAAATTCAAATTCAAATAAAAAGTCATAGAATTATGCTTCAATTATACGATGTTGACAAATCAAGATGACCCACATTCAATTATATAATACGTATAACTCTAAATAATAATAGTCATCGAATTGGTTGAGATCAACCATTGGTTTGAATTCTAATATTAAGAGTCTGAAGATGAGTTCTCTCTCGAGTATCTCATCTTCTCGATGTGGAACTCGAACTAGACCCAGACGACCAATCACCACCACCACTTCGTCGCCCTTCTCCTCTCGTTCTAAACAATGACCATCTACCACCACTACGTCTACCCCATTTTTAGATCCGCCACCACCACACCTCTATTTCTCCATCAATCTTCAACCTTTTCCTCCACTCACAAAACCCAACAAATCTGGGTTTGGGAGGAACCTCACCTCAACTCTAGTTTTCGACCTTCAATTACATCAAGGATTCAAGGTAAGCCTTAATAATTGTGAAATTTGAAATTAGGGTGTTTGACTGTCGAATTGAGAGTTAGAATTTCCTCGAAATCGAATTAATTTTCAGTATATTCGAATTTTGGAATCCTAAAAATTTTGGTTCGGTATCATTATACAATTTGCTTGAACCAAAAATTTCGATGAGGGTTTCGGTTCGATTACCAAACCCAAATCAACCCTATATGGTCATGAGCTATATAGACCCTTCATGAACTGTATATTTGAGCTTACCCGAAAAAGAACATTGATATCTACCTCCCCGTCGATTACCAAACCCAAAATATTTTACCCTTCATGACCCAAAAAGAACATTGATATCTACCCCCCCGTCGATTACCAAACCCAAAATATTTTACCCTTCATGACCCAAAAATCAACCACGCCTCCTACTGTTTAGGTTTTCAGTTCTAAATCAACCACGCCTACAGTAGTATGCAACAAATTTACTCTAACCTAATGAACGATGTCGACAAAACTATGCTTTAATTCCAGAAATTCTCATTAAAAAACAAATTGCACCCTAATCAAATTCAAATTCAAATAAAAAGTCATAGAATTATGCTTCAATTATACGATGTTGACAAATCAAGATGACCCACATAAAATTATCTTTTACCTCTTTGACGGAAACATAATCATCTACTTCTTCCATTGAAACGTCATCTTCTAAGTTCATTCCTTTTGCTTTCTTTGAATGAAAGGAGATGGGAAGGATGAGTTAGGGTTTAAGGGAGACAAATTTTCTAAACATATTCTCACATCCAAACTTTTCTTTTTTCTTTTTTTTTATAAAAAAAAAGTAATGTAAAAGGAAGTAACTAAGGTCCTTATAAGTCATTTTACAAGTGGACAAATTTGTAATTAAAAAATTCATAAAAATGTGGGTGGGAAGATAAGACATTGGGGTGGGAATAACAGCTCTCTTTTTTTTTAGTCGAGCTATAGATTTAGTGAATTAAATATTAGATTAGTTACTGATGAGATTTAAATTCACATCGTTATGCAAGACACAACACCATTCGATCATATTGTGATAAAGATTACTTGTGAGCAAGGTATTAAATATCGATGATATCAAAAATATTGGTAGTTCAAAAATACAGAAATTTCGATGGAAATATCGAGATATTATCGATATCGATATCGATAAAAATTAAATAAAAACTACGGAAATTGTAAGAAAAACTTGGAAATTTTTATTGAAACTTTGCAGGATGTTTATTTAGTCAATTATCTATTAGTTTATCACAAAAAATTGGAAGGAAATGCATTGCATGATGGATTTAACTGATTTAAGTTGATTATATAGCGAGCTGGCAAACATTGTGAGTGTAGAAAATATGTAAATATTTTAGCATATTTCCACCAAAACATAAGTGATGTGGTGGTCAAGGTGTTGAAAGAGTAAAATGGGAGGGGTTTGAATCTCTTTAGTGTTTTTTTTAAATATAAAAATTTAAAAAACATGAAAATTTCGATGGTAATATCGATGACATCGGAAATATTAGTAGTCCAAAAACACGAAAATTTCGATGAAAATATCGGAATATTATGTATATTTTATACCTTGCTTGTGAGAAGATAAGATTATTAAAAGTAAAAACTTCTCAAAACTCTTCAATCTCATTCAACAGCACTTCCAACCTATCAAAGTAATTTTAAAAAGGGTTTCCCTGCTCATTCAACAGCACTCCCAACCTATCAAAGTAAAAACTTCTCAAAACTCTTCAATCTAATTCAAGCATCCAATTCCTCCAATAAAAATAAAAAAATTGAAGCATCCAATCACGCCCCATTTTTAGCGACGAAATCAACTCAATCGTAGAAAGCCCTTTTAGAATAAAAAAAACGAATCTATATCTATATTAAACCCAAATTTCTTATCCTACTTGTGATTGCAAAGAAATTCCTAAACCGAAAGCTTACCTGTGGTGCTCGGATCAGAGTCGATCGTTTTCGGGTCATAACCTTTTTCAGAGCAGTGGGAAAGGTGGTGGGCCATATTCGTCTAACCATGCTGAAATTCTCGCCTTACATGAAGCAACTCGAGAATGTTTTTGGTTGAGAGCAGTAGTGGGCCATATTCGAAGCTCTTGCGATCTTTATCCCGCTGTTGATGTCCCGACGACGATCTTTGAAGACAACGCAGCTTGCATCGAACAGCTCAAGAAGAGTTACATCAAAGGAGACAACACCAAGCACATTGCGCTGAAGTTTTTCTTTTCACATCAACAACAAGAGCATCAGAATATTGAAGTCACGCAAATCCGTTCACAAGACAATCTGGCTGACCTCTTCACCAAATCACTGCCGAATGCGACGTTTTAGAAGTTTGTTCATGGAATTGGTATGCGTAAACTTTCTGAGTTGTAACTTTGCTATTTCTCTTTGGAATTATGTCAAACTTAGGGGGAGTATCCTGTAGATACTTGCTTGATCTTAATGTACTCTTTTTCCCTACGATTAGGAGCAATTTTCCCACTGGGTTTTTGCTACCTAACTAGGTTTTAACGAGGCACCCACCTTGGGCTGGTCATATCCCTGATGATGTCCTGTAGACGTTTCTTTGACTTTGCATTTCTCACGCATTTTTCCTTAGACTATGGATTTTGTCCCTACTCGAGTTTTTGCCATAGCCTTAGGGTTTTTAGTGAGACTTACTTACTTATGCAAATTCCTACCTTATTGAGAATAAGCGTTGTTCCTTGTAATCAGCACTGACAAGTCGACTTCATCAACTTTTGCATGATGCTAAATCTACCTTGAGTATTTACACACTCAAGGGGGAGTGTTGTAAACAATTCTAGTTTAAGTATGATTGTGTAAATCCAAGATTAGATTTGATTAGGGTTTATTCTTATCCTATTGTATCTCTTATTCATTGGAAAGCAATGAATACCTTTACCTTATTATTATTATAAATAGAGGTGCAAAGTAGGAGGGATACACAACACAATTCCCCTACAATTCTCTCTTTCTTCCTCCTCTACCGCCGGCCTCCCTCTCTCCTTTTTGTCAGATAAAATAGTGTACAACAAATGTCAATTTCAAGAACAATTCATGACAAAAACACTTTTTAAAATAATCAACTACTTATTTGTTTAAATATTTTGATCGAGGTCCCTAACATTATGTAAGAGATTTAAGTCATGTATTTATGTATTTAATGTCCCACAAATGATGAAATCTAAACAATTTCAAATAATATTTTTAAAATATAATACTTAGAATAATATTGATTTTCACAAAATTATAGCAAAGAAAATTGTCACATCCCAGCCCGGGACAGATCACTTCCCGGGCTCGCCCAACCACCGTAGAACGATATTGTCCACTTTGGGCCCCGACCACGCCCTCACGGTTTTGTTTATGGGAACTCACGAGCAACTTCCCAGTGGGTCACCCATCATGGGAGTGCTCTAGCCCCCTTCTCGCTTAACTTCGGAGTTCCTATAGAACCCGAAGCCAGTGAGCTCCCAAAAAGCCTCGTGCTAGGTAGGGATGAGAATATACATTTAAGGATCACTCCTCTGAGCGATGTGGGATGTCACAAAAATAATGTACCCACATAATTATTAACATATTTTGAAAAATAACTATTGATATATTTTAAACATAAAATAAATACATATAATTAGTAAAATAAAAAATGGGTACAAATAAATTAAAAAAAATATGGGTACAAATACAAATAAAATTACAAAAATATGGGCACAAAAAGAAATTAATATATGGGTACAAATTAAAAGTGAAAAGAAAATTGATACAAATTAAAAAAGGGTTGCAAATTAAAAATGAGTACAAAATAAAAATAAAAATAAAAATATATGATAAAAAATTTAGCCATAAATATTAAATGTACCAAATGTAATATTTCTAACACTAAATGAATATATTTAAAAATAAAAAATATTTTATTATTGAAATAATTAATAATATTTATTAATACCTAAGAACATTTGATCAAAAATTAAAAATAAATAAAATTTTAATCAATAGAATAGAAAAAAGAATGATTGAAACCTAATTTCTCCAATTAATTACTTGAAAGCAAGGAACAAAATATCGATATTATCGGCGAAATATCGCCGATAATTTCGTTTTTATCACTAAGCGATATTTTTTTGTTATCCCTTAAGTTTTCGTTATAATATCGCGATATTATCAATATTATCCATAATATCGCGATATTTCTTATAATATCGGGACATTTCCTATAATATCGGAACATAAATTAATAAAAAAATATACTATACCTCATCTCAGCCAAAAGGCCGAGAGAGGCTTGCCTCGTTCAGCATTGGAAGGTGTATTTATAGGCCTGTTAGCATCCAAACTTCTATCCCACAGCCGATGTTGGACAAACTCTTACAAGCAAACCCAGTTTTCCGACGAGCACCGCCCCTTTCGAAGCGTGTTCCGGCCAAACCACGGCTAGTTGGCCGGCGTTCAAGGTATCAATCTCTTCATCCCGTCGAGTACTACAACTTTCATGTTTGGATCACTTAATTTGATTGAGTAACGAAGAAGTTATAGACGTTCAAAGTTATGGTAGAATTCCGGCCCTTTGGGCAGCACCGCCCCTTTCGAGGTGTTTTCCGGCCAAACCACGGCGAGTTGGCCGGCGTGAAGGGTATCAATCTCTTCATCTCGTCGAGTACTACAACTTTCATGTTTGGATCACTTAATTTGGTTGAGTAACGAAGAAGTTATGGACGTTCAAAGTTAGGGTAGAATTCCGGCCCTTTGGGCAGCACCGCCCCTTTCGAGGTGTTTTCCAGCCAAACCACGGCGATTTGGCCTGCTTGCAGGGTATCAATCTCTTCATCTCGTCGAGTACTACAACTTTCATGTTTGGATCACTTAATTTGGTTGAGTAACGAAGAAGTTATAGACGTTCAAAGTTAGGGTAGAATTCCGGCCGAACTCATAAACCGTGGTCGTTTGGCCATCTTTCAGGTCATTTTCCGGTCAACACCGGCCACCACTCGGTCCTCACTTGATATGAACCTCTTCTCCACATTTCTAACTACATTTTAGCTTTTGAATCACTCAATTTGGTTAAGAAACGAAGAAGTTACAAAGCTTTGAAAATTACCCAAACCTTCGGCCCCAAACCCAGTTTTCCGACGAGCACCGCCCCTTTCATGTTTGCTTTTCTAGGTTCTTTCTCCCTTTCATGTTTGGATCACTTAATTTGCTTTTCAATTGTGATGAACATGAGTAACTAAGTTTCAATCAAGCGCGTTAAACATTGATTAGGGTTTTGGATAAACATCCCTTTCTCTCTTTGTTTTAAGTTATAATTATAAATGTTATATAATTATAAATTATTAGATTTTTTTATGCAAGCATATTAGATATGTACATAAAACATTCACATATGTATGTTCTTTTATAAGAAATAACATATTATTCAATAATTATTTACTAATTCATTATATATAAATGATTGTAATTGGTTCAGCGCAATTGTTATTGGTTCGGAGCAACAGCTCACATTGCTTAATCCCTTGCTTAAATGAGTGTAAAATATTGTACTAATTCATTATATATAAATGATTATGGTGTGTTTAAACTTCTTTCATTAATTACTACATATTTTCTGCACTCACAATGTTTGCCAGCTCGCTATATAATCAACTTAAATAAGTTAAATCCATCATGCAATGCATTTCCTTCTAATTTTTTGTGATAAACTAATAGATAATTGACTAAATAAACATCCTGCAAAGTTTCAATAAAAATTTCCAACTTTTTCTTACAATTTCCGTGGTTTCCATTGAATTTTTATCGATATCGATATTATCCCGATATTTCCGTCGATATTTCTGTGTTTCCAGATTACCGATATTTCCGATATCATCGATATTTTATACCTTGCTTGAAAGCACGGTAATATCGAAACATGTGGCGAGTAATTCCGTGTCTCGTCTCGCTTCCAAACTCTTTCGCTAAGCCTATATATGTGTGCTGAAACTCAGAGTCGAAAACAAACAACGCGCGTAACGTTATCAATTTCTCATCAAACCAGATTTTACACTCTCTCTGTAAATCCTTTGGAATTTCTGTTGTTCTTCATCACCCAAGAACAAATTACGTTGGTTTCTTTGAGGAATATCGACACGGTGCTCTCTCGAATAGAAGAAAGTCTGAAGATGAACAATAATCAGCCTGAAATGGTTAAATGTTCGTCTGCGGTACCTGAACCGCCATCGGTTACAGTCGGGTTGGATTTGCCGTTGAAGGAGTTGAAGATGAAGCTCCTTAAGGATGAAAAGGTGTCTAATGCTTGTGCTGACTGCTGCTGGAGGATGTGGGAAAACCACCTTGGCTAAAATGTTTTGTCAGGATCAAGAAGTCAAAGGTATGTTATTTATGATTTCAACTTTTTTTTGGTGAAGTTTTACTTCCTAGTTAAAAATTCATACACCATGTAGAGGATTATACAAGTAAAACTAGGCGCTAGGGCCTACAAATTGTCCGCTACTCCCTCCAAACATACACACAAACCAAAATTTGAAGAAAATAAAACTACAACGAAGGGGACATGAAACTAAAAGAAGACCTATATGGGCATGCCCAACATATACCAAGTAGTAGTGATATGAACTTGGCATGATTAAGTTGATGCCTTCCTCTTAGAGTTAACAAGTCTTAATGAGCTCCTGTTTGATTACTTACTTGATCTGAGAATTGTAGACATATCTAGTCAACCTTTTATTAACACCATTCTTACATTCTGTTTGGATAGATACATTCAAGAACAACATCTTCTTTGTCAATGTCTCGAAAAATCCCAACCTGGACCTTATTGTACACGAACTATATCAATGGAAGGGGTCCAAGCTGCCTGCTTTCCAAAACGAAGTCATGGCAGCTAACTGCTTGCAACAATTTCTGAAGGAATCAAGACAAAATCCTCTACTGTTTGTCCTGGATGATGTTTGGCCAGGATCAGAGCCCCTTCTTGAGAAATTTGATCAATTCAAGTCTTCAAATTACAAGATTTTGGTCACATCAAGATTTGCATTCCCAAGATTCGGTTCTCCTTATCATTTGGCACCATTGAATGATGAAGATGCAATGGCTCTTTTTCACTATTCGGCATCCTTGGAGAATAAGAGCTCATATACTTACGAAGATCTTTCAAGAAAGGTGATTTCTTAGTCCACAATACACGCACACACATATTTATGCTTATGTATGCTCAGAAGGGTGTAAAGAATGAAAGAGTAGACAGTTTACAATTTTATCATCTTTATGAAACCATTTAGATGATTTTCAACAACTTGATCAAATAATAGTAATTGAATTCATTTTGGATAATTAAATTGCAGATTATCAAACGCTGTAAGGGATGTCCACTTGCCATTGCATTGGTCGGGAGATCACTTTGCGGCCAGCCTATAGAAATCTGGCAGAAAAGAGTAGTGGAATGGTGCAAAGATTCATCTATTCTTGATTCTGACAAGGATTTACTTGCTTGCCTCCAAAGCAGCTTAGATGCCTTGGATAAAGAAAAGGCTATCATCAAGGAATGTTTCCTCGATCTAGGTTCTTTTCCGGAGGACCAAAGAATTGCTGCTACCACCCTCATTGATATGTGGGCGGACTTATATGGTCTAGATGAAGAAATTCTGACCATTGCCAACCTTCACGAGCTCACCGCCCGAAGTTTAGCTAATCTTATTGTCACAAGGTATGCAGGCTGCTCATAATTTTCTGTTTCAATGTGTATGCCGAACAAATCATTAAAGAAATTAGTATTGATCATCCAGGCATGAGAGGGAGGCAGATGGCTATTACACTGAACACTTTGTCACCCAGCACGACATGCTTAGAGAGTTGGCGATCCATCAGGCGAGTCAAGACCCATTAGAACATAGGAAACGACTATTTTTAAACATATGTGGGGACAAACTTCCTAAGTGGTTGACTGAACAAAAGTATCAAGCGATCAAGGCTCGACTATTATCTATCTCAACAGGTTCAATCAATCTCTCTTTAGTAAATACTTATGCATGTGCACTCGGGACACACGTGCACACACACACACACATGCTCATTCATAAGAAGACTTCCACACATTTAGGCTAATATCTTAAAGCTTATTGTGTGCAGATGGAGCCTTCTCAGAAAAATGGCCAAACATGCAAGTACCCGAAGCAGAGGTTCTAGTTCTGAATTTTCAAACAAAGAACTATGCCTTACCTGAGTTTGTGGAGAAAATGGATAAACTAAAAGTTCTAATACTAAATAATTACGGTTCATTACCTGCTGAACTAGATAATTTTGAACTACTTGGTTCGCTACCAAATCTTAAGAGAATTAGATTAGAACGTATTTCAATTCCTTCCATAAGCAAGGTCCCCAAACAGTTGAAAAGTTTGCAAAAGATATCTTTTTTCATGTGTGATATTGGCGAAGGTTTGGTCCAAGTTTTAGATGCACTGCCAAATCTAGTGGAATTGAACATAGATTATTGCCATGATCTGGTGCAACTTCCTGCCAACCTTTGTGACAATGTTCACCTTAAGAAGCTTAGCATCACCAATTGTCATAAGTTATCTGCCTTGCCTGCAGACATCGGAAAGCTAATTAATCTAGAAGTGTTGAGGCTTAGGTCTTGTGCTGAATTGTTAGAGTTGCCACACTCGATTAGGAACCTTAAAGTTTTGAAATTTCTTGATATATCTGACTGCTATAGCGTAGAGGAGTTTCCCAAGGACATTGGTGCAATGTGCAGCATGGAGAAGATCAACATGAGCCAGTGTTCAAGACTGAAGGAGCTGCCTGCTTCTGTTATGGATCTTCAGCAGTTGAACGAAGTGATATGTGACGAGGAGACGAAAACTTTATGGGAACCCTTCTTACCATCTCTCACAAACATACACATAAAGGTGATCAAAGAAGATATCAACCTAAATTGGCTCAACAAGCTTCCACCCTAAGGCCATGGTCCTTCCATTAATGAATGTTGGTGCAATGTATAAAGTGTGATTGTGTGTAATGTTTTTGATCTTTTGTAATTTACTACTATTTTATGTTTTATGTTTTTGTAAATAACATGGCCGTACTATAGGATTACTGTAATTATCCACCATGGATATTATTGTATATAACATGTCGGCACTTTTCATTGTTCAACTCTTTATTGATTTTCCTTTGGTTTATCCAATCAATGGTTGTTGGTGCAATGTATTGCAGGGAGAAGTGCTTGGAAAGAAAATAAGAGTTAAAAAATAACTACCTTTAATTTATCCAGTCCATGAGTGATGGTGCAATGTATTAATTTAATTGTTGTTTCACCTCTCTCTCTTGTTTCACCTCTCTATTCCCCTTCAGTTAAATAGGCCACAACATTACTATTTTATTTCAAGTAAAATCAAGTACGTTGTATGCATAACGTATAACACCATTGATAGAACAAACGGATTACAAAACTAGAAATATTATTGACATCTAACACTCCAAATTCGCCGAGAAGGCTTGATAAACTAAAGAGACTACATTGTAATGACTTGTTATTCTATAGAGTTACAAAGTACCCCATATATATATAACTAACCTAACCCTAATAGGCAAGAAAAAAAAACCCTAATACTTATTAGACTACAGTGATTGGCTTGTTATTCTATAGAATTAATTAGAGCATGTCAATACTTTAAAAGCCCGACTTGGCTTTGTAATGGGAAGGCCACACAGAAATTTCATAGCTAAAAATCAATTAGAGCATGACAATTAAGAAGACGACTGAGTTCTTTTCTCCAATTGATCTCTTGAAGTATTTTTGTATAAATAGTTTTGAAACAAAATAATTGTACATTAGAAAAGATAGCTGATATTTTCACTAAAAAGGAGAGTTGATTTTTATTAATCAACATTGAAGTTTTTGCATATACATTGTGAGAGCATAAAGGAATTACAATATATAGCCTACTCACATAAAATTTTCATCTTTGTCATTTTTTGTTAACTTATAATTCACGCAAACGGGATCAATTTGTCAATAAACATATAATACACATAAATGAGATCAATTCGTATGTGCATTGAACATGACAAATCTCATGTGATCAGTAGGGAAGCACATAATTTCCTTATGTTTTCATAGCATAGGCACAAAAACTTTAATGTTGATAAATGTTGGGGGACTTTTTAGGCCAAGGTGGACTGGGGCTTTGAGAATGTCCTATTGTCTCCCTTGGTGCAGATTCGTACCAAGTCCTGGAATATCTCGAAAGAGTTAGCTTGTCATAGGAAATACCCCAGTAACATCAACGGCTCGAAGATGACATGATTGATCAAGATAATGACTTGCTCAAGTGAAGCGTGGTGTTGAAACTAGAAGACTATCAATTTACATAAGAGATAAGAGATTTGCATGGTTGCATAACATTCTTTGCTGGTTGATTTGGGCTTTCTTAGGGTGATAGTAAGGTTTCTAATGGCTGAGATGTTTGATGGAAGGTTGCAGGAATTACTAAGGTTGCATGAATAGTGAGGCTTGAGGCTTGAAGTATGCTTTTGGACTAAATGGAACTCTATGGCTTATTTCCTGGGTGGTTCTCTCTCTTGCGTTCTCTCATATCTCTCTATGTATTCTACCTCAAATGGCTTTTCCCCTCTTTATGTAAGTGGAGGGTTCTTCTCTAGGCTTCGAAGGAATATCCCTTGTAGCTTGGTCTTCCCATTCCTTCTCCATATGCTTCCTATTATTCCCCTTTTGGTATAAGATAGTTGCACTGTTGAGACCTGCAATTGCTTTTTTCCAAGATGCGGCTTTCTCAGGGTGGCATTCCGCATACGCTAATTTTGGTAGTGCGCTTCACGACTTTCGTGCGTTGGCTGTCTGTGCAGGCTGGGAAAGGAAAGTCAGCATTAAATGCCTGACTTGCTAGGCTTAGCATGCATTAAAAAAAAAGAATCTAGTTTAGTTCTATCTAAGGGAGTTGGCTTGCTAGGGAAAGAGGTAAACTAGGCTAACTCACTCTCAATGATGCTTGCGTGGAATGCAAAGGGTATGGGCTTGGATCTTTGGGCCCCAAGCAACCCAAAGTCTTCCATAACCTCGATTCCACGTAGGCCCGAGAACTTTCCGTAACCATTCACACCATAATCCACTTGACAAGCCCCGAATATGTGGCTCGGGCTTAGCATGATTAATGACTAAGGAAGTATGGCGTGATGAATAGGCATGAGCATGGTGTGAATATCTGGCTTAATCACCGTAGCATGGCATGTGTTTGGGCTTGAATGTAGGCTTGGTATGACAATTGAGCCTTGAGACTTGGTTGGATTGGTGTGTGACATTTTTGGGCCCCAACATTAGCCCCTTGATTATTTGGGCTAGGAGAAATCTTGAGTAGGCTGAATAATCAACCTAAGGCCTAATGGATTCTTTTTTTAAAGTGGGGTGCCTGATGGGACTCTTCTTCTTCCTATATGACAGCTGATTACTCCCTGCCGTTGTCTTCGTTTGCTTCCTTGTGCACGTCTAATCATTCGTAAAAACTCTGGGTATTCCCCCGCCTCCACTTGGTAAATGTTACAAAATGCTCTCATTCCTAGGACGTTTCTCTTTCTTTTTTCCTTTTCTGTTTTCCTGTGATTATGGGTTCCAAAGATTTTGGGGTTTCATCATGGACACACAAGGGGTGCGGGTTTTCCCTTCGGGAAATTGAACTCCACTCATTGGGTAGTCTTGCTGCTTTGAAATCATGTGTGTTTGTTCTGTGATTTCTTTCTTGCTTTTGATGTATACTATGCAATTGTCGTCGAGCTTAGCTTGCTTGCGTGTTGATGCATGCTTGAGCAAGATTGATCGATTGATTGCATCAATTTACTTGGCATGATTAGCTTGATTGTATATAACCTGTTTTGCTTGGATATGCGTGTAACATACTTTTCCTGGCTAGATCTTATAGGGTCTTTATAGTATGGCATGTGTTGGGAAAGATGCATGTGTTTTGCGTGATAGCACGTAGGGGAAATAATCCTATGTTAAGGTCTTAGACTTTTGCACAGAAGGCTTTGAATTTTATGAACATATCTTTTTGCCTTCCAGGGGCGCGTTTGCTTGTTTTCCTAAGATAAATTCCTTGCCATGTTTCGCTTTGTATGCTTTCCTGCCACCTCCTCTTGGTTCTCAGAGCAAGACTTTCAAGGAGGATGAGCCTTCCTTAGACTTTGTCCCTCTTATCGATCCAAGTGCATTTTCCGGTGTTGCATTGAAAGTAATTGTTTCCCACTGTGCCGACCCACTTTGAGTTCTTTTGTAGTGAGGCAACTGGCTGGGCATATTGGGTGGATACTGAGCTTGGTTTTACAAACTAGTAAGCGACCCTGACAAGGGCTAAGGCTTTGGATGCTGTCTCCATGACCAAGAAGCAGGTTATTCGCCTCAAGCCTGAACTTCTTCGCCACGTGGTTAGGAGTTGGAGCTCAGAGACCCATACCTTTGTTTGTGCTTAGGGGAAAGTTTAGCCTCACTCTGGAAGATGTCGCCAATATTATGCATCTTTCGATTGTAGGTATTGTGGATCCCTTCTGCTATGTTATTCCTCCTGTAGATGGCTGATACCTTTGATATTTTGAAGAAAGGTGCCCCTACTTCTTCAAGCAAGGCTCTCTATTTCAACGAATGAACTAAGCATTTTTTTGCAGAAGAAGCAATAACCAAATTGCTAGTTCGAAGCCATGTTGTGTTTGTGGCTAGGCAACTTTATCTTTTGTGATAACAAAGACATTTTTAGCCGCCAAGTGATTCCTTAGGCCATGGCGTTTGCCCGTGGCCATATGGTTCTACTAGCTTCCTTGTTCATCGGGCTTCTGTATCATGAATTGGATCAACTTCATACTCTTAAGGAACAAGTTCTGGGTAGTGCCCTGTTGAAAGGTTTCCTCTGCGCTAGCTTCATGTAAATATTTTTATAGGAGTGTATCACAGGTTTGAAAATAACCTTTTACCCTTTCGATGCCGCGAAAAGCCATTATGATATTGATTCTTCATCTTACTTGCCCAAAAAGCTCCCGCTGGCTTGCCGTTAGTTCGGGAAGATTATGGCAAAAAGCAGGATTTCCTAGAGCTTTTAGATGATATGAATAGCTTTGTATTCCGCCCGTATATGTTAGTCCCCGAAAGTTTTGCCTTTGTGATGTTTTTTTTTTCTTTTTCTGATGTTGTTTGTGGTGAGGATTTAAGTGTGACATCCCTGTCTAAGAATTTAGACTTTTCTTCCCTCATCGAAAAGTCGCTGGCTTTATTAGTTCATTCGATCCCATTTCTAGGAGAGGATAGTGAGGAAATGAGTGTTGTTTACTCCCTCTTCCAAGTGTAATGTCAACTAGGCTTTGACTAAAGGGTGTCGCGATCTTTCCCGGCTGAAGTTGTGGTTTCTTTCAATAATTTGTTTTGGAGTTCTATGTATGTGCATTCAGAATATCTTTGCCCTTTCTAATATATTACCAACCAAACTCGAGTAGGTGGTATCTCCAAAGGCTATATTGCTTATTGGTTGAAGTGTTTCACTGCTATTGCCAAATTCCATGGTGACAAGCAGCCGCAGTTGCCTCCCAGTATTTTCAACCATCCTAGGCTGGTGTTAGAGCTTACAGCTGCCGTTTCTGGTTGGAAACACCGATGCCCTATTACAGCAGAGGAAAGCAATGTTTCTGGTTATTCTTTCTAGAGCACCAAGAAGAGTAGGGCATCAGGTGTTGGCAAATGAAAGTATGCAGGTCAAGGGAAGAAAGCAGCTTTGGGTATATTTCTTGACTTAACTTCTTTTAGTAATTTTCCCGTTGCATGCTTTTCCTTAATGCTTTATATGTTGTACCTTAGATGATGCAGTGAAACACTTCAAGCCTCGAGTGGTGAAGGATGGTCCTCATAACAGAAAGCCTGATGTTTCCTCCACTCTAAAGAAATCGAAGAGTGAAGGTTCATCGGCAAAGCCAAAGATTGGTAATGGCACTTCCATTGTTCCTTGCTTCTATTGCATTGTGGTTGTATGCTAACATGAATTTTGTTACAGCCAAGGCTCTTGCCAATGAAGCAGCTCCTGCTGGCCCTGCTCGTAGGACTAGGAGTGCCCGAACATTTGTTTCCTCCAGCACTCCCAAGCCTCTTGAGTTTCTTAATATTACTGCCACGAGTGAGGAAGAACGGAGTGCTGGGGAAATCGATGATGATGAGGTAGCCGATGAACGTTTGGCAGCTGAAGAAAGTAGCAATACAGATTTTGAGTTTGACCTTGGAAGTAGAGGACATCCCCAAGCTTCCTTAAGGAAACACTCAGAAGGTGAAGACAGTGCATAGGGAATTAAGCGGCAATGATGATAGCAAGGTAGCAAAGGATGTTGATCTTGATGAAATTGACAGATTTTTGAACGATTATGTTCAGGCAAAAATGGAAGATACAGAGGTATGGTTCCTTGTTCTTCGTTGATGCTTGCCCTTGTGTGAATTTGCTACTGTTAGCTTTCTTGTTAAGCCTTTAAACTTTGCATAAGCCTGCATATGCATGTAACAAGTAGCTAAACTTTGCATAGCATGTTTTCTTCATGTTTTTGCATGTGCATATATAAGCATGTTGGCTTTTGGAACTCTACCTTAGATAACTTTTGTGGGTTAAGCTACTTTATGTCTTTGATTGTTGATTTGTTTCCTCACTTGTGCATGTTTGCGTACTTTCCTTATAGATGGATACTTGTGTTGTAAGGGCTACAAAAGATGTTCAAGCTACCAGTTGCGTTCTTCTAGAGCCTATAGCTTTTCCTGAAGAGGTTCGGCCACCAGAATTTGCACCTCCTCTAGAGGTTCTTTTCTGAAGAACAGTCTTTGATTGAAGAGTGGGCATCGTGGAATGAGGCTCTCAGGAAGCTCAAGCATATTATTGCAAATGAAGCTCGGGTATTAAATTCGATTGAGGAATTGATCCCTTCTGGCGAGGCTTTCTCTTCCCGGGTTAACTTTAGGGGAGTAAAGGTTCGCTCGAGGTTAGCTGAGGCATTGGGCAAGTTCTTTGAACGTGCTGGTGATGCAAATGTGAGCTTGATATGTCTATCTCCCTTTATGCGTGGAATGATTTTTGAAGAACTTGGCCACTTCCCCATTAGACCTCACAAAACACATGCTGCTATGTTGGTGAGATATGATTATGTTGCAACTTTGGGTGTGCCAGTGGGTTTCCTAGTTGAGAAGCTAGGAGAGTTGCGTGATACCATGTTTGGGTTTCAGCTTAAGAAGGAGAAGGGCGTCTTGTACTAATTTGTTAAAGTCAACTTTCTCGAATTGCAACGCAAGGAACTAGAGGCTAAGAAGCTCAAGTGGAAGAAGTTAGTCCATTGGAGCTCCAATGAAATAACAGTTTGCCTTCAACTCGCAGCGGATCAGTTGCATGTTGGCACCTCTAGTAGCTCTAAATCTTCACCTTCTCACAACTGTGCGCTTTGCATGACTGTTTGCATATTTCTAACTCTCGGTTTCTTTTTCTTGGTTTCTTTCTATTGTAATTTGTTTTTCGATGGCTAGCTTATCATTTTTGAACAATGGCCATAGAGCCGCCTTGGTTTCTTAATGTTTTGTTCGTGGCTTCGGCTTGACCATTTTCCTGGGGATAATACGATGTGAAGCGGCGATGCTTGATCTCGTAACCATCAAATGTGGCATTTACTTGTTTGTTCATAAAAGGTAGGTTGTTGTCACTCACTATCTTATGTAGTATCCCAAAACGGTAAACGATGCATTCCCTGATGAAATTGGATACTATTGCTCCTATTGCTTTCCTAAGAGGGATTAATTCTGCCTACTTTGTGAAGTACTTAGTGGTTGCTAGGATCCATATGTGGCCTTTGTAAATCAAATTGATTGTTCCTATCAAATCAGGTCCCCAAGTATGGAATGGTCATGGGGTGCGTATGTTTTGCAGTAGCATTGAAGGTTTATGGATTAAGTTTCCATAGACTTGGCATGCATGGTATCTCTTGACCATGTTATGCATGTCTTCCCTTATGGTTGGTCAATAGTATCATACGTTCAGCAGTTGTTTGTGTAGCTTTTTCCTTAGTGCTCGTTGCACTCCCCAGCATGTACTTCTTGCATGACTTGTGATGACTCGGATGGCCCAAGTTATCTCAATGGTTCCCCATTAAATTCAGTATAGACTTGTGATGACTCATGGCCACCCCTTTTAGTTTGTGTGCACCTCGGACATTGCTTGGCAGTGTTTTATCGATGAAGGCCTTTAATCATCAGTGATGGAAACTGCAAATACCTCTTCTGGGGAAAAGTGCTCTGTTGCATTTTGGACATTTGGCTTGGATGCATGTGGCTTGTTGCTCCATCTCTGGCCAGTAATACCCTTTTTCATTTATAGTCGGCGATAAAGACTTACCACTTGGTCGACTCCGCATTTGGCTTCATGGATTTCGTGCAATTGCCTTTATGCTTCTTTTGGTCCAAGGCATTCGGTTAATACTCCTTCGGGTAGGTGCTTGTAGAGTGTCCCAACAACATTGATGTGTTTTTTTTAAGGTATTTGATGTTGAGCTCTCTGCTTAGCTTGGAAAGTTCTTTTTTGATAGTTTCCCTTCAGTTGTCATCCTCTGACGCTTTTCGGGAAGGTTTCATCAATGGCTGGGGCCTTCCTTCTGATCATAGCAATGTTGGGTTGTTCTTCAACGAAGGTAAGCTTGGAGCCAAGTGTGGTTAGGGCATCTACGTATCTGTTTGTTGTCCTGGGGCTCTAACACCACCTACTTGAAACTTGCCATGAGTTTTTTGGCCATAGAGTGATATGGTGCCAAGGTTATTTCCTTTACTGCAAAGCTTCCCTGGACCTGGCTTAGGACCAAATTCAAGTCCCCTACGACTTGTATCTTCCTTGAGCCCATTTTCATTGGTTATGGAAAGGTCCATGATGAAAGCCTCATACTCGGTCCAATTGTTTGTACATGGAAAGGTTAGCTTAAAGGATAAAGTATTACCTTGACCTTCTAGATTGACAAGTACAATGCTGGATCCTCCTCTTATGGCTATGAAAGAACCATCGAAGTGCATGACCCATGACTCATGTTCTACATCAGTGGTAGTAAACTCTGGTAGCGCATCAATGACTTTCTTGGAAATTGCAGCCTTTTCTTCTTTGGGAAACAATGCTAGCATGTCTATTATAGCTTGGCCTTTGATAGCCTTGGGCGTTACACATATAATATCTAATTTGAAAAGTTAGAGCAACCAACGAGCCAAACGACCAGATAGTATAGGTCTAGTGAGAAAATACTTTATGAGGTTAAATTTTACCATGAGGTGTAGCTTGTGGGCTAGGAAATAGTGGCATAGCTGCTGTGATGTGTAGACAAGAGCTAGGTAAAGGCGTTCTGTCTTCTCATAATAGGTTTTGGCATCTTTAAGTTGTATGCTGTCATAGTAGATTGGTGATTCTTCCTCGGCTGGACTGTTTTGGGCAATGAAAGCTCATGCAACAGTATTTGTTGTGGCTAGGTAAAACCTAAGTGGAATGCTTTTGACTGGTGCCTTCATGGTGAGAAAGTTGGTAACTAGTTCTAGACTATTTGATAGGCTTCATCGCATTCCTTAGTCCATGCAAATTTCTTCCATTTCCTGAGCAGTGGGGCAAAGTCTCATGTCGTTGTTACTAATCCTGGTACAAAGTGCCAAATGTAGGATAACTTCCCTATTAAACTTTTCAGCTCATTTGTGTTTATCGAAGGCTTGAGGCTCCGATGGTGCGCACCTTCTATGGATCGACATCAATGCCGTGTTGATGTACTAAAAAGTCCATGAACTTGCCCAAGGAAACACCGAATGCCCATTTCTTAGGGTTCATCTTCAAACCATATGCTCGACATCTCCTTAGCACTTCCAAGTGTCCTTCCCTGGTCTTAGATTTCACGACGAGGTTGTCTACATAATTTTTTACTTCCTTCCCCATCATGTCATGAAAGATTACTATTATTGCTCGTTGATAGGTGGCACCGGCATTTTTGAGTCCAAATAGCATGACCGTGTAGTAAAAGTTTTCAAATGGTGTGCGGAAAACCGTCTTCACAACATCGGTAGACGTCTTGATTTGGTTGTATCCATTAAAGACGTCTATAAATGACATCAGGCCTTGCCCTCAGGTTGAATCGATCATGATGTCTATGTTGGGCAGTTGGAACTTGTCTTTTAGGCATGATGCAATGAGATCCCAGTAGTCGATGTATATCCGGATATGGATAATGTTCTTCTTCTTTACTAGGATGATGTTGGCTAGCCAAAGATGGTGCTTGATAAGCTTGATATCTGGCCGTAAGGAGCTTTTCTACCTCAACTTTGACTTTAGCCTTTACTTTTCAGGTGGAAATTCCTCATTTGTTGTACCATAGGCTTTATCCCAAGCTGTTTGTTTAGCGGGTGACACACCAAATTTAGATCAAGGCCTGGTATATCTTCATAGCTTTAGGCAAAGATGTCATTGAACTTATTTAACAGGCTGACTAGTCTTTCTTTTCTTCAACAGTTAAGTAAATACTAATAGAAATCAATTTTTTTCACAAAGGGATCATCACTTAGGTTTACCTATCTAAGCTTTTTTGCCATTGTAATGGATCCATCTTCATGAATTTTGGTATAAGCATGATCTTCTACGAAGATTCGTCCTCGGCAGCAGGTGCACTCATGTCTTTAGTTTCATTAGGATCTTCACTTACTTAGCGTGCAGTGTCTCCATACTCAGGGCTTTCCTACATAATGTGGTTAGGCTCCCTAAAGCAGTAGACGACGTGGCCGTCAGGAAGCATAACCTCGGAACAGTGTAGACAAGGACATTGATCTCTAGTAGTATGCATTTTTATTTTTCTACAGCGGTTAAGATTAGGCACTGAGATCTCAAACTTCTTCCCAAGGGGGCAACGGTATCTCTGAGCCTTGTGATACCCCACTTTCGGTACTTGAGAAATCATTATAGAACTTGGCATCAAAATAGTGAACTTCATCTTGGTTGAACGACATATGGTTTCCCAGGATAGGAATGAGCCTCAGACAATTCCTTCCCTTGACATACTGGTGGTAGGTAGAGGCCACGAGTATATGCTTTTTCATCCATGGCCTTCCAAGTAGAGCGTGGTAAGCCACGTTGATATCCATCACATAAAACTTAGTAAATGACCTGATAGGGCCAATCTTCAAGTCGATCTCAATGTATCCAATAGTTTCCTCACTACTATTCCCAAACCTATTGATAGAGATTTGAAGCCTTACCACCTTTAATGTTGGGACGCTTGCTGCGATGAGCACTGCCAATGGCAGAATGTTAATGGATGAACCAGTGTCAACCAAGGCTCACCTGATGAAAACGTCGTTAATTTACCCTTCCAGTACAGTGACCTTCAGTGGTTAGAGAAAGCCACTTTCATGTCTTTGTCAATGAATAAGATGACGCTGTTATTCTCAACGAAAGCCCTCTAAAGTTGGGCAACATAGCATTCAGTGCCATAGTCCTAACAAACACGCATGAGAGCTTCAGCAGTAGCAGTCATTCCTTCCGAGCCATATTTGAGCTGGCTGAAAAGGGATTTGAACTTTGAATTATCTTGAAAGACCTGTGCTGCAGTGGGTCATTGCCATTGGGAAAGGTAACGTTCAGTTGTGTTGGCTTCCATGTCGGGAAAGTTGTACAAAGTCACAGCCATCATTTCCTAGTTAAATAGTTGCTTTTTTGAGGTTCCCTCGTTGTATCCTTCAGGCATATCAATGATGAAGATCTTGTCATCTAGGCATGGAGAAACATTCATGAGATTTGATTCTTCATCTCTCTATCCATCAGCTTGAGGCCATGATGTGTCATAGCTCTGTGGCTTGGTGTATTTGCACTAGTAAGCTTTCTCCATATTCCCAGAAGATTCCCAAATGGCTTCCGGTGGCTTAGGATTGTTAATCCATGGGTGGTAGTCATCATCATTTCCAAAGCATGTAATGACAGCTGCTACCTCTTTCCCTCGGCATTTTGGAAGAAGGTCGTGTCTATGGCTTATGTCTTACATGGCAACTCTAGCATCCCTTCATGGATTTTTGTATGGAGAATTTTTTGCAAAGTTTGGCATACAATGGAAGGATGTCCCACATACTGATGGTAGTTACAGTACCTAAGATCTTTTATATCTTTCCTGGAATAGGCTTTTTACGAGCTGAGCAGCTTGATGGCCCCATCTGCGATAATGGTATCAAGGATGGCTTATAATTCCTCGTCGTTGCACTCTAATGGAAGATATGTTTCCCTATCACTTTCCCTTTCCTTCATTTTCCATGGTTTGTAGTCAAATCTATCATCCACAGCTAGGGCATGATGAGTTTCTTTCTTGTTAGTTTTCCAGGATCTCCCCGTGGACGTCTTGACTGACAAGTTAGTCTTTTTCACTGCTTCTAGAGCCTTGAGAACTGGTTGATACCGATGTTCTCCAAGTACACCCTGTAGTCAGCAATAATGTTACTGATGCAAATCTCTACAAGTGCTTCTTAGTCATTCTCGTCATAACAGTCAAGGGCGAGGTCTCGAAAACGTTTGACAAAAGTCACCAAATCTTCCCCGTGCTTTTGGTGTGTATTGTTAAGTTTGGGAGTCATGACCTTTTCGTTATGCTGGAAGTACTTTTTATAGAACTTACTTGCCAGCTTTTCCCAGGTCTGGATGAAGCTTGGTAGGAGGGTGGTGTACCAAGTATAGGCACATTCAGTTAGACTTTTCGAGAACTCCCTGAGACGGAGATTGCAATCATCGGTAAGTAGACCTAAAGCGTCAATGAAAGGGCTTATTTGTTCATTGGGGCTGCCATTCTTCCCATCAAATAGAACAAGGTTAGGAGTCTCGTATCCCTTAAGATATGGCATATGGAGAATGCTGGTTGGATATGGTGGCTCAAGAACATATTTTCAATCATCCAAACTCCTATGCAACTCATTTTCAAGCATAGCTATGACGTCTTCCTGAGTGACAAAGGTTGGTGTTTTCTCAGGACCTTTGTCAACAGCAACAGCTGACTCTTCCCGGGAAGCCTTTTCCCTGGCTGTACAGTCATTGTTATTAGTTTTCTCGCTTAGCTTCAGGATTGAGTTTTTCAACTCTTTCACGAACGCAACAATTTCTTTTTGGACTTCACCCAAGGCATGAATGGTTGCGATGATGTTCAACATGTCATATTTGTCCAGTTTTTTCTAGCTTTCCTAGTGCTGGCCTTCGTGTTGAGACTCGTTGAGTCGGGAAGTAGCTTAGCCAGCGTCTGAGGTGTTGCCACTCCTGGTAATGTTTCTTTTTTATCTTGGAGCCATTAAATCAAGATTGCGACCTATCCCCAGTGGAGTCGCCAATTTATTTTAGGGGATTTTTTAGGTCAAGGTGGACTTGGGCTTTAAGAACGTCATTTTGTCTCCCTTGGTGCGGATTTTTACCAAGTGCTAGGATATCTCGAAAAAGTTAGCTTGCTTTAGGAAATACCTTGGTAACATCAACGACTTGAAAATGGCATGATTGATCAAGATAATAACTTGCTTAAGTGAAGCGTGGTGTGACAACTAGAAAATTATCAGTTACATAAGAGAGAATGGATTTGCATGGTTGCATGACATTCTTTGCTGGGTGATTTGGGCTTTCCTAAGGTGATAGTAAGGCTTCTAATGGATGAGATGTTTGATGGATGGCTGTGGGAATTACTAAGGTTACATGAATGGTGATGCTTAAGGCTTGAAGTATGCTTCTGGGCTAAATGGAACTCTCTTGGTTTATTTCCTAGGTGGTTCTCTCTCTTATGTTATCTTCTATCTCTCTGTGTATTCTACCTTCTGATCCCCCCTTCTAATGGCTTATCCCTCTCCTTGTAAGTGAAAGGTTCTTCTCTAGGCTTCAAAGGAATCTCCCCTTTGTGGCTTGGTATTCCCTTTCTTTCTCCCTTGGCTTCCTATTATTCCCTTTTTGGTGTAAGATAGCTGCACTGTTGAGACCTACAATTTGCTTCTTCATGAGACACGGCTTTCCTAAGGCGGCCTTTCGTACACTTTGATTTTGGTAGCGCGCTTCACGACTTTCGCGCATTGGCTGTTTGTGCAGGCTAGGAAGGGAAAGTCAGCATTAAATGCTTGACTTGCTGGGCTTAGTATGCATTTAATGCAAGAACCTAGTTTAGTTCTAACTAAAAGAGTTGGCTTGCTAGGGAAAAGGGTAAACTAGACTAATTCTCTCTCAATGATGTCTGCATGGAATGCAAAGGGTATGTGCTTGGGCCCTAAGCAACCCAAAATCTTCCATGACCCCGATTATATGTAGGCTCGATAACCTTCTATAACCATCCACACCACAATCCACTTGACAAGTCCCCAATATGTGACTTGGGGTTAGCATGAATAATGACTAAGGAAGCATGGCGTGATGAATAAACACGAGCATGTCATGAATATCCGGTTTAATCACTATGGCATGGCATGTTTGTAAATATATTTCTCATTGATCCCGTGCCTTGGCATGTGTTTGGGCTTGAATGTAGGCTTTGCATGACAATTGGGGCTTATGACTTGGTTGAATTGGTGTGTGACATTTTTGAGCCCCAACAATAAATAAAAAATTATATGTATATAAGTATATTTTCTCATCTTCTAGTATACCAAAAGAACTTAGAAAGTAGCACCTTTACAATAAATTCTCTAACTTACATTAGGCCTATGAATTCACTCGCAACAAAATTTGCACTAAAAATTGATTATGCACTACTCCCTAATAAAATAAACAAGGTTAAATGGAGGACAAAGTGGCTCAATTTTTTCAGAAACTATATATATTTCATTGCATGAACAATAAAGTTATTGTACAACTAAAATTTAAAACTCATAAAGAAAATTATATTTTTTTTAGGAACCAAGACATAAAAAGTTTATTAATCAACATTGAAATTTTTGTGCATATTCTACGAAAACATAGGGAAGTTATACTATGGTCTCCTCACAAGAAATTTTCAAGTCTATCATTCTTCATGAACTTGTTATACACGCTAAAGGGAATGAATTCTTCATTGAAATTTTAATACACGTAAATGATACTCATTTGTAAGTTTATTGGAAATAATGAAGCTCATACGAGTAGCCCAGAATACAATTTCCTTGTGTTTTCATAGCATATACACACACAATTTAATGTCGAAAAATAAATTTTTAATGTATAGGAGTCTAACATGTTTTTCATCTTCTAGTTCAAGTTTTGTGCGTATTCTACAAAACCAAAAAAAAAAAAAAAAATGTAAATCAGCATCTTAGTATTTTCTCAAAAGAAAAACTTGCATTAAGCCTATGAATTCACTCAAAATAAAATAAACAACATTGCGTGGTAAATTTAGGCATAATTATAATAGTTGAAACAAATATACTTCCCCCTAGCACCCAATTTGTGCATATCCTATGAAAATATAAGGAAATTACGCTATGGTCCCTTCTCAAGAAATTCCCACCTCTATCATTTTTTTGTTAACTTATAATTCATGCAAACGAGAACAATTTATTAAAGAACATATGATATATGTGAATGAGATCAATTCATAAGTGCATTGAACATGACATCTCATGTGAATAGAGAAGCATATAATTTCCTTATGTTTACATGGCATGTGAGACCCATTCTTAAGTTTACTAGAAATGACGAAACTTATGCGAGTAGGCCGGAATTCAATTTCCTTACGTTTTCACAACATATGCGCAAAAACTTTAATGTTGATAAATAAGTTTTTTTTCTTTTTCTTTACGTGTCTTTGCGAAACAAAAAGCAAATCAAAAGTAGCTTCTTCACAATATTTAATAATTACATCATGCCTATAAATTCACTCACAAAAATGCGGTTATAATCATATTAGCTAGAACAAAAATTTAAATCATTTCGAAATTAGAACAACGCGTTCATAATAATTCATTGAAATTTAGTGAAATAGGTAAGGTAGTTGCATGTTAGTTCAACATTTTTCTCTTTTCTCTTTACCATTTCGTCGAACTGGGGAAATGGAATCATCAAACACGGAAGAAGGCCAAAGGCTTGTCGAGGTTGCCCACTGACCATTACCTTCAATACGCTTTCGTTATTCCTCCATAATTATTGTCCTTGTCAGAACACCTTTCAAGACGCTTTCATTTACTTAACTCCACCGCGTGCGTTGGCTCGCTGAGATTGCAGGACGTTTATGTATGCCTGTATGATTTTGCACTATTTATATAAAAATAAGTGGAGTACTATTTATGTTCTGGTCAGAATAAAAAATTTCTCTACCAAATGACACGATAACTCTAAAAATATGCATACAAAATATTAAAATATGTTTGATTATTAGTGAAAATTTTAAATTCTGGAATTTTATTTAATTTAAAAGCTATAAGCTAAAAAACAAGAAATTAATATTATAATAAGTAAAGAAACGTATTCAAGTCTTGCAATCATCTACTCAAACTCGAAAGACTGAGATCTCCAAAGCCAAATAATCTTCATTATTGATGAAATGGTCAAGCACTTCACGAACTATACGCCAAAAATTGCAATATAACAAACATGAAGACACTATTTGAAAATGAGAAGTGCCGATTCAAAGACTGGCAATGAACCTAGTATTTACCCATATTTTCTCAACACCATCAATGAAGCTAACAAGAACAACATAGTGGACCTAGGAGGAGCCAATAACACACCAATACAAAACCAAAATACTCACTAGGAGAGACTCACAACTCACTACACTAAGAAGCCTCTATGGAAATACTAAAACGAAAAAATAAATATACGACAAACCATGAGGAGAAAGCCTAGAGGCTATAAATTTTGTAGATTTAAGATTTTGGTAGGAGAAAAGAGAGTCGCTAATTGTAGTTTTTTATGTATTAGCATTCAAAAAGTTCATGCTTTTGAGTTTAACAAAAGATAAAGGCAAATTTATTGTAATTTCAACGTCTTTGTAATGCATTTGTAATAGTTCTGTAATTCTAGAGTAATTCATTTATAATGTTTTTCTGGTACATCTTTAATAAGAGCACTCCGAAAAGTGTAAGTTATGAGTTATACTTTTATTAGAGATACTCTAATTAATTAAGAGTGTTACTAGGCCTATCTCATTGTCCTATTTTTATATCCATGTTATAATCCCACCCATTATAAAAAATAAGAAAAATAACCTACTATCTTCCCGCCCACCATTATCCCCAAAGTACCATTCCAATCTCCATCCTTGACACCATTCATCGGCACAGCCTACCCCCTTCCTATAGCCATTACTGACTGATGAGAAGCACAAAAACCGACATCCATATTGCTTCTCTAGCCTATTCTCCCATCTATTTTTTAATTATTTAAATAATATTTTAATATAAGGAAAATGATTATATTTATATGATTGAAAGAGAGGGAAGTAAAATAACAACCACCCTTCTGTACTTTTTACCACCATCCCGACTATCCCCATGGCTGACCACGGAGGAAATGCAACAATAAAACGAAGAGTCAGTCGCTCAACCAATCATAGAATCAAAGTCGAAAGAATAAGAAGTGAAATCAGTAGAGAAAGAAACTCCGATGACATCCATATATGGCTTCATGCATTCAGTGTGTTTGAGATTTTTATTACGACGAGCTCGACGAATATAAAGATCAATTTGTGATTCAATAATTTAGCATCTAATCAACATAAATTAAAATTTAGAAGGAATAAAGTGACTACGAGATGTTTGAGAAATGAGATTACGAGTTGCTGAGAGTGTGGGTGAAAGTGAATGATATGATCTTGTTTTCCTTTAGTCCTTATTTGACATTTTATGTGAGGATAAATTGGTAACTAAATTTTTTTAAATAAAGAGTGGGTGTAGAAATAAGACAAGGTGGCAATAGTAGCACTCTTAATTAAAAGTTTGGGATTGCTAAAATTATTTGAAAAACAACTTATTAGAGCATATCCAAAAGAGATGTCAAAACTAACATACAACAATAAAAAGTGGCAACAAACTCTTTCCAACCAAGTCTTCAATTTCTTACGTGGTGCTGTGTCATTTGAAGGCAAAGCCTTTTGCTGTCAAATTTATTAAATAATATTTTAATGAATTAATATAATATATAATAAATGTTCTTATGTTTTTCAAATATTTGATTGGTTACTTTAATTATTGGATTCCACAAAAATTGATTGGTTACTTTAATTATTGGATTCCACAAAAAGATAAAACGTTTATTAAATGATATTATTATTTAACTTCTCGGTGAAGTAAAATATTGTATAAAATGTCAAATTACCATATAAATCATCAACTATAATTTTAATGTTTACAATTTGACATCTTCTTTAAAGATACTCTTAAATATTTTGGTAAACAAATGAAAACTTGCTGTTTTTTTTTTCCAAAATCACCGGTCTCTCACAGCAGAAATCAAGCAAAAGCAGCAGCAGGTAAGAGACGCTTCTCAAAACTGGCTTTTGTCTCGTGAACAGTATAGTTTAATGAAAATTTTTAAATGACAATAACGTCCTGGGTTTTTAATGAAAATATATTGGAATGGCTATGGGGAAATGGACGACAGAGAGAGACTGGGTGCTTAGGATTGTCCCGTGGGCTGGGATGTCGAGGCTGCAGCGGCGGCAGGAATTAGAAAATTTTAGATATGGGCCGGTAATTGTTTAATTAATATAGGGCCTGTTATTTGTTTAGTTAATTTCAATATGACTTAGATTTAAGGTAAAATTATTGGAAAATTTTCTATTAAACTATTTGATGGTCATTACTTTTACGTAAGTGAAGACGTGGAAGATAAACATTGAAGAAGATAAACTTTGAAGAAAAATTATTAAATTATCATTCAACATCATGGTATTTTTAGTCGTTTGACGGACCCAAAGAAATTGAGCCTTATAAATAAGATTAGATTAATAGGGACTTGTAAAATATGTTTAAAGATATGTGAGATAACACACTTTATTATTGATCCGTAATCTATTATGTCATGTCTTCTTATATAGTGACACAACAAATAATGAACTTGACTGAAATTTATTTTAACTAGAATATGCCTATGCACAGTGTGTGAACAATTTAATTTCATTTTGTTTTGTATTATAAAGTGTTTATTATTTAAAATTCTAAAAAAAGCTTACCTGAGGTGATCGGATAAGAGTTGATCGTTTTCGGGTCGTAACCCTTTTAGAAAGCAGTGGGGAAGGTGGTGGCTTGGTGAGTTGGTGGTTGGGTTGGGTGCTCTCAGCCTTTTGGGAAGCCTTTTCTATTTTTCTATTTTACCATTGTCAATTTTCTTTTTATTTATTTGTTATTATTTTTAGTTTTTTAGAATTTGAAATTAATTGATTTTTTTTTTAAATTCATGTGCGACCCTCATGCTGCACATCAATACACTAACAAAAGTTTTGACGAACAAAATACACCCATATCCAAAGATATATTAATCGATTTCAAAATACACCCATAACAAAAGTTTTAGATGCACTGCCAAATCTAGTGGAATTGAACATAGATTATTGCCATGATCTGGTACAACTTCCTGCCAACCTTTGTGACCTTGTTCACCTTAAGAAGCTTAGCATCACCAACTGTCATAAGCTATCTGCCTTGCCTGCAGACATCGGAAAGCTAGTTAATCTAGAAGTGCTGAGGCTTAAGTCATGTGCAGACTTGTTAGAGTTGCCAAGTTCGATTAGGAACCTTAAAGTTTTGAAATTTCTTGACATATTTGATTGCTTTAGCGTAAAGGAGTTGCCCGAGGAGATTGGTGCAATGTGCGGCATGGAAAAGATCAACGTGAGCCAGTGTTCAAGACTGAAAGAGCTGCCTGCTTCTGTTATGGATCTTCGGCAGTTGAACGAAGTGATATGCGACGAGGAGACGAAAACTTTATGGGAACCCTTCTTGCCATTTCTCACAAACATACACATGAAGGTGATCAAAGAAGATATCAACCTAAATTGGCTCAACAAGCTTCCATCCTAAGGCCATGGCCCTTCCATCAATGAGCGTTGGTGCAATGTATGCATCGTGATTGTGTTTAATGTTATTTTTCCTCTGTAATTTGCTTCTATTTTATGTTTTATGTGTGTTTTAAATAACATGGTAGCACTGTAGAATTATATTAATTATTCACCATGGGTATTATTGTAAGTAACATGTCCACACTCCTCATTGTTCAACTCTTCGTTGATTCTCTTTTGATTTATCTAATCAATGGGTGGGATGGCAATGGTTCGGTTTGGGAACGGAAATACTATATCCATCTCCATAATCACGAAAATTAACCATACTCATAACCACAAAATAACCATGGGGGATTATCTATAACCATATCCATAGGGTAACGGATTTTCAAATGGTTATCGGTTATATCCATCTTTGTCAAAAAAAAAAAAACTTCAAAACTTTGAGTGCTTGCAAACAACAAACAAAAAGACAATTATTGATTTAATTTTGCATAATTCTATGGGCTCATAACATATGTAATAAATTGAAAAACTGACGCTAATTGAGAATTTGCATGAATCAAATAACATGAAAAAGAATGAAAGATTACTTATTGAGCTAACAACATGCACCAAATTCTTGACAGTGAGACTCTTGAAGAGAGATGAATTTGATAAACTTGGAACATTTGATAATTGATATATAAAATGATTCAATGAATTAATTTGGTTAAGTATAACAATAAGAGTATTGAATTGATAAGGTTGTTGGTATGCCCCAGGTAATGATGTTTGGTGCATAATAAAGATAGTATAGGGTTTGATGCATGCATAATGAATTAGTACTATAGGGATAGGAATAATTGAATACGTTGTGGGCATGATTCCAAGACTCCGAAAGGCATAATTGAATAATATATATATATATATATATATATATATAAAATATTCGGATCGGATTCGGGTACAGATATGGATTGGGGACCCCTATAACCATATCCAAAACCATAACCAAATAAAATTCACGGTTTTCCCCATATCCAAACAATACCCAAATTTTTATATCTAAATCCAATCCATTCGGGCGGTTATCCACGGTTATCGGGTTTAACGGTTAGATTTGCCATCCCTATTTTTGGTGCAATGCATGCACGAAGAAGTGCATGGAAAGAAAATAAGGTTAAAAAATAACTACTCTTTAATTTAGGGTAATGCTGAGGAGACTAAATCGTAGATAAAGTTTTGAAAACTAAATGACATGAAAGTTGATGATTGGTTTATTAAGTAAACGTTGATAAACGTGCTTATTTCTATTGGTGACGCATCACTTAGTTTGCAAATTTAGTCTCCAAATTTAGTCCTTTTAGCATTACCATTTAATTTATCCAATCAATAAGTGTTGGTGCAATGTATTAATCTATTGGTTGTTTCTCTACTCTCTCTCTCTCTCTTGCCGCTCCTCTCTATCCCTTTTGAGTTCAATAGGCCACAACATTACTGTTTTATTTTAAGGGTAATGCTAAGGAGATTTAATTTGTAGACAAAATTTTATAAACTAAATTACATTGAAGTTGATGATTGGATTATGACTGAAGTGTTGATAAATTTACTTATTGCTACTGATAACATATCATTTAACTTGTAAATTTTGTCTTCCGATTTCTTGCATGATCTCTTATTTCAAAACTATTTATCCTATTCCAGAATTGTGTTCACTTATAATCTGGATTCATTGCCAAATCTATAGGAATTGATTTGTTATTGACCACTATGATGAATTGGGCTCAAACTATGTTTTCAAACCAACACAGTTTGATCATTTATAAAAAATAAAAAATAAAAAAAAATTTAATTTTAAATTTTAAAAAATTAAAAAAAAAACTGTTTGATTAGTCTCGTTCAATGACACACCCGTACCTGAAAGTAGGGCGTGCTGGCCGTCAATATGAGTGTGACGTAGCCAAGTGCACAATGCGGAAGCGGAATCGTTAATGAAGTACGAACCAATTAAAATCAAACTACTAGCAACCTAGATAATTTCGGGTACGGTTTGTTACCTGCTGAACTAGATAATTTCGAACTACTTGGTTCGCTATCAAATATTAAGAGAATTAGATTAGAACGTATTTCTATTCCTTCCATAAGCAAGGTCATCAAACAGTTGAAAAGTTTGCAAAATATATCTTTTTTCATGTGTAATATCGGCCGAAGTTTTGTCCAAATTTTAGATGCACTGCCGAATCTACTGGAATTGAACATAGATTATTGCCATGATCTGGTACAACTTCCTGCCAACCTTTGTGACCTTGTTCACCTTAAGAAGCTTAGCTTCACCAACTGTCATAAGCTATCTGCCTTGCCTGCAGACATCGGAAAGCTAGTTAATCTAGAAGTGCTGAGGCTTAGGTCATGTGCAGACGTGTTAGAGTTGCCACATTCGATTAGGAACATTAAAGTTTTGAAATTTCTTGACATATCTGATTGCTTTAGCGTAAAGGAGTTGCCCGAGGAGATTGGTGCAATGTGCGGCATGGAAAAGATCAACATGAGCCAGTGTTCAAGACTGAAAGAGCTGCCTGCTTCTGTTATGGATCTACAGCGGTTGAACGAAGTGATATGCGACGAGGAGACGAAAACTTTATGGGAACCCTTCTTGCCATTTCTCACAAACATACACATGAGGGTGATCAAAGAAGATATCAACCTAAATTGGCTAAACAAGCTTCCATCCTAAGGCCATGGTCCTTCCATCAATGAGCGTTGGTGCAATGTATGCATCGTGATTGTGTTTAATGTTATTTTTCCTCTGTAATTTGCTTCTATTTTATGTTTTATGTGTGTTTTAAATAACATGGCAGCACTGTAGAATTATATTAATTATTCACCATGGATATTATTGTAAGTAACATGTCCACACTCCTCATTGTTCAACTCTTCATTGATTCTCTTTTGATTTATCTAATTAATGGGTCTTGGTGCAATGTATGCACAGAGAAGTGCATGGAAAGAAAATAAGGTTAAAAAATAACTACCTTTAATTTAGGCTAATGCTAGGCAGAATAAATTTGTAAACAAAGTTTTGAAAACTAAAGGACATGAAAGTTGATGATTGGTTTAGAGCAGCTCCAGCGGGGCTTGTAGTCCGATGGACTGCTTATCAAATAGGGCCAAAACGCCCAAGCAAGGAGGTCCATCATTTGTTGGCAATTGAGCCCGAGCGACCCCAAAGGAGAGGCCCGGCACGAGTAGCCGGCCCAAGAGCCCGATGGCCACATGACGCAAGGCTGACGTCAAGGTGACGTCAGCCACGTGTTGTCTCTTTTTTGCATCAGGCACGTGCGCTTCAAGCGCGCGTCATCCGACACAATTTCAGAGTTGGGGCCTGCGACGATTTTTTGAGATGTTACCGTTGGGGAGGCCACGTGGCTTCCCCACGTTCGTTGGATTTCAGGCAACATTTTGTGGACCGTTGGATTTCCAAAAAAAAAGCTTATTTAATTTTAGCTGTTGGATCTGAGATCAACGGTCCACGTTATTCGGCTTTATAAATTAAAAAAAAACAGTTTAAAATTCTGAAATCTTACCGTTATCCCACGTGGCACAATCTGGATTGTTGGAATTCAATTTTTTTAATCCAACGGCAGAGATTAATTATGTGACTAAAAAAAATTTTAAAAATTATAAATAAAACAATAATTCGAAAAAAAAAATTGAATTTTTTTTTTAATTTTCTATAAATACCTTCTCATTATCTTCTACCTTACACCACAAATTCATATTTTGTCAAATAGTTTCAACCACATTCTTATCTTTCTTTCAAAGTTTCATTCCATTTTTTTTCCAACAAAATGACTAATGATGTAGGTACGAATTGGACACTTATTGAAGATGTTACGTAGTGTACTAGCTGGGTTGAAGTTAGTTATGATCCGATTACGAGTAATGAGATGCAGTTGCGAGAAATGTAGTTTGTGTTTTTAATGGGACTTTTTAAACTATACTCTAACATAGTTCCAATCAATCACTATACACAATTTCTTAACCTCTTGGTTTGAAAATCTGTATGTATAATTCAACACCACAATCTGATTTATGCTCTCCCAAAACATATTTTATAAGTAAAAGGAACCAAAAGAAAAGGTTGAAGAGTCTCCAGAAGACAAGAATTTTTATGTCATGGGATCAGGTGAAGTTTCTCCAGTATCTATACTCACGTCTGCTGATCAAGTTTCCAGAACTGTGTTCACATATAATCTGGATTCATTGCCAAATCTAGTGGAATTGATTTGTTATTGACTACTGCGATGGATTGATCTCAAACTATGTTTTCCAACCAACACAGTTTGATCATTTAAAAAAAAAAAGTTTGATTAGTCTCGTTCAATACCATTATGTGATCAGCTTAAATTCATTTTTCTTGTTCAAACTTTTAATAGTTAAATTAATAAAGAACAGGCCATTTTCTTTCTTTTAAAAGTTGTTCACATAGAAGTGGTCATTGACAAAGTAGATAATGAATAACGTTGTAATTTGGATGAAAATATACAAATTCAATACTTTAATTAGATCCATCATACTTTAAATGAAAATAAACAAATTTAATATTCTAAGAGAATGGTGGTTTCAAATAAATGATATAAATGATGGTTTCAAATAAATGGTAAGAATAATATTTTTTTGCAAACAAAAAAATTATTATGCACTTCCTAATAAAGTAAACAAGGTCAAAAGAAGGACAAAGTGGTTTTCTTTTACCGCTAATAATTTTTTTTTAGAAACTATATATTTGATTGCATGTACAATAAAGTCATTGTACAATTTAAATTTAAAACTCATAAAGAAAATTATACAAGGCATACAAAGTTTATTTATCAACTTGAAACTTTTGTGCATATTCTATGAAAACATAAGGAAATTATACCATGGTCTCCTCACAAGAAATTCTCAACTCCCTCATTTTTTGTGAACATGTGATACACGCCAAAGGGGATGAATTCTTCAACGAAAATTTGATACACGTAAAAATGAGACATATTCGTAAGTTTATTGAAAATAATGAAGCTCATATGAAGAAATAAGGGCTTCTGGAAGCAACATGATATGGGGTGGTGGTCCCGCTTATGGGATCAAATCAATACATTCTAAGAAGAAATATTTGAATATCAAGCTCATCGTTATCATCGATTTTCATAAGTATCATACCAAATTCAATCAATCCAATCGCTTTTTCAAGAAATACGAGACATCTAAGTCATACAAGTAAAGAGATCCATTTATTGATAAGAAAAAGAAAAAACGTGAACGGTGGTAGGATTCATGATAAAATAGAATCCTGGGTCTCGAACAGTGATTCAATTGATGATAAAGAATGAGAATTCTTGGTTCAGTTCTCCACCTTAATGACAGAAAAAATGATTAATCAAATTCTATTAAGTCTGTCTGACTCATAGTGATCATTTATCAAAGAATGATTTTGGTTATCAAATGATTGAACAACCACGAGCAATTTACTTACGATATTTAGTTGACATCCATAAAAAGTATCTAATGAATTATGAGTTCAATACATCCTGTTTAGCAGAAAGACGGATATTCCTTGCTCATTATCAGACAATCACTCATTTACAAACCTCATGTAGGGCTAATAGTTTTCATTTCATATCTCATGGAAAACTCTTTTTGCTCCGCTTAGCCCTAGCCCATAATACAATTTCCTTATGTTTTCATAGCATATGCACACAAAATATAATGTTGAAAAATAAGTATAATATTTTCTCATCTTCTACTACAAGTTTTGTGCATATTCTACAAAACCAAACATAATTTAAAACTCAAAATCTTAGCAATATGTTCTAAAAAATAAAATAAAAAACATTGCGTGGTAAACAAATATACTTTTCCCTAACACTAAATTTTGTAAATATTCTATGAAAATATAAGGAAATTATACTAGGGTCTCCTCTCACAAAATTCCAAGAAATTCCTAGCTCTATCAATTTTTGTTAACTTATAATTCATGCAAGCAGGATCAATTTATCAAAGGACATATGATACACGTATGAGATGAATTCATAAGTGCATTGAACTCGACATATCATGTGAATAGAGAAGCATATAATTTCTCTTATCTTTTTGGTAAAAGAAAACTTTTATGACAACTAAAAACATACACATATACAAGCACAAGGCCCAAACAATACACATACACAATCAAAACACGGGCCAAGAAAGACAAACAACAAAGGGCCAACCAATAGTTAAAGCCCAAAACGCACAAAAGAGGTTACAAACTCCAGAAAGTTATATAGCATTCACCGCCGTTCTCGATCTGTCCAGTTCCTCGTCCACAACCAAGCATCGCTAGATCAATTTTAGCATCCCACCCTAATTAGCTTTCCGAGCAAAACCACAAAGAAAAGATAGCCATCAACTTAATTGAGGAAGCCAACTATAAGGATGAAGTCTGTGGCAACCCACGAACAACATTGCCAGTGAAGGCAGATAACAGGGAGAATGTGGTGGTGTTAGAAACACCTGAGACAGTGCAAACACCGAAGCTCTACACATGATCTCAACAGTATCCATGACTAAAATCGAAATATGGATGAACAAATAGAAGGGATACCAACTGTATAAGAGGAATTGAATAGGTAAGTAGAAAAAACTGGGGGAATAAGCAATATAAGAACAAAACAGAGATGAGAAAGTGAGACGGAGAAACGGCGACTGACCCCAGCTGAAACTAGGGTCAGCGCCACCTGATTTTCTTAAGTTTGTAAGCCTCACACTAAGAGAAAGACTCTCAATAGGAGAGAAAAACTCTCACTTGGAGAGAACTAAAGGAACGACTTGTGTTTTCATTGTATGTGCACAAAAGGTTTTATTGGTGTTGAAAATTTTATATGCATATAAACATATTTTCTCATCTTGTAGTATGCTAAAAGGAAACCACATAGTTGCATCTTCATAATAAATTCTTTAACTAATGTACACCACATAGGGCTTGAAAAAATCCAAAAAATCCCAAACCAAACTGAAAAATTTCCGAAACCAAACCGAAAAAATCCCAAACCAAAATTCCTGAAAATTTCGGTACCAAATACCGAACGTATCTTGAAATTTTGGTACGGGAATCGGTCTCAAGTTTTTAGGATTTCGGTAATCCCAAACCAAACCTAAAAAAATATAGATATATATTATTTAATTTTCAAATACCTTTCAGACTCCCCCACTGCTGTCCAACAATTAACTGTATGCAAAAATCTCTTTCATTTTTTTGCTTTCATTTTGGTAAATAGCAAATTCCTTTACTGCAGTGAGTCATCCTAGTAATACGTCAATTCTATTTACTACAAAATAACTTGATCACTTCACTAATGCTTAGATCTATCTATTTTTGTGAACTTCTGATACACGGTAAATGTGTGAATTTTTCAATGAACTTTTGATACACGTAAATGAAATCAATTCTTATTTTTACTGGAAATGACAAAGCTACCAAAAACAGCGAAGTAGACCCAAGAGGAGCCAGTAACACACCAACACAAAACTAAAATACTCACTGAGAGAGACTCACAAATAACCCCATCAAGAAGCTTCTTATTGATGGAAATACTAGAACGAAAAATAAATCTGCTATAGTCCATGGGAAGATTAAATAGTAATGTTAAGAGAACGGGGATGGACTGCCATTGGCCACAAGCTAAAGAAAGGGGCCAGGAGAGGAAAGGAGAAAGTTGCCAGCAGTAGTTTCTTATATATTAGCATTCTAAGAATCCGTGCTTTTGACTTTTACTAATGTATTTCTAGTACAATTTTAATAAGAGTATTTTCAAAAAGTATAAATATGAAAGGAAAACTAACGAAAAAGACTTGAAAACTTTCTTTTTAACGAAAAGCGACTTTTAAAGGTATAGTGAATAGTGACAGTTAAAGGTAAAAAAACGATTTTTCGTTAAAAATAAACAGTACCGGGAGTGTTTTATTAAACCTCCCAAATATAAATTCTTTACTAAAAAGGAAGATGTAATTTGGGCTCATTTATTTTTTTGTCTCTTTTAACCAACGAAAATGGATATACATATTTTTGTAGTCCACCTCCTTAATATATAAATATACATTTTATTCACATGTTTACATTAATCATTTGAGAGTTTTCCGACCAAATTTAAATTGTACATTTCTAGACATTTTGCATTTTCTATTAGAAGATAAACTTTTTAGTGTGCCTGATACGAGATAGTCCATCACATGCTATTATATAATTGAAGAAAAGTTGATTTGTGTGAGAGAGAGAGAGAACAAGGAATTGTGTGGGGGAGAGAAGGTAAGTGAGACTGCATGCCATGAATCTGTTAGGTTTCTGACTTCAAATGGCATCGTTGTGGTTTGATCCGTCTGGGTTATGGAGATCGGACATTGGAGCTCCTAACTAGCGATAATTTGGAGCTGTAGCTCCGATGAGAAATTGAAAATATTAGGAATGGCTATGAGGAAACGGGATGACAGAGAGAGATTGGGTTGTTAGGATTGTGCCTTGAGCTGGGAGGTCGCGGCAGCAGAATGAACCTAGACCTGGATTATAGGTAAAACCGTAAAAGTATTAGAAATATGGGGCATTAATGAAAATGGCTTATAACAACAAATATTTAACCAAAAACCATCTCAAAATGTTATTTAACCAAAAGGGCTCAAAGTTTAATAAAAAACCATCCAAAACTATTGTCCACGGGTAGAATTTACAAGCCCAACCCGCTGCAAAATTACAATTCTGTAAATACCCCTGTATGATTCAATATTCTCCTGACTATTCACCAACCTCAACCCCAACACGAAACCGCCAGAATAACCCCCCCCCCCCGGTCTTCATATCGTATCAAATTCCCCCATTTCAAAAACAATCAAATCAAATTTGAAAAGGAAGCATTCATCGGAACAAAGCCGCCGAAACAAGTTCAGAGAAGTTCAATGGCAGAAACCAGCAAAAAAGTGGTGCAAAACTTACCAGAACCTCCGTCGGAATAAACCGGCAAAAAAATGGTGCAAAACTTACCGTATCCTTCATGTGAACAAACCAAAGAAAAAGAAGTCCAAAGTTTGTCACAACCTCCGTTGGAACAAACCGGAGGAAGAGAAGTCTAAATTTTACCACAACCTCCATCGGAACAAACTAGAGAAAAAGAATTGCAAAACACACCAAAACCGTCATCATAACCAATGACCAAAATATCGATATTAGCCGATAATATCATTTTTTCGTGTGACGATATTTTCACAGTTATCCACTTAATTATTGTCAATATATCGCAATATTATCGATATTATCAATAATATCGTGAGATGAAACCCAAAAATACTTGAAAAATGCTAAAAAGTCTGAATCTTGCGCATCCAAGGGGATTCGAACCCCTCCCATTTTACTCATTCAACACCTTGACCACCATATCACTTATGTTTTTGTGAAAATATGCTAAACTATATATGTATAGTTTAGTTTTGAATTCTTTATATATAAATGATTATGGTTTTGCGAAAATATGAAAATATGCGAAAATATTCAAACCCCTCCCATTGTACTAATTCATTATATATAAATGATTATGGTGTGTTTAAACTTCTTTTATTAATTACTACATATTTTCTACACTCACAATGTTTGCTAGTTCACTATATAATCAACTTAAATCAGTTAAATCCATCATGCAATGCATTTCCTTTCAATTTTTTGTGATAAACTAATAGATAATTGACTAAATAAACATCCTGCAAAGTTTCAATAAAAAATTCCAAGTTTTTCTTACAATTTCTGTGGTTTTTATTCAAATTTTATCGATATCGATAATATCCCGATATTTCCATCAAAATTTCCGTGTTTTTGGACTACCGATATTTCCGATATCATCAATATTTTAGATCTTAATCATAACAAGCGGCGAAAAAGAGGTAATAGTCATAATGTTAAACATTTTAGGAAATAGTATGATTGTTTTGTCACCTTTTTAGAAAAAAAATGAAACCTATTATGTTTTGAATCCATAAACAGTTTGCTCCCTGATGCAAAAACTAACACTGTCTCTAAAAATAAAAATAAAAACATAACTGTTTCTGGAAAACCAAAAACATAACAGTGTTTATTTTGTCTGTGTACAAACAAACACTGTATCTAGAAGAGAAAAGAACCAAAATATAACATTGTTTCTATAAAACCAAAAAAAAATCTTTGTTTTTGGAAAAAAATTGCATACAAAGTTTGTTTTTTCCTTTATTTCGGTATTACAAACATTGTATCGGGAAAGAAAAAGAAAAAAACAGTGTTTATGAAAATAAAGAACTAAAACCTAGCACTGATTCTGAAAAATCCAACCAAAAACAAATAATGGATCCATAAACTACTTCTCCAGACACTCCCTTATTATGATTTGGATCTAGAAACAGTGTGAATGTTTACTACTTTTCTAGACACAATCTGCTTTATTTTGATTTGAATATAGAAATAGTGTGATTTGTGTAAATACTTGACCTTTGACTATCTGTTTTCTTCAATCCATATTCTGCTTGTTCTTCTTAAACAGTTAATTATAATTCCTAAGCTTCGTTCATGTTTACAAATACAGGTAACCAATAAAATCAGAATGAGGACTTTTTCACACAAAACAACAATGAAGAAGAAAAAAAACTCTAGTGGATAAGAAGAAAACTCCAGATTCAACTGAGAAGAAGAGAAAGATATCAGAGTACATATCTCCAATATCAATGCAACAGGACTGGGTTTTCAAACTCAATGGAAACATACAAGCTAATGCTTGAAGAATGCAAAGATGTTTGCGAACAGTTGGAAAAGACACCGTTATAGAGTCTTATTAAACTATACATGGATCACTTCCTTGTTGTCACCAAAAGGAAGAAGAAGTCCTATACAAACTTAATTAAGGTTATAAAATGCTACGACCCCAAAGAGCAAAAGTTTAGATTTGGAGATCACGATACAAGAGGGATAACACTTGATGATATTGCCTTAATCTTTGGACTGAACAATGATGGAGTGGAGTTGCCAAACACTGACAAATCCTCCAAATCTAGTAAGGATGACATATTCATTGAGAAGTACTTTCATAATTTTGAACGAGTGAAAAAAAACCACATTGTTCAAGCATATCAAAAATCACTCATTGACCGAACTCCTGAAAGTGCAAGAAATACAGCTTCCATAATGTGGGAAGTTGGACGAAATCAGCAAATATAATTGGGCCAATGGTGTAAAAGACTACCTCTTCAAAATGATAGACATATCACAAACCAAGAAGAGGAAATGAAGAGATGAATCAACAACTAGCGGTTGCACCGTTCTTATTTTGGTAAGAACATAAGAATTCTCGTTTTAAAAGTATGAAATTTTTGTGATGATTTTCAAATCGTATCTATTCTTACTTTTCTTAATTTGTGCAGTATTGGATATGTCTTAAATCTTGTTAAGACAATTAAAGGCTGAGAAAACATGGTCCCCACGATTGGAAGATGGGACACAACAATGTGTTTGGGCCCAAAATATTAATTTGGGTCAAGCTTGCAATTGTTCTCAGCTTGGTAGTTTGTTTATAGAATCATCATGGGTCATTTAGTTATTATGAGCTATCCAGTTAAGAACGGCCGAGTCCTAGTGTAGGACAGATTGATAGGGTAAGTCGAGTCCTAGTACAATAAAGAGTCTCAATAGGATGAGGATGCTGAGATTGGAGAAGTGAATATGGCCTAATAAAGAAGTTAGTTCAAAGTCCTAATGGAGGTAAGATTGGTTGAGATCCAATTAGATTAAGACGAGGAGTCCTAATCCGAGTATAATTATAGCCCGGCCATGAGAAAGTTGGCTACTATAAATAGAGAAGGGAGTGCATCATTCAAACCCCGTCCAATTCAACACACAACTGTTCCGCGCAAACTCGCTCTACGCGAAACCTCTCAACAACCTTGAGATTTTCTATTTTCTTTTTCCGCCAACACATCTTCAGTTTGGATAAACATCATTGTTGCCGTAGAATCAGCCGACCTCGGAGCACCTTCAGATTAGATAACAGCACTGTGTCGAGGCTGACTGGTTATCTATCCAGATCTTGGTCGAGAAGGATTTTCAAGTCCTTATTGGTAGAGGTCATCTCATTAGCCTTCTCGGCGAAGTGAGGTGTTATAGATTATTAGGCTCAACACATTGAACGCTGAGTTATTTTATGATTGGATACTCACAAGTAAGTTTTAGAGTTCGGCATTCCAACGGCCAAACCTTATTTACAATAAAGACATATATATGTTTTGAGTACCTGTGTCTATATAGTTTAGTGTCTATTCGGTGTGCTTATACTCTTACGAATATAATCACTGTGACCGAATCTGGTGCCAGCGATTTGTGAACTTCGCAAAACTGGCAGCCTTATATTCAGGCTCTAAAACCCAAAAGGCCGAGACTTGTTCCTTCCTCGGCTGCAATCTTAAGATCAAGAAGTAAGCAGTGCGCCCAACGCCACGCAACATATTTTACTCCTCGGCCGAGCTTGGCCGATGGGTTAGCACGCCTCACGCATAACTGAAGGACGTAGTTAGCTCATTAGTTACTCGGCCTGCGCGCCACGTAGGCTTGGTAGTTTTTAAGGTCAACACAATAATACACCAAGCAATTAGAGATGTCAAAGTTGAAGATATTGAGGTAATAACCAATAATCAAAATCATTTTCTCATAATGTTTAAATTTTACATTTCTAGAAACAATTCAACTTTCAAAAAACTATAAACAACCCTAATGTGTGACTATATGCAGATTGCCGGTGTGATTCTTCCTACTAAAAAAGAAGATGACTATTCTAAAAATGGCGAAACAAAGACAACGACAAAGAAAAGAAAGAAGACAAGTGCTAAAAAATATGACCAAGGTGAAGATATTGAGGTAATGACTTGTAAACAGAAACAGTAACTTATAATCCATAAACTTTGATATCTACATACTTTTTTGCACTATAAATTTCAAAAACAGTGACTTATAATCCAGAAACAGTTACCTATAATTCAGAAATAGTTACTTATAATCCAGAAACTTTGATATCTTCATACTTTTTACACTATAAATTTCAAAAACAGTGACTTATAATCCAAAAACAGTAACTTATAATCTAGAAACAGTTACTTGTAATCCAGAAACAGTGTTTCTTCCTTACTTTCTAGCACCATACAATCTAGAAACAGTTGTTTTACAGTCCATAAGATGTGTAATTAGAATTCATTTTGAAAATCCATAAATAGTAGCACACTAATAATTTGAATTAATAAATAATACTTGTGTAACTAATAACTGTGTGTAGATTGCTGATCCTACTATTGAGAAAGTAGAGGATTCTTATAGAAAGGCCAAAGAAAAGACTGTGACAAGGAAAAAAAAAAGGACTGATGCTGTAAAAGATGTGATGGAACCTGATGAAAGAAGTAAAATAGATGAAGCATATCAATGCAGCACCTTTGATGAAGGCTAACAACAGTTTAACAAGTTGTACAGTGAAGAATTTCTAAAGCTTGATTCAGATCATCAAATTCACATCTATAGTAATGACACAACAATAACTGATGAGACCAATTTGAAAAATGTATGGGCATGGAACAAAAGAGGTATATGGCTATCAAGCATATGATGATGTATGCAATTGACAATCTGCAAACAGCTTATGTAGTTTCTGGTCAAACAACCGGAAAACTCAAAAGAGACATTGAAAAGCTTCAAGAAGAAAAAGAGTTGAACAAGAAGAAAATCAGTGATATAGATGCTGAAATCCAGCAGTTGCGGTTGAAGAACCCTGAAACTTCAGGAAAAGTGAATCTACTTCTCAATGACATTAGAATCATGAAGAATAAGCTACAAGAAAATCACACAAAAGTTCCAGAAGTTCCAATTGATGATTAAATAGAGAGTCGAGAAGAAGCTTCTAAAAATCAAATCGAAGATGTTCAAACAGAGGCTGAAACTGAGGATGTCGAAATTGCCAAACAACCAGAAACGATCACTGGAAAAGACCAAGTTCAAGTTCCAATTGATGTTCAAATGGACAGCCAATATGTTGAAGTTACCAACCGAGAAGATACCTCTAAAGTTGAAGCTGTGAATAAGGATTCTTCTACTAATATGGCTACTCCAGAAAGCAAGGATACGAAATATTGACAAGAAGAAAATGCCAAAGAAAAAAAGTAGAAAAGAACTTTGGTTAGAAATATTCGAACCAGGGACAATCGTAAAGTAAACATTCTTCCGAAGTTTGACTATGTCCCCATCCAGAGAAATCCAAAAAAGAAGGCCAAGTACATATATGCTATTAGTGATAGTGAAAGCCATTCCATTGTTATATCACAGCCGGAGCAGAATTTGGAACCAATTATTGAAAGAGAGAAGGAGAAGCGGATACTTGAAGAATAAGAAACTAAAAAGAAGAAGCCGGTGGTCAAAACTCAAAAGAAAAAGCCAATGGTTGAAACTAAAAAGAATAAGAAAGTGCTTGACAAAGAAAAGGTGAAGCCAATTGTTGACAATACACAAAAGAAGGTACTTGAAAGGCCAATAGCTAAAACTAAAAAGCACAAGCCAGTGGTTGAAACTCAAAAGAAAAAGCCAATGGTTGAAATTGAAAAGAATAAGAAAGTGCTTGAAAAAGAAGAGGTGAAGCCAATTGTAGACAAAACAAATGAGAAACTAAAAGTGGTAATAGCAAAGTCGATTGCAAAAGAAACAAAAAGGAAGCCTGCAAAGAAGACAAATGCAAAGAGTTCAAAGATTGATAAAGGCAGTTACCTCCCTGCAACAACAAACGCTTACAAGTTCCTTGATGATGAAACAAGAGAGAAAATCAAGGAATATTACATACAAGATGAAATGTAAGTTTTCGGTAACATAACTATGTACTTATATTTCATAAACAATATGCTTATTTTCTTAAAATCCAGAAACTTTGATATCTGCTAGTTTCTAGCACTATAAAATCCAGAAACAATGACTTGCAATCTAGAAACGGTTAGTTATATCCAGAAACTTTGATATCTACATGCTTTCTAACATTATAAAATCTAGAAATAGTAACTTACAATCCGGAAACCCTGATATCTGCATACTTTCTAGCACTATAAAACAAGAAACAGTGACTTATAATCCAGAAACGGTTACTTATAATCTAGAAACAGTAAACTTATATTTCATAAACAATATTCTTATTTTCTTACACATGGATTATTTTTTGATGCAACCAAAGAAACAGAACATGGCGCATGAGCATGTTGTTCTGAAGTCAAATTTGACATCATTGTTTATCGATGGTGCAATTGTTATCGATGGTGCAATTGACTCTAATATAATTGATGCGTCATTCTTCATCATGTCAGAAAATGAAACAAATATGGGACAAGAGCAAAATCTATATCTTCCTTCCTTCATCACTTACAACAAATTTCTGTTTGTCAATTTCATAAATAGTAAAAAAAAAGGTTATGTTATTTTTCAAAATGACATGGAGAAAATAAATTCGGAGAGTGACCAGCAACATATTGATCGAACCTTGAAGAGACTCTTGGAAGAGAATGTTGACAAAGTGGGAAAGATTTTCATGTTAATAAAGCATTACTTCCACTTCATCCTAGTAGTTTGGGATATTAAAAATGAAAAAATGACACACTACAATTCCAAACTAACAAGGATAAAAGGCACCTCAGACATATATTTTAAGCATGCTATGCAAGTGGTATGAAAAAAAAAACCTTAAATCAATTACAAACTATTCTACTATGGTAAGAAAGACAAATCAAATCTCATTATTATTTTTTTCTATTTTGCAGAGGGACAAAATTGAGATTGAAAGATGCTTGACTTTTGCACAGTAAAGAGAAGACTCGTAAGTACAAAAATATAGTTTTATGTCATTATTTAGCTTCTTTTTCATAAACACTGTGCTTATTTTGCTTTGGATCTAGAGACAATGTGACATGTGTAAACAACTAGACAACACTTTACTGTTTTTTTTTCCATAAACAGTGTGCTTGTTTTGCTTAAAAAATTAGAAACAGTGTGTCTATTTTTCTTTTTAATCCATAAACAGTGTAATATTTGACCTTTTAACTATTTATTCAATTTCCCAGATGTGTTATTTTTTTTTAGTTTTTTTTTTCGTAAATAGTTTTAGAAATGTATATCTGTTTCTTTACTTTCTATCTATCATCTAATGTTATAAATTTATCTCCTTATCTATCATACTTCTTTGTTTTGCAAAAAATGAAGATTGGATTGTGGCTTATTTGTCATTCACTTTGCAAACCAACTTCACAAGGGAAAACCAATAGAATCCACTTTTCACAAGGAATAAGTATTTATGAAGAGAGCTTCAATTGCAACTATGTTCGTGAATCATCCGCACAGCTATCCAAATGGACTGAAAAGATTGCTTGAAGAAAAAAGGGTTGCTAGGAAATATGATTACATTGATGAACATTTTGGAGATGATGATGATGACATTATTTCATTTTAATTACTCAATCATTACAATTACAAATTACATAGTCTAGTTCATTTTTTTAATTTTTGTTTTGTCAAAGGTTGTAGAATTTTGTTGGATATTATATTATAAAAGCAAATTGTAAATTCTAGTTCATTTCCTAAATCTCCCAAAAAAGAACATAATATTTTGCCGCGACTTAGGTCACTCTAACATAAGAATGAAAATGTATCATTTTCACGTTCGCAAAACATGAAAACCCACACACTTCTCAACTTCCTTGAGCAAAACTCATCCATGCTCATTTTTATAATTTAGAAAATCATAAGATTTTCAACTCCGGCGAGCAAATTGGGGTGATCGGCTTCACTTGAATCAAGCATATACAAATAGAGGTAACAAATCTTACAAAACAACACTATTTATAGAAAAAAGAACCAAAACATAAAACTGTTTTTGGAAAGCCCGAACCAAAGAAAAACATTGTTTCTGGAAAAAGAAGGAATAAAAACTAAAACTATGTATCCGGAAAAATTGACCCAAGAGTAAAAATTGTATCTTCAAAACAAGAAAAAAACTGAACAAAAACTTTTTCTAGAACAAGTGTTTGCACTTTCTGGAAAAATGTTCAAATTATCATTAATAGACCAAAAAATGAAAAATATAACACTAATATTACTTAAGATCATTCTAACAAAAGAATGAAAATATACCATTTTCACGCTCGCAAAACCAGAAAACCCAGACTTTTCAACTTCCTCGAGCAAAAGTCATCTATACTCATTTTTCGATTTTAGAAAATCATACGATTTTCAATTCTGGTGAGCAACTTTCGGTGATCGACTTCACTTCAGTCAAGTATATACAAACAGAGGTAACAAATTCTTACAAATTTTCTCAAATAATTTAAGAATATCATTTCACTGTATATATAAGTTAGATCTACTTGAATCAAGCATAAACAAAATAACATGCATGAAATTAATCAGCATTATTGACCTGCAATAGAAAAAACACTTTTACAATGCTTATGAAAAGTTGATTCCCCAAAATTTTCTTAACCGACATTAAATGTTAAAGATGTAGAAAATATATTTTCCATTTGATTGAAAAGGTGTTAAATTGAGAAAAGAAATGTACAAATCTAGTTAGAGCATGTTTGACAGTGATTATAAACTACAACTTTTGCATTTTTCAGTTGCAAAAACATTGTGTTATTCTACCCCATTTTCAGAAACAGTTCACAACATTAGTTTCATTGTGTTGTTTAGTATAAAAATATAGTGATTTTAACAGTATTCATGCATAATGTGCACTCTATTTCAATTATACGAAAAAAATAAACATTTTTATCAAGTGATATAGTGTTTTACAATTACAGATGCAATGCTCTATTTTTGTGTTACTTTCAAAAACAATGTGCACTCATATTAATTTATATTTGCTTATGTACAAGTTGCATTCTAATAAAATTATATTAGCAGATGGCTTCACTTAAGATAACTATACAAGTGCCAAACTTAACAAGAACTAGTGTCAAAGTGATATCGAAAACAGCCAAAAGTACAAAAAAAAGAAGAGAATGCTTGGAGAAGTAGGAAGAATATCATACACAAAGAAGGAAACTATACATCTACAGATTGAAAATAGTACAGAAGAAGATATATCATTGGAGAGAAAGACAGAACCCAAAAAAAAAAAAAAAAACAAATGCAAAACAAAGACGCAAAAGAAAAACTCTCAAACACTGCAACCAACAACAGCCATAAAGAGGAAGAAAAAAGAAACAGCCAAATCTGCTTCACAATCAAACAAGGAACAAATTGAAGAAGACATGCTGAATGATGACAAAATTGCAGGACTGTTGGACAAAATTTTTTCATCAGTGGCAAAAGAAAAACAGGAAGACGAGGAAATTCAAGCTTTGCAACACAACGATGCTCTCAAGAAGAATGATGTGCAATCCAAAAAACAAACATACATAAACACAACAACCAAACGAAAAAATATAGTCTTACCACGCACTTCGTTATTCAGTCTGAATTTAAAAAACAAGAATTCATCACAGCCTGATGACTTTCCAACAACAAATCAAACATATAGTGGTGTGAACTGGACACAACTTCAAGTGTAGAAGATACTGCAACCAGATGAAAGAAGGAAAATAATTCAATTCTACTCGATAGACAACATGTAAGTTCTACAAAAAGTAGCTCTTAACTAATGTTTCATTACAGACTTCCATAAATTTATAAGCACTAAATAAATATAACATAACTACACCTTATGAAATTTATTGCAGCGATGAATACTGGACTGCTAAAACAATTGATTTTAACTATTCAAGAATAATGGTGTTGAAAGAAGACCTGCACCATTTAATGTCAAATGGGCCTATACTAACTCATATTGTTGACTCTTTCTACTACCTAAAAAGAGAAAGAAAACATCAACAAACAAAAGAACTTCTACGTCTTTAGTGCAATCTTTGTAAGTATATAACTAGTTTTGCATCATATAAACTTTTTGTTAACTGTATGTTTTATAAAGTTAAAAACATAAGACAACTAACAGAATGCCATATTATGATTTGGATTTTTTTCTAACAGAATTAACATCAATGAACAAAGCATTAAAAAACTGTCCAAAACAAGGAAATGCTCTACAATCAATTGATACACAAATATAAAAAAGTGTCGAAGATTTTCTTCCCAGTGTTCCATTACAACCATTTCTCATTGGTAGTGTTGGACACAACAACTAGAGAAATGACTCATTACAATTTAACTCGTCGAAACTCAAAAGATGAAAATCTGGAATGTGATTGCTATTGGGAAAATACAGTAATAGTGGTAAACAAAAAAAAACCAAAATAACAAATCTCTTTCATATATATTGCAAACTACAAAGAAGTCTCTTATTATTCTATAATAACTTGTGTAGGGAAACTTTGTTCAGTATTGGCTTGATCAGGCGAGGGAATCAACAAGCCATTCGAAACTTACGGATTCAAACCAGGAAACAATGAAGAAAATCAATTCCATAAAAAGCGACTTTGAATTCCATGTCAAGGAAAACAAAATCTGTGCACAACATAAACCAACAACGTATGTGAAAAAATTTAAAACAGTTTTACTTCAATATATAGTTTCTGTTTTGTGCATTTTCATGAAACAATGTGCTTTTTGAACTACTTATCTCTTGCATACTTTTTTGCCCTTAATACTTGTGCTCATTACAACTTAAATTTTTTGGTAAATCAAATTAGATTGCGGCTTATACATGATTATCTTCATTAACCAACTCTCAAAGAATCAAAAAATTAAAGAATATATCAGAGATTACCAAGTTTTAAAAGCACGGAAAGATATCCTCGTGGATTTGATGAACTATGAGTTCAGCTCGACAAAAGAACAAGAACCTTAGTAGCAATCTCATAGAAATTGACAAGCATTGGGCATTAGAATCAAATTTGATAATATAGATTATATGTAATTCTCAAGTGAATGTACTTCTTAAGGTTCACGATTTACTTTTACTGTGGTTTAACAAATTTTTTTGTCAAACATGTTTGATGCTACTCAGTATATATATATATATATATATATACACACACACACACACACATAGTCTCTGGAAACAATATCTTCCCATTATGATTTCAAAACAGAAACACTTTCCCCTTAATGTAAAACTAACACTGTCTCTGGAAAAACAACCAAAACATAACGCTGTTTCTAGAAAAAATAACCAAAAAACAAAACACTGTCTTTGAAAGTTAAAAATGATCACGAAGACATTGTGATTATACCAACACTCTTTCTGGACAAAAAATAAAAAAACAAAAAACATAACACTGTCTCTTAAAAACTAACACAGGATTAGAAAAAAAAAAGTGATTATTTGGCACTTGTTCAGAAGCTAAAATGTCCAATTATAATTTGATTCAAGAAACAGTATGCTAGAAATGTGTAAAACTAACATTGTCGCTGGAAAAACTAAATCAAGACATTACACTGTATTTGGAAAAGAAAAATAAAAACATAACATTGTGGCTTAAAACGAAGCAAAAAACCAACACTAGATCCAACAAAACTTTGTGACTGTTTGGTAACTTTGCAGAAAATGGTGGCACATACACTGTTTTTGGAAAAGAAACCAAAATCGAACACAGTGTCTTGAAAATTGAACTAAAGCCGAACACTATTTCTGAAACAATTAACAGAAAACTAACACTTTTCTGGAAAATTGAAAAACAAATTAACACTAAAAGAAGTAAATTGGTATAAACCAAAAGTTATATAATTTGAAACATCAATTGAAAACAAATAAGCAATCTCCAAATATTAGAATTTGTTACATATCACAAATAACTCCCATCTAGGAAAAAAAAACCAAAACAATTAACCGTCTTGGACAACAACTTTGCATGAAACCTTGTTATGTCAAGAACCTCCACATATGCTACAAGTCACTGTCTTCTTCGTCCCACTAATTTCACCAGCAGATTTAATCTTAATCATCTTTGGCCGTCCAGATGGAACCTTAGTAGTAGGAGGCCTCACACCATTCGTAAAATTATTAACATTAGGCTTATTTAAATCTGAAACTGGATTCATAACAAACTAATATGTTTCCTAATAAAAAGATGTCTTCTAGTAATCTTCAACATACTCAAATACATCACGATTATCATGCTGCAACACTTGCAATGCATGAGAACATGGGAAACAATTGTGCTGCCATTGAACACAAGAGCATGTCCTATCATCCAGACAAATAATAAAACAATTCCACTCAGTCCTAACTTCAAAAATATCCATGTCAAAATGACTATTCCTCCAATGCATGCCCTCTTTCAACAGCAGCTTCAGCTCATTTTCTTTCTTTGGACACAAAATTGTATGGATATTCTGACCGAATAATTTTTTCTCAACCATACTAACTATCAGCTGAACTCTAATCTCTTCAAGAAGATCCATAAGTAGCATACAATGGTTATTCGACACCATGACATTAAAAGACTCTGAAAGTGCATCACTTATTGATCCCCATCTCTTACTAAGAAAGTGAGCAATATCATAGTTCTCTTTAGGTAAATCAGCTAAAAAGTTCTTCACATGCCCTCTCCCGTTATCCATAAATTCAGCAATGCAATCATTGTAGTGCATGCATAACCATGGTTTGCTAAAAGATTCATCATATTCTTCTTTAGTCCCTTACCAACACCCTTTGGAAATAAACTACTAACATTATGTTTTAAATGAACAAGACAGTATGAATGTGGAGATACAAGGAAAATTTCAGGAATGCACCTCAAAATTTTGTCATGTCTATCCGACATAAATGTGATCACCCTCTCTTGAGGCCTCAATATACGAGATAATATTGACAAAAATCATCTCCAATTTTCTATTGTTTCTGAATCAACAATAGCATAAGCAACCTCGAAAATCTCTGCAAAAACAGAAAAGGAATAATACTGTCAGGTGTAATAAAACTGTTTCTAGAAAACCCGAACAAAAAGATAACACTATTTCTGGAAAAGTGAACAAAAACTAAAACTATTTATGAAAAAAATGAAAGAAAGAAAAAACACAACATTGTGTCTGGAAAAACTGAACCAAAAGCTAACGCTATATCTTCGAAATGATAGAAAACCTTCTGCAACTCATATACAAAAACTACAACTGTTTATGGAAAAACTGAACAAAAACTGAAACTATTTCTATAACTATAATTAAACTGTTTTTGTAACCTAAAATGTGATACAACTCATTATGAAACTTTTCTGTACTTATGTTTACATAAAACATATAACATCAAATATAAAATCAGACTATCAACTCACAATCATTGCTATTTTTTGCACAGAAGGATAGAAGTGTGTCCTTGCATTGGCTCTTGATGAAAGTGTCATCAATGAATAACATTGGGTGACAAAACATGAATCCTTTGATCCATGCATCATAAGCGATGAATAATCGAAGAAGACTGTTGGACTCTGGTACAACTTTAAGCTCAAATACAAATCCGGGATTGCTTGCAAGGTTAGATTCTATATACCAAGGCAACAACTTGTAAGAATCAGCAACATCGCCGTTTAGCTCTGATCGGATTATATTTTTATATATTTTTATATCAAATTCACTCGTCTTTTCTTAGTTAGTTCGTTATATTTTGAGCTATTTACGTTATTTTTATGTTTTATAAGATTTATCAAGCAAAGAAAATAAAAATAGAATAAATGAAATTTTAAGTGCTAAATTCGTCTAAACTATCTTGCCTGTTAAATAGAACTTATCATATGGAAAATATATATATATATATATATATATATATTTATATATATAATATGTTGTGTGTGTGATTACATGTGGTCAAAAGCAGAAAAAATTATGAAAGTCACAAGCACATGCTCGGTGGGCAGCTAAAGAAAGAATAAACAGAATAATTAGAAGCTGCTAGGCAGCTGTAAAGGGAGCTAAAATATAAAAAATTAGCAAGGGGAGAGAGTTTAAGAAATAAGAGAGGAAGGAAATAAATTGGGGAGAGAAGTCTCGGTGAGAAAGGAAGGTCTGAGCGGAAGCTGCACTTGGCAGCGAGCAAGAGAAGGCCTCGGAGAAAGAAGCTGCCTCTTGGCAGCGTTGGAGAGGGAGATCACGGGTGTGCTGCCATTTGGCAGCGCGCAGGAAATTAAAAGAGGAATAAGGCAGCACCGAAGCTGCTAAGGCAGCGCGCTGGGGGATCAATACGGGAGGACTGAAGCTGCCAGCGGCAGCAGTGAACAGAAAATAAAAAAAAAAGCTGCAAAGAGGCACGGAGCGCTGGGAGCTGCGCAGCAAGGCGCCAGGTGTAGAAACGCTGCTTTGGCAGCGTGTCAATCGTGAGTGCTGCCACAATTGGCAGCGAGAAACTTGCACAGTGCAGGGAGGAAGGCAGCGCCCTATTAGCTTGCAACGCAGGAAGCAGCATTTAGCAGCTACACAATTGGCACGATGCAAACCAAATCAGCACAGAAGCAGTGCAGGCAGCTCACGGTGCAGATCCTTGCACATCCTCAATTTTGGTTTAATCCTCCAAACTCAGATTTTTATTTCTATTTTAATATTATAAATAATGTGTAATTAATTTGTTTTGGCTAGAGGATAATTCAAAGCTATGGATATATTTGTAATTTGAATTGATACCTTCAGTTGTGATTTCTGAGTTGTGATTTAATTTGCTTAACTGTTTGATTAATAACTTATTTGTGTTTGTCGATTAAGAATGCATACTTAATTTACATGCATGAATTTGATGCTAGAATATAAGTGAATTTCACCTAATCGTTATAAACTTATATTCATGAGTAGTGAAGGTTGCTAGTCACAATCGCGTTAAGTAAATTCCTGGCAAACGTATCATGCTGTTCATAGTTACGAATGCCTTGTCAACACTTATGATTTTCATAGAACATAATGATCTTTAATTGTATCTCTATTGTGCTTTTCACGTAGGGAACTTTTGGGGAATAATTTGAGTTGTTGTATGCTGTTCATCCAATTCAATAATATAAGGAAAATGTGAAGATTAATTTAAGCGTACCTAATTAATTTGGGGTGTTGAGATTTACAATTTATTGAAAGAACAACTGAAGGTCAATTTAGATTGCATATGTGTCTTGTGTGGAGAAAAACCCTCTAGCCAATCCGTCGCCCATCCATTCACTCTTATTTTATGTTTTTGTCAATTTTGTAATTTATTTAAGTTTAATTTACGTTTCGTCCAAACCAAACCCCCCCCCATTATTAAATTATTTTATTTAGTTAGTTTTTATTATTTTTAATCTTTTAATTCGATTTCCGTCCATTTTAGTTCCTAGTGTTTATTTAAATTGTTTTCTTTGTTTTGAGTCATTTTAGTGTGTTTTGAATTATTAGAGTTTTTAGCCTATTTTTGTGTCCTTGAGTCTTGTTTAATATTTTTAAATTAATTTAGAGTAGATTAGCAATCCCTCCTAATCCCCGGCCTAGAACGATACCCTACTTACACCTATACTACAACTGTCAAAAAGAGGGTTAAATTTGTGCGGTTTTAAAATACCCGTCAAATTTTTGGCGCCGTTGCCGGGGATTAGCAACTTTGCTAATCCTTTTATTTTCGTTTGTGTTTATTTTATATTTGTGTTTTTGTTGTGTTTTAGTTTATATTTGTGTTTATGTATTTTACTTTTGGTATTTGATTTAGTTCTCTTTCTTTGATTTTAGGTACTAGAGAAGTAAGTCATGGATTTTGCTAGCATTCACGCTCAATTGGCAAATCTTACTTCTCAATTGTCTCAGAATGCCGGAAGGTCTACAATGCAAAGTGTCCCTACATATGGTGGGCAAGATCATTCCAATTCTATGTGGTGGGAAGCTCAACAAGTTCAACATGAAGCAAATTGGCAGCCATATGAGGAGTTTTATTCAAAACCTATGCAACCACCACAACCTCATATGCAATATGCTCAATCAAACTCAGGTTCGTCAATAGATTATAATCATATTCTTAATGAATTAAACTCTTTGGTGCAGGGTTCACAAGATCAAGCTAAGGAGACTCACCAAGGAGAATATTGGCAGCCGTATGAGGAGTTCTGTCAATGGCCATATGAACCACCACAGCCTCCCCCTCAACCTTCACATCCAAATTCAGGTATATCAAATTATTATAAGGAAGTTATTCAGCAACTAAATTCTTTGGAGCAGGGCAGGGAAGCTCAACCATTTCAACAAGACGCATTTTGGCAACCAATTGAGGATTTCTATCAAGCAAAGGAGTTGGCTGAGTGGAACAATCAATTTGGGCAGAGTGCAGAATGCATGGAACAAATTCAAGAACAAATGGTTGAAGATGAGCCTATGGATGAATTGCTACTGCTCGAAGAGGAGGAGGATGCACAAGGCACGGCAAGGAAAGAACAACCCTTGCCGCAACTTCTAAACGAGGAAAAAGTGGTTGAGGAGCATCTTGAATTCATCAAGGAGGAAATTGGAGTGGATCACACGGCCACAATCATCACTTGCAATTTGGCCAAAATCAAAGTCCCTGAGACTTTTGAAGACCTGATTTTTGTTATTGAGTTTGAGTCGGAGAAGGAAAGTAAGCCATCTTCTCCAATTTTATTTTTATATTATACTAACATATTTCTAATTTTAATGATTCAGGCACCCACCCGAGAATTTAAACCACTGCCGAATCATTTCAAATATCACCTCCCATTGAAAGATAAATTCCATGCTTTGGAGCCGAGGGGAGGTTAAGGAAAGAATCGTCCGGCTAAAGACGTTAAAGCAAGCGCTTCTTGGGAGGCAACCCAAGCAATCAGATTTGCATTTCTAATCCTCTTCTTTATTGCCTTTACTTCCATTTTGTTTTGTTTTGTTAGTTGTTTTATTTGGTTAATTTTTGTTTAGTTTGTGTTTAAATAAATTAAGGGCAATGTTTATTTTAAGTGCGGATAAACAAAGTCTTTTTACATTAATTTACTTATTTTAATTTGCTTAAAATAACCCTGAGAAAAAAAAAAATTTAAATTATAATAATAATATTTATATATATATATATATATATATATAAATATTTAAATAAACTTAAAAGAAATTTTTTTTTTTTACAATAATACGAAAACTAATAACATCCTTTGGTCATTGGTTAGGTGGCGCCTCAGAGGTCGACGGAGCTCCGGGAAGACGAAGTACCAGAGTTGGAATCTCCGGAGCCGGAACACTTGGTGCTACTCCAGAGGACGAAGGCAACATAAACCTCGGGAGTAGCGCCATGAACCGTTCATGATCGCTCTGAATCCGACCGTCCGACTCCTGCAGCTGGTCCAGCTTCCTCTTCATGCTGGTCGAGTAACTAGTTGCAAGCATGTGCAACTCTTGTTCTCGTGCCTGAGTCCTCTGACTTCTTGCCGAAGACTGGCCACCTCCGCCATCAGTGACTCCACCTGACGAGTTCGGGCAAGCAGGCGCTGGCCCATGTTCGAAACTGAGCCTGCACTTAGGACGCTGAGGGCCAGAGATTCCTGAACGGCCAGCTCGTCCGACCGCCTAGATAGCATCCTATTGTCCCTTGGAGTGAGTAGATTTCTGGCAATCACCGTAGCGGTGATTTCATTCCTCATCATTGTGTCCCCGACTGTAAGAGGACCATTGGGGGATATGAAGGATGGATTCCAAATGTTGTTCGGAGAAGACGAGTCATCGCTTGAGTTTTCTGCAAATTAGAGAAGTTTTCAGTCCCTATTGCTTTATTTTGTTTTTTTTATTATTTATTTATTTTACTTTTAATTGCTTATTATTGTTTTCTGACATTGGGGACAATGTCTAGTTTAAGTGTGGGGGTATCAAGAGTATAAAAAATGACCAAATTGAAATTTTTTGTACCTTCGACTTTGAACTGGTTTCATTTGTTTCCATGTTATTGCTTTTTGTTTTCTTAATTAGCTTTGTGTTTTACTTAATTTTTTTCGGAGTTTTGTGTTTTATTTAATTTTTCTCGAAAAATTTAAAAAATCCAAAAATATTGTCTTGTTTTCCTTATGGTTTTAAATTAGATTTTTATTAGTTTCCCGACCTAATGATATAACTGGATGAAATTTGAACCATGATTATCAAGAACTTAGTTAACATGTGTTATGTGAAATTCCTTATTCTCTTGTTAGTTTTGTACATGTTTGATCATCTTTGAAAAACCAAATGCACATAGCCTTGTTGATGTGAGACTAAAGCATGACTTAAAGCTTCATATGTGAATTTAGTGACCATATACATCCTATGTGAGTTTTTGAGCCTATTGAAAGTGTGTGCATTTTTCATACACTCCTATTCTTTCATGTGTGATGACTTATGTGAGATACATCTCTAGAACTTGCGTAACGATCTTTCGAAATATTTGTCATTGATTGCATGAATTTGAAAATGATAGAGGCATTAGGTTCACCACCATGGCCCAAATAACCATATTTCCCAAAGAAAAAAAAATGATATCACTAGATTGCCAATTTGAGCCGTTATGTTGAGCCTTTTATTTCTTATCACCAGATATGTCTACCCTTATACCTCAAACATGTTTCCTTACCCTTTCCAAGCGAGCAATTTGAGACTATTTTATGAGAAATGTTTGTGAAGTACTTGGAATGAGTTTGGCAAAAGAATAAGTGTGGGGCTATTTCATGTTTGTATTATTAAAAAAAAAAATGAATGAGAAAAGAGAAGAAAAGAAAAGAAAAAGAAAGATTGTATACGAAGAAAATAAAAAAAAAGTTTTTAAAGTTTCAGTTTAAGGGTGTGATGGGAGGTGTTAGAAGAATCGTTGGAGAACTTGAGTTCTTATAAATCTCAACAAAAGAATTGCTTGCGATGTAGCTTGGAACTTGTGTTTTCCTATTCTTTCGTTTCAATAGCCCTATCCCTAAGCCTCATTACATCCAATAAAAGTCCTCTTGATTTAAGTTTTGCAATTATGATTGTGGAGAAGTGATTTTTATGCAAGCTTATGGTAGAACTTTCACATTTGTTTCTTTGAGCGAAACACATTAAAACTAAACACATGTGTGATTGAGTGCATATCCCGTGAGAAGGTTGCTGGTTTGCATATGGTGATTTTAAAAATAAAAACTTGAAATTGCATTAGCATGGCTATCCCACACACTACACTTCAAGGATGATTTAAAGATTACTGCTAATATTTGAATAAGGAAGATGAGCTTGAATTAGCTTTTTGGAGCTAGCTATGGTTCTTGATAATTTGCGTTCTCGAATGAAATTCTATGAGGGTCACATAGGGGGAATCTAATGTTTTTCATGTTATTACTTTTTTCTGTTTTCTTTGTTTTGCTCGAGGACTAGCAAAAGCTAAGTGTGGGGGTATTTGATCGGATTATATTTTTATATATTTTTATATCAAATTCACTCGTCTTTTCTTAGTTAGTTCGTTATATTTTGAGCTATTTACGTTATTTTTATGTTTTATAAGATTTATCAAGCAAAGAAAATAAAAATAGAATAAATGAAATTTTAAGTGCTAAATTCGTCTAAACTATCTTGCCTGTTAAATAGAACTTATCATATGGAAAATATATATATATATATATATATATATATTTATATATATAATATGTTGTGTGTGTGATTACATGTGGTCAAAAGCAGAAAAAATTATGAAAGTCACAAGCACATGCTCGGTGGGCAGCTAAAGAAAGAATAAACAGAATAATTAGAAGCTGCTAGGCAGCTGTAAAGGGAGCTAAAATATAAAAAATTAGCAAGGGGAGAGAGTTTAAGAAATAAGAGAGGAAGGAAATAAATTGGGGAGAGAAGTCTCGGTGAGAAAGGAAGGTCTGAGCGGAAGCTGCACTTGGCAGCGAGCAAGAGAAGGCCTCGGAGAAAGAAGCTGCCTCTTGGCAGCGTTGGAGAGGGAGATCACGGGTGTGCTGCCATTTGGCAGCGCGCAGGAAATTAAAAGAGGAATAAGGCAGCACCGAAGCTGCTAAGGCAGCGCGCTGGGGGATCAATACGGGAGGACTGAAGCTGCCAGCGGCAGCAGTGAACAGAAAATAAAAAAAAAAGCTGCAAAGAGGCACGGAGCGCTGGGAGCTGCGCAGCAAGGCGCCAGGTGTAGAAACGCTGCTTTGGCAGCGTGTCAATCGTGAGTGCTGCCACAATTGGCAGCGAGAAACTTGCACAGTGCAGGGAGGAAGGCAGCGCCCTATTAGCTTGCAACGCAGGAAGCAGCATTTAGCAGCTACACAATTGGCACGATGCAAACCAAATCAGCACAGAAGCAGTGCAGGCAGCTCACGGTGCAGATCCTTGCACATCCTCAATTTTGGTTTAATCCTCCAAACTCAGATTTTTATTTCTATTTTAATATTATAAATAATGTGTAATTAATTTGTTTTGGCTAGAGGATAATTCAAAGCTATGGATATATTTGTAATTTGAATTGATACCTTCAGTTGTGATTTCTGAGTTGTGATTTAATTTGCTTAACTGTTTGATTAATAACTTATTTGTGTTTGTCGATTAAGAATGCATACTTAATTTACATGCATGAATTTGATGCTAGAATATAAGTGAATTTCACCTAATCGTTATAAACTTATATTCATGAGTAGTGAAGGTTGCTAGTCACAATCGCGTTAAGTAAATTCCTGGCAAACGTATCATGCTGTTCATAGTTACGAATGCCTTGTCAACACTTATGATTTTCATAGAACATAATGATCTTTAATCGTATCTCTATTGTGCTTTTCACGTAGGGAACTTTTGGGGAATAATTTGAGTTGTTGTATGCTGTTCATCCAATTCAATAATATAAGGAAAATGTGAAGATTAATTTAAGCGTACCTAATTAATTTGGGGTGTTGAGATTTACAATTTATTGAAAGAACAACTGAAGGTCAATTTAGATTGCATATGTGTCTTGTGTGGAGAAAAACCCTCTAGCCAATCCGTCGCCCATCCATTCACTCTTATTTTATGTTTTTGTCAATTTTGTAATTTATTTAAGTTTAATTTACGTTTCGTCCAAACCAAACCCCCCCCATTATTAAATTATTTTATTTAGTTAGTTTTTATTATTTTTAATCTTTTAATTCGATTTCCGTCCATTTTAGTTCCGAGTGTTTATTTAAATTGTTTTCTTTGTTTTGAGTCATTTTAGTGTGTTTTGAATTATTTGAGTTTTTAGCCTATTTTTGTGTCCTTGAGTCTTGTTTAATATTTTTAAATTAATTTAGAGTAGATTAGCAATCCCTCCTAATCCCCGGCCTAGAACGATACCCTACTTACACCTATACTACAACTGTCAAAAAGAGGGTTAAATTTGTGCGGTTTTAAAATACCCGTCAAGCTGAGAAACTGCCTTTTCTTTATCGAAGTATGCAGTAGAATAATCAATGTCTAGTTTGGAAAACTGTTTTAGGTTTGAAATTATTTTCTTCGATTTGATAAGTGGATTTGACTGAACCTTGTCCTTAATTATAGAAGCAACAAACTTCCAACCAACAACTTTGCTTTTCTTCCTTTGGATCATTTCCTTGCATGTATGCACATTGTGCAATTTCTGAATAACAAAAAATTATTAATTGAACACTTTGATGCATATACACACCAAAGACAACCATTAGATTCTTTCCTAGAACACTCAGCGCTAATCCTACTCTTATCATTATTCAAATATTTCAACTCAAACCCACACTCAATAGAGAACTTATTCAACTTATCATGAAAATCAGCACAACCTCTTTTAAAAACTTGACCCATGGATTCAGTATAGTTTTCCCATTCACAAGTCATGTAGCTATGAATACCATAAGAACCATACTTCCCTAAATGATAATTTTCACTAACAAGCGTTGTAGAATTTGATGTATAGCATGAAGAAGATACACTATCCGTATGTAACTCAACTAGATCACCTGCGTATTTGTCAAAAATTAATATTTCTACTCGAGATTTTCTAACAACACCAAGAACTAACAACATTTTCTTAACATCAGCATCACAATCCAATAGACAAGTAGATCCTTCACTCAAAGAATATCTCAACTCAAAACAACCTGGTCTTAAACCTTTAAACCTAGAGCAAAGATCAACACAAATTTGATTGAATGCACATGTTGATGAAATAGAACTAATCACGGATAAACCACCATAAGTAAACTGAGCTAGTTTACCATTCTCCATAACTATACAACACAAAATAAAACAAAATAAAAAATAGAATACACAAATATTAAATGAACATATATAACAATAACACTGTATTTGAAAAACAAACAACAAAATAACACTGTTTATGGAAAAACTAAACAAAAACTAAAATTGTTTATGGAAAAAAAGAACCAAAACATAAAACTGTTTCTATATCTGGAAAAAATTAACAAAAACTACAACTGTTTATGAAAAAAAGAACCAAAAACATAAAACTGTTTCTGGAAAAACCGAACCAAAAGATAACACTGTTTCTGAAAAAACTGAACAAAAGCTAAAGCTGTTTATGGAAAAAAGAACCAAAACATAAAACTGTTTCTGTAAAACTGAATCAAAAGATAACACTGTATTTGGAAAAACTGAACAAAAAACTAACACTGTATCTTCGAAACGAGAAAAAACCTTATGCGACTCATATACAATTATCAACAAAATAATATAAAATTGAATAACATGCAGATCTCAAATTTAATAAAGAAACACAAATTGAATAGCATGCAGATCTCAAATTTATTTTATGTAGAAATAAACGATGAACTCCACTGACGAAGAAAAATTGAAAAACAGTACTTCAAATACACTATGAATAATGACGACGATCACATTTCAAGAAAATAATACAAAACATAAATTAAATAGCATGCCGATCTATATTTTAGTTTCAAAGAAAAAGAAGAATGTCTGCAAAACAAAAATGAACTCCATTAACGACGAAAATCTGAAGAAAAAAAAATACCTCGAATACTGTTAATGACAGATGATCTGAAAAGCAACGATCACATTCAATTTGATCGGCACTTTAAAAGTTGAAACGACTATCACGTTCAAATTGATAAGAATTCAAAAGTTTGGTTCTCAAAGCCTTCAAGCAGCCCCGGCAAAAAAGTGCTTAACAAGAAAATTGAACTGAACAAATTTAAAACAACTCAACCTAAAAAGTTAGGAGTGCTACTACTCCCACCCCTATGTCTTATTTATCCACCCACTTCAAATTAAATATTTTGTGTACAAATTTATCCTCTTGTAAAATGACTAGGAAGGACCTAAAAAGGATTTTGACAAAGTAAGACCCAAAAAAAAAACAACTATATATAAATAATTATACATTCAATTTGAATATTAAATATAATGAAAAAGTTTAGGTAAAAAAAGGAGGAAGAATCCTAGCAGAACCCTTGCAAGATCGTCCCCTACTCCTTTTCCATTAATTTTCTTCTTCTTCCATATCCACCGGGAGGTCCAGGACCACCACTTCTCAGTATTGGTGCTCCCCGCCGTCCTCCACTTCTTTCGTGCGAAGATAAAATTCACGACTGAAAGACCCACGACAAACCCACCAACCCGTTCCTTGCAGACTGGCCTCCTGCAGATCCGAGAAGAGGCGACCTGCGCGACTCCTCCATATGCAACCAACTGGAACGTCTCGCCTTATTTATACACCATGCACTCGACAACTTCTCTCGTCCAAATCCAAACCCCGACAACCTTCTCCAGTTGGGATCCAAAGATAAATTTAAAAATAAAATAAAAAACGATGAGATCTCATGCTTTTCCATTGACGTCATCGAAAAAAATTCCATTGATAAGGAGTACCAGACCCAATTCATGAGCAGATTAAACAAAAATAAATTTTTTAATTGTTATTTTCTTTTTTATTTATTGTTAAGAATTTAAAATATTAAGATTACTTTTGAAATAATGGTGGGTGTAGAAATAGTATCTCATTATTTTTACTTTTAATAGTGGGTGACAAAATAAGTGGGGTGGGGAAATAAGAAAGAGACAAGTCAAAATTTATTATAGTTGGGCCATTTTTAGTTGGACTGCTTTAATATGGGTCTTGTACTAACTATTAAACAACTTATAACATGGTTTTTTTTTTAAACTAAAACTTTTTAAGCTTTTTTCATTAATTTTTCCTTAAAAATATTTAGAAATTTATCGGGTGCTATCTGTTTTATTAATCTATGGGCTGGTATCTGTTTAATTAATATATGGCTGGTATCTGTTTAATTAATCCATGGGCTGGTATCCGTTTAATTAATCAATGGGCTGGTATCTGTTTAATTAATATATGGCTGGTATCTGTTTAATTAATCAATGGGCTGGTGTTTCAACATGACTTGGATTTGGGATAAAATTACTAGAAAAATTTCTATTAAACCATTTGATGGTCATTACTTCTACCTAAGTGAAGACGCAGAAGATAAACATTGAAGAAAAAATGGGGAAAATAAGATTATTATAAAAAAAAAGTTAGATAAATTATCATCCAACATTTAATAATTTTAGTCATCTCTATATGAGGTTGTTTGACGGGCTAAAAGAGATTGAGTTTTAGTGATAAGATTAGATTAGTAAGGACTCAAAAGATAAAGCTTGTAACCCATGGCTAAAGATAAGTTAGATAATGTACTGTATTGTATATTCATAACCCGTTATGTCATGTCTATTTTACATTTTGACAAATCAAACTCTTTTTAACTAATACATGCCTACATCCATTGTGTGAACAATTTTATTTTATTTTGTATTATAAATTATTGATTATTTTAAAAATTCTGAAATTAAAAAAAAAAAGCTTACCTAAGGTGCTCGAATCAGAGTCGATTGTTTTTGGGACGTAACCCTTTTTGGACCAGTGGTGAAGGTGGTGGCTTGGTGGTTGGGTTGGATGAAGCTTTTTCGATTTTTTATTGTTAATTTTCATTTATTTATTTGTTATTAAAATTTTGTGCAACCCACATATGTACCACGTTAACACCTAATACAAGTTTTGAAGGAAATTAACGACACTTTGATTAGCAACACCCAATTCTTTGCATAACATCTTAATTAGTGCGTCATTTCCGGACTAGTGCTTTGACCAGGCGTGTTGATTTGAAAACCCGGTAAAGCACGGTAATGCCAAAACATTTGACTAGAAAATTCCGTGCCTCGTTTCAGCTTCCCAACTCGTTCGCTAAGCCTATATATGTGTGCTGAAACACAATCGAAAACAAAAAAGGCGCGTAACATTCTCAGTTTCTCATCAAACTAGATTATTTTGCATTCTCTCTTTAAACCATTGGAATTTCTGTTCTTCTTTCATCACCCAAGAACAGATTACGTAATTGTATTGAGTCTCTTTGTTTCCGTAAATTATGGCTGTGGATTCAGCCGGAATGGGTGCTCTGAGAACGTCATTTCAAATGCTGTTTGATGCTGTAAAATCAGTGCAGGAGGAGAGTACAATGTTCCAACACCTCCTCGGAGACATCAAATCCACACTGGACTCTCTACAACCATTCATCAAAGACATCGAAAAGTATAACTCGACAGAGGAACTACAAAATTATACAATACAGATGGAGGAAGGAGCAAAGCTTGTTCAAAAGTGCAGCAAAGTTGCTGTGTGGAGAAAATGCAAATATGCCAACAAGCTTCATCAACTAAACAAATCTCTCCGAGGAGCGTTTGATGTGCTTAAACTGCAGGATGCGAGGGATGCGAGGGAGACATTGGTTTCTTTGAGGAATATCGAGACGGTGCTCTCCCGAATAGAAGAGAGTTTGAAGATAAAAAATAATCGGCCCGAAGTGGTTAAATGTTCGTCTGCCGTGCCTGAACCGCCATCAGTTACAGTCGGGTTGGATTTTCCGTTGAAGGAGTTGAAGATGAAGCTCCTTAAGGATGAAAAGGTGTCTATGCTTGTGCTGACTGCTGCTGGAGGATGCGGGAAAACCACCTTGGCTAAAATGTTCTGTCAAGATCAAGAAGTCAAAGGTATGCTATTTATGATTTCATTTTTTTTTTTGGGTGAAGTTTTACATCGTCGTTAAAAAGTAATACACCGTGTAGAGGATTATGCAAGTAGAACTATGTGCTAGGGCCTATAAAATGTCCGCTATACTCCCTCCAAACATACACAGTAACCAAAATTTGTTAAAGAAAAACAACGAAGGGGACATGAAACTAAAAGTGCACGAAAAGGAATATAAGAAATATTAGAAAGGCCTATATGGGCATGCCCAACAAATAACAAGTAGTAGTGATATGAACTTGACTTGATTTTCTTTCTACTAAAGGTAAGTTAAGCTGATGCCTTCCTCTTAAGAGTTAACAAGTCTTGCAATGAGCTACTGCTTGATTACTTGATCTGAGACATATCTAGTCAAGCTTTTATTAACACCTTTCCTACATTCTGTTTGAATAGATACATTTAAGAACAACATCTTCTTTGTCAATGTCTCAAAAAAGCCCAACTTGGACCTTATTGTACACGAACTATATCAACGGAAAGGGTCCGAGCTGCCTGCTTTCGAAAACGAAGTCATGGCAGCTAACTGGTTGCAACAATTTCTGAAGGAATCAAGGCAAAATCCTCTACTGTTTGTCCTGGATGATGTTTGGTCAGGATCAGAGTCCCTTCTTGAGAAGTTTGCTCAATTCAAGTTTTCAAATTACAAGATTTTGGTCACATCAAGATTTGCATTTCCAAGATTCGGTTCTCCTTATCATTTGGCACCATTGAATGATGAAGATGCAATGGCTCTTTTTCACTATTCTGCATCCTTGGAGGATAAGAGCTCTTATACTTACGAAGATCTTTCGAGAAAGGTGATTTCTTAGTTCACAATACACACACACACACACACACACACACACACACACACACACACACACACACACACACACACACACACATATATGCTTATTTACGCCTCAGAAGAAGGTAAAGAAATAACGTTTGAGCATCCACACACGTTAATGAACTGTGAAAAATGAAGTAAGAAGAATGAAAGACTAGACAGTTTACAATTTTATCATCTTTATGAAACCATTTAGATGATTTTCAACAATATAATGAAATAATAGAAATTGAATTCATTTTGGATAATGATATTGCAGATTATCAAGCGCTGTAAGGGATGCCCACTTGCCATTGCATTGGTTGGGAGATCACTTCGTGGCCAGCCTATAGAAATCTGGCAGAAAAGAGTAGTGGAATGGTGCAAAGGTTCATCTATTCTTGATTCTGACAAGGATTTACTTGCTTGCCTCCAAAGCAGCGTAGATGCCTTGGATAAAGAGAAGGTTATCATCAAGGAATGTTTCCTCGATCTAGGTTCTTTTCCGGAGGACCAAAGAATTGCTGCTGCCGCCCTAATTGATATGTGGGCAGAGTTATATGGTCTAGATGAAGAAATTCTGACCATTGCCAACCTTCACGAGCTCACCGCCCGAAGTTTAGCTAATCTTGTTGTCACAAGGTATGCAGGCTGCTCATAATTTTTTCTATTTCATTATGTATGCCGAACAAATCATTAAAGAAATTAGTATTGATCATCCAGACATGAGAGGGAGACAGATGGCTATTACACTGAACACTTTGTCACCCAGCACGACATGCTTAGAGAGTTGGCGATCCGTCAGGCGAGTCAAGACCCAATAGAACATAGGAAACGACTATTTATAAACATTTGTGGGGACAAACTTCCTAAGTGGTCGACAGAACAAAAGTATCAAGCGATCAAGGCTCGACTATTATCTATCTCAACAGGTTCCATCACTCTCTCTTTAGTAAATATTTATACATGTGCGCTCGGGACACGCTTGTGCGCACACGCACACACGTGCTCATTCATACTAACACTTCAATAGGACTTCCACACATTTAGGCTAATATCTTGAAGCATATTGTTTGCAGATGGAGCTTTCTCAGCAAAATGGCCAATCATGCAAGTACCCGAAGCAGAGGTTCTAGTTCTAAATTTTCAAACAAAGAACTATGCCTTACCTGAGTTTGTGGAGAAAATGGATAAACTAAAAGTTCTAATACTAAATAATTACGGTTTGTTACCTGCTGAACTAGATAATTTTGAACTACTGGGTTCGGTATCAAATCTTAAGAGAATTAGATTAGAACGTATTTCAGTTCTTTCCATAAGCAAGGTCCTCAAACAGTTGAAAAGTTTGCAAAACATATCTTTTTTCATGTGTGATATCAGCCAAGGTTTCGTCCAAATTTTAGATGCACTGCCAAATCTAGTGGAATTGAACGTTGATTATTGCCATGATCTGGTGCAACTTCCTGCCAACCTATGTGACCTTGTTCACCTTAAGAAGCTTAGCATCACCAACTGTCATAAGCTATCTGCCTTGCCTGCAGATGTCGGAAATCTAGTTAATCTAGAAGTGTTGAGGCTTAGGTCATGTGCAGACTTGTTAGAGTTGCCAGGCTCGATTAGGAACCTTAAAGTTTTGAAATTTCTCGACATATCCGATTGCTTTAGCATAAAGGAGTTGCCCGAGGACATTGGTGCAATGTGCAGCATGGAAAAGATCAACCTGAGCCAGTGTTCAAGACTGAAAGAGCTGCCTGCTTCTGTTATGGATCTTGAGCAGTTGAACGAAGTGATATGCGACGAGGAGACGAAAAATTTATGGGAACCCTTCTTGAAATTTTTCACAAACATGAGCATAAAGGTGATCAAAGAAGATATCAACCTAAATTGGCTCAACAAGCTTCCACCCTAGGGTTATGGTCCTTCCATCAATGAGTGTTGGTGCAATGTATGCAGTATGGTTGCGTTTAATGTTATTTTTCCTTTGTAATTTGCTTCTATTTTATGTTTTATGTGTTTTTAAATAACATGGCAGCACTGTAAATTATTGTAATTATTCACCATGGCTATTATTGTAAATAACATGTTTGCACTCCTCATTGTTCAACTCTTCATTAATTCTCTTTGATTTATCCAATCAATGGGTGTTTGTGCAATGTATGCAGGGATAAGGGCATGGAAAGAAAATAAAGAGTTCAAAAATAACTACTCTTTGATTTATCCAATCAGTGAGTGTTGGTGCAATGTATTAACTCGATTGGTTGTTTCTCCACTCTCTCTCTCTTGCTGAACCTCTTCATACCCTTTCAGCTAAATAGGCCATAACATTACTGTTTTATTTTAAGCGTAATGCTAAGGACATTAAATTTGTAGACAAAATTTTACAAATTAAGTGATATAGAAGTTAATGATTGAATTATGGCTTATGAGTAGATAAACGTGCTTAATCAAATTGATAACATATCGTTTAGTTTGTAAATTTTGTCCTCGTAACATTACTAGTATTTAAAACTATTTATTCAAGAGCACAACTTTTTTTTACTATTTTATTTTAAACTATTTATGCTACAGCACAACATTTTAAAAGCAGTGCAATTCCAAATCGTATGTACTAGAAAATTATGTATCTCCTCCCCTCCTAATAGCACGTCAAATGTCTTTCCCAGCTCGTTCGTTTTCTTTGGGTGAAACTCATTGCTCGTTCTTTTTTTTTTTTTTGGAAACTCATTGCTCGTTCGTTAAGTTGTATATATGTGTGCTGAAACCAACAAACAGCTTGCATACCATTCTCACTTTCTCATCAAACTAGATTAATGAAGAGGATTAAAGGCCAGTTTGGGATTGTTGTGTTTAAAAAAATAAAAATAATTATGTTATGCGTTAAGAATAATCAGCTGTAAAATAAAGCTGATGGCCGTTTGATTAATTGAATTTTAAAAGTGATGTGAATATGAAAAACAACGTAAAAGCGTTTGGTAAAATTTAATATAAAAGTGATATAATTGTATACAATGATAGATGGACATAGTAGTAGAAGTGGGGGCAACGACAGCAGTGGTGGTAATGGTGGTGGTGGTGGTGGTTGTGGTGGAGGTGGTGCTAATGGTGGGATGTACATCGACTCTATTGCAGTGATTTAATAGAGTTGCATGCCGAGATTTGTGATCTTAGTAAACTAAAGAAGCTTAGTGTCACTAACTATCATAAGCTATCTGCCTTACCTGAAGGGATTGGAAAGTCGAAAAATATAGAAATGTTGAGGCTAAGATCCTACACAGAACTGTCAAAGCTTCCAACCACGATGAAGAACCTTGGAAAGGTAAAATTTCTCGACATATCTGTTTGCTTCAGCATCAAGATGTTGCCCAAAGACATAGGTGAAATGAGTAGTTTAAAGAAGATCAACATGAGACAATGCTCAAGGTTGCAAGAGCTGGCTCCATCAGTCATGGATCTTAAGCAGTTAAAGGAAATTGCCTGTGATGAAGAGACAAAATACTTATGAGAATCTTTCTCGTTGTGTCTCAACAACGTAAGGATAATTGTGGCCAAAGAGAATATCAACCTAAATTGTATCCACAAGACTCAGTTCTGATACCTGTGTTTCCTCAGTGAACGTTGCTCTTCAACTTCTCTTGACTTGTGTTTCATTGTCTTCCTATTTTAGGCTATTTCCCACCTCCTTTTCGGTTTACGCCCTTCGTTTCGTAAATAGTAGTATGGGATATTGCAAGGTGTAATCATTTGTCGTTAAATGAGCACTATTTTGATAACCTTAAGAAATTTTCTAAACTTGTGAAATGTGAATGGAAATTTAATATCTAAGTAATACGTTTAATGTGAAAGTTGTTTTATCAGAGGGAAAATGTGGTTTGTGTTTTTAATGGGACTTTTTAAACTCTACTCTAACATAGTTTCACAATCAGTCCCTATACACAGTTTCTTAACCTTTTGGTTTGAAAATCTGTATGTACAATTCAACACCACCATTTGATTCATGCTCTCCAAAATAAATTTTATAAGTAAAAGGAACCAAAAAGAAAAGGTTGAAGATTCTCTATAAGACAATAACTTTTATGCCACGGGGTCAGGTATTAATCTCGTCCTCAATAAGACTCACGTCTGCTGGTCAAGTTTCCAGAACTATGTTCACATATAATTTGGATTCATTACCAAATCTAGAGGAATTGATTGTTATTGACTATTGCGATGAATTGGTCTCAAACTATGTTTTCCAATCAACACAGATTGATCAGCTTTTTTTCTTTTTTTAATAAAAAAACCATTTGATTAGTCTCATTCAATACCGTTACGTGATCAGCTTAAACTTATTTTTCTTGTTCAAACTTTTAATAGTTAAACTAATAAAGAATGGGCCATATTTTCTTTCTTTTAGAAGTTGTTCACATAGAAGTGGTCATTGACAAAGTAGATAATGAATAAACATTGTAATTTGGATGAAAATACACAAATTCAATACTTTAATTAGATTTATATAAAATAAACAAATTTGATATTTTTAGAGAAGGGCACAATTGAAATTTTACAACTAAGAATCGATTATAGCATGCCAATACTTTAAAAAGCCGACTTGGCTTAGTAACGGGAAGGGTACAAAGAAATTTCACAATTAAAAATTAATTAGATCATGACAATTAGGTAGATGAGGTGGTTCTTTTCTCCAAATGAACTCTTGAAGTATTTTTATAGAAAACTTATAGTTTTGAAACAAATAATTGTACATTAGAAAAAAATAGCTCATATTTTCACTGAAAAAGACAGCTGATTTTTATAATTAACATTGAAGTTTTTGCCTATTATAAACAGTGGCGAAGCCAGGATTTCTCGGGGGAAGGGGCGAACTTAGAAGAATGCAAGGGTAAAGAAAAATGGCAACAACTAAATCTTTTTATATAGTAATATCTTCCATAATTAATCAATACAAACAAATTACAATTGTTGCCGGCGAGGTTTCATGTCATGAAAACGTCGCATAATAGGCTCATTATCAATAAAAGCAAATATATCTTTCTCAATGTAAATAAGCATGCTATCACTCAACCATTGATCTCCCATTTTGTTATGCAATGGTGTTTTCACAATCTTCATAGCAGAAAAAGCTCTCTCCACCGAAGCGGTTGCAACCGGTAACACCAAAGCCAATGTAAGAAGTTTATACACTAACATATAACTTTCACACCTCCCGGTCTTCACTAACTCTTGTGCAAGATCACTAATTCCTCTCAATGATGAAAACTCACTATGCATCTTCATATCATGAATGTAATTGTCAAGTTGAATTGGAAGATTCATGAGGTCCATACGATCAAAATCTTGAGGATAAAGTTGGGCTAAACGAATAATTTTTTATTTGTCAAAAGATGCAAAATTATTCACCAGACTTAAACATGCCATCCAAAGAAGTAACTCGGTGTTTACCTCATTGAAGCGATCATTCAACTCCTTTAGTTGCATATCAAGGACTTGAAAATATAGGTCCACACGATAGTAATGGAAGTTTGTGATTTTTGGAGCTTTACGCCTTGATTTTCCAGGTACGAAATGCAAATCCTCCATGTTAGGAACGATAATATCATGCTTCTCACAAAACTTTTCTACATCATGAAGCAAGTCCCCAAAGTCATCATCTCTCAAGGATTGTAGTCTTTGCTTGCATACTTCCACTAACACCATTGCATTCACAACATCTTGATCTTTCTTTTGCAATGCTTGTGATAACTCATTTGTAATTCCCAATATAAGTCTCATCAAGAAAAGGTGAAATGCAAAATCAAACGTTTGTATGTCTTTGAATAACCTAGTTGCTTCACCAAGATTATCTTGGTTGCGATCACTTTTAATCCATTCAACCACCTCCACCACTGCTTCAAACATAACAATAATACTAACTATAGTACCATAATGCGAGTTCCACCGTGTATCACATGGACGCATGAGACCAATGATTTAAATATCGGTAATATCGGAAATATCGGTAGTCCGAAAACATGGAAATATCGACGGAAATATCGATAAAATATCGATATCAATAAAAATTACATGGAAACCACGGAAATTGTAAGAAAAACTTGGAAATTTTTATTGAAACTTTGTATGATGTTTATTTAGTCAATTATCTATTAGTTTATCACAAAAAATTGGAAGGAAATGCATTGCATGATGGATTTAACATTATCAAGTTGATTATATAGCGAGCTGACAAACATTGTGAGTGTAGAAAATATGTAGTAATTAATGAAAGAAGTCTAAACACACCATAAATCATTTATATATAATGAATTAGTACAATATTTTACACTTTAGTACCACATAGAGTTCCTATGAGGTTCAAAATTTTCACTATCTTCATCATCTCTACGTGTAGAGTGAGTGTATTGTGAAGAGTAGTTATCAAATGATAAATCCCCAAAATAGTTTTGCATGTAATTGTTAACATGCCACCCATATGGATCCGAGATTGGTTGAGGTTGTCCATAAGCAAAATCATTTGAAGATTGAGTCTGGGATTGTTTCCATGACTCGCTCGATTCCATCCCAACAGGAATGGGATATGAAGGGTAGGGAAATGGTTGGCTATGAGTATAACCATAGTTACTACTTCCCACACCAACAGAGTCCGAAGTTCTAGATAACGAGTCATCTTCTTGACTTGACAAAATCCCCTTGCCTCTTTCTCTACGAGTATAGTCCTTCCCTATGGCACCAATTCCTGGTCCTGCCCGCCTACTGCCATGGTCATCATCCTGTGTTGCATGCGTGAAGTTTGCCTCACCAGTGAAGGGGGTCATAAATCCAGGAGGTGGTCCATAATAGTTTCCATATCCACCACCACTACCTCCAGCTCCACTACCTCCAGCTCCACTGTATCCTTCATCATTCCCACCTCCGGTGGTAGGTGAGTCTCCTGATCTTGTACTAGAGCTATCATTAGTATCAGCACGATGTTGTGGTTGTGTAGGATTGGAAGAAGGTGGAATTTCAGTGTTTCTTGGTCTTGGGCGCAAAAGTTCTTCCAAAGAGTCAGCGCTGCTAGATCCCACCTCCTCTTCTAATACTCTTTCTACATTTATCCTTTCATTACGTGCTTCTTCAGCAACTCTGGGAGCTGGGTTGCCTTCATCATCATCTAAATGAAGAGATCTAATCCATTGATAAAGTTGGTTATCCTGTGTATCATCATCTGCACCAACAATATCAAACACATCTAGTGGGTCACCACGGTCGACATGATCTATTTCTGCTTCCTTATCTCGAAGTTGAAGCTTCATGTTGTAGTAGCAATAAACTAATTTTTTCAAGCTACTATGAGCCAACTTATTTCTTTGCTTTGTGTGTATGAGTGCAAATGTGCTCCAATTTCTTTCACAAGCAGATGAGGAAGCTGTTTGTGATAATACTTTGATTGCTAACTTTCTCACAGTTGGTGCATCGGTCCCATACATGATCCACCATTCAGCTACAATGAAAAACAATGTTGATAAGCCTAATAACTCCAACAAATTCTATTATAAACTTATAGTGAAATATGTTTATACTCACTAGGAGACATATTTGTTCGAGCAGCAACTGATGTTGGTTCTCCAAAAGTTCTTCTTGCATCTTTAAACCATGTTAGCTAAATTCAATAAATCGTGTTAGTTTAATCCAACAAAGTAATTATTATAATTTAAGTAATTGTGTACCTCATTTCCAAATTGGCCAACTGCTGGTGATGCAGGGTCTAATTTAGAGAATACATTATGTACAGCACGTATAAGGGTACCATCATCTCCAACACCGGGTCTGTATTGGTATCGGGGATTCAAATAATATGCTGTTCAAAGAAACACATACTCTAATAAGAGAATAATACTTATGCAACTAAAGAAATGAATTGCAAATTATGACATAATTTATACCTGCTACATGCAAATCGTGGTATAATGTTTTATACCATCGGTCATCAATTATCTTTATGACCCACCTTGCACCATGTTTTCTTTGCAATTCATCCTTCACTACACGCATCAACTCATATACTGCCCCCATAGTAGGATATACTTCTGTGTCAACGATCCGTAAAACTTTGTACAGAGGTTCAAACACTTGGCACACATGTTCTGATTGAGTCCAAAAAGCATGATCAAGCACTATACTTTCCACCATACGACCTGTACTTGAGCGGCTGAAATTGTGGTTGGCCCAATCGTCACTAGTGAATAGTTGCTTCAACCCTGCTTTCTTCTTAACTAGGCTGTCTAATGCAATATAATTGGTGGCAAATCGAGTGGTAGCTGGACGAATAATTTCTCCCTTGCAAAATTCACGCATCTTTGCCAACAACCAACTATGATTGTAAATATAATTTGTGATCGTTCTAGCTTTTTTGACCACAGTAGCAACATTCTCTCTCTTCCCCATTGCCTCAAACATGAGATCAATACAATGTGCTGCACATGATGTCCAAAACACATTATGATGCTTCATTAACTTTTTTCCAGCTTTGACAAATGCAGAACCGTTGTCGGTCACGACTTGGACAACATTATCCTCTCCCACCTCCATGATTACATCCCTCAATAATTTGTAAATATACTTGTAGTTCTTTATATGGTCTGAAGCATCAACAGACTTCAAAAAAACTGTTTTTCCCTTGGAGTATACCATGAAGTTTATGATAGACAATCTGGTCGGCCCAGTCCATCCGTCACACATGATTGTGCAACCATGTGTTTCCCACTTTGACCTCAACTTGTTAACATACTCGCCAATGTCGTTGTACTCCCAATCCAAATATTTGTTTCTTATCTCATAGGGAGTGGGAGGTTGTACTCCAACACCGGCTTGTTGACATCCCACTACCATATTTTTGAAATGATGTGATGATGCCTTTGCAGGAGGGACATTTTCATAGATAAAGAACTTGCTAATTAGACGCCTCATTCCCTCCTTCACATTACCTCCCTTGAAATAACTCCAAACACTCTTTTGACGTGCGTTGGATGACTTATATAAACTTGGGGCTATTGGTGGTGTTGGTTGTGATTCTCTAAGACTGCCTCCCCGTCTCATTTGTGCACCACCACTTGTCCCGGAACCTTGTGCTCTATTAGGAAATTTATGAAGGTGTTCTCTTTCCCATGCTGACTGTTTGGAGGCACGTAATGCTTGTTTCAAACTGCGTCGTTCTTCAGGTCCCATGTCATCATCACATTCGTCCTCATCGTCATCATCATCACTGTCAACCGCTTGGCCAATGACTTCTCCTCGTAGCCCAGCTTGAATATTTTCCATTCCTTGTGTTCTCTTTTCCTTCTACTGTTTTTTATTTTTTAATAATGTGCTGATGAATGCCTTCACTTCTGGGGGGACATTATCGCATCGTTGGACATTTTTTGCTGGATCTAATCCACTAAGATGGTACTTAAGTCGTGTCACTCCACCACTCTTCATTACCCGACCACAATATTTGCAAATTGTGCCATGTTTGTTTCCGTCTATTGGGTCTCCATGTTCCCAAGCTGGATCACGTTTAGTAGCTCCACTAGACATCTTAAACGTACCTACATTTATTTTTCATGAAAATTAGACAAATATATTTTGGCCAAAAAATATAGTAGTGATGACGGTTATATAAGAGAACCTAAATAATAAAGTTATTGTACAGAAGAATTAAATACGAAGTAAAGAAAATGATTGTAAACATTTAAGTAATTAAAAAAATAATATGGATTAATAAAACCTAATATTAATGAATAATAATCCAATTTGATAAAAAAAAAATCCTAATATAAAACATAGTGATGAATAATAATCCAATTTGATAATAATCCAATTTAATGAATAATCCAATTTGATAATAAAAAAAACCTAATATTAATGAATAATAATCCAATTTGATAAAAAATAATCCTAATATAAAACATAGTGATGAATAATAATCCAATTTAATGAATAATAATTCAATTTGATAATAATCTAATTTAATAATAATCCAATTTAATGAATAATCCAATTTGATAATAATCCAATTTAATGAATAATCCAATTTAATGAATAATAATCCAATTTGATAAAAAAAATCCTAATATTAAACATAGTGATCAATAATAATCCAAACATAGTGATGAATAATAATCCAATTTGATAATAATCTAATTTAATAATAATCCAATTTAATGAATAATCCAATTTGATAATAATCCAATTTGATAATAAAAAAAAACCTAATATTAATGAATAATAATCCAATTTGATAATAAAACCTAATATTAATAAAATAATAAATAACATTAAACATATTAAAATTGTTGTAGGGAATAATTAATTATACAACATTACTTAATTGGCTCAAAAAATGAACATGCAAGTATTTTTTGGTTCTTAGATCAAATGCATAGGTTCACACAAATTATTTGTTGTTGTATAAATTACAAATTACAATAATATAAAGAAAATGATTGTAAGAATTTAAGTAATTATAAAAATAATATAGAATAATAAAACCTAATATTAATGAATAATAATCCAATTTGATAATAAAATAATAAATAACATTAAACATATTAAAATTATTCTAGGGAATAAATAATTATACAACATTACTTAATTACTTCAAAAATTAAACATGCAAGTATTTTTTGGTTCTTAGATCACATGCCTATTCACACAAATTTTTTTATTGTTGTATAAATTACAATAATATAAATATAAGTTTGTAAACTTACCTTAAGTATGGAACCCTTTGTGTAATTTGTAAAGGCCAAATAGAATCTGAGAGGAGAATGGCTCTGGAAGAAGAAGAAATGATGAAAGACTTCAGGGAAGAATGGCTTTGGATTGCCTCTGAAAGACTTAATGTTTATTAAATAGACACTTTTGAATTATGTAAATTATTTATATGTTTTTTTATTTTATTTTACATTATTTTGATTGGATCATTTGCATTGGATCCTCTCTTTTTTTTCACACCACCACACAACCTCTGCCCTCACAGTCCTCACAGTCTGACAGCCATCTTGGCTGAAATGAAAGCCCCCCCCCCCCCAAACACCGTTGCGCCCACAGACAAATCAAAATATCCCAACCCCCCTCCGTTCCCGCCTCTGTGACTAATCCCCGCAGAAAAATCAAAATATCCCAAGGGTCCCAAGCCCCCCCCCCCCCCCCCCGCGGCCCCCTATAACCATTCTGACGAAAACCAAAAAGGACCCCCCTTCTGAAAAACAACTCTCCCCCCTCGAAACCCTCTCTGACTCCCCAAAAAAACAAAAACTACCCACTCTTCTCTCCTTTCCGTCTCTCCCTTCTCTCCCTCCCTTCTCCTCTTCTCTCCCACATTCCACTTCTCTGTCTCTCTCTTCTCCCTCCCTTCTCCAGTTCTCTCCCACACCACACCACACGCCACTCTCCCACACTCCACTTCTCTGTCTCTCTCTTCTCTCCCTCCCTTCTCCAGTTATCTCCCACACTCCAGTTCTCTCCCACACCACACCACACGCCACTTTCCCTTCCGTGTTCTCCTCCGATCCTCCCCTACCATCGCAGTCTCCTCTCCTCTCCGCCGCCTACCATCCCCGTCGATTTTTCAAGAAAAAAATCGATAATATCGCGATATTATCGATTTTTTCGATATTTCGTCGATAATTTGCCGAAAACCTTATGGATATGTGTTTAAATATCGATGTCTCTAAAAACCGATAATATCGGCGATATTTCGCCGATATTATCGGCATTTTATTCCATGCATGAGACTCATTTCTTGATTTAACCCTTTACCCGTTTCAAGATTACCAAGGTCAAGAGCTTTCTGAATTTGTTCTTGTTGTTTTTCTCTAAATGCATCAGGACGCTTACACGATGATCCAATAAGATTCACCAAACTACTAGCATTGATGAAGAAATTGGCAACATCATCATTTTCTTTTGCCACGAATACAAGAGCTAGCTGGAGTTGGTGTGCAAAACAATGAATATAAAATGCTTGAGGGTATTTGTTCAAAATCTTTGTTTTAAGACCATTCAACTCACCTTTCATATTGCTAGCTCCATCATAGCCTTGTCCTTGTAACTTGGACATACTCAAATTTGTTGTAGCATGCAATCTCTCAATGGCCTCTTCAAGCGAGCTACTAGTTGTAGATGAGACATGTTGAACACCCAAAAACTTTTCAATTGCTTCCCCTTTTTTATTCACATAACGCAATACCACCACCATTTTCTCTTTAGTTGAAGAATCACGTGCTCCATTAACCAAAAGAGAAAAAAATACACCTTCCATATCTTTAATGATTGCATCTACAGTTTCAATGGCACAAGCACAGACAAGATCTTTTTGAATATCGGAAGAAGTATACTTAAGATTCTTGGGAGCATTCTCAAACATAACCTTCCTAACTTGTTCATTATGCTTGGAAAGAAATTGCATAAGCTCTAAATAATTGCCCCTATTGCTTGATTTCAACGATTCATCATGGCCACGAAAAGGCAAACCTTGTCCCAACAACCATCTTGTGCACTCAAGTGAGGCACTCAATAAAGTACGATAATTAATGCAAGCTTCATCGGTTTGCTTAATCACAAATGTTTGAATGTGTTGTTTTTGTGTCATCAAATCTCTAGCTTGTTGTACAGCTTTATTATGAAGACTTCCAACACCTCCCTCATGGACTCGAAGATTTTTGGGTCCTTTCTTCCAATTTGTAAACCCTATCTCAGTGAAGACATCACTTCCAGTCCTACCCATTTGATCAAAATCACATTTGAAAAGATAACAATAACGGTAAAATGTAGCATTTTTTGATATAATATACTCCAACCACTTAAACTTATCAAACCAACCAATGATAAAACATCGATTGTCACTAACCTTTCTTGGCATGATGTGGTCTCTAGGTTGACAAGGATCATTTTGGAGATAGTGTCTACGAATTGCTTCACGATAATTAGGTGGATAATCAAGCATTCGACGTCTATGTGCAGGGTCTGCAGGAAGATTAGCCAATATTTCATCCAACTCAGTGGCCTCACTTTGTTGTGACCTACTTGGAATATTTGAAGGAGGACTTCTTGGAATATTTGGAGGAGGAGGACTACTTGGAATATTTGAAGGAGGAGGACTACCCAAAATGTTTGAAGGAGGATTTAAGCACTGTTTCTTATAGTATCGTTCCATTACGTAACTGTAAAATGAAAAGAAATAAAACTTCTTAGACTCTATGAATACAACTAAGCAATTCAACTAATCATATTCATATGAATACAACTAAGCAATTTAACTAATCATATTCATATGAATAATGAATACAACTAAGCAATTCAACTAATCATCCATCAAGATTCAAGAATTGAAATTTTAATTTTCATCCTAAAAAATAATTTCATAATTTCATTCAAAATGTGGCTTATTACCAATAAGTTTAGTTAAAGATGACTTTTGACATGCCAATTTATCTATATGTACAATTATACATACACAAGATTCTTCTAATTCCCAATTTGTATCAATAATTTCACCCTAAAAAATAATTTCATAATTTGTATTAAATAACCATGACATGAATAATCAATAATCATATCATTTGATTCACATAAATAATTTCACCCTAAAAAATAATTTCATAATTTGTATTAAATACCAATCCCCAATCTTGTATTAAATAAGAATATGATTCACATCAATAATCAATAACCAATAACCATATTAATGCATTACCATATAATTCTATACTAATTAAATGAAATTTGTATTAAATAATTAAGGTAGGTATTATACATTTAAGAATTAAAAAAATTACCTTTAAATGGTGATTGGTGGAGCCGGCTCAAGCTCAGAGGAGAGGACTGAGAGTGGCTTGTGGAACAGAAAACCGGGGGGGGGGGGGGGGGGGTGGGGGACAGAACAAAATCTTGGGTTTCATTGGGGCGACACGCAGAAGCGGTCCCCCACCCGATTTATAATTTTTTTTTATTTCAACTATCAAAACGGCTCCGTTTTGATTAACTTTTTAAATTTTTTTTTAACCAGGTCCAAAACGACGTCGTTTTGGCCTGATTTAAAAAAAATTAAACATCAATCTACACAGTGCAGATTGCCCAGAAAGACACAGGGGCGCCGTGAACCATTGTGATACGCGCTAAAGAGGATGAATTCTTTAATGAACCTATTTATAAGTTTATTGAAAATAATGAAGCACATATGAGTACTCTAGCTCATAATACAATTTCTGTCACATCCCAATCCAGCTCTACCGTATCACGATATTTTCTGCTTTAGACTCCGACTACGCCCTCACGATTTTGTTTCTGGGAACTCACACGAGAACTTCCCAGTAGGTTACCCATCCTGGGATTGCTCTTACTCGAACTCGCTTAACTTCGGAGTTCCGACAAACTCCGAAGCCAGTGAGCTCCTAAAAAGCCTTGTGCTATATGGAGGTGGGCATGTACATATAAGGTACATCACCCTCTCTCCGTTGGTCAATGTGGGATGTTACAATCCACCCCACTTAGGGGCCCGACGTCCTCGTCGGTACACTTGCACCGAACAGCAAGGTGGCTCTAATACATTTCTGTCACATCCCAGTCTGGCTCTGTCATAGCACGATATTGTCCGTTTTAGGCCCCGACCACGTCCTCACGATTTTGTTTCTGGGAACTCACACGAGAACTTCCCAGTGGGTCACCCATCTTGTGATTGCTCTCGCTCAAACTCGCTTATGAACTCCGAAGCCAGTGAGCTCCCAAACGGTCTCGTGCTATATAGAGGTGGGCATGTACATATAAGGCACATCACCCCCTCTCTGGTGGTCGATGTGGGATGTTACAGTTTCCTTGTGTTTTCATAGCATATGCACACAAAATATAATGTTGAAAAATAAGTTTTATTTTTTATGTATATAAGTATAATATTTTCTCATCTTCTAGTACAACTTTTGTGCATATTCTACAAACCCAAAAATAATTAAAAATCAACATCTTAGCAATATTTTCTCAAAAATAAAAATAAAAAAATTGCGCGGTAAACAAACATGCATTTCCACACTAAATTTCGCAAATATTCTATGAAAATATAAGGAAATTATACTATGGTCTCATCTCAAAAAATTCCCAGCTCTATCATTTTTCGTTCACTTATCATTCATGCAAGCGGGATCAATTTGTCAAACGACGTACGATACACGTAAATGAGGTCAATTCATAAGTGCATTGAACATGACATATCATGTGAATGGGAATAGGGAAGCATATAAGTTTCTTATGTTTTCATGACATTTGCACAAAAAAGTTTTATTGGTGTTGACAATTTTGTATGTATATCAGCATATTACTTACACTAGGCTTATGAATTCACTCGCAACAAAATTTGAACTAAAAAAAAAATTCATCTTACACTATTCTCTAATGAAATAAGAAAGGTCAAAAAGAGGGCAAAGTGACTTTCTTTTAGCACTAATAATAGTTTTATTTATTTTTAATAAACGATATAATCTACCCTAAGAGGGTGGGGACTGGGCTAAGCCTCACAATGGCTAGCAATAATGTGGTTCATGGCTAGCAATAATGTGGTTCAAAGTGGTTCAATGCGGTTTAAATTTATCTTTTGTGGAAATTGAACCTAAGACCTCTCACTTAGAAGTGAAGAGAAACACCACTAGACCATAGTACTAAGTGGCCTAATAATAGTTCTTTGAAAAACTATATACTTGATTGCATAAACAATAAAGTCATTGTATAATTTATATTTAAATTAAAACTCATAAAGAAAATTATAATTGTCACACCCCGATCCCGACATACGCCCAAGATCGACATGTGATGTTAGCTCATCCCTACTTATTTATCATGTCTCGTCTCAAAGACAAGTCCAAAACGCAATCAATGATTCAACCAAGCAATGACTTTCCTTTATTTCATGGTTGAATCTAACCTTTACGTTAAACTGCCTACGTACCTTAAATAAGGATTAAATCATTCGTAGTTCACCATTCACTACACTCCGACGTTTATCACAATACGTTATAACAGAAAGGCATAACATCCCTCAATCAATTATTAGAACTTGACAAGCATAAAATTCAGTGTTTGAAAAAACGGTTAAGGCGGCGCCTGGGCGCTAGGCGGCGGTGCTCTGTCGCGATTGACTCAAAATCATTTCTTAAATCGGCAAGGTCTGTGCAGACGATAAGCTATTTGGCGGCTAGAAGAGAGAGAGAGAGAGAGAGAGAGAGAGAGAGAGAGAGAGAGAGAGAGAGAGAGAGAGAGAGAGAGCGCGCCTTAGAAGCAAGAAGGAGCTCGGAAAAGAAACGAGAGAGGCTGCTGTGGAAATTTACAGAGCAACAGAAGAGGAGGAAATGGAAAAACATAGTAATCGGAGAAGAGGAATAGGAAAAAAGTTCAAAACAATTAGGCTTTCCTCTTTCCAAGGAAGAAGAGGAAAAGAAAACCCCAAAAAAAATTTATGTGTTCTGCTTTCCTAAGCGTAAAAATATGTCCACCTTTTGGAATCCTATCTGATGTGAGAAAGTGGGGGTGGAGGGGAGGTGTCAAACCTCTCACACTTGGATTTTTATAAACAAGTTTTTGATTTTTAAATGTTTATGAACTACCCAACCCACTAGGTGGGGTTTTTAAATATTTATTGTTTAAAAACTAAATACTAATTATTTAAAAACTGAATACCTTTTTTGTATTTATTATTATTTTATTATCTTATCCATGAATTTCATACAAATATAATTTTTTTTTATGTGTCAATATGTACTTATTTACAAGATATACAAGAAATTTACCTAAATCCGCCTACCCGCCTAGGCGCTAGGCGCTCGCTTGCCATCCTACTAGCGCCTAGCATTTTTTAGAACCTTGATGAAATCACTACATTCAGGGCTATATAATAAACCCACATGACAATCAAGATTTCCACTTCATCCATCATATAAATCACTATGTTTCAACATAATACCGCAATTCATAGCATGCAACATCTCAAAGAACAATTAATGAAGCGCAATATTATTTTCTAGCCACATTGGCCAATGAGTCTAATCATAATAATAACAATCATATCCAACATCGTTCCACAATCATTCCAATTAATCAATTCCATGAATCAAAGAAGCACGATATTAACATTTAACTACGTTCATCAATAAATAAGATTACATATTAATTCACAAAATTTAATAAAGGAATCCTACATAATTTCCTACTTGGATTCCAAGTAATAACATGATAAATCTAATTTATAAACACAATGTCTACTGTGAGCAATTCCTATTCAATCGAATCTAGGGGCTGGACTAACTTTACGGAAATGAGCAAGAATAGGAATTCCGGACACTCACCGGAATCCAACTAAATTATGGTTGCTTATCGAATTATACCAAGTACAACTAATCCTCATCACCCCTGAAATGCCAAGCAGAACCATAGGCATAATCTAAGCGTGCATGCAGTGATCACCCATCGCGGATATACCAAGCATGATCACCCCTGAAATACGTATGGTCCCCCATCATGGATATAACAATCTGGACATTATCCTATAGCTCTAGGTAGTAATCACCCATTGCAGATATACCAAGCATGGTCACTCCTAGAATGCGTATGGTCCTCCCATTGCAGATAAACCAAGTAGAACCATATGCATATTCTAATAATGTAGACAGTGATCACCCATCATGGATATACCAAGCATGATCACTCCTAGAATGCGTATGGTCTCCCAATGCGGATAAACCAAGCAAAACCATAAGCATAGTCTAATCGTGCAGGCAGTGATCACCCATCACTGATATACCAAGCATGATCACCTTTGAAATACGTATGGTCCCCTATTGTGGATATACAAGGCATGACCATCCTAACCACTGGTACATGGTGCAGTCACATCAATATACAACAAGCACCAAATTAATATGAATCATAATTCCTAGCATACACACCATCAATCTGAGAAGACAATGATCATTGAATCACATCATACACATTCTATAACATGTGTCAATTCATAATGAATCACAATTTCAAATGTGCATGCTATCAATTCCACTTACCTAACCAATCTCCAATCATCCAGACAAACGAGTTCTACAGAATAATTCTAACGAGGTTCCAACTCATATTTTCATAGAATAGATAGATGATAGAAAAGTAATATTTTAATATAAAACACATTTGTAAAACCATGCCATATCCATTAAATATAGTAGCATGGGAATTTTTAGGGTAATCATTGATACCACATGATTAGAACATTAGTCCTTGTAAAAGATTAAAATTTAAATAAAATAAAATAAAATAAAAACCTGATGCTAGATTACGTATTCTATAACATCCCGTCCTGAATTTTATAATATTGGGGATGTGAAAGGACGATTCTACCTTTTATCTATACGTTAACGGGTACGGTTGCGGTTTTTATTTTAAGCCTTGGGTGTCTTGAGTACTAGGCCCAAAATGTTGGGCTGATGAAGGATGGCTGGTATTAAAACACACACGTGCAGCATGCACACACACGTGCACTGCCCTAATTTCTGTCTTCCTCTCTCTCGAACTCTCTCGTCCTCCCCTCACCATTTATCGTACGGACATACACCCAAGAGCACGATCGAGGCACGGATCGAGTCTCAGGGAAAAATAAAATCATAGCGACACTCTAGGAGTTCCCACGAGTCTCGGAGTGTATCGTTTGCAAATTTTGGACGTCGGAGTAGGTGGTTTCGAGTTTGACCGGTTTTGGAGGAATTCCCCGAGGAATTTCCAGGTATTTTTTGAGACTTTTGAAGGTGAGACGTATCCAGAGGACGAGCGCATCCACGCTAGGCTCGGGGGATACGACCCGTCGACATACCAGTGAGCGGGCTTTTGTTTTCATTATATATATATATATATATATATATATATATATATATATATATATAATTGACGTTTTCCCAGAAATGTGATTTGAATGATTTATGAATTGAATTGATTTTATAATTGAATTGCCATGTCGTATGCCAATTATATTTTATAATTATAAGTATGATTGCATTCATTATGCTCCGGCGCTGTGGACGGCCAGGTAAGTCAGGTGAGTATGATAGTTAGTAGTTGAGATGATGATGGATTGTTATTTAGCTCATCACCTGCACCTCGGGTGTTTGTGCTCCGCCAGAGTAGGGTCTAGCCTTCACGTGATCGTTCACCTCACGCACCGTACGCTCACCTTGGATCCAAGGCAGGTGCCTAGCCTGTCGTACAGACCACTATAGGTGGTTCCGACTCGTAGGTGACCCGCAATTCATCACACAGCCTTCATGTGATCGTAGCACTAAGCGTAATATTATACACCTAGCCTGTCGTACAGACCACTATAGGTGGTTCCGACTCGTGTGCAGGATAATGATTGATAGTGATTGATTGTGATTGATGAGTTATAGATTCAGCCGTACAGGTCACTAGAGGTGACTCCGACTGACATGACACTAGGGACACTCCTTGATTTATATTACTTGCCTGATGATGATTTTTCTGAGTTGGTATATCGACATGGCCTATTCCTGAGATTGATAATGAGTTTTGATTTCTAGACGATGGTTTCGTATATAAATTAATATACGTACTATGTTCTGGGAAAGTATACGGGATTTACAGTGAGAGGTTATATACGGATTTCTAAAATGGTTTGGAAAATAATTGTTTTTGCCCACTCACGTTTTCTGTTTTGCGCCCCTCCAGGTTCTAGGTAGCGACGACGTGGACGGTCATCGAGGCACTGAGGCAGTTCTGACAGACCACCACCTATGTAGGGTTTCTTCTGTTATTATAGCGTTTTGTTTAAATCAGACTGCACTTAGGATTGGCTCTGTGATACTTAACTATTTCACTTTTGTCCTACCTTACTCTTTATCGTATGTGCATTATCGACTTGACTCTGATTGCTGCACTTCAAGCATAATTACTCTTCCGTTGACGTTTTGGCTACGTCACTCACACGTGACGGCCAGCACACCTCGGTTCTAGGATCGGGGTGTGTCAGTTTGGTATCAGAGCTAGGTTTTGGCAGTCTTGTATAGTTTGTGAATATTCTAATTACTTTGGTGTTTTCTGTCAAAATTATGTCGTCTCGCCGAGAACCACGTCCACCTTCTGATCCTAGCTTTCCCGACTTTTCTTAGTTGGGAGATGCTATTGCTTATGCTATTCATTCTACATTTCGTCCTTCCCACAGAACCCTTCTTGAGAGTACGCATAATTTGAGGTTATCTAGATTTGAGGGTGATGAGGGGCACGAGGGTGCCGAACGCTGGATACTCCAGATAAAGCGGACTTTTAAGGTAATGCAAAGTCAAGGTAACCTAGCTGCAGGGACTTGGGTTGAGACTGCTGTTTGGTTTATGGGAAAAAAACCTGCGTCCTGGTGGGAACAGTTGGCTGGGAGGATGCCACCAGAAGAGGCCAATGACTGGGAGGTATTCAAACAGTTATTCTACATGCGATTCATCCCAGATGCGTACCTTGATCGCAAGAAACAAGAATTTACAAGTCTGAAGCAGAAAAAGATGTCGGCAAATGAGTATTACAAGAAGTTCACGGATCTTTCTCGCTACCACCCTGAGATTGCAAAGAATCAAGCCGAGATGCTTCGAAGATTCAAGTTGGGTACTCGAAAGAAGTGGCGTACGATGGCTACCACGGTTCACTGCGAGACTTATCATGATTTCTACGAAGTTCTGTTATAGATAGAAGATTCAGAAAACCTGCCGAGTGACAGTGACAAAGAAGAAGAGAAAGAGGAACCGAAGAAAGACAATAAAGGTAAAGGGTTGGCATCACAGGGGCCTCGGAAGACTCAGAGTTTCAAAAGAAGTGGAGTTAATTCGAGTTCTTCGAGTGGGGGTGTAAATTCCCCAGGCCAGAGGAGAGAGGGTAGATTTGCTGGTGGTCAGCACTTTCAGAGACAGCGAGACGCTGGTGGTTCTTCTGCACCATTTTGTCGGAGGTGTAACAGCCGACATTTTGGCGAGTATAGGCAGGGCGCTCGTGGATGCTTTACGTGGGGGCAGATGGGTCATCGAGCAGCGAATTGCCCACAGAATCAGCCAAGACCTCCACTACCTACGTTACCACCCCCAGTTCCTATTCAGCAGGCTCTAGCTCCTAGTGGATATGGTCAGTCGAGCCGCGGTGGTACCTATCATTATCAGGGCGATATTGCCCCTTATTTTGCTGCACCGTATCCATATCCTCCTGATCCGTATTATTCAGGTGGTTATCAGAGTGGTTATCCTCAATATCTTGGAGGGTATACCCCGTATCCTCCTTAACATCTTCACTCTTAATCCTCAGCTGATAGTAACCAGACCGTAGGTCGATATTCGAGAATATGCAAGCTCCTCGCAGCTGATTGAACAAATCGTCAATACGAGGTAATGGGTAACGGTTTTTAATCGTTACCCGGTTCAGCTGCCGATAGTCAATACACAGCCGTAGAGTACCATCCTTCTTACGCACGAACAACACTGGGGCTCCCCAAGGTGAAGTACTCGGCTGTATAAAACCTTTGTCTAGCAGCTCTTGTAACTGGATTTTCAACTCTCGCAACTCGGCGGGAGCCATCCAATAGGGAGTCAAAGATATAGGGTCGGTACCTAGCAACAGATCAATAGAAAACTCTACGTCTCGATCCGGCGGCAAGCCCGATAAATCGTCAAGGAACACGTCAGGAAATCGCCTGACTACCTTCACATCCTCTAAACTGACAGAAGCACTATCATTCAGTACCACGTGCGCCAGATACCCCTGACAACCCTTCTGTAACAACTTCTTAGCTCTCACAGCTGAAATAATGCCGTGTCTAACATTGCTACGCTCGCTAGTAAATGTGACCACAGGTAACCCCGGCCGATGGAACGTAACTTTCTTCTCGTAGCAATCAATGTTGGCTCGACAATATCCTGTTGCTAATCAGTGCCCAAGATCACATCAAACTCAACAATATCCAGCGGAATAAAATTAGCGGGCATAACCACATCCTCAACCAACACGGTGCACCCTGGGTACATCCAACTAACCAGACACGTCTACCCCCTAGGCATCGACACCTCTAGCTCAAATCCGAGGGGCGCAGACTCAAGTTGAGTCAATTGAGCACATGAGTGAGAAATGATCGAATGAGTAGCGCCACAGTCTATCAACACCTTAGCGAAATAACCAAGAACATTTAACTTACCCATTATCAAATCAGGGTTATTCTGGGCGTCCTGCGCTGTAAGGTTATGAACCCGGCCCTGAGGCTGCTGTCGACCACCGTGACCTCTGCTCGTCTGACCAGCTCATCCAGGTACACCACGACTCGGACCCGCATGATTAGGCTGTCTAGATGATCCTGCGCTGCTCGAAGTAACCTCTCCCTGGTGTGGTTGTATTTTAGTTCCGTTCACTTTAGGACGTTTATTTAGGTTGTATTTTAGTTCCGAACCAGATATGGCCATTACGAGTTCTTAGTCATGCCATTCGGATTGACTAACGCCCCAGCTGCTTTTATGGATTTGATGAACCGAGTATTCCAGCAGTATTTAGATCGGTTCGTCATTGTCTTTATCAATGATATTCTGGTATACTTTAAATCAAAATCAGATCACATGCGACATCTTTCATTAGTACTCAAGAAGCTGAGAGAGCATAGATTATACGCCAAGTTCAGCAAATGTCAATTCTGGTTAGAACAGGTGGCATTTTTGGGGCACGTTATCTCAGCTCAGGCTATTCAGGTGGATCCTCAGAAGATAACAGCGGTGGAGAATTGGGAACAGCCACGAACTGTTTCTGAGGTACAGAGTTTCCTCGGATTAGCAGGCTACTATCGGCGGTTCGTACAGAATTTCTCAATGATTGGTTTACCGCTCACGAGGTTAACCAGGAAGGATGTTCGATTTGAGTGGGATGATAGCTGTGAACGGAGCTTTCAGCAATTAAAACATTGTCTTACTCATGCTCTAGTGCTAGCACTTCCGGACGATAGTGGTAACTTCGAGATCTACAGTGACGCATCATTGAACGGCTTGGGTTGCGTATTGATGCAGCACGGTAGAGTGATCGCCTATGCATCGAGGCAGTTGAAACCGCATGAGATAAACTATCCTACTCATGATCTTGAGTTGGCGGCGATTGTATTTGCGTTGAAGATCTGGAGACACTACCTCTATGGTGAGAGATGTAGGATCTTTACAGACCACAAGAGCCTTTAGTACTTGTTCACCCAGAGATATCTGAACCTTCGTCAGCGAAGGTGGATGGAGTTGCTGAGTGATTACGATTGCACGATCGAGTACCATCCGGGTCGTGCAAACGTAGTAGCCGACGCACTTAGCCGGAAGTCTCAGGGTAAAGTGGATGCTATACACGCGAGCCGTGTTCCTCTGTTAGCTGAGTTGAGGTCGACTGGAGTAGGATTAGAGATTGAGTACTCGGAGTCGGAGAATCGAGGGAAAGCTTTACTCGCTCACTTCCAAGTCAGGCCGATTCTGATTGACCGGATTCTCGAGGCCCAGATGGATGACGAGGAGACTCAGGAGTTGATTCGACTGAGAGGTGAAGGTAAAAAGAAAGATCTACGGATTCGAGAAACCGATGGTATGCTCATGCAAGAAAACAGGATGTACGTACCAGATAACGCAGAGCTAAAAAGGGCTATTCTAGATGAGGCACACGTTTCAGCTTATGCGATGCACCCGGGCAGTATCAAGATGTATCATACCATCCGGCCATTCTACTATTGGCCTGGTATGAAGAGGGAGATTGCTGAGTACGTGAGCAGATGCATTGTTTGCCAACAGGTTAAAGCCGAGAGAAAGAAACTGTTCGGACGGCTGCAACCGCTTCCCATTCCTCAGTGGAAATGGGAGAATATCACCATGGATTTCGTCTATAAGTTACCTCGTACGCAGAATGGTTACGACGACGTTTGGGTAGTAGTAGATCGGCTCACGAAATCTGCACACTTCATCCCAATCCGAGAGAAGTTTTCTCTGCGACGACTAGCTGAGCTTTTCATATCAAAGATAGTTAAATATCATGCCGTGCCAGTCAGCATTATTTCCGATTGAGATCCGAAATTTACATCCAAGTTCTGGACTGCATTCTAGGAAGCCCTTGGCACGAGGTTGCTGTATAGTACGGCTTATCATCCACAGACGGACGGGCAGTCCGAGAGGACCATTCAGACTTTTGAGGACATGTTACGATCTTCCGTACTACAGTTTGGTGATGCGTGGCATCTACGCTTGGACTTGATGGAGTTCGCGTACAATAATAGTTATCACTCGAGCATCGGGATGTCACCGTTCGAAGCATTGTATGGCCGAGCTTGTCGCACGCCCTTATGTTGGTCGGAGGTTGGCGAGAGAGTATTAGAGGGCCCAGAGATAGTAGATGAGACAACTCAGAATATCCAGGTAATCAAGTCTAACTTGAAAGCGACCCAGGATCGTCAGAAGAGCTTAGCCGACAGACATGCCACAGATCGAGTTTATGAGGTAGGTGACTGGGTATTCTTGAATTTATCGCCATGGAAAGGGGTTGTACGATTAGGTAAAAATGGGAAACTGAGTCCCAGGTATATCGGACCGTACCAGATCACTGAGCGGAAAGAAGAAGTGGCGTACAGACTCGAGTTGCCTCCAGAGCTATCCAAAGTTCATGATGTGTTTCACGTCTCGATGCTACGTCATTACGTTGCTAATCCGTCTCATGTTCTACCTCCACAGCAGTTAGAGGTTAATCCTGATTTGACGTACGAGGATGAGCCAGTGACTATCCTAGACTGGAAAGATAAGGTTCTGCGGAACAAGACGGTTCGATTAGTAAAGGTGTTGTGGCGAAATCATTCGGTAGAGGAGGCTACCTGGGAGACAGAGGAACGGATGAGAGATATGTATCTGCGCTTATTCTATGGTTATTAGTATCTTGCTTGTGTTATGTAAATTTCGAGGACGAAATTTTATTAAAGAGGGTAGGTTGTAACATCCCGTCCCGAATTTTATAATATTGGGGATGTGAAAGGACGATTCTACCCTTGATCTATACGTTAACGGGTACGGTTGCAGTTTTTATTTTAGGCCTTGGGTGTCTTGAGTACTAGGCCTAAAATGTTGGGCTGATGAAGGATGGCTGGTATTAAAACACACACGCACACAGCATGCACACACACGTGCACTGCCCTAATTTCTGTCTTTCTCTCTCTCGAGCTCTCTCGTCCTCCCCTCACCATTTATCATACGGACATACACCCAAGAGCACGATCGAGGCACGGATCGAGTCTCAGGGAAAAATAAAATCACAGCAACACTCTAGGAGTTCCCACGAGTCTCGGAGTGTATCGTTTGCAAATTTTGGATGTCGGAGTAGGTGGTTTCGAGTTTGGCCGGTTTTGGAGGAATTCCCCGAGGAATTTCCAGGTGTTTTTCGAGACTTTTGAAGGTGAGACATATCCAGAGGATGAGCGCATCCACGCTAGGCTCGGGGGATACGACCCGTCGACATGCCAGTGAGTGGGCTTTTGTTGTCATTATATATATATATATATATATATATATATATATATATATATAATTGACGTTTTCCCAGAAACGTGATTTGAATGATTTATGAATTGAATTGATTTTATAATTGAATTGCCATGTCGTATGCCAATTATATTTTATAATTATGAGTATGATTGTATTCATTATGCTCCGGCGCTGTGGACAGCCAGGTAAGTCAGGTGAGTATGATAGTTAGTAGTTGAGATGATGATGGATTGTTATTTAGCTCATCACCTGCACCTCGGGTGTTTGTGCTCCGCCAGAGTAGGGCTTAGCCTTCACGTGATCGTTCACCTCACGCACCGTACGCTCACCTTGGATCCAAGGCAGGTGTCTAGCCTGTCGTACAGACCACTATAGGTGGTTCCGACTCGTAGGTGACCCGCGATTCATCGCACAGCCTTCACGTGATCATAGCATTGAGCGTAATATTATACACCTAGCCTGTCGTACAGACCACTATAGGTGGTTCCAACTCGTGTGCAGGATAATGATTGATAGTGATTGATTGTGATTGATGAGCTATAGATTCAGCCATACAGGTCACTAGAGGTGACTCCGGCTGACATGACACTAGGGACACTCCTTGATTTATATTACTTGCCTGATGATGATTTTTCTGAGTTGGTATATCGACATGGCCTATTCCTGAGATTGATAATGAGTTTTGATTTCTAGACGATGGTTTCGTATATAAGTTTATATACGTACTATTTTCTGGGAAACTATACAGGATTTACAGTGAGGGGTTATATACGGATTTCTGAAATGGTTTGGAAAATAATTGTTTTTGCCCACTCACGTTTTCTGTTTTGCGCCCCTCCAGGTTCTAGGTAGCGACGACGTGGACGGTCATCGAGGCACTGAGGCAGTTCTGACAGACCACCACCTATGTAGGGTTTCTTCTGTTATTATAGCGTTTTGTTTAAATCAGACTGCACTTAGGATTGGCTCTGTGATACTTAACTATTTCACTTTTGTCCTACCTTACTCTTTATCGTATGTGCATTATCGACTTGACTCTCATTGCTGCACTTCAAGCATAATTACTCTTTCGCTGACGTTTTGGCTACGTCACTCACACGTGACGGCCAGCACGCCTCGGTTCTAGGATCGGGGTGTGTCATATTCAATTTAATCTCTTGAAGTGTACTTTTATCAAAATTTATATTCAATTTTTGTTATTTAATGTGTATTTTTATTTAATCTCTCTACATTAAATTTTAATTTTATTAATATGCACATATTTAGTTCATTAATTATAAATGAACATAAATGAGAAAATATGAAGAAAAAAATTATGATACAAAAATATATAAATACATAAGTGTACAGAAATGACTATGCCGAAATATATAAAATTAACTTTTTTTGTACCGAAATATTTGTACTTGCATGATTGTACTGAAATATATTATAATAAACCTAAATGTATGTACCAAAATGTATTATTTAGAATTAATGTACCTAAATGTCAATACCAAAATGTACGTACCAAAATGTATGTACCGAAATATAGTATATTAAATTAATGTACCTAAAGGTCAATACTCAAATGTGTGTACCAAAATGTACATACCAAAATGCATTATATTCAATTAATGTACTTATATGTTTGTATCGATGAATATACCAATTATTCAAATGTATTAATGTACCTAAATGAAAAACATACAAAATTGTTTTTAGAATATATATTATAAAAAAATTAATTGCCTAAATGTAGACATTAAAATATATTATGATGAATGAAATAAAAATTAAATTTAAATGTAATTAATAATTTAAAATAAAAATAAAAAGATAAATAAAACATCAAAATATAACTAATAAATGAGATTATTAAATGCACTAGGAATTAGAGCATCTTTAAAGGATATGTCAAAATTGCCACGTAGGCATACAACAGTTAAAAAATGGTACCAAACTCTCTCCAACGAGCCTTCAATTTCTTACATGGTGCTAAGTCATTTGAAGGCAAAGCCTTTTGTTGTCAAATTTGACAACAGATGTCAAATTCATTAAATGATTTTTTAATAGATTAAAATAATATATAATAAATGTTATGTTTTTGAAATATTTGATTGGTTGCCTTAATCATTGGACTCCACAAAAAAGATCAATTTTTTTTATTAAATGACATTATTATTTAACATATCGGGTGGAGCAAAATATTTTACAAAATGTCAAATTGCCACATAAGCTATCAACTATCATTTTGATGTTTAAAATTTGACATCTCATTTGAAGATGCTCTTACAAAGCAAATCACATCCAAAAACATTGAAAGAAGGAAATCATTAAAGTATATAAGCAAATGTGCATCCACAACCCAATTTAAAAAAAATAAAGGAATCCCATGAGAAGAGAATTAAACTTCTCCTTTGGCTTAAAGTCAAATTCTGATGAATTGGTCAAAATTTGTTGTTTCTCCGGCGGGATTTGCTTCTTTTCTTGCCCTTGTTCTGTCCTGCGTGGTCATTTTGAGGGAAAATCAAGGTGGTAAATGTGTTAGGGTTATTGAGGCTTAGATTTTGATATAAGATTTGTCGAAAACGATAACCGAATGAAAAAGATGTGAAGATCAAGAACACCAGCAAAGCTTTTAATTTTACACGCAGTTTGAATTTACCAAAACCCCCTTTTATTTAGAAAATTCGTAACTTTCTCGTTCGAATTTCAAACTCCAATCTGTTTGCGCTTATCCATTCATAGTAACACGTACTATCTAAATATCTTAAGAACAATAGAAAAAAAATGAAAGGATCAAATACGTCCATGTAAAATCCCATTTAGCACAAGCGGGGCGTCTTCGTCTTTTAACCATTTCAAGAAAAAAAAATTAAACGCCAAACGCGTCGAAACTAAGAATACAAAATACCTAATTTTAAACAGTAAAATCTGAATATGGGGTTTCACAATAATATTTTAGGAAATATATTTACACTTAGAAAGACATACAAATTTTACTAATCAATATTGAAACAATTGTGCATATTCCATGAAAGCATAATGAGATTATAAATAGTCCCCCACATGAAATTTTCAAATCTGCAATTTTCGTGAACTTGTAATACACGGTAAATGTGTGAATTCTTTAATGAACTGTGTGGAGCCTAAAATAATCCGAAAAATTCTAGAGGCAACACGTAAACTTTTGTTCAAGAAAGACAAGATTGTCTTCAATAAATGGGCAAGCTCCTCAGATACTTCCACCGTGCAGCTCACACCCCTGAAGGTCTCAGCAACTAAATACTACCCATAGCTCACCTGTCATTGGCAAAAAAAAGTCAAAGCATTAAAAATAAGGATTAATTACCCAAATCCTATCTTTATTACATTCACTACAAAAAAGGCCTTTTGCAACGGTCAAAACATGTTGCAAAAGCAACTAAAAGCGTCGCAATAACCCTTTTTATGATGGGCTTGCGACGGAAAATAATGCGTCCTAACAATTATGCGTCGTAAATGTTGGTCGATTATATGTGATGCTTTGAGCGCGTCGCAAATACTATTTACTACAGCCTTGCAACGGCAAACTAAACATCGCAAATAATTAACAACATGTTTTAAAAAAATATTGGACATCAAATGAGACGCTACAATGACATTATTTTTAACAGCTTCACCAAAATTGTTTCACGTGAAATTTACTACAGGTTCCAAACTAAAATAAAATCCAACATCATTGATACAATTCATAATTCACAAAATGAAACACACTTATTTGGTATCTTTGATATCAAATAATGTATTTCACTTACAGTAACTAAACATATATACATGATCTAAACAATTATATAGTCTATAATCCTATGTCTGACCTGTGCTTTTCTGTCGAACCTAGCAAGACATCCCCTTTAAATGTTTTTCCTTCTAAACTTTATCCCTTTCCCCTTCATATTTCTGATAAACAATACAAACCTCATCAACATTATACATAGAAATGGCCACACTAGGCCTCATCAACATTTAGTTTAGATTGAAATCGAAGGTAAGAGTGTGAGATGCCGTTTATTTAGTTAGCGAGATGGAAGAATCTAATGGGTTCGTTTTTTCACTTAGTTCCTCCCGTTGATCAAACTAGGCAAGATGTACCAACCAGGCCACACCAGGCCCTTTGAATTGTAAACATCAAGTTCAACGGGGGAATCTCATTCTGGGACTGAGCATTACAAACAGATAGATGTCAAGCAGAAAACAACCATCGTTTCTGGATTTCATCTAACGCATGTAAATCACTAATAACAAACACAAAAACCTGGTCATCAAATACATTTCGACTTACTTGGCTCTTGTTGTACTCAAACTCAATATGCAGACAATCTTCGATTCTGACTTCCATCTACAAAGGCTGTTAGATTTTTCCAGCTCATGATAAGTTGTCCTAAGTCTATAAGGAATTATAGTCGTAGAGGATTTAATTGTTTTCCAACTGGAGTTGTTTTCCCAATCGGAGTTGTTTACCCAATTAGAGTTAGTTTCTCAATTGGAGTAGGATTTATAACTATATTCCAATTAGGATTAATAATCCTTATTGAAGAAGACCTTTATTATGTCTACATAAAGAGGCTATTGAACTAGCTTTGAATTGGAAGGGAGCAAAACAATAAATTGTATACCACTTAAGGGATTAGAGTGAGAGAATACTGTAAAGTGTGTGCAAGAGAAAAGAAAAGAGATAGTGTATTTCTTGTTCTTGTTTTTTTTAGGTTTTTCGTCAAGTCCTAGTTCTAGAGATTTGGCAAAATTATTGTTTGTACTCATTATTGATATAGTGAAATATTGATGTTGCTGTCCCGTGGACGTAGGCACATATTGCCGAACCACGTAAATTCTTGGTGTTATTTATCTTGGTTATTTGTTTTCGATTTCCGGAGTTTGTTCTATTTCTCCGATTCTTTAAACGCGATATTCTCAACAAGTGGTATCAGAGCCTAGTTTGGCTAATATCCATTTAGAATGGAGGGTGCAACCCGCTTTAATTGGGTTACATGGAAATCAAGAGGATGACATACTTTACTGAAGGTGTTAAGAGCAAGCTAGCAAGTATGTATGATGCTGATTGGACCCAGATGAAGATAAGCGATGTTTTTCTAGCAAAGAAGTCTATAATTGCCTTTTCCAATGACAATGCTAGTTCTAATCAGGGGGAGCCTGGTCAAGAGAAGTTTGATAAGTGAATTTTGGTCAAGAAATGTTCGATCACATTGAGTCTAGTCATGGGTATTGCGATCAGAGGAAGCCTGGTCAAGAGAAGTCTAATCAGAGGGTCTTGGTTAATGAGTAGTTTGATCAAGGGGAGCTTGGTTATGGGTAAATCGATTAGGAGGAGTCTGGTCATGAAAGGTTCGACCAATGGGAGCTTGGTCAAGATGAACAATCCTATTTTTTTTTTGGTATACCTTCCTCATGGTCTGGAGAGGGAGATTGTTGGATTTTTCCAGTCCATGATAAGTTGTCCTAAGTCTATAAGGAATTATGGTCTTAGAGGATTAAATTGTTTTCCCAATTGGAGTTTTTTACCCAATTGGAGTTAGTTTCTCAATTGGATTAGGATTTATAACTATATTCCGATTAGGATTAATAATCCTTATTGAAGAAAACCTTTATTATGTCTATATAAAGAGGCTATTGAACTAGTTTTGAATTGGGAGTGAGCAAAACAATAAATTGTATACCACTCAAGGGATTAGAGTGAGAGACTATTGTAAAGTGTGTGCGAGAGAAAAGAAAAGAGATAGTGTATTTCTTGTTCTTATTCTTTCAAGTTTTTCATCAAGTCCTAGTTCTAGAGATTTGGCAAGATTATTGGTTGTACTCATTATTGATATAGTGAAAAATTGTTGTTGTTGTCCCATGGATGTAGGCACATATTGCCAAATCACGTAAATTTTTGGTATTATTTATCTTGATTACTTGTTTTCGATTTCCGGAGTTTGTTCTATTTTTTCCATTCTTAAACGCGATATTCTCAACAAAGGCAATACAATTATAAGAATATCCACTAAGGGAGGACTAACAATGGGGTGGGCTGTTGCATCACACTAGATAGATGATAAAAAGTGTCCACGATGCTCAAAAGATCCTGGTATTCCAAGAGGGAGAGATTACCCCAAAATCCTGGTAGTACACTGTGCTACTACCATAACCACAACTACACTAGTGTAGCAAAACCTAAAAGCTGCCAATAGATATTTACTTCAAGTCTTCGATAAACAATTAAGAATGAAAATATAAGTAACTATCAATGTCTTAAAGAGTTACCTAAGTCTCACATTCACTCCGTTCTAAGTCTCATATGACATCTCAACTGTAGAAAACTAAGAAGGATATGTCTTTCTTTCATATATCTCTCCGGGAACATCAAGTTCCTTTCATGTATCTATCTTTCTTTATTTCTAATGTAAAGGGTTGGTAATTATAAACTAAGTACCAAAATCAATAGTTTGAAAAGCTGAGTAGAAACTATACAAAGCTAATGAAATGAAGCCAAAACAAACTCACCAAAGGGAAGTAAAGTCATAAAAGTTGCCTCTGTCAAAGTACATCTGTGCAACAAAAAATAAAGTCTATTAGAGTGGTAGGGTAAGAAATAAAAATCCTAAGAAATGCTATTGACCAAGAAGCAAGGAACAATAATTACAGGCAGAAGTTGGTAGATTAGCATGTAATGAACCAAAAACCAAATTTCATGCTATTATTATCACACTAAACAAAAAGCAAATACTTAAGAGTGGCTTCAACACTCTTTACTATTAACTCTGTCATCGGTCGCATCACGGTTCAAAATCCCTAAATTGTATTACTTTATAGGGAACTTTAACGAAAAGCTCCCGGTACTGTTCACTTTAACGAAAAACCACATTTTTACACTAAAAAGTCAATCCTGACACTATTCACTTTACCCTTTATTTTGTCCTTATCGTTAAAACTCAAAGTTTTCAAGCCCTTTTCATTAGTTTTCCTTACTTTATATCCAAGTCCAGATAGGAAAAACTATTAACAGAGGAAATATGGTGGGCATTTGAGTCATTTCATGTTTTTTGTACACATCAGCTAAGGTAGTTGTATTTGTTAGATTTCTTAGTCATTAAGTTTGATAGCTGTTAGAAGCTTTGACAGCTAATATAAATACGGCTGGATACTAATGTAATTGGTTGGTTGACATAACAAATCTGCTTCTTTTGCAAGTTTCTTCCTCTTTCTCTCTCTGTGCGATTTCCATATCTTCATATTTTTTTAAGTTTTTCTGTGTTCTTATGGCTGAATCTGCCATGGTTATGATGGTATCAAGAGCCTAGGCTTGGTGAATATGTGAAGAGGATCCTGGCGAGCTCATCAAGATTTGGAGTTTGAGTTTTTTCTTGCGAAGGATTTGTGAGACAGTGGTTTCTGCTTTCGTCGGAAGGATCTGTGAGGCGGTGGTTTTTGCTTTCGTCAGAAAGGTGTTGGTTTCGGTCTGTCGATTGAGGATTCAGGTTCTATTTGCTCATTTCCTGTGGGTTTTGGTGAATATTGTCTGGAATTTGTGTTCAATTTCATGCTGTAGTTTTGGATCTGAGATTTGCCACTGTGACATCTGTTGGCATGATGCCTATTGTGACTTGATTTCTTCTGTTTGATAAATTGATGATTGTTTTGAGCACAAAGCTCTTTTATGTTAGGGCATGAAGCCTAGTGTGAATTGATTCTTTGCTGATTGAAAAAAAAAATTGTTGATTGAATTGAGCGTGTTGCTCTGTCTTGGTTGATAATATGTGCATATTAAGCATGAAGATCTTTGCTGTTTGGTGAATTGTTGGTTGAATTAAGCGAGAAGCTCTTTACTGTGTTTCATCTTTGTTGTTAAATTTGTCAGACATTTTCACTATGAATACACTAAAAGTGGAAAGTCTACTCGGTCTGTTGACCATTCGACTGCAAGATGATAATTTTGTCAAGTGATCGTTTCAATTTCGGTCGGTGCTGGAGGGATACGATTTGTTTGATCACTTTGATGGCACATCGGTGTGTCCACCAAAGTTTGTGTTTACTAAAGATAATGGTATAACTACTGAGATTACAGCAGCATACAAGGAGTGGATTAAACGAGACAAAGCTCTTGTTAGTCTTCTTCTTGCTACGTTAGGTGATGAGGCAGTGGAATATGTTGTCGGATGTAAAACTGCACATGAAGCTTGGTTGAATTTGCAAGACAGATAAGCTACAGTTTCAAGAGCAAGGGTGAATCATCTCAAAACTGAATTGTTGACTATCAAGAAAGGGTTTGATAGTGTTGAAAAATATATGTTGAGGCTTAAAGCTCTTAAAGATCAGGTTATGGCAGTAGGTGAAGTGGTGTCTGAGAATGGTCTTATTGTTGCTGCCCTTGCTGGTTTACCAGCTGAGTATAATATGATTCATACTGTGATTGTGGCTCGTGAAACTCCTATTTCTTTGAAAGAATTCCGAGCACAATTGTTGGCAGCTGAGAGAACAGCTGAAGATCTTCTATTAGAAGACAAATTTTTTTAGGGAGGTTTAATAAAACACTCCCGGTACTGTTTACTTTTAACGAAAAACCGTTTTTTTACCTTTAAATGTCATTATTCACTATACCTTTAAAAGTGGTTTTTCGTTAAAAGGAAAGTTTTCAAGCTCTTTTCGTTAGTTTTCCTATTTTTTTAATGTGTCTGATATGAGATAATATACCACATGCGATTATATAATTAGCTAAAATTTTCATTTTTTTAAATGTTTTTTTATTTATATAATGACACGTATTATATTAATTGGTGCTCATGCATTGAAAAGTATCTCTTATTAGAGATGCTATAATGGAGTACTAGTTTGAGGTTGTTGAAATTATTTAAAAAGCAAATTATTAAAAGAATCTGTTGAATGGTGAACAGTAAAGTTTAATGTAAGCCAAAAAAGAACAGTAATGTTGAATGAAAATTTTATAATGACAATAATATCTTGGGTTTTTAATTACCACAACCAGTATCCTCGCTTCTCATTTCCCTTTCTCCTTGTTGTCCTTCAAGTCGAAGGCTGGTGACCTTCAATTACCTGGCGAAATCAATAATAAGCCATAATTCTTTCAATTAGGCCATTTCCAGCTGAAGAGTCTAGGAGGCCAGAAGGCTGAAAATTATTCGAAAATCGTCTCCAATCGAGAGCTAGGCCAGATGGCTTGTGGGTCTCACGAAATCTAACAAAGGCTAGAGGGCTAGTCCATTCCAACCAGCCTCGGGCTGGTCAAAATTTTTGACATTCTTGTCAGAAATAACCGACATTAATAGTGTTATTCTTGTCAAATATAACTGATAGGAATGGATAACCAAAATTTGAAATTCAACGGCTAGTTATCTTTGGATTCAAAAAAAAAAAATTAGGCCAAATTTTTGTTTATGAAATTTAAAAATTCCCTTTTTTTTTTCTTAAGTCAATCATAAACACCTAAGCCATTGCTACATCATTTAAAATTTTAAATTATGCCTTGGTTTATGAAATTTAAAAATTTCTTTTTTTTTTCAAGCAATACCTAAGCCATTCCTACATCATTTCTCACATAATTTTCACCATTCCATACTATCTCACTTCTTTCTATTTCAATCCCTCACAATATATTTTCTTACATCTTCCAATAATCTTTCCATCAATTTTTCAATAACATTAAATAACATTAAAAAATATTAAACAACGTTAAATAACATTAAACTACATAAAAATTATACAACATAAAAAAAATATTTAACAACATGAATGACACACCCCAACCCGGAATGTCCACTAGGACTCCAAAGTCGAACTGTGATGGCCAACACCTGGAAGGTGACGAAGCTATAAAGCGCAGTGATGTAGAAAATGTGAATAAATTTAAACCTAAAAGGGCCTAAATACCAGAGTGTGCTGATGAGCAGAAGCAAACCCATATCACACGTAACATCAGAGCATAAGTAAAGTACAGTAGAGCGGGTAAGGACTTATACCCTCAGAAGTAGCCACCAATCCTGAGATTTGCCAAGAATCCTCGTCGATACGAACCTTGTCAGTTGAAACCTGGAAGGGCCCAAAACAGAAAGTGTGAGTGGGCAAAAACAAAGCTTTTTAAAACTTTTTCTTTGTAAAAAGTAATAACTCCTCGTTGTAAAACCTGTATACTTTCCCAGAAAATAATACGTATAGCTATAACTTAAACTCATGCTAAAACAATGGTAAATTCACAAGTATGCCATGTCAAATATTCATCATGAAATATACACAATCAGGTGAGATAAATCAATAAAGGTAATACGTCAGTCAGAGTCACCTAACGTGACCTGTATGGCTGAGTCTATAGCTCTTCAACCAATTCCTGTACACGAGTCGGAACCACCTAAAGTGGTCTGTAGGACAGGCTGTGTGTAAATAAGTATGCTCAAGTGCTACAATCACGTGAAGGCTGTAAGAAGTATCGCAAGTCACCTACGAGTTGGAGCCACCTAAAGTGGTATGTACGATAGGCTGACACCTGCCTTGGATCCAAGGTTGAGCGTGTGGTGCGGGAGGTGAACAATCACGTGAAAGTTAGGCCCTAACCTCTAGCGGATCACTAACACCGAGGTGCAGGAGAATGAGCTATACATGTATCTCAACAATCCTGCTCATAAATATCACTACTAATCCTATACTCACCTGACTTACCTGAGCGTCTGCAGCGCCGAGCAACAATCAATATAAAATCCATACAATATATAATACTACTTGACATGGCATTTTAATTTATAAAACCATTTTAAACACCTTTTTTGGGAAAATGCCAACTATATACATATATACTGAAAACAAAAGCCCACTCACCTGAATATTGAAACGTCTTGAACGATCATCGCCTAGAACAAATATCAAATCACATCTCAGAATCCTTACTGAAAGAATATGCAATTTATATACGACGCATCCCTACGTAATATGATCCGGAAGATCTGTATCACATATCACCAATCCATTACTTCCAAAGGTCCACATTGTGCTTCTACAACAATATCCCAAAGTTTCATTACGATCCAACGGTTGGATCTTTGCCAATTGCCAAAACCAAGTGGCGGTTAACCTTTTTATTTATGAACTTACAATTCTAATTCGAGAAGATCTGTATGACGGATTCTCAATCCATAAATTCCTACATTCCTCAAATATTATGAATAATGACCTACTAAAGTTTGGTGACGATCTAACGGTCAGATCGTCGGTTCATACATTGACCTATTACCGTATCGTAGTGAATTTAAGTCCTAATGATCAATCTACGTCAATCCATTCTCAAAACTAAACTCAAGGCATTTAATAATTCCTAAAAATAACAATGGCGGTCCTCTGGCCACACGTCGCCTCAGGTGGCGGTCGGCCACCCCAACTCGCAGGAAATTCAACTTTCTCCAAAAATTCTCACAATTTTCATAATTGAAGATCTCAATGAGTAGAACAACTTTCATACCTGTGGCCAAGGCCAATTTAGCCTAAAAAGGCTCCAATTTCATCAAAACCCACTGGAACCCTAGAATTGGGTGTGCTCCAATTCGACCTCCAAAGCAACTCTAACGCCTCAACCACTGCTTGGGCTTTGTTCTAAGCCTTGAGAGGATGCTATGGGTGGTGGTAATTGAAGGAAAACATTTCGAGATTGGTGGATTTCAAACACGAGGCCGCCACACCCACCTTGCTGTTTTACCCATTTTGAAGCTTAAATCCCTTGCTTTTTAGGGTGTAATAGGAAGACGGAAGGCCATGGAGGGTTTTCCAAGGGGTTGCTTGATGTAGTTTGCCAGAAAAATCGACGCAAAAGCCCATGAAAGGGGCGGAATTGAACCGGGTCCTAGGGAAATACAGATCAGCCCGTCTTCCCCCCCCCCCCCCTTTTCATTCTCTCTCATTTCCCCTCATTCCCTTCTTTCTCATTGGGTAAGTATCTACCAATTATGCACTATACATAAAATCTCTGTAGATGTAGCTAAACCAAAATTGTAATCATAGTTACAAAGAACTAAAATGGAGATAACGGTATATCACAAGTTCACAACCATAGTACTTATGGGATGAACAAGTTGTAACACGTCTCTTATGATCTGAATAGCTCATTTCAAACTAATCTTTAGTCTCGAAGTGGTAATGCGATACTAGACAAAATCTAGTACTCATAACCCTTGGAAAGACTTCCCAAAGCTTGGAAGCGAAATGTATACCACGATGAAATATAAATATATCCAAATAATAATCTAGTTTGATTTCTTATTGTCTGAACTAGCATGGAAGTCCCAAAAGTAGCTCTCTCATAATGCCATCATCCTCTGAAAGCAAACAAAGAAGAAACTGTATTTGTCCATAAAGTTTGGACTTTATTTCCTTAAACATCATTTCTACTTAACCAAAGACGAGGCGCGACCAGACTGAGAATTCTCTTCAAGCACATCAAGTGCAGCCTCAACTTTTGATTCTTTTCCCATCTCCTCATCTGATCACAACACGCACAAGGACTTTTAGATCACATCATGTGGAGAAGTTGACAACATCCCACTTCTATCTTAGTTGGCTTCACAAGTGTCTTGTTATTGAAATTCTAGCACCAAATTTTAGGAAAGAACTCATCACCAATACCAATTTTAAGCTTTAGGACTGGAAGAATACGACTTTTCACTTTAGTAAAGCTACCACCATTGAAACATCGCATGTGCGTAGTACTAATTCAGCATCCTGGTTATTGGTGTTTGTGTTTTCTTCATGTACCAAATAATTCCTATAGGGAGCTTATAACAATGGTTCCCTATCTCCAGTCGACCTCAAGAAGTGACTAAAATCATTCCAACAATTCTTGATAATCCAAAAATAATGCCAAATCAATGCCAGAGAACATCAGCTAAAATGGAATTGGAATGGTTGGAAAACAATAGCTAAATTTGCACAATGGAACGATACATGATAGTGCACTCGTAGATATTGATTTAGTCCTTCTACTGGCCTGGTCAGAAACTTAGTTCATTATGAAAATAAGTGTATTCAAAGAGTTTTGAGGTTGATAAAGATCTTAGATACGTTCTCCACAGAGAAATGTCGTTCGATTTTCAAGCAAAGCTGATAAATATTGACTTTGAGTCATAGAAAATATGGCTTATTCCTAACAGTTTTGCATGTTGGAATATAATTGGGAATCCGTTACGTCGCCTCTGAACATCTGAAGTATCCAAGGACACATCATCATGAATTTTCAAAAAGATCAACGTAATCGAAGAATGTAACGCGATGGAGAGATAAGACATCAATTCGGTTGTCAGAAGCTTTATTCATATCCAACTTCCTAGACTAACTAACCTTATTCGGCCAAAAAGGGAAGAAGAATATTATAATCGAAGAATCACTAATAAATTGTCGATAAAATCGACAAGGCCAAAGATATCTCAAATTTCTCAATACTTTGTGAGAATTTCAACTTTCTTCTGCTACAACCTTTTTGGTAAAAGAAAAGAATCTCATCCGTTGAGATCACGTATTCCAAGAAGAATATCAATTTAATCAAAGTCCATAATCGAGAAGTCTGGTACAAAGCTAACTAACTGAGCATAAAGAATTTAGTTTCACTATCGAGGTAAGAAGAAGATCACATATAAAACCACTATGAATTCGTCAGACCAAAGAGGCAAGCTCAAATTACAAAGGTTGGTCAACTAGGTGCAAACCTAAAGTTCTGACCTTCGTCTTCGCTAAAGGTTTGAGTTCCATAGTTAAGGTGTGTGATTGGGAAAATCTCTAACCGATAAGCTTCAGTGACTAATTCCTCTCAACAAAGTGAGACTCATTCGAAAATCACAAAGAAAACCTCCATAAGAGTGGTTAGATAAAGAATAAAGAAAGTAGATGCGGAGTTAACAAGATGGATCACTGGTATATTCCACTTCTCGTATTCAGCGACATCCAAGTAGAATGTTGAGAAAAGACACCCAAAAGTATACTTCTTCGAAATGTGCCAAATTGCTAACCAACTTTGTGCCATGAACTAAAAGGTCTTCACAATTTCTCAACACTCGAAACGTGCTAGCAGTGAGATGCCACTTCTTATTTCGACCCTACAGCAAACTTGTGGAAGTGATCGAAATGGGCTAGTTAAAGGAGTTTTAATTACCTAAATAGGTAGTGTGGTCAACAAAAATCTGCTCCTAAGTTCCCACGATTTAGTTTCTTCGACTCAGACAGTCACTGTTAATCTGCCTATCCATTGCGCCGTTAGATAACGCATATATAATAATTCTAATATTGTTCATTACTCTGAAACTGTAAACTGGCGTCCTGGCATAATGGTGTCACTTCCAGGTACTAGCATGTGTCCGGTGCCAGAAATCATACCACCTGAATACTAGTTAATAGATTCTGGATATCGGACAGTGTCACCAATTAGTAGTTCCACCATATGCTGATTACAGGTTAGAGCCCACTCAAGCAGTTGGTTCGGATAATAGGTAAGAAATTGGTCCTAGAAGGTAGTTCATTAATTCTAGGAAAAGATACTTTCTACTTCGGGAATTTCTCTTAACCATAGGTGCAACAATTCACACACCTGCTTATACTCATCGAATTGACAAGTATAGCACCAAGAAATTCTGGAAACTAATATTGGTTACAATGTCCTAGGCCAGAAGAAGAGGATTTTCGAATAATCCACTTTAGAGCGAACGTAAACAGAAGTCGATCTTCCTCCAAAAATCCAGAATGACCACCAATTCAATTGGGAGGATTAGCGTCACTAGGGACCAATAGTAATCATCCCAAGACATTCTTTCATCGAGTGCTACCCTTGTAGCACCACATTATCACTCTAGACATTTTTGGAATCTTGGCAAAAAATAGACTTCGCAAGAATTCTAATAGATGGTAATCTAACAAACTCTGCCAAGGAACCAAAATCATGTCTAATTCCCAAACTCAAAAGGTTTAATAACGATGGCCAAAGAATAGTCATGGAATCGATTTATAAATCCTTGGTGATACACCGGTATCGATACATTAACCTTTCCTTAAGGTCATCAACTAGTCTCAAATCTACATCTTTCTTTGGTAGGAAGATTCTTCGCCCTAAGTCTAAAAATGTTTGCCAAAGTACTCTCCGAAAAAGTCATGAAATCGGTAAAACCGCCCAAAACTTAGGAGAAATTAACACATTTTTGTATTCGACGAGGTGGCAAGATTCGAAAATTAGGCTGAAGAGCCTAGAATGTTCTCATCATGCGTGTGATGGATGCAATACTATCCAACTTATGCTCTGATACCAAACTGGCACACCCCGACCTGGAATGTCTATTAGGACTCCGAAGTCGAGTTGTTGATAAGAGTATATTTATACAACTTAGTTAGCTTGTTTCCTTGCATTTAGATTGTTAGTCCTTAGTTATTTTAGTATTTTAAGCTATTTTTGTGTGTTTGTAGGTCCAAATGACAAAGTATGCAAGAAAGTGCAATTTGGAGCATTTTGGAGTATTTTTGGGCATTGGATGGTTAGCTTATGCTTGGAGCCAAGTGGATGGATGAAATTGAAGATTAAGGGATCCTCTCCTTTCCTATTTTCTGACCCAAAAACACATCACACTCACTTATTTCACCTACAACATCCACTTATTCCACCTACAACATCTACTCACTTCACCCACAACATCCACACCCACTTCACCTACAACATCCACTTATTTCACCTACAACATCCACACTTACTTATTTCACCTACAACATCCACTTATTCCACCTACAACATCCACTCACTTCACCTACAACATCCACACCCACTTCACCTACAATATCCACTTACTTCACCAAGAAATTTTGTGGTGGTGATTCATTTTCAAAATCTATAAATAGGTTTCTCTATCACAAGATAAAATTCACATCTACAACACATTCCATAAACAACACAATTTTTGCCGCAAGTTTCCTTCTTCCTCCATCCATTTCCATCCACCTCTTTTCCTATCCATCCCCTACCACCCTTCCATACTCTCTCAACCTATCCAATCTCTGCCACATCCCTTAAACCATCCAAACACCACACCCACCTTGGTGCCGCATGTTTGCAAGAAAGGAAGAGGACTTGGAGTTGTGCTAACCATTCAAGACGTTGGATTGTTGGAGCGTTCTAGGTGTCTTCTACTTTTGTTTATCATGTTTAAATTCAATTACAGTTGTTTAATTGCAAATATGTGGAACTAAATTCGTTTTTGCTAGAGGTTGATTCAAAGCCATGAACATATTTGTAATATGAATTGATTACCTTCAGTTGTGATTTCATGAGTTGTGAATTCAATTTGCTTAACTGCTTGATTTATAACTTATTCTTGTATGTTGATTAAGGATGCATACTTAGTTTGCATGCATGAATTTGATGCTAGAATATAAGGGAGTTTCACCTAATCGTTATGAACTTATATTCACAAGTAGTGGAGGTTGCTAGTCACAATCGCGTTAAGTGAATTCTTGGCAAGAGTATCATGCTGTTCATAGTTACGAATGCCTCGTCAATGCTTGTATTTTTCACAAAGCTTAATGATCTTTGATTGTATCTCTATTGTGCTGTTCACGTAGGGGACTTTTGAAGAATGTTTTGAATTGTTGTATGCGCTTTTCCGTCCAATTCAATAACTTAAGGAAAACTTGAAGGTTAAAAAAGTGTTGTTCACAGTTAATCTGGGGTGTTGAGATTCATGGTTTATTGAAAGAACAACTGAAAATTGGTTTGTATGCAAGTGTGTCATGTGTGGAGAAGAACCCTCTAGCTAGTCCATCATCCATTCAATTCGCCAAATCTGTCTTTTGAAACTATTTTTATAAAGTTTGTTTTGTTTTTACTTTAAATTCGTCCAAAACCAAACCCCCCATTGTTAAGTTGTATTCTTTAGTTATAATATGTACAATTTGATGTCTTTTGAGTATTTTGAGTCTTTGTAATCCCAAAATCGTTTAAATCCATCCCTAGTATCTGTTTTTATTCAATTTGCTAGTTTTGTGTTGTTTTGACTATTCTAGTGTGTTTTAAGTTATTATAGTTTAGTTTTCTGTTTTAGAGTTTTGTTTTGTGTTTTTGAGTCTTGTTTAATATTTTTAAGTCAGTTAGGTGCATTAGCAATCCCTCCTAATCCTTGGTCTAGAACGATACCCTACTTACATTTTTACTACAATTGTCAAAAAGAGGGTTTAATTTGTGTGTTGTTTTACATCGCATCATCTGTGCTGGCCGACACCTGGAAGGTGACGAAGCCATAAAACGTAGTGATGTGGAAAATGTGAATAACCTAAAAGTACCTAAATACCAGAGTGTGCTAATGAGCGAGAGCAAACCCATCTCACACGTGATGTCAGAGCCTAAGTAAAGTAAAGTACAGCAGGTAAGGAATTATACCCTCAGAAGTAGCCAAGAATCCTCGTCAATACGAACCTTGTCAGCTGAAACTTGGAAGGGTGCAAAATAGAAAGTGTGAGTAGGCAAAAACAAAGCTTTTCAAAACCTTTTCTTTATAAAAAGTAATAACCCCTCGCTATAAAACCTGTATACATTTCCATAAAATAATATGTATGCCATGTTAAATATTCAGTCATGAAATATACACAATCAGGTGAGATAAATTAATAAAGGTAATACGTCAGGCAGAGTCACCTAACGTGACCTGTACGGCTGAGTCTATAGCTCCTCAACTAATTCCTACACGCGAGTCGGAACCACCTAAAGTGGTCTGTAGGACAGACTAGGTGTAAATAAGTATGCTTAAGTGCTACAATCACGTGAAGGCTGTGCGAAGTATCGCAAGTCACCTACGAGTTGGAACCACTTAAAGTGGTCTGCACGACAGGCTGGCACCTGCCTTGGATTCAAGGTTGATCGTGTGGTGGGGGAGGTGAACGATCACGTGAAAGCTAGGCCCTAACCTCTGGCGGAGCACTAACACCGAGGTGCAGGATAATGAGCTATACATGTATCTCAACAATCATGCTCATAACCATCACTACTAATCGTATACTCACCTGACTTACCTGAGCGTCCGCAGCGCTAAGCAACAATCAATATAAAATCCATACAATATATAATACTACTTGGACATGGCACTTTAATTTATAAAACCATTTAAACACCTTTTTTGAGAAAATGCCAAGTATATACATATATACTGAAAACATAAGCCCACACACCTGGAGTCCGTGCTACAACTCCCTAGCATGAATATTGAGACGTCTTGAACAATCATCGCCTAGAACAAATATCAAATCACATCTTAGAATCCTTACTGAGAGAATATGCAATTTATATATGACGCATCCCTACATAATTTGATCTGGAAGATCCGTATCATGAATTATCGATCTGTTACTTCCAAAGGTCCACATTATGCTTCTAGAACAATATCCCAAAGTTTCATTATGATCCAACAGTTGGATCTTCGCCAATTGCCAAAACCAAGTGGCAGTTAACCTTTTTATTTACGAACTTACAATTCCAATTTGGGAAGATCCATCTGATGGATTCCCGATCCGTAAATTCCTATATTCCTAAAATATTATGAACAACAACCTACTAAAGTTTGGTGACGATCCAACGGTCGGATTGTCGGTTCATACATTGACCTATTACCGTATCGTAGTGAATTTAGGTCCTAACGATCAATCTACGTCAATCCATTCTCAAAAATGGACTCAAGGTATTTAATAATGCCTAAAAATAACATTGGCAGCCCTCTGGCCACGCACCATCGCTTGTGGATGTCGGCCGCCCCGACTCGCCGGAAAATTCAACTTTCTCCAAAAATTCTTAAAATTTGCAGAATTGAAGATATCAATGGGTAGAACAACTTTCATACCTATGTCCAAGGCCAATTTGGCATAGAAAGGCTCCAATTTCATCAAAACCCGCTGGAACCGTAGAATTGGGTGTGCTCCAATTCGACCTCCAAAGCAACTCCGACGCCTCAACCACTACTTGGGCTTTGTTCTAGGCCTTGAGAGGATGCTATGGGTGGTGGTAATTGAAGGAAAACATTTCGGGATTGGTGGATTTCGAACACGAGACCGCTGCACCCACCTTGCAGTTTTTCCCATTTTGAAGCTTAAATCCCTTGCTTTTTAGGGTGTAATAGGAAGAGGGAATGCCATGGAGGGTTTTCCAAGGGGTTGCTTGATGTAGTTTGCTAGAAAAACCGACGGAAAAGCCCACGAAAGGGGCGGAATTGAACCGGGTCCGAGGGGAACAATGAAACTTAAACAACATTTTTAAAAACATTTAACAACATAAAACTTAAACTCCTACTCCATGCTATTTTTGGCCCAATGATGTGCAACAAGATCTTGTTGTAGGTACTTGTTTGTGGCATGGGAACGTATCATTCTATAGCGCCTCATGTACTCATTTATAGAGATACTACCAGTTCTTAGATTGAAAGGCAAATTAGGCCCGTCATATATTTTTACACGAGCCTTTCTTGACCTATTTGGATCCTTTTGGTCGTCATCAGACTCTCCGCCAATATACCCATCTCGCTCATCCTCCACAACCATATTGTGTAATATGATGCAAGACATCATGATCGTGTCCAAATTTTCTCGACTCCACCCTTTTGTCGGTTCACTGATGATCTTCCATCGTGCTTGTAGAATACCAAAAGCTCTCTCACAATCTTTCCGGTATGCCTCTTAGTGTAAGGTAAACAACTTTTCGGCGTCATTCCTAGGGTTTGGAATTTCTTGGACAAGTGTCACCCATTTTGGGTGGATGCCATCTACCAAGTAATACCCTATATTGTATTGACGGCCATTAATATAGTAGTCAAGTTGAGGTGTTTTACCTTCCCTCAGGGTATTGAAGAGGAGTGAATGCCCAAGAACTGTAATGTTATTTTGGGATCTAGGGACTCTAAAGAAAGCATGCTTTGTGCATTGCGCGATGCTTCATCTTCTTCATCAGACTCCTCATCTTCTAGTCTCATCTGGAACTCGGAAAGAATCCAAAGTTGGAATTCATTGCAAACATGAATTGAAAGATATTGAATTGAAATAGACTGAATTCAAACTTTTCATTAAAATATTAATATCTTGGAGGGCCAAATGGCTAAAACGAGTCATCTAGCTAGCCCTCGGTTATATATGGCCTTAGAAGATGTTTTGCTCATCTTCTACTGACTTTTCTTAAATTTTGAGATTATAATGCTAACATGGGAAGAGAGAGAGAGAGAGAGAGAGAGAGAGAGAGAGAGAGAGAGAGAGAGAGAGAGAGAGGTTGAAGGTTTTATAGAAAGAAAGAACAAGGAATTGTGTAGGGGAGAGAAGGTGAGTGAGACTGCATGTGACAAATGCATTACGTTTCTGACTTCAAATGGCATTGTTGTGGTCTGATTCGTCCAGGTTATAGAGATCGGACATTGGAGCTCCTAACTAGCGATAATTTGGAGCTGTAGATCCAGTGAGAAATTGAAAATATTTGGAATGGGTATGGGGAAAGAGTACTCATGGGGAAACGGGATGACACAGAGCTTAGGTGATTAGGATTGTGCCGTGGGCTGGGAGGTCGCCGCGGCGGCCGCGGAAGGAACCCAGACCTAGATTATAGGTAAAACCGTGGGCTGGTATTTGTTCAATTAATCTATGGGCTGGTATTTGTTTAATTAATCTATGGGCTGGTATCTGTTTAATTAATATATGGCTATTGTTTGTTTTATTAAACCATGGACTGGTGTTTCAATATGACTTGGATGTCACTTTTACATAATGTGAAGACGCAGAAGATAAACCTTGCAGAAAAAATGGGGAAGATAAGATTCTTAAAAAAACGTTAGATAAATTATCATCCAACCTTATGATATTTTTAGTCATTTCTATATGGGCTTGTTTAACGGGGTGAAAGAGATTCGTCTTTAGAGATAAGATTGGATTAGCAAGAATTTAAAAGACAAAACTTGTAACTCATATATAAAAATAGGTTAGATGACGCACTAAATTCATAACTCATCATGTTATGTTCACTTTACATTTTGACAGAGCAAACAAACACAACAAACTGAACTAAAGTCTATTTTAACTAGTTGCCTCACATACTATGTGACCATTTTCATTTTATTTTGTTTTGTATTATAGAGTGTTGATTATTTTAAAAATTCTAGAAAAATTTTACCTGAGGTGCTTGGATCAGAGTCAATCATTTTTGGGTCGTAACCTTTTCGGAGTAGTGGTGCATTCAGCCTGTAACGAAGGAAAAAAACTTATGTGGGGCTTTACTTGCCATTGGACTTTGCTGAGTGGCACTACAATTCAATCAAAACTAGCCACATGACAAGCCTTAAACATAATCCTTTATCAAATTTTCATTTAAACTTTTTTATAAATATTTTTCCTACTTATTAATATACACCATGAGATTAATCTAATGGGTTTTTTTTCCTCTTTTCCTCTCTCTATTTTTCTTCCAAATTTTCTCTATCATCTTCTTCCCCATCTATGTCCTTCCTTTCTTCATAAAAATACGCAGAAGAAACAATTAAGCCATCTTTTCCAACTATCATGAAATGAAAAAAAAGAAAAATCCAACATATATTTATTTTTCACAAAAATTGTTTGTTCATTCGTTTTCCAGTTATGAGCAACATTTTATTGCCCAGCACATCACTTGTATACAATCTCATATAACTAAAAATAAATAAATTTGATGTACATTTTATAGAGATTCTTTGTTGAGTGCTTGCGGCATTGAACAGTAAGAAGAAACCCTAACAGCACTGTTAAACTTTCATTTAGTTTAATATGGATTTTTTTTTAATAAGAGGAATTGGGGTTTTTATTTTAGATGTGAAATTCCTGTAGATATAAATTTTAATGGAGATGGCGTGCACATAAGAAAAGTCAAGCATATCTGGCAGAGAAAATCAATTAACACTGCTTGTGAAGCCACAATTAGGACGAAGACGATAGATAGAAATTGGGGAAAATTTTAAGACCTGTTTGGTAATGTACTTGAATCCAACTTTTTAAACTAAAAAACAGTTTTCAAGTTTTAGGTCTTAAAAACTTGTTTGATATGACTATTTTTAAAAACTGAACTCAAGACTAACTTAAAAATATAGTCTATTACTTAAAAACATAAAAAGTGAGTTTTTAAAGTTTTTAAACTTAAACTCACTCATTTCTTTTCTCTCCCTCCTCCCCTCTCACTCCAAATATATATCTCTCTTTTCTTCTTTCTTTCTCCTTTTTTTTTTACTTTTTTCGTCTTCATTCCAATCCAATCAAGTTTAAGTCGTAAGATTTAAAAATTTTAAATCGCAAACCAATTAAGTTTTTGAGTCTTAAAGAAAATTGTTTTCAAGAAATGTTCTTAAGAAATGTTTTGAGAAATGATAAAAAATTTCAAATAAGATACCAAACAGGCCCTTAATGGCTTTAATTTTTTTTTTCTCGTATTTTTATGAAGAAAGGAAAGAGGAAAGAAGTTGGAGTGAAAGGAGAAGAGGAAAAAAAATGCACCAGTCGATTAATCTCATGTTGTATATTAATTAGTAGGAAAAATAATAAGAGGGTTTTAAATGTAAAAATGCAAAAAAAAATATTCAAGACTTGCTATGTGGCAAGTTTTGATTGGTTTGTCGTGTCACTCAGCAAAATCAAATGGTAAACAAATTTCCACACAAATTTTTCTCCTAACGAAGGTTTTTCTATTTTCTATTGTTAATTTTCTTTTTATTTATTTGTTATTAAATTTTGTGGGACCCACATGTGTGTTACGTTAACACACTAACAAAATTTTGACGAGAATGTAACGACAAAATTAATTTGCAGCACCCAATTCAAAAATTATGTTGATCGATTTTTAATTTCAAAACCACCTTAATTAGTGCGTCAATTTCCTGAACGCGCGGTAAAGCACGGTAAAGACCAAAACAGGTGGCCAGAAAATTCGGTGTATCGCTCGCTTCCCAACCCGTTCTACCTATATGTGTGCTGAAACACAGTCGAAAACAAACAACGCACGTAACATTCTCAGTTTCTCATCAAACTAGATTATTTTGTCTGTAAACCGTTGGAATTTCGGTTGTTCTTTCATCACCCCAAGAACACATTAGGTAATTGAATTAAGTTTTGAGTGTTTCTGTAATATGTTTGTGGCTTCAGTCGGAATGGGTGCTCTGAGAACGTCATTTCAAATGCTGTTTGATGCGGTAAAATCAGCGCAGGAGGAGAATACAATGTTCGAACACCTCCTCAGAGACATCAAATCCACACTGGACTCTCTACAACAACTCATCAAAGACATCGAAAAGTATAACTCGAAGGAGGGACTGGAAAATTATGCAATACAGATGAAGGAGCAAAGCTTGTTCAAAAGTGCAGCAAAGTTGGCGTGTGGAGAAAACACACATACACCAAGAAGCTTAATCAACTCGACAAATCTCTTCGAAGAGTGTTTGACGTGGTTAAATTGCCGGTTATGAGGGATGCGGGGGAGACTTTGGTTTCTTTGAGGAATATCGAGATGGTGCTCTCTCGAATAGAAGAGAGATTGAAGATAAAAAAAATAAGAAAAACTAATGAAAATGACTTGAAAATTTGAAGTTTTAACTATAAGAGCAAAATAAAGAGAAAAACGAATAGTATCAAGATTGAATTTTTAGTGTAAAAATGTGATTTTTCGTTAAAGTAAACAATATCGGGAGCTTTTCATTAAAATTCCTTAAAAAATAATCAGCCTAAAATGGTTAAATGTTCGTCTGCAATGCCTGAAACGCCATCGGTTACAGTCGGGTTGGATTTCCGTTGAAGGAGTTGAAGATGAAGCTCCCTAAGGATGAAAAGTCCTTGTGCTGACCGCTGCTGGGATGCGGGAAAACCACCTTCGCTAAAATGATTTGTCAAGATCAAGAAGTCAAAGGTATGCTAGTTAAAAAGTAATACACTGTAGAGGATTATGCAAGTAGAACTATGCGCTAGGGTCTATAAAATGTCTGCTATACTCCCTCCAAACATACACAGTAACCAAAATTTGTTAAAGAAAAACAACAAAGGGAACATGAAACTAAAGCGCATGAAAGGAATATAATAAAGATTAGAAAGACCTAAATGGGCCAGCCCAACAAATAACTAGTAGTGATATGAACTTGACATGATTTTCTTTGTATTAAAGGCAAGTTAAGCTAATGCCTCCCTCTTAGAGTTAACAAGTCTTGCAATGAGCTACTGCTTGATTACTTACTTGATCTCAGAAATGCAGACATATCTAGTCAACCTTTTATTAACACCTTTCCTTGTAGACTCTAGACAATAAGATCCAATCAACCAAGTTCTAAACTACATCAATGTCAAGTTTATAATGCATGCGTGTGTGTTGATAAGTTTCTGCACTAAATGCAGAAACTAGCATTAATCCTAGCGACATGCATATGTACGTATACACTGACCAGAATTCGCTGCCATGCTTCTTGTTATGGTGGTGTCTTCTCCTCTCTTGTACACAGTGCTTGTATGTTTAGGATTCACAATGAGACTGATCCTTCTTAATGAACACCAAGGTTATATACCGAGAAGAGGGACCAATCCACACCGTCGATTTTGGTAACTGCCTCATCCCATTACCATGGCAGTTACCATCAGTTTTTGAATTGCAAACCAACTGCCTTATAGCTTGATTAATGACATGTGGTTTATATCATTTTCCTTCCATTATGTATTAAGTTTGTCCGGATACAAACTATTACAAGTTCTAATGTATTATAGCTCATTCCCGAGTTTACTTGCTGTCTAAGTTTTGATGAACTCACTAGAATTCAAATGTGATGAAATCACATGAATTCCAACATTCTCCCACATGAGTGATGCCAAAACTTTTTAACTTTATTACAGCAACTTGGTAAATGTGATCACTGAGCTAATCTTGATGTAAAAACTTTCTCAGCTAACTAAATATTGCATCTGTAGAACCTAGGAGAAACATTGTACTAATTTATGTACTAGTACTCCAAGATCACTAAACAAATACAATATAATGTGAATGCTGCCATTGAGGAATATCATTATTAGGGATCAAAATAGTATACTAACATACTCCCACATTTTTGGTCCTGAGATGTCATGAATATCTCTTCTTTATTAACTTTGCAAAGATTCATTATAGATGAAATTAATCAACTCTATACGACATAAAGTAGCAAGATTCATATCCATAATACCTTGCTCCCACATTACTCAAGTTCCATTGAAGGTTGTAGACCCATCTTCATCACATGTTTGTTAGATGCAGTGACATTCAGCTCTTTTGTCAACGAATCTGCCACCATCTCATGAGTACTGATATGCTCAATGTCTATAACTCCATCTCTAACTTGATCTTGTACTTTCACGTACTTAATATCCATAAGCCTCAAAGCTTTTAATCTTTTGTTGTTCTTGGCAAAGAACACTGCAGAAGTGTTGTCACAATATATCTTCAGTGGTCTTTCAATACTTTTTACTATCTTCATGTGATTCAACAGATTTTTCAACCAATTTGATTGTCTCATTGCCTCAAGGCAACCAATGTATTCAGACTCCATTGTTGACACAGCTCTTGTCAGCTGTTTCTTGCTTCTCCATGACACTGCACCTCCAGCAAACATGAAAATATATCCACTTGTTGACATTCTGTCATCCACACACCCTCAAAGATATGCATCCATGTAGCATATCAACTCCAAATTATCGACATAATTATAGCATAATACATGATCTTGTGTTCTTTTCAAATACCTAATAACCTTCTTCCCAGCAATCCAATAAGCCACACCAGGATTCTATTGAAACCTTCCTAAAACACTCAATGCAAATGCCAAATCAGGTCTTGTGCACACTTGTGCATACATCACACTGCCAACTAGAGATGCATAAGGCTTATCCTTCATGATTTGTATGTCATGATAAGTAATGGGACATTGTTTCAAAGAGAGTCTGTCACCTTTACCAATAGGCAATTCACCACCAGTGCAATGCTCCATGTTGAACCTTTTTAACACTTTCTTAATGTAAGCTTTTTGTGCCAATCTCAAAGTTCGTTAAGACCTGTTTCTAACAATTTCAATACCCAAGACATAATGAGCTGGTCCCATATCCTTCATATTAAAATAACTGAACAAAAACTTCTTGGTTTCATTCAATAAACTAATATTGGTGCTTTCAAGTAGAATATCATCTACATTTAGAACCAGGAAGATAAAATTAGACTTCACCATTCTCATGTAGATGCAATTGTCAATCTTGTTTTCTGCAAAACCAGAAGCTGTCACAACCTGATCAAACTTGTTATACCATTGCCTCGATGCTTGTTTCAAGCCATAAATTGACTTATTCAATTTGCAAACCCATTGCTCCTTCCTCCTTTTCAATGGATCCAAGTGGATGCTTCATACAAATAAGTTCTTCTAAATCACCATTCAAAAATGTTGTTTTTACATCCATTTGATGTAATTCAAGGTTAAAATGTGCAGTTAGTGCCATAATGACTCTAAAAGAGTATTTGGTTGACACAGGTGAGAAAGTTTCATTGTAGTCGACTCATTATCTTTGAGTGTACCCTTTGGCCACTAATCTAGCTTTGAATCTTTCCACATTTCCTTATGAGTAACATTTGGTTTTAAAAATCCACTTGCAACCTATGGATTTCATATTTTCTGCATTTTCAACCAAGGTCCAGACATTGTTTCTAGACATGGATGCTAACTCATCTTCCATTCCAACCTTCCATATATCAGAATTAGAGGTTTCCATAGCCTTTTTGTAGCTTGTTGGAACATCTTCGTCACCAATGTCATACTTCATCTCCTGCAAATAGACCAGATAGTCATCTGGTATGGCTGATTTTCTTATTCTAGTAGACTATCTCATAACCTATGAGGAGTGATCCAAGCTTACTTGTGGCTGGATAATTGTTGGTACTTGAGAAGGCAATGCAACATCTGGAAGCATGGTGAATAGAGGTTGAGTACTTGTTGGAGTCTATTGTAAATTGCTTCAGGATGCCATAGTATCAATGTGAAGTGATACATTGCAATTGTTCCTAGAAAATATAGCTGCAATGGTACTTATATTTGCTAATGGTAACAACAATGTTTGATTCTGCATAGAACCATTGTTTGGTTCTATACTGTCTTCGTTTCTTTCTTCAAAAACATTGGAGTGATCACTTGGAACACAGGTTTCACCAACACTTTCAATAAACTTAGCATTATGGCTTTCTAATTTTGGTGTATGAGTGAGGACAGTAAAATTTGAAACCTTTCGACTTCTCTGCATAAGCAATGAAATAACAACCTGTTGTCTTCAAATCTAGCTTCTTCTCATTTGGATTGTATAACCTGGCCTTACATTGATAGCCTTGGCTTTCTTCCTATCCAAGCTTCAAATGGAGTGACTTCAACAACTTTGGTAGGCACTCTTTTGAGTATGTAATTGGCAATTTTGATTGCTTCCCCCACAAGAATTTAGGCAAATGTGATTGAGAAATCATACCTCTCACCACATCTTTGAGAGTTATATTTCTTCTTTCTACAACACCATTCTGAGATGGTGTTCTTGGGGTAGTATACTGAGCTATAATGCCATGTTGCTGCAGATACAAGGTAAAAGGACCCATATGTTGTTCATTTTCAATGTACTTACCATAAAACTCTGCTCCACGATCAGATCTTACAACTTTAATAAGTTTTCCCAATTGCCTTTCCACACTTTGATTTTAAAAACTTTAAAACAATTTAAGACTTGTGATTTTTCTGAAATCAAATACAAATAAGTATATCTTGAGAAATCATCAATAAAGAGAACAAAGTATGAGTTTCCACATATTGTTTTTGTTGGGAATGGACCACACACATCTGTATAAATGATCTCCAAGAGATCATTGCTTCTTGTGGCCTTCTTTTTGTTACTGGTATTGGTAGTTTTGCCCTTATAGCAGTCTATGCATTCCTCAAAGTCATCGAAATTGATATTTGACAAAATTCCATTCTTAATCAGTCTCACCATTCTCTCTTTTGATATATGCCCCAGTCTTCTATGCCATAGCATTGAAGATTTCTCATTGACAAGCATACGCTTCGAGATTGAATGTTCAAGATTAGACATTCTTCATAATATGCACACTAGATTTGCCAAAGATCTTCATTTGGAAATCCATAACCAATTGGATTGTCATGCTGGTTTTGAAGAAAAAACTGAATTTGATTAGCATCACCAACATAAGAAAAACCATCCTTGACAAACTGAGTAACTGAAAACAAGTTCCTTCTTATTGAAGGAACATACACTACATTGTTCAATTTATTTTTCTTGTTCAAACATTTAATAGTTAAATTAATAAAGAACATGCCATATTTTCTTTCTTTTAAAAGTTGTTCACATAGAAGTGGTCATTGACAAAGTAGATAATGAATAACATTGTAATTTGGATGAAAATACACAAATCCAATACTTTAATTAGATCCATTACACTTTAAATGAAAATAAACAAATTTAATATTTTGCGAAAAGGGCACAATAGAAATTTCACAACCAATAATCGATTAAAGCATGCCAATACTTAAAGAAACCAACTTGGCTTTGTAACGGGAAGGGTACAAAGAAATTTCACAGCTAAAAATTAATTAGATCATGACAATTAGGTAGATGAGGAGGTTCTTTTCTTCAAATGAACTCTTGAAGTATTTTTTATATAAAACTTATAGTTTTGAAACAAATAATTGTACATTAAAAAAGATAGCTCATATTTTCACTAAAAAGGAGAGCGGATTTTTATTAATTAACATTGAAGTTTTTGCCTATTAAAGAGATGTGGGTTCCATCTTTCTAATAGAGGTAAGGCCCACCAATACATGTGAGTCTCATCTCTATTAAAGAGATGACACAAATGATGGTTTCAAATAAATGGAAAGAATAATATTTTTTTTGCAAAAAAAGTTATTATGCACTACTTTCAAATAAAGTAAACAAGGTCAAAAGAAGGACAAAGTTGTTTTCTTTTAGAGCTAATACAATTCTTTTAGAAACTATATATTTGATTGTAGGAACAATAAAGTCATTGTACAATTTAAATTTAAAACTCAAAAAGAAAATTATACAAGGCATAAAAAAGTTTATTAATCAACATTGAAACTTTTGTGCATATTCTATGAAAACATAAGGAAATTATACCATGGCCTCCTCACAAGAAATTCTCAACTCTTTCATTTTTTGTGAACATATGATACACGCTAAAGGGATGAATTCTTCATTGAAATTTTGATACACGTAAAAATGAGACCTATTCGTAAGTTTATTGAAAATAATGAAGCTCATGTGAAGAAATAAGGGCTTCTAGAGGTAACATGCTATGAGGTGGTGGTCCTGCTTTTGGGATCAAATCAATACGTTCTAAGAAGAAATATTTAAATATCAATCTCATTGTTATCATCGATTTCAGAGTTATCATACCAAATTCCATCAATCCAATTGCTTTTTTGAGAAATACGAAACATCTAAGTCATACAAGTAAAGAGATCCATTCATTGATAAGAAAAAGAAAAAAAAACGTGAACGATGGTAAGATTGATGATAAAATAGAATCCTGGGTCCCGAATCGTGATTCGATTGATGATAAAGAAAGAGAATTCTTGGTTTAGTTCTCCACCTTACTGACAGAAAAAATGATTGATCAAATTCTATTGAGTCTGACTCATAGTGATCATTTATCAAATGATGATTCTGGTTGTCAAATGATTGAACAACCAGGAACAATTTACTTACGATACTTAGTTGACATTCAAAAAAAGTATCTAATGAATTATAAGTTCAATACATCATGTTTAGAAAAAAGACGGATATCCCTTGCTCATTATCAGACAATCACTTATTCAAAAACATCATGTAGGGCTAATAGTTTTCATTTCCCATCTCATGGAAAACCCTTTTCCCTCCGCTTAGCCCTAGCCCAGAATACAGTTTCCTTGTGTTTTCATAGCATATGCACACAAAATATAATGTTGAAAAATAAGTTTTATTTTTTATGTATATAAGTATAATATTTTCTCATCTTCTAGTACAAGTTTTGTGCATATTCTACAAAACCAAAAATAAAGTATAAGGAAATTATACTAGGTCTCCTCTCACAAAATTCCAAGAAATTCCCAACTTTATCAATTTTTGTTAACTTATAATTCATGCAAGCGTGATCAATTTATCAAAGGACATATGATACACGTATGAGACATACCATGTGAATAGAGAAGCATATAATTTCTTATGTTTTCATGGCATGTGCACAAAATGTTTTATTGGTGTTGAAAATATAAATGATATGCATATAAACATATTTTCTCATCTTGTAGTATGCTAAAAGGAAACAAAATAGTAGCATCTTCATAATAAATTCTTTAACTAACATACACCACGCCTATGAATTCACTTGCAAAAAAATTTGAGCTGAAAATGAAAATTCATCTTACATTATTCTCTAATGAAATAAGAAAGGTCAAAGCGAGGCAAAGTGACTTTCTTTTAGCAATAATAAAAGTTCCTTTTTTTTTCTTTCTAACAAACGATATTATGTACATTAAAAGGGTGGCAAAGTGGGCTAAGCCTCACAATCGCTAGCAATAATGTGGTTCAAAATCGCCTTTTGTGAGAATCGAACCTAAAATCTCTCACTTATGAGTGAAGAGAGATACCACTAGACCGTAGTACTAAGTGACCTTATAATAATTCTTGTAAAAACTATATATTTGATTGCATGAACAATATAAAGTCATTGTATAATTTATATTGAAAACTCGTAAAGAAAATTATAATATTTTGGGAAATAAAATTATACCTACAAAGACGTACAAATGTTATAAATCAACATTGAAACAATTGTGCATATTCCATGAAAGCATAATGAGATTATAATGTAGTCTCCTACGTGAAATTCTTAGATCTGTCAATTTTTGTGAACTTCTGATACACAGTAAATGTGTGAAATTCTTACGAGGTCCATCGACATTTCACTGTTGAATCGGTCACAAATCTACAAGTAGTTTTTTCAGGTGGCACGGGGGTTGCAGATCACGGGCCGAATAGGAAGATTCCGACGATGCGGGGGTTAGGGAAGCCGGAGATGTTCATGCAAGATATGTCGCTTTAGTGGCATGGGGTGGGGTTTATGTTGAGCCAATCAGAGAAGGCGGAGGCGTCCGCGGTTTGTCCAACGACTGATTTTAGAAAGAAGAGGCCGTCGGAGGTGAGTGAGTGTGGTATCGACGCAAATCCTTGCGAGCTCAAGGAGCTGCTGACGGTGGAGATCAAATGGTAGATCAAATGGAAATGGCGATGTTGGAGATCAAAAAGGAAAAGGAGAAATTTGATTTTTGAATTTTTTAATATCTACGTGGGCTAATATTAAGACGTGGCGCGCAATTATTGTTTTTACAAAACAAAAAGCAAATCAAAAGTAGCATCTTCACAATATTTAATAATTACTTAATGACTATAAATTCACTCGCAATAACGCGGTTATAATCATATTAGCTAAAACAAAAATTTAAATCATTTCCAAATTAGAACAACGCGTTCATAGTAATTCATTGAAATTTAGTGAAATAGGTAAAGGTAGTTGCATGTTAGTTCAACTTTTTTCTCTTTTCTCTTTACCATTTCGTCGAACTCGGGAAATGGAATCATCAAAGACGGAAAAAGGCCAAAGGTTTGTCGAGGTCGCCCAGTGGCCATTTCCTTCAATACGCTTTCGTTATTCCTCCATTATTATTGTCCTTGTCAGAACACTTTTCAAGACCTTTCATTTAGAGGTGTGATATTTACATACCTCATTTTACTTTTCACACACTTTTTTAATTTTCAACTGTCAGATCAGATGAATTGAAGAAAATCAATAGACAAAAATTATCAAAAAATATGAAAAATAAAATGAAATGTGTGGATAGCACGTCTCTTCATTTACTTCACTCTGCTGCGTGCGTTGGCTCGCTGAGATTACAGGACGTTTTCCATGAATATAATGTTGGTAGGTGGGGGCAGCTTTAATTACAAAAGTTTGAATAAAAAGGGTGGGTGGGTGGGTGGGGTGGGTTTTGAATAAAAAGGTGTGTATCATTTATATAAAAATATGTAGTATGTTTTAGTCATAATAAAAAATTTCTTTGCCAAATGACATGATAACTCTAAAGATATGCATACAAAATATTAAATATGTTTGATAATTAGTGAAAATTTTAAATTCTAGAGTTTTATTTAATTTAAAAGCTATAAGCTAAAAAAGAAGATATAAATATTAAAATAAGTAAAGAAATGTATTCAAGTCTTGCAATCACCCATTCAAACTCGAAAGACTGAGATCTCCAAAGCCAAAGAATCTTCATTAATGATGAAATGGTCAAATACTTCGCAAACTAATACGCCAAAAATTGCAATATAATGAACATGAAAACACTATTTGAAAATGAGAAGTTCTGATTCGAAAAAGAACTGGCAATGAAACTAGTGTCCAGCCATATGGATTTTGTTCTCAACACCAATGAAGCTAACAAGAACAATAGAGTAGACCTATGAGGAGCCAATAACACACCAATACAAAACTAAAATACTCACTAGGAGAGACTCACAACTCACTACACTAAGAAGTCTCTACGAAAATACTAAAACGAAAAATAAATCTACGACAAACCATGAGGAGAAAGCCCGGAGGCTATAAATTTTGTAGATTTTAGATTTTGGTAAGAGAAAAGAGAGTTGCTAATTGTAGTTTCGTATGTATTAGCATTCAAAAAGTTCATGCTTTCGAGTTTTACTAACAAAAGATAAAGGCAAATTTATTGTAATTTCAACGTCTTTGTAATGCATTTGTAATCGTTTTGTAATTCTAGAGTAATTCATTTATAATGCTTTTCTGGTACATCTTTAATAAGAGCACCCAGTATGAGTTATACTTTTATTAGAGATACTCTAATTAAATAAAAGTATGGGATTGCTAATTTTTTTTGAAAAACAATTTATTAGAGCATCTTTAAAGAAGATGTTAAAACTGACATACAACAGTAAATAGTGACAGCAAACTCTCTCTCCAACCGAGCCTTTAATTTCTTATGTAACGCTGAGTCATTTGAAGGCAAAATTTTTGGTGTCAAATTTGAAAGCAGATGTCAAATTTATTAAATAATTTTTTAATAGATTAATATAATATAAAATAAATGTTCTTATGCTTTTCAAATATTTGATTGGTTGGCTTAATTATTGGACTCCACAAAAAGATAAAAATTTATTAAATGATATTATTATTTAATATCGGTGAAGCAAAATACTGTACAAAATGTCAAATTATCATAAAAGTCATGAATTATTATTTTGATATTTAAAATTTGACATCTCCTTTAAAGATGTTCTTAGATGTTTTAGTAAACAAATGAAAACTTGCTGTTTTTTTCCAAAATTACCGGTCTCTCACAGCAGAAATAAAGCAAGTGCAGAAGCAGGTGGGCGACGCTTATCAAAACCGACTTTCGTCTCGTGAATAGTAGAGTTTAATGAAAATTTTAAAATGACAATAACATCCTGGACTTTTAATGAAAATATATTGGAATGGCTATGGGGAAACTGGGTGCTTAGGATTGTCCCGTGGGCTGGGCGGTCGCGGCTGCGGCGGCGGCGGCGGCAGGAATTAGAAAATTTTCAATATGGGCCGGTATTTGTTTAATTAATCTAGGGCCTGTTATTTGTTTAGTTAATTTCAATATGACTTTTAGATTTAAGGTAAAATTATTAGAAAATTTTCTATTAAACTATTTGATGGTCATTACGTAAGTGAAGAGGTAGAAGATTTCTATTTTTCTATTTTACCATTGTTAATATTCTTTTTATTTATTTGTTATTATTTTAGTATTTTAGAATTTAAAATTAGTTCATTTTTAATTTTTTTTAAAATCATTTGCGACCCCATGTTGCACATCAGTACACTACACCCATATCCAAAGATATATTAAATGATTTTCAATTACAAAATTTATCGCATCAATGTGAAAGATTATGATAAAAAGGAAAAGGATTCCTTTTGGATCTATTATGTAAGGATCTTAGAGATCACTACACCTTAGCCGTTTATCGTATATCGTGCGGTCAGAAATCATTTAACTTTTATTATTTTAAATTAAACACAAATAGCACCTGAAGAAAAATAATCGTACGATGCACGATGATGAGATGTGGGAATCCTAATGGATCCTTTTCTTGATTAATAAGAAGAAAAAAAACCCTTCTTTAAAAAGGAAAACTACTAAAAATGATTTGAAAACTTTGAGTTTTAATAATAAGAATAAAATAAACGGTAAAGTGAATAGTATCAAGATTAACTTTTTAATATAAAAATGTGATTTTTTATTAAATTAAATTGTACCTGGAACTTTTCGTTAAAGTTCTCTTTTTTAAATTAGAAAGCAGTGGGGAAGGTGGTGGCTTGGTGAGTTGATGGTTGGGTTGGGTGATCTAAGCCTTTTACGAAGCCTTTTCTATTTTTCTATTTTACCATTGTTAATTTTCTTTTTATTTATTTGTTATTATTTTTAGTATTTTAGAATTTAAAATTAATTGATTTTTTTTTTAATTCATGTGCGACCCCATGTTTTACATCAGTACACTACACCCATATCCAAAGATATATTAATCGATTTTCAATTACAAAATTTATCGCATCAATGTGAAAGATTATGATAAAAAGGAAAAGGATTCATTCTGGATCTATTATGTAAGGATCTTAGATATTACTACACTTTAGTCATTTATCGTGTATTGTGCGGTCAGATTTTATTTAACTTTTATTATTTTAAATTAAACACAAATAGTACATGAAGAAAAATGATCGTATGATACATGATGATGAGATGTGGGGATCCTAATGGATCCTTTTCTTGATTAATAAGAAAAAAAACCTTTTTTTAAAAAGGAAAACTACTAAAAATGATATGAAAACTTTAAGTTTTAACGCTAAGAATTAAATAAATAGTAAAGTGAATAGTATTCAGATTAACTTTTTAGTGTAAGAATGTAATTTTTTATTAAAATAAACTGTATTCGTTAAAGTTTCTTTTTGAAAAGGAAACTACCATGTGGCAAGTAATTCCGTGTTCGCTAATCCTATATGTGTGCGCTGAAACACAATCGAAAACAAAAAACGCGCGTAACATTCTCAGTTTCTCATGAAACTAGATTATTTTGCATTCTCTCTGTAAACCATTGGAACTTCTGTTCTTCTTTCATCACCCAAGAACAGATTACGTAATTGTATTAAGTTTTGAGTCTCTTTGTTTCCGTAAACTATGGCTGTGGAATCAGCCGGAATGGGAGCTCTCAGAACGTCATTTCAAATGCTGTTTGATGCTGTAAAATCAGTGCAAGAGGAGAATACAATGTTCCAACACCTCCTCGGAGACATCAAATCCACACTGGACTCTCTACAACCACTCATCAAAGACATCGAAAAGTATAACTCGAAAGAGGGACTGCAAAATTATGCAATACAGATGGAGGAAGGAGCAAAGCTTGTTCAAAAGTGCAGCAAAGTTGGTGTGTGGAGAAAACACAAATATGCCAACAAGCTTCATCAACTAAACAAATCTCTCCGAGGAGTGTTTGATGTGCTTAAACAGCAGGGTGTGAGGGGTGCGAGGGAGACGTTGGTTTCTTTGAGGAATATCGAGACTCTGCTCTCTCGAATAGAAGAGAGTTTGAAGATAAAAAATAATCAGACCGAAGTGGTTAAATGTTCGTCTGCCGAGCCTGAACCGCCATCGGTTACAGTCGGGTTGGATTTGCCGTTGAAGGAGTTGAAGATGAAGCTCCTTAAGGATGAAAAGGTGTCTATGCTTGTGCTGACTGGTGCTGGAGGATGCGGGAAAACCACCTTGGCTAAAATGTTTTGTCAAGATCAAGAAGTTAAAGGTATGCTATTTATGATTTCAATTTTTTTTTTTTTGGGTGAAGTTTTATATTGTAGTTAAAAAGTAATACACCGTGTAGAGGATTACACAAGTAGAGCTACGCGCTAGGGCTTATAAAATGTCCGCTATACTCCCTCCAAACATACACAGTGACCAAAATTTGTTAAAGAAAATAAAAACTACAACGAAGGGGACATGAAACTAGAGCGCATGAAGGGAATATAAGAAAGATGAGAAAGACCTATATGGGCATGCCCAACAAATACCAAGTAGTAGTGATATGAAATTGACATGATTTTCTTTGTATTAGTGGTAAGTTAAGCTGATGCCTTCCTATTAGAGTTAACAAGTCTTGCAAAGAGCTCCTGCTTGATTACTTACTTGATCTGAGAATTGCAGACATATCATGTCAACCTTTTATTAACATCTTTCTTACATTCTGTTTGGATAGATACATTCAAGAACAACATCTTCTTTGTCAATGTCTCGAAAAAGCCTAGCTTGGACCTTATTGTACACGAACTATATCAACGGAAGGGGTTCGAGCTGCCTGCTTTCGAAAACGAAGTCATGGCAGCTAACCGGTTGCAACAATTTCTGAAGGAATCAAGACAAAATCCTCTACTGTTTGTCCTGGATGATGTTTGGTCAGGATCAGAGTCCCTTCTTGAGAAGTTTGATCAATTCAAGTTTTCAAATTACAAGATATTGGTCACATCAAGATTTGCATTTCCAAGATTTGGCTCTCCTTATCATTTGGCACCATTGAATGATGAAGATGCACTGGCTCTTTTTCACTATTCGGCATCCTTGGAGGATATGAGCTCTTATACTTACGAAGATCTTTCAAGAAAGGTGATTTCTTAGTCCACAACACACACACACACACACACATATGCTCATTTATGCCTCAGAAGAGGGTAAAGAAATAACGTTTGAGCATCCACACACGTTAATGAACTGTGAAGAATGAAGTAAGAAGAATGAAAGAGTAGACAGTTTACAATTTTATCATCTTTATGAAACCATTTAATCAAATAATAGTAACTGAATTCATTTTGGATAATTAAATTGCAGATTATCAAGCGCTGTAAGGGATGCCCACTTGCCATTGCATTGGTTGGGAGATCGCTTCGTGGCCAGCCTATAGAAATCTGGCAGAAAAGAGTACTGGAATGGTGCAAAGGTTCATCTATTCTTGATTCTGACAAGGATTTACTTGCTTGCCTCCAAAGCAGCTTAGATGCCTTGGATAAAGAAAAGGCTATCATAAAGGAATGTTTTCTCGATCTAGGTTCTTTTCCGGAGGACCAAAGAATTGCTGCTGCCGCCCTCATTGATATGTGGGCAGAGTTATATGGTCTAGATGAGGAAATTCTGACCATTTCCAACCTTCACGAGCTCACCGTCCGAAGTTTAGCTAATCTTGTTGTCACAAGGTATGCAGGCTACATGCTCATAATTTTCTATCAATGTATTCCAAACAAATCATTAAAGAAACTAGTATTGATCATCCAGGCATGAGAGGGAGGCAGATGACTATTACACTGAACACTTTATCATCCAGCACGACATGCTTAGAGAGTTGGCGATCCGCGAAGCGAGTCAAGACCCAATAGAACATAGGAAACGACTATTTATAAACATATGTGGGGACAAACTTCCTAAGTCGTTGACAGAACAAAAGTATCAAGCGATCAAGGCTCGACTATTATCTATCTCAACAGGTTCCATTAATCTCTCTTTAGTAAATACTTATACATGTGAGCTCGGGACACACTTGTGCGCTCACACACATGCTCATTCATACTAAGACTTCAATTGGACTTCCACACATTTAATTTCAACCCATGCTAATATCTTAAATCTTTTTGTTTGCAGATAGAGCCTTCTCAGCAAAATGGCCAAACATGCACGTACCCGAAGCAGAGGTTCTGGTTCTGAATTTTCAAACAAAGAACTATGCCTTACCTGAGTTTGTGGAGAAAACATATAAACTAAAGGTTATAATAATAAAAAATTACGGTTTGTTACCTGCTGAACTAGATAATTTTGAACTACTTTGTTCGCTATCAAATCTTAAGAGAATTAGATTAGAACATATTTCTATTCCTTCCATAAGCAAGGTCCTCAAACAGTTGAAAAGTTTGCAAAAGATATCTTTTTTCATGTGTAATACCGGCCAAAGTTTTGTCCAAATTTTAGATGCACTGCCGAATCTAGTGGAATTGAACATAGATTATTGCCATGATCTGGTACAACTCCCTGCCAACCTTTGTGACCTTGTTCACCTTAAGAAGCTTAGCATCACCAACTGTCATAAGCTATCTGCCTTGCCTGCAGACATCGGAAAGCTAGTTAATCTAGAAGTGCTGAGGCTTAAGTCATGTGCAGACTTGTTAGAGTTGCCAAGTTCGATTAGGAACCTTAAAGTTTTGAAATTTCTTGACATATCTGATTGCTTTAGCATAAAGGAGTTGCCCGAGGAGATTGGTGCAATGTGCGGCATGGAAAAGATCAACGTGAGCCAGTGTTCAAGACTGAAAGAGCTGCCTGCTTCTGTTATGGATCTTCGGCAGTTGAACGAAGTGATATGCGACGAGGAGACGAAAACTTTATGGGAACCCTTCTTGCCATTTCTCACAAACATACACATGAAGGTGATCAAAGAAGATATCAACCTAAATTGGCCCAACAAGCTTCCATCCTAAAGCCATGGTCCTTCCATTAATGAGCGTTGGTGCAATGTATGCATCGTGATTGTGTTTAATGTTATTTTTCCTCTGTAATTTGCTTCTATTTTATGTTTTATGTGTGTTTTAAATAACATGGCAGCACTGTAGAATTATATTAATTATTCACCATGGGTATTATTGTAAGTAACATGTCCACACTCCTCATTGTTCAACTCTTCATTGATTCTCTTTTGATTTATCTAATCAATGGCTCTTGGTGCAATGTATGCACAGAGAAGTGCATGGAAAGAAAATAAGGTTAAAAAATAACTACCCTTTAATTTAGGGTAATGCTAAGGAGATTGAATTGTAGATAAAATTTTGAAAACTAAATGACATGAAAGTTGATGATTAGTTTATTACTTAAACTTTGATCTCCAAATTTAATCCTCCTAGATAAACATACTTATTCTTATTGTAAATAAATATACTTATTTCTATTGATGATATATCGTTTAGTTTGTAAATTTGTCTTCTTATTCCTAGCATTACCTCTTATTTCAAAACTATTTATTCGTTTATTTTTTGAACAAGATTTAAACTATTTATTCTAGAGCACAACAGTTTTTTACTATGTAGCGGTGCGCCGAAACTGTTTATGATACAGTACAACATTTTTTAAAGGGAACTTTAACGAAAAGCTCCCGGTACTGTTCACTTTAACGAAAAACCACATTTTTACACTAAAAAGTCAACACTGGTACTATTCACTTTACCCTTTATTTTGTCCTTATCATTAAAACACAAAGTTTTCAAGCCCTTTTCATTAGTTTTCCTTTTTTTAAAAGCAGTGCAATACCAAATCATAAGTGCTAGAAAATTATGTGTCTCTTCTCGCCTCCTAATAGCGCGTCAAATGTCTTTCCCAGCTCTTTCGTTTTCCTTGGGGAAGGTCTCTTCTCGCATCCTAATAGCGCGTCAATTGTCTTTCCCAGCTCTTTCGTTTTCCTTGGGGAAGGTTCCTTTGCTTGCTCGTTAAGTTGTATGTAGGTGCGCTGAAACCAACAAACAGCATCCATAACATTCTCAGTTTCTGTACTTCTTTCTTCAGCCGTATATCCATCAAACTAGATCATTTTGCATTCTCTCCGTATATCCATTGGAATTTCTGCACTTCTTTCTTCAGCCGAGAATAGATTACATAATTTGGTGATGAAAAATAATCAGCCTGGAAAGGTGAAGTGTTCGCCTATGGTGCCTGAACTGCCGTCGGTTACGGTCGGTTCGGATTTGCCGTTGAAGGAGTTGAAGATGGAGCTCCTTAAGGATGTAAAGGTGTCTATGCTTGTGCTGACTGCTGCTGGAGGATGTGGTAAACCCACCTTAGCTAAAAAGTTTTGTCAAGACCAAGAAGTCAAGGGTATGCCATCTATGATTTCAACTACTTTTTAGGTGAAGTTTTACATCCTAGTTAAAATGTAATACACACAAACCAAAATTCTCATTTTCAATTGTGAGACATGTATTTTTTCAATAAATGTTGGAGCAACGTCTTTTTGATTTGTGTTGCATTGTTTTCTTTAATTTTCATCTTTTTGTTGGGTTTTTTTTTTGTTTTGGTTTTTGTTTGATTTCGTTCATGATTCTATTTAATTTCTAAGTTTTATTGCATCAATTTTAATACTACTTATATCCAACTCCCTTGAATTTTTAGAAATTATGCGTTATTTTTTTTCGCGTAATTGTCATTTTATTGTTTTACACAATAAAAATAACTTGTATTATAATTTCTAGGATTGTACGAAATGTGTGTTTTTACTACACCTAACACGTAGATTATGCATCTTGTCGTATCCATAAGTTTTCTTTTGTTGCTTACAATGGTGCTCGACCGTTGCTAAGAGGAGTATGATTTATTTATCATTTATTGCTTATTGGTCCAACTTTTGTGCCTTTCTTTATGCTTTTATCTCCTTTCGAAACTTAGCCTTCACAATTTAATGGGATAATGAACAACATTTTTCTGACAAAATTACAATTGTGGTCACCTGCAGTAGTTGGTGGGTTCTCTATCTCACCATGGAAGCTTCCCAGACATGGTGTTGCAGTTTCCTGGTTAATTTCCAAGTCTCCCACCACGCTCAATCAGCTATTGTTAAAGTCAACGCGCTCCAACTCCGAAATTTCTATCGAGCTTCAATAGTAAGTATTTCTATGCTAAAACTCAGATAGGTTGGTGAAGAGAATGTATTTTTGTTTGTCCTGTCTTGCATGACCACCAACAACGCAAGAGAAATTTAAACTTTAAACTAAAAAAAAATATCTAGTTTTTTTAGGAAATAAAATTATACTTTTTTAAGGATATACAAAATTTATTAATCAACACTGAAACTATTGTGCATATTCCATGAAAACATAATGATTATACTAAAATATCCCCCATGAAATTCTCAGCTTTGTCAATTTTCGTGAAGTTGTGATATATGCTAAATGGTTGAATTCTTCAATGAACTTTTGATACACATAAATGAAATCCTTCGAAAGTAGCTGCTTCAGCTTCAACCACTCAAAAAAATTTATTTCTAATCAAACGAATGACACCTTCTTATGGAAATCATAGCTATTCTTAGCATGATATTGGAGAATCTTATTGCTATTACTCAAACAAGCAAGAAAAGTATGATTGCATATTCGTCCATAGGTCAAATTGGATATGTAATTATTGGAATAATTGTTGGAGACTCAAGTAGTGGACATACAAGCATGATAACTTAGATGATGTTCTATATTTCCATGAATCCAGGAACTTTTGCTTGCATTGTGTCATTTAGTTTACGTACCGGAACTGATAATATTCAAAGGATTCTTTTTTGGCTCTCTTTTTAGCCCTATGTCTCTTATCCTTAGGAGGTCATCCTCCACTAGCAAGTTTTTTTTTCTTTCGAAAAACTTCATTTATTCTAGTGGGGATGGCAAGCAGGCTTATATTTTTTTGGTCCCAATAGGACTCCTTACGAGCATTGTTTCTATCTACTATTATCCAAAAACAATCAAGTTATTAATGACTAGACAAAACCAAGAAATAACCCCTCACGTGCATGGTGTCAATAGGCGCCACAACGCTGAAGTAACCTATGCCATACTCCAAAGAAAAGCTTGAACAACCTTCAACAAAGGGGTATCTATACCCGAAATAGACACAGGTGGGTAGGTAGAGAATACCTAGGGGCGCGAGACAACACTCTCTCTAAGGAACTCGCCCGAACTTTGTGGTTAAACTTTACTACGGTGGTGAAGTGATACTATATGGGAGGTCTTGCAGAAAAATAGCTCGACGCTAAGATGATAAAAAGCTCAACACCTTATTATTATTACTTTTTGAATATGAAAATAAAATTGAAAATGAAACTTAAGTTTATTGAAAATGACGAAGCTCATATGAGTAGGTCAGAATACAATTTCCTTATATTTTCATAGCATATGCACAAAAACTTTCATATTGATGAATACGTTTTTTTTTATGTATATAAGTACAATAAAATTATAAAACGCCGGAGTAATCATATTAACTAGAAGAGATATATTGTTGCTTCAACATTAAGATGATGCCCAAAGACATTGGCAAACTGAGTAGTTTAAAAAAGATCAGCATGAATAATTTAGTATTATGATCTAGTGGTATTCTTATTCACTTGTAAGTGAGATGTTTTAGGTTCGATTCTCGCAAAAGGCAAACTTGATGGCAAGTTTATTGTAAGCATAGCCCAATCCCTCACCCTTTAGACCATTTCCAACCCTTGGGTTACAAAAATAGTTTTTTCTGCTCCATTCCTTTTGGGTTAAATTTTTAGCTTGAGATTATTAAAGAATAAATTTGGGATAATTTTTTTCTTAAAGTAACTTTTAAAAAATTATTATGTAGACTATCCCAATTTAATTTTATGAACATTTTAACCTTAAAATATCTAGATTTCGATAAATATTGAAAAATGACTAAACTAAGACCATGAAACTCGTGGAACACTATGAAAGAATATGAAACACATAAAAGAAATTTTTTTTTAGTATTTTAGCCTTTGGATTTAAATTTGGACCGTTAGATTTTTTTTTTCTTACCGTTAGATTTGATCAGATTATATCTTAACCGTTGGATTCAATGAATTTATAAATATAAAACTAAAGAAAATACACATATATGGTGGCCTAGTCACTAACCTAGGAGAATTCTGGGCTAAATTTGCCCCAAAATAAGTTTTGGGTTAAAAGTTATATTTGACCCAAGGGTTTGAGCGAGTTGGGGTAGGTTTTTATAATTTTAATAAATGAATTTACGAAAATACCCTTCAAGGCAAATGTGTTGACTTTAGTTGACCACCTATTCGTGTCACGTAAAATCTGTTCTCTTGGCATATTCGGGAGTACTCGTTGCTACGGATGTGTGGGCGCAAACGGAACGTAAATTAGAGTTATAACGAATGAGATATTAACATTTAAAGTTAGAGACGAAATGGTAAATTGGTTGTTAATCTGGAAGGCTCTAGATTTGTTGGAGATTTGATCAGGAGCCACATGTGTGGCTGAGATGAAAAGAAAAGGAGAGTGCAGGAGAGAAAATGGAGGAACGGACCAATTAGGAAGGAGAGTAAGGAGGGGAAATGAGGGAATTGGATCTCCCCTTTGACCTAGTTCACCACTCGGTTTCGGACCATTTCTACCATGGTTTCCGTTGCGATTTCACCCATTTTTTCAGTGAATCGTGACCACCCATCACCATCACTCATCATCCTGACCTCATTTCTTCCTTTTCCACTAAAACCCGATTGAGTTTGACCTCGTAATCATGGAAAACTACACCAGTGGTGCGATGGACACCCACAACGTTTTTCGCCGTTTCTAAAGCTACCACCATTGATCAAACCCATCAAAATACTTCCATTAAACCCAAGAACCATGCCCAGTCATTTATTGGGACGTTGGGGTTCGATTTGGCAGAGATTCGAAGAACATCCATATTAGGGTTCTGACGGGTTTTTGGGAAGTATTTTGGTGGGTTTGATAGATGGCGGTAGCTTCAGAAACGGCAAAAAATGACATGGGTGTCCATCGCACCACCGTGCAGTTTTACATGATTACGGGGTCAAACTCAATCGGGTTTTGGTGGAAAAGGAAGAGAGAAGGTCGGGATGACGAGTGGTGGTGATGGGTGGTTGCGATTCAACAAAAAGATGGGTGAAATTGTGACGAAAATGTTAGAGTGTATTGTCAAATAGATAAGGCAGTTAGTTGTGTATTCACCTATATAGCAATTGTATCCTTGTAACTAGATAATCATTCAAAGAAATACAAGTGAAATTTCATTCTCTCTCTCTAAACCTTCTCTGTTTCCTCCTTTTTCTTCTATAATCTCTCTGTTTTGTTCTTCTTGCAAAATACTTAACATAGTATCATTTGCCTAAACAAGCATAAAAGCTCGCCGGTCTTTCGATCTTGGTTTCATTTGCTTCTGCTTCTACAATCTTCTCTTTGTGATTGTTTCTCTGTGGATTTGTGCTGCTTTCTGGTAAATTGGGGGATTTCTTCTTTATCTCTTTGTTTGGTTTCGTCTTCTCAAAAGTGTGCACACAAAGTGTTTGTGGTTAGTCTTGTGTCAAGATTTCTACATAATTGGCAACAATGGTGACCGCTGCTCAGTTACAGATTATCCAATCTCCGATTGCGTCTTTGATTTCATAAATCTTTGATTATTTTTCGTGGTGGTTGCTGAGTTCTTTGGTGGAATCGTCTTTCCCCAGTTCAATCGTCGGTGTCCAAGCTTTGGAATCTTGATTCTTGGAGCTCCGTTATTGGTTTTTGAATATCGTTAACTTCCACTATACATTTCTTGTGATGTGTTTGTGTCTTCTTTATGTTTCTGAGCACCTCCGACTACCCATGCATGTGTTTCTCAAGTTGCAAATTGTTGCACATAAGGTGTTTGACCTTTTTCCTTAGTGAATCTTCCTTTGAATTATCTCAAAATGGTCACTGCAAATCAGTTGCAAATCTTGCAATCACCAATTATTGGCTTGATTTCTTCGGTCTCTACATCTATTTCTGTCAAGTTGGACGAGACCAATTACCTTCAATGGCACTTTATGTTGCAATTGCTGCTTGAGGGTCATGGCATTATGGGATTTGTTGACAGATCAAATTTGTGTCCTCTTCAATATGCAACAACCTCTGCACATTCTATACTCCAAAATGGTCAACTAAAGTTAACCCATTTGCCTCAAAGGGCATTTTCATAAATTCAATTATTAAAATTATAAAAAATATAATTTTTTTAGGGACGTATCGTTAGGCTTGGTATCAGAGCCATTCTTTGGCCAAAAGTGTGTCAACGAGGACGTCGGGCCCTTAAGGGGGGTGGATTGTAAGATCCCACATCGCCAAGGGTGACGATCCGGTAGGCTTTATATGTACATGCCCACCTTTAATTAGCACGAGGCTTTTTGGGAGCTCACTGGCTTCAAAGTTTGTCGGAACCCCGAAGTTAAGCGAGTTCAGGCGAGAGCAATCCCAGAATGGGTGACCCACTGGGATGTTCTTGTGTGAGTTCTCATAAACAAAACTGTAAAGGTGTGGTAGGGGCCCAAAGCGGTCGTGTTATGGCGAAGTCGAGCTCGGAAAATGGTCGAGCCCGAGTGAGCTTTTCTCGGCTGAATTGGCCTTGGTCACAAGTATGAAAGTTTCTCTACTCGTTGAGATCTTCATTTTTGTAAATTTTGGTAATTTTTGGAAATAGTTGATTTTTTCCGACGAGTTGAGGCGGCCGACCGCCACCCATGGCAGCACATGCCCAGAGGGCCGTGGATGTTATTTTTAGGTCAAATTAGATGCCTAGAGTTCAATTCTAATAATAGTATGATGTAGGTTGATCATTAGAACCTAAATTCTCTACGATACGTTAATAGGTCATTATATGAATCGACGATCCGGTCGTTGGATCGTCATCAAACTTTATTAAATTATTATTCATAATATTTGAGGACCATATGAACTTAGGGATCGGGAATCCGTTGTGTGGATCTTCCCGAATTGGATTTGTGAGTTCATAAAATAAAACGTCGGCCGCCACTTAGTTTTGGCAATTGGCGGAGAACCGACCGTTGGATTGTTCTGAAACTTTAGTATGTTATTCTAGAAGCATAATGTGGATATTTGGAAGTTACGGATTGAAAATCTGATATTTGGATCTTCCGGATCGAGTTACGTAGGGTTATGGACTCTACCGTCGATGATCGACGGTTGACTTTTGGTCAATGGGTCTCAAACAATTCTAGAACGTCCTTGGGATATGTTTTATGTAAATTATGTGTTCTATCAGTAAGGATTCTAAGACGTGACTTCATAATTGTTCTAGGCGCCGATCATTCATGACGCCTCGATGTGTGTGTTAGGGAGTTGTAGCGCGGACTCCAAGTGAGTGGGCTTTTGTTTTCTATATATATATATATATATATATATATATATATATGCTTTACAGTTTCCAGAAACTATTTTTAAATGAATTGACATTTTAAATGCCATGTCACGGATGCATTACAATTTAGTATTTGCATTAGTATGATTATGCATAATATTGAATGACGTTGTAGAGGCCCATGTAAGCTTCAGGTGAGTACATTATGATGATAGTGGTTGCATTGTGTATGGTTATGCGTAGATGCATTTAGTGTTCATTATCCTGCACCCCGGTGTTAGTGTTCTGCCCGAGGCTAGGGCCTAGCTTTCACGTGATCGTTCACCTCCCGCACCACACACTCACCTTAGATCCAAGGCAATGGCAGCCTGTCGTACAGACCACATTAGGTGATTCCGACTCGTAGGTGACTTGTGATACTTCGTACAGCCTTCAGGTGATCGTAGCACTTGAGTGTATCTATTTACACCCATCCTATCGTACATACCACATTAGGTGGTTTCGACTCGTGTGCAAGAAAATATTTATGAGCTATAGTTTTAGCCGTACAGGTCATATTAGGTAACTTCGGCTGACATATCATTTTACATTGAGTTATTTCACCTGGTTTACATATTTATAGCTGAGATACTTTGACATGGCATACCTTGGTTTTCACTGCTCTTAAGCATGATCTCTATATACGTATGTATTATTATTTTCTGGGAAATTATACGGGTTTTACGGAGAGGGGTTACTAAGTTTAAAAAGAGAAATATGTTTTCAAAACTTTATTTTTGCCCACTTACGTTTTTCTATTTTTCGCCCCTCTAGGCTTTTGCTGCTGAACGATCGTATCGACGAGGATTCTTGGCGAATCTCAGCATAGGTGGCTACCTCTAAGGGTAAAATCCTTATCCACTCTACTGTACTTACTTATGCTCTGACGTCACGTGTGAAGTGGGTTCACTTAGGTTTAAATTGATTCACAATTTTCATATCACTACACTTTATGGTTTCGTCACCTTCCAAGTGTCGGCCATCACAGCTTGATTCGGAGTCCTAGTGGACATTCTGGGTTGGGGTGTGTCATTTAGAATCTAAAATTTGAGTTTTACTCCAAGTATTGGAATAGCTTTTAGTGTAGATACTATCGTTTGTTAAAAATAAAAATAATAATAAAAAAGATCAAAATGAGACAATGCTCAAGGTTGCAAGAGTTGCCTCCATCAGTCATCAATTTTTTTTTGTGTGCATGTTGTTGCCGGAAATTTTCCAAACTTGTGACTTGTGAGTTTGAAGGGAAATTTAATGTCTAGTCAATAAGTTTAATTTTGGGAGTTTTGAACATTAGTCCTTGCAAAAGATTAAAATTTTAAAAAAAACCTGGTACTAGATTAAATATTCAATTTAATCCCTTAAATGTACTTTTATCAAAATTTGCATTCAATTTTTGTTATTTAATGTGTATTTTTATTTAATCTCTCCACATTAAATTTTAATTTTATTAATATGCACATATTTAGTTTTTCAATTATAAATGAACGTAAATGAGAAAATATTAAAAGAAATTTGTGATACAAAATATATAAATACATAAGTGCAGAGAAATGACAGTGTCGAAATATATAAAATTGACTTTTTTGTACCGAAATATTTGTACCTACATGAATGTACCGAAATATATTATAATAAACCTAAATGTATGTACCGAAATGTATTATATTGAATTAATGTACCTAAATGTCAATACTGAAATGTATGTACCAAAATGTACGTACTGAAATGTTAATACCGAAATATATGTACCAAAATGTCAGTACCGAAATATTACCGAAATATATGTACCAAAATGTATATACCTAAATGTCAATACCGAAATGTATGTACTTAAATGTCAATACCGAAATGTATGTACCAAAAAATGTATGTACCGAAATATAATATATTGAATTAATATACCTGAAAGTCAATACTCAAATATGTGCACCAAAATGTACTTAACGAAATGCATTATATTAACCAAAATGCATTCTATTAAATCAATGTACCTATATGTTTGTACCAATGGATATATCGAAATATTCAAATGTATTAATGTATCTAAATGAACATACAAAATTGTTATCGGAATATATATTATAAAAAATTAATTGCCTAAATGTAGACACTAAAATATATTATGATGAATGAAATAAAAATTAAATTTAAATGTAATTAATACATTAAAAAAATAAAATAAAAAATAAAACATCAAAATATAACTAATAAATGATATGATTAAATGCACTAGGGACTAAAATTGAATTTTAATCTTACATAAGGTTATAGTCTAAAACTCATATTTTTTAAGGATTAAAATGAAGTTTTCTATTTAATTTTTAAGTAGTTTTTTTTTTCTCTCGAGGGAACATGTGGTTTGTTTTTTATTTTTTTTATTTTTATGGGACTTTTCAAACTCTACTCTAACACAGTTTCACAATCAATCCCATACAAAGTTTCTTGACTTTTTGGTCTGAAAATCTGTATGTGTAATCCCAAAATCTGATACATGCTTTCCCAAAATAATTTTTTTTATTTTTTTTATTTTTATGGGACTTTTCAAACTCTACTCTAACACCACAATCTGATACATGCTTTCCCAAAATAAATTTTAAAAGAAAAAGAACAAAAAAAAGGGTTGAAGAGTCTATATAGGATAAGAACTTTCATGTACAAGATAAAATGTTAATCGTCATAGATAAGTTTCTCTGGCAATGGCAGAGATGAGAAATTTTTACCGAGTGGGCTACCTTAAGGATTTAAATCTTTTTAAACTTCATAGTATCCTTTACAAAATTTTCACAAGGTGAGCTAAAAATTTTCGTTATTAAACAAATACATGTAAAAATTCAAATAAATTATATAATTTTTATATGGTTAAACCAAGAGAATTAAGACTAGTGACTAAATATATGATGGGTTACATTAAAAAATTAATAAAAATTACGTAAAATTTTAATTTTTACAGAAAGCTACTTAGGCTATAGTAGGCTTGGCAAACGTGTCGTGTCTGTCGTGTTCGTGTCGTTTTCGTGTAACACCTGTTATCTTAACGGGTCGTGTCGTGTCACACCCGTTATCTTAATGGGTCCTTAACAGGTCGGGTCACTTTACCCAATGGGTAAAGTGACCCGACCCGTTATGACCCCTTATGACCCGTTAAGAAAAATATTTTTTTTTTAAATTTGCACATACCACATATATTATTATATATTACTTTAAAACATTAAAACATTTGTTGTTTAAGTACTATATCTACACTCGAAAATAAGAACCTAATAAAAAAAATACATACACTACTAATTTATTACAAATATTAAATGTGCAAGGATATGCAAAATGAAAGAGTTTTTGTTTTCAAGGTTCTAAGTCTTTCTCAAAACGATAGATTCACTAACACTTAGAGTTTATTTATACTTTCATTAAGTATAACATAAGATTTTGTGGTATCCACTTGTATAAATATTTTAAATTGAAGATCAAATTCATTCATTGTATTCATATAGGGTAAAGGAGTGTAGCTGTAAAAAATCATCAAAATCGGAGTTAAAATAACCGTTAAATCGTGATTTTTCGTTTATAACCGTCGAAAAGCTTTGTCCCGTTACTTGATCTCTGAATGTTTGTTTTTTGTGATTTTTTGCTGATGTGATCTCGAAGCATATACATACAAGTTTGACTGTTGCGATCGTTGAAATTAATTTTGGAGAATTCATATCTCATTAAAACGATAGATTCACTAACACTTAGAGTTTATTTATACTTTCATTAAGTATAATATAAGATTTTGTGGTATCCACTTGTATAAATATTTTAAATTGAAGATCGAATTCATTCATTGTATTCATATAGGGTCAAGGAGTGTAGTTGTAAAAAATCATCAAAATATGAGTTAAAATAACCCTTAAATCGTGATTTTTCGTTTATAACCGTCGAAAAGCTTTGTCCCGTTACTCGATCTCTGAATGTTTGTTTTTTGTGATTTTTTGCTGATGTGATCTCAAAGCATATACATACAAGTTTGACGGTTGCGATCGTTGAAATTAGTTTTGGAGAATTCGTATCTCATTAAAACGATAGATTTACTAACACTTAGAATTTATTTATACTTTCATTAAGTATAACATAAGATTTTTGTGGTATCCACTTGTATAAATATTTTAAATTAAAGATCGAATTCATTCATTGTATTCATATAGGGTCAAGGAGTGTAGCTGTAAAAAATCATCAAAATAGGAGTTAAAATAACCCTTAAATCGTGAGTTTTCGTTTATAACCGTCGAAAAGCTTTGTCCCATTACTCGATCTCTGAATGTTTGTTTTTTGTGATTTTTTGCTGATGTGATCTCGAAGCATATACATACAAGTTTGACGGTTGCGATCGTTGAAATTAGTTTTAGAGAATTCGTATCTCATTAAAACAATAGATTCACTAACACTTAGAGTTTATTTATACTTTCATTAAGTATAACATAATATTTTGTGGTACCCACTTGTATAAATATTTTAAATTGAAGATCGAATTCATTCATTATATTCATATAGGGTTAAGGAGTGTAGCTGTAAAAAATCATCAAAATCCGAGTTAAAATAACCGTTAAATCGTGATTTTTAGTTTATAACCGTCGAAAAACTTTGTCCCGCTACTTGATCTCTGAATGTTTGTTTTTTGCGATTTTTTGCTGATGCGATCTCAAAGCATATACAAACAAGTTTAACGGTTGGGATCATTGATATTAGTTTCGGAGAATTCGTATCCCATCAAGTTTAATGAATCAATGGTGTGTATTTGTTGTGTGTGTATATATATATATATTTAAATCCATTTATTTTGTACCTATAATTAAATTAACACGTGTTAATCATTATAAAAATAGTGGGATATTATATGTGTGATAAAAAGTTAAAAACTTAAAAAAAAAAAAAAAATTCTCACCACTTTTATTAATTTTCATTTTTCCCTCTCTTTTTTGTTTTCTTTTCAGCTTTTTCCTCCGGTAGCCTACCCATCTTTTCTTAATTCCCTCTCTTTTTTATTTTATTTTCAACTTGTTTTATCATTTTCATTTTCCCTCCCTTTTTCTTCAAAAAGGGCGGCACTTTAAAGTTTAAATGGAATCAAAATGAATGTATTGTCTGTCTGATGGTTGGACTTGGATTGGAATATTGGATGCATCATGCATTGCTCATCGATTCATGCATATTATTAATTAATAATTATTATAGTTTTATAAAATTTAATATATATATATATATAATTATTATAGATGATTAATATTTTGGTGTATAATTATTATAATTATTATAGTTAAATTTTTTTGATTTATTTATTATAGTTAATTAACTTAATTTAATATATATTTATTTATTATAGTTTTTAGGGGTATAAAATTGTGAAATTAATATATATAATTATACTAGTATTTTTTTTAGGGTTATAAAATTATGAAATTAATATTCTTCTTATCGTGTATTGTGTTACCCACGTGTATACCCGAATTTACCTGTTATCTTAACAGGTGCTATCGGGTTACCCGATAACGACTCGATTCGTTATCGTATCGACCCAAACACCTGTTAATTTCGTGTCGTGTTATCGGGTCGTGTCAGAAATTGCCAGGCCTAGGCTATAGCACAGGCTAGCCCTTAACATGGCTACACCATTGTTCTCTGGTATCTAATACTCACATCTACCGGTCCAGTTTCCAAAACTGTTCATATATAATCTTGATGCATTGCCAAATCTAGAGGAATTGATTGTTGTTGACTATTGCAATGAATCTGTCTCAAACTATGTTCTCTAACAAATACAGTTTGATTAGTTTTGTTCAATACTATAAAAAAAAAGTTACAGTTTTTGTAGTTACTTTACTTGATCAACTTTAACTTTATTTTTCTTGAAGTCATCATTGACAAAATGGACAATGCGACTCAAAAGAATACAAAGTAGCTTTCTTTTAGTGCTAATACAAATCCTTTTAGAAATGATATATTTGATTGCATGAACAATAAAACCGTTGTGCAATTTAAATTTAAAACTCATAAAGGAAATTATATTCTTTTAAGGAAAGGAAATTATATTCTTTTCAGGAAAGAAAATTATACAAAAGTTTATTAATCAACAACGAAATTTTTGTGCATATTCTATGAAAACATAAGGAAATTATACTATGGTCTCCTGCACAAGAAATTTTCAATTTTTTCATTTTTGGTGACTTGTGATACACGCTAAATGAGATGAATCTTCAATTAAATTTTAAAACACGTAAACAAGACCTATTCATATGCTTATTCAAAATGATGAAGCTCATGTCAAGAATACAATTTCCTTGTGTTTTCATAGCATATGCAAACAAATCTTTATTTTGAACAAGGTTCTTATGTATAAAAGTATAATATTTTCTCTTCTTCTAGTACAAGTTTTGTGCATATTTTACGAAACAAAAAAAAAAATAAAATCATCATCTAAGCAATATTTTCTCCTTTTTTTTTTTTTTTTTTTTTTTTTTTTTTGCATTAAGCCTATGAATTCACTCAGAATAAAATAAAAAAACATTGTATGGTAAATGTAGGCGTAACCATATTTGCTAGAACAAATATATTTCCCCCTAAAACCCAATTTTGTACATATTCTATGAAAATATGAGGAAATTATGCTATAGTTTCTCTCAAGATATCCCAACTCAGTCATGTTTTGTTAACCTATAATTCATGCAAACGGGAACAACTTATCAAAGGACGTATGATACACGTAAATGAGATCAATTCATAAGTTCTCGTGTGTGCAGAGAAGCATATAATTTCCTTATGTTTTCATGGCACGTGCACAAAAGTTTTTAATGCTATTGAAAATTTCATATGCAAATAAGCATATTTTCTCATCTTCTATTATACTAAAAGAAAACCATAGAGTAGCATCTTCACATAAATACTAACTTACATTAGGCCTAAAAGTTCACTTACAACAAAATTTGAACTGAAAAAAAAAAACCATCTTATGTTGCTCTTCAATAAAATAAATAAGGTTAAAAGTCGAGCAAAGTGACTTTCTTTTACCGCTAATAATAGTTCTTTTAAAAAATATATATTTGATTGCATGAACAACAAAGTCATTATACAATTTAAACTTAAAACTCATATAGAAAATTATATTTTTTTTAGTAAATAAAATTATACTTACACGACATACAAAAATACACAATTTATTAATCAACAATGAAACTATCGTGCATTTTTCATGAAAACATAATGAGATTATACTATAGCCTCTCACATGAAATTCTCAATTATGTTAATTTTTGTGAACTTGTTATACACATTAAATAGGTGAATTTTTCAATAAACTTTTGATATGCGTAAATGAAAGCCATTCTTAAGTTTAGTGAAAATGATGAAACTTATGTTAGTATGACATACCCCGACCCGAAAGTGGGGCGTGCTGGCCATCACGTGAGTGTGACGTAGCCAAGTGCACAGTGCGGAAGCAAGAATCATTAACGAAGTATGAACTAATTAAAACCAATCCACTAGCAACCTAGATAAGATAGTGTGCTAGAGAGTTATTATAGTACTTATACAGAACCAGAGCGTACTAAGTCAAAGTGCAGTCAAGCATGAATAAATAAGTTCGAATACACCAACGGGTGTCCTACATAATAATGAGTCTGTCAGAACTGCCGAATGGTCCTCGCTAGCCCCCACGGGTACTCTAGCTATCTAGAACCTGGAGGGGCGAAAAACAAAATTGAGTGGGTCAGCAAAACAAATCTTTTCAAAATCATTCTTTTCTCAAAGTATAGCCCCCCACCGTAAAACTTGTATAGTTTCCCAGAAAATAATACATACGTATATATCACAAACTTTCTCAGCATTAATCATTATCAAACGTATCTCATAATATGCCATGCAATACGTTTCAATGCCAATCTGAATCTCATAAGCCATGCCATGCGATGCATTTCAATAACCATATCGCTACTAGATATCAACTCAGCCCTCGGTTGTACATATAACTCATAACATCTCAATCTCATCATATATATATATATACACTGCACATACATCAATATCCTCATGAGATCATCATCACATCACTGTATCAATATAAAGAATGCTCTAGTGCTACAATCACGTGAAGACTGTGCGAATGAACGCGAGTCACCTACAAGTCGAACCCACTCAAAGGTGGTCTATACGACAAGACTGTGCACCTAACTTGGATCCAAGGCGAGCATGCGGTGCGGGAGGTGAACGACACGTGAAAGACTGTGCCCCTAACTCTGGGTGTGAGCACTAACAATATGTCCATGTTTATGAGCTAACATATCACATCATATCTCATCATATATCGTCTGTTCTTTCTCAACAATGCATGTACCTACCTGGTACTTACCTGGCGTCCTCGGCACCAACATATGCATGAAATGTATATATGAATACTCATGCATCAATATTAAGTTATATGCATGTCGATAAAAACGTACTTTTCATTTAAAAGTTGATTCTGGGAAAATCATTATATATATATAGGTTATACGGAAAAATAGCTGCCCACTCACTGATAGGTCGCCGAGTCGTAGCCCCCACGTCTAGCCTGGCTACGCTCGTCCTAGGAATAAGTCTCACATATATGAGAAATTACTAAAAATACGTTATTTAAGCACATATATGCAACTACGGAAATAACTTCTCATACATAGCTCAATTTTGGCATACGAATATACCAACGCGACCTATTTGACGTCACGGACGTCAACATATTTTTAAAATAATTTTTTGATGCGCCACGCGCCTGCCAGGGCACGGTGCTACGCGTCCCCCACGCGCGGCACGTGCCTGGCACGCGTCATCCCTGTCATCCAGCTCGCCAGACTGGTCTCGCCGGCGACGGAAAATGTCGCCGGTTTCTGGGCAAATTTCAAATCGCTATAACTCGTCCATTTCTTAACCATTTTGTCCCATTTTTCTTCCTACGTGCTCAAAATTAAGAGTAGAACAAGTTTATACCTTCAAAAACCTCGAAAAACGACTAGAATCTAGTTGGAAAATTCTCCAAAAACCGACCACCTTCGTTCTACTCGATCCCGATGTCAAAACTTAGCAAACGATGGTCTCGGAGCTTCCTGGGAACCTTCTAAGGCTCGTGGTGAGCTTGGTTTTGCCTAAAACACAACCCACAAAAACTTCATGAACAGTACCTAACTCGGAGCTCGAGTTTTCAACGTGAAATCGACATTGTTCTTACCTGAAAATGGTGTCACTGGACTTGCAAGGACTTTAGGATCACGATGGTGGTCTTTGTTCCTTCGATCTGTGAGATTTGGGAAGGTTTATGGGTGTGTCATACGTATATGGTAGAGAGAGAGAGTTTTCGAGAGAGGAGAAAGAGTGATGGATAGAGAGAGAGAGAGAGTGATGGGAGTGAGGTGAGGGGTGGATGTGTGTGGTCAAAAGTCCCCAATCAGATATCAAGGATCCAATAAATCTGATTGGCTCCAATAATTGAGGACACATCATAATTGGTCATCACACAACACCTACACACACGTCCGCAATCAATTCACGACTTAAATAATATGTACATCAGGACGGGTTGTTACAGAGTAGGTCTGAATACAATTTCTTTGTGTTTTCATAGTATATTGCGCGGAAACTTTAATGCTGATAAAGAAGTTTTTTTTAATTTTTTTTTATTTAAGTATAAATATTTTCTCATCTTCTAGTATAAGTTTTTGAGCATACTGACGAAACTAAAATGAAATAAAAAAATTAAAATATATTAGCGTAATGATGTTAGTTAGAATAGATATTTTTCAATGAACGATATTATCTACATTAAGAAAATATGGGAGTGAGTTAAGTTTTACAATGTAATAACAATAATATGGTTCAACTTCGTCTTTAGCGAAAATTAAATTTTAACCTCTTAATTACAAATAAAAATGAATAATACTAGATAACAATTTTAAATAGCAGCTAAAACAGATATTTAAATTCTTTCCCAAATTAAAACACCGCGTCCATAATAATTAATTGAAATTTATTGAAATAGGTAAGAACCTTAAGGTGGTTGCATGGTAGTTCCACCATTTGTTGAGGTCGCCCATTACAGAACCGTCAACACGCTTTTGTTATTGTATTATTTTTGTGGTTGGTGTTGTCGTGGACGTCGTTGTCAGAACAACTTTCAATTGAATATGATTCCATTTACTTTTGACCCCGCCGTGTACGTTAAACCGAAAGTCCTCTGCGAAATGACACGGTAACTCCAACAAACGCGGAACACGAAATATTAAAATATGTTTAATAATTATTAGATCTGGCATTCGTGTCGTGTTTCTCGTGTTCGTGTCATTTTTTTGTCATACCCGATAACTTAACAAGTCGTGTCGTGTAATACCAGTTAAAGTAAAAGGGTAATATGACCCGACCCGAAATCAACCCATTAATATTATCAAGTAATATGATCCGATCCATTACCTGTTAAGAAAAATATATTTTAAATCAATAAAAATAAAAATGAAAAATATAATTTGACCCAAAAAAATGTAAAACATAAAACTAAATTAGAATATACATACTAAATTTCGGAGTTGACAAAGTTGTAAAGCTTTTCATTACGAATAATTACATTTTTAACACTTTTACAATAATTATTATTAATTTTGCACTTAAAAAGACTATTAATGAGATTTAGAGGGTTTTAAAAATCTAAACTGCCATTTAACCATTGTCTAAGCATTGAGGTTGCAATTATGAACATTTATTATGCTTTCACATTTTTCATATTTATACATTAATGATTATAAATTTTGTTTATTTTGAACTCCCTTCAAAATACTATTCACGAGAGTTTGTATAGTTTTAAAAATTCAAACGATCATATACCCATTCTCAAAACGTAGAGTGTGACATCACACATCACCCAGGGGAGTGATCCTTAAATGTATATTTTCATCCCTACCTAGCATTCCCATGATGGGTGACCCACTGGGAAGTTGCTCGTGAGTTCCCAGAAACAAAACCGTGAGGGCGTGTCATTTATATGCTAACGGATCGTGTAAGAAATTGCCAGGTCTAATAATTATTGTCGTTTTTATATTCTGAATTTTTTATTTAATTTAAAAGTTAAAAGTCAGAAAAAAGATTTAAATATTTAAATATGTTTGATAATTGTTTTTAAATTCGACAAAAGAAATAAAGCTACAAATTTAGGAAATGCTTCTCAAAAAGGCTCACAAGAAGGACGTTTTGCCTTGTCCTCTGTCTAGCTAGTTGTCTTTAAATTATTACAGCCGGTGTCCTCGCTCCTCCTTTCCCCTTCCTCATTGTCGTCCTTCAAATCGCAGGTTGGCGATCTTCAATTACCTGGAGAAATCAACAGTAAGCCATAATTCCTTCAATGAATTAGAGTATGCTCTGCTCGTTTTCTGCTGAGTTTTCTTTAAATCTTGATCTTACAGTGCTCACATGGGAACATAGAGAGAGGGATTGAAGGTTATATAGATGGAAAGAACAAGGAAAATGAAATTTGAGCTTTGTCCGGGAGAGAGGAGGTGAGTGCGACTGTATGCGAAGAATCCATTGAGTTTCGGACTTCAACTGGCGTCCTTGTGGTCTGATCCGTCTGGGTTATGGAAATCGGACATTGGAGCTCCTAGCTAGCGATAATTTGGAGCTGTGTATCCCATGAGAAATTGAAATATATTCGAATGGCTATGGGGAAACGGGATGACGGAGAGAGATTGGGTGGTTAGGATTATGCCTTGGGCTGGGAGGTCGCCGCCGCGGCGGTAGGAAGGAAGGAACCTAGACCTAGATTACAGGTAAAGTAGGGGGGCGGCGGCGGCGGCGGAAAAGGGGGTTTCTCCGAAAGCGAAAGATTAAAGGTTAAATTATTAGAAGTTTTAACGAAAAATTACTGTTTATTTAACAAAAAAAATTATAGTTTTACACTAAAAAATCAATTGTAATATTTTTTATTTTATTATTATATTAAAATTCAAAATTTTTAAATTTTTTTATTTAAAATTATTAGAATTTTTTTATTAATAAAAATGGAGAAGATAAGGTTATTAAAAACAAAAAGTAAATTAATTTTTTATTCAAACACCGTAATTTTTTTAATCATTTAATAGTCACTGTCATTTAATTATTTATTCGACAGCACACAGTTTTTAAAAGCCGTGCAATGCCAAAGTCATGTGCTGGAAAGTTCGTCGTTTCTTCTCGCCACCTGCAAATGTCTTTCCTAGCTTCTTCGGTGAATTTCCTGACATCTGTTCGTTAAGTTGTATATATATATGTGTGCTGAAGCCAACAAACAGACAGCTGAAACCAACAATAGCTTACATAACGTTCTCAGTTAGTTATCAAACTAGATTACTCTACTTTCTCTCCGTATATCCATTTCAATTTCTCTTCTTTTTCAGCCAAGAACAGATTACCTAATCAAGTTTCGAGTCCCTTTGTTTTGCTAAATATGAATCTGGCTTCAGTCGTAATTGGTGCTATCAGAACGCCATTTCAAATGATGTTTGATGCTGCAAAATTAGCGCACCGCCTCCGAGGCATCAAATCCACACTGGACTCTCTACAACCATTCATCATAGACATCGAAAAATCTAACCCCAAGGTGAAGGAGGCTGCAAATCTTGTTCAGAAGTGCAGCAAAGTTGGCCGGTGGAGAAAATACAAATACGCCAAAAAGCTTCGTCAACTGGACAGATCGCTTCGAAGAGTGTTTGATGGGCTTAAACTGCAGGGTACGAGGGATGCGAGGGAGACGTTGGTTTCTTTGAGGAATATCGAGACGAAGCTCTCTCGAGTAGAAGAGAGTTTGAAGATGAAAACTAATCAGCCTGAACTAGTTACATCTTCGCCTAGGTTGCCTGAACCGCCACCGGTTACAGTCGGGTTGGATTCGGCGTTGAAGGAGGTGAAGATGAAGCTCCTTAAGGATGAAAAGGTATCTATGCTTGTGCTGACTGCTGCTGGAGGGTGTGGGAAAACCACCTTGGCTAAAAAGTTTTGTCAGGATCAAGAAGTCAAAGGTATGCTATCTATGATTTCAAATATTTTTTTGGTCAAGTTTTACTTCCTAGCGAAAATGCCTGCTTCTCCCTCCAAACACACACACTAACCAAAATTTGTCAAAGAAAATGAAAAGTACAACGAAGGGGACATGAAACTGAAGTGCGCAAAAAGAATGTAAGAAAGATTAGAAAGACCTATATGGGCATGCCCAACAAATACCTAGTCATAGTGATATGTACTTGACATGATTTTCTTTATACTAGTGATATGTTAACTTGATGCCTTCCTCTTAGAGTTAACAAATCTTGCAATGAGCTCCCTGCTTGATTACTTACTTGATCTCAGAATTGCAGACCTATCTAGTTAACCTTTTATTAACACCTTTCTTACATTCTGTTTGGATAGATACATTCAAGAACAACATCTTCTTTGTCAATGTCTCGAAGAAGCCCAACTTGGACCTTATTGTACATGAACTATATCAACAGAAGGGGTCCGAGCGGCCTGCTTTCCAAAACGAAGTCATGGCAGCTAACTGCTTGCAACAATTTATGAAGGAATCAAGACAAGATCCTCTGTTGTTTGTCCTGGATGATGTTTGGTCGGGATCAGAGTCCCTTCTTGAGAAGTTTGATCAATTAAAGTTTTCAAATTACAAAATTTTGGTCACGTCTAGATTTGCATTTCCAAGATTCGGTTCTCCTTATCGTTTGGCACCATTAACTGATGAAGATGCAATGACCCTTTTTCACTACTCGGCATCCTTGGAGAATAAGAGCTCTTATGTTTACGAAGATCTTTCGAGAAAGGTGATTTCTTAGTCCACTATGCACACACACACACACACACACACACACACACACACACATATATGCTTATTTATGCCTCACAAGAGGGTAAAGAACTAACGTCTGTGTCTGAGCATCCACACACGTTAATGAACTGTGAAGAATGAAGTAAGAAGAATGAAATAGAAGGCACTTTACAATTTTATCATCTTTATGAAACCATTTAGATGATTCAAATAATAGTATTTGAATTCATTTTGGATAATTAAATTGCAGATTATCAAGCGCTGTAAGGGATGCCCACTTGCCATTGCATTGGTCGGCAGATCACTTCGCGGCCAGCCTATAGAAATCTGGCACAAAAGAGTAGTGGAATGGTGCAAAGGTTCATCTATTCTTGATTCTGACAAGGAATTGCTTGCTTGCCTCCAAAGCAGTGTAGATGCCTTGGATAAAGAAAAAGCTATCATCAAGGAATGTTTCCTCGATCTAGGTTCTTTTCCGGAGGACCGAAGAATTGCTGTTGCCGCCCTCATTGATATGTGGGCAGAGTTATATGATCTAGATGAAGAAATTCTGACCATTGCCAACCTTCACGAGCTCACCGCCCGAAGTTTAGCTAATCTTGTTGTCACAAGGTATGCAGGCTGCATGCTCATAATTTTCTATTTCAATATGTATGCTGAACAAATCAGTAAAGAAATTAGTATTGATCATCCAGGCATGAGATGGAGGCGGATGGCTATTACACTGAACACCTCGTCGCCCAGCACGACATGCTTAGAGAGTTGGCGATCCATCAGGCGAGTCAAGGCCCAATAGAACATAGGGAACGACTATTTATAAACATATGTGGGGACAAACTTCCTAAGTGGTTGAGGGAACAAAAGTATGAAGCGATCAAGGCTCGACTGTTATCTATCTCAACAGGTTCCATCAATCTCTAGTAAATATTTACACATGTGCGCTCGGGACACGCTTGTGCGCGCGCACACACACACGCTCATTCATACCAACACTTCAATCGGACTTGCACACATTTAAGTTCAACCCAAACTAACATCTTAAAGCTTATTGTTTGCAGATGGAGCCTTCTCAGCAAAATGGCCAAACATGCAAGTACCCGAAGCAGAGGTTCTAGTTTTGAATTTTCAAGCAAAGAACTATGCCTTACCTGAGTTCGTGGAGAAAATGGATAAACTAAAAGTTCTAATACTAAATAATTACGGTTCGTTACCTGCTGAACTAGATAAATTTGAACTACTTAGTTCGCTACCAAATCTTAAGAGAATTAGATTAGAACATATTTCAATTCCTTCCATAAGCAAGGTCCTTAAACAGTTGAAAAGTTTGCAAAAGATATCTTTTTTCATGTGTGATATCGGCCAAGGTTTTGGCCAAATTTTAGATGCACTGCCAAATCTAGTGGAATTGAACATAGATTATTGCCATAATCTGGAGCAACTTCCTGCCAACCTTTGTGAGCTTGTTCACCTTAAGAAGCTTAGCATCACCAACTGTCATAAGCTATCTGCCTTGCCTGCAGACATCGGAAGGCTAGTCAATCTTGAAGTGTTGAGGCTTAGGTCATGTGCAGAGTTGTTAGAGTTACCAGACTCGATTAGGAACCTTAAAGTTTTGAAATTTCTCGACATATCCGATTGCTTTAGCGTAAAGGAGTTGCCCGAGGACATTGGTGCAATGTGCAGTCTGGAAAAGATCAACGTGAGCCAGTGCTCAAGATTGCAAGAGTTGCCTGCTTCTGTTATGGATCTTGAGCAGTTGAAGGAAGTGAAATGCGATGAAGAGACAAAAACTTTATGGGAACCCTTCTTACCATTTCTCACAAACATGCACCTAAAGGTGGTCAAAGAAGAAATCAACCTAAATTGGCTCAACAAGCTTCCAACGTAAGGCCATGGTCCTTCATCAATAAGTGCTGCAGTGCGGTTGTGTTAATTTGTCTTTCTTTCGTAATTTACTTCTATTTTATGTTTTATGTATATGTAATAAAGAGGGTTTAAATTTTAATAAAAATGACTTAAGTTTTAATAAAAAAAGACAAAAATTTAACATAATAATTAAAAAATCAAAAATAAAATCTGACGCTCTTATCACATCAATCAGTCACACAGATTTTCCTCCTTCTACCGTTATTAGCCTCTCTCTCTCTCACTTATTCCCATCAAATTTTTCTCTCATCTCTCACCTCACCTATTTACATCATTTTTTTTTATTTTCTCTCATCTCTCATATCACTCTACTCTCACTCCATGAATATTACAATTTTTACTTTTTATTTTATTGTATGTTTATTTGACCATTGTTTCATAATTTTTCTTTTAACAAACTAAGTAATATTATTACAAGACAAAAATAAAGAAATTTTTTCATTTTTCAGTTTGATGCTTATTTTAATTTCAAAATAGTGATTTTATCTTTAGTTTGGGCAATTTTTTAAGTTTGTGTCATGTCATGTTAACACTAGTTATTTTTACAATTGAACATTGATTATTTCTATAATCGAACACTGATTATATTTAGAACTTAACACTCACTATTTCTCAAACCAAATAATGACCAACTCTTAAACTGAACATTAGTACTATCACTATTTCTTAAACTGAACGCTGACTATTTCATAAACTGAATACTGACTATTTCTTAAACTGAACACTAATACTATCACTATTTCGTAAACTAAACATTGACTATTTCTTAAGCCGAACGATATTACTATCACTAATTCGAAAACTAGTATTATCATTATTTCATAAACTAGTACTATCACTATTTTGTAAATTAAACACTAACTATTTCTTAAACCGAACACTTATACTATCACTATTTATTAAACCAAACACTAGTATTATCACTATTTCTTAAACTGAAAACTGGCTATTTCTTAAACTGAACACTAATACTATCACTATTTCGTACACTAAACATTGACTATTTATTAAACTAAAATATAATATTATCACTATTTCGTAAACTAAACACTGATTATTTCTTAAACTGAATACTAGTACTATCACTATTTCATTAACCATGGCATAGAAAACAATGGACAACAGACAAAGCTCAACTAGAAAATGCACACTAACATCTATGGTTTTGGGGGCCAAGAAATTAGTGGCCAATGGTTTGAAAAATAAACTTGGAAAAGGCATGTCATCAACATTAACTAGATAAAAATGATTAGTTATGTTTTCTGATTAGTTGTTATACTGATTAATGGATGAGTCATGAACATTCTAACAATGAATAGAAAACCCAAATAATTATTCTATACACGAGAATGTCGTTAAAAGTATTATGATGGTCGAATCTCTTCAGGAAGTGTCATCCAAAGCAATTAGTCATTTAAGTCTGAAGAGAGCATGTCTTTCTCTAATTTTAGAAAAGATGAGAGCCTATTCCATTCTCACAAAAAGTTCAAATAGGAAATCATCAATTAAGATTATTATGGGAGATAGTTTATCACATTTTCATTGAAAATGGAAAGAGTGGGAACATGAGGGAAGCATTGAAAGTACTAACTATCATCATTAAAGCTCCTAAACATGAAATAAAGAAAGAGGAAGGAGCCACGTGGGGCTATGAGGCTAGGGTTGAAGCTACTAAAGAAAATAATAATAAAAGGTGTGGGCTGCTGCAATATATATGGTAAGTTTACAGAATTTGCAATGCACGCGCTTTTGTGAGATTATTTTTTATTTTTTATTATTTTATTTTTTGTCCTTATCATTAAATAAAATTATAGGGTGATTTTTGGTTAAAATGCAAATTTTTGAAGCTCTTTTCATTAGTTTTCCTTTTTAAATATTGTAATTAATCCTCTTACAAGCTCGATCTAACTTTAGAATATACTCTGATTATGGACTCTGTTACTACTGGAGGAAATATTCATGAAGTGGCTCATTTCACCTCAAAAGGTTTGTTCATGCATGTGCATTTCATATCTCTATTTGTGTTGCATTATGTCTAGTTTAATTGTCTAGTCAGTTTTGTGCGCTGACTTTCAACTGTCTAGGCACACAAATTAAGACAGCCAACATAGGCCGACTAACACTTTTCTGATGATAGTCAGTTTTTGGCCATTGATATGCCTAGATCTTTTTTGCAGCCAACAAGTGTCCTTGGGACAAGTTGGTTGATAGAAAATCAAATTTACTTCTAGAGTTTCAGATTGTTTTTGGTGGGTTTTAACTTAGTTTTAGAGGGAGAAAGAGAATTGCCTTAAAGGCTTGTTGATATGGTTTTACCACCTGCAAAAGTAGGGATAAAAACACTTTAAATACTTACAAGAGTACAAATTGTAGCATAGATGGCTCTAACAAGGTCGTTCTCCACAGTGATTGAATTAATAATTTGTGTTAAATCAAATCTTAATTAATTATTTAAAACAAAGTTTGAGAAATAGTTGATTTTGTGATTTCAAACAATAAAAACGAATTTAATAGAAAATAATTAAGCAAAGTGACAAAATAAAATAAACTACAAGAAAAGAGTTTTTGAAAATTAAATTGTAAAAGCCTAGGGTTTGCCGTCACCTCAACAATCATATGTAGTTCTTCCAATTACTTATGACTTACACATGCATGTTTTGAAGGTTAGGTTTTCCTAATATATGCCTACTTGGACCCCCAACATAGAGCGTATATCAAACATGCAATCCGTTTGTGGTATTCATATCAAATTTAAACATGAATGACTCATTAAGCTTTGTGAAACATTTTGAAAAACCATACAACCCTTAAGACGCGGTATTCATCTTAAGTGAACTTGCACATATTAACCACACGAAGCCTTCGTCAATTTCAGGGACCAACCTTCGACCAAAATTGCATCAAATTACTTTTCTAAAGATCCTAATGGTAGCTAAGCATTAAGACAATTAGATAGTTTAAATCGGTGATTAATAATTCAAGACTTGCATGCATAATATCATAAGCAAATTGAAAAGAAACTACATATTCTTGCTAAGGCTCGTGGCATTGCCCTAGCAAACGGAAATTAGTTACTAACAATCATAAAACAAAATATTATTAAAAACAAGAATAGAAAACACTTCGAAAATAAACTTGAATCCAAAAGTTGTGCGCTCTTCTCCTCTCCTTCTCTTCTCTACCAACCCTAATGGCTAAAAAGCCTTATTTATACTACTAGAAAAATAAAACCCTACCTAGAAAAAGGTCTTAGAATAAAACTAGGAAACCAAATAAATTAAAATACAATAGGAAACATAATTCTAAATTGACTAGTAAAATTTGCCCAAAATCTGCATAGTCTCAAAACAGCCACGTTTCTGGATCTTTAGGGCTCCAAAATAGGCCCAAAATGGCTAGAATTAAATCTTGAGATGTCCCGAACATAATTGTAGAAGGTCTCAAACCCAAAAGACATCATCTTGGACGCCAAAAAACTCAAATAAGCCCAAAACGTCAGTTTGACAGCACTGCGCGCTGCTCCTTTATTTCATCGCCATAAATAAACCGCTGGGTATAAAATTATGAAACTTTGACAAGAACAAGTTGAGAGAAACATGAACATTCTCCAATTGAAATCACTCCAAAATTTATCCGTTTGTCTACTTTTTACTCCAGAGGAAGTCGAATGTCCTATATTGGAAATATAATTCAAAGTATCAAAATCTCACCAAAATAATCACTAAATTAATACTAAAAATAGGATAAAATATATAGTATAATATTGACGTATCACTTGTAGCTTGCATCTTCTCCATTTATGGAAACCCTAACTGCCAAACCTTCCTTTTGCATTAAACACTCAATCATTGAATATTAGGGTTGCATTGTTTTAAGGTTTGCATTAAAATCTTGGTCTGGTTTTTAAGCTTTAAATCTGGTTTTTTGACCAACTTTTGGATTCAAGTTAGATTCTTCATTCATCTGTTTGACTAGAGAATCTGACTAATCATTTGAATCCAGATTGTATGTGCATATCATAAAATCATATCACATTATTGATCGTGTTGATCTCAGTGCCACAAGGTGATGAGCTCAGGAGGAGCTGCCACTTCGTGAAGACCGAAGGAGTCCATCTTGTATAAGTCAAGGTTGCACAAATGTAAAGCTACTCAGTAGATAGAAATCTAGGAATTGAGCTTGTGTGTTCTTTGTACATACCTTTATTTACACTAGTGGATTGGACTTAGTGGAGAGTCCCTGGTTTTTTAACCTAGAGGTGGGTTTTTCCGGCCAAAAATATCTTGTGTTCAAGTTATATTTATTGTGTCACACATCCACATACACACATATATGGTACATATATCTGTTGAGCATTTAAATGGTATGTGCTCATTGCTATGCTCACTTGACATATTAATTAGTTGACTAGCGGACTTGATTAGTCAATCTAACAAATTATAATTTTTATATATTGGTTATTCCATCGGCTACCAAGTTAAAAAAAATAACTACCCTTACGGCAAAAAACAAAGTGCATTAATCTATGTAATTTCTACGCGTTTCTATTGTTTTGTGGGTGATTTTTTTTCCACAAAGCAAGTTTCCTGGAAATGGCAATCATTTGGCCTAAGTTGCTGTTTGTTTCCTTCCTCATACTATTTTACATCGGCAATATTATGTAATAAATTCGTCATTGTGGTCCTACTAAGTAGTTTCAATTAGGTGTGGGATTTTTTACCAAATTATCATACCAACCGAATTACTAACCGTAGCACATCAAAGTTGTATCAAAAATTTTGTACCATTGGTAATGGTACGGTATTTGTACCGTACCATACATTTTTGATACGGTAATGATATTCAAAATCATTACCAGTGGTATATCGTACTGTACAACTACTATTAATATTATATTATATTATTTATTCATTTATATATAATTAGATATTATTATCATTATATATGCACTTTATATTTTTTTTCTTAGTCATTTATCCAATCATCTCAACCTCTAACCTCTACAATAAAAAAACATAAGCCTTCTTGCACTGCGACTCTTCATCTTTTCACTCATCTAGCCATCGACTTCATCTCTGTTGCTTCTGTTCCGGCGACCCTCTCTCAATATTTGGCATGCCTAAATTCGGTATATCGAAAGTTTAGCACGGTAATAATAATAGATTTTGTCATACCAAAAGTTTGGTATAGTAATTGGTACATGAGTTTTGATACGGTAATCGTACCAATATCATCCCTAGTTTCAATGGGCTTTCCTAAGTTGCATTGCGCGTGAAGACCTTGAGTCATTGACCTAAAAAGTTTAGCAAATAACATATTCTTTTTATGTTGACAATAATATAATATACATACATACATACATCTGTTGAACATTTAGATGGCATTTGTCTAATGCTATGTTCACTTGAGATATTAATTAGTTGACTAGCGGACTTGACTAGTCAGTCCAGCGGATTATAATTTTTAGGGTGAAGTGTCGATTTAGTCATTGAATTAGATGGCATGTGTCTAATGCTATGTTCACTTGACATATTAATTAGTTGACTAGTGGGTTTGACTAGTCAGTCTAGCGGATTATAATTTTTAGGGTGAAGTGCCGATTTAGTCTTTGAATTATCACTTCAGTGAAAATTAGGTTCCTGAATTATTTTTTCGGTAAAATAAGTCCCTAAATTCATTAAAAATTACTAATTTCATCCCCACTATTATATTCAAAACTATTTTATCTAATTTTTCTTCAACTTAGGTCACTTGATACACTTTAGAATGTACTATCGTCATTTTCTCGCCATTAAGCTCTTTACATTTCATATAGGTTGCGAATCTAACATCTAATTTATCCTCCATAGTTAATTTACTCTATTTCTTATGTAAAACTACCAATTTAACCTTCAAACTTAACTTTATACACTATTTCTTTATGAAAAACTACTAACCTACCCTCTAATGTGTATTACATACAAGTAACGTGACTTAAATTGATGGAAAGTTGAATATAGTAGCTTTGAATATAATATTAGAGATGTAATTGACAGATTTTTATAATTTAAAGACTATTTTTTTTGAAAAAATAGTTTGGTGACCTAATTTTCATTGAGGTGATAATTCAGGAACTAAATTGACCGTTCACTTTAATTTTTATATACAAGTTATTCCACTTGGTACCAAGTTAAAAAAATAACTACCCTTACGGCGGAAAACAAAGTGTATTAATGTATGTAATATGTGGGATTTCCACGCGTTTCTATTGTTTTGTGGGTGATATTTTTCCACAACGCAAGTTTCCTGGATGGCAATTCATTTGGCCTTAGTTGGTGTTTGTTTCCTTGCTCATTGCATTTTACATCGGAAATATTATGTAATAAATTCGTCATTGTGGTCCTACTAGGTAGTTTCAATGGGCTTTCCTAAGTTGCATTGCGATGACCTTGAGTCATTGACCTAAAAAGTTAAGCAAATAACAGATTCTTTTTTCATTAACGCTTGCATAAAAAGAAGGCAGCTCTCCCTTGTTTCAAATGCATTTATGAATCTGTGATCCAAGGCAATTACTCTCTTGTTTTAGAATTCAGATTTTCAGAGCTGGGTGATTGTTGTTGTAATTATGGAAGCAATTGCTACGGTAATTGTAGGGTCTGCTCTAGGAGCAGCATTTGAATTGCTGTTTGGTGCCGCCATAAAAGCCAAGAAGACGGCTGAGATGTTTCCAACTTTCCACAGTGACCTCCGTTCAACGCTAGAGTCTTTGAGACCACTGATCGCACAGATAAACCCAACCGGAACCAATTCGGTTTCTGAAAGGTTTACAAGAACAATGGAGGACGGCAAGCAGCTGGTGGAAAAGTGCGACAAGGTTTCCCACTGCATGCTGAACTTATGGAAAAAGAGTAAATATGCTGAAAAAATTGTTGCATTGGACAAATCTCTTCAAAGACTCCTGTGGCTACTGATTCTGCAGTTAGGAGTTAACAACACAGCGATGCTCAACCGAATTGATGCAAATCTTGTGGCACAAAATCAAAACCAAAACCTTACTACAACTTGGTGTGCCGTTCCTGACCTTCCATCCAATACACTTATACTGGATGCACCTTTGGCGGAGATGAAGATGAAACTCCTCAAGGACGATGCACTGTCAATGCTTGTGCTCACTGCTCCGGGTGGATGTGGGAAAACCACTTTGGCAAATATGTTTTGTCATGATCGACAAGTCAAAGGTATCTATCTATAAAGTTTTTATAAGTCGCCGCAAACATTTCTTTAGATGCGCACACTGGGGATTGTTGATAGAATGACTGCTACATGTACACTGATGATATCAGTTCCTCTCTCTTTTTTCTTATAATTAGTAATGTTAATTTCCTATGTGTTTTCTTGGCTAGATAAATTTAAGCACAATATCTTCTTTGCCACGGTTTCCAATAAGCCCAGCTACCTCGTTGTCCAAGAATTGTGTCAACATGCCGGATTCGGGGTACCTGCTTTAGAAAATGAAGATATTGCATTTAGCTTGCTGCAGCGATTTTTGAGGGAAGCAGGGCAAAACCCTTTGCTGTTAATCTTGGATGATGTTCCTTCTGCATCAGAATCCCTTCTTGACAAGTTTGATGAAATCCAAATTCCAGGCTACAAGATTTTGGTGACATCAAGATACCATTTTCCGAAATTTGGGCTTCCATACAATTTACAAGCACTGACAGATAAAGATGCACTTACACTTTTTCGTCGTTCAGCATTCCTGCCAAATACGAGCTGTAACATACCAGATGATCTTCAGAAAGAGGTGATTTATTACTTTGAGTTTCTAATGTATATGCCCTTATTTATGCATTCCTGCTTATAGAAAATGTCACTTACTACACAAATCACCCATGCACGCAAGTGAACCCGTAGATTTTACCATATCTGTAAATAGTTATTCACCTTATTTGGGACAATTGGACTGCAGATAATAAACCACTGCAAGAGATTTCCGCTTGCCATTACAACCATAGGGACGTCACTTCGCAATCAGCCTATAGAGAAATGGAAAATCAAACTCACAGAATTATCTAAAGGTTCTTCTATTCTTGATTCAGAGAAAAATTTGCTTGCACTCCTCAAAAGTTGCTTAGATGACTTGAATAAAGAAATGGCTCCTGTCAAGGATTGTTTCATAGACCTTGCTTTGTTTCCCCAAGACCAAAGAATTCCCGTTGCTGCCCTTCTTGATATGTGGGCAGAGTTATACGAGGGATCAAATGATAACGTGTCAATGGTGAACCTATACGAGCTCACCTTCCGCAATTTGGCCGGTCTTGTGGTCACAAGGTATTCAAACTTTACTTTTTTTACCAATTTACTACTGTGATATGCACGTTTCAGAAATTTCTTCTGAGAAACTAAATTTTGATCACCACCAGGAATAAGGATATGGATGGCTACTATGGTGAACACTTTGTTATCCAACATGGTATGCTTAAATTGCTATCAATCCATGAGAGTAGTGAAGACCCGATAGGACATAGACTGATTGTAGATATACGCGGAGATGGGCTTCCAACATGGTGGACAGAGAAGAAGCAGAAAACAAAGCAGCAGAAAATGAAGAAGGCTCATTTAATATCTGTCTCAACTGGTTGGCATCTCTGAACTCTCTTTCTTTGGAAAATAGATACATACATATATACAATCACGAATGTACAAACTCACAAACGTAATTTCACATTAATTTCTCCCCACAGTCACATCATATATCACATTGTTTATTTTCAGGCGAATCGTCTTCAACAGAGTGGCACAACATGGATCTACCAAAAGGCGAGGTTCTAGTTTTGAATTTTCAAGCAAAGAATTATGCCTTACCCAAGTTCATGAAGAAAATGTGCAAGTTGAAGGTTCTAATAGTCACAAATGATGGCTTCTCACCTGCTGAGCTAACCGACTTTGAACTGCTGTGTTCTTTGTCAAATCTAAAGAGACTAAGATTAGAGCGTATTTCGATTCCTTTGATAAGCAAGAACATCATTCCATCGAAGAGTATAAAGAAGATATCTTTGTTCATGTGTAACGTCAGTCGAGCATTTGGAAGCTCTTCCATCCAAATTTTTGAGACATTCCCATACCTAGAGGAGTTGCACATCGACTATTGTAACGATTTGGAGAAATTGCCTGCCAAGCTATGTGATCTTACTCGCCTAAAAGTTCTCAGCATCACCAACTGTCATAAGCTATCTGTCTTGCCTGAAGACATCGGAAAGCTGGAGAATTTAGAAGTGTTGAGGCTAAGGTCCTGCACAGACTTGGAAAAGCTTCCAGGCTCGATTGAGAAACTCAGTAAGTTGTGCTTTCTTGACATATATAATTGTTCCGGCATTAAGGAGTTGCCCGAATGCATTGGTAAGATGAATGGTTTAAGAAAAATCAACATGGCACAATGTTCAAGATTGAATGTACTGCCTGTATCAGTGTATGATCTTGATCAGCAATTAGAGAAAGTGATATGTGACGAAGATGCAAGATATTTATGGGAATCTGTCTTATCAAATCTCGAGAAAATAATGGTGGCTAAAGAAGAATTCAACCTGAATTGGCTCCACAGACTTTAGATTTGAGAGCTATCTTTCCACGATAAGTATTGGAGCAAATGGCCTGTGTGATTTATATTCCAGTTTATGTTTTTCTATTTCTCATTTGGTGTTTATATGAGATAAATATTGTACCATTCCACCGGCTTGGATTTCCGTGGTTTTCTTCTCTATATACTGATTAAGATTTGATGAATATTTGATTTTTTTTATTATTCTTCCTAGGATAGATAGGAAAAACCCTCTAATGCTTACCTTTTTTCATCACTTCCCTCTCATCCCCTCCATGCTTCTCACATCTTTTAATGATCTATCTACTGGCTAATAGGTGTGGTCTCTCAATCGCTTTGTTGATTAGAGCCTTTGTATTTGTGGTCACTCTACCAATGTAGCAGATACGGCCTACTACTCGATCAGAGCCTTCGTATTTGCGGTTGCTCTATCGATTTAGCAGATGTGGCCTGCTACTAAACCCCGCATGTAAACTAGCGGCTATGTCAGGTATAAAGGTTGCCAGATTAACAATAAAAATCAAATTTAATCCACAGTAAAAATATACAACTGGGTGTAATGATAATCAATCTCGACATGCTTTGTTCAAGCATGAAAAACTAGGTTCTTAGCTAATGCAATAGCACTCTGATTATCACAACCAATCACATGAGTTCAAAGAAGAGGAAAAGAAATATCCTGCAATATTTTGCACACCCAAGTGATTTCAGCAACAGTATTGGCTAGATATCGATACTCTGCTTCAGTGGATGACTGTGCCACAATGGTTTGTTTCTTGGCACTGCAAGAAATCAAATTAGGACATAAGAAAACACAATAGCCACTGGTAGATCTTTTGTCTACTGGATAACCTGCCCAATCAGCATTAGATTAAGTTATGAGAAACTGTTTTCCTGGTTTGAACCATAAACCTGAGTTAATAGTACCCTTTAGGTATCTTAAGATCCTCTTGACAGCCTATAGATGTATAGTTCTAGGAGTATGCATGTGATGGCAAACCTAATTCAGTGCAAAATCCAGATCAGGTCAGGTCCAGGTCAAATATTGAAGTGCACCAACAGTTGACCTATAAGATGTTGGATATGAAAGAATAAAGCCAGAATGATCCAACTTGGCTGAATTGACTGGAGTAGAACAGGGTTTGACACCAAGCATATCTATTTTCTTAAGCCAATCCAAGGCATATTTGGATTGATTAAGAAAGAGACCTGTAGAGGATATGTGAACCTTAATGCCCAGAAAATAATGGATATCTCCCAAATGTTTGACAGGAAACAAAGATTGCAACTTAGAAATTATTGACTGACAAACAGTAATAGAGCTCCCAATTATGATGATATCATCCACATAAACTAGGATAAAGGTAATAGTAGAATCTCTCTTGATGAAGAAACTAGTATCAGACGAGGAAGAGGTGAATCCCAATGAAAGAATAACACTATAAAATGCTTTATACCAGGCTCTGAAATGCCTATTTGAGGCCATAGAGTGATCTCTTCAGTTTGAAACATGATGAGGTTTAGTTTGATCAATAAAACCAAGAGGTTGCACCATGTATACATCCTCTTTGAGATAATCATGAAGAAAGGCATTGCTCACATCCAACTGATGAACAAACAAATTATATGTAACTGCAATAGAGAGAAGAATTCGAATGGTGGTAGGTTTAGCTACTAGGCTAAAAGTCTCAGAAAAATCAAGACCTTCTCGTTGATGAAATCCATTGGCTACAAGCCGAGCTTTGTACCTCTCTATAGAACCATTAGCCTTGTGTTTGAGTTTTAACACCCATTTACAGCCTACCAAATTATATTGAGGATTAGGGGGATTGGGTACTAAAACCCAAGTACCTATGGACTGTAGAGCTTGATACTCATCCTTCATTGCTGCCAACCATTTTGAGTTCTTAGATGCTTGCAGATAAGTGGTTGAGGTAGGAGGAATAACAGTGAGTGAGTCAACAGTGGAAATGAGATGATGTTTAGTTGCATTTAACACTTTAGGCTTGTGTATTCCAGCCTTAGCCCTTGTAACCATGGGATGATTATTAACTGGAATAGAAACTGAATGAGCATTTTCTGTAGGTTGATCAATAGATGCAGGAAGAAGAGAATGAGTAGTAGTAGAAGAGACTGTAATAGGAGATGCAATTGGTAATTCTGATGCAATAGATAAGTCTGAAACATTAAGGAAATGGGATGTAGAAGTAAAAGGTATGGTGAATGAAAGAGGAGAAGCGGATGGTGTAGGGGGTGATATGGGGGAAGTGGAAGGGGGAACATTGAGTTGCTTAAAAGGGAAGGAAGTTTCATCAAAGACAACATGTCTTGAAATGTACAACTTGTTACGATTCTGATTAGATTGATTTCGATTCTGATTAGATTGATTTCGACTCTGAAACTTGCCTCTAAAATTTTCTCGAAAAGAATTGGAACCATAAGGATTTTGCTGTGCTGTATAAGCATGAAAAGGTGCTGAGGTAGAAGAGGAAAATGATCGAGTCTTACGTTTCTGGAACGAGATTTCTTTACTAAGGAGAAGATCGTGAAGTTCATCAGGATTCACATCTTCAGATTGTGTCTCAATTGAATCAACAAACGATTCATACTCATCAGGCAGACCAGAAAGAATGTAAGCAACAAGATCCTTTTCAGAGATCGGCTTACCGGCAGCGGCCATTTTATCGAAGATTTCTTTGATGAAATTGAGATAGTCGGTCAATGAAGAGTCACCTTTCTGGATAGTCTAGATCTTGGAGCGAAGATTGTGGACATGAGTGCGCGAAACACCAACAAAATGACACTCAAGGGATTGCCAAAGAGATTGCCATGGAATCAGCAGACAATTTGTGGAAAGAAAGAGGTAAGATATGTTTGGGAAGTAGGAAAAGGCAAGAAAATTCACACAAACGAAAGCAAATGATCAAAGTTGTTAAATAGCAGTGAAGGATACCATGTTGAAGATTAAAAATCTGCAAAGAAATCAAGACTTTAGAGAGAATTTAGAGAGAGAAAGAATCTAGAGAGAGATTGTGTTTATTGAAGAATAATTCTCATTAATTGATCAACCAGGTACAAAACATATGTATACATAAATAGTTACCAATGCTGACTAAGCATTCTTACACAACTAACTCTAACAAACCAAAACTTAACAATTAAGCTAAGTATCTAGGTCTGATACCTAGATTCGAGGCCTGTGTGGTATATTAGGTCCCAAGTTTGAGGCCTGGTGTTGGTGGGGTGGGTTTAAAAAAAAAAGGTATCATTTTGATACATTGTGCTCATGATTAATAGGTGGTCTTTCAATATCCTTAACAGTAAATATATAACAGAGACGGACTCCAACCTCCAAGGATAGTACACGGGATGATATAGCATAGAGCCTCCAATCTACCTATCTGATTTTCTTTACTAATAATCTATTACACATTCTCATTTTTCTTTTTATTCTTTTTAATTTTTTTAATTTTAATTTTTATTATACTATTTTTTCACCAACAACAAAAACTTTTTCCCACTAACCTCCACTTAAATTGTACACTATTTCCCCGCTGCTATCAGCATCAAGTTCGGTTCCGGCTGGTGGAATAATAGCCTCTTCAATTATTTGCATGATTGCATCAAGAAAAATGACATATTAAGCAAAATGGTGAAGCACTTGCCCGATTGGAAGCAGGGGCTGCTATTGCTAGAAGACCATCCCGAAAAGTGTACTTGAAGGTGCCTGAGGAAGCAGAGACCTTGCACATAGGAAGGCCTAAAATGAACAAATTGTTCAACTTCATGGGTCGTTTTTAAGACCGCTAGATACGGCTTTGGAGGTGCAGCAGTAAGCAAGTGAAATCATGGAAGCCGTGGTTTCAATAAGCAATGCAGAGACGACACTTGAACCAGTTGAAGAAAAGAGTGTGGTATAAGGTATACATAGAACTACTTGGTTTACATATAGAATTGTTAATTTAAGGATGTATGGTAGATACCTATATAATCAATTGACAATGTATGGTGGTGGTGTAATTACGACAGAGACCTCGTTAATTGTAGGGCATACTCTTGGAGCAGCATTCAAGGTGTTGTTTGATGTCCTTATGAATATGAAGGAAAAGACCACGCTCTTTAAACCTCTGCTTGAAGACGTAAAATCCACGCTTGACTTTTTAGAACCACTGATTGAAGAGATAGAAAAGTACAAGAAGGTGTTGGATCGTCCAAAAGAGGAACTACAACATTTTGAAAATCAAATGAAGAATGGGGCGGTGCTTGTTCAGAAATGCACCAAGCTTAGTCCTTGGAAAGGCTACAAAAAGTATAGACACTCAAAGGAACTTATGGATTTGGACAAATCTCTACAAAGACTGTTAGTTATATTTAGAGCGCCAAAAATAAGAGATATAGAGACATGAAGGAATATATCAACAGGGGTCAGCCAAATTGAATATGAGATTGATGCTTGGCATGCAGTACCTCACGTTCCATCGTTTTTGTTGGGTTGGATTTGACTTTGAAGGAGTTGAAGATGATGTTATTGAACAATGAAAAGGTGTTGATGCTGATTTATCCTGGATGATTGGGGAAAACCACTTTGGCAACAAAGTTTTGTCAAGATCAAGAAATCAAAGGTATGTTGTGTGCGTGTAATCACACGCGTATCATCATTTTATCTTTTTATTCTTGTTACAGTCTTACTTCTGAATCGCAAACTTCTGTAGTACTTTAGTCTGAAAGTTAACTTCTTACTATGGTATATATAGAAGTTCTTTCTGTTGCAGTGCGTCAAACCTTATGAGAGTTACTGTTAACTATGCCCAAACCTTATCCACCATTACACTAGCTATAACTTGATAGATTCAAGCAACTAGACTATAACTTGATAGTTAGTCTCCTTGTGGAAAAATTCTGTGAACAACCTTCCCAGTACAAAGATTGAGAAGAATGTTCAAGCAATGATTCATTTGTAAGACCTCAACATCACCATCTTGTATGTTTTATGTTTGCGTAATCGTACATCTGCGTACTTAAATACCCGCTTAGTGACAGGATACTTGTATTTGGATAGGTCTTTTCAAGAACAATATCTACTTTGTCATTGTTTCGAAAAAAACACCCAACTTGAAACGTACTGTACAAGAACTACATCAATGCAAGGGTTCACAGGTACCTACTATCCAAAACGAAGAAACTGTAATTAAGAAGTTGCAACATTTTATCAATGCCAAAAGAGAAAATCCTCTACTACTAGTTCTCAATGATGTTTGGCCTGCATAAGAACCCATTCGTCAGAAATTAGATGAAATCAAAAGGCCAAACTACAAGATTTTGGTAACTTCAAGATCTGAACTTCCAAGACTTAACTGTCCATATTCCTTCCATTATAAATATTTAACACATAGTAGCGCAGCAGAATTGTTCCGCCTTTCTCTGGGAGATAGTAGCTTTGAAGGAAAATTTGTAAAAAACAAGTTCATTTGAGCAACATCTACAATATGCAATTAACAATTAAAGCCGGAATCATGCTTTTATATACTCAAAAACAAAACTTTACCCTTTAAATTCAAAGCCTAATAGTTGTGGTGAACCAAGACTCAACTCAAAATAAAGTGAGTTGAGAAACTTTATACCTTTAAAGAACCTCTTTGCTTAGCAATGGTTAATCACCCATGTGAGGGCCTTCTTTCCTTTGTCACCTTGCTCCTTGGCTCCATGGATTTGGATGGAGGAACTTTGCTTCTTGGCTCCACCACTTCTTTGATATAGATGGAGGAATTGGGTTCTCCAAAAGTCCCCAAAGTTAGAGACCTCTAAGTTTTGACACCAAGGATGGTTGAGGAAGAAGATGAGTGACCATGAAAGAATTAGATGCTAGTAAATTCTCCCATGGTGGCTAGCCTCCTAGAGAGAAAATGAGAGCTTGTGTTCTCACCAATTTCCTCAAAGAAAATCCTAATGAAAAAAGACTATAAAATCACATTTATACCTACTTTCATTGGAGTGGCGAACTTGTAATAGGTCCAAAACTCACTCCCTCTCTAAGCATGGCCGGCCTCCCTATTTTTAGTGGGTTAATTGCCTATTTTGTTTTAGTTGTCACACAATTTAAACCTTATGTGCCTTGTGGACCAAAACCCTTTTGTGTCCCGAAACGCAAAACTAACTTAAGGCCTAAGACGAACCTTTTGTTTTAGTTTAATTAACTTTTAATTAATCCTCACCATATACAATTAAACTATTTAACTGTCCTTACTCATCTTTGTTATATCCTTCAATCACTAGCTTACACGGTGTGCGATCCATTAGGTTCCTTTTAGTGAGGCAATAGACGACTAGAACTCTTCAAATCAATTGTGAATTGAAACTTACTTTCAATTCTCCCTTTAGTGATTATATGCCTTTAGAGCTTCCACAAATCATGAGTGACACCTAACAGTATGTCATGGCTACCTAAGCTAATCAGAAGAGGTTGGAGAACCTATTTCGTTTGGGATTACAATGCAATACGGTCTTTCTCTAATACAATACTCTTGACCACATTGTTTGGTTTGATAGTTTATTCATGTCTACTATCCAATGTGATTCTCTTACTTATATGATTACTTTGAATGTGATTTGGAACTTCTTAAATCTCATTCATACTCTGGTCAGAGTTTCTTAATCATATCATAGAGTATTCTCCCTCAAATAGTTTGAAGGTTAGAGATCTCTTGTTATACATTCACCTACCTCAATAACTAAGTGGCTTAACCCTAACTATGCATTGGACACCCTCTGATGGAGTGACTTTGAGGTCAAAGATCAAGGACCTAACCACAAGACAACTATGATGCCTCAAGTCAAAGGATTACTTTGTATTATCCCAACCATGAGTTCTCATGTGACGTGATTATGAGAACTCCTAGTTGATCGCGTTCAATGAAATCATTCTCTATTGAGTACCTACATGCTTGTTTTGGTGTCAGTCACACCAATGACTCAAAACCAGTCACTCTCCCTAAGAGAAGACATAGCACATACTGATCTTAACAGACTATCAATGCCTAATTGGTACTCCTATGATCAGGAATGTTTATGATATGTATACGAAAGAGAATGGTCTCATAAATCTAACTTCTTTAGATCACATTCTCTCAATTACATATTCCTTGGACTTATCATTTAAGCATATAACATTTATATGAGACGGCTTTAAACAATAATCTTTACCTTTATGTTAAACTAGATTACTTTAACATGTGAAACGTCTGTAAAGTATCATCATATGATTGATTTTAGGAACACATTTCCAACAAGCTTTCTAGAAGGTCTTGCAAGAGAGGCAATTCTGAGTCTGCAAATGCACTTAACAGATAAGCTTCTGTATGTCAATTATGAACGCGATCTAAAAAAAAAAAAACAACTAAAAGCAGATTAGTTGCTTATCCATTTTCTTATCTTCACCTTCAGATAGTAATTGACTTCATTTTAGATATTTAATGACCAGCAACAGATAGTCGAGCGATGTAGGAGGTTCCACCAGCAATTACAGTGGTTGCGGGATTACTCCGTGGGCAGCCTATAGAGATCTGGCACCAAAGACTCTTTAAATGGTGTAAACATTCTGAGACTGAATGCTTCTTAGACCTAGGTCCATTTCTTGAAGACCAAAGAATCCTTGCTGCTGCCCTCATTGATATGTTGGCAGAGATACATGATCTCAACGAAAAACAAAGATTGTGAGAAGATGTGCATGCCTCTTTTAGATCTCGAGCAGTTTTCACTTACAAGATATGATATGTGATGAGTGGATATTAATCTATATTTTTATCATATTTTTAGTATTATTTTATTATTTTATGGGATTTTTGTTTATATTTTAATTGTACGACATGTGAATCTACTTTAAGCAAAAAACAATGAAAAGGAGTTTTGGAGTATTTCTAGTTGATTCGGGTTCACAAGTCTTTTAAATTGTTTGTGTCAAAGTTCTAGAATTTTAGGCCAAGCCGTTGGACCATGGCGAATTAATTAGGGGTTCTATCCACACATTCTTTCTTACTTCTCACATCCTCTTGTTAAATTTTGTCATTTGATCTTTTTTAATTCATCTGATCCGACGATCAAAAATTAAAAGTGTGTGTGAGAAATAAAAAGAAAGTGTGAATATTACACCCCATTAATTAAGGTCTACTGCGCAATTCTGGCAGATTGACCTTTTGAGCTTAATTTAGCTTTTTGATTATGAAGATTGCGTTTTCTGACGTTGGTCCCTTAGAAGTTTCTGGAGACGTTATAATTTTTCCAACCCATCCTTTTGGGCTTGATTTGGAGTTGATTTGGTCCGAAAATGTGGAGCATCTTTGACTGGGTTGATTCTCCATGATTGAATAAGAAAGTATTTTTCTAAGTTAAAGTTTTCTAGTTTTATTTTAAAAAATTTCTAGAAAGGATTTAATTGTAGTAATATAAATAGGCTTAGCCGTGCATTAGGCTTTTCTACGCATCACTTGGAGAATTTTTTACTACAACTTTTGCATTTGTACTTCAGACTACAAGGGTGTTTTTCTATCTTTCAATCTTAATGATATTTTATTTGAATTTCAATCATGAATATGCATGACTAATTTTCTTTTGTTAGGGTAAAACTATGAGTCCTAGCACGAATATGTAGTTTTTTTTAATTGCTTATGGAGTTATGCATGCACACTTTGAATTATAGAACACTGTGTTTAAACCATCTATATGTCTTAATGCTTCGCCACTAGCTTAGCTACCATTATGATGTTTAGACAAGTAATTGAATGCAACTTCGTTTGGAATGCCCTTTGAAATTGATTAAAGCTTCATGTAATTGATAACTGTAATTTCACTTAAGGCGAATGCCATGTCTTGAGGATAACATGGTTTTTCAAAAGGTTTTTACAAAACTTAACGAGTCATATTTTTAGATTTGATCTAAATGTCACAGACCAATTGCATGTTACATATACGTTCTGGCTTAAATGTCATAAGCAGTATATGCATTAGAAAAACCTAATCTTCAAAGTTGCATGTGTTAACCAATAAGCAATTGATATAACTACATAAAAATGTTAATGGCAATTTCTTTAAAACCTTTGTTTTCCTTATTGGCAATTTTAATTCTGTCAGTTTAGTTAATTTTATTTTCTTGCAATCTTTGTTTTTTTTTTTTTTTTGTCAAAGTCAAAGAATCTTTGTTTTATTTCACAATTTCCAAACTTTTCCAAATATTGTGTTGAGTAGTTAACTAAGAATTGGTTATATTTACGAGTTATTCATATTAATAATTGTAGAGATCGACCTTATTTGAGCCGTGTATACTACAATTGTCTTATTCTCTTGCAAATATTTTATAGATGTTGCGCTAAAAATCCTATCAATATGCCAAGAAGACACAAAATCCGCGTCTCTGGTGATATATATTTTACATTTTGCAATTCCTTTGTTGGAATGTTTTTGGTCCAATAAATGCCTCCATGCAGGTGATCTAATGTTTTTACCCATGTATTTTGAGTCTGAAAATCCTCTCTCCAAATCGTTGTAAACCTTCCTGTCTTATCATTTACACCGACTGATGACCATTTTTGGGTTGACGAAAGACAGGATAGTTACACACAACACGGAAAAAAAAAAAATCAAAAGAGAGGCCCGTTTACTTGGCTCTTCAGCTCCAGCTTCGTCCGTTGACCTCTGATGGCAGCCTCCAGGGACCAAGAGATGAAGGGAGGAGGATGGGGGTCCTCCTCCATTAGCAAGCGGAGCCACCCAATTCGCCACCGTATTGAATAAGGTTGGCCAAATTTTAGGTTGCAATCAAACACAAATATTTCTAATTTTGCTGTATTGGGAGTGCTTTGGGAACTATGGCACTAGAATTTATTGGCGGAACACTGTTTACGCTGCTCTACGACGGCGTTAAGCAAGCGATGAGCAAGAGCAGCACATTTAAATCCCTTCTGGGAGACCTCAAATCTACACTAGACTCCCTAGTACCGAGAGACATCCAACAAATTGAAGAGCATAATGTGGAATTGGGTCTCCCCAACGACGAAATCGAAAGTCTTAAAATGCAGATGGAGGAAGGCGTAAAGCTGGTTGTAAAGTTATCGAATTTTCGAATGTGGAACTATTGCTGTTTGTATGATTATACTGACCAAATTGTTGAGTTGGATAGGGCTCTCAAAAGATTGCTGCAAAAATTGAAGATGCAGGAAGCAAGGGATGTGAAAGAGGTTTTATTGTTGTCGAGGCAAAACCGAGATAAATTGGATGAAGTGAACAGAAGACTGTTGGATATACAGAAATTATTGCAGCAGAGAGATGGGGAAAGAGGGAGTGGCTTGGAGAATTTGGTTTCCGGAAGTAGTACAGAAACCGCTCCGCCGGAGCAAACTCAGGGGAATAGTGGGGAACAAGGTGAGTTGATTGGAACTAAATTTATAGACATGCTTGGTGTAGATTTTCTTTTGCCGTTTTTGGAATATAGCTTTTGTTGTAGCAGTAAGCATTACTTAATATTTAGCTAATGTTAGATCAGACGTATGGTAATTAAACCCGATCATCTGATATTGATTTTGCTTTCATTGAATATTGACGCCCATGGCTAGCAAGAGCTTAAGACCCTTCTTTGATAGTAGCGTGTAAGATTTTCGACTGCCTTATGAAACTTGTTCGTTGATGTACCCGACAATAGACTAAACTTGCAAATAGAGAATAACTAGAAACACACAAGATATATACTGGTTTGGCAGAACTTTTTTTCTTTTCACATATCCTGAACTTTTGATTGAAACAATTACAAGTTTTCTTATTTTGTTGGTGTTGTAATTATGCAGTGACATTTTTTGATGGAGGAGCTTCTCTAGAAGCAGTGTTTTTGGCTTTGTTTGATGCTGTAATAGGAGCAAAGGACAAGACTGTGATGTTTAAACCACTATTTGAAAATCTTATATCCACCCTAGAATCTTTAAAACCATTGATTGAAGATGTAACAAAACATAAGAAGATATTAGATCGCGCAGAGGAGCGACTCGAAGATTTTAGAATACAAATGGAGAATGGTGTAGAGTTCATAGACAAGTGCGCCAAGGATCACTTGTGGGCCAGCTGCAAACAGTATAAATACACTGACAGGCTTCTCAGATTGGACGAATCTCTTCAAATACTGTTAAATATACTGAAAGTGCAAGTAGCAAGAGATGTGAAGCAGACCTTTGCTTCAGTGCAACATATAGAGGCCGTGATCAAGCAAATTGAAGAAAGTGGTGTGCTTCAAGATCAAGGTCGGAATGCATTACCTGAATCTTTATCACCTACAGTTGGATTAGATATGCTGAATGTGCGGGGAACAAGGGATGTGAAGGAGGCATTGCCTTCTGTCAGGAATAAAAAAGCGGTTGCTGAGAAAATTGAAGGGAGTGGTGTGGTACAGAACCAAAGTGAAATTGAAGGTACTGCAGTACATGAACCTCCATTCTTACAGTTGGATTTGATATAGGAGTCAAACCAACATAGCCATAGTATTCTGGTATTTTGATGTTATAGATTCTTTTTAGAACTTATTTTGTCATATAACTGAATTTTGAGCTTTATTTACAATTTATATGGGATTTGTCATGTCTAGAATTGCGTTCAAGTAGCAAACTGTCGACTATTTCGGTGCCTTCAACTTTTCGGACAGAGGGTGAAATCGTGCAGTCCTCCAATGTGAAGGCATTCGGATTTGATGAACTGAAAACAGCCACCACCAATGTGAAGGCGTTTGGATTTGATGAACTGAAAACAGCCACCAGGAACTTCCATTCTGATTGTATTTTGGGTGAAGGACATTTAGGTTCTGTCTTTAAGGGGTGGGTTGATGAGAATTCACTAACGGCTGCCAAGCCTGGTACTGGCATGGTTGTTGCTGTGAAACGGCTTAAACGAGAAGATCTGCGGGGTCACAAAGAATGGTTGGTGAGTATCACTTCTATCATTCGATGGCCTAAATGCACTTTCCTAATACCTTGTTGATTTGTTTTTGCTTAAAAGTCCCCTGTGGATGAATTGGCGAGTTTAGTTAAAAGACTAATATATTTAAACAGTCATGATGAATCTTTTGTTAGAATATGAGCACATTTGTAGGAGTATTTTGGCCAGATATTTGAGCTCAAATTGGTTTGAGTCTTATTAGAAGATGTTTGGTTGTCCTAGTTTATAAAGGATTGAGACCGGGAATGGGTCATAAATTACCCACTTATATTAAAATTGGGAGACAATGTTGGTTTCCTACAAGGATTCTAATTGGAGAATCGTACGGATTGTATGTCTATATAATAGAGGTCACTGCTCTCAAAGCAAAACTGGCTCATAATTGGACTTAGACCTATTGTGAGTCGAGCTTGTTGTTTTTGCAAGAGAGAAGAAGCTTACTATTGAAGTCAGCTATGACTTCACCTTCTTTGATCTTCAAAGGTCAGATTATTCTTACATTTTGCTCCTTAATAGTTGTTACAAATAGATAGTCTTACACGTAACATTTTTAGAGAATCATTTATTAATTTTGTGGAGCCTCTTGAACAATAGTCGGAAATCAACTACAATGGGCAGCTGCATCATGAAAATTTGGTGAGGTTGATTGGTTACTGCTTAGAGGATGACCACCGACTATTGGTGTATGAATATATGCCTCGCGGAAGCTTGGATAGACATCTATTTAACAGTGAGTGAGTTATGAACTTCCTTCACTCTTTAGCCATTTGATCTTTAAAATCAGCATTACCGTTGCTAAGGAGATCAACTTTTTCACTAAAAAGTATAATTTAGATACTTAAATATTGTTGGTGGAACAGAGTCTTCTTCCTCTCAGCCACTTCCGTGGAACCTTCGTATGAGGATTGCCCTTGGTGCTGCTAAGGGTCTAGCATTTCTTCACAGTGGTGATCGGCAACTGATATATCGTGACTTCAAAACTTCTGATATCCTGCTGGATTTGGTAAGTGAAACTTTTAGCACGGTTGTCTCTGAAATTAGACATTTCAATCAAAATGATCCATGAAATAGAAAATTCAATCTAGTCCTTGAAAATGGGTTCTGCAAATCAATTTGATCCTTCTGTTGTATTTCTGTCAAAGTTTCTATTAGTATGCTGAGCCCAATCTCCTAGCCGATGAATTTGAGATCCCAAGCTTGTTACCTGTTGTTTGGTTACTGGGAAAATCTAATTGATTGGAATTGCTTGAAAAAGATCTCCAATTCTCCACCTGAGTGAGAGATGAAGACAACAATGTTGTTCTTTTTCTTTTTCTTTTTTTAACACTTTTAGTTCAACAAAAAAAAACCTGTTTTAATAAATAGCTTTTTTTTTTATAGTTTATTTACATGGCGCTATATGATTAGATAGGATGACCTACTCGGTGCCACATCACTACACTAGCAGAAAAATTGAAGGAAAGACAACGCAAGGACTAAATTGATTGATTTTTTTATTTCAGGGGCAATTTTGATAGAACTGTCCAATTTTTGGGACCAACCGTGATAAAAACCCTTTAACTATTGGGTTTTTTTTTTTTTTTTTTTTTTTTTTTTTTTTTTTTCAGAAGAGTTAGTGTAGATTTGCTTACGCATCAAATTTTTATTGAAAAACAACAGATGTACAATGCTAAACTTACAGATTTTGGTACAAGGATGATGGGGACATATGGGTATGCAGGGTATGCAGCTCCTGAGTATGTAGCTACAGGTACTTTTGTTTACAGTATTGAGTTCACTTACAAAGGCAAACAACCCCGAAAAGGGGGAAAACATGTGTACGTTTTGAATGGCCATGTTCTGTTTCTTGCAATATTTTGTGTTTGTGCCATCAACTTCATGTATTATTAATCAGTTCAGTTCAATTTGACCACTTAAAACAACATCCAAAATATTTGCAGCTGAAAACTAGAGCTAAGCTTCTATCATCTTTAGAATAAAAAGGTGATTGTTTCATGGATTAGGACATTCTCCATCCTTTATTTGCATTACAGATAAGTGTTGTAGGTTAAAATTGTATGGGAACAAATTGTTCTACTTAGATTATACTTCTAAGAGGCTTCGTCTCCACCACTCTTCACCTTCACCGGTGTTGCAGCTACCACAGTGCCTTATTTTTATCTTAGATTTGATCTACAATGCATGATCACTCCCTTCTGATCCTTTTTTTTTTTCTTCTGTATTTTTGTTTTTTTTAGGTCATTTATATGCCAAAAGTAATGTGTATAGTTTTGGGGTTGTTCTGCTCGAAATGTTGTCTGGCAGACCAGTTGTGGACAAGAATCGGCCATCCGGAGAACACAATTTAGTTGAATGGGCCAAGCCTTATCTTGCCAGCAAACGCAAAGTTTTCAAAATTTTTGATGCTCGTTTTGAAGGCCAGTACCCGTCTAGTGACGCTCGCAAAGTAGTTAAACTAGCAATTCGATGTTTAGCAGAGGACCCCAAGTCTAGGCCAAACATCAACGATGTGGTAAAAACATTGGAGCAGCTTCAGAAAAGTGATCCTTCCCCAAGTGCGGCTGATCCTTTGAAACCGGTCTGACATGAAGTGGGAGTAATTTTTGCCTCCATTCTACCAAATCTTCAAATTACTCCTACCAGCAGAATCTTTACAGAACCGTTATTTTGAAAGTTTGGAAAACAGTAGATAGTTTTGTAAAACCAATTTCATGAGTTTTCTACATTTACTCTATTTATGAATTTATGAGTAAGAATTATTGCACTTTGTAACTTTTTATGTGTTTACTAATAGAGAATCAGGAAAGTGTGAGTTTCTTTCTTTCTTGAACTCTCTAATCAAAGACCTAATATTTTAATTTTATGAATTAAATCAACTAGGAGGCTAGTTGATTTGATTCCATTTCCTTGTTATATTTCTAAGCTATCTGATGTTCTCGTTACTCTTTAAGTAAATAAGCCCTATATTGTCACAGACTTTCAGACAACAGAGGGTAGTTGGACTTTGAATCTTCAGCGGTTGACCTTTGACTCAGGGAGGAGGGGGTCTGGCCTCTCCCACTATTACGGCGCCTCCTCCTCCCTGAGCAAGCAGGGCCACCGTATCGATTAAGTTGGAACTTGAAAATCAAATACTAATATTTCTAGTTTTTGCTTCTCAGATTGGATGAATCGCTTCAAACTGTTAAATATACTGAAAGTGCAAGTAGCAAGATATGTGAAGCAGACTTTGCTTCAGTGCAACATAGCGGGGCAGTGATCATGCAAAATTGAAGAAAGCAGTGTCCTTCAAGATCAAATTCAAACTAGAGTTCGGAATGCATTACCTGAACTTTATCACCTACAGCTGGATTAGATATGCTGAATGTGCAGGGGACAAGAGATGTGAACGAGGCATTGCTTCTTGTCAGGAATAAAAAACCGGTTGCTGAGAAAATTGAACGGAGTGGCGTGGTATGGAAGCACAGTGAAATGGAAGGTACTGCAGTACATGAACCTCCATTCTTACAGTTGGATTGGGTACTCTGACGTTATAGATTCTTTTTTAGAACTTATTTTGTCATATAAATCAATTTTGAGCTTTATTTACAATTTATATGGGATTTGTCATGTCTAGGATTACATTCAACTTACATGGGGCGCTTTTTGTAGGTGCTGCTGTAGGAGCATTGTTTACTGTGCTGTATGAGGTTGTTAAGGATGTCAAAGACATGACTATGATGTTTAGAGAGCTCCGTTCGGAGGTCTCGATTCCACGCTAGAAACGTTGAATCCGTTGATCAAAGATTTAGAGAGATACAAAGAGTTGCTGGATCAATCAAACAAGGAAGTGGAAAAGGTTGTGAGACAAATAGAGAATGGGGAAGAGCTGGTTCTCAAGTGCTCCAAGCTTAGCCCGTGGAAAGGCTTCAAAAAGTATAAATACACCAAGCAACTTCTCGATCTGGATAAATGTCTAAACAGGTTGCTGAAGATACTGAATGGGGAGGGAGTAAGGAACTGGTTTGAGAACTTGGCTATTTTGAGGGAGAACTTGGCTGTCTTGAAGGTGGCCTTGGCTGCTGTCCAGAAAAATGGTTTTGGTTCTGCAACTTAAAAGGTAACTTGAATTTTGGCTCTGCAACTTAAAAGGTAGTTGACTTCGTTTTGGAAAAATTTCCTGCAGATAGTTGAGCATTGCAAGGGATATCCTCTTGCTATTATGTGTGGGGAGTTCGCTTTTTGGGGAGGCTATAGAGATGAGGGAAAAAATAGTACTTGAATGGTCTAAAGGTTTTTCTACTCTTGATTTAGAGACCAAATTTCTTTTTTGCCTTGAACGAAGCTTGGATACCTTGGATAAAGAAATGGTTGCCATCAAGGAATGTTTTTCAGACTTAGGTTCAAAGACCAAAGAATCCTTGCTGCTGCCCTCATAGATATCTGCGCAGAGTTATATGATCCAGATACAGATATAGAATGCGTTGCAAACCTCTACGAGCTCACCAAACGAAGTCTAGCTAATCTTGTTATTACAAGGTGTGCATGTTTATTATTTTCTCTTGTATGATATTTACGTTCTATTTCCCCCTTTATATTCACAACTACTTGCTGCTAATAACTTGTTATTACAATACGTTGGATGAAGAAATCTCTTCTAAGAAACTTAGTTTTGATCAATCTCATCAGCATTTCCGAATCCAGAGGAAATGAACATCGACTATTGCAGTGATTTAATTGAATTGCCTGCTGAGCTTTGAGATCTTAGGAAACTAAAGAAGCTCAGTGTCACTAACTGTCATAAGCTATCTGCCTTATGTTAGAGTTCATAGCTTTTGGTATTTAGTTTTATGAAGGTTTTGGACTGTTTGGGAAGAAGGAAAGTTGCAGAGAAAATGCAGCTATGATGCTGTGAGAATGATGAAGGTTCTGATTTCATTCCACACACTTCTAACCCAATATAACTGTTAGAGGAGACAGAAGTGAGATTCTTCTCTAACAACCTTACATCAAGATTAAATCCTAGTCTTTGATTCTATCACCCTATGAGGTGATTACACTCGTCATAATCTATCACTTAAATCCTAGGCTGGAGAAGAGACCATTTGGAATATGATTCAGTGGCTCAGATTACATCATAATTTAAACATATAAACAAATGAAATTCAAAACTTGTGACTTTGCCTCCAAGATATTAGCTCAAAGGGTTATACATCAACACTCCTTTCTAACCCTTTAGTTGATTTCACACCAAGTAATCCTCTCAGACCAACAAACTGATCCTCTAGCAGAGCTTTAGTTAAGATATTTGCAATCTCGTCTTCTATTTTGCAGTAAATCAGTTCGATTTCCTTTGCTTGAATGGCTTTTGCAATGAAATGAAACTTTCGATTGATGTGCCTAGTTATCTGGTGAAGAACTGGATTCTTTGCCATTGCTATGGCAGAGGTGTTACCACACAGAATTGGTGTGCCTTCCACTTGTTCCTCTCTAAAGTCTTCAAGCACAAACCTTTGCCATTTTTCATGTGATGTAGCTTATGCTGCACTCACATATTCTGCTTCTACTGTTGACAATGTTACTGTGTTTTGTTTGATTGAAGCCCATGAAAACACACCTGAGCCAAATGAAAATGCATATCATGTGGTGTTTCTCATGTCATCCTCACTTACAACCCAGTCATTGTCACAGTACCCTATTAGGGTAGTTGTCTTTCCTTTCACAAATTCAATTCCAAAATCAAGAGTGCCATGAATGTATCTCAACACCATCTTGGCTATTCCCATATGTTTCTTTGTGGGATTATGCATGAATCTAGCAAGTAAACTAGAAGCAAACATTATATTCGGCCTTGTAGCAGTCAAGTATAGTAGGCTGACTAAAACCTGTCTATATTCACTCTCATTTGTTGCTTCACTGCCATCCACCTTGCATAACTTCTCATTTGCAAGTGGTGTTGCCACAAATTTGCAATATCTCATCCCAAACTTCTCAATAAGCTTCATTGCATATTTCCTACGGTGAATAAAAATACTTTTATCTGTTTGTGTTACACCCATGCCAAGGAAGTGATGAAGTAAACCCAAATTAGTCATCTCATAATGTTGCATCATGTCATTCTTGAATTCTTCAAGTAGTTTTGGACAACTTCCAATGTATACAATATCATCCACATAGAGTGAAACAATAATGACACCTAAAGCTTCACTAGTCTTGACATAGAATGTTGCTTCACTTGAACTCTTCTTGAAACCTGCCTTACTGAAATAGGAGTCTATCTCATCATACCAGGCTCTTGGAGCTTGCTTCAAACCATACAAAGCCTTATTCAACCTATACACCTTAGTTTCTTCACTCTCCTTCACAAACCCTTGTGGGCTACTCAACATAAACCTCTTCCTTCAAAACTCCATTCAAAAAAGCAAATTTTACATTAGACCTAGCATTCGTGTCGTGTTTCTTGTGTTCGTGTCATTTTCGTGTTATACCTGTTAGCTTAACGGGTCGTGTCGTGTAACACCCGTTAAAATAAACGGGTATTATGATCCAACCCAAAATCGACCCGTTAATAGTATGAGGTAATATGACTCGACCCGTTACCCGTTAAGAAAAATATATTTTAAATCAATAAATAATGAAAATGAAAAAATAATAATATTAAATTAGTATATATACCACATTGTCACATAAATACTATTTCAAAACATCTATCTATAGAATGCCGGAGGCACATGCCGACAAAATCCTTGGTGTCACGGCTTCAACAAAAAACAATATGGCCCAAAATGCCCCTCAGCCAAAAAAAATCAAAAGCAGCAAAAAGTAATGCATAAAATAATACAAGGGTAATTTTGTAATTTTAACCGTGCTTTTTTTTTTTTAATAATTAATTGTTTGGTGCAATTTTTTTAATATTTTTTTTATAATTAGTACCTCACAATAGGTTAGCAATAATGTGATTCAATTTCTCTAAAAAATGTCTTTCGCACCCGGATAATAATGTGAATTAATTGTCAAATTATTGTTTTTAAAAAAAAATATTATCTACATTGAGGGGGAGGGGGTAGGCTTAGCCAGTGGCGAAGCCAGGATTTCTCGGGCGGAAGGGCGAACTTAAACGAATGCAAGGTTAAAGAAAAATGGCAACAACTAAATCTTTTTATATAGTAATACAAACAAATTACAATTGTTGCCGGCGAGGTTTTATGTCATGAAAACGTCGCATAATAGGCTCATTATCAGTAAAAGCAAATACATCTGTTTTCAACTAAAGCTAATAGAATTTCCACCACCATCGACGTTTCATTATATAAGTTATACACATTCTTACAGAAATAATATCAACGTTTCTCATTAGGCATTAACAAATTCTCCATTTGTAGTCTACAAGAGAAGTATGTCATACCATTGACACCTTCCATGGCAGCTTTGACAACAGGTTTAGCGGCAACTTCGTACACCTCTTGCGAATTGGCATGCTGTCCAAAAACTCTATCTGCCACAACAAAACCATCCCCAAATCCAATCAGTTTTCAAAACCCTGTAACTACGTTAAATGCAGATTAATTCCAACACATATTTACAGTATATTTACAGATAGAGACACCTTACAAGGCTTACATAGTTACATATATATGTACATACACACATTTACAGTATATTTCCGAAATAATTATCATAGAAGCGAAAATCAAAATATGAACTTGTGTTTTCTTCTTTAGCCACACAATCTGACAATCAAAAGCATATCAGAACACAATCGGACTATGAAAAATAGGCGGATCAAATTTCAATTGGGAAGGAAAATACTAACATACAATTTATAATATGGAAATCAAAGGTCAAAGATCTTACCTTTACCGGGACGAAAACAGGTTGGCGGAGAGAGAGAAAGAGTTGTTGCACTTCTGTAAATATATATGAAGGTGTCTCTATCTGTGTTGTGTGTAATTGACCTTGAGAAAGACTGAGAGAGAAAAGAGAGGCTGAATGGGGGACACGTGGTCCACCCCACCACCATATATATATATATTTTTTAAACAGACGAAACGATGTCGTTTCGTTTAAGTTTTTAAATTTTTTCGTTTTGGCCTAGATTTAAAACAAAACAGAAATGTTCCTCTATGCTGCTATGCAGCAGAACCAGTTCGAAGAACAGAGACAGAGAGCGGAGCTGCGGAGGGGCTGGGTTTTCCGGCGGGAGGGGAGGGGCTAAACCTGCCCTGGGGCTGTGTTTTCCGGCGAGGGGAGTGGCGGCCGCCACTCTTCGCCCTCACGTGGCTTCGCCACTGGGCTTAGCCTCACAATGGGCTAGCAATAATGTGATTCAATCAATTGTTTATTAAATATTATTTTCTCTATTCTTAATGTAAATTCTATAGAGACCGATTTTATTATGTGAATTCAGTTGCTTTAATTAGTTTATGAGAGGTTTCTTCTAGCATGATCTAAAATTATTTATTTACTTCAAATATTTGACTTTTCTTTTGTCAATTTACGCATATAAATATATTTAAAACGTGTAAGTGGCGCATAGCATGTCGTTATTAAAAAATGCCTTCTGCACGGGCGTGAGCGCATGCATGAAGGCTAGTTAATAACTAAATAAATATAACATTTTTTTTCAAGTTTACATACCCCAAAAAAAGAGTCTAATGAAAAAACATTAGTGCATACTACAAAATACAAATGTTCAAAGATATGCAAAATGAAGAGAGTTGTGTTTCAAGATTGAGGACTCTTGCACCTTTTTTACAATAAACCCTTCAAGTTTCATCAATCATGAAGGGAAATGGTATTGAAACTTTGGCTTGATATATTGGCTTCAAGGGTTATATTGACAATTTTTTCACTAAGGTTTTTCATAATTCATAAACTATAGATGTAAATTTAACCCTTGATTGTCGTTTACATTTACGCTCCATTCTTCTCACCAAATTTTATTTTTCTTCGGATTTTCATTTTTGAAAACATGATCTCTTAGAGGATGCAGGAAGATGAACGGTTTGAATCGTTGTTATTACGATTAGAGTTTTACCATTAGTGAAAATATAGCTCGAAGTCTATAAAGTCTCTAAAAACTATATAACATGAACTCATATTTTAGTTAACCGTAAATATCGGAATGTTATATCAACGATCCGAATCGTTCAATTTTTCTGCATCACTTAAAAGATCAGTTTTCAAAAAAGAAAATATAAAAAATGAAATTTGGTGAGTAGAATAAAGTGTAAACGACAATGGATGGTTAAATTTAAATATAAGGTTTATGGATCATGGTGTCAGATTTCGGAGTTGACCCCTTCACGAAAGTTGTAAAACTTGTCATTACGAGTGATTGTATATATTTTTTTTACATTTTTTACACTTCTACAATATTATTAATTTTTCACTAAAAAAACGTTATTCATGAGATTTGGAGGGTTTTAAAAATCTATTAAGGACCCGTTAACGACATGCGTGTCACTCTCGTGTAAACCTATTAAGGACCCGTTAACGCGAAACCCGTTATTTTCGTATCGTCTACGTGTTGTTTTAATGGGTCGTGTAAAAAATTGCCAAGTCTACTTTACATCCAATTGATATAAGTTTCATTCCTTTTGTGCAGCAAGTGCTATCAAGGTCCTAATAGTGTCCAACCTTGCTACTGGAGCAAATGTTTCATTATAGTCTATCCTAGGCTTTTGGGAATAGCCTTTTGCCACCAGTTTAGCCTTGTTCTTTTGCACAGATCCATCAAGGTTCAACTTGGTTTTATAGACCCACTTAATACTAATGATTGGCTTGTCAAATGGTTTATCAATTAGCTCCCATGTGTTGTTTTTCTCAATCATTTCTAGCTTAGATTTCATTGCATTCTTCCATGACTTATCTAGAGCAACTTCTTCATAGCTCTTAGGCTCAACAATGCACATGTTACACTGAGCCATAATCTCATTGATGCTTCTCCATTTTTGTGGTGTGTGATGAATTGCTTAAGATCCTTCAAAAACATCCTCACTCAGTGGTGTAATAACTTCATCCACTTAAGTTGATGTATCCAAGGATTGACTTGGTTCACAGACTTCATATTGCTTATGTCCTTCACTGCAATCTGCCATTTGATTATTAGCAATCATAGGGACTCTCATTTCACTTTTATCAGTGTTCTTCCACGTCCATGAGGCATTTTCATCAAAGATTACATTTTGGACAAGATGATCTTTCTGGAGCTTGAATCAAACAACCTGTACACTTTTTCACATAGTCCATAACTCACAAAAATACATTTGTGATTGTTTTCTTCAAGCCTATGTCTTAGTGTTGAAAGGATGTGCACATAACATAGTGATCCAAAGATCTTCAAATGTGCAATACCTGGTTTTCTGCCAGTGTATGCTTAAAATGGAGTTATCTTCTTGAGAGACTTGGAGGTACATCTACCGAGTATATAGACTGTAGTGTTTATAATGTAATACCCTAAAAATCTAAATATATGAATTATATATTTATAATTATGAATATGTGGAGAAAATCGAAAAATAAATTGATTTATGGTTATGAAAATAGAATTGGGAAATTATTATAATTTATGAAGTTTAAAGCTTAGAAATTAGTTATTTAAAATCCATAAACCATTCAAGGGTCCACTTTATATTTTTGAATAGAGCTCGATCTCACGAACGCGGGGCCGCAAACCGTTCATGAAACAGAGTTATAACGAAGAAGTTATTAACGATAGAATTTGAGGGTAAAATAGTCACTTTGACATTAAGTGGGAAGATTCCAGAAAATCTAGAGCAAAAGGGAGTGCCACATGTGTGGATATGATGGAAAAGAAAGGAGAGAAAAGGGAGAGTCTCGAACCAATCAAAGGGGGAAAAAAGGATGGAAATGAGGAAAGGGAAAAAAAAGGGAAATGGGTGTTCCTTCTAACCCGACCCGACCCAAAGGGAACAAAGCTTCCCCATGATTTTTCTAGCCAAAATCTGGTGGATTGAGCCGTGAAACCTCCTAGGAAATACTCCACCACCTTCCCTTTACCTATTACAACAACAAAATTTGGTGAAATTAGCTTTGGAAACAAGAAATATTGCACAATGGGTGCGGCGGGTGTGTGGTGTCGATACACCCAATTTTGAAAGTAACTCTGACAACCACCACTATCAATGAACTCCTTGTGAACCCAGGAACATGTCCCAAGCCTTGGATGGGACCGCGGAGCACCAGAAATGATAGTTTGGAACAACCCATTCTTAGGGTTTTCGAGGGTTCGAGGCCGATTTGGGGTGTTTCCAGACCAAATTGGACTTGGGCACAGGTATAAAATTTACTCTACTAATTGAGATCTACTTGACTGTAAAATTTGATAATTTTTGGAAAAAAGTTGAATTTTCCGACGAGTCGGGGCCGCCGACCGCCACCCGCCACCCACGGCGGTGTGTGGCTAGGGAATCGAATCTGCCTTTTTCATGCTAATTTTGATGTTCTGAGGTGAGCGTACGGTGGTGTGTGGCTAGTGGTCTGTACGACAGGTTAGGCACCTGCCTTGGATCCAAGGTGAGCGTACGGTGCGTGAGGTGAACGATCACGTGAAGGCTAAGCCCTACTCTGGCGGAGCACAAACACCCGAGGTGCAGGTGATGAGCTAAATCACAATCCATCATCATCTCAAACACTACTATCATACTTACCTGACTTACCTGGCCGTCCTCGTCGTCGGAGTGTAATAGATGCAATCATAATCATATTTATAAACTATAGTGGGCATACGACATGGCAATAAAATTATAAAATCAATTCCGTTCATAAATCATGCAATTCGCGTTTCTGGGGAAAAACGTCAATTATATATATATATACTGAAAACAAAAGCCCACTCACTGGTATGTCGACGGGTCGTATCCCCCGAGCCTAGAATGAATGCGCTCGTCCTCTGGATACGTCTCACCTATATGTGAAACAACTGCAAAACCGTCATTAATAGCACATAAACGAACTACGTAAATAACTTTTCATACGAAGCTCAATTTTGGTATATGGATATACCAACGCGACCTACACGACGTCACGAGTCGTCGTGATAATTTTAAAATAATTTTTGGCTGTGGCACGCGCCCCCACGCGCCAGAGAACCCACGGACAGACGCGCCCCCCACGCACGTCACGTGCTGTGCACGCGTAACAGAACCCTAACGGCGTCAGGAATATTCCGTTAGAACTAATTGACGGCGTTGGAATATTCCGTCAACTTTGACGGAATATTCCTTCACCCCTAACCTCCAGCTCCGGCGACTGTCGCTGGCGCCGGCGCCGGAAACTAGGTAAGTTTTCAAACCGTCCGTTCTAGCTCATTTTTAACCCAAAATTCATGAAATTTGTACCAAAATGCTCCAAATTTAGTGTAGAACACATTTATACCTTCAAATCCTTCGAAAAACGTCTAAACATTCCACGGGGAATTTCCTCCAAACTCGGTCCAACTGAGAACCAGGGATCCCGACATCCAATTCGTGTGAACAAGGTACTCCGAGCCTCGTGGGAGTCTCCAAAGTCACGCTGTGATCTTGGTTTCACCTAAAACCTCCTAAAATGAAAGCACATGAACAGTACCTTAGGATTAGCTTACGGTTTCGACGTGATTCCGAGGGTTTTCGAACTTAAAACTAGTATATAAATACTCAGCACATGTCATAGATCACTATTAGACTTACCTGAGGCTCGATCTGGTGTTGAGGAAGTGTTATGTGTGTGTGTGTCCGTACGTCTATGGCGAGAGAGAGAGAGACTTCGAGAGAGTATGAGAGAGAGGAGAATCAGAATGCAGTGCACGTGTGTGAATGCGTGCGTGTGTGTGTTTGGTTATATAATTATCCACAACCCAACTCTATTGGGCCCAAAGGGCTTAGGACCCTATAGCCCAAAACCAAGCCCAAAACACACCCGTTCACGCGTAGTCAAGGGCAAAATCGTCATTTCACGTCGATAATATATAAAACTTGGAACGGGATGTTACAATTTATGTTAGTGTTGTTGTGAATTTGGTTTTAATCTTCTTTCCATTAACCAGTGAGTGTGATTGGAAATTTCTAATGAATTTGGTTGAAATTTTTGATATTCGGTTTGTTAATTATAAAGTTTTGGCTTGAAATTTTGAGATTCTACTAGGTTACTAGTGGATGACTTAGAATTTTGATATTTAATTGGCCAAAAATAGTTATGGCTAGAAATTTATAATATTTATGCTGCCAATATTGAGTATTTTTTTATGTTGATATCGTCACTAATGGTGTCTAAAAATTTAGAAGAAGGATTGTGGTAACGGTTGTGTATAGCCAATGAAGGCCATGAAAAATTTTGGCTTAATGTGGATATTTATTTAACCAATGGGTATGGTTAGAATTTTTTTATATTTATTTTGCCAATGAATGTGTTTGGGGATATGAGAATGTGAGTAATAATCGCGATTATAATTCGATGTTTTGCTTATTTTTGGAACTTGAATAAAATCATAGATTGAGGTTATAATTTTATTCACCATAAAAGAAATTGTGGAAATAGTGCTAATTCCTTCTCGTAATTTGACAGTTGAAATCTCAGGGACGAGATTTATTTTAACAGGGGGTGAATATAATACCCTGAAAATCTAAATATATGAATTATATATTTATAATTATGAATATGTGGAGAAAATAAAAAAATAAATTGATTTATGGTTATGAAAATAGAATTGGGAAATTATTATAATTTACGAAGTTTAAAGTTTAGAAATTAGCTATTTAAAATCCATAAACCATTCAAGGGCCCACTTTATATTTTTGAATAGAGCTTGATCTCACGAACGCGGGGGTGCAAACCGTTCATAAAACAGAGTTATAACGAAGAAGTTATTAACGATAGAAATTGAGGGTAAAATAGTCATTTTGACATTGAGTGGGAAGATTCCAAAATATCTGGAGCAAAAGGGAGTGCCACATGTGTGGCTATGATGGAAAGGAAAGTAGAGAAAAGGGAGAGTCTTAGACCAATCAATGGGGGAAGAAAGGAAGGAAAAAAAAAGAGGGAAACAGGTGTTTCTTCAAACCCGACCCAACGGGAACAAAGCTTCCCCATGATTTTTCCGGCCAAAATTCAGTGGATTGAGCCATGAAACCTACTAGGAAATACTTCACCACCCTCCCTTTACCTATTACAACCCAAAATTTTGGTGAAATTAGCTTTGGAAACAAGAAATACCACACAATGGGTGTGGTGGGTGTGTGGTGTCGATACACCCAATTTTAAAAGTAACTCCGACCACCACCACTATCAATGAACTCCTTGTGAACCCAGGAACATGTCCCAAGCCTTGGATGGGACGGCGGAGCACCGAAAATGATGGATTGAAACAACCTATTCTTAGGGTTTCCGGCGGTTCGAGGTCAATTTGGGGTGTTTCCAGGCCAACTTTGACTTGGCCACAGGTACGAAAGTTACTCTACTAATCAAGATATACTTTCCTATAAAATTTGATAATTTTTTTAAAAAGTTGAATTTTCCAGCAAGTCGGGGGGGGCGACCGCCACCCGCGGCAACGTGTGGCTAGGGGGCCGAATCTACCTTTTTCATGCTAATTTTGATGTTCTAAATCCATATTTTATATTAATATGGTGTGGTTCCAATTTTTAGACCGAATGTGTGTTTATTAGGCACTAAAATGTTGAAGTTAATGAATTAGGAAGTGGATTGTGAACTACGAATTGCTTGATCCTTGTCAAGGGTATGTAGGCAGTCTAACGAGACGTTAGATGCAGCCATAAAATATGTGAGGTTAAATAAATTCGAGATTAAAGATTGGTAAAATGGAAATTGGTCCATAAAGAGAAATGGCGTTAAAATCGAAAATAATATCGTACATTTGGTAAGGAACTATAATTATGGAGCATGAGTGAAACTTAAGTAGAGATTGAAATTGTAGATAGTTAACTAAACTACATTAAATATTTTAGGCCTATCCAACAAATATAATTCCCAAAAATAAATATTTCAGGGGCGGGGCGTTACATAATTGTCACATCCCGGCTCGGGCTTGACTTCGCCATAGCATGATATTGTCCGCTTTGGGCCCCGACCACGCCCTCATGGTTTTTTTTCTGGGGACTCACAAGTAACTTTTCAGGGGTCACCCACCCTGGGATTGCTCTAGCCCAAACTCACTTAACTTCGCAGTTCCTACGGAACCCGAAGCCAGTGAGCTCCCAAAAGGCCTCGTGCTTATTAGAGGTGGGAATGTACATATAAGGCTTACAGGATCCTTTCAGCCTCTGCCCAAAATGGATAAGGAAAACCTTTTTCATGCAGCATGGACTTTGCCATTTCCACCACTGTTCTATTCTTCCTCTCAGCCGCTCCATTATGTTGAGGAGAATATGCCATAGTTAACTGTCTTTGAATTCCAAAATCATTGCAGTATTTGTTAAATTCATTTGATAAAAACTCTTCACCCTTATCACTCCTTAGACATTTCACCTTATAGCTTTGAACTTTTTGAAACATTCAAATGCACTTGATTTGTTCTTGAGAAAATACACCCATGTCATTCTGGTACAATCATCTGTGAACAACAGAAAGTACCTATTTCCAGAGATAAATTCAGTTTGCATTGGTCTACATATGTCAGTATGAACCAACTCTAAGGGAAATTTGGCTCTCCAAGTGGATTCTGATGGAAAAGAATCTCTATGTTGCTTCCCTAGGATACATCTTTCACACACAACATAAGTTTTCTCCAAATGAGGCAATCCATGAACGATCTCTTGTTCTTCAAGCAATTTGATGCTTTTGTCATTTAGGTGTCCCAGTCTCTTGTACCATGTATGCAAACACTGGGATACACTTGCCTTCAAGGCCAATTGATTTGCAGGCATCATTGTAAGAGGGAAGCATCTGTTACTTGTCATCTATACTCGCACCACAAGGTTGTCAAGTGACCAATCATCAAAGATGTTCACCATATTTCCTCCAAACAATAGATAGTACCCATGCTCTATCATTTGTCCAACACTGAGAAGATTTTCCTCAAGCCCTGGAACAAGCATCACTTCTTGGATATGTTTCCTTCCTAATTTGGTCTCTATCACTAAAGTTCCCTCTCCTGCCACCTGAACAATTTCTCCAGTTCCCATCTTCACTTTGGAAGTCAGATTTCTTTGAATGTTAACTATCAACCTTTCATCATCTGTGATGTGATTGCTACAACCACTATCAATGTACCATGAATGGTTCACCTTCACATCAGTCACTGCATTGCATGCATAGAATAGAGAACCAGTTTCTTCAACTTGGTTTGCATAATTCACCTTCTGTATGCCCCTATTGACATTACAATCCTTGAGTATATGCCCAAACTTTCCATAACCTATGCATTTAGGCTTCCCTTCAAACCAACATTTGCCATAATGCAGTTTATCATAGTGTTTACAAGTTGTTTTGTTTCCATCATGAGAGACATTTGGTTTGGAAGTAAAATTAGGCTTATTATCCCATTTCTTTCCTTTGGATTTCTAGTTTTTCTGAAATTTTTAATTTCTAGAATAACCTCTACCCTTAGAATTTTTACCTCCAACATTTAGGCTAGTAAAAGCCCTATCTGTTGAGTTTTCAGCATGTCTATCCAATTTGAGCTCAAAGCTTTTCAGAGAAGCAACTACCTCTTGAACCTCAAGAGTTTCAAGGTCCTTAGAGTGTTCAATCACAGAGCAAATAGAATCATATGATCTAGGCAAACTAATCAACAATTTTTGCACAATTCTTTCTCTAGACAGATCATCATCGTAACTCTTCATTTGATTCATTATATCAAACAGTCTAGCAAGATATACAGATAAGGATTCACTATCTTTCATACAAGTGTATTTAGATTCTGGACGCAAACCTTGCATTTTACGCTCCTTACTTGCTTATCTCCCCTGAACTCTTGCTTTAGAATGTCCTAAGTACCCTTCAAGGTCACCTCGTTCATAATTCTGGGGAAGATTTGATCTGAGACAGCACCTTGGATCAGCCCAAGTGCGCAAGCATCCTTCCTCAGGATTTCAGTCATCGTAGACTTCTCCACTTCAGCAATCTCGATCTATTATATCTTCTTCTTCTCTTTCTTTGGATCTGAAGCATAGAAATCATTTTCAACAAGATCCCCCAAACCATGAGATTTTAGAATGGTTTTCATTCGAATAATCCAGAACTCATAATTTTCTCTATTGATAATTAGCGTGCGGAGCTCAGCAGTGCTCGATCCTGCCATATTAGACATTGGATTCAAGAAATCACACAACCTCGATTGTCAAATAAGCTCAATCACAGCTCGAATTGATTCCAGTTCTCTTTTCACATATTTACGCCCAATTTAGGCAACCGAACCTGGCTTTGATACCATGTTAGAGTTCATAGCTTTTGGTATTTAGTTTTATGAAGGTTTTGGATTGTTTGGGAAAAAGGAAAGTTACAGAAAAAATGCAGCTATGATGCTACGAGAATGATGAAGGTTCTGATTTCATTCCACACTCCTCTAACCCAATATAACCATTAGAAGAGAGAGAAGTGAGATTCTTCTCTAACAACTTTACATCAAGATTAAATCCTAGCCTTTGATTCTATCACCCTATGAGGTGATTACACTTGTCATAATCTATCACTTAAATCCTAGGCTAGAGAAGAGACCACTTGGACTATGATCCAATGGCTCAGATTACATCAAAATTTAAACATATAAACGAATGAAATTCAAAAGTTGTGACTTTGCCACCAAGATATCAGCTCAAGGGTTATACATCAATACCTTACATGAAGGGATTGGAAAGTTGAAAATTTAGAAATGTTGAGACTAAGATCCTGCACAGAACTGTCAAAAGCTTCAAACCTCGATGAAGAACCTTGGAAAGGGAAACTTTCTCAACATATCTGATCGCTTCAACATCAAGATATTGCCTAAAGACATAGGTGAAATGAGTAGTTTAAAGAAGATCAACATGAGACAATGCTCAAGGTTGCAAGAGCTGCCTCCATATGAGTCATAGATCTTGAGCAGTTAGAGGAAGTGGTCTATGATGAACAGAAAGATCTGCCTCGTCGTGTCTCAACAACGTAAGGATAATTGTGGCCAATGAGAATATCAACCTAAATTGTCTCCACACGACTCAAGTGAACGTTGCTCTTCAACCTCTGTGACTTGTGTTTCATTGTCTTCCTATTTTAAGCTATTTCCCATCTTCTTTTTAGTTTTAGGCTATTTTAATAAATAATTGATTGAATCACATTATTGCTAGCCTATTGTGAGGCTAAGCCTACCCTCTCTCCCTTAGTATAGATAATATCATTTGTTCAAAAAAAAAATCATTTAACAACTAATTGAATCACATTATTATGCACTTGCGAAAAATCTTTTTTATAACCGGCACTACGCACCTCTTAAGATATTTTGAACATTTAAAAAAAGATTTAATAAACAACTAATTGAATCACATTATTTCTAGTCTATTGTGAGGTACTAATTATAACAAATTTAAAAAAATTGTTCAAAAAATTAATTATTAAAAAAAAAACTGTTTATATGATGAAAATACTTTTGCATTATTTGGTGTATTATTTTGGGCTGCTTTTGAACTTTTTTGTTTGGGGGCATTTTGTCCAAACTTTTTTGGTGAAGCCCGTGACCCCAAAATGGGATGTTGGCTTTATATATGGGATAATAGTAATAGATCATGTTTATGAATCCACTCACAATAGGTAAACTGAAACATGATGTGATAAATATGAGTGGTGTTATCTCATCATTTTTACTTCTCATACATCTCTTGTTAACATTTGTCATTTGATATTTTTCAACTTATTTGCTCCGAATATAAAAAATTAAAAAAACTGTGTAAAATGTAAAAATAGTGTGTAATTAGCACCACCCATAAATATAGGCAAAACCATATTAGCTAGAACACATACTTTCACCCAACACTCATATTTGAATGCATATTTATTGAAGTAAGGTAATTGCATGTTTGTTCAACTTTTTGTTTTCTCTTTACCATTTCTTCCAAGTTGTGAATAGGAATCATCAAAAGGTAAGAAAAGAGATCCTCTTCGGATCTCTTTTACCAAGATCATCGAATTAAGTAATTTGAACTTTTGAAATTTTATCTAATGACCTACCTATTTTGATTTCTTAAAAGTTATAATAATTTTTTATCATTAGATAAAATTTTAAAAGTATAAATTACTTGATCTGGAGATTTTGGTAAAAAAAAATCAAAGAGGATCTCCTTCCAAAAGAAAAGGCCAAAGGTTGTTTGTTGAGGTCGGCCACTACCTTCAATACGCCTTCATTATATTATTTTTATTTTGGTCGTTGTCGTCGTTGTCGTCAGAACACTTTATATACGCTATCATTTACTTGACTGCGCTGTGTGCGCTGGCTCGCTCAGATTGCAGGAAGTTTCCAAAAATGATACTGTTTCGGTTAAGTTGTTTCGCAACCATTTCATTACAATTTATTGCGTGTGTGATGCATTAAACCGAAAGTCCTGCCAAATGACACGATTACATAACGAACATGCACAGAAATATTAAATATGTTTGACAATTAAAATTTTTATATTTTGGGATTCTTATTTAGTTTAAAAAGCTAAAAGGTAAAAGCTTAAAAAATATTAGGCTTTAAATATTAAAATATGTTTGATATGTTGTAGGCATAATTTACTGAACAATTATGGAGGCCTAGAGAGAGAGGGAGGTGCGGCACATAGAGAGAAGATGAGAGAGATGTGTAATTGTGAGGTGTGTTTTATTCACCCCATTGTGCCTCTATTTATAGTAGTAGAAAGGGCAAACTCTTTCCCATAATGATTACAATACTTAATAAGTAATCTACTCCTAATAGGAATATAAGATACATTCCTAATCTACTAGGATTTACACAATCACATTCCTATTCTAAATAGGACTGCAACACTCCCCCTTGAGTGTGTAAATACTCAAGCAAATGGCGCATCAGGTCTTCAATGATGAAGCAGGTACAGTTGATGAAGTCGTCGGCACAATGGGCGAATGCGAGTCTCAAATCAATGGAAGAATGCATAAAAAGTAAAACTCACAAAACCTCGCTATGGTAAAACCCAAGGTGGGGAAAACCCATAGTCTAAGGAGAAAAGTGAGAAGTTGCATTAAGTCAAAACTATACGTCATTTGGACGCAAGTAGAAGAGCTCACAAGGGTATGATCAGCCCAGGATGGGTGCCTCGTTAAAACCTAGTTAGGTAGCAAAAACCCAATGGGAAAAATGCTCCTAATCGTAGGGAAAAAGAGTACATTAAGATCAAGTGAGTATACTTCTGGATACTCCCCCTGAGTTTGACATAACTTCCAAATGAGAACTACAAACATTGCATATAATAGTTAGGCATACCAATTCCTCGGACAAGCTTCTGGAAGGTTGACCTCGGTAGTGACATCATGTAGAGGTCGGCAAGGTTGTCTGGGATCGGCTTGCATGACTTCAATCTCCTGATGCTTTGCTGATGTAGATGTAGTCGCAATATGTTTTGGCGTTGATGTATCATGGCTTGGTCGGGTGGATACATGCGGCATAGTCTTCATGGATCGTTGTCGGGACTCAACGATGGATGAAAACACAGCAAGTACTACGAACATGCTCAACAAGAACTCCTAACCATGTCTCACTTGTGGCGTAGTGAAGTGAGGTGAGTCTTGGAACGATTCGAAGATTTCGCAACTAAGGTCATATCATGGACCTCCAAGATATTGCGATGTCCCTAACGGTAAAGACATAACCATTTGGGGATTTTGCCTTGTGCGGGTTTGATAAGTAACCTGCGTCAGCATAACAACAAGGCAAGCATCATTTCGAGGATCAGGGGGGTCGGATCCGTTAAGATGCCTTGGGATTTGCCCTCGTAATACCTTCAAGGTACGTCTTTTAATACCAATTCAGTGGTTGCGTGTAGGCGCGGTGCTGCATCTTTACCAAGATCAACAGCGAAGGAGATGTCCTGTCTAAATACAATGAGCTAAGTACAACGAAGCGCAAAGTTGAACTTAGATATGGAATTTCGGATTCCATAACCTATTCAAGGGTCTCATTTTCATATAACGTATGGACAATCAAAGGTATACTCAAAGGTAACACCTTCGGGGTGTAGTTCGACTGGTAGACCAAAATACCGTCAGAACAATGCTTTGAACTTCAGGTCAATGCATAAACGAGTTTTCCTAAGACTTCATAATTTAACACGCAAGGGCATAATTCATATCCCTGACTGATCAAACAATCACTTCGACGGGTATACCACATCCGTCAGATTTAAGTGAACGCCTCAAAACAAGTTAAGAGGGTGTTCCGTGGTTTTGGAACTTTTTGAGCCAGTCCATGTAATTCTTCGGGAACTTACATGTAAATCTCCGTATTTATATCCCCATGGAGAAAACACTAACCACATTTCATAATGCTGCTATCAATCACAGGACGTTTGAGAGAAACCTTGCGCCGTAAGGCGTGCATCACGTCGCACTATTTCATTCATCTCATAACGCTTCCTTTCCCACTTGTAACACAATAGGGTTACCTTGGGCAGTGTAGGAACGACAGGTCCAATACACACTTTGGTAAGGAATTTGACCTAGATTGTAATCTCAGTTGTCCAATCAGTTCTACGTTGTCACTTAATCAACGGAACACGGTTCGATATCGTCGCTTTTCATTTATGTCGGTAGCTACCATATAAGTGAAAACATCATCGATGATAATCTCATTTCAATTCCATTTTTCTCATCCAAACTAGTATACTGGACCAAGAACTTCATGTCTCGGGAGTAATCCGGATTAATCTCATGAGATGGAAATGATTTGAGACAGCGATCGAGTTTAGATTCATAGTTGTGCCGTGTCTTCCTCTTCTGGGGAAGTGAATCCTACGAACCGATTGATCTGTCGTGCTCCAGGCCAAGACAAATTGATTGGCTATCCAAACCGTCCAACAGGGGCGGCACACCCTTCAGGGATGTTGACTCGACGTTTGTTAAGTACGTCTATCCTTGCAGGCATGTTTGCAGCTGGTATATGATCTCGTCACTTTAGCTAGATCAGAGGAATGCGTCTGGAGCAACATTCTGAAATCTAGAATTCATCGCACTTGCTTATCACACTTGTGCGGTATGGGGATCGAGATGAGACATAGTGGGCAACGTCCACGCAACTTCGCGCCGTTCTACAGGAACGTTGACGTTCTTATCTCCCCCTAACGGCGGGAAGAGTGTCTCATTAAAGTGACAACCCACAAATGAGCGGTAAAGAGATCGCATGCAAGGGCTCGAAGAGAGCTAGTGTGAAGGAGAATCATGATCGACAAAAGATACACATCCTTCTTTGAGGACCCATGGTGGTACGTTGCGGCGGCACAACTGGGCACATGGAATGCTCACCCAAATGCGTAAATACGAAAATCGTCAAGTTCGTACCCAGTAACCAACTGTAACGTCATATAGGTTGGGTGGCAATGGGCCTCAAGGCGGACCAACATAACTGCATACAAGATTGCATAGCCCTAGGCAGAAAAACCAAAAAACTTGGTACTTTTACCAAAATTCGGGTGATCATTTAAATTTGCGCTTTATGATCACTAGGCGAGGCTATTTGGGGTGAACATGGGAATTCAATGTTCAATTAGAAACCCAAAACAACATGCAATACTTTATCAAAAACTGTCGATATAAACTCTCCGGCATTATCCAGTCTCCAGGACCTTAAGGGATAAGTAGGGTGGTGAACCCATAATCGGCCAAGAGGTTTAGCAGTAATGTGTGTGGACAAACATGTGACCAGTTTGTCGATTCATCAATCAAAACCATAAGTCTTTATATGGTCCGCATTTTGATTGGATTAGTCCACATATATTCCCTTGAATCCACTATGGAAAATAGGTAATTTCGTATCTTTGCGAGGAATGATATAAAAAATCAATTTCCTTAATGAGCAGGCTTGGCAAAGTGTGCTTGTAGGCACAAGATCCTTACTTCGGGTAAGGAGATGCATCGTAGCATCATTGTTCGACCTAAGTGTCCCAAATGGTCGTGCCAAAGCAAGTAAACTGCTCAATCACCCAGCTCTAGGCCGGCCACATGTGGCATGATCCCAGTTGGGGACAACCCATTGGCCCCAAATCAAAGCTTCAGGCTCATTTTTGGAGGTGGTGCAAAGATATTTCACTCTATTTTCTTCAGTGGTTTCATTTATGATCATTGTCATCTCGAATATCCTTAAAAACTCAACGTCAGGGAGAATTTAAGGTCCCTTAAATGGTCATGCAGTACCATTCATACAACGAGGAGCGTGCCAATGCTCTTAATCAGGTTGGATAGACCTGAAGTCGTTGTTAGAGATGTGATTTAGGTGTAAAGTTAGTGTGCGTAGTACGCATTCGTCCAGACAACTAACTTTCCCACATTCCTACCTAATCACGTGTTTAATTGAATCGGTCACATGTACTAAGAAACATGATTCAATTAACTCATATTCGAGGACAATATCAATAAGATTATCCATAAGTAAAACATACACCAAACTTGAATCCAAGAACATGAAAAAATGTTCACAAAGTAAATAGTTTACTAAGGGGATTCGGCCAATAAGGCCATCCATGTCAAAATTATGCTCTTCCAACGGTGTTTGGTGGAGCAAAATTAATCTCACATATTGACTACGAGAATGGTACTCCTTAACAACATTGGTAGGGGCACGAACAGGTGCATAACCAATGATCTATTCCATCGAGAATGAAGTAGATTTTGCAGGGTTAAGGTTCAGGAATACTATCCCTTATTCTTGAAGTTTTAGGTCTTAGGTGCCAAGGATCAGGCTTCGGGCATGATGCCACACCTTGGCATGCCCTGATTCTACCATATGATTGTGGTAGTAATCAGATCCGAGAATTTGGTAAACTTATGCTTTCTACACTTGTTGCTTCAGGAGCAAGTTAGAAATAAGGAAGGACGAGAAAAGTATTCTCTAGTCAAAATTCAATCGGATTTATAAACTTCAGAATTGTACTCATTCATGGACGTAATCATGGTATGCTTCGGGCAATATCTTACATGATTAAACAGTCCTTAGAAGTGAGCCAAAGAGCCATGGAATCCTCGTTCGGAGGTATTTCCATTTGTAATGCTTCGGGCATAAGTCTTCGAATGAAGATCATGGCGGAGGCGTATTCAGCTCTTCCATGCCATTGTTGGCTTCAATGGTTGCTCAACTTCTTAATAGTCAAGTGGAGATTCACGTCTTGTACCCCACATAAAGTGGTTTCTATTAGAAACGTCCAAAATAAGGGAAATCAAACTTGTGACGGTTCGACAATCCATTGAATTTGGAGGGAACAAGGTTGTGATTGGTGCTATGGGAAGGAATCATCCATAAGCATCAAAGTTAGAACACTTGAGTTCTAAGACATGGTTTCATGAAAAACATCAGGTTTTCATGGGTGTATTGTTTTATGAAAACTTCGGGTTTCAAAGGCACTAAATTCGAAACTACAGGTTCGATTTAGTTTATGAATGTTTAGTTCATAAAAAAGAGGTTCCTGCAAGAACACAGAATGCAATATACAACTAAGTGTAGTGGATTTTGAGGTTCTTCGGGAACTCAAGTGTGAGTGCTTCGGGACTACGAAAGTGAGTCAACGGTTCAAAGAAGAGAAATAAATTATTGAATCGTTAATGTCCAAAAGTGATCTTCAGGTCAATAATTTTGGATTCATTATCAGATTAATGGACTGCAGGTCACTTTTAATTAATTCAATAAATCGGGCCATGCAGGGTCGATTGTAGAAGCTAAATAATATTAAAATAATATTATGGGTCGAAAATATAGCCCCAAAATAATATTGGGCTTGGTGCCGTGGGTAAGTGGGCACGGTTTGGGTGTCTTAATTATAAGACAAGGCCCAAAGGACCTCAAAGGGGGTGGCTGCAGGCCACGGGTGAGGGACAGAAAACATCCAGCCGCAGCTGGGTTGGGTTTGTGGGCCGCAAGGGGGTCACAGAGACGGCCCAGCAAAAGCTGGCCGTGTGGTCTGCTCGGGACAGCCTAGCCGCAAGATTGGCTGATTACATGGATTAAAAGCCCAGCCATGTGGGCTGGTGGCATGCGGGCCGCGAGAACAAGGCCCATCCAGGGCGTGACACGCGAGGCCCTAGCAAGCCAAGCTTGCGGGCAGTGGGTCGAAGGGAATGGGGCTGCAGGCCCAGCAAGGACAGGCCAGGGCGAAGCCTGGTGTCCGGATTTGCAAGGGATGGTGCGGTGCCGCACCAAATCCAGTCCCGGTTTCTGTTTTTTTTTTTTTAAAACCCTTAGGGTTAGGGAAACCCTAATTTGCTTCTAATTTATTTTCAATTCTTTGACTCACAAATTCCACATAGCATTATTGCGTAATGCATGAAACAAATATATATATTGACAAATATATGAACATATACAATATATATATCGGAAGGAAAATATAAACATAGGGGGTACATGCATCATGGGGAATGTTTTCATGCTTCAAGGTCGTTTCAAATATCTTACTTTATTTTAAGCGTACCTGATTGGCAGAAAACAAATAAAAGCCTTTGAATTTGTAGAAGATCCTTCTCAGAAAGCCGAAATTGCGTCTCCAATGCGTTGTACCACGTTCAACAAAGAAAAATTAAATTGAATCAATAACAGGTAGATTAATTCAAAATAATAATAAATTAATCTAAAAAAGAATAATTAAAACGTAATACTCCCCTAATTGAAAAATAAACTCTCTTTAGCAGAGCGTCAAGAGCGTGCTGATAACGTGTTGTAGGCATAATTTACTGAACAATTATGGAGGCCTAGAGAGAGAGGGAGGTGCGGCACATAGAGAGAAGATGAGAGAGATGTGTAATTGTGAGGTGTGTTTTATTCACCCCATTGTGCCTCTATTTATAGTAGTAGAAAGGGCAAACCCTTTCCCATAATGATTACAATACTTAATAAGTAATCTACTCCTAATAGGAATATAAGATACATTCCTAATCTACTAGGATTTACACAATCACATTCCTATTCTAAATAGGACTGCAACATGATAATTATTTTAATTTTTGTATTATCCATCCTTTCGAGTTTTACTAACAAAAGATAATGCAAAAATAATTGTAATTCAACGATGTCTTTGTAATGCATTTGTAGTATTTCTAATAGTAATTTTGTAATTATTGAGTAGTTCATTTATAGTGTCTTTCTAGTACATTTTTAATAATATTTTATTAGTACCTCATAATATGTTGAATACGCATGATATTAAAATTTAATATTAAATAAATTATATATTCTAATATGTAACAATAACATCTCAAGTTACTTTTAACATTTATATCCTAATTTTATTTATTTCCTTCAACTCTCAAAACCACTTTCACTCTTCATTGTAAAACAAAACCCTAACGAATGAAATTACAAACATGTTACTGGACAAATTAGTCTTGACGAATGGAACATGAAATCGTGTTTTAGAAGTTTCACATGAAATAAAAATTCGTATTTTTCATTGTTTTAGTGATTTCAACAACATCGGCATGACTATAGCTTCGTTATTAACGATATCCCTTGAAAAAAAATTATGATTGATGATGAGAATCACAAACCTAATAAACCTTAGCCATATCTGATAAAAAAGATCCCTTTATCAAATATCCTGACTTAATATGTGTTATGCTTATAGCTACTATGACTGCCATATTTTGTTCGGAAAATATCCCAAAATGGGACAATTTCTTAATCTTGGGACAAAAATAGGACAAACCGGCTATGCAGCCATGCACACTATGCAAAAAATTGAAATTACTAAAATACCCACATATAAATACTAAAATTCATCAGCCCATTGCATCAATGTTCTCATTTGGAAAAAAAGGGTTGTCGAGAGAGCTCCGTAAGCTCTGGGTTTCTATGTTGAGCTCTGATTTTGAAAAAGAAAAGTCCAAAGACAAGCAAAAAAAGTTGACCTCATACCTCTAATTTCGAACAAATGGATGCGAGAGAAAGGTGAGAAGAGTGAGCTGAGTTTTGTACCATATTTTCTGTTTTGGCTAGAAAGTTCTGTTTTTTTCTGGCGACTAAAGCTTCGACATGCATAGTAAGGTAGGGTGCTTAGTTGCACGTTCCTTCATCAATGATTTATGGAATAGGGTTCTTTGTAAGATGAATTAATATTTAGAAGTTAAACTAAAGTTTGTGTTTCGTGTTAGGGCGTATGGGTTGTGGACTAAATTTCAAGTTTTGGCATGCTAGAAACTAGGATGTAACAATTTCTGATTCAAGTGTTCAATTGCACAAATTTGTGAAAATTTATTAGTTATGTGCATGTGGTGTGCATGACTACATCTTAATATGAGAAGCGGGAAGTTCAATAGTTATGATGCATGTATGTTGTGCCCTGGAATTTTGTGAGTATGACCACAACCTAGTTAGCCTCAGTGAAAAATTAAATAAAAAAATTAAAATTAAAATTAAAATGCTTAAAGGACTTTAAGGGTCATGTGTGTAACATCCCACATCGCCCAGGGAAGAGGATCCTATAAGCTTTATATGTATATTCCCATCTTTACTTAGCACGAGGCCTTTTGGGAGCTCACTAGCTTCGGGTTCCATCGAAACTCTGAAGTTAAGCGAGTAGCGCGCGAGAGCACTCCCATGATGGGTGACCTACTGGGAAGTTCTCGTGTGAGTTTCCAGAAACAAAACTGTGAAGGCATGCTCAGGGCCCAAAGAGGACAATAGAGGACAATATCGTGCTACTGCGGAGTCGAGCATGGGATGTGGTGGGGGCCCAAGCCGGAATGTGACAATTTGGTATCAGAGCCACTCTCTAGCCGAAAATGTGTCGATGAGGACGTCGGGTCCCTAAGGGGGGTGGATTGTAACATCCCACATCGCTGAGAGGAAATGATCTCGTAAGCCTTATATGTATATTCTCATCTCTACCTAGCACGAGGCCTTTTGGGAGCTCACTGGCTTCAGGTTCCATCGAAACTCCGAATTTAAGCGAGTAGCGCGCGAGAGCACTCCAATGATGGGTGACCCACTGGGAAGTTCTCGTGTGAGTTCCCAGAAACAAAACTGTGAGGGCATGCTCATGGCCCAAAGCGGACAATATTGTGCTATGGCGAAGTCAAGCCCGGGATGTGGTGGGGGCCCGGGCCGGGATGTGACTATGTGTGTCCATGAAATAACGAAAACGAGTATCATGTTTTCCACGTGCACGGTTCAGTGGTGATTGATGTATGTAATAAGACTTTTCAAACTGTCACTGTAACCTTATGTACATAACAATTATGTTTTAATTGTATCCACTATACCAATATGTTTCCGTTAAAGTTTCTCCCGCTCTATGCATATCATGTGCATGTACTATACATATTATGCGCATGTGGCATGCATATAGTGTATATGGGGTGTGGATTTACATCTTTGATACTCTTTGCATTAACGCAGTTTACTACTTTTTCCTTTGATTCAGAGGCAGGCTTTGCAAATGCTTAAAAAGAGAACAATTTCATGAAACAATTTCCTTTGATTCAGTTGGGTTCTTTTGTGCCCATTCAAACTGCAGTTTTCAAATCCTTGAAATATTTGAACCCAATCAAATTTGATACCAAATTCAAATTATGAATCTTCGATTCTTCATATAAAGTTTAGGGTCATTTATTTGATTGCGTCATTTTTCTGATTTCAAAGAGAGAGCTGTGAGCTATGGGTTTTTGGGTTGAGCTCAGATCTATGACCATAAGATGTGCATGCCACGTGCATGTCATGTACATACAGTGTATAAGTGAGCTTAATATGAAGAAAGCGAACGTGTACGCGAAACAATTTCGTCCATATCATTCTCTATTCCTTCTTTCCACTATGATTTCTCTCTTTTCCCTCAAATTTATCTATTCTCCAAAAACAACTGACCTTTAATATGTTTTTTCATTTCTCTCTTTTCCCTCAAATCTCTCTCTTGGATGAAGAAGATGGGTGGAATAGGGTTCTTCGAATTGGAATTAGGAGAGAGAGATTTTCTCTCTCCTCCTTTCTATTTCTCTCTCTACAAAATGAGAAATAAAGGCTGGAATTTTTGGATAATCCATTTATGTGGGATGACAATTTGGTCATTTTAAGGTGTAGGAAAAATCATATTTCTATCTTATTGTTGTGCATATTTGAATGTCCTATTTTTGTCCCAAGATTAAGACATTGTCCTATTTTGGGATATTTCTCTCTTTTTTTATGCGTTATAACTGCCTAATCTCTTCCTGTAATTCAATGATTAAACAACTCAATCCATTCCCATGATTCGATTATAGGAAAAGAAGGGAAATCATCATCATCATCATCAACCCTAGTATCTCTTTAATCCCCATCACCCGGTGTCATTGCTGCTAATATATATAAAGCTCTACATTCCTATAGTTGCCATTTTTTTCCCTTTTTTTTATTTTTTATCTTCCTCATCCCCTGCTGCGAAAATCATCTTCCTCATTTACTTGATGCTGAATACCCACAACTTTCCACCTCTTTTCATGGAGTAAATATGATCAAACAATTGAAGTGATAAAGAAATGTGAAGGGATGAGCACATGCAAATAGGATCAAACAATTATTGGCATCACATCGTCCAAATATTAAGTGATGTAGGATGATACTATTTAGAACAATAAGAAGGCATATAGAAATAGAAGAGATCCGGACTCACTCCAGCCTTTGGCAACCATCAGACCAAAAGTGTGTTGGAGTCACTCCAATAGAGAATTAGAAAAAATTCCCAAATCACACCGGCTTATGTGTGGTATGGTGTATATAGAAAATATGTGTAGCGTATATAGAAAATGTAAGGTGTATGGTGAGAGTGTGAGATGTGAAGGTATGCAGACCTTCATTTATTATCTCGAAATTCTTGATGCTCTTGCTCATACGATTAACGCTCCAGTGAGAGATTTTATATGCGGTTCTCATTGGAGTTGCCGACTGCTTTCATTAATATTTTCCCTATGGTGACTGCTTTAGTTATAGCTACTCCTTTCACACTGCAGGCATCTATAGACTCTTTATGTTGACCTGGTTCTCTCTGTAGTATCCGTACAGCTAAAGAGGCTTATTCTTAGGGCTAGTTTGGTATTGCTGTGCTTTGAAAAAAAGCTACTGTGAGAATAAACGGCAGTGCTGTGAGAATAAGCGGCTGTGAAATAAAGCTAGCAGAGTGTTTGGTAAACTTTTTTGTAAAAGTGCTTTTGGAAAGAAAAAAAAAAGCAGTATGATAGGGTTTGGTAAACTTTTATGTAAAACAGCTGTGACTGTGTGAAATGATAAAAAAGGATATAAAATGAGTTTTTTTTTTAAATTATTTATTTACTCTCTCTCCAATCCCTCGTTGCTTTCTATTTTCTCTCTTTAATTATTTATTTACTCTCTCTGCAATTCTTCCAACTCTCGCATTGATCAATACAAACTTGAAGAAATCTTAAGTTTTAAGTTTTATGGCCACTCTCTCGCACGCGATCGCCCCGCCGGGACTCGTCCTCCACTGCCGCGCTTACTGCTTCCAGTGGAGTCGCCAAGAACAGCAACCGCGTCTTCGCTCAGAGCAAGAGCCATAGCCGGCAGCAGATCGATTTCAATGATCTCGACTGGAAATCCAGTTCTTCTACCCATAACCCAGAAAACCTTCAAGGCCGGGGCCCTCACCGTCTTCAACCGCATTTCGACAGAAAACCCACAAACCCAGAAGACCCACAACCCAAATCCAACGTCCGCTCCGTCGAGATCTCCTTCCTCGCCGTCGACTCGATCTTTGCCCACAAATCCGGCGTAGGTTTTTTCATTAAAGGAGCACTGTAGCTCCGTGTGCTTTGAAAAAAAAACCAGTTTTCCAAAGCAGCAAATAGCTACTTCATTTTTTCCTTTGATTTCAACTTATTCTCACAGTAGCTTCCAAAATAAGCCTTTTTTTTTTAGTTTACCAAACACCTAAAACCCTCACAGCTTTTTTTCATGGGTGCTTTTTTTTAAGCACCTCACTCCCAAACCACCCCTTACTTGCTTAACTATGATATCTAGGTGCCTTGGGGTAAATCATCTGGTCTCACCGGATTCAACCAAGGCAAAGCCTTACGGTTTGGAAAGTCCTACAGGTCTCCTCACTGATGTGGTGCTTCAACATATGGGAATTTCACTGATCTCTTGTTGCTCATTCTATAATTCTGTTGTTGAGTCTTTCTTTCACATTTATTTGGAACGTCCTTGAACTGTGGATCATGGTCTTGGTTGTTGGAGCTTCTTCGTCCTTTTCTCTTCTGGTAAGATCATTGTTATGGGTTTTTTTTCAGAAACTTTTCTTTCAACTTTTTGTGGTTCATCTAGAAAACTTTGGATTATAGTGGCTTGCACTTATATATGGGGCATGTGGTGTCTTTGTATTCAAATTCAGTTTAGGGGTAAGTTCACTTCATTGGATTATATCAAGTGCTAGCTAGTGGCTCGGTTTCGTGACTCGGCCCTAGTATGTTTCTCGAATTATAGCTTTTTGCCTTCAATGTTGCATATTTTATCTATATTGGGTATGTCACCACTTTCAATTGCGTCTCCATCCTTTATTCCAATCCTTTGGAATATGTTGATGAATGGGTGGCTTAAGGTTAATATTCATGGGTCATGTGCCAACAGACATGCTAGATTTGGGGGATATTTCGCTCTTCGGAGGTTGAGGTGCTTGATGCTTTTGCTTCAAATACGAATTTTGTAAGCTCAGTTGTTGCAAAAGTTCTTGCATTCATTAAGGCTGTGCGTATAGCTTGTGTCAAAGACTAGAAGCATACATGGATTGAAACAAATTCCATGTTGGTTATTCATTATCTTTTCAAAGGCTCCTAATGCGGTTCCTTGGTTCCTTATGGTGGATTGGAAGAATTGTCTTTGGAGACTTCGTTAAATGCGGTTCATATGTACACATATCTATCAAGAAGGAAATCAGGTCACAAATTATTTAGCTTCATTTAGAGCAGATAGTTATACTTATCACTAGTGATTTATAGTTACAGATTTTGTTGCCTCAGCTATGCTCGTCATATTTCATTTTGCCCTTATTTGCAATTTCATTGATCATTTGGTCATGGCGGGTCTTGGCTTAGTGATTATTAGACAGCTTCTTTAAAAAAATAGAAATTATTAATTTCTAGATATTTTACATCTTTTATTAGAGATTTTCTAATTGAGTATCAGTTTGGGATTGTTGAAATTATATAAAAACCAATTTATTAAAAAATCTGGTGTATTAAACCATCTCCAACTATTGGGTTAAAACTTAAGATTTTTAACCCAAAACTTAAAATTTAGGTTTTAACCCAGAAACAGTTTTTCTGCTCCAACCCTTCTAGTTAAAATTTTTAGCTCCAGATTATTAAAGAATGAATTTAGAATAATTTTTTTCTTAAGTTACTTTTAAACAAAAAAATTATGTAGATTATTCTAATTTAATTTTATGAACATTTTCACTTAAATATATTTAAATTCTGATAAGCAAGTGACTCTTTACCACAGTGGTGGAAAAGAGTTGAGCCTTTAAATAACGACATGGGTTCGAACCCTGTCGATGGCTAATCTAACATCTAACCTAACAAAATCTATCATTTGACAAAAAAATATATTTAAATATCGATAAATATTGAAAAATACTAAACCAACACCATGAAACTCGTGAAACACTAAAAAAACATGAAACACATAAAAGATCTTTTTGATTATTTTAGCCATTGGATTTAAATTTGGACTAGTAAATTTGGGTTAAAACTCATATTTGGCGCAAGGGTTAGAGCAAGTTGGGATAGGTTTAGAACCTAAATTTTAAGTTTTACTCCAAGAGTCGAAGTATGTCTTATGGGCGTGTTTGTTTGGCTCCCCTAAGTTTCACTGGACTGGCAAGGATTCCTAATCCATGTTTTGTGCAAGCAGTGCTTGTGTTGAATAAGAGTAAGTCGGACTAGCGGGGATTAAATGTTTCGCTAGGGGGCCTTAGCGAGTCCCCCCAAAAAGGAAAGGATTGCTAATCCCGTCTCTCTTACACTTATTTTGCTTTGCTTTACCTCAAGCTCGTCCAAGACTCTAGTATGCTTTGCACCGTCTTTGTAGCCGTCCAACGATCGATGATGGACCTTCATTGCTGTCGAAAACCCAAATTCCCAAAAGATGAGATATTTGAAATAACGCCACTAAAAGAGTGATGCTGCAAGCGCAATGACTGCCAGAAGTTTCCCCAATCCCCATTTCAATGATGGTAACTGCAAGCACAAAGCACCACTTCAACAAGCTCAGACCCAGAATCGAACGGATTTAGGGCAACCAAACTCGCCCATTTGGGCTTCCACGACCACCCGACAACAAAGTTCAAATCTGCGTTTTGCAAGAAAATCTGGCAATTAATCAGAGAAAAAGAGGGAAGGGAGGTAAAGCGTGAGACGGAGAAAACAAGAGAAAGAAAGGAGAAAAAGGACGACGGCTTCAAGAGAGGAATAGTTTTTTAGAATAAAAATTATAGAATTAATAATATAATATTATTATTTTTTATTACAAGAAACGATAGTGGTATTTCATTGATTATCACAAACAAATATGCCAATTGATTACATTGCTTCAATGACCAAATACATTGATCTGGAGTAAATTTGAACCAATAAGTGATTAATTAATAACTCATTGTTGGCTACAAATATCACCGAGCCTACGTGGCGCGTAGGCCGAGTAAATAGTAGACTAACTGAGTCCTTCAAACGTGTGCGGGGCGTGCCAACTCGTCGGCCGGGCTTCGGCCAAGGAGTAAAATGTCTTGATGTGGTATGGGTGCGCGCGGCCAACTTCTGTATCTTGCGATTGCGGCCGAGAAAGGAACGTGTCTCGGCCTTTGGGTTCTAGAGCCTGAAGACAAGGCTGCTAATTACAAAATTCACAATTTGTTGTCGTCCGACTCGGCCACGGTCACCGTATTGATGAAGGTGAGACCACGCCAAATCGATACTAGAGTATAGGGGCACAGGTACTCAAAGCTGATGAAGGTCTTGACAGCAAACGGGGTTCGGCCGTCTCGGTGCCGAATTCTGAAACCTTCTTGCGAGTACGTAATCGTCAAAACGACTCGGCGTCGAGGCACCGAGCTTTAGTATCAGTAACACCTCACTTCGCCAGGCCGGCTGGTGAGATGACCTCTGTCGATGGGGATTCAAAAAATCCTCGTCGTTCGAGACTAGGATAAATAACCAATCGACCCTGTCGCAGTGCTGTCAATCCAAACTGAAGGTGTTTCACGGACGGTTGGTTCTACGGCAACAGTGCTGTCTATCCAAACTGAAGATGTTTACCGGTTGCCTCCACAGTGCTGTCTATCCAAACTGAAGGTATGGAGGCGAAAAAGAAAATAAAATTCTCAAGGGTGTTGAGAGGTTTCGCGTAGAGCGAGAAATTGTACAAGGCAGATTTGTGTGTTGTGTTGTTGATCCTTTGCACGTTGCCATTGCTTCTGTATTTATAGGATCTGAATCCTCTCTTGTTGGAACCAAGTCACGTGAAGAAGTCACACATGAAGAAGCCACTTGCCTTTCTCTTTTTCTTATTTTAAGGCATGTTTTCTCTTTTCCTTGTTTTAGGGCATGTTTTTCACCTTAAATCAAGGAAAAGTTGGTGTCCTAGTGTTACCTAGTTCCTAGGGTTCCTGTAAATCTTTCTTTTAGGCCGAGAAAAACTTCTCTCGGCCCAAACCGCTGTTTTGGGCCCAAACATTGCCCCCTCGCTCCTGAGGTCGCTGGTTATGACCGAGCTCGGCCTTAAAGGAGCGGGAACGCCTCTAGTTCTGCAGCCGTTGATCCTGAGATCGATCGATCGGTGTCTCTTGACTTTCCTTGCCACGTGTAACACCCCAATGCTCTTAGTAACCCTATCGACAGCACGCGCGGCTACTGAACCGTTTTCCATTATTGCTCGCCGCCACACGCAATCGTGCATCGTAATGTACGCGGGACGTTTGGTCTTTTCACCTGGATCTCTTCAAATATTCGGAAAAAATTGGCGCTCTTCCCGATTGATTTTATCCGAATTTAAAAATCAAACGCTCTATCTTCTTACCAAAATGCCTATAAGTACCCAGAATTTTTCCACTGACTCCTTTACGCTTCCAAAATTCTCAAGCTTTTCTTGATTTTCCTCTCCCATATCTTCAACGCCCAAAAGAATCCTAAAATTCCCAATTCCTTCTGCAACTTTTTCAATCTTCTTCAATGGCATCCCTATCCTCCAAGCTTACTACCGAATGCGAGAAGTGCAAGGACATTCTTGATAAGGTTTCCGTAAAATCCTTGCGCTTTGAAAGTGATCTGAGCGTCAGCCACCAGATGCTTGGACCGGTTTTCAGAGCGACCGTCCCTTCCTCCATCATCGGCTTATGCAAGAACCATTGCCTTGCCCCCTTGCTCCATGGGATTGACTGGGCCAAATGGGATTCGGCCAAGCCCCAAGGTTCCTGGCCTTCAACTCCGGCTAACTGGCCAGTCTGGGTAAAGCGCATGTCAGAGTTCCATGGTGCTCAATGGAAGAAACTGGGCATTTATGATGCCATCTGGCTTTCCACCGTGGAAATTGCCATGGACAAAGAGCTGCTATTGGCGGCCCTCAACTTCTGGTGCTCGGCCACCAACACGATGGTTCTACCCTTTGGCCCGGCCGGCCCCACCGTCCTCGACATTTCGGCCATTCTGGGGACTTCCCCTTCTGGCCTTTCAATCGATGCTGCCCTCTCCGGCTACCCGAAGAGACTTGATCTGAAGGCCTGGCTTGAGGTTCGGGCTGCCGAATCCCTGAAGGAGGAGAACAAGGACGCCACCAAGGAAGAAATTCAGAAACAATTCAAGAATTTCTTCAACTATAATACCCTTTACTGGCATTTCGCCGGCCAAGGGCAAGAAGTGGGTAGGAAGGGGGAACATGAGGCTTTCCTCTTCTATTGGTACAACAAATTTATTTGTTGTCCCAAGTCAAACAAATGTTTAGTGGAGAATCTGTCAGTGGCCGAAGCCCTGGCGAGCGGCAAGTCCTTGGCCCTGAGTCCGGCCATACTCGCCCACCTATTCCGCTGTTTGGCCGAGACGACTGCGGCCACTATCGACCCCCAGCAGAGTGGTCCTCTCTGGATTTTCCAACTCTGGCTACAGGTTTACTTCACTTCACTTCGGCCTGACCTCTCATCCTTCCATCCGGCTGAGGCGTTCGGTCCTCAGCTGGCGACTCGACCCATACCTCCCCACCGGGCCGAAGAAATTTTCAAGTTCTTCTTTGGCCTTGCCGAGCTGTCTGATGACGAGTTTTTTATATGCCGTCGTCGGAATTACCCCTAGTCGATCTGTCTTCCATCTGAGGCCTGGGATGCAGAGACGGATCTTACTTTGCGCCGTCATTGGGGATCATTCGTGCTATCACGCGATCTTCCTCTCGGTTGCGATGGACGCCGAGCCAGCTGGGAGGTCTACCATCCCCATTTCACTGCCCGGCAACTTGGCTTTGTCCAAGGTGCCCCAGTCCCCCTCCTTTCTTCCCGTTCCCTTCTTGGCCGAGGACGCCTCTCCGGCTCCCCTGGGAAGGATTTTGAAGTCGCCGAGACGGACTTCCAGGAAAGGTGCAAGAGGTTTCGTCTGAAACCGGCCGCCCCTGAAGCCCTTTGCACCGACACCTTTGGTGACTGGTGGGAGGCGTACACAAAAGATTTTTTCGGCGCGCCGGTCGATGACATAGTCACCAAACTCTTCGGTACTTATTTCTTATTTTGTCTCAAAACCCTTTGCCCTTTGGTGACTTAACTTCGTCGAGGATCTCTAACTCCATTTCATTTGTCTTTTTCTAGGCGGCCGAGCATCTCAGCCGGCAAATGTTGCTACGGTGGTCGTGGCCAAGAAGAAGAAGACCATTGTTCTTCCTAAAACGGCCACGGCTGTTGTAGCCAAAACGTCAGGCAAACGGTCGCGCCAAGAGGTTGAGGCGGCCGATAAAACTCCCCGCCCGGCAAAGTGCCCAAAACCCTCGGCGGGGAAGCGAGACCGGGAGGCGCCGGTCAAAGCTTCCAAAGGCATCAGTATCGATGCACCCCGGCCATCGTCTGTGTCTACTCCTGCTTCTCAAGCCGTACCAGAACCTGTCCGGCGGGTCGAGCCCCACAAAATCCAAAAAATCTCTAGCGGCCCTGTATTGGAGCAGGTGACCCCTTTGGCCGCCAATTCGCCCCCAAAACATCCAAAGCGAACGTCGGTCATTCTGGATGATGAAGAGGTTTTAATCTCCTACTGGTTTCCTTATCTGATTTCATAGTCCTTGTATTGACCAATCCAATCTTTTTCTTAGGATGATGGTGGCATTTCAAGCTGTCCTCTTCTAAGTCCAACTCCAACGGCCGAGAATCTTTTAGCCGATCCTCATGCGCTCGACAAAGGAAAGAAGGCCGCTGTCGAGCCCAAAACGCCGACAGCGCCGGTGGTTTCCCCTCCAGTTGCGGATTCTACCATCCCCTCCCACGAGGTCCTTCCAACCATTGTGAGTTCTCTCTACTTTTAGAATTCCTTGACGTTTGCCTTGAATGATTCTCATGTTCTTGTGGAGCCGGCCCCTCTGTCTCGCCAACTAGGTCTGCCGCCGGGGCTGCTGATAATCCAGTTCTTTCTCGGCTGCACGACGTTCTATCGTTGTCCGCCTTGGAGGTCCTTCAGAACGATGGCCTTGAACTTATTGGGGAGTGCTTGAATGCCCTCGCCTCTGACGGTCAACTGGACGACGCCACCGTTACTCAGTTGTCTTCGATTTTGGAGAAGACTCGAGACTTCTTCCCAACTTTTGAAAACGCCCTCCGTTCTGACGACGTCTTGAAGGCTGACGAAGCTGCCCAAGAGGCTGCCCGGCCGGAGCTTGAAGTAATAAAGGCAAAAAAACTTGAGCTGATGGCCCTTGACGACCAGATCGCGGTACTTCAATGCAAACGGTCGGATGTCGCTTCTGCTCTTGAAGCGACATTTGAGGCTAACAAGGCCAGGCTGACGGAGCTTGCGGCCGGCGCACGGCGGATCGCGCTGATGAAGTCGGAGAGGAAGATGCGCGAAGCCGAGATAACTCTGGGGAGTCGAGGTGGTTGGAGCTGAAGGCAGCCCTTAAGGCTTATCTCCCTTAGTCTCTAGGATTGTGAATTCACCTTTTGTAGGTTGTAACCCCTTTCTAATAAAATAAAAAAAAACTTGTTTACTCCTTCATTTCCCAGCTGGTCGGATAATATTTTTTTAAAAATTTTCCGTTAATCGGCAATTTATGCATTAAACCACCCCGATCTTTAAGATGATATGCCCCCTTGCCGAGAACCTTATGAACAATAAACGGCCTTTCCCAATTCGGCGACCATTTGCCGAACCTTGGGTCCTTTAGTCCAACTGGTAAAACCGTCTGCCAAACCAAATCTCCTTCGCCGAACGTTTTTTGTTTAACTCGCTGATTGTACGCTCGTTCGGCGATTTTCTTTTGTGCTACTAATAAGTTGTAAGCATCAAGACGGACACCTTCCAAATCTTCCAACTCCTGTCTCATGGCTTGACTATACTCATCACTGAACAGGCTACTGTTCTCTATCATTCGTAGTGAATTGACACTTAACTCGACTGGTAACATGGCATCATGCCCATAGGTCAACGCATACGGCGTCGTTCCCGTGGCTGTTCTTGGTGACGTTCGGTAGGCCCACAGCGCTTCATGTAACTTTAAATGCCACATACCCGGTTGTTCCCTCACCATTTTTTCAAGAATCCCTATCAAAACTTTATTACTTGCTTCGGCCTGCCCATTGGCTTGTGGGTAATACGGTGAAGATTGCTCGAGCCGAATTTTGAGGTTCATTGTGTATTCCTTGAATCGGCCAGATGTGAAGATCGTGCCGTTATCTGTTATGATTGTTTCTGGCACACCGAATCGAGTCACGATATGTTGTTCGACAAAATCACACAATTCTTTGGATGTCAATCCGGCGTATGATTTTGCTTTCACCCATTTGGTAAAGTAATCCATTGCTACGAGTATCCATGCGTGCTTTGCCGAGCCAGATGATGGTGTAATTTTGCCGATGACATCCATGGCCCATCCCCGAAACGGCCATGGTTTGGTGACCGAATGCAACAATTCGGCCGGGGCCCTCTGTATAGGGCCGTGAATCTGACACTGTACACATCCCCGTGCGTACTCAATGCAATCTTTTAAGATATTCGGCCAAAAATACCCGTGTTGGCGAAGCAACCAACGCATCTTTCGACCGGATTGATGGGCTCCGCATATTCCTTCATGGACTTCGGCCATTGCTTGTGCGGCCTCTTTGGGGCCGAGACACAACAACAACAAGCCGTCCTCGCTCTTCCTATATAGAGCGTTTTGGTATGACACATAGTTCGTGGCATGAACCTTCGTCTTACGTTCGTGTTTTCCATCAGGATTATCAAGGTATCGCATAATTGCGCCTCTCCAATCATCTGGATCTGGTAATGCTTCAACCGCACAGATCTCGACGGGGTCTCCTCGCTCCAGTAGCGATGGTAATGACATTACTCGTGTTCGGATCACACGATCCTGGCTAATAACTTATTGGTTAACCAGGGCCGGGTATGAGCGTCGTACGACTGGTATCGCCCGTCCTCGTTTGCCCCCCATGAGTTGCATGCCGGAGGCGATTTGGGCCAATTCTTCTGCGTCGACATTATGGACCCGGGAAACGTGCTCGAATGTGATACGATCAAAAGACTCGGCCAAATAGCTAGCGACCATGTGATAAGGAGCTAGAGTGCAACTCATGCAACGAAAAATGCCATTGAGCTGGTTAATTACAAGTTCAGAGTCGCCGAAAACCAAGACGCGGGGTGCTCGCAAGTCATGAAGGATGCCGAGGCCAATGACAAGAGCTTCATATTCGGCTTGATTATTGGTGCAGTCAAAGTCAAGTTTGAAAGAAAAATACCATCGATGGTGCTCGGGAGACTGAATGACGATGCCTACACCGGCCGAACAAGAAGTGCTGGAGCCATCGAAATACATGACCCAAAAATTGTCCCGCGCTTCCACCATGCCGATTTCGAGATCATTGCCCCCGAAGTCGTATGGAGACGGATGTTGGGCCAGGAAATCAGCTAAGGTTTGGCCTTTGACGGCCTTCTGAGGAACATATTGTAGATTGAACTCGGATAGTGCCATGGTCCATTTCCCGATTCGACCTTTGACGATTGGCCGAGTGAGCATGTAACGGATGACATCAGTCTGGGCAATAACTTGAGTGACGGATGGGAGCATGTAATGCCGAAGCTTGGAGGCGGCAAAGAACAATGCTAAACAGAGCTTCTTGACAGCCGTGTAATTGATCTCGAGAGTATTGAGGTGGCGGCTAAGGTAGAAAATAGCTTGTTCGCGGCCGGCATCGTTGTCTTGTGCTAGAAGGCAGCCGATGGATTCTTCAGCCGCAGATATGTATAACTTAAGAGGTTTGCCACGGCGGGGCGGACCAAGGACAGGCGGGGTAGTTAAGGCTACCTTGATTTGGGTGAAGGCGGCGTCGTGCTCGGAGTCCCACGCAAACTTGTCGTGGTCCTTGAGTTTTAGCAAAGTGGAGAAAGCTTGCATTTTCCCTGCCGAATTGGCAATAAACCGGCGGAGAAAATTGACCTGACCGAGCAGCGACTGTAATTGTTTCTTTGTCCTGGGGGCCGGCGCATTGATAATTGCGCGGGCCTTGTTTTCGTCAATCTCAATGCCGCGGTGATGGACCAGGAATCCCAAGAAATTTCCTGCCAAAACGCCGAAAGCACACTTGGCTGGGTTCATTTTGAGGTTGTGCCGGCGCATGCGTAAGAAGGTTTGGCGGAGGTCCTCTAAGTGTGTCTGCCGACGCTTGGACTTGACCACAACATCATCAATGTAAACTTCGACTGTTGTACCAATGAGGTCATGAAAGATGGTATTCATGGCTCGCTGGTATGTGGCACCGGCATTCTTGAGGCCAAATGGCATAACGACCCACTCATACGTGCCGAGTACCCCTGGGCATCGAAAAGCAGTCTTGTGGACATCGTCCTCGACGATAAAAATTTGATTATAGCCGGCATGTCCGTCCATGAATGAAAAAATGGCATGGCTGGCGGCTGCATCAATTAAGAGGTCTGAAATTGGCATAGTGTACTCATCCTTGGGGGTTGCCAAATTTAAATTCCTGAAATCGATGCAAATGCGGAGAGCGCCGTTCTTCTTGAGGACAGGAACTATGTTTGCTAACCATTCGACATATCTGGCTGTCCGAATGAACCCGACATTTAAAAGGCGAACAATTTCGTCTTTTATGCCAAGCTGAACTTCGGTCGAGAACCGTCGAGGGGGCTGACGAAACGGTTTGCAGCCGGGCTTAATGCGTAACTCGTGCTCAACGAGCGTTCGGTCTAAACCAGGCATCTCGTGATAACTCCAAGCAAAACAATCTTTGAATTCATTCAATAAATCACGCAGCTCGGCTTTCATGGGTTGGGGCAACAAAGCGCTGATAAATAAAGGTCGTGGTTCTTCGGCCGTCCCAACATTGATTTCTTCCAAAGGGTCCTTAACCTGAGGCCGATGGTCTTCGAGTTCGGCCGGTGCAGGCTGGATCTTATCTAAAGAGATCACCGGGCCATTGTCGCTTTCTGCGAGAAACTCGACCAAATTAACGCCGGAGTGTGGTTGGCTGGAAATGGTGTACCAGTGGGCCAGCATTCGTTCCATGGTTGAGGAGACTGCGGCCTGGCGTTGGTCGTGGTTGTCGTCAATCATCAATAGTAGGGAGGAAAGTGGCCAATCCGAGTCTCGCCGAGTCCTGGTGAATAGTCTCGGCGGCTACTTCGATAGCCTTTTGTACGGAAATCTTCATCGGCCGGCCCTCCTCATTGAAACCGTGAAGGGTGATGTAGCCGACATGATCATCATAGTAACGAGCTTGAATCATGTTGGCCTCAAACGGCTGGGTATCGGCCGGGTGGACGATGACCGACTTGCCATCCCAGAAGACGAGGACTTGGTAGAGGGAAGATGGAATACAGCCAGTCTGATGGATCCAATCACGACCAAGGAGAGCGTTATACTCAGTCTTCGAATCAACAATGAAAAATGCAGTCATGTGGTTGCGACTGGCTACGGTTACGTCTAGAGGCAATACCCCCTTGGTTTGGGACCGGTCACCCACGAAACTGCTCATAGTGATTCCTGATGGAATGAGTTCATCGTGTGACCGTCCCAGAGCGCGCATGACGGATACGGGCATGATATTGACCGTTGCCCCACAATCGACGAACACCTTAGAAACTGGGTAGCCCTCAATATGAGCCGTGACATACAACGGCTTTAGATGCTGTAGATTGGTAGTGGGGGATCGGGGAAACAACTCAGCGAAAACTGCCGCTAGTGTGTCGATTTGGCTGTTCGTTCCTTCCTCGGTGTGGACAAATTCGACCTGTGTCGCTTCTTCGGCCACGACATCGCCATCCAGGAATGATAGTTGGGGAGCCGTTGTTTGAAACTCGGCGGGTAAGACGTGGACCATGCTGATTTCCATGTTGTCCAGGATAGAAGGGCCTAGTAAGTCGTAGTCCTCTGTGCAATGAGCATCAGCCGAAGCTGTCTGCTCTGGAGTAGTCTCGGTGAAGGTGTCCGTCGTCTCATCGGTGATTGGTAGTTCGTTGTTTGGGGTCGCCTTGACTTAGATGTCACCCTTGAGCACACTGGGGGCAAGGGCAGTTGTGGATTGATGGCTTTGCTCGTGATACGCAATTAAAGCGTTCCTTGTGTCTAGATACGCGTCGAGGCGCCTTACCCGTTCATGTTCATCAGCCGTGAGGCCGAAGAGTGCCACTGCTGAGAAGACTTCGAAATGACACCTTAAAATTTGAAGATCGTCGAAGGAAAAGGGGAGCTCGGCGAGTGGTAGATCTGTGTATGGGTCTACCTCAAAACCAAGCACCTGAGCCTCTCGTATGTGTTGGAATCTTGACTTGATGACCGGGTCCGTAGTCTTTTGAATGATCTGCTCGGCATATGGAGAAGTCAAGGCTAAGTCGAGGACTTGCTGACATTCTTTCGATAGGCCGTATAAGTCATTGGCGGAGTGCGTCTTATGGAATTCCAACATATACTGCAGGGCTTCGCCAACAAAGGGAGGATGGAGATTCCGCCGTATCTGGATCAGCGGTTCGGACGTCGGTGTTGGATGAGGATTTGTATCCGACTCTTGTTGAAGTTTCTCGAACCGAGCCTTCATTTCTCTTGATCGGAGCAGGATCTTGTTCCGTTTGTCGGACCCTTCGAAGGCCGTCTCGATGTCAGGGGCCGTAGCCCGCTTCCCTTCGAGTAACTCGGTCATGATTGCCGGGAGTGGACGCTCATCTCTAGGGTTTGTACCCTTAGGTTGCCATTTGGGAATCGATGAACTTTGAGTTGCCTGTCGGCGAGCCATGCAATCTGTCCTCTGGCGACGACGCTTCTGAGATTTGGACAAGGCGGTGTAAACGCCGGTTGGTGAATAGTACGTGTACCAGCGCTGGTCGCGTGTCTCCGGCGGCTTGAATGTTTTTGGCTTAGCTATCGAACCGGAACCGCTGGGACCTTGTGCGTAGTAATCCTCATTGTAGAACGGGGTATCGAAGTCAAGTCGTCGCCTGGCCGAAGATGATCCCCCGGCCTGCATTTGGGGTCCAAGTCTATTGAACACTTTATGTCGCTGACCCAAACCGAGTGCTTTTGGCGGGGTTGGGACATTCTCGGGCGTTGATCGAGGTTCTGCCCTGTTCGGCCGTAGTTGGTGTGGCGTCGTTACCTGGGATTGCTGGTTCTGTGGCTTGGTTACGACCACTTTGCAACGATTACACAATATCTTTGGTTCCTCAGGTTCCTCTTTATTAGCTCCTGCCTTGGCTTGGACGATTGTGGGTCCTGTCCCTTCCGTAGAAGAGTTATTACAAGCTAGGTCGATCTTAAGCCGTGGCTGAGAGTTCTGCTTCGGAATATGCTGTACGAACTCGGCCTTTCCTTTGCCCTTGTTCCCTGGTAAATGGGCGTTTACCATGCCAACCGTTGCTGCAGGGAACGGGTTAGCGTCGACAATCATCTGTTTTTCTGGAAATTTTAATTTGCCTTTGTCGATCCATCCCTGAATAGTATCACGGAATACTACACAATTATTGGTCGTATGCTTACTGGAATTGTGGTACTTGCAATAGACCTTATCTTTCAGCTCTTCGGCCTTTGGGATGTTGTGTCCCGACCGAAGCTTAATGATCTTTGCCGATAACAACTGATCGAAAATAGCGTCGGCTTTGGTGATGTCAAAAGTGTAAACTTTGGATGTTTTGGCCGTTGTGTCTTCCGGGGCTAAGCGAGGTTTGGCATCTTTAGTATGAGCCAGAGCTTTACAGATGTACGGCTTATCGATGATGATTTCAGCCGCATCTATACTGGCATATTAAGTGCCGTCTCCTTCGGTCTCGGCATAATTGACCGAAGGATTCTTGTATATAGTCCCTCTGGCTGAAGATGCTGATACCTTTTCTTCTCGGAGTAAGTACTCGTATTGTTCCACATGTTGGGCTAATTCGTACATATCGGGGAAGTTCGCCCCTAGGAACTTCTTCTTATATTCCAAGTCGAGGCCATTAAGAGCAATTCTGACGAACTCCACTTCTGGGAGAGGTACTCGGCACCAATTTCGAGCCGACTTAAACCTCGTTAGGTACTCCATTTGTGACTCGTCAGATGCTTGAGTCATCCTAGCCAGTGAGGACACCGACATCTCCATTCCTGGTCGATAGAACTGCTCGTGAAACTTTTCGACCAACTCCTCCCAATTTTGGATCGAATTTGAGGGAAGGTTGATGTACCACGCGAACGCTGGCCCGGTCAATGAGAAGTTGAACAACCGTAATTTATAATAATCACTGTTGGCATCTCCACATTGCGCGGTGAAGCGCGCCACGTGTTCCAAAGAAGACAATGACGACTCCCCCGCGAATAGACTGAAGTCCGGAATCTTAAAACCTTTTGGGTACTCGAAATGCTCCACAAACTCCGGGTATGGATGGATGAACTTGGGGAACTTCGGCCCTTTCTTCAAGGCCGAGTCGATCATTCGTTGGATTTCTGCAGCATTCACGGCGGGTATGCTGGGGCCACAGTCAGTTGTTGAACTGGTTGATCCGCTCTTCTTTTCTAGATCCAGTGTTCTAGACCGAGCTGGTCCGACCTCGGCTGCTGACGCAGTTGCTATATTATTTTTGGGCCAAGATGGTCTCGGTCGTTCGGTCGGCCCCAGGTTTGGTGTGATGTGCACCAAGTATTCGTACAACTTGGTCTGCATGGCACTTTGTTGTCGTACTTCGTCTAGTACCGACTGTACGTCTCGGCCGACGGTTTGTTCGAATTTCCGAGCCTGTTCTTCCAATCGCCTCTTGAAAAATGACCGGGACGGTGGGTCCGTAGCATCACCCCCATCCTCATCACAATCTTCCACAGTCCCTTCGATCAGATTGTCTTTTGTAACCTTCGTGAGGACTTCAGTGTGATGAGGTGGCTCACCGAGAGTGACTTCTCTCTCTCTCGGTGTGAGTTAGGTGTTGCGGCGTCGTGGACTTCCACCTGTGACGAGCTTTCGGAACCTGTATTGCGGATTACTGGAGTGGTGTTAGATTTTCCCATCCCTACTCTCTTCTTGAGCGATCGAGTCTCGACGGGCATGAACTTTGTAGTTTTAGCACTGGGTCCCACTGGGCGTGCCAAAATGTTGGCTACAAATATCACCGAGCCTACGTGGCGCGTAGGCCGAGTAAATAGTAGACTAACTGAGTCCTTCAAACGTGTGCGGGGCGTGCCAACTCGTCGGCCGGGCTTCGGCCAAGGAGTAAAATGTCTTGATGTGGTATGGGTGCGCGCGGCCAACTTCTGTATCTTGCGATTGCGGCCAAGAAAGGAACGTGTCTCGGCCTTTGGGTTCTAGAGCCTGAAGACAAGGCTGCTAATTACAAAATTCACAATTTGTTGTCGTCCGACTCGGCCACGGTCACCGTATTGATGAAGGTGAGACCACGCCGAATCAATACTAGAGTATAGGGGCACAGGTACTCAAAGCTGATGAAGGTCTTGACAGCAAACGGGGTTCGGCCGTCTCGGTGCCGAATTCTGAAACCTTCTTGCGAGTACGTAATCGTCAAAACGACTCGGCGTCGAGGCACCGAGCTTTAGTATCAGTAACACCTCACTTCGCCGGGCCGGCTGGTGAGATGACCTCTGTCGATGGGGATTCAAAAAATCCTCGTCGTTCGAGACTAGGATAAATAACCAATCGACCCTGTCGCAGTGCTGTTAATCCAAACTGAAGGTGTTTCACGGACGGTTGGTTCTACGGCAACAGTGCTGTCTATCCAAACTGAAGATGTTTACCGGTTGCCTCCACAGTGCTGTCTATCCAAACTGAAGGTATGGAGGCGAAAAAGAAAATAAAATTCTCAAGGGTGTTGAGAGGTTTCGCGTAGAGCGAGAAATTGCACAAGGCAAATTTGTGTGTTGTGTTGTTGATCCTTTGCACGTTGCCATTGCTTCTGTATTTATAGGATCTGAATCCTCTCTTGTTGGAACCAAGTCACGTGAAGAAGTCACACATGAAGAAGCCACTTGCCTTTCTCTTTTTCTTATTTTAAGGCATGTTTTCTCTTTTCCTTGTTTTAGGGCATGTTTTTCACCTTAAATCAAGGAAAAGTTGGTGTCCTAGTGTTACCTAGTTCCTAGGGTTCCTGTAAATCTTTCTTTTAGGCCAAGAAAAACTTCTCTCGGCCCAAACCGCTGTTTTGGGCCCAAACACTCATACACCATTACCACAGGCAAGTTGCACCAATACAAATTTGTCTCAAGGATGATAGATGCAACAAATCATTACTAGTGCACACGCCAAGGCCACGCAATATCAACGTAGAAGAGCGAAACCACATACAGTTACTGTTGAAAGACGAGACCACATAATCATCGCTCGAAAGGCGAGACTGTTAACACTCATAGGCGAGATCACATATTGCGCCAAATGCGACACAATCTACACTAATCCGAGAATAAAATCCACCGGTCCCCTAACACAATGGAGGACAAAGACACACAAGGGAAGTCCACTTACAACTTCACGAGCAGAGTTGACACAAATCTGGGCGTTTAAGGCAGCGCAGCGACACAACAGTGTCACCAGCATGAAATTAAGCAGGTGGAGATGGATTCGACCCACTAACAACCACGAATCCAACACAATATCACGAAATAAGCCTCCAATCCAATAAAAGACCTTGAGATGAGGCAAGGGACCGAATCTGGGTGGGAGGCACCAAAGCCACACTCATGGTTGCCCACAAAATGGCAGGGGGGAGAAGCGGTGAAAGGAAGAAAGAAAAAAGAATGGGGAGGAGAAACGAAATCGTGGAGGGTGGGAGAGACGAAGTAACAGAGGGGGAGAAGATTGGGTGAAGACGGGAAGGAAGGTCGGCAGCTATACTGGTTCCAAATCTAGGGTATTAGGCAAGAATGGGGGCAGCGGCTGGAAAGAGGTTTTTTTTTCAATGATATAATATTATTTTTTTTATAATATAATATCATTATTTTATTTTTTTACCAAATAATAGAATATTATTATCTATGAATTAGATAATATATTGTAGTTGGTTATTATCCTACTTCTTAGTCCAACAATGCACTAAATACTTTATTAAGTTAGTCTGCCTAAGGTGTAGTTTAAGCCAGTCTAACTTAATCTGTAAAACTAGTTCAGTATGAAATATCTAGATGCAACAAATGCACCCTATATGTTTTGGTAATAAAAGAAAACCTAGTGTTTTTTTTCAAATCACTAGTCACTCACAGCAGAAATCAAGCAAAAAGCAGATGCAGGGTATAAGATGCTTCTCAGAACACACGGGTGAATAGTAGAGTTATAATGAAAATTACAGCAAAGTATCCTCGCTTCCTTTCCCCCCTCTCTTTTCTTATCGTCTTTCAAATCGAAGGTTGGCGACCTCCAATTACCCGGAGAAATCAACAATAAGCCATAATTCATTCAATTAGAACATAGAGAGAGATTTCTTTGAATTTTGAGCTTATAGTGCTCGCATGGGAGCGTAGGGAGAGATTGAAGGATTTTATAGTAAGACAAGGAAAATGAAATTTGAGCTTTGTTTGGGAGAGAGGTGAGTGAGACTGCATGCGACAAATCCTTTTAAGTTTCTAACTTCAAATGGCATCGTTGTGGTCTAACCGGTTTGTCTCTTTGAGTAGATTCCTTAGAGCCAAAGTTACATTTTGAATTCTATTTTATAATGCTTTAATTCTAATGTAACGAGAGCTATTGGATCATAGTTCAAGTGGTTTCTCTTTCGAGCTTAAGATTTACCTGATAGATTATACCGAAACCGAACCGAACCAAACCAATGTATGAAAATTATATATAAATTCTTAAAACTTGGTGGCGTGAGGATTCGAACCCCTACCCTCAAGGTTAGGGATAGTTGCTTCAAGCCAACTTGACTGTGGTTTTGTGTTGCTATCATTGTACGAGTAAGTTATTTATAGGTATTCTAATCTTTAATGCTTTATAAAATTTCTAAAGTTTACCAATCCTAGCCGTCAGTCCCATTCTCAAACATTCTCTCTATCCCCTCCTCCGCTTTTTTCCTCTCTGCTTCCTCAGTCTCTCTCTCCTTCCTCTCTTCCTTTAAATCACTCACATTCTCTCTCTCCAATCTTCTCTTGTCCTCCTCGCGGATTCCTTCTTCCAAACCATGATTTTCCCTCACCCCTTTCGAATCCGAACCCCTCCAAATTGGAAGATTCTAATCACAGTTTTCCAATCTTTCACAGGTAATTTTCGAATCAAAATGAATATGATTTGTATTGTAGTTTTGCTTGATTAAAATGAGTTTTTCTTTTAATTATTTTGTTGGGGTTTTGCATATTGTTCATATTTTAAGGTTTTTTGTATTGACGTCTATTCATTTTCTCCTTTAATTTCTAGTAACCCAACAAATCGTTAGTGTTAAGATAAATAAATTATGCAATTTATTTTGACATGAAAGCAAAAAATTATAAAACCAATAACCCTACAAATTTTATGGAAAGGTGATATATTTATGTTTACTTTCATGTGTTTAACATCCATTTTAAAAGATAGTTGATGGATCTCATTTTACTTTACAGGCACACCGCTTCCATTGCTGCAGGAAACTATCGAATTCGAGTCGTTGTTGTTGAGCATCATTTCGGAAATGCAAGTGGGATGGCTCCTTGTTCACATCAATAATTCTAGATCCTAGTTACAATGATTTGTTTGTGAATTTCTACAGCTAGAAGATTCACTTAGGAATTTTTTTTTCTTAGGAATCAACAATGTTTTGAACTAAATCATTTGTGATGTTTTGAACTAAATCAACAATGTTTTCTTAGGAATTTTTTTGTTGTTGAAGAAAAAAAATCTAACCGAAAAAACCGAACCGAACCGAGTTGAAATTCTGGTTCGGTTTCGATTTTGGCAAAAAACTGAACTATTTCGAACCAAACCCAGCCCTTTGTGGAATAATCAATCACATTTCATCATCTTCATAGCACCATTGCTGCATATTCTCTACAACTTCCTCTCTTCCCAAAAATCCAAAACCTTCATAAAAACTCAATATTAAAAGCCATAAACACTAACATGGCCTCAGAGCTAGGTTTCATCTCCTAAATTGGGCATGAATATGTGAAAAAAAATTAGAATTGATTCGAGCTGTGTACGAGCTCATTCGATGTTCAAGGTTATGCTATTTCTTGAATCCAATGTCTAATATGGCAGGATTGAATACCACTGAACTTCGTACTCCAGTTTTCTATGGAGAAAACTATGTGTTCTGGAGTATTCGAATGAAAACCATTCTAAAATCTCATGGACTTTGGGATTTTGTTGAAAATGGTCTCAATACTTTAGATCCAAAGAAAGAGAACGAGGAGATTGATGATGAAGCTAAGAAGGCTATGATCGCTGGAGTAGAAAAGCTCTCGGTGACTGAAATCCTGATGAAGGATGCTCGCGCGCTTAGGTTGATTCAAGGGGCTGTTTTAGATCAAATCTTCCCTAGAATCGTGAATGAGGAGACCTCAAATGGAGCATGGGATATTCTAAAGCAAGAGTTCAAATGAGACAAGCAAGTAAGGAGTGTAAAACTACAAAGTTTGCATCGAGAATTTGAATATACTCGTATGAAAGATAATGAGTCCTTATTTGCATATCTTACTAGATTGTTTGATATACTAATTAAATGAAGAGTTATGGTGAGGATCTATCTAGGGAAAGAATGGTACAAAAAATGTTGATTAGTTTGCCTAAATCATATGACCCTATTTGCTCTGTGATTGAACACTCCAAAGAACTTGAAATTCTTGAGGTTCAGAAGGTTGTTGCTTCCCTGAAAAGTTTTGAATTAAGACTAGATAGACATGTTGAGGATTCCACAGAGACGGCTTTTGTAAGTCTAAATGTTGGAGCCAAGAACTCTAAAAGTGGGGGGTTATTATGGAAATCAAAAGTTTCAGAAGAACTAGAAATTCAAATAGAACAAATGGGATACTAAGTCAAATTTTACTCCTAAACCAAATGTCTCTCATGATGGAAACAAAACAGCTTGTAAACACTGTGATAAATCGCATAATGGCAAGTGTTGGTTTGAAGGAAAGCCTAAATGCACAAGTTGTGGGAAGTTTGGGCATATACTTAAAGATTGCAATTGCAATAAAGGTATACAAAAAGGTGAATTATGCAAATCAAATTGAAGAAACTGGTTCTTTGTTCTATACATGCAATGCAGTGACTGATGTGAAAGCGAACCACTCATGGTATATTGACATGGTTACAGTCACCAGATGATAAGTGATGAGAGGTTAGTAGTCAATATTCAAAGAAATTTGACCTCTAAAGTGAAGATGGAAAATGGAGAAATAGTGAAAGTGGCAGGAAAATGAACACTAGGGATAAAGACTAAGCTGGGAAGGAAACATATCCAAGAAGCGATGCTTGTTCCTAGACTTGAGGAGAATCTTCTCAATGTTGGACAGATGATGGAGTATGGCTATTATTTGTTGTTTGGAGGAAATGTGGTGAATATTTCACTTGACAACTTGGTGGTTAGAGGGCAGATGACCAATAATAGATGTTTCTCTTCTAACAATGATGTATGCAAACCAATTGTCTTTAAGAGCAAGTGTGTCACATTGCTTGCATACATGGCACAAAAGGCTAAGACATCTAAATAACAAAAGTCTCAAATTGCTTAAAGATCAAGAAATGGTTCATAGATTACCCCACTTGGAAAAGACTATAGTTGTATGTAAGGGCTGTATGTTAAGAAAGCAACACAGAGACTCATTCCCATCATAATCTACTTTAAGAACTAAACTTCCAATGGAATTGGTTCATAAAAACATATATGGACCAATGCAAATTGAATCTATCTCTAGCAATAAGTATTTCCTTTTATTCACTGATGATTATACCAGTATGTCATAGGTATATTTTCTCAGGAATAAATTAAGTGCATTTGAATGTTTTAAGAAGTTCAAAGCAATGTCTGAATTGCAATGTGGATACAAAGTGAAATGTCTTATGAGTGACAAGGGTGAAGAGTTTCTATCAACAGAGTTTGACAAGTACTGCAATGAACTTAGAATTCATAGACAATTAACCATGGCATACTGCCCTCAACAGAATAGAGTGGCTGAGAGGAAGAATAAGAATATGGTGGAGATGGCAAAGTCTATAATGCATGAAAAGGGTCTTCTTTATGCATTTTGGGCAGAAGTAGTGAACAATATAGTTTACATACTCAACAAGTGTCCCTCCAAGTCTCTAAAGAAGATGAATCCATTTGAGGTATATAGTGGCAGAAAGCCAGGCATTGCACACCTGAAAATCTTTGGATCATTGTGCTATGTGCACATCCCTTTAACATTAAGACATAAGGTTGAAGAAAATAGTCATAAGTGCATTTTTGTGGGCTATGGAATCTGTGAGAAATGATACGTGTTGTTTGATCCAATTTCCAGAAAGATCATATTGTCCAGAGATGTCACTTTTGATAAAGATGGTTCATGGAAGTGGGAGTACACAGAGAAAAATGAAATGAGAGTTCTTATGGTTGTTGAGTATCAAATGAAAGCTTGTAGTGATGGTCAGAATCAAATTGAGATTTGTGAACCAAGTCAACCCTGGTAACATCATCTCACTTGAATGAAGTTGTCACTCTACTGAGTGAAAGTGAAGTTGGAGGTTCTTAAGCAATTGATCACACACCACAAAAATAGAGGAGTATTAATGAGATTATGGCTCAGCGCAATATGTGCGTTGTATAGCCTGAAAAATTATCATGAAGCTACTTTAGATGAATCATGGAAGAATGCAATGAAATGTGAGCTAGAGTTGATTGAGAAAAATAGTACATGGCAATTAGTTAACAAACCATTTGACAAGCCAATCATTAGTGTTAAGTGGTTTTGTAAAGGGTTTTAATCACAAATGGTCCCTAACATTGATCAAACATATCATTTTGGTCCCTGACATTGAAAATCAATAGAAATGGTCATTGAGATTGTCCATCATCCATCATTTTGATCCTTCCATTAAAAACTCTATTAAGTGTCCTGGAGCTTTTGGCCGGAAGTTTGGGCAATTTTCAAAGCTTCGTAACTCAGTCGTTTCTTAACCAAATTCGACCCATAATATATTAAAATGAAGATAGAAAAGTCTAGAATAATATTATACCTATTTGAAAACTTAAAAACTCGCCGAAAACTAGGTAAACTTTAAACGTTCATAACTTCTTCAATACTCAACGAAATCAAGTAATTCAAAAACAAAAATCATACTTCTCGACGAGACGAAGAGAATGGTACTTTTTTATGGCTAACTCACATAGTATTTGTAACCTTCTATGGACTTTGTAGCTGAATGACCCCACAGATCAAAATGTATCTTTTGAAAAGAAAAAATACAGGACTCTTTTCTTTCTACAAATGATAATATGGACTTTTTTCCAAACATACAAGCTGAACACAGATGATGTTTATCATTAACAGAACTAACTATATCAAAAAATTTCAACATTGTATATAGTACTTCATTGCTAGGATGACCACACCTTTGATGCCACAATGTAGACTTCACCTTTTGACCAAGCAACCACATCAAATTCTTTGCTAAAGACACTGTACCCTTTGTAAGTAGCTTTGTTGGAATCTGAAACAACTCACCATCATTACTCCTTCCTTGGAAGATTACAGCCTTGGTTACCTTGTCCTGCACGTAAAAATTAGTATCATCACAGATGAACCAACAATAATTGTCTTTGCACAATTGTTTCACTGATAATAAACTAACAGCAATAGTTGGTACATGAAGAACAGTTCTCAAAACTAATGAATTTGATACAGTATGTAACTTTGTAGAACTAATATTTGTAATTGGCAAACCTTCACCATTACCAATAGTGATTTTATCCTTGCCTTCATAAGGTATGACATTCTGCAGAGATTGTACATCTGCTGTCATATGATGAGATGCTCCAGTATGCACTATCTTGAATCATTTGGGAGAAATGACTGTGATGCTTGAAATGTTTGTGGTGCATGAAAAAATTGTGGTGCCTGAAAAGATTGTGGAGCTTAAGCTTGCATTGCACTTAGAGAAGGAGCCGGTGCAGAACCTTGATATGCAAAATTGTTTCTATGATGACAATCTAAAGCACTCTGACCTTTTTTGCCACAGATTTGACACTTCATTACTAGACCTATAGAGCTAGGATTAGTTGACCTTTTCCAATAATTTGGTGTTGTATGTCCCCTCTTCGAACATGTTTGACATTCAAGTACAATGTTTATCCTTGCTTCTATATTTCCAGCCCAAGTTTTCCATGTTCCAGTTGACTGTCTGTTGCCAAAAGTCTGACCTCTTCCATTTGATGGCTTGTAGGAACCATTACTATTTGACCTTGTCCTATAATATTGTCTTGTTCCAGTGTTTGAATTCCCCCTATTAGAGGAAGGAAACTGCCTTGGCAGACCAGCATGTCCAATAAAACCATAACCATTTGAAAAATCTGTTGGCATAAGAAATGATGGAGCTTCGATGTACTGACCACCCAAGGATGGAGAGTAACCCTATTGTGGAAATGGCATAGGTGCATATGTCTGAGAAGCTATAGTTAGAATGACAGGATATTGCATAGGTGGACCTTGTTGTGGATAAGGTGCAGATGGCATCCCAAAGCTAGGATTCCCACCATTTGGAACTCTTCTAATGATACCACCAGTAAATAATGGTACACCATCAGAATGACTCGAAGAACCCTGTGACATACCAGAGCTCTGTGATACATCAAAACTTTGGAACAATGATGAACCAATAGATCCTTGCATATACAAACCAGACAAATTAGTCGAGAGACTATTAACGATAAACTCATTCTTTCTTTCTGCACAAAGAAACTGTTCCCCAAACTCTCTCAAGGAAATGGTCATATCCCTTGTAAATATCACAATTCTTATGGTTGAACACTCCCTTGGTAACCTAGACAGAGCAGCGACAACAAAATCATTATCAAATACAAATTCTCCAGCAGTAAGCAACTATTCTTTAATGTTCTTGAGCCTAGATAGATATTGTTCAATTGAATCAGCCCCCTTTTGTATAGTTTGAAATTCTATCTTAAGTGTGTTCACCCTTGCTTTAGAGATAGAAGCATATTGATCTTCTAGATTAGTCTACGCCTCATGTGTAGTTTTACTTCCCAAGACATGCTTTATCGATTCATCAAATAAAGTTGCAATAAGCAGACTCAACAGTGCCAAATCAATCAACTCCCATTCAAGAAAAGCATTTGAGACTTCATTTGTAACCCCATTTTCAATATGTATAACAAAATTTAGTGGAGAAATCGCAGTACCATCAAAGTGATCAAACAATTTGTATCATTTTAAAACAGACTTGAATTGGAAAACCCACTTCGAAAAATTCTTATCAGTCAATTTTATAGTTAACATTCCCAGCAACCCATCTATTTTCACTGATGATGACGCCATTGTTATTCAAAAAACCTCAAACAATTACAAAAAAAATTCAAGAACCACACAGAAATGGCTTTGTGCCAACAAGTCTCCCAATATATTAGACTGCAACAGAAATGGCTTCATGCCTTCAATCAAACAACTAAAAGAATCTTAACATAAATGGCATTGTGCCTTCAACCAAACAACTACAAGAATTTCAAGATTATCAATCAATGGCTTCGTGCCCACAATTCTCTCTACCAAACTACTTAGAAATCATATACTTCACTATAAGATTTAGGACAAACCCAAAACCAATAACCCATATTTCACAGAGAAATGCAAGAAAAACATAACCATATCACCTGATTCAAGTGTCAATTATCCAGAAATAGAACCATTTGCAGTCGTCAATCACCAATCGCCAATCGTAGCTTCCAAGAAACAACTCCCAGAAACCCGTCAGAGGACCCAAAACACTGTCGACCCACAGTAGACTCGATAGCTCTGATACCATATTAACAACTGAGAAACTAACACTTGAAGAAAGTTAAGGGTTCAAGAACACAGACTTTAGAAAGAGAAAGAGAAACGGGAAAAAAGAAATAGATGAAGATTCGATTCATTAGTGAGAGAAAGGATTACACACTGCTATATATAAAGCAGCAAGTCCAACCATTTTTAGCAATCATTGGACCTTGTCCAGTACAATCATGATCACTGTTCTAAAAAACGGCCTAGGCGGCGCCTAGGCGCTAGGCGGTGGTGACCCGAGGCGTTTTTGTGCAAATCGGTTGAAAAAATCGGATGGGCTCTAGGCGGCCGCCTAGGCGGGCTAGGCGGGCTAGGCGGCGCCTAGGCGGACTAGGCGGGCTAGGCGGCTAGGCGGGTTAGGCGGGCTAGGCGGAGTTAGGCGGTGCTAGGCGGTGCTAGGCGGAGCTAGGCGGAGCTAGGCGTTTTTTTTTTTTAATGAAATTAAAAAGTAAAAAATTCCTATCTAAGTCTAAGTGGTTTAAAATTGTGAACTTGTTGTACATGTGTCATCCTAAAATACTTCTCACCATGGTTATATGGCATATAAGCTTAATGTGTTTTAAAATTTTGGACTTGTTGGATACTCTTTTTGAATTTTATCATTATTTTATTATCTTATTCATGGATTTTATACAAGTATAATTTTTTTGTAAGTATCATTATGCACTTATTTAGAAGATATACAAGAAATTTACCTAAATCCGCCTAGGCCGCCTAGGCGCCCGCCTAGACCCCGCCTAGCCGCCTAGGCGCTAGGCGCTAGCCCGCCGCCCGACTAGCGCCTAGCGTTTTTTAGAACCTTGATCATGACATATGTACACCTATATTCTTTCCAATACAATCATGACATTTGTACATTTATATTCTTTCACTTATCACTGCACAGACTTGGAAAAGCTTTCAGGCTCAATTGAGAAACTCAGTATGTTGTGTTTTCTTAACATATATAATTTTTCCGGCATTAAGGAGTTGTCCGAATGCATTGGTAAGATGAATGGTTTAAGAAAAATCAACATGGCACAATGTTCAAGATTGAATGTACTACCTGTGTCAGTGTATGATCTTGATCAGCAATTAAAGAAAGTGATATGTGACAAAGATGCAAGATATTTATGGGAATCTATCTTATCAAATCTCGACAAAATAATGGTGGCTAAAGAAGAATTCAACCTGAATTGGCTCCACAGACTTCAAATTTGAGAGCTATCTTTCCGCGATAAGTATTGGAGCAAATGTCCTATGTGATCTGTATTCCAGTTTATTATTTCCTACATTTCGTGTTTAAATGAGATATTGTATCATTCCATTGGCTTGGATTTCCTTGGTTTTCCTCCCTATATACTGATTAAGATTTTATGAATATTGCATTTTATTTTTTTTATTCTTCCCAGGATAGATAGAAAAAACCCTCTAGTGCCTACCTTTTTTCATCACTTCCCTCTCATCCCCTCCATGCTCCTCACATCTTTTAACCATCTATCTACTGGCTAATGGGTATGATCTCTCAATCGCTTTATCGATTAAAGCCTTTGTATTTGTGGTCACTCAACACTAATCACTAACTCTAAGATTACATCTTAGTTGCACACTTGGACTATAATCAAACGGCTTACATTCAATCTAGAAACTAAAACTTAATTAAATACATTTCTAGCACAAACACATATTCGAACGCTCCCTTTTAAGTGTTTTGCTTAAATTACTTCAAGTGCCTTCCTCAGGTATTTAAACCGATCTCTAGCCAAAGCTTTGGTAAATATGTCTACGACCTGCTCTTCAGTTTTGCAATACAACAAATCAATTTCTCCATCTTGCAAAGCATCTCGAATAAAATGGAATCTTCTATTTATATGCCTTGTTTTGTGATGATGCACTGGATTCTTGGTTATTACTATAGCAGAAGTGTTGTCACATAAGATTTGTGTTGGTTTAACATGTTCCTCACCAAAATATAAGCGTACAAACCTCAACTAGATTGTTTGTGCAGTAGTTTATGCTGCACTAACATATTCTACCTCTATTGTTGATAAAGCCACACTACTTTGCTAGATTGATGCCCAAACAAGTACACCTGAACCAAGATTAAAAGCCTATCCAGATGTGTTTTTCATGTCATCCTCACTATCTGACCAGTCACTGTCACAATAGCCAATTAACATTGCTTATTTCCCTTTTTCATAAGTTGTTCCATAGTCAAGTGTGTCTTGGATGCACCTAAGCACTCTCTTGGTTGTTCCCATATACTTCCTGGTAGTATTATGTGTGAATCTAGCCAACAAACTTGTTGCAAACATAATATCCGACCGGGTAGCAATCAAGTATAAAAAACTTCCAACAATTTGTCTATATAAATTCTCATTAGCTTGTTCACTTCCATCAATCTTAGAAAGCCTTTCATTCACTACAAGAGAAGTAGCAACAAATTTGCAATCCTTGAGACCAAAATTGTCCAATAAAGTTTTTGCATATTTCTTCTGGTGCAAGAAAATGCAAGATTCTGTTTGTAAAACACCTAGTCCCAGAAAGTGATGCAATAAGCCAAAGTCGGTCATTTCATACCACCTCATCATCTGAAATTTGAAATCCATCATCAATTCTTGTAAACTCCCTATGTAGATAATATCATATAATGAAACAATAAGAATACAACTCTCAGATGTCTTGATGTATAATGTTGCCTTACTAGGACTTCTATGAAAGCCAACTTTGGTGAAATGCGAATTTATCTCCTCATATCAGGCTCTTAGAGCTTGCGTAAGACCATACAAATCCTTCTTGAGCATGTAGACTTTATCTGCTCATATCTCTATGAAAGCCATCTCCACTATGGTTCCTTTTTTTTTTTTCTACCACACCATTTTGCTGTGGTGAATAGGCCACTATGAATTGTCTCTCCATTCTCATTTCTTCACAAAATCTGTTGACTCCATATATGTATTATCTCCTCCTCTATCACTCATCAATTTCTTCAATTTATAACCATTTTCAATTCAACTGTAGCCTTAAATTTCTTGAATACATCGAACACTTCAGATTTGTATCTCAAGAAATAGACGCAACACATTCGGGTGCAGTCATCTATGAAGGTGAGAAAATACATGTTTCCAACTTTTATAACAATTTGCATTGGTCCACAAATATCAGTGTGTATTGGTCCACAAACATCAGTGTGTACCAATTCCAGGGGAATAACCGTTGTACTTGTTGCTTCCTTTGGAAATGCCTCCCTACAATGTTCGCACACTTCCTTGGTGTTTTTTATTTCTGGTAATTCTAGCACCATTTCTTACTCCTGAAGTAACTTCAAATTGTTCATATTCAGGTGTCCCATTATCCTATGCTAAATCAAGGTAGATTGACTCACATTTACCTTCAATGCAATGTGTAAATCAGTTTGAAGTCTCAAAGGAAAACTTTTGTTTCCTCTTATTGGTACCTTGGCAACTACATTGGAAAGAGTGCAAGCATCATAAATCCTAGCCTTATTATCTCCAAAAATTAGAAAGTATCCATTTTTCGTCATCTCCTGCCCATTTTAGTTTTAACCACCAAGCTTCCTTTTCCAATGACATCAACTAGCTGCCCTGTGCCCATTTCAACTTTTGCTGTCACACTTATATCAAAATCGACTAGCATATCTTCTCTACTAGTCATATGATTGTTACAACCGTTATCCATATACCATATATCTTCAATAGACTTCATATTAACTGCATTGCTAGTATAGAACATAGTTAGTGTATAGGAAACCTAATTTGCATAATTCAACTACTGAACATTTTTCTTATTGGTCTCTTGTAATGTGACCAATTTTACCATTCCTACCACCATTAGTAGTTGTAGTTTGCCTCCTAGATTAATAAGCAGATTTATAATCCCACTTTTTGGCTTTTGGTTTCCAATTTTTCTGGTACCGATTGTTTTGATTCCCAGAAAACTTGGTTTGTTTTGGATTCACATTGAGACTAGCAAAAGCTCTTTTAGTTTTATTCTCAGTGTGCCTTTCAAACCTTAGCTCAAAACTCGTTAATGAAGCAACTTCTTGAACCTCAACCACATCTATATCCTTTAAATGCTCAATAACAGAACATATAAAATCATACGAAGAAGGCAAACTAATTAACATTTTCTGCATGATGAGTCGATTTTATATTATATATTTAACCTTATTCTTAGTATATTTTGGTTAATATTTTGGAAGAATTTTGATACTTTGAATTGTATTTTCAATATAGGACTTTCGACTTCCTCTAGAGCAAAACATGGCCAAACGGATGAATTTTGGAGTAATTCCAGTTGGAGGGCGTTCGTGAGTCACTAAGCTTGATTGTATCAAAATATCAGATTTTTCTACTAAGCGATGATTTTCTGGCAACAAAATAAAGGAGCGATGCGCAGTGCTGGAAAAGTGACGTTTTGGGCTTGAATTGCGTTTTTGGAGCCCAAAATGACCTCGGATGGGTTCGTGGCCTTCTGGAGATATGTTCAGAACGTCCTGATCTTCAAAACAAGCTATCTTGGGCCGGATTTGGAGGAGATTTGAAGCTAAAACGTGGCTGGACAGTTTCTGTGCAGATTTCCTAGCTTAATTAGGACTTTATTTTATTATTTTATTTATTATAATTAGTTTCCTAATTAGATGATGTCTAGGGTTTTTGGCGTGAGGATGCTTTATAAGCTTTCTGGCCGTGCCTAGGTAAAGGGGGGAAGCTTTTGATTATTCAATTTTAGAGAAAGATAACTTTGCTAGGGTTCTTAGAGATTTCCTACTCTAAGGTGTTTTCATTCCTTTTCTTCTTAATGATATTTTCTATGATTCTAATTATGATTATGCGTAACTAATTCCCGTTTGCTAGGGCGAAGCCTTAAGCCTTAGCATGACTATGTAATTTTTATTTGATTGCTTATGATTGATCGCATGCATACTTTGAATTATTGATCACTGTTTTGAACTATCTAATTGTCTTAATGAATGGCCACCATTAAGGTTTTTAGAAAAGTAATTTGATGCAATTTTGGTCGGAAGGTTCCCTGAAATTGACGCTGGCTTCTTGTGATTAATAGTTGTAATTTCACTTAGGATGAACACCACATCTTAAGGGTTGCATGGTTTTTCAAAGGGTTTTCATAAAGCATAATGAGTCTTTCATGTTCAGATTTGATCCGAACGTCCGGACGGGTTGCATGTTAGATATACGTTCTATGTTGGAGGTTCCAAGTAGAATATATATTAGGAAAACCTAACCTTCAAAGTGGCATGTGTAGATCATAAGTAATTGGTAGAAATTCGTAGGATTGCTAGGTGATGGTGGAACCCTAGTGCTTTTATAAATTGGTATTTAAAATTCTTTTCTTTTGTCATATTAGTTTTTAATTAAAAATTCGTTTTTAATATTACCCAATCACAAAATCATCTTTCTCAACCTTTAATTTCAATTAATTAATTAGGAATTGCTTTGCAAAAAATTATCCAAATAGTCCTTGAGAAGAACGACCTTGCATGAGCATCTATACTACATCTACCTTGTATTCTTGCAAGTATTTCATGTGATTTTGCCTCTATTTGTATAGACGGTAAAATAGCTATCAAGAAATTGGCGCCGCAGCCGGGGACTGTTTTTGATAATTTTTGTTTAAACTGTTTCTGATTTTTTATTTTTCGTCAAAAAAAAAAAAAAAAAAAATTAATTAACAATTTCATTTTATTGCAGAATCTGCCCAGTTTATGGTCCAGACAAGATCCGGAACTGCCCAGATTGCACAGTTTAATCCAGAACCTGAACGCACATTGCAGAGACAGCGGAGAGAAAATAATTCGGGTTGGAATTGTTCGCTGCAAGGCACGTTTTTGCACAAATTATTTACTGATTTTGTGGACAGTGAGTTCATAATGGCACTGCCGTTACCCGAAGCAGGCAGACCGCTCCGGGAGTCGTTGGCAGCCCGTGCCAATGATATTCCCAATTGTATTGTGTACCCCGAACAGGAAGAGGGTGATTCTTTTGAAATCAAGCACCACATGCTTGAGATTTTACCTACTTTTCGCGGTTTGCCTAACGAGGATGCCAATTTACATATTGCAAAATTCATTGTGGGTTGCAAAAATATTTTGATCAGAGGTTTTTCTGCTGAGGCTATTAGGCTACGTCTTTTTCCTTTCACATTGAAGGATAAAGCAGAAACATGGTTGTTCACTTTACCGGCTAATAGCATCACTACTTGGCAACAATTACATACAAGATTCCTGAACAAATATTATCCGGCATCCAAGACATTGAATTACAAGCGGGAGATTATGACATTCACTCAAAAGCCAAACGAAGAATTTCATGAAGCGTGGGAGAGATATACAGAGATGTACATTAAGTGTCCACATGCAAATATTGATCCAGATTTACAAATGAATATATTCTTTGATGGGCTTAATCCTACTTCTAAAAGTCATGTCAATGCATCAGCTGGGGGTTCGTTGTCAAACAAATCTGCAAGGGAAGCATTTGAATTATTTGATATGATGGCTACTGAATCTCAACAGTGGGCAGCAGAACATTCACAGAAAAGGGGTATTTTTGAGCTATCAGCTGGTTCTCCTAATATGTCAGCACAAATGGAGAAAATGGAAAAAAAAATTGATGCAAAGTTTGACATTATTTTACAGCAGATAGCTAATTCTACACAGCTGCAGCCACCTGCAGCCACAGTTTGTACAATCTGCAGTATGGCTACACATGATACATTGGGCTGTCCGCATAAGGAATCCTACCCTGAGCTTGTGGAGCAACATGTTAATATGATGAATAGCTATCAAAGGCCTAGGAATGATGCATTTGCAAGTCATTACAATCCAGGTTGGAGGGATCATCCTAATTTCAAATGGGGTGACAATCAAAATAATATAAGACCATTCCAGCATGTTCAAAAACCTTTTGTGCCATCTAAACCAACTTTGGAGGATCAATTGTCTAAATTGGCAGCTACAACACAAACATTCATGGAAGGCAACAATCAGAGATTTCAAAATGTTGAAGCATCAATTAAAAGTTTGGAGCAACAATTTGGGCAGCTAGCTGCGCAGATTTCAGACAGAGAAAAGGGCAGATTTCCAAGTCAGACTATTCCTAATCCAAATGCAGATTGTAATGTTGTAAGAACTTTACGGTGCGGAAAAAGTTATGAAAATCGTGAAAACAGCACCAAAGAAGATCAGCCAGCAGTGAAAATTAACACAGAAAATGTTGGGACAGCAGCTGAACCTGCCATTTTTGCAGAAAAACAAAATCTGGTAGATGCAGAAACTGTCCCAAAACAAGTTGTTCAGCGAGTTTATGACCCGCCACTGCCCTATCCTGAACGTATCATTCCTAAAGCAAGAGATCAACAACTCAAGGATTTCATGCAGACACTATCAAAGGTTCAAATCAACATTCCATTGTTGGATGCAATCAAGAAAATTCCATCATATGCCAAATTTTTGAAAGAGGTTTGCAGCAGCAAAAAGAAGTTCGTAGACATGGAAAAAGTTGTTTTGACAGAACAATGCAGCGCAGTTTTGCTACACAAACTGCCTCCTAAGAAAAAAGATCCAGGGAGTTTTAATATTTCTTGCACTATTGGAAATTCAGATTTTAAAAATGCTTTAATTGATTTGGGTGCCAGTATTAATTTGATGCCTTTTTCTGTTTTTCAGCGGTTGGGCCAAGGAGATTTAAAGCCTACATCAATTATACTTCAGTTAGCTGACCGTTCAATCACTTATCCAAGAGGCGTTATTGAAGATTTAATTATAAAGGTTGATAATCTTTATCTACCGGCAGATTTTGTGGTGTTAGACATGGAGGAAGACATTCACACACCTATCATTTTGGGGAGACCATTTATGGCTACGGCAAGGACTTTAATTGATGTGGAAGCTGGTACACTGACTTTAAGGGTTCAAGACCAATCTGTGGTATTTAATTTGTTCGAGGCAGTAAAACGTCCTGCTGAACAGCAGCAATGTTTGCGTATTGATGTGTTAAACAGCTTGGTTCGAGACAGTTTTTATGCCAGTTCAACTGCTGATGAGTTGCTGCACGTTTTACAAGGAGAAATTGGGACAGATTGTGAAGACGAAGGTGTTCTTGAGTACATTTATGCGTTGGACAGTGTTCCAACAAATCTGCCACGGTGGAGACATGTTTATGAGAGCCTAGGGGAGCCTAAACAGCCACTTAAGCCATCCAGACAGCAGCCACCAAAGCTGGAGCTGAAGCCTTTACCAGAACATTTAAAATATGCACATTTAGGGGCTGCAGACACGCTGCCAGTTATTGTTGCTGCAGATTTAACACCCACAGAGGAAGATAAATTGCTTCGTGTTTTGAGAAAATATCAAGATGCATTGGGATGGACCATTGCAGATATTAAAGGTATTAGCCCAGCTCTCTGTATGCACAGAATTTTAATGGAAGACGACGTGAAGCCCACTGTGGATGCTCAACGCCGCCTAAACCCGATTATGAAAGAGGTGGTCAGAACAGAGGTTATGAAATTACTTGATGCAGGTATGATTTATCCTATTTCAGACAGTAAATGGGTGAGTCCTACACAGGTTGTTCCTAAACGTACAGGCATCACAGTAATTAAAAATGACAACAATGAGCTTGTTCCAACACGCTTAACTACAGGCTGGCGTATGTGTGTGGACTACAGGAAGACAAATGCAGGTACAAGAAAAGACCATTTTCCTCTACCGTTTACAGACCAAATGTTAGAAAGATTGGCTGGCAGGGTTTTTTATTGTTTCTTAGATGGCTATTCTGGGTACAATCAGATCCCAATTGCACCAGAGGATCAAGAGAAGACTACTTTTACATGCCCATTTGGGACATTTGCTTATCGGAGGATGCCATTTGGATTATGCAATGCACCAGCCACTTTTCAGCGCTGTATGATGAGTATCTTTTCTGGTTTGGTTGAAAAAATTGTGGAAGTTTTTATGGATGATTTTTCTGTGTTTGGGGATTCTTTTGATCAGTGCCTTCATAATTTATCATTAGTTCTTGAGAGGTGTCAAGAAACAAATTTAGTGTTGAATTGGGAAAAATGTCATTTTATGGTGAAGCAGGGCATTGTTTTGGGTCATTTGATTTCTAGCAAAGGCATTGAAGTTGACCAAGCTAAAATTGAAGTCATTGCAAAGTTGCCACCACCTACATCAGTAAAGGGCGTTCGATCATTTTTGGGACATGCTGGATTTTATCGTCGGTTCATCAAGGATTTTTCCAAGATCAGCCGACCTTTGTGCAATTTATTAGTCAAAGAAGTACCGTTTAATTTTGATGAAGCGTGTTTAGAAGCGTTCAACAGGTTGAAATCACTCCTAACTTCAGCTCCCATTATGGCTGCCCCAGATTGGAGTCTACCATTTGAATTAATGTGCGATGCTTCAGATTATGCTGTTGGGGCAGTTTTGGGTCAGCGGAGAGATAAGCTTTCCCATGTGATTTATTATGCCAGTCGCACTCTCAATGATGCACAACTTAACTATGCAACAACAGAGAAGGAATTATTGGCAGTTGTGTTTGCGTTGGAGAAATTTCGATCTTATTTAGTTGGGGCTAAGGTAATTGTTTATACTGATCATGCTGCATTAAAATACTTGTTGTCCAAGAGGGATGCAAAGCCTAGGTTGATTCGTTGGGTGCTTTTACTTCAAGAATTTGACCTAGAGATCAAAGACAAGAAGGGTAGTGAAAATGTGGTGGCTGACCATTTATCCAGAATAATTATTCCAGCAGCTATGGAGGCAGATTTACTACCATTGAGGGAAAGTTTCCCTGATGAACAACTTTTTGCTGTCCAGATTGGTACCCCTTGGTTTGCAGATATTGTCAATTATTTGGCTAAAGGTGTGGTGCAACCAGATTTTACATTCCAGCAGAAAAAGAAGTTTTTATCAGATGTAAAGCATTATTTCTGGGATGAACCATACTTGTACAAGTACTGTCCAGACCAGATTATTCGCAGGTGCATTCCTGAGGTTGAACAGGAAAGTGTTTTACGTTTTGCTCATCATTATGCATGTGGGGGACATTTTGGGCAGAAGCGTACAGCAGAGAAAATTCTGCAAAGTGGGTTATTTTGGCCTACAATTTTTAAAGATGCAAATAGTTGGTGTAAAGCTTGTGACAGATGTCAAAGGGTCGGCAACCAATCCAAACGGAATGAGATGCCCCAGCAAAGTATTCTAATTGTTGAGTTATTTGATGTTTGGGGTATTGACTTCATGGGACCATTCCCATCTTCTCATGGGAATCAGTATATTTTGGTAGCTGTGGAATATGTTTCAAAGTGGGTCGAGGCCGTTGCAGCACCTACTAATCAGGGATCAGTGGTCCTGAAGTTCCTCCAAGGGGTTATATTTTCACGTTTTGGAATTCCGCGTGTGATTCTTAGTGATGGGGGTAAGCATTTTATTAATAAACCATTTGCTAATTTATTGGCAAAATATGGTATCAATCATCGTGTGGCTACACCTTATCACCCACAGACATCTGGTCAAGTGGAAGTTTCAAACAGAGAATTGAAGCGCATTTTGGAGAAAACAGTTAGTTCTACCCGCAAGGATTGGAGTCTAAAGCTAAATGATGCTTTGTGGGCTTACAGGACAGCTTTTAAGACACCTCTTGGGATGTCGCCATTTAGACTTGTTTATGGGAAAGCATGTCATTTACCTATGGAACTAGAGCACAAGGCGTTCTGGGCGATTAAAGAGCTAAATTATGCATATGATTTGGCTGGGGAAAAGCGTAAGTTGGAGCTCAATGAACTCTACGAAATTCGTAATGATGCATACGAAAGTTCCAGAATTTACAAAGACAAGACTAAGGCATTCCATGACAGCAAAATCATTCGAAAAGAATTTCAGCCAGGGCAAAAGGTTCTATTATTTAGTTCAAGGCTAAAGTTGTTTCCAGGGAAATTAAAATCTCGCTGGACTGGGCCATATCGGGTTACTAAGGTCTTTTCTCATGGGGCAGTCGAAATAACTAATGAGGCTCAAGGCAACGCATTCAAGGTGAATGGTCACAGGCTGAAACCATACATGGAGTTCCCTTTTGATACTGCAGACGAGTCTTTGACTCTGAGGGCTCCAGTGACTTAGCCACCAGATTTCTGCAAAGTCTAGCTACAGACTTAAAATAAAGCGCTTATTGGGAGGCAACCCAACATTCTATCTTTTTCTTTGTTTCTCAGTTTGATTCTCAGTTTGACTTTATTCTGCCGAATTATTTCTTTCTAGATGCATATACATACTTAAGTATTTGATTTTAAAAAAAAATAAAAATAAAAAAACAAACAAACAACCGTGTAAAATCAACACAGAAATCATTTTCCTTATTTACGCATGTTGATTTTAGCCTGTTTTTAATTTTCACGGAAATTGGTTCCTTGCAGGTTGCAAGCGGAACACTAAAGCGCGTCCTATGCTGGAATCCTGCACCCAGCAGCAAGTCTACGCAAACATCCATCCATCTATCCTATGCCAACATTTATTGTAATCAAACGGACCATACATTCATAGATGAAAGGGATCTGTCATTTTACCTCCCAGATGCACCGATCTGGGCTCTTGGAAGCCTGCGCTATTCTTGTCCACTGAAGCATCTGTACTCATTTTCTTCCACTGCACAGAGCGTTTCACATATGAGATTCTGCCAAGCCAGAGACATAAGAACAACATATTTCTAGATCAGGACTTGCATCATTTTACCTTCATATGGGAAGCAGATCTATGATGGTCCGAGCTGGTTGGTATAGTGGATCTCGTGTGTGAGAGTCTTTCTTTCGGATCTGTCGGTGATCCGACTGTTCTGGACAATATACGCAGAGTTATTAGTAAATACAGGGCGTACGGCGGTGGCATTTTCACATATAGGGGGCATCAGAATCAAGTTTTTACCTTTGTGAAGACGCGGATCTGCAAGGTTGTTGATGTTTTTTATTGTCCTTGTCACTCTTCAATTCCAGATCGAGGACCTGTGCCCAAAAATGCGATCCGCATCAGTATACACATGCAGTGTGAGTATATGAGACCTGAAAATACCATTGAGCTTCTCTGGTACACTACCACAGATGCACAAATTTTACCTTGTGGTTTTAATCTCCGCCGTTGAAGTGTTCCGCTCTTAATTTTCCCGTACACATGCTTCGAATCCAGTACCCCCTACACATTCAGAACACACATGCATGTCAGTCTCGTCCATATTTTTTTTTTCTTCTCCACATCGACAAAAGGATTTATATTCCAGCATGAAAGGGATAATGTTTACCTCTGTGGTTAGCTGGTTTCAGATGTTTGCAGGGACATAGAGGTGTCGATCTACTCGGATTTGCGAGTTTGGGGGTTGTCCTCACACCGATAAACATGCATGCACGGGTTAAATCTCGCTCACACCATTAAATCTGATACGAAAGTTACTATGTGTGAGGAAGAATATACCTTAGCTGCTGGAGCAGTGAAGAAGCCGATGTAGGGGTGAAGGGACTGTGATAATAGGCGCTGGAGTGAGTGCAAATGGAACCCGACGAGTCTTTTAATTTTGTTTAGAACAACAGAGATGGTTCTTGAGTTTTTGAGAGAATTGAAGAAATAAGAGGCTTTGGTTTTCTGACTTTCTAAACAAAGAGAGAGGATGACGATGGCAGGGTTTGAAATGAGCGAAATGAAGCAGAGACATAGGATGGCGTTTATGGGTTTGAAATGAGAATGAGATTTGAGTTTCTGCTTTTCCTAAACCAAGAGAGAGGTTTGGTTCCTTCCACCAATTTTCTTATTATTCTGCAATAAAGGCATTGGGAATGGGCAACCATGTGGTTCGGATGTTGAGACAACAATAGAAGAAAAATAATAAAATCACATGGGATGCTCTGACATGATGATGAAGAGAAAGAAAAAATTATGGAAAGCACATAGGGAGCCGTTGGCTCCGGGTTTCATGCCCACAAGGACACAAAACAATACTAAAAAAAAGAGAGGAGCCGTTGGTGGGCACTGGGCTCGAGGAATTGTGCAGACACGCCACAAGGACACCCAAGGCTTGGTCCCGTGTGTGTTTTTCCCAACGCACAAAACTTTGGTTTGCCCAATGTCTGATTTCAATAAAGCTATCATTTTATTATCAACATCATGATTCCAACCCCCCAGGTTCTTTTCTTTTATTCTATTCTATGTTATTTTATGTGATTTTAGTCTTTTCTTTTGTGTTTTTTTTTATATTTTAGTCTTTTCTTTTGTTTTTATATTTTCATCTTTCATGCTTTTAATGATAGATAAGTTTATCTTTAGTTTATTTTTCACACCTTGAGGACAATGTGTGATTTAAGTTTGAGGGTGGGAAATACAAATTTTAGAATTTTAATTTTTGAGTCAAGTTAAAATTTTCGTTTTTAAGTTAATATCCATAGTTTATTTTAAATGTTAGAACAAATGGACATGGTGAAGATTAATCCCACATTAGAATTTTTTCTATTTATCGTCAATTAGACATTAATTCACGAGTTATACTTTGAAAATTTGCACATCACACCAACATGGTTTGTGGGGAGCGAGATTGAAATACTTACTTTTTGTCTAAGTTTATTTTTATTTTTGTTATATAATAGTAATTTAGTTTGTGTTATAAAGTAATAATTGTTCCACCCAAGGCTTTACTTAGTAACCGGGCCAGTCCTGCCTAATCAGCAGTGATTCTCGCGTCAAACGGTAGAGTTTTGGCATGGGGCAGGGTGGTTAGTTGGTTTTGTAGCCTTTCCAGCTCGGGTTAATAAGTCCTTAGGGGTGTTCTACACCTAGTGCCCTAAAGCCCTAGTGGTTTGGGAGTCATTGACCTAAAGCTCGCTACATGGGTTGGATAGAAAGCTTAAGTGAACCGACATTGCACGACCACTACTGTTACTTCAATAAATAAATAATTAAATTTATAAAAAAAAAAAAAGTGAAAAATTCGAAAAAAAAAAAGAAAAAAAAATATGTGAAGTTAGTATGTGAAGTGGGAATAAAAAGGATGAGAGGTAAGGATTTTAGTCGAGTCTCCTTAACTTTGTTGGTTCACTTTACACCGAAGGAAGTTCGTGAATTCTTTTCTAATTGGTTCTAAAGGGCTTAGACTCTGTAGTGGGATTGGTTAGAACTTTTGGAAAGATGTTCTGATTTTTAACATTTTCTATGGATTGCAACTTGAATAAAAATTTTGTCTTAGCTAGGTTTGTTTTAAGTTTCTAGTTTGTTAGTTTTAATTTTTGTTTTCTAGTTTTGTTTTGCTTGAGGACAAGCAAAAAGCTAAGTTTGGGGGTATTTTGATGAGTCGATTTTATATTATATATTTAACCTTATTCTTAGTATATTTTGGTTAATATTTTGGAAGAATTTTGATACTTTGAATTGTATTTTCAATATAGGACTTTCGACTTCCTCTAGAGCAAAACATGGCCAAACGGATGAATTTTGGAGTAATTCCAGTTGGAGGGCGTTCGTGAGTCACTAAGCTTGATTGTATCAAAATATCAGATTTTTCTACTAAGCGATGATTTTCTGGCAACAAAATAAAGGAGCGATGCGCAGTGCTGGAAAAGTGACGTTTTGGGCTTGAATTGCGTTTTTGGAGCCCAAAATGACCTCGGATGGGTTCGTGGCCTTCTGGAGATATGTTCAGAACGTCCTGATCTTCAAAACAAGCTATCTTGGGCCGGATTTGGAGGAGATTTGAAGCTAAAACGTGGCTGGACAGTTTCTGTGCAGATTTCCTAGCTTAATTAGGACTTTATTTTATTATTTTATTTATTATAATTAGTTTCCTAATTAGATGATGTCTAGGGTTTTTGGCGTGAGGATGCTTTATAAGCTTTCTGGCCGTGCCTAGGTAAAGGGGGGAAGCTTTTGATTATTCAATTTTAGAGAAAGATAACTTTGCTAGGGTTCTTAGAGATTTCCTACTCTAAGGTGTTTTCATTCCTTTTCTTCTTAATGATATTTTCTATGATTCTAATTATGATTATGCGTAACTAATTCCCGTTTGCTAGGGCGAAGCCTTAAGCCTTAGCATGACTATGTAATTTTTATTTGATTGCTTATGATTGATCGCATGCATACTTTGAATTATTGATCACTGTTTTGAACTATCTAATTGTCTTAATGAATGGCCACCATTAAGGTTTTTAGAAAAGTAATTTGATGCAATTTTGGTCGGAAGGTTCCCTGAAATTGACGCTGGCTTCTTGTGATTAATAGTTGTAATTTCACTTAGGATGAACACCACATCTTAAGGGTTGCATGGTTTTTCAAAGGGTTTTCATAAAGCATAATGAGTCTTTCATGTTCAGATTTGATCCGAACGTCCGGACGGGTTGCATGTTAGATATACGTTCTATGTTGGAGGTTCCAAGTAGAATATATATTAGGAAAACCTAACCTTCAAAGTGGCATGTGTAGATCATAAGTAATTGGTAGAAATTCGTAGGATTGCTAGGTGATGGTGGAACCCTAGTGCTTTTATAAATTGGTATTTAAAATTCTTTTCTTTTGTCATATTAGTTTTTAATTAAAAATTCGTTTTTAATATTACCCAATCACAAAATCATCTTTCTCAACCTTTAATTTCAATTAATTAATTAGGAATTGCTTTGCAAAAAATTATCCAAATAGTCCTTGAGAAGAACGACCTTGCATGAGCATCTATACTACATCTACCTTGTATTCTTGCAAGTATTTCATGTGATTTTGCCTCTATTTGTATAGACGGTAAAATAGCTATCACTGCACAATTCTCTTTCTAGGTAATTCCTCTCCATAGCTTCTAATTTGATTAACCAGATCAAACAATTTTGTAAGATAAACAGACAAGGACTTATCATCTCTCGTTCTGGTACATTCAAATTCCATACGAAGACTTCGCAATTTAACACTTCTAACCTATTTATCTCCATGAAATTCTTGTTGTAGGACATTCCATGCTTCATTCAAAGTTTCTTCATAAGAGATCCTAGGAAATATCTCATTAGAAACAACTCCCTGAATCAGCCTCAAAGTTTTGGCATCTTTCATAAGCTTCTTCATGAGAGTCATCATCATAGCATTGCTGGATTCTTCTTTTTCCTTCTACTTTGCATCAAATTCATTATCTCCCTTCAAATATGAGCAGTCTAACCCCTTTTCAACAAACTTCCACAAACTGTGAGATTGGAAAATAGTTTTCATCCTTATACTCTAGAATTCATAATTATCACCATTGAAGATTGGCGCCCTTGGTTCACCACCTCTAGATTCCCCCATGTTAGACACGAATCTCCCAGAAACTCAAGCAATTTCTTCGAGCTTCAAACCATTTTTCTTCACAGATTTAAACGCCCAGTATCAATTGGTCCAACTTAGCTCTAAGGCCATATTAAATTCTATGAGACTATGATCTCTGATGAATAAAATGTATCAAAAAATGATGATGTGAGGGTTCTAGAAATATAAGAGATTGCAGAGAGAAAAAGAGAGATTGTTCTTCACAAAATTCACTTCATTCCTCACACCAAACATATGTATGGGTACATTACCGTTGGAGGAGAGAGAGTGAATGAGATATTCCATCTTTCCATTACAATTATATCCAACCATCCTTGTAATCTACCTTATAAGATAATTATATGTGTCAACACTAATCACTAACTCTAAAATTACATCTTAGCAGCATACTTGGACTATAATCAAACGGCTTACATTCAATCTGGAAACTAACACTTAATTAAATACATTTCTAGCACAAACACTTATATTCCAACAGGCCTACTACTTTATGAGAGCCTTTGTATTTGTGGTTGCTCTACCGATGTAGTGGATATGGCCTACTACTCAACCTCGCATGTAAAATGGTGGCTATGTCAGGTATAAAGGTTGTGGTTTTTTGTGTCGTTCTACTAGTACCAAAAGAGGAACAATAAACACTCAAAACTCAAATTAAGGACAGAAAACTTGTCTGTAAGTGTTCCAAAATTTGTATGGGGACATACTTTAAAATGTGTATAAAGGTTGAATTGTTTGAATCCCTTTGAAAGCAGTCAAGTAGGTAAACTAGGTGTTCAGGCTAAATAGTCCCTTGCACAACTTCCCTTGTCTTGCCTATTAAGTAAGCTTTGCCGCTTGGTATATTGCAACATGAGTTTGAAATGTGCCTTTGTGGGGCCTTTATTAGGCCTTCAAGCTCACAATCAAGACTAATAGAGATCTAAACGTGCCATTATTACCTTTTCATAATAGATTGTCCTTTTAATTATTAGATTAATGGATTACTTGCGCCATAAGTCACTTAGACTTCTTAGTTAGACCGGATTGTTTACAAATTGGTTTAAAATTTGTATAAAGTTCTTTATCTTGGCTTGTAAACGAGGACTTTTTAATCAAATGTCATATGTCTAATTATAAGAAAGTTCATGTCCATTCTAGCGATTTCCTTAGTGGCAAACTTGGATTAACAACAAAGAAATAAAAGTAATTAGTTTGACAAGATTAAACATATATAAAAACCTTAAAGTAAACAATGAAAAATGACATGGAGATTAAGTAAGATGAATAAAAGTCAGATCTACTTTACACAAATACAAATAAAGGAGATTCGAGCAAGGTTGCAACCTTGGCGAGCAAGGTTGCAACCTTGGCGGGCAAGGTTTGTCTCCTTGCTGACCACTTCTCCTTATGTTTTTGCAAAAGCAGGCACTTCTATTTAATACAATAACAACAAAGGTTTACAAAAGAGATTCGATATTACAAAGGGAAGATGTAGCAGAGCTTCTAAAACTGACAATAGAAGCTTTTCTATGGTAGAAATATAACTGGAAAAGGGCAGACAAAAACAAAGCTATCTGGTTTTTTGCTATTAAGTTCAGAGTATTAAGTGTTGAGAGAGTTTTGTACTTGCTTTCTTTGCTACTTTTATAGACTTTTTATCCCGAGTGATCAAGCTTTTCCTTTCTAGTGCACTTCTCTCTCGGTGATTGCTTTTGGAACTGGGTGAATCACCATTTGCTTTTCGTTATTTACTTATCCCTGCCATGGAAAAGCACTTTTCACCAAGGTTTAGCTAGCTTTTGCTCCTTGTCACTTCCATCATAGGCTTAATGCCTATTAGTTGCCAAATAACAATATTTAAATCCACCCTGAACTATCGCCTTCACTAACCCAAAACAAAGAAGCTTTTTGCACACCCAGGCCTTAATTGTTTTGAGCCCAATATTAATTACCCACCTAAATAGTGCCTCTTTTAATTTTTATTAAGTCTGCTAACCAAGACCTTGATAATGATTAAAATTAAATGCTAGCCCGGATTGGGTATTAGTGCCACTTAACTTAAATAAACATTTGCACTAACCCACAATTTCCAACATTAACTACCCAACCATTATATAACTTGCAACTTTACCAACTTTTCAACCATCACCTTCAACAAGCTTAATCTCTAGTGCAAACAGATTCACTTGAAGCTCAATCTTTCTCATTCATTTGCCCTGGCTACTTTCTTGTTAACTAAATTCAACAATGGCCCTTAAACCACTCCTTGCATGCAAATTTGGTGAGGGTATTGCCAACCTTCGCTGCCATCTTAACCATCTTCATCGCCCTCAGGCTGGCCTCAACTTGCCTATCTTCTTCACAGAAGATGGAGCTCACTCACTAGAGCCCGCTTGAACCTCCATAATCCCCATAACTGTGGAGAACAACATGCCCGCCATCAATTGGTTAACTCCCAACCCCTACACTACTAAGGAAAGGATCTCGGCCTCCAAATGGTCCAGTTTCAAGAAGGGATTTCCTTCAATGAACGATGTGGCATAGTTTATGTGGGTGGACGAGCTGGAGCTAATCTTCAAGAAGTTGATGTCCAATGGCATATATGAGCTCATCATGATGTCTAAAACCACCATTCTTATCAAGCACGAGCTCCTCTCCACTGCTCTCTTTTTTTGGAACACGTAGACTAATACAGTTGACTTCAGAATAGGTCTCATGTCCTCTACTATCTTGGACATTACCCAAGTCTTTGGTTTAAGGCCATCGGGTAGGTGTGTGGACATCACTCACGACTAGTCTTCACCTTCTCATCTTGCTGCTAAAGATTTAGATGCCTCCCAGGCCATTGTCAATTTGGAGCACAACTCCACTACCTTTAAGTGCTAGGGGACTTTTTCGCAATCTTCATTCCGTTCGCCAAAAATAAATATAGCCCGCCCTCTCCTACTGTTGACAGAGCTCAAGAGCATATGTACTTCCTTCTTTATTGGTTGAACAAGCATGTGTTTCCCAACAAGTCCAAGGGAGTGAAGCTTCCCTTGGTTGAGGCTCTAAATTCATTTGATGATGTGGCCACTGGCACTACAAGAATAGTGATTATTAGGGGCGGATATAAGAATTTTTCCCAATAAATCTTTATTAAGGGCAAAAATATAGAATTGTCTCTATTAATCGTAGTAGAGGCGAAATAATAAACACCCTTATTAATGTTACTACTTTTAGGAGTGAAAAAAGCCACATCTACAAAATATAGTTATTAGGAGCGGATAAATGAGCCTCTAATATATATATTTTTACCTTATTCAGGTTTTTAAATTTAATAGTTTAAATTAGGAGCATTTATCTTCTTATATTTATTTATTTTCTTAATTATTAATCAAATAAATAAGACAATTATCATAACCCTAACTCTAGGATAACCACATTCCCCATATTTCTCTCTTGATCTTCTTTCACGGCACAAACTCCTCATCTCCATTTTTCTTACATTTTTTTTCTTTTCAAATCTGATATATTGTTTTCTCTTCCTCTCTATTTTTCTTAATTTTCTACCTTTCAATATTCCCTTTGATGAGTCTAAGATAGCGAAAGAGCGATTTAAAAAGGTTCGTAGTAGAGAAAAAAATAGCTTAATTTAGTTTGACTGAAGTTTTCTTCTTTCTCTCAAACTGTTGTTTTGTAGTTAAATTTGATGATGGGGTGCGAAAAATTTGAAGTGAAATTCGTTAGGTGTGTTCTTCATACATTTTTTTTCCGTTTTATTTTCGTATAATATTAGTGTTATCAAAATGATGAATTACATCATAAACATTGATCGGCTTAGTTTGGGTTTTATTTTTAGGAAAACTAACGAAAAGTCCCTGAATAGTGACAGTTTTAATGAAAAGTCCTTTTTGAAGGTATAATGAATAGTGACAGTTAAAGGTAAAAAAGTGGTTTTTCGTTAAAAGTAAACAGTGCCAGGGGTGTTTTATTAAAGCTCCCTTTTATTTTTTGTCTATTTTGCAGGTTTTGTTTTCTCGATGTTTTGTGAAGGGTTTGTACATAATTTGTTTGTTTCTTTTTATGGTTGTGAGTTCTATATAATCTGAATGTTTTGTTTCTTAAAATAGTGTTACTCTAATTTACTTTTACCTTCTGCGGTGTATCTACAAGATGAATCATGGAAGACACATGTTGTTGACTTTGCATCATTTCAATGTTTGGGATGCAGAAGATTGAGTAGAGAAATCATTTTTTTTTTTTACTATCATTTGTATTTACGGTTTAAACTTCTTCATGATATTTGTACCATCTGTATATATTGAAGTGAAGTATGAATTATTTTAATATTAATTTTTATGTTAACAATTTATTTTCTCGTCTAGGTTGGTGGTAGAAAATAAAAATAATCGTAAATATATTTGACCCTAAAATATGAGAATACAATCAAATAATTAATGGGAGATTGAAAATCATTTTCAATTAATACAATTCCAAAAATGCAATAATGATAAATATAAATGTCATTATATATATAATAAAGTAGGGGCCTTAATAATCGCCTCTAATACTTTAAACATCTGAACTTAATATTGTTTGCATGTCAGACTTGCCTACGTGGCAACAAAACTATTAGGGACGGATATAAATGCTAATTTGCCCCTATTTATAAATAAGGTGCAATTCCAATATCCGTCACTCCTAACTATTAGGTGCGGAAATCCAATTTTTGCCCCTATTTCTAATTAATAGGTGCAAATGTATTGGCCTCTACTTGTTCATAGTTTTGTAGTGTGGACCCTTCATCTTAGCTCATGTCAGCTCATATCTACCATCTGCTCTTTGAGATGACAATGGATTAGCCTTTTGAGACCAACCTCAATGGAGCCACTTAGATGATCCAGTTTTGGCTTCAGTGGTATTTCCCATAATTTCGAGCTTCAAACTTGGAATTCCCAGAAAGAGTAGCTCATGCCCGAATTCTGGCAAAGGCCCTTGCCACCAGCCACGCAACCCTTGCCTGCCTTTACTTCTTCAAGATTTGCAAGACCAGGACCGATGTTAAGTGGGGTGCCTCAATGCTTAGGAAGTATCCCTGGTTCTCAGACAACCTCTTCCAGGACTCTTTTGGTGAAGATGCCAGTAGCTTCTGCACAGAGAAATTCATCAGCTGTATCCAGTAAAGAGATCTGTCCTGGGGAATAAGAAACGACAATCAAACTACGAACCCGGCTTGAAGGTCTACCACCCTAATTTCTGTGGCATGCAACTAGGATTTAAGCAAGCCATTCTAGTTCCCTTTTTTATTCAGTTCATTATGGAATCTCATATCGTCTTTGTTCTCCCTCAGAGATCACTATTCGAGCAAGCAGGCGCAGCCTAAAAGTCAAAAATTTTGTTCGAATCTTCTTTTGTTATCAAAGCTCGTTAACTAAATGTATAACTAGCTTCTATTTACAAAAACTAATTTCAATTTAGAGGAAGATACAATTTTGTCGAAACTAACGTCTCATGGTAATAGTTTTGAGTTATGACTTTAAATTTTTGTCCGAATCTTCTTTTATTATTAAAGCTTGTAAATTAAATATAAAATAAAATAAAATAAAAAACCCTTTAAATTTTCTCCAAGTAATTATGTTGCCATATTTGATCTTATTTCTTTTATATGTCTTAAAGGGCCCTCATGAGTAGAGTTTCTGGCTCCGCCGCTGTGTCGAAGCCTACCCCATATTTTCTAGAAAGAACATGCAAAGATTTTCTTGTATGGTGGGATCGAATGTGGGAGCAAAAACCGTATATTGGATTTGGGGTTTGTGGAACTAAGGAGGTTAAGGATAGAAGTGGAGGATGGTACAGAGGTCGTTCGCAAGTGCTCTAATGTTGTTGTGTGGACCGACTACAAACTACAAAGAGGTTAAATACGCCAACATACTTGATGATTTGGAGAAATCTCTTGAGGCACACGGACTCCGTTTGAAGGAAATCACTACTACAACACCAAAGGGATTTGAATCCCATGCATAGCTCAATCGATTGCAGCTGAGTTGGAAAAATTTATATCATAATATTTATATATATTTTACTTTTTAATTTCAAATATTTGAATGAAAAATTGTTGTAACCGTAAATTGGTTGATAGGTTATGCAACTTTTCTAATGGAATAGAACTAAAGGGATCAATGCATTCCTTGGTAAACGGTATGATCTAATGGATGAATGTTTGCATCTCTTAATTTATCAGTATCTTAGGTTTTATATAAACTCATGTTAGTATAGCCGTGATATAAGCAAGGTTCTAAAAGACGCTAGTCGCACAAGTATATAATGTGTGTTCCTTTTAAGTATTCAACAAGTCTCTTACAATTTATTAAAAAAAATCAAATGCAAACTGAAAGTTATCTATTTTCTGTCTAGGTGGGTGTCTAGGCGGGCGCCTTAGTAGGTCTAGGCGCCATTTCTTAATTTCTAAACGCCTGGGCATTAATCGGAGCGGTGGCCAATCGCCTAGCGCCTAGGCGGGGATTTTTAGAATAGTGGATATAAGAGAAGAATTAAAAGGGGTAGAGTTTTCTCCAGTGTCTTTTATTGTCAAATTTCGAGTAGTGTCTTGAGAGTACAGAATATATTGGGTTTGCCGGAGTCCGAAAAGTGAAGTGTTTTGATTTCGGATTATAGATTGTTGAACCTAGGAGACGGACGCCTACCGAACTACAAGCACAAGAGTATATGTCTTTAGAAAATTGCATCTATATAAGCCTCAATTTCCAAGTTTATCAATATTTCTTACTTTTTCTCTATTCGTTTATATTAATCTTGTATACAATTTATGTTGTGATTTTCTTGATGATTATTATCATGGAGTTCTTTCATAATTTTCATATTTTCTAATAATGCTCCAACAAGACAAGCTAGTGTCCGTCATAACAAGTACTGGTGTAGTTACACGGAGGGCCTCCGCCGGCACCAATGCTCCGATCAACTTTCCTTTTTGTTATTCTCCTTTGCATTTGAATCAACTTCGTGCTGGAAAATATAATGAGGAGTATTTAAGAGATTCGATTTGATTCGGGATCTGATTTGATTCAATTATGTGATTCTTCGCGTCTCTTTTCCCACATTTCCCCAATCAATCCTAAGACCATGTAATTTGTAAATCTAGCTATTGCTTTCTCCGGAGCAATGGCTATAAAATATACAACTACTTTTATATAACATATGAGAGTAACTACAACCTCCGAGGAGAGTATATGAGATAATGCAGCATAGAGCCTTCAATCCCCCCATCTGGTTTTCTATGCTAACAATCTATCACACACTATTTTACACTCTCTTTGTTTTTGCTAGTTTTTTACCAACACTAAAAACTCTCTCCCACTAACAAGTACCACATCACGTACTCCAATTAAATTGCGTACACTATTTCCCCGCTGCTATCAACATCAAGTTCAGACTCTGAGTCTAAGTCATCCATATCATCGTCCATGTCAAGGTTGTCCGTCATGTACGAGCTCAGACCAAGGGTTCCGGCTGCTGGTATAGTAGCCTCCTCAATTATATGCATGATTGCGTCAAGGCTTTGCATTGGTTGATCTGGCTCTTCATACTGGTTGCTCTCGTCCATCAAATCAGCAGGGAGATTCTTCAAGAACCACGAGTGGTTCTTTATCTCAGGAATGCTAATTCTCTGTTACACGCATGCACATCCGTAAGTACCCGCACAATAAAACAACAAATAAAGGAAAAGAAAAATGCTAGATTCTTATGTTCTCGACAAATAGAATCCACCAAAAGGAACAACTTTCAAATGTAACAAGTCCATTTATTCCCCCAGTTCTTGCGTTAAGTGCTCAGTAATGGGAAATTGGGGAACTGTTGAAAGCTCCTATGAAAAACAAAGGGCCTCGAAAACACCCTGGAATAAAAGCAGTGAAGCGACAAAAAATTCAAGGAATCGTCTGAAAGACAAGAAATTCAAGGAAGTATACAAGCAAACCCCAGCGTACACACAAATGCCCTTTGTGAGGTTTTGCAAGGAACATCAGAAGTAGTTAGATATTACCTTTCCTATTGGAATAAGATGTTAAGCGAATAAGATTATCATACTTGGTTATACTGTAATAAGGAATCTAATTATACTAGGTGGCTAAAATTAATACAAATGGGAAAGTAGTAATTTAATTTGGCTTTCTTTCCCACAATTACCCTTCAATGTCGTCCCATTATATTGAAAGATTATAAGAGTAAGTAGCCTCAATCATATGTTCCAGGTGGTTACGGCCACTTTCCTCCTCCTATGAATCTTATTCCAAATCGCTTTTCTGTCTTTGACCTTAAAAAAAGTATCTCTAAGTCTTAAAAAAGAGTGCTATTTGAACAATTTACGTTCCCTGGTGGGCTTAACAGAAGCATTATTAACTCTAATCATTTGCACAAATGCAAAGAACAAAACAAAAGGTGCCGCAACAGAAGAAGAGGTCAAAAGAAATACATGTGTGTGTGTGCGCATGCATGAACTGAGACAATTTTGAAAACCATAAGCACCGAAGTTCTTTTTCTTTTTGGGGAAAAAAAAAAAGCCAAATAAAGTGCTACATATATCTCAAGCCATAGTGTAGAAGAAAAAACAAGAGTTCAGAGGAAAAATAAACTAACCGCAGCAGGATCTGGGACAAAAATTCTCGATATCAGCTCTAGACATTCATGAGATATTTGAACAGTATCTGGAATGGAATACTGGACGCTGAGTATCCTCTGCGGGAAGATAATAACAATCCCGAGTGAGGCAATTTACGTTATCAAATTTTATGTTGTGCTTAGGCGAAATGACATACTTGTATAGTCCTTCGGAAATCTTTCGGTTCGTCAGGATCCTCAAAAGGATATGCTCCCACCAGCATCACATATAAGGTTACCCCACATGACCATACATCTGCAATCTGATGTTGTAACACACTTTCAACATACAAACTTATCAATTCAATAAACAGGATTACATTATTTGAAACTAATAAAAACTTCAACTTCATGATATGGAAAGGAAAGACAAAACTGGTTTAAAAAATATTAAATGCAAGAAAAAGTGTTTGTAAGTCTGGTTTCATGCTCCAAGTCCAGAAATGAGCTGTAAAGCCAATACAGATAAAATTAGCTGATGCATATAAGCAGGCCTAAAATGAAGTTAGCTGATGCATATAGGCAGGCATAAAGAGAAGTCAGTACCTATCACATGCTTTATATCTAAAGGCATAAAAGCAAAAAATGAAAACTCATGAATAATTATCCAACAAGAAGAGATAATGAGTCCCAACTATGTCATTTACTTGTCATTGAAAATAAACGGACTTTAACATCCACATGCGAAATTACAATAGTAAATCTCTGGCTGTCAAGTGCAGGTGCAGTTACACCCTTCGATTCTTGAGAACTAACAGTTAATGGAAAAAGAATAAGTTTAGGAACTAAGGGCTACAAGGTAATTGCTCCTTTTTCTTTTATTTTTTGGGTCAAGCAAATGTTCAGCTGCAGTTCAAACTTGAATGAGCCAGCAGAAGTATTTCATATTTTGAAGTGACCATGAACTTATTCATTGTGCTAAAATGTTACTTGGAATTCAAACGCAAAGCTTGAATGGTGAGAGAATATAATAGACAGAGAAATCTTAGGGGATTTTCAAATTACAGTTTATCAAAGTTCAAACAACTATGATGGGAAAGCATAGAAAGTACTAGCCAATAACATTTGCTATAATTCAGCTTCATGAAATACTCCAGAACAGAATGCTAACCAATTATTAAACAAAACTTCTTGGTCCAAACAATCAGGGATATCCATACAGTAAATTAAAACCAATGGCATCATAATTTGATAAATGATTAACCAAACTAAGGAATTCTTATACCTTTCCATCATATTCTTGCCTCAATAATACTTCTGGAGCAATGTATGCAGGAGTTCCCACAGTAGATTTTGGTTGTGAATGAAGCACTGAAGACTGACAAATAACCACAATCAGATAATAAATGCTACAACCCAATATAGCATACAATGAACTTAAAATAAATTGACTCTTGACCATTCATACAGGTATCCTAGCAGAGTCAGAGGACCAACACCTTACTACCAACTAGGCTACATAACTATACTAGAAACCATATCATTGATGAAATTTTTCTTAACTTGAGAGACCAAATCCTTCTTAAATTATCTATAAACAAGTCTTTGAAACAAAAACCTTGGGTCTTGGGTCAAACTCGCCTAAGATCAAGTCAAAATTCAAGAAAACAGATATGCAACAATCTTAGAACAAAAGCTCTAGATCAGAAGTTCATTTCAAGTTAGCCTTGACAGTTCCCTTTATTTTAATTAATGATATGAACACAAACGCATAAGCCGAATAAGCAAGAAAGCGAAACATTACTAGTACCTTTGAGTACCCAAAATCACATATTTTCAAACGAGGAGCTGAACTGCCATCCAACAAAGTGTTCTCCAACTTCAAGTCTCGGTGACATACTTGCTTCAACAGGCAAAGTAGAAATTCAAATAAATTATCTAGTCCGCATCCAGGAAAAATACATGAAGTCTTAAAAAGGCCAAAAAAGAAAGACTCGAATACCATAGCATGGCAATAACTAACTCCAGATATAAGTTGTTGAAAAAAGAAGCGGGCCTGGACCAAAAATGAAAAACACATCTTCAGCATGTAAAGTAAAACAGTAAAAGAAACCGAAAGATAGGGAGGAATTATAGAGATTGAACTGAGGACCTCATCCTCACTGAACCGCCCTGCATTGCATATTCGCTCAAACATTTCTCCTCCGGAAGCATATTCCATCACAATGGCCAGATGGGTAGGAGTCAGAATGACCTATATGCATAGTAAAATCCAGAGTAGATTGGCAACCAATTAGCCTAACATCACTAGCAACACGGAAATCCAAATCTTATCGTCAACACACGGCTAAACTAACCTCCCTGAATCTAATGATGTTCGGGTGCCTCAAAGTCCTATGATTTATTATCTCTCTTCGAACATTTTCATCAATCTACAACACCGAAAACCACGGTGAGAAACAGATGCTCCAAAATCTCACCACTCAATCATCACCAAAAGAGCTATAAATCGTTAGAAGCAAACTTGCAAGTTTAATCACATAAATAATTCAATATCTTTTTTAACCCAACTCTCCATGCTTTAATTTGAATTAATCAAAATACCATCTCTTCTTTTCAAACACTTAATAATCATTCATTAATTAATGCTAACAATATCAATTACAAAATTAGATTACGAAATTTAGAAACTAAAAACTTGAAAAATAGCTATCCGATATTCCATAAATGGATGATTTAAAAAAAATAGTTAAAACCACCGATAAAAAAAATAAATAAATAAATAACTACTGAATTCCAAAACTGACCTTGTAGCCGCGCTCGATGTACTTGACGGCGACGAGCTCCCTGGTCTGCCTGTCCGTCATCAGCCTGGCGACCCCGAAGTTTCCGGACCCGATATCTCGGACAAAATCATACCGGTCACTGTCGTGCATGATCGGCATATCCATGGCCGGCCCAACCGTCACTGCCTGCCGATCCATTTCGATGAAATCACGAGTTTGCCCCTCGACCAGAGCCGGTCACATTAGAGAGCGAAGAATCGGGAGAGTAAACGGCGTCGTTCTCAGCTTCAGATTCTAGTTAACCGCAATCAACAGCTGAAATCAGCGAGCAGATCGGTGGCTCGGTTCAATAAGAACCGTCGCGATTCGGCGGAGCCGTCGTTGAGTGAGCTTTCCGGTCGACGGTGAATTGCTCTCTGAGGAAACAGCGAACGAGATGACTTGGGAGCGAGGGAAAGGGTGTTGCGATGAGTAAGAAGGTGAATGGGACAAGGAGAAGTGGCGTCGTTTTTGGTGGGTGAAGCGATTTAGGCTTCTTAAATACGACGCCATTTGAGGGTGGAAGTTGCTTAGTTGCTTTCCTAGCCGCATGGGTTCCCTTACTTTACTGGCGGCTGGTTGGTTGGTTGGTTTGCCCGTCTGCTTTTGTCGATTGTGATTGGCTCCGGCTTCGGCTGAATGACCAAAATGCCCATGTTTCGGATAACTCTGCTAACGGTTAAGATCTGATGCTTCGCGGCACGGGTTAAGAAAAGTTTAGACAGAGATTCGAACGGCGGGTGTTTAGTCTTTTGGCCTAGAGAGAGTCAATCAAGAGAAAGGGCTGAGTAATCGTGTGAAAGCACGCCAATCATATTCAAAGAGTGGAGGATATTCGGTGGAATCTAATCACCCAATTTAGCAAGGCAGCTTCTGATGATGTCGTCATAGGACCGGGATTCCCTCTTGAGCTTTAAAAACTGGGTCTGCTGAACAGATAATCGTGGGCGTTGAAATTTGATCTAACGGTTACAACCAGAGAATATTCTAAAAGTTATAATAATTGTAGCTGTTGGATCAAATTTCAACGACCACGATTACCTGCTCAGCAGGCTCAATTTTTAAGGCTCGGGGGAGGGGGGATCTCGGTTCGTCGTCATAGATACCAACTGATCACAAAACGATCAGACACTTAAAATTCAAAAATTCTAATTAAAACACAAAATTACATAATTAATTGCATAATTATAGAGAAAACAATAACTAGATTCAATCAATTAAAAAAATTGAAGAAAAATAGAAGGAGGGGGAAGAAAAGCGAGAGGGCAGAAGAAAAATGAGAAGATGACTAAATTGTACCATGCATCTAGAGAGAGCAAGGCAGAGACAGTGTCTAGAAAGCCAGGCAGAGAGAGCATCTGAAGAGGACCGTGCATCTAGAGAGGAATGAGAGAGCGTCTGGAGCGGAAGGAGAGAACCCAACTAAATTGTACCGTGGTTTTGGATGGTATAAGCAAGCGGGTGTATACCTGATAAAGTTGGTTGGCCCGGATTACTTAATTCAGTGACTATTTAATACAAACGGACACCAATCACCATACTCGTATTATTAGTACTATCTAGTGCTTTTATACAATGTGCCAAACGTGGCCTTTTAGTTATATATCTTCGTACTTTTAATTGGTAACATTAAGTTTGATTTTACAGGCGAAACATCTTGAACCGTTCAAATCAGTCAAATAAAACAAGCTTTCGTATTTTGAATCAAATTATTAGAACTGCAATTAGTTTAGCCTATTTTCAGTTAAAACCGCCTAAACCAAACCAAATTGTCAAAGTTTTTTTTTTTTTTTTTTTGAATCAATTTGAATGATTTTACATTAGATCAATATGTTGTGTAGCCTAATCTACCCAAACCGGACACCAAGCTTCCTTCATTTCCTTGTGTTATTTACATATCTTCGTGAACATATGGAACTTGGCTACAGTACAACAACAACAATAATAAAGTTTTTTTTCATTAAGTGGGGTCAGCTATATGAATCCTAAAACGTCATTGCGCTTAATCTTGTGTCATATTATGTTAGATCCAAGTACTCTTAAGTCTTTTCTTAGAGTCTCTTCCAAAGTCTTCATAGGTCTTCCTCTGCCCCTTCGGCCCTAGACCTCTGTTCCATAATCGCATATTCTAATCAGAGCGTCAGTAGGCCTTCGTTGCACATTTACAAACCATCGTAATCGATTTTCTCTCATCTTTCCTTCAATTTCGGTTACTCCTACTATACCTCGAATATCCTCATTCCTAATCTTATCATTTCTCGTGTACCCACACATCCAACAAAGCATCCTCATCTCCGCTACACCTATTTTATGTACTTGTTGATGCTTCACTGCCCAACATTCGATGCCATACAGCATTGCCAACCTTATTGCCGTCCTATAAAACTTTCCCTTGAGCTTCAGTGGCAAACGACAGTCACACAACACGACAGATGCACTCTTCCACTTCATCATGGTTGAGGTCTCTATCTAGATCTCCGTTCTTTTGCAGGATAAATCCTAGGTAGCGAAAGCGGTCGCTTTTTGGTACTTCCTGATCTCCGATCATCTCCCCTAACTCATTTGGGCCTCCATTTGCACTGAACTTGCACTCCATTCATAAGAATTCGACGTTACCTAAGAGTGTTGGTTGTCGACTACCTGACGCATTCCCCCTCCTTTTTTATCTGATCTTGGGACTGGCAATACTTACATATTATTTAATATGAGCATGAACGACCAAAGCTGCTCCAAAAAAGAATGTGGCACCCCAGATAAGAAGTCATGGACAAAGTATGCTGAGCTAGCTGCACCCAAGCATAAGGAATCATATGAAGCACGAAGCATTAAGGAACCGATCTGATGTACAATTGCACTGTTGGTGCTGGTGAACAACTCAGTATGTATAGAGCTGGAGAGTCCAACATCAATGGCGCCAGCTTCAGAAATTTGTCATCTGTTGGAATCAAAGAGGAAGCGAGTCTGGCGGCCTTGGACCATGGAAAATGCTCATTTCTAAAGCCAAGAGAGTGAGCGATAGACTTACTGGACAAAACAGTGTAATGGGCACAATGCTTAATTGAGCTGAAATAATCGTCAATACCAACTTCTGTCAACTGCCGCTGTAAGAATATCCCAAGGATCTATAACAGCATGGTATTAGGATTACAAAAGAAACAATATGCAAACCATACTAGCATATGCATGTGGCATGGCATTAATGACATGCATGTGGCCTGTCATTAATGATATACATGCATATGATCGTGAAATACTTACCTATCGCCATGAGTGCTTCTGGTGCAAAGTTGAAGTAATCTTCTACTTCCAATACCTCTTTACGAACTCTACTAGCAAAATAGGTTTGTAGTTTTGTGAGATTCAGACAATATAGAAGCAGGGACTGCTTCTTGATTATATATTTAGGGTTTCAACCAATTTCACCCTATTAACGAAAAAGATATCCACCCTAATATTCTCTAATCAATTAGAGTCCCATCATTACTCTTATACCTTGTATTCTCTTAATAAAAGGCTCTAAATTGATTGCAAATAATTAGGACTCCAATATGTTTATTCCTTTAGGGGGCGTTTGTTTGCCCTCACTAAAGGTTACTGGACTGGACTGGACTAAGGGTTAGTCCAGTCCCATGTTTGTTCCTGACAGGGACTAGGTTTAATGAGACTAAGTCTCACTAGCCTAGACTAAATCAGGGACTAGCTGGTCTTAGTGAGACCCCTCAAAAACCATGAGACTAGCTAAGACTGTCCCCTTTCTCCTCCCCGCCTTGCTCCTCGACCACTCACATTCGAAAGCCATTGGACTAGATGCTTTTCACAACCAATTTTCATATAAAATACCAAATTGAAGAATAGATTGGAACAGACAAGGGAGAAAAAGATGGAGAAAAAGAGGGAGAGAATGGGGGGTAAGGAAGGATTAGAGGGATAAAAAATATATTAATAATTATGGATTAAATAATATAATATTAGAATTTGTTAATTATCCTGCTTGTTAGTCCGACACTGCACCAAACGCTTCACTAAGCTAGTCCAGCTTAGTCTAGTCTAAGCCAGTACAGCTTAGTCCCTGAAACTAGTCCAGTCCGAGACAGTCCGGTGCAACAAACGCATCCTTAAGGTTCTGAGAATCATGAAAGATTTCATTAACTTGATTGCCAAGTTAACTACTCTCTCAAAGATTTTCGGCATAATTCATTTTCATTCACAAATGGTTTTACAGCCACATTTTGTTAAACATTGCCTCAACAATCTTGAGTTATCGTAGAATCCCGCCGTCATCAAATGGAATGCTCAAATTTCTTATTGCCCTTAATCCAGAGAAATTTTTCATTGTGACCTGAACACGAGTAGTACACTGCATGTTTTTATAAGTAGTGAAAATTTTATTTTTCAAGTTACTAAATTTTTAACACACATATTCTCCAATTTATACTGTAAAACGTGGTGTACCAATCCGTGTTCCAATCACACTAAAAAATCTCTCCTTAATCCACCCAATACACAGTTGTTATGCACACTAGTTCTAAACCAAGACCCATATTTTTGCCTACCCTCCTCTTCTGGACTAGAAAAATAGGCATATTGAAATAGTAACGGACTTAACGATATATGGCAATGTGAGACCCGAATACATGATTTAGAGTGCAATTGGGAAAAAAGCAACTTTCAGGAGGAAAAGTTGGAGTCAAAAACATTTACAGAGGGTAAATGAGTAATTAAGCCGAGAAATTATTTTATTTTGGTTTAATGTGAGTGCGGTTTTAATTAATTAAAACTCATGCATTCTAGAATTATTGGATTCAAGGTACCGTTATTCTGATTCAAGTTCTTATATTTCACTTTCGGAAGGCTTTTACTTTACTTTAACCCTTTGTCTCTGGTTCGCCAAGATTAGCACGTAAGTTGAAAAAATCCTGTAAGCAAAGGGATAATCGTTTGTGGGCGATTGCAATGAGTGAGACATTGATTTTAGATTTACTTTTTGCTAAGATATTGAAATGTTGAAAACGATATATATGAAGTATGTTGTATGCATCTGGATCCTTAAAAATATGTGTACGAAGAAGGATTTACATGTCATTGTTACACTATTATTGTAATGTCTTGCACTAACAATACAATTACATTTGTCGAATTTTTTCTACTGTAACGTTTTATCATTGGCACAAAAGTTATGATAGAAGTACACTTGTGGCATGTAAGTTTAGGGTGTGTTTGATTGAACTCGTTAGCTAGGATTGGCTTAAGTTGGACTAATGTCTTACGTTTGGTGCATCTAGGATTAACAATAAATGGGATTAAGAGGATTAGCTTGGACTACCAATTAGTCTCTTCTCCCCATTTCTCTCTCTTCTCACTTCTCCCTTAGTCGCGAAAATTAACCTCTCTCTGAAACTCTGATTGCGCTTCCTTCGTCCCACTATTCTTCACAGATGATATGAACCTTTGCAAATTGAAATGGCCCAAAACGACTTGAACCTACAAAGGTTTTTAATTCAAAATTACCGATTCAGCTTGAACACGCTTTGAAATTAATTGTTGGAGGCCTTGATTTTGGTCAAGTCCGATGCGGATTTGCAGTCGAGCATCTTCTCCATCTCAATTTTTAAGTTGCTGACAAGATTGGAATTTGGATCTGGGTTTCAGATCGGATTCAACAACCCCCGAGCTTGGAGAGGAGCACCAACAATTAATTGGGTCTTTTTAGGGTATTTTTTATTTGTAATAATCAAAATTTTCTCTTTGTTATTGGAAATTTGAATCTCTGTTTCTAGGTTTTGATTGGGGGTTAGCTTTGTTATTGAAAATTCAATAATTCTCCAAGTTGCAGAGGAGCACCGGCAATTCGTGCGGAAGAAGAAGCAGAGGGCTATGCCCTTTGATTTTTCCATATATTCATTTTAATATTTTAATATTTTAATATAAAATAAATTGAAATATAATAATAATTTATTATTAGTTCAGTTTCTTAGTCTGACACTACTTCAAACGCTTCACTAAGGGGAGTGTATTCAATTGGGAATTTGAGAGATTTTAATGGATTTATAAATCCATAGATTTTTATGGAGTCTAATTGATTTGTAGAGATTCTATGTAAAATTTTGATTCAATTCCCTCAAAATCTCTTGGAATTGGAAAGATGTGAGATTTGTGGATGCTTAAAATACACTACAAAATCTCTCCAATTCCCTATAATTCCTCAACTTTTTCAAATTCTTTAAAGTCAAATTCTAATTGAATACACCTAGAATGTTATAAACTTCTTTGAAATCCTAATTAAATACACATTGAATTTCAGAGAATCACTTAAATTCCTAATTGAATACCCTTAGATTTATTAAAAGAATTAAAATCTCTCAAAATCTCAATTGAATACACCCTCCTAAATTAGTCAAGCATTGTCTAGTCTAAACTAGTCTAGTCTAGTCCTTAAAGCTAGTCCAATCTGAAATATTTCGATGCAACAAACACAGTTTAGGATGGTTGGATGGACTACAAAATAAAAATGTTATATATAGTGGGCTTTTCTTTTCTCTTTAATTATTATTAACTTACTAGGTGGACTAGCGACATCAACAATAGTAACACCTCTCTTAATCTAGGACCTGATTTGAAATACAAGCCATAACAAGTTGACAACTGGGCTTCAGAGTTGAGACTGGCAAGATTATGAATAGACCTGGATCAGAAGTCTAGGCCCAACAAACATATACAAACTGAAGTGTAGAAGATGCCCCCGTTATATAGAAGAAGAGAGTAATAACTGACAAGTGAGCCGTCTTAGCTCAGCTGGTAGAGCGCGTGGCTTTTAACCACGTGGTCGTGGGTTCGATTCCCACAGACGGCGTATTATTCTTAGTTTTGTACTTTCATTTATTTTTTTATTTTTTTGCCATTTTACGAACTAGCGTACGAGTACGACTGAGAAATAGTGGAGAACAAGCCCTAGTGCGAAACACGTACATCAACCATTAAAAAGCATCAACACGCTAGAGGAAAGGAGAGAGAGAGAGATCTGCTTTTAGGGATGATGGGACGGACACATGTAAGTAGCTCAGTTCGTATGTGGCGAACCGCTTCATCTGATAGGTCCCTCAGTTTCCATTACCCCTTTTTAACCCCTTTTTCTTTTCTTTTTCAGTACACGTATCGAGTGGCATCGTCGACGTCAATCATCAAATCAAACCACACTGACCAAAAACGTTCAAACATTAGGTTAATGTTTGGAATCAGGATCTGATCTTGGATATTTTTCAATTACGTCTATTTATCGTATATCGTGCGATCAGTTTTTGTCAAGTATTATTTATATTTAATTTTAAATAAAAAATTTATAATAATTTCTGACCTCATAATGTACACTGAACGGACTGATTAGAAGATCTCCGAGATTTTCACAAAGAGAATCCTTATTGTTAATTTATCAACATTTTTCTTTCGCGATTCTGCTCGTTTGATTCAGACATTGCGTTTTTTGTTTCATTTTGTCATCACTAACACACTTCAAATATTTCACACTTTGCATGACTCTTGATTTTTCTTATTTGAATTTAAATGCTACAATACATTGTCCGTTTTGTGATTCTATTTTGTTACATTAGATTCAGACGCTGTGAACTTCGTGCGATGATTCCACCACAGCCGGACCAATATCAAACGCCATCCCTCACAACTTCCTACATCACTCCACCAGTGTCGAAAATTGTTCACCGTATACAATGGTGACTTTCTTTGCGGTGGGTTTGGGCTGTTGGTTTTTGCAAATTTCAATCTTTTATAGAGAACTTTGTGCAAATATTATCTGAATTTGTAAGTATGTACGATAATGCCACCTAAATTTTAAAGTTTTATTTTTTATCACACGGACTTTCTTAATTGTTAGATCCTACCACCTACATTACTTTAATTCATTTTGCCGTTAAAACATATCACGTGCCCTTTGTGTAAGAATATTTTGCCGTTCTTAAAATGCAATATTTACCACTTTGGGGGTTGCCCAACAAATATGAACTTATTATCCTAAAATGGATAAGCACTCGATGAATCTAAATTTGCATACAGCTAGCTAACAGCAATATAAAACCCAGAAACAAACGTAAGTGGACCACACATAATGTTCCAATTTAAACGCATCATTATCAACTTACTAAATTCCAACCGAGACCGTTGAGCAACGGCTGCTCTCATGCCTCAAACATTTGGGCTCGATCAAGCAAGCTACACTTGCATGCGCAAACAGAATATGAGAATAATTAGCATGGCTATAGTTAAAGATAAGGCATACGAGGGTTAGAAGAGAGACCTACGTTGCAATTAGAATAGAATATATAGGTAACTATATATGCATGGTAAATAGAAACTCTTAATGTTACATATTGACTCCTACTCCGTCCAAACTAACGAGTTAACTATTAAGTTTTGGTGTGATAAGGTTATTGTATGTTTACAAGAATGTAAAATTGGTGTCACATGAGTCCTTTTTCATCACTTACAAGAAGTTGTTATGTACTTTATTTAGGGAATATGTGAATATGTGCGATCTCAGTAGTCAATACAGTGTTGATGTAAGTACAGAATGAACGCACTAATTGTCCCATCAAAAAAATAGTAGTTGACTTGATAGCCCAACAAATAGAATGGGCACGAAAATAGTAGTTGACTTAATAACTGAACAGACAAAAGGGGCACTTAGTGTAATGTTGTGTAGTTATGAGTGCTAATTAATTCACTAATATGATTCTTGTTTTATTTATCTATTTTTTTAATGAATGATATTATCTACACTAAGAAATGGGGAGATGCGCTTAGCCTTAAAATGGACTAGCAATAATGTGGTTCAAATTCGTCTTTGATAAGAATCAAACTTAAGACTTCTCATTTACAAGTGATAATAGAATACCACTAGACCGTAATACTAAGTGGCAATACAATTCTTGTTAGAGGATGAATTTTTTATTCTTTTTCCTTTATTAATAAATTGCCACTCTTCTCATAATTTGTGTAAGGTTATTATCCGACTCAAAATTCATCTAAGAGAAACACAACTACTGTTTTAAACATAGATAGATCCACAAATGCATGTCTACTTGAGAACCATATTCCTTCACCGTACAACATGCATTTACGTAGATATATAGGTTCTAAAGAAATTAAATCCATGCAAATCATCCGTATATATTCATATTCTCTATCCACAACCAATTATAAAACGAAGGCCTACCATTGAAAATTATGGACACTAAATAAAAAATGGAGTCACGTCTCTTTTGTCACTTTGCGACTATGGATTCATGATCACATATCATCAGATTTTATATTAAAGTCCCAGATTAAAACGTTAAGAGCATAATTTATTTATTATTTATTCTTGATATCGCATACGAAGGTGAGTAATTATACATTTTTTAAGCACTGCCAACTAGGAGAACATTGCTGAATTAAGGGATAAGATAGGAGGCATTAAGAGAAGGAATTCTTTTTTTTTAATGGAGATTAGTTGTGGGGCCACAACATATTGAATTTCAACAATCTGAACTGTTTATTTTTCAAGTTGCACCTCATAGATCATCTTTGCAAAATATTAGTCAAATCGGAAATATTTGAAACATCTAATTGAGTTCAAAGAAAATGTCAAACACTTTGTTCTATAAAAAAACAATTAAATTTCCTTATGATAATTAAATAGACAAAGTTACGGATTGAATTAAATTTTTGCAAGGATGATCTATGAATTAAGACTTACGAAGTAGACGTTCAAATTGTTGATTCGATGTAGAGTAAATCCAACAACTAATCATCATTTTTTGCAGACACTTAATAGTAGGCCTAATGGTATTCATATTCACTCATCACTGAGAAGTTTGAGGTTCGATTCTCGCCAAAAGAAAATTTGAATCATATTATTGCTAATTTATTGTGAGGCTTAGCCGACTCCCCCACCTCCTTAGTGTAGACAATGTTGTTTGGTAAAAAACAAAAAAAACAAAACTTTTAAAAGCTTGTTATTTATACTTAAATAATGTTAGGGAGACAAAAATTTTAAATTAAATTGACAAACGTGTCACTGATGAAAAATAAGCATGTTAATCAGCACTTAAGTAATAATCCAATCATCAATCATATTATTTAGTTTACAAAATTTAATTTTAAAATTTGGTCTCTCTAACATAAATCTTATTCTTAATAAAGATCCAATTTACATAAAAATAAGTCAAGGGATTCGTCATTTTTCACTTTAGACAGCAGAAAAGAAATTATAAAAACAATTGGCAAAAATTTAAAACACCATGGATGGTTCCGAATATAGTTGTCACGTTGAATGGAGGTGAGCATCAATTTTCATTTTTTTTGTCCTCAAAGAAAGCCATCGAAAAGCCCATCGTCCCAAAAGAAACCTTATCCCTTGACGGAAAAGCCAAAAATACAATAGGTCTCCCCGAAAACAAATTCAAATAAATTCTTTAGTGCACCAAAAATAAAATTTAATATATCATGTGTTATAATATGAGTGTTATATATTTATATTTTTTAAAGTGTTACAATATATCACCTAAACCCTTGAACTATGCTTTGGGCTCGTGTCGATACACGGCGAGGAATCTTACGACAGGAATCGAAAATTGCCTGACCGATTATGCGTCGAGCCATGAAATTCTGAAAGTAATTTTGTACTAATGGACGAGAGCGCACCGAAGATTCTCACCGCTCCGGATGCAAGGATCGTGCACCACGTGTCCGTACGTGGTTGGTGGTGACACATCTCTTATCCTTTTTGTGATTTTAGAGGTGCCACAACAGTGTGGAAAAAAATTCTTCGCTTAAAGAGAATTAAAAAAAAAAAAAAAAAACCAAATTACCCCCCAAAATTTCCCCCCATCGTAAATTAATTTTAGAGGTGACACATCTCCTAACCATTTGGTAAAGGCTGCGCCGAGCCATGAAATTCTGAAAGTGATTTTGTACTAAGACCATCTCCAACCCTGGGCTAAAAGCCAAATTATCCCCCAAACTCACTCCAACCCAAGGGGAAAATTCGGGCTAAATGCTAAATGCTAAACCAAGGCCAGATTCCCCCCAGAATTTAGCCCAGAAATCGGTGTGGGCTCCACCAAACTGAATGAAAATATTTATCGAAATTTAAATTTTTTTTATTAAAATGTTCATAAAATTAATTTACGATAGTCTACATATTTATTTTTAAAAAAAATTAATTTAAGAAAAAAAAAAGCCTAAGTTTATACTTTAATAATTCCGGGCTAAAATTTTAGGTTAGAAAGGGTTGGAGCAGAAAAACTGTTTATGGGTTAAAAGCTAAATTTTTCGGGCTAAAAAATTTGACTTTTAGCCCAAGAGTTGGAGATGGTCTAATGGACGAGAGCGCACCAAAGATTCTCACCGCTCCGGATGCAAGGATCGTGCACCACGTGTCCGTACGTGGTTGGTGGTGACACATCTCTTATCCTTTTTGTGATTTTAGAGGTGCCATAACAGTGTGGAAAAAAGTTCTTCGCTTAAAGAGAATTAAAAAAAAAAAAAAAAAAAACAATCCATTCACTTGACAGTTTTTGCTACTTTGGTTTTTCATTTCCTGTTAAACACGAATCTCTCTATTTTATTGTATTTGGAGAATGATTTCTGCACTTTTTTTTTTTACTATTTTGCGCTCTACTATTTATTTAACAATTATGACTTTTAATTTTTTAAGTCGTTCAGTTCATTTATTAAAAAAGCTAGAGTCGTGTGTAAAATATGAAAAAAATGTGTAAAAATACGAACGACGCCTTCCTCCAACAAGAAAAATCCATCAACTGTCAGAAAGGGAACCCTAAAAAATCTCATAGAAAGAACTTGCCCAATAAAATTTGACCAAAAGAAGATAAAGAATTCAATTCATGTTAGCGGCAAGGGCATAGTTGGCTATCAGAATATGATTTCTTTAAAAAATAAGAAATACTAGTTACTTTCTCACATCCTTTTGTATCCTCAATTTATCCAAGATATCTACTACATTACTCGAGTCATCCCTCATTTCATAGATTTAATAACGACAGCGTGTCGAATTTGCCCAAAATTTCGGAATTTATATCAGCAAAAATGACAAATTTTTTATCGTCAACCTGATTGTTCTTGCACTAACCGAGTTGACGACCAAAGATTTGTCATTTTTCGCTATTATAAATTATGACTTTTTGGACAACTTTGGCAACATCATAATGATCGTGTCTATTACAACAGTTTGCTTTTCGAGATTCGTTCCACTCAATTTTCGTTCATAAACAATCATCGGGCATTGGTTGATGAAGATCCCAAATTGGTTATAGATACTAGTCATGTAGTTGGACAACGTCTTACCTGCACACGGAAATTGTGTAGGATGTACTCGCTCTACTCATGGTTTGGCCTCAGAGTGGGCGGATGCCCCCACTTAGTTTTTTTTTTTTTTTTTTTTTTTGCGTGGAAAAAATAATGTACTCTTTCAGTTGTTTGTGGCATTGGTATTAACTCGTCCATTTGCTATTTCTAGGGGCGGATCCATATAAGGACCACCCGGATGCCAGAAAAATGCCTATGAAGATCCTTCAGGGACCCTCCAAATATTTCAATAGGGATGACAGATTCACGCCTAGGACTATATGGGCTATGCCTAGGAATTTTTTTTTTAAATGACATGGTTATGGATGGACCGTGGTACAATCAAAATTCTGGTGTAGTGCATCCATGGAGGAGGTAGAGGAGTTGCAGCTTTCTTGCAAGGAAGAAGGCTGAAACTCCTTTTTTTTTAAATCTACTACGTGGGCCTACAATTGCTACTAAAATATTGCTTTACAAAGGCACTTATTTCTTATTATTTTATTTTTGATTTTTATCAATTTGTTTTTAATTTTTATAATCTCTATTTGGTTTTTTTTTTTTTTGGTTAAATCTCTATTGGGTGAAATGATCAAGTGCACAGTTTTTATTGTGAATCCTATTTTATATGCTAAGAATCCCATATTTTGTAAATCACATCTAAATTATTTTTTCATAGAAATAGGATTTACTTGAATTGTATACTCTATCTCTACTAATACAATAATACTACATGATCTTAATAGGAACTATTACCTTTATTTGTATTTAACAAGAGAAAAACTTTTTTTCCTTTTTCCATAAAATTGTGAAAAGTTATCAAAGTAATTACATTTTTTTAACAATCGATATTATCTACACTAAGGGGGGATGGGATGAGCTTAGCCTCACAACGAGCTAGCAATAATGTAGTTCAAATTCGCCTTTGGCGAAAATCAAACTTAAAACCTCTCACTTACAAGTGAAGAAGAATACCACTAGAACGTAGTACTAAGTGGCAAGTATTTACAAATTAGAAGAAAGGATTTTATTCATGATGACCTAGCTTTGTTTTTACCATGATTTATGAATGAAAAAATATTAATATTTAGTTTTTGTAAGTTTATCGTTTATTTCTTTTTTTGGACGTTTCACATTGGGTGGTTTGGACCACCCAATATGAAAATCCTGGATCTGTCATTGGCTACTTCCATCGTTGGAAGAGCATTTTCGGCCATGAAATTTGTGAATATCGATTGTGAAATTGTATAGAAGATCAATGGATGAATGATAACATTGTTATTTTTATAGAGAAAGATATTTGATGGTATTGGTAATGAGATTGTCATATAATGCTTACAAAACATAAAAATGCATTGATGGATATCGTAAAATATTGTATGAAAAACCTTATGGCTTAATATATAAGTATTTTGTTTGATGCATTCTTGACCTATTTAATTTGTGACTTTGTTGTTTGAGGATGCCCCCATCCATGCAGATTTTTGACTCCGTTGTTAGCTCTACTCACCTTAGAGCATCTCCAATTTCATGCTCTCTATTTTCAAGTCAACTTTTAGCTAAAAAGACTATAAAGTTAATTTAGGAGGCCATTATAAAATTTGAACTCCAATCATATTCTCTATTTTAGGGAGTCATAATAATTGTGAACCAAGGAATAAATTTTTTATTTAAAATATTATTGAAATTATAATAGTTAATGCTATAAGCTCGTTTCGCACTCCCTAGATTTAGGAGCCCTTATAGGTTTTGCTATCTTTGGAGCATAACAGGGAATGTGATCAGATATGATATTTTTCAACTTCTTTGCTCCTTATACAGAATTGTTCTCCTAGAGTGCGTTTGGTACGCAGACGAGACGGGACGGGACGGAACAGGACGGGACGGATGTTGTAAATTTTGAAAAAGACAAGGGGCATTGTTGTTCTAAAATGTTAAAAATTTATGTCCCACAAACGTGGAACAACCCCGTTCCAGGGGGGAGGTGGAACCAAAAATCATCCAAAACTTGTCCCGTGGAACGCCTCGTCCCACTCGTTTTAGGCGTACCAAACGCGGGACGGAACGCCTCGTCTCGTCCCGTCCCATCCCGCGTACCAAACGCACCCCTAAGTTCCGCATTTTGAGGACATGTGTGATCCTTTTTTTTTAGATGAACTCTCATATTAATCTTATGATAGATTAAGTTATCAACATATATCACACCGAAACACAATAATTCTAAAAAGTTAATAAATTAAAAAAAAATATTTTCCATAAAACCTACCTTCTTGTTCCCCAACCGTCTCTCTCCTCCACTTCCTCTTCCTCTCTCCATCTCTCTCTCGATTATTCACTCCCATTTTCTCTTCTTGAGTTGTTTTCCCCCTTTTTGCGTATGAAAAAAGGAAAGGGACCTGTTTAAAAAATTTCACCATCTTCGAAGATTTTCATATGAAAACGGTTCACGTGTTCAAGAAGAAAGGGATCCCAATTTTCAAAACCTCAAAATCTCAATTTTTTTTGTTCCTTGTAACTGGGTTTGAATATTATCGATAAAAGATTGGATGAAATTGGACATGTAAAGTTATTAGGGTTTTATGCAATTGAATTTTTTTAGGTTTAGATATAAGGAAAACTAACGAAAAGGGCTTGAAAACTTTCCTTTTAACGAAAAGCCACTTTTAAAGGTATAGTGAATAGTGACAGTTAAAGATAAAAAAGCGGTTTTTCGTTAAAAGTAAACAGTACCAGGGGTGTTTTATTAAACCTCCCTTAGATATATTCAATGGGGAGACTACATTTTGCATACGAAAAGGATTAGACATGATGTGAATCCTTCTTTCTTCTTATTTTATTTTTGTTTTATCAATTAGTATTTTGTTTCCGTATAATATGAATTATTTAAGTTGATAACTTAATCTACTTAAAATTAAATTGATGACTCACATGAAAAAAAAGACCTCACAGGTCCTCAAATAAGGACCTTAAGAGAGCAGCTATGTATTCTTATGTTTGGTTAAGATCTCATTTAGGGAGCCCATTAGAAATGCTCTTTATACGTGGGCGCCCATTTTCCTCTAATTCATGCTAGTTTTTTCCTTTATAATATTTACATATTCACGTATTGTGTAAATTTTAAAGCATTGATTTATTTCATTTATAATGTTGTACAAGTAGGGGAAGTGAAGTATTTGTGTACTTTTTGTTTGATATTAGAAATAGAAGTTACAATTTTTTTTTAGTCAAACAGGAGTGTTAACATGTTAGATTAGCTACCGATAGAATTCGAACTTACGCTGTCATGCAAAGGCACAATACATTTTTATCACTGTGGTATAGTGCCACTTGCAGTTTGCTTTTTCTTTTGGAGTGTTTTTAAGAGTGTTTGAGCAAATTAACATTAAATTGCGTTAGTGGTTAGTGTTTTCTAAACGAGGTTCAAATCTTTTTCATTCTCCACAATTTAGATGAAATTCAGATGTATCATATTGTTTTGTCGAAAATAAAAACAAAAATTTCAGAAGATGACTGGATTGCCCTTATCTTCTCGCGTTAAAACAACAACCGAATCTCGAAAAGCACCCCACGTAACAGAGAATCTCGAAGAAGCGCCCCACAAAATACCAACCGAAAGTAAAAGAAAAAGGAAAATAATAAATACTAATTGATAATTAATTTTCGCCGCGTGAGTACGGATTCCAAAGATTCCCTGACTTACCGTGAAAACTCGTTTCTGAGTTAAAGAACTGAGTCACCGAGTTGACCCAGAGACGCGAGGACCCGCTTATGCGAACCACAGAATCTTTGTGTGTCCTGAATCTCAAATTCCATATAAATTCTGGCCTCTCTGTTCCTTATCAGGTTTTTATCTGGGCAATGCTCGAAATCGAGATAGGGAGAGAAAATTAACAACAACGAAGAGAGAGAGAGAAAATGGAGCTGCTGAGCTTGGACTCCAGTCCTCTGTTCGTCCCGAAAACAATCACCGACTTTCTCGCTCAGCTCGCCGCCATTAAAGACGGCTCTCAGAGGTCTTCAGAGCTCGATGGGTACGTGAAGAGACTGGAAGACGAACTCAGAAAGATTGAAGTTTTCAAGCGGGAGCTTCCTTTCTGCATGCTTCTCCTGAAGGATGGTGTGCTTTTGTTCTCTCTCTAGACTCTTTCTCTTTGACCTCTCTCTCTAGAATTTGGTTTTTGATCATATTTTTGAGATGGGTTTTTTATTTGGTTTGATGATTATGCAGTGATTGAGCGGTTGAAGGAGGAAGGAATGCGGTGGAGGCGAATGGAAGAGCGGCCGGTGATGGCGGAGTTCATACCGTTGCAGGGTAATTCTGAGGAGGGCGGAGGGGCAGTTTCGGGAAAGGAAAATATTGACAAGAAGAACTGGATGAGCTCTGCGCAGCTATGGAGCACAAGCATCAATGTTTTCGATTACACCAAACACGACTCTGAACTTAAACTGGTTAATTTCTAAATTTCCCTTTTTTTTGAAGACTGAAACTTTGTTGGGGTTTTCTGAAATTTCATATTTTCTTGGATTCTTCTTTACAGGGGAATGAGGAAGATGATCGGTCGGCGGCGGAGAACCCAATTGAGCTGAGTAATAAGAAAGGCGTGGGAGGGGCATTACTGGCATTCAAGGGTCAGAATGAGTTGTCTGGTTTTGCAAACCCATGTTTGAAGGGAGACAAGGAGGTTACCGTGGTTCCAAACCTTTGTCTTATGACTCCATTGATGTCTGAAGCACTGGCTGGTTCTGCAAATGCAAACTCTAAGACCAACCATGGCTGCAGAGGTGGCGGTTCGGGTTCTGGTATGGCAGGACTATTGAAATTACAGAACAAACCCCAACAGCAGCCACAGCAGCAGCAGCGGCAACCCTTTAGGAAACAAAGGAGGTGCTGGTCGCCCGAGCTCCACCGCCGTTTTGTTGATGCCCTTCAGCGGCTTGGAGGAACACAAGGTTGGAGCTTTGTGACTAGAAAATATTTTAATTGTGCTAATTGAAATTTGATTAATTCTTGGACTTGGAATTGGAAAACTTGATGAGTTTCAAGATTTATGGTTGGTTTTTGAAGAAAATGCATGATCTTTATGCTGCCAAACTACTTGAATTTAGTCTTTTTTTTTTTTTTGAATTATCCTCTATGTTTAGATTTTATGTGCTTGTTTCTAATTTGTGTAATCTGTTTTTTGTAGTAGCTACTCCTAAGCAGATAAGAGAAGTTATGCAGGTGGAGGGTCTCACCAATGATGAAGTTAAAAGCCACTTGCAGGTTGGTTAATTAATTAAGTTTCTCTCATCTGTAATCGCAATTCTTTTTCTGACTGGATGGTTTTTTGCTCATATTTTTGTCTGATTTCTGTGCAGAAATACCGCCTTCACATCCGAAAGCTACCGCCTTCTTCTGCTGCTGGCCAAGGCAATGACTTACTCGTGCCCTTGGATCACAGTGGAGATCATACTAAGGCAAACAAAGTAGAGTCTGGTTCTCCACAGGGTCCTCTCCTCGCAGGAGGGTTTGCCAAAGGTCGATCCACAACTGGAGGCGAGACGGGCGACAGCAGGGAAGGTGAAGAGGATGAGAAATCGGATGGACAGAGTTGGACAAGTGGGAATCACAACCACAACCACAACCACAACCACCACCACCACCAAGGAGCTGGATATGTATAGAGTCTCGTACAATCATCATCGCGCATGAGTTTTGCAGATACAAATATACATGGGGAAAAATCAAAGTCTCTGAAGTAGGGAGTTATGAGCGTATAGTAGGAATAAGCGGAGAACTTGCCATTGTAGAGCAAGTTTCTTCCTGTGGTTCTTTTATACAGGTTTATTATTATGTAATGTGCCCTTGATTAATGTAGGAAGTAACATGTTAATGTTTCCCAACACGACGTTATTCAGTTTAATTAGTTCCTATGCCTTAGTTTCTCTGTTGTATTAGCTTTAATTATGCTCTAATATATGAACTGAAGGTTCAAATTGACATAAGTCCATCCTGAATGGAGAATGGGTATGCCTGCAGGCACCCCCTTCCATGTCCAATATATGAACTGAAGGTTCAAATTGACATAAAAAAATTTTCCAACTGAACTGAATCATAAAAATCTTGTCCATTTGACAGTTAACCTTTGCACCTGCTTTGTCCTTGAATTCTTAGTAGCATGCCAGCTTCTCTCTCTCTCTCTCTCTCTCTCTCTCTCTCTCTCTCATCACCAAACTTTTATTTTCCGCCGCAAGAGCATTCCGAGGGTCAGTGGCACACGTACACCGACTGATCCCGACCATTATGCATGTGGAGGCCAAAATGTATTCACAGTTAGAAATAACTGTTAAAAAACCAATGTCACGCTAATATATGTATTATTTTCAATCTTAGTGGATTGCCTCAGATTAAATAATGCTTATCTTCTGCAAAATCTTTCTGTCTATCTCTCCAAGCAAAACGGCATGGTATGCACTGAAGCAATAGCTTCGTTTCTGGTCATGTACATGGTTAGGTATTTGTCAATTTCTCAGTCACTGACAAATGAAATCTGAGACCTAACTAATCATATAATCGATTTCTACTCTCAGACTAATTAATGGGTTACACTACTTAATGTTATCCATTTAAATTAACATCTGAATAATCCTCATCTTACAGCTAGGACCATGCAAAGACAAAGCAGTCACCTTCAAGATCGCAAAATATTTTCTATTTTTTTTTCTTCTTCTAATGAATCTCTCAAAAGAGTTGATAGGAGAGTGTGCCTCCAAGAATCTTATGCTTCGAAAAATAAATACTTCAAAAGATTTTTTTTTTCCCCAAAATTTCAAAAGATGATTAATTAGTACCAAACATTTTCATATTTTAATTATCTTGAATGTCAACTATTTGATTTCCTTCTTTTTTTATTTGTCGATTCTTTAGATTGTATGGGAGGCACAATCACTGACCTCAGATTTTGGTTGGCTTAAATGTTTGGACTGTCACTGTTTTATACCAACAAATAATCCACTAATAAAGTCTCAACCAATCGATCAGTTTTCAAACCAGCAAAGAAACGATCTACATGTATGTTTAGGAGGGGGGGGGGTACTTGTTGGTATAATCTTTAAGCCCAATCCACACAATTTGTGGCCCAAATCTCAATCCTCATTCCAAATGGCCCAAGTCCTAACTACTATTGTAAAAGACAAAACCTATATAAAGGTTCTTGGGTATCTTGGTTTCACCAATGTGGGACAAGAGTCTCAAAAACTCCAACAATACCCCACATTTTGAGACGACTATTTGGTCCTAGAGATACTAAGATACGAGAGTAAACAAAAGATGTGACATACATTAGGAGAGGTGTCTTTTAGACTTAAACCTACCTTAGTATATACTTATCGGATTTACTAGATGACGCAGTGAATATAAAATCTGGAACTGTTCATCTCCGCAGTAAACCAAGACAATAAGCAAAACATATGCCACACCAACACATCACAAATTCATACGTTTATGTTCTTTTTGTCTTGAACAAATCTTGGATTCATGAGAGTTTTAGAGAATGTAGCCATGTAATTCTCATAAATGCGACCCCACATTTACTCTCATATAGGTGATATTGATTAAGAATAGGCTGCTACTATTCCACTTGATGTACAAGTATCAATATCATTAAACTAATGTATCCTACACCATCAGCAGTCACCACACTTCTTCCACCATAAGAATGAGTATGTAAGTGTGTTTCTTCTTTGAATCTAACCAAACCAGTTTGCCTATTGAACCTAGACCATGGGATCTCCAATCAACTAGGTTAGGTTTCCGTTTGGCAGTTTCATTTTACTCTATTGGCTTTAAACCCATCGATGTATGCTTTACTTGCTCTCTAGATAAACCTTTAGTAAGCGGATCCGCAATATTATCCTTTGACTTGACATAGTCAATAGAAATTATACCACTAGAGAGCCATTGCTTTATTGTATTATGCCTTTGTCTAATTTGTCTAGACTTCCCATTGTATACATTATTTTTAGCTCGATATTATGCAGCTAAACTATCACAGTGAATACATATTGCCGTTACAGGTTTAGGCCATATGGGAACATCTTCCAAAAAATCTATTAGCTACTCAGCTTCTCCTCCAGCCACATTGAGAGCTATAAATTCCGATTCCATAGTTGATCGGGCTATGCATGTCTGTTTGGAAGATTTCCAAGATATTGCCGCTCCTCCGAAAGTAAATACATATCCACTTGTGGACTTCGTATCAGTACTATCGGATATCCAATTTGCATCGGTAAATCCTTCAAGTACAGGAGGGTATCTCGTATAATGCAATCCATAATTCATTGTATGCTTTAAGTATTTCAATACTCGAATTAGAGCTTCCCAATGATCATGCCCAGGATTGCATGTGTATCTACTAAGTCTACTCACTAAGTATGCTATATCAGGCCTAGTACAGTTCATAATGTACATAAGGCTTCCAATAACTTGTGAGTATTCACGTTGAGATATAGCATCACCACTATTTTTCTTAAGTTTGCTATTGGCATCAAAATGAGTAATTGCATCTTTACTTTCCAAATGACCATATTTTCTAAGTGTAGCTTCAATATAATGGGATTGTGTAAGAATGTATCCTTCTTGGTTTTTTTTGATTTTTACACCAAGAATCACATCAGCTAGTCCAAGACCTTTCATATCGAAATTTGATTTCAATATCTTCTTGGTCCAATTTATTATCTCTTTGCTTGTTCCCATTATAAGCGTATCATCTACATATAAACACAACATAACGCAAGCATTATTTTGAGTTTTTGTGTAGACACACTTATCACACTCATTTATCTTAAATCCATGTGTGATCATAATATGGTCAAATTTTTCATGCTATTGCTTTGGAGCTTGTTTAAGTCCATAAAGCGATTTCACAAGTTTACAAACTTTGTGTTCTTGACCCTTAACAAAAAACCCCTTGAGTTGTTCCATATAGATTTCCTCATCTAAGTCTCCATTTAAGAATGCAGTCTTTACATCCATTTGATGTATTTCCATGTTATGGAGTGCAACCATAGCAATCAATAACCTTATTGAAGTAATTCTTTGTTACATGTGCGTATGTATCAAAGAAATCTAAACCATGCTTTTGACAGTACCCTTTAGCTACCAAACGAGCCTTGTATTTATCAATTGTACCATCTGGTTTTAATTTCTTTTTAAAAATCCATTTGTACCCAATTGGCTTATTGCCAGGGGGCAAATCGACTAATTCCCATGTATGATTTTGCATAATGGAATCTATCTCACTGTTAACTGCATCTTTCCAAAATGGAGCTTCAGGAGTGGACATGGCCTCCTTAAATGATTGAGGTTCGGTTTCAATTAATAAGGTTACAAAATCAGGCCCAAAGTCCTTTCGAATTTTTGTCCTTTTGCTCCTTCTAGGTTCAAGTTCTTCTTCATCTTCTTGAACTCTAGATGAGGATGAACCATCATCATGTACTCTAGGTTCATCATTAACCTCATATACATCATCATGTAATCTCTTTTTCAAGAAATTAGACTTGCCCATTTTGTATGGAAATATATCCTCAAAAAATATTGCATTTATAGATTCTGTAATAGTATTACATGTATATCGCTTACTTCAGAATGAAAAACTAAGAATCTATAAGCTGAACTATTAGATGCAAAACCAATAAAAATACAATCTATAGGTTTAAGCCCTAATTTGGTTCTCTTTGGCAATGGGACTTGTACTTTTGCCAGACAACCCCACACTTTAAGTAATTTAAGCGTAGGGGTTCTTCCTTTCCATAATTCATATGGTGACTCCTTTCTCGTTTTAGGTGGAATTTAATTCAAAATTTTATTTGCAGTAAGTAAAGCTTCACCCCACAAATTGTGTGGAAGCCCAAAGCTATTCAACATAGAATTGATCATGTCTTTAAAAGTCCTATCTTTCCGTTCGGCATCACCGTTTTGTTGCGGTGTATAGGGGGCTGTTGTTTGATGAATTATACCATGTGTGGCACAAAATTCAGCAAAGGCATGAGACCCATATTCTCCTCCCCTATTGGACCTTAAGACTTTAATCTTCTTATTAAGTTGATTCTCAACTTCTGCCTTATATGTCTTAAACATATCCAAGGTCTCATCTTTACTATGAAGTAAATAAATATAACAATACTTACTGAAATCATCTATAAATGTTACATAATAGTTCTTTCCACCACGAGTTGGATATGATTTAAAATGACATAAGTCACTATGAATTAAATATAACAAATCATTGGATTTTTCATGCACTGTGAGTTTACTCTCGTTAGTTTCTTATTTAAGTGAGAAATAAATATATGTTTCTAACTGTATGCAATAAGGTAAATCTATGTTTGTATCAAACATGTTATCTCATAATTGAAAAGGATTGCAAGGGTCAGATGGTTTGTGATCAGACCAGTGGATATTTAGGCATCCCGATGACTTTTCTCAACAGATGCCTTACTTGATTAGTTTGGTTGGCGGTTGCCGAGCAAAATGTCTGTATCATAAACTTTCAATTCATTCCGACAGGGACGAGACATACATGATACAGATGATCGAAGATTTTGATTTTCGCATGGGTTTCATTATTGTCAGATTCAAAGGTGATTTTATGAAACCAAAATTTTCCTTCAAAACTGATCAAAAGGATTTGGTTCAAAACTGATCAAAAGGATTTGGAATGTTTCGAATGCATATATACATGGCTATTAGAAGATATGTATATAATGAATGATATGATGCCAATCCAATTTTGGGTTGGAACTTGAGCATGATGGGAATATTTAGAAGATTATACTTCTAAAATCTTTTTAGAGGAAAAAATTATGATGAGATCAATAGATGAGATCAAAGGCCAAAGTATAATTGGAAGGCCTAACCGTGTCTGTAAAGCATATTCATCCATGCCTTATTTAGGAACCACAGATACATGGTTTTTACATTCGGGCAAAAGATTTGGTGAAAGAAATTAACCAACCAAGTCATTTGGGATGGTTGGATTTCATGAGAATGATGGAGGAAGATTTAGTCTTCTTTATGTCTTGTTCAACTATTAATAATTAAAGAGTTTTGCTCATAAGCCAAGTTAGTCATGGATAAAACCAAAAGAAACTCCTTTGAGAGGAATTATACACTGGAAGTGTTGGGGTCTTTGGAAAAAGACTAGACACTAAAATGTGGGATATTTGGAAAAATGTATTAGACATGATGATGCATATTAAGTAAGCATATGAATGGACATGCATGTATTATGAATCTATGATGGCTTGTCAAATAAGGCAAAGAACGATGTCTAAACTAGGAAAAGTATAAGCAATATCTCTTATTATGGATAAGTTGTTTAAGGTATGGCAAGGTTAGAGACTTTCTTTCAAATACCTTAAATGTGGGGGAAGTCTACTTCCTAGTGTTAACAAATTACTTACAAAAGTCCAAACATATATATACTTTTGAGGACTTTAAATTGAGAAACAATTACTCTCATATGAAATATAATTTCATAGGATGGATTGTGCACACCATTAAAGATAGTCAACCTTAGTGGTACCAATTATTAAAGGTTTGACTAGAGAGTAAGTTGATTATCGAGGGGAATGAGGCTAAAGCCAACATAACTAATGAATCAGCCGGGCGGAAACCTAACTTAGTTGATTGGAGATTCTATGGTCTAAGTTCAATAGACAAACTGGTTGGGCACGATTCAAAGAAGTTAACACACTATATACCTCATTCCTATGATGGAAGAAGTGTGTTTTCTGCAGAAGTTTTAGGTTGTATATTTATACCTAATGACAGTGATATCTTATAGAGGAATATAGCAGACTATTCTTAATCAGTGGTCACCTATGTGAGAGTAGAAGTGGGTCGCTTCTATGAGTATGAGATGGCTAAATTCTCTAAAGCTCTCATGAATTCGGGAATTGTTCAAGACCAAAATGAACACAACCGTATGAACTGGAATATATTAGGATTAGTGATGTGTTGCTTATTGTCTCGGTTTACTGCTGCGGTGAACAGTTCAAGATCTTCTACATTCACTGCGTCACCAAGTAAACCCGATAAGTATTCACTATGGTAGGTTCAAGTCCAAAAGACACATCTCCCGATGCATCTCTTGTCCACCTGTACTATCAAATTCTTCTAATTTTTCATTCATGAGGGGGATTGTTGGAAACTATATATTATAATATGAAATATTGTAATATATAATTTTAATAATTGAATGAAAAATAATGTTAACCAATTTCTAGAAAGGTTATGTTGTTTTGGTGTGTTCCCTTGTCAAATGATGTATACTTATAGATGAAAAGTTACATCTCTTTAACAAGAAGTACTTGGGTTCTATATAAACTCATGAAACCATTATCATTAGATATATAGAAAATAAGAGTTGATTTTTACTCTTGAGAAATAGGGTTTCCCCACTTTGTTTCTCTCAGTTGGAGTTTTTGAGACTCTTGTCCCACATTGGTGAAACCAAGATACCCAAGAACCTTTATATAGGTTTTGTCTTTTACAATAGTAGTTAGGAGTTGGGCCATTTGGAATGAGGATTGAGATTTGGGCCACAAATTGGGTGGATTAGGCTTAAAGATTATACCATAATATTAATATAAATTAATATTAATTAATCAATACAAGGGCCTTGGGCCTTGGGGCCTAAAGAATTAAATTAATTTGATTAATTAGTTTAATTTTGAGTTAAGTTTTTAATTAATTTTAATTAAAAACGTTTTGATTAATGGATACAACTCTTTGAAAAGAGTTGTGAAGCTTCAGATACATCCAAGAGGTGTTTGAAGAGGTTGTGTGGTTTCAGAAACATCCAAAAGGTTTCTGAAGAAGTATGAAAGAGCCTATATATAACCAATGTCTCTGTTTCATTTTTGAATCATCTGTTCTTCATCTCTTCTTCCGTACAAAATTCCCAGAGAGTAAACACACAAACACAATTCGCTAGAATTCTATAATCCAGTGCGGGTTGTAGAATTAGGTAGTTGAATCCTGGTCGAGCAGACGTTGTAGAACCACAAGCACGAGAGTGAGATGGAAATACGGTTCGAAGGACATAGCTTTTGCGCTAGCCTTCTACCTTCTGTATTTAAGTTAGTACCATTAATATTAATGTATTGTTTCTGTATTGATTGTGTAATTTCATTCTGCACAGCAAGTAATTTTGGTTAATAAAATATTAGAATTTCAAGTTCTGTTATTTCTGTTATTTTGTTTATTTCTGAATTGTTCTCCAACAATTTCCATGGTTAAACAAATGCTTGTAGTGTCAAACTGTGAATTTTTACGTCGTTAGTATCATGTAGATGGTTTGATTTTGGAAATTTTTTTCAAAGAAATACCATTCTGAATATAGATATCTCTATATAAAATATATTCCAATTTTCCTTTTTGGAGTGTATGCTGCCATGCTAATAGTAGTCTCTCAGTTAATATTAATGTTTAGGGTTGATTACCAAAAACTACCTCAACTATTGGTGTCACGACACTTTCATACCTCATCTTTTAAAATTGACAATGTCATACCTCATCTTACGAATTTGTGCCAATGTTATACCTTCCGTTAGCTTGGCGTGAATTTTTCAGTTAAATGCTGATGTGGCTTGATCCGGAGCCTATTTTCTGTTAAAAAAAACCCCAGATCCCGTTGAGGTGGAATCGGGAAACCTTCGCCAAGGCGATTCTGAGTGTAGAAAACCTGGGCGCGGAGAAAATGGGGGGAATGGCTATGGAGGGAAGATGGTGGGTGCCGGGGGAGGGGGGAGAGACGGACGAATTGGGTTTCCTTTTTTTTTTCTTTCTTTTCTTCTTCTTCTTCTTCTTCTTCCTCCTCCTTTTTCTTCCTCTGTGTGTGTGTGGGTTGGGGGGAGGGGGGCGAACTGGGTTGGGTTGGGTTTTTTTTTCTTCTTCTTCCTCATTCTTCTTTCTGGGTTGTAGGGGTTGGGTTTGTGGTGGGGAGGAGAGGGGACAAACTGGGTTTGGTTTGGTTTTTTTTTTTTCCTTCTTTTTCTTCTTCTTCTTTGGGGGGGGGGGACGAAATGGGTTGGGTTGGAATTATTTTTTTTTCTTCTTCTTCTTTCTGGGTTGCAGGAAGATAGGGAGAGTCTTTCTGGGTTGCAAGAAGATAGGGAGAGATAGAAGGGGGGAGCGATGAACTGAGGTTTTTTTTATATATATTTTTATAATACTTTTCTTTATTATTTTAATATCTAAAAAATATTAAATAAAATTTTCAGTTTTTAATAATATTTTAATAGAAAGTAGGCCCCGAATCCAGCCACGTCAGCATTTAATTGAAAAATTTACGGCCAAGTAACAGAATGTATAACATTGGCACAAATTCGTAAAATGAGGTATGACATTGTCAATTTTAAAAGATGAAGTATGAAAATGTCGTGAAACCAATAGTTGAGGTAGTTTTTTGTCATTTACTCTAATGTTTATTAGGAATATAATGGTTGACCGGGTACAGTGGCAGATTTAGATTATTTTTTTTTGGGTAGACGAGGTATAAATGTCACATCTCGGCTTAGGCCCCCACCACATCCTGGGCTCGACTCCACCGTAGCACGATATTGTCCGCTTTGGGCCCCGACCACGCCCTCACAATTTTGTTTCTAGGAACTCACGCGAGAACTTCCCAATGGATCACCTATCCTAGGATTGCTCTCGCGCGAACTCTCCTAACTTCGGAGTTCCGATGAACTCCGAAGCCAGTGAGCGCCCAAAAGGCCTCGTGCTAAGTAGAGATGGGAATATACATTTAAGGCTTACAGAATTCTCACCCCTAGGCAATGTGGGATCTTACAATCCACCCCCCTTAGGGGCCCGACATCCTCGTCGGCACACTTCCAGCCAGGGAGTGGCTCTCATACTAAATTCTCACATCCCGGCTCGGGCCCCCACCAAATCCTGGGCTCGACTCCACTGTAGCACGATATTGTCCTTTTTGTGCCCCGACCACACCCTCATAGTTTTGTTTATGGGAACTCACACGAGAACTTCCTAGTGGGTCACCCATCCTGAGTTCCGATGGAACCTAAAGCAGTTAGCTCCCCAAAGGCCTCGTGCTAGGTAGAGATGAGAATATACATTTAAGGCTTACAGGATCCTCACTTCTGGGCGATGTGGGATCTTACAATAAAAGTTTAGTGTGGTGCCATTGTCTCCTTGTTGGTGGGCGGGTCTTAATAGGTAGCATGGAAGGGAATCAGGAAGGAAGTTAGGATGGAAAAATTTGAGTGAAGTATTTGAATTTGGGTTAAATGGATTTGAAAAGCATGAGAAAAAAAAAAAGAAAAAAGAAAAAAAAAGACGGGTGGTTTCGGTAAGAGAAGAAAATCTGCAGCGTGGTCTCACCCTGTATTGCCTAGGTGATGAGTAAGGATATAGAGAATTGTCAAGGTCTAAGTGGACAGTTACTCACTCTTGTAACATCTCTGGTTGGCCTGTTAGTGATTTTTTTTGTGAAACGAATATACCATCACCATAATGTCTTACAATGATGATGATGTACATATTTCATATAAGTCATTCTCGATCGCTAATGACTTGTGTTAAATTGGCACTAAATATATATAATTTTTTAAGCACTTTACTTTCTAATCAATTAATTCTTTCAAATGATGTTAGGCCTTGGATTGAGGCCTTTGGAAGGTTCAACTGAGAGCTACGCTTTTTTTATTACAAGTCACAAGCGGTAAGGGGTTTTGGAAGGACAAAGCGAGACCGAAATAATAATACAAGCAAGCTACGCTAATTTAGTTGGGTTGGGTTGTAAATTTTAACATTGTACTTTGGGTGAAAACTCGACTACACGTTTAATAGGTGCGTTGTAAGTATTATTAACACGATAAAGACCAATTAATGCGAATATCAATAATCCCAACAGGTAAAACCTGCCCAACATAACATGCATTAGAGTGGTTTGGGTGGGTTAGGTTGGCCCATTCTTTTGGGTGGGAATTTGTTTCAATAATACCAACCCAAATCTATTAGATTAGCTAACGGGTTGAAATCCAACTCAACTAACCCACTCAATGCCCACCCTAACCCCCTCCCTCACCCTTTTCCTTACTCCACTCTTGGCTTTCTGTTTTTTATTTATTTTTTATTTTTATTTATTTTTATTTTTATTTTTAACAAATAATATAATCTATAATAAGGAGTGCAGGAGTGTGCTAAGGCCTCACAATGGCTAGCAATACTTCTCACTTGCAATTGAAGAAGAATACATGTAGACTATAGTACTAAGGCCATCTCCAACCGAAAGAGGGCCAAATGGCCATGTTTAGCCCTATAGCCCTACAAGAAATTATACTTTAATAAACAGTGTCAGACCATATTTTATACAATCTCCAACCAAGGGGACCAAAGGGCCATAGGCCAAACATAGCTGTTTGACAAAAAATCATTTCCAGCCGAGGGGGCCAAAGTTTCATAGGCCAAATATAATTTATTATTTTAATTGAATTAATAGGCCAAACATAATTTATTGTTTTAATTGAATTAAAATAAGGTTTTTGGACATATTTTGAGTGCCACTTGTCGCTAAATTTAATAAGCCTTTGGATTTCTTATCTTTATAGAATGAAAAGAATGTGAAAAATTGGTGAAGAATTGAAATAAAATGAGGTAATGTAGTAGGGGTGGGTTCGGTTCCGTTCGGTTCGGTTTTTTGCCAAAACCGAAAACCAAACCGAAATTACTGTTCGGTTCGGTTCGGTTCGGTTTTCTGTCGGTTTGTGTTCGGTTCGGTTTGAATTCGGTTCGGTTTTTTCGGTTCGGTTTCGGCCCGGTTCGGTTTTAGGATACCTATAAATATTATACTTGTACAATTATAACAGAACAAAGCCTTCTGTCAAGTTGGCTTGCGGCTGCTATTCCCAACCTGGAGGGAAGGGGTTCGAAACCAGGCGGGGTGGGTTTTGTTGATTTCTCAACAAAATTGGAAAAAATTCTTTAAAATCTTGGAGGCACCAGGGTTCGAACTCGTATGCTCCAGCTTGAAAAGTTTCATTGAAACCAACTTGGCAACAAGTCTGTGTTTGTTATAATTGTATGACTAAACTATTTATAAACATTGAAAAGAATAATTAAATATATATCAGATCGGTTCGGTTCGGTTCAGTTCGGTTTCCGAACCTCAAAAACCGAAACCGAACTGGGCAGATTCGGTTCGGTTCGGTTTGAGAGTTTCGGTTCGGTTTTTTTTCCGGTTCGGTTTTTTTCGGTCTCGGTCCGGTTCGGTTTTCGGTTTTTTTCGGTTTTCGGTTTTTTGAACCCACCCTTATAATGTAGTATAGAATCATGAAAAGGATGTGAGAAATGGGGGTAGAAATGGCTTAGGTATTTAAATTTAGTAAAAAAAAAGAGTCAAATAGTAAGGCCATTTCCAACCAAAGGAGGGCCAGAGGGCTCCCTTTAACCCTATAGCCCCCCAAGAAATTATATTTTAATTAACAGTGCTAAGCCATATTTCATACCATCTTCAACTGAGGGGGTCAAAGGGCCAAAGGGCTAAACATAGCCCTTTCACAAAAAACCATCTCCAACTGAGGGGGCCAAATGGCCATATGCCAAATGTAGTTTATTATTTTAATTGAATTAAACTATCAAATTATTTTAATTATTTTAAAGATTCAACTACTTAAATTTAAAGATTACAACTTCAAATTAAAGACTACAACAACTTAAATTTAAAAACTACAACTGAAATTTAAAGACTACACCTTAAAATTAAAGAATACAACAACTTAAATTTAAAAACTACAACTTAAATATTAAAGACTACAACAACTTCAATTTAAAGACTATAATCATCATCTTCATCCGCCACTGTAGGAGTATAGTCAAATGTAAACAACTCCCGTCGGGTCATAATTTCCCTCTTTTTCCTATCAAAGTATGCCTTACTCATTGGAGTGTAATCCAAAGTGTTCCTTTGCATGTTTCTATCATCCATTTATTCTTGTATTTGTTTTGCCTGTTCTTCATGCCTACGGTTTCTTTCTTCAATGGCAATGGCATTTTGCTCTGCCAATAATAGCAATGAGGACGCCACTTCCTGTTGTCAGGCTAAATCATCCCTTACCTTACCCTTTTCCTTCAGTTTTCGAGCCTTGTTTCGTCCCATAGCCCTAGGGATGGAAGATTCATCGGAGATGGAGTTTCGTCCCTTGTTAATTGAATGATAGGAGTTTCTTGGTGAAGAGGATCAAATCTTTCTTGAGGTGGATCTTCAAATAACACCCACCCTTTACAAATTTCCCAACAACCGTTTCCTCCATATACCATTCCTCCGCTTAGCGTACCTAGAAAATATAATTACAAAAATGAAAGGAAATTAATTTATGAAATTAGGATTAACTTGTGAAATTAATTTATGAAATTAATATTAACTTGTAAAATTAATTTATAAAAACACATACTTCATCGTAGTAATTGGCTCCACTTTCATGTCTGCTTTCGGCCACAAGCACTGCTTGATGCCATTTATTTAAACTTGGTTGAAGATGTTTTTTCCATCTTGAAGAACAACTCTCGTGGTTTCGGTGGAGTGGTACCTTCGTAGAACTCGTAGTATTTTTTGGACATACGAGTCCAAACACCTTCACTTGTTTGAGAACTCCTCTTGACACTATCTTTTGAGACCCATCTATAAGCCCTGCAAAGAGCTTCCTCTTCTTTTCGGGTCTAAGCCTTTCCTTTCATTGCAGATGTGGCCATTTGAATATTATTGGAAGAGGAAAAATTATTTGAAGGAAAATTATGGTGAAAATGTGAAGAATTGAGGTAAGAATGGTGAAAATTTGAGGTAAGATTATTTGAGGTAAGAATGTGAGAAATGGTGTAGGAATGACTTAGGTATTTATAGAAAAAAATTAGAATTAAAAAATAAAATAAAATAAAATTCAAATCCAACTACTATTGACGTCAACTATTCGTTGCTATGCTAGTTGGCATTAGCTAGCTGGCGTCAGCTAGCCATTGGAGTTTGAATTTTGGGATGGTTGGCTGGCTAGGGAGGGCCAGCTAGTTGGCTCGGTTCCTCCCTTTTGGCCTTGTAGGGCCCACGAGCCTTTTGGCCTAACCTTCAGTTGGAGACAGTTTTGTGACATTTTGAGCTATTTTTAGCCCTATGGCCCTGGCCGAGTTGGTTAGAGATGGCCTAACCTAACATTAGCATGACGTCAGGTAGCATGTGCTTAAGCTATAGGGTTGGCAGGCTGGCTGCTATTGGCCAACCCTTTGACCGGTTTTCCCATTTTTGGTCAGGTGGGGCCCACGAGCCATTTGGCCTAACCCTCGGTTGAAGACGATTTTCATGTCAAACTGGCTATTTTTAGCCCTATGACCCTTTGGCTGGGTAGGTTGGAGATGACCTAAGTGACCTCTTGACTTTCTACTGATTCTCTGATTTTTACGTACTTTCTTAGTGGGTTAATTTGTTCTTTAATCTTCATTCATCTTTTTGTTTCTAAATTACAACCTTTATTTAATTTTTTTTCTTCTCTCTTTCTTCCATGGACATCTCTTATATTGATTTGTACTGGTTGATTTGAAAACCCTTTTAATCTAAAGGAAAACTAACAAAAAGTCCAAAAAAACTTCCCTTTTAATGAAAAATCATTTTTAAAGATATAGTGAATAGTACTAGAGAAATATAAAAATGTGGTTTTTCGTTAAAAGTAAACAGTATCGGGAGTGTTTTATTAAAACTCCCTTAATCTAATGCTAGGAAAACATTGTTTATGTATGCATACAATATGTTTGTTAAAATGTCTAAATGAATAAATTATTTTTTTTGGGGTTTTTTTACTCATTATTTTAAATGAGCTAACTACATTTCACACCTTTCATATTTTGGATATTTTTAATATAAGCCGCAAGATTCTTGTGACAACCCATCCCTAAAAATTATGATTTTTATAATTTTAATAAGTGAGTTTACGAAAATGCCCTTCAAGACACATACGTCAATTGTTGTTGACCACCTTGTAGTGACACGTAAGGTTCATTTTCTTGGCATATCATAGTAGTACGGACGCGTGGGCACAGACGGAAGATGATTTGGAGTTATAACGAAGATTCTACAAACCTTTAAACGTCGAGGACATTTTGGTAATTTGACATTTGAAACACATGTGGTATTTTGTCTGACCTTTGGGTGAGTGCCACGTGGGGCCACTCACACTTTTCTGGAACTTTCTATCTCTCTCTTGACCTTCTTCCGTAGCTCTTTTCTCTAACTCTTTAACTCTCTCGGCTTCCATTTTCTCTGGTGAAACAAACCACCATCATCACCAAAAATTTCAGCTTCTTGAATATCAAAACCACCATTAATTGCATGTCTTCACCACCATAAACCCAGCTTTGAGTTTTGTTTCATTGAAAACGAAACCTAATCTCGAGTTCGAAGAACAAGGTTTCGGGCCGAGACTTCTAGGCGTGATTCAGACAACTCCCAGCCATATTTTGAACTCAAAGCAAGTATAAATTGATTCCTCATGTTGTGTAGATGGATTTTCATGTTCGGATCGTGTGATTTGGTGGAGCAATGAGAAAGTTATAACGATTTAAAATTTGCTTAGTTTCCGGCGACCTCCGCCACTTTTGAGGCGTTTTCCGGCCAAAAAATGGCGAGATAGCCATCATACAAGTACCAATCTCTTCATCTCGTTGATAACTATGATTCCGTTTTTGAATCACTTGATTTCGTTGAGTATTGACAAAGTTATGGACGTTGAAAGGTTGCCCAGAAATTCTGGCGAATTTCCCTGTTTTCTCACGGACAGTAGTCTTTCAGGCCATTTTCTGGGCATCTCCGGTGATCATTTGGACTCCAAGCAGGGATAATCTTGCTATACACTTCTCTAGCTTCGTTTTGGTATATTATGAGTCGAATTTGGTTGAAAAACAAGTGAGATATGGAGTTCCAAAGATTGCTTGGAAAATCTGCAAAATCTGCAGAATGTGGCAAAATTTCGTTAAGGTCCGTCACTTGACTATTATAGCAATCGACGATCCGACCGTTGGATCGTCACCAAACTTTAGTATGTTATAGTACGTAATATTTGAGGAAAGTAGGAATTTACAGATCAGGAATCCATCGTTCGGGTCTTCCCGAATTGGAATTGTAAGTTTGTAAATAAAATCTTAACCGCCACTTGGTTTTGGCAATTGGCGGAGATCCAGCCGTTGGATCGTGATGAAACTTTAGGGTTTTGTTCTAGAAGCATAATGTGTATCTTTGGAAGTGACGGATCGAAGATTCGTGATACAGATCAAATTAAGTAGGGATGTGTTATATGTAATTTACATGTTCTCTCAGTAAGGATTCTGAGATATAATTTGATATTTGTTCTAGGAGATGATCATTCAAGACGTCTCGATATTCATGCTAGGGAGTTGTAGTGCGGACTCTAGGTGAGTATGCTTTTATTTTCAGTATATATATATGATTGGTATTTTTTCCAGCAATTACGTTTTTAAATGATTTTATTAATTGGAATGCCATGTCAAATATCATTTATATTTATTATGATTTGTGATGATTATTGATTGGCACCACGGATGCTCATGTAAGTCAGGTGAGTATATGTTTGATAGTGATGGTTATGTGATGATGATGATGCGATTGATATATAGCTCATATTCCTGCACCCCGGTGTTTGTGCTTCGCCAGAGTAGGGCCTAGCCTTCACGTGATCATTCACCTTCCGCACCACATGCTCAACTTGGATCCAAGGCAAGTGCCAGCCTGTCGTACAGACCACTATAAGTGGTTTCGACTCGTAGGTGACTTGCGATACATTGCACAACCTTCACGTGATCGTAGCACTAAGCGTATTTATATACACCTAGCCTGTCGTACAGATCACTATAGGTGGTTCCAACTCGTGTGCAGGAAATCGGTTGAGGAGCTATAGATTCAGCCGTATAGTTCGCGTTAGGTGACTCCGGCTGACGTATTGATATTGTCGGCATATTGTGATTATGGGTTTATTTCACCTGATTGATGCATATATTGTTTGGTTGGATATTTTGACATGGCGTATTCTGACATGGCATCTTTGAGATTGATTATTTTCTAATATGTTTTGAGATACGATTACGTATGATATTTTTTGGGAAAATATACAGGTTTTACAACGAGTGGTTATTACTTTTGATAAAGCAAAGGTTTTGAAAAGCTTTGTTTTTGCCCACTCACACTTTCTGTTTTGCACCCCTCCATGTTTTAGCTGTCGAGGTTCGTATCGATGAGGATTCTTGGCGAATCTCAAGATTGGTGGTGAATCTTAGGATTGGTGGCTACTTCCGAGGGCATATTTCTTAACCGCTCTACTGTACTTTACTTATGCTTTGATGCTTTGATGTCACGTGTGAGATGGGTTCGCTTTTGCTCACTAGCACACTCTGGTATTTAGGCACTTTTAGATTTAAATTTATTCACACTTTCCATATCACTACACTTTATGGCTTCGTCACATTCCAAGTGTCGGCCAGCACAGCTCGTCTTTGGAGTCCTAGTGGACATTCCAGATCGGGGTGTGTCATTCTAATTTCTTACATTTTCAGTAAGGTTTTGAAATTGTATCTATTTATACATTTTGTCTAATGAATTATTTAAATGTTCATTAAAGTAATGACATGGTGACTATAAAATTGGTAACTCGGTTGACATGTAAGCTATATTTGCACTATATAGCCTAAAAATCTCATCAATTTAATGGATAAATATACAAAAAATGTAAATTGATATAATTTCAAAATTTTAGGAGACATAGTGAGAAAATTGATGCTTCCTTACTGAATTTAAAAATTACCTCAAAGTGTAAAATGTCGTTGGCCCATTCTAAGAGGGGTGTATTCAATTAGAAATTTGAGAGATTTTAATGTATTAATAAATTTATGGATTTTTATAGAGGTTAATTGATTTGTAGAGATTCTATGTAAAGTTTTGATTCAATTCCTTCAAAATCTATTGAGGAGAGGTGAGATTTGTGGATGATTAAAATACACTATAAAATCTCTCCAATTCCCTCTAATTCCGCAACGTTTTCAAATTCTTTAAAATCAAATTCTAATTGAATATACCTAGAATATTATAAACTTATTTAAAATCCTAATTGAATACATCCGAATTTCTAAGGATTTTAATACAGTATCTTATAATCCTGATTGAATACACATTGAATTTCAAAGAATCACTTAAATTCTGAATTAAATATCGTTAAATTCATTAAAAGAACTAAAAAAAAACCTCAAAATTCCAATTGAATACATCCTTAAATTTACAGGTTAATTCAGTACTTACATAGTCAAGTTTAAAACTGCGTGGCCTACCAACCGACTCACCGAGAGTTGCCTCCAAATTCCTTGCCTCCCGCCGACCCTTCTCCGCTCTAGTTCCGAAACTATGAGAGAACTCGTCACTCTCCAAGTTGGAAGCTTTGCAAATTTCGTGGGCTCCCATTTCTGGAACTTCCAGGTACTTGTTCAGCTTTACTCAAAAACCCATTAACTTTTTCTTTCTGCAAATTTCTTGACATTTTCATAAACGTTTGAAGGATGAACTACTTGGGTTGGCGGAGGACCCTTACTCCGACCCGGTTTTCAAGAATCAGTCTTTGAACATGGACGTGCTCTACCGCTCTGGTGAGACGCACCAGGTTTGCAGATTTATTACTTTTTCAATTTATACAATTTATAAAGTTTTATAGACATTTTAAACCAATTGTTTTGCTTGTGGTTCACTTTCTTTACTTAGAGACTGGTGAATTTTGACATGAACAGGGCACTGTGACTTACACTCCCCGCCTCGTTTCGGTTGATCTTCAAGGTACTTCTAAAATTTCAATTGGGATTGTATATTTGGTGGCCTAGGAGCTGGTTTGGAAGTACTTTTGAAAAGATTGAAAGCTCTTTTGGTGAAAAGGTTTTTGGAACCAATCCTTAGTAATCCTGAAAAAAAAAAAACACTTAGCTTTTGGAACCCAAAAACATTTTCTCTATAAGCACTTCAGTACCAAATGAGCCCTAGAATGTATGGAAGTCGTAAATTTTCATTCTTTTTGCCTTTTGCAGGATCCCTCGGGTCTATGAGTACACGTGGCACGTTGTATGATGAGAGTTCATCCGTATCATCAAACATTTACACATGGTTAGACCCTTTTTTTATTGGGGCTTTAAAAAATTGTGAATTTTGAATGTGTTACCATATATGCTCTCTTTATTGTTGTATATAGTTCAATTTAGTATCCCCTCGACCAATGTGTAGGGGTGGTAATGTTTCTACTCAAGTCGCCGAGCCTCATAAGAAGAATTTGTTCTTACAAAGTTTGTGCGAAGAAGAGCAGGGGAATCTTTTGACTCTTGGAAATGGTGTCAATGCTGGGGAGAAGAGTTGTCAAAGAGAAATTCATGACAGCGACAAAGTGGAGAGTTTAGAAAATGGGGTCCAGTACTGGACTGACTTTTCAAAAGTTCATTATCATCCCCAGAGTTTATACGAATTGAGTGGATTGTGGGTGGATCCTCAGAAATTTGACAATTACGGGATTGGAAGAGAATCCTTATCAGCAGGTTTACAGGGAGAAGAAGTTAGTGAGAGGCTTCGCTTTTTCGTAGAAGAGTGCGACCATATTCAGGTATATTTTGGTGGTACAAACCATTCTGCTTTACTTTGATCTATTTACATTTTTTCTTGGCTTAATTGGTTTTGGGGAGGGGATGAGTTTTGCTCTAAAGCTGTCGGTTAGTGTTGGTCAAGTGAGCTACTAAGGAGTGTGTGATGCCTACTTTGGTATAGCGGCTACTACAACAACCCCACAACAACCCCGTTTTCCGTTATACATGCATACATCACATATGTAGATACATGCATACATCACATACGGAAGGGCTGACAGTATTCAAAGAGTGAATTTGTTGTCCTTGTAAAATTTTCATTCAAGTTATGATGTTAAAGATCTTGACATATTTCTGACATTACTCTCCTTTTCTGGTCTTCTTTAATTATTCATCTGCAATACAAACCATCTTTTGCTGTCAAATATACTCTACATGCACTTTCTATTGATCATGTATAAATAGTGTCTTTCTAGTTATGGACAATTGTGTTCACTGTTCAAACTACATGAGCTGTGTTTACATGGACAATTGCTAAGAGACTGAACGCTGCACAGGCTAATACTGACTTTGGTAAATATATCTTTTTTAGCCTTTTGAACATCTAGGGTAGAAGTAGTATCCTGTATTTTCAGTTTCAAATGAATTTTCAGCACTCCTTTTTTGCATAAGCCTCTTAATGTTGGTGTTCAACATGAATTTTTATTTAATATATAAACTTGAGTCTTTGTGTTTTGGCAGGGTTTTCAATTCATCGTTGATGACTCGGGAGGTTTCTCTCCTCTAGCTGTGGATGTTCTGGAGAGTATTGCAGATGAATACACAAATGCTCCAGTGTTGCTCTATGCTGTGCGTGGTCCTGGTTCCTCCATGGACCTCAGAAGCCAGAAGCAGAGAGTTAGTAGGAGGCTTCACGATGCAGTTTCATTTACAAAGCTATCATCCTTATGCAAATTGATTGTTCCAGTCGGGTTACCCTCATTGAGTACAAGTAAGAAATCTTTGCACTTATTGAATGTATTATTCATACAACTGATTTTCAAGCCTCTTAAGATTCATTTTACATGTTGCTTCCACATTGTGATTTTGGAGCCCTTTTTCCCCTCGGATATCTGGTGTCATCCTATTTGTCAGGATAAAATGAGTAACAATATTCTGCTTAGGTTGTTAAATGGCCCACCAAAAGGATTATTGGAATAATTGATATGGAGGCTAGGTCTAAAAGCTTCATTTGAACCAATGGTTTGCAATTAAGTTTCTATGACAGTGTAGATACTCTCTTGGTTTCTCTGTTTCAAATAAGTTACACTTTCTTGTGGAATAATCTTCTCTTCACCTGATTTGAAAGGCAAAGCTTCAAGATTTCTCAGCATCAATGATGAAAAGCCTTATCACTGCAGTGCAGCTTATGCTGCTACCCTACATTCTATTAGCCTTCCGCTCCGAATGGAACCATTCGGGCCCACTGCAGACTCATCTTATGCTTCTGGTGCTGTGACTATTAGTGAGGTTGTGCAAATCCTATCAGGGCAAGCTAGGCAGAATATGGTTGGCATTCTGGATGCTGCAATGCCATCCCCTTCTTTAACTGGTATTTACTTCTATTGATTTTTCGTATCAGACCCTCAGTTGTTAGCAGTGATTTTGGTTAATTATTGTCATTTCCAACAGGGAATCGGGTTGTTCAAAATTTAACAGGGAATTTGCAGCCATTGACACCAGAGATAGCAGAAGATGTCGAGGACTTACAGTCAGTAGAATCCATGATAGTCCATGGGGCCCTAGGATCAGGTACTTTTCTAGATCAGTGAAGCATCAGTTTTCCTTTAGTTCCTAGAGAACGTTAAAGATGCTCATTCAGGATACTTAATACTTTGCACTTTTGGCATATTGTTCAATGTTTATATTTTCTGAATATGAAATTTAATAAACGCCTAGTTGCCTTAGTGGCTACTGGCTAGAGCAATGTAACTTTGAGTGTTGGCATTAAATAGGGCTAAAATCTTAAGGTTATAAGCCCTTTTTTTTTTTTTTTTTTTGTGTGTGTGTGTGGTCATGACATTTTATTCACTAGCAATCAAATCTGGTGGTATCTGTGAACTGGAACTCGGGAGAGACTTAAATCCATCTATATTTCTTGGCAAAATTATCTCCAAAATCTCGCTCTTGTGATAACTGCACTCTTCTTCCATCTTATTATTGTTATCACGTTCACTATCATTGATTACACTCTGAATCTGTACTGCATTTCATTCATGTATATGGTATAGCTAATTTGTTACTTAAAAGGAAATATTATTTTTGTGCTTGTGAAATTACAAAGCCTTGCATTGGTGAAACTTAAAATTTCCACTCTTTTGACATGGTATCGGAACAAATTAGTTTGAGAATTAATGATGGGTTTGGGAAGGGATAAAAGTATGAAATGTACTTTTGGACCTTGTGTGGACCGATACTTATTATATTTTAATTCATTGTTTCTGTTCAACAGGGGGTCATCGGGCATCAATTTCTGAAGTTAAGGACACAGTTCATGCTGCCTATGAGCATGCAACAACAAGGCCTATGTTCTGCCATCTGTCAGTGGCTCAATGTCCTCTACCAATACCTTTGCCTTTTCCTTCAATCTTTGGCAACCTTGTTGGCCAACATGGTGAACTTTTGAGCACGCCAATTGTTGGTTCCCCATCAAGGGGATCACTTGATGTCCATTCCATCCCCATGGCAGCTAGACTACGGTCTAGCAGTGCTGTCTTGCCATTTTAAGAGAATAGATTTGGTGGCCTTCGTAGCTGTGGGATTGCCAGAGGAGCACCTGGGGCGGAGATAGTTAGAAGTTGGGGCATTGCAAAGGATGAATTGGAGGACATGGGTGAGGTGCTGTCTAAAATGATTGCAACATTGGATCCATGTTCTCAAATGTCCTCTGATTCAGATTAATTTTCCGGTTAGCGTCTCTATGCCTTTCTCTTTCCATTTGTTCTCTGTATATTATATATGTGACAGTAGTTGGTCTCATAGAACCTTTTGAGTCCTTGACCTTGACTTAAGGGGATTTCGTTTACCTCTTAGTTTTGCTCACTTGATTGTGATTAAAATAGGCAAGTCCCTCTTGCTCTGTTGGTTATCTTTCAGGGCCGTAGTCAATTCGTTTAGTTACTATAATCGAAAAAAGAAAGAAAAGACGACCAACCATATGTATATGAAAATTTGGCCAAGTTATAATGATAATGATGTATGGATGTGGATCAACATATTAAGTAGGATTGAATACTCAGTTTTCTTTTCACTGTGAAATCAATTACTAACGTGCGGTTTTACGCAGGTGGAGATACGTGGAAGCGGGGAAAGAATGAGTTTAAGTGCAGTAGAAGCTGTAAATTTGTGGTGAAGTTTAAGTGCAGTAGAAGCTGTAAATTTGTGGTGCAAGTCAAAGATATATTGGAAAACTCGGAATACAAGGCAGACTGCTGGATTTTTTTGAGTTAAGCTTTCATTGTCTTGTTTCCGGTCCAATATGTACGGGGAGATTTGTGAGCCAATGTAAAATCTTTTAGGTTTTACGTTCGGTTCTAATATGATGCGGATATAATGGAAACTCACCAACAGTTTGGGCCCAATATATTATGTATCTTAACAAATACTAAGATGTCACATCGACATTTTCTTTCCTTATCTAATATTTCATTTCGACGAACAAGTATATATGGACATAATATCAACAGTTACGTAGTTGAAGTTCTATAGCATCAAGAAACAACATGCTAACAGTCGATATGTTTGTTGATATTAGGTGGTTTTGTTTACAGCTTTTGCTGTGTCAGAGTGAAACAAAATCCAAAAACCCTTGAAACGCATTACGATTTAACAACTTTGCAATCTTTAGATTTTCGATCGTAGCCAACTCCCACGGCTACTCCTGTGCACTGCAATATGTTTATTTCTCTTTCGGGGAGGAGACGAAGGCGCAACTTTGGAAAAAGCTTAGATTCCTTTGGCGCCGGATTGCATAGAAAAACATATCATGCCGTAGCCCTAAAGAAACTGGAACATTGAGGTTGACATCTTAAAGGTGATAGACATCACTATTGTGCCATTGAAAAGATATAGAAGTGACAACAAAACTCTCTACGAGTCATCGTTGGTGTCGTTGAGGATGCAACGCTTGAAAAGGATTCATGTTGTGTATGAAAATTTGTTTGCCAATGAATTTTGGAGAGGTGCGCATCCACAAAGCTAGGGTTACTGATGAATTTGTACCACGATTTACGAACTCATTTCTGAGAAATGAACAAAATGGATCATAACATCACATGGACATACTGCAAATGAAACGTATGCAAAAAGAAAGATCTAGAAATTTAAAAGAAAAGTGATTGCCTTTTTTTGTTTCTTAAAAATTTAAGGTAGTGTGTCCGCTTCATTGCACTCGAGTTTGAATATTCCTCATCAAAATAGTTTAGTATAGATTATCACCTTGTCACAAATAGTAGTTGAAATTCTATTGTTGATGTTCAGGAAAGATATGAGATTGCATTCTCTGAAACTATATAAATTAAATTTAAGAATTGAATGGCGTTTCTCTTGCAATGCTTTGAAATGAAGCGAATTGCTTGTTTGAAAATATTTGTTAATACCACTGTTAATTAGTTGAGGACCTTGAAAATATTTTTTTGGGGAAATTAGTCAAAATAATTCTTTTTAAAACCTCAATTTGTTAAAATAATCAGTCTTTCAAAATGTTGTTGATATTTAAATTTGATCAATTTAGCAATTGAGATAAAATTTCTAATAATTTTAGCCAACTTCCCTAGATTGTTGTGGTTGTGTAGAAATGATGATTCAATTCAAATGCGTATTCAAAAATTTAAAATTATTGAATCATTTTTGTCGAGATGAATATCGAGAAATAGATATCAAGTTAAGTGATCATATAAAGCCGAAATATGATGTTGATGTAGGATGAACATCAAAACTATAATTTAGTTACCATATTTAAGCCTCTGCCACAGCTAGAGTAATGCAACAAGTCATAATATGATGTTGATGTAGGATGAACATCAAAACTATCCAGTAACAAATATAAATTCATAATTCATAATTCATAATTCATAATTCATAATTCATGTTCATATAAAATGACACCGCATCATCATGACATGCGACGTTTCAATCAATCAACTTTCTTAATATAATTCATCCTCCTGGTCAAATAAAAACGCAAAAAGAAAGCGACCGGTGGAATCAGAAACTCGTCCATCCAATAACCTTCAGTTATTTGACAGTATCGTTTCTTGGAAAGTCCTGCAATCCGAGCCAACCGACATGGCGTAGTGAAGTAAAAAAAAGCGTATTTGAAATTTCTCTGACGGCGGCAGTGGCCGACCTCAACAAATAAACCCTTTGTCCATTTTTCCCCTCCATTTCCCGAGTTCGAAGAAATAGTAAAGATAAAACAAAAAGTCTTATAAAATTATAAATAAATAAAAAATTTAATCGGATGAAAATGGAAAAGTTCAAATTTTACTACAGAAATTAAAATGCAGATTATTTATTCGACAGCAAAGCGTTTTTTAAACGCAGTGCAATACCAAGGGGGGTGTATTCAATTGAGAATTTGAGAGATTTTGATGGATTTATAAATCCATAAATTTTTATGGAGTCTAATTGATTTGCAGAGATTCCATGTAAAATTTTGATTCAATTCCCTCCAAATCTCTTGGGGAGAGAAGAGATTTGTGGATGCTTAAAATACACTACAAAATCTTCCAAATTCCCTCAAATTCCTCAACTTTTTCAAATTCTTTAAAATCAAATTCTAATTGAATACACCTGGAATGTTATAAACTTCTTTAAAATCCTAATTGAATACACCTGGATTTCTGAGGATTTTAATAAACTCTCTCAAAATCTTGATTGAATACACATTGAATTTCAGAGAATCACTTAAATTCCTGATTGAATACCCCTAAATTCATTAAAAGAATTAAAATCCCTCAAAATCCCAATTGAATACACCCCCCAAATCTTACGGGTAGAAAATTCGGCGTCTCTTCTCGCCTCTGCAAATGTCTATCCTAGCTTTTTGGGTGAAATTCCTGACATCTGTTCGTTACGTTGTGTATATATATATATACATAACATTCTCACTTTCTCATCAAACTAGATTATTTTACATTCTCTCCGTATATCCATTCCAATTTCTCTTCTTCTTTCTTCAGCCAACAGCAGATTACCTAATTGCCCAAGTTTTGAGTCTCTTTGTTTTCCTAAATGTCTCTGGCTTCAGTCGCAATGGGTGCTCTCATAACCGCATTTCAAATGCTATTTGATGCTGTAAAATCAGCGCAGGAGGAGAATGCAATGTTCCAACACTTCCCCAGAGACATCAAATTCACACTTGACTTTCTACAACCCCTCATCAAACAATATCACCCGAAAGAGAGGGACTAGAAAATCTTGTTCAAAAATTTCCAGTCCCTCTTTCGGGTTATATTTTTTGATGAAAGTGATTGTAGAGAGTCCAGTGTGAATTTGATGTGTCGCAGAAGGTGTAGGAACATTTATTCTCCTCCTGCGCTGATTTTACAGCGACAAACAGCATTTAAAATGCAGCACCCATTTCGACCGAAGCCATATACATTATCTTGAGGAGGGATACAGTCATGTTGTTTTCCACATTATTTTGCTTTATTTACACCCCACCCCATTCCTCCCCTTTCCATCATCTCTTCATGTTTAATTTTTTTATTTTTATGTTGGGGTTTGATTTGGTATTTTTATTATTGGTGGTGAATTTTAATGGATTTTTGATCAGATTTTGACTTGGTTGCATATTGGGTTCGCAGTGTTCTTATTGCACTTGGCCACCATCATCGGAAATGGCATCAACCCAGGTAGGAGTCTTGGGCTGCCATCATCTCCTGAACGCGTTCTCGTCGACATCAGAGAAGTTCTCGAGATCGTCGTAGTTGTCCGGATCTGGATGGTGCGGCGCGGCGAGGCGTGGCGACCCGGTAGTTGGTGGGATCCTCGACGAAGCTGAAATCTTCGTCGTCATCGCAGATCGGAAGTGGAGTTGCCGATGGGGGTGGCATCAAAATAAAAAATCACATTCATCAAAATCAAACTCAACCCGCTTTCCTGGGGAAAGCCTCTTCCAAGCAACAACTGCCAATTTAATCATCACGGTGCTGCAATCAAACAACTTTTTATAACATCAATCAAAATCTCATCATCTATCTTCTCTCGCATAAACAATCACAACTTATTCACATTTCGTTGATATAGATGTAAAACCTTTTACATATAAATAAATTAACTTTAATTTTGCTTGTTGGTTTACGTAAATTTTGAACCTTTTGTCTTTGTTACCATACTTTTTGATCTGGGCTGGTGTTTTTAAAAATGTCTCTCAAAATTTACTCTCTTTAAGAATACCTCCTATCTTAATTTTTACAGATAGTTACATATAAACAATCCATTTTCCATTTTTTTTTAATGGGAATTACTGGCATGTGGGTTTTGTTGTTTCAAAGTACGTGTATCGAAATGTAAAAAATGAAAAGCAGGGGAAAGAGGAGGCGAATAAGCATTTGTATGTACAACTCTTAATCTATACAGCTAGGCACATACCGTACTGCCCTTCCACTTTCAAACTGCAAAATAGTAGAAAAGTTTGAGCTGTTTTTTTTAGGGTGATTTTTATCAATTAATTGGTTTTGTTGCAGGTTAGAATAGCCGAGCTTCGAAAACTACTGGTAGAACTCTAACAAGTGCGTTATGCTAAAATAACATTTTGTAATCTGTATTGTACTTTTTATTTAATTCTGCATGAAGCTTCTTCGCATTGAAGGATTAATCATTTTGTTACACTTCAATTACAATTAGTCTATGTAGTGATGTGTCATAGAGCATACTAAACACAGTAAAGAAAGAAAGTTACTTGGTTTGGTTTTAGGGGATGTGCTGTTTGGTTTTAGAATAGGCTTGTTGTATTTAAATAGTTATGTTACAAAGAGTGGATGCATATGCGAGGATGATTCTCTCCCCTCCTAATCTCTTTGCCCTTCTTTCATCTCCTACTTGAATGGTTACGGTTAATTCACGTTAATATTTTATATTGTTTTTTTTAAAAGACAATAAGACAAAATGCAATATGTGAGGGGAGGGGAGAAAAGGGAATGAGAATAGGAGGGGAGAGAATTATACTCCCTCCAAGGAGTTTTTTTACTTTCCGAGAGAAAAGAGATGACCTTCTAATTTGGTCTTTTCTTCCTCACTTTCTAAATTTCACAAAAATCTTGCAATTTGCCATTTTCCAATTAGCTGAATATTTTTTGTGAGATTGAATAGTTCATTGATTTGATCATTGGATTTTGAAAACAGTTTAGCAAATTCAGAGCAAGATATGAGGGGGAAAAGACTAAATTAGAATGAGGATAGGCTTTTCCGGGTGAGTCGTGATCAAAACTTGCACCAGCTATGGGACAATTTGTGAATTTTACTAACAATGCATTATTACATATCATTCACTCATTTTTATTCAAACATGATATCCCTTATCTTAAGCATCTCTATGTATCAAAAAGAAGAACAAAGATCAAGTCATGAGATACAACAGTCTAATTAAGTGAAAAGCACTTTGATTTGATTTTCAATTGAACGAAAATGGATTTTGAGTTTTTTCCAATCGATTTCAGGCCTTTCTGACCATTTATGGTTCTGGCGAAGGTGATATTCTTACTCTACACCCTCCAATTAACTTAGATTGTAAATTAGAGCATCTAAGTTTTAGTTGTCCATTGAATTATTCCCACTTTGGTTCAATTTTACCTTAAGCCAACAAGGGATCCTCCCACTTTGGCTCAATTTTCTATTGTAGAAATACTTTCTAAAAAATGCGTCTGTTACATGTGTGGTTGGAAAGAAATTATGCAGAATTTTAATTGGGTTTAAAAAGGTTGCTAAGTCCACGGTTGATTCTAATTGATATATCCCTTGGCCATTTAGCCTTTGTTCCTTTTTTTTTTTTTTTTTTTGTCAAAAGAAACTTTTCATTAAACCCAAGAGCAAATATACATGAAAATAAACAGCCTAAAGTTACAAAAGTACACACACACCAAGGCCCTATATTAACAAATAAACAGACAAAACATGTGCAAAAAACAAAATCACAACACAAAAAGGCCCAGAAACAACAACAAAGCCAGAAGCTAGAAGTTTCAACAACATGGGCCAAAAGCAGAACAAAACAGCAAAAGCCAGAAGCTTCTACTAGTTTCTCCGCCGTCACTGCTGCAGACAATCTGTTCAATTCTGCGTCCGCCGCTGAGCATCGCCTCCCCAATCCCCACAACCAACCCATGAGGATAGTCGGCACCCACGCGAGATAAGCCAACTACCAAGATGAAGCTTGTGGAAAACCACGAGCGACACTGCCGGAATCTCAACAGGATATATGGCTGAAAATCGGAACAAGGGAGAGCCAAAAGGAAGGATATCCGTAGGTAAAGGGAAATAGAACAGATCGTAGTAGAAATAAAGGAGAAAAGCCAGCAGAGGCAAGAAATAGAGAGGAAAATGAGAGACAGGAACAAGGGAAGAAAACGGCGACCGGCCCCAGCCGAAGCTAGTGTCTTTGTCCTCCTTTAGTTAATATATTTATCTAATTACAGAGAGAAAAAAAATCTATGAATGATTACCAAGTAAGACAGTCATATATTTTCAATCTGATAATATTTCATTACCTGATGCAAAACTTTTCCTCTGCCGGTTTATCAATTTGAAATTCCAGTTTATTTGTGGTTTGTGAATTGACAGGTATGTATTGAGAAATTCTTTATTTTTAGTATGTTCCTACTTGATATTTGTAAGCTTTTAATTAGTTATGAAAGGTGATATATTTTGTGGGTGTTTATAATTTATGACATACACCCAATTTCATTTGAGTTGGAATTGAATATTCTGCAAAATTTCATCAATTCATCAATTGGGTTGTTCTTCTTTTTGGATTTCGAGAATTGTGTCATTCTTCTTTTGTGGTTTCTGGGTTTTTTCTGGTTGTACAGTTTCATGGTTTTTTTTCCCTATACTCGAGTCAAATTGTTTCGTTTGACAGGAATCCATGAAAATAAAAAAAATAAAAAGTTTGAATCTGATTAGATTTCATCATATACACCTCATTACGGTTCAATTTGAATATCTGCATATTTGATTCTGACATTTTTTTAATTTGAGTTTTTGAGTAGGAGGTTCATTGATTGTCTATTAAGGGAATGTAGATTGAAGGTGTCTGCTCTGTTTGGTTCCTGGGAAACTGAAATGATAGGAAAAGAAAATGTTTTATCTGTTGATTTCTCTGATCTCTTCGTTTGGTTTTTTATTTTTCTATTCATAGAGCATTTCAGAGAAGAACCGTTGGAGAGGGGTGTGTTTGGACTTGGTATGTCTCTCTAATCTCTGTGATTGAGGAAGAAATTGGATATATTGTTCTACTTTTCGATTTGTTACATGTCAGTTGATTGTCACTGAGTGTGGTCATATTAGTTTCCGATTTTGAAGCCTGCATTGATCACAGAGGTACACCTGAGCACCCTGCTCGGACTTGCACTTTGGAGTACCAAGAAGGGGCTATTTGCGTAAGTAACCATCTAGAGAAATACAGATACCCGTTAAACATTCGATTATACTTTAGCTTTCTTTGGAGTACCAAGAAGGGGCTATTTGCATAATTAATTGTAATGCATCGGCAGTGCTTAATACCATACAAGGAAAGCTAAAGTATAATTTACTTGAATCGTATCAGACTCCCAGTTGTTAGCAGTGATTTTGGTTAATTATTTATCATTTCCAACAGGGAATTTGCAGCCATTGATACCTGAGATAGCAGAAGATGTCGAGGACTTACAATTGGTAGAATCCATGACAGTCCATCGGGCCCCAGGATCAGGTACTTTTTTAGTTGGCCATTCATGGAAGCTTTGAGTCCTTGACCTTAAATGGATTTCCTGTACCTCTTAGTTTTGCTCACTCGATTGTGATTAAAATAGGCAAGTCCCTCTTGCTCCGTTGGTTATCTTTCGGGGTCTTTGCTAATATTCGTTTAGTTACCATAATCGAAAAAAGAAAGAAAGGACGACCAACCATATGTATATGAAAATTTGACCAAGTTATAATGATAATGATGTATGAACATGGTTCAACATATTAAGTAGGATTTAATAGTCCGTTTTCTTTTCATTTATAAGCAATTACTAACGCGCGGAGATACGTGAAGTGGGGGAAGAATGAGTTTCAACGCTGTACAAGCTGTAAATTTGTGGTGAAAGTCGAAGATTGTATTAAAAAAGTGGGCATACAAGGCAAACTGGTAAAGGATGAGAGACCAATGAGGCATGGATTTTTTTTTAAGAAAACTAATGAAAATGGCTTGAAAACTTTGTGTTTTAATGATAAGGACAAAATAAAGGGTAAAATGAATAGTACAAGTATTGACTTTTAAGTGTAAAAATGTGGTTTTTCGTTAAAGTAAACAGTACTTGGAGTTTTTCGTTAAAGTTTTTATTTTTATTTTTATTTTTTTATAGTTAAGCTTTCATAGTCTTGTTTTCCGGTCCAATATGTATGGGAAGATTTGTGTGCCTATGCAAAATCTTGGTAGTTTTTACGTTCGGTTTTAAAATGATGTGGATATAATGGAAACCCTCCATCAGTTTTGGGCTAATGTATTATGTATTTTGTCTGACCAAATACTAAGATGTTACGTCGACATTTTATTTCCTTATATAAAATTTCATTTTAACGAACAAGTATGTGGACATAATATCGACAGTTATGTAGTTGAAGTTCTATAGCATCAATAAACAACATGTTAACAGTTGATATGTTTGAGGATATTTAAGTGGTTTCGTTTACAGCATTAAAATTGATGTGTGAAATAGTTATACTGAAATGAGACTATATATATATATATATATATATATATATATATATATATATATATATATATATATATAAAAACAAAAGATTGAAAACGTTCTAAAAGCACACCACGATTATGAAGTTCTTTGAGCATTATGGTATCGAAGTTGTCGGAAACTACACGTTCATCTGTGGCAACCCTAAGAAGCAGATTCATTCCTCATTTTGTAAGGCTTCCATAACATTCTTTTGTATCTTGTCAACTATCTGGCACGAAAATGTCATAAAATAATTCGTCATCCATGTCGAACAAAAGGATGACTTTCTTGTTTGGGTAAATTACATCATACCTCCTCAGGTTTGAGGTCTATTACAACTCCATACAACAGCTTTAAAGCATTTCACTTTCATACCTCAAGTACTATTTTATTTCAATTTCATACCTCTGTTACATTTTTTATCTATTGAACTGTTAAGTGCTGACGTGGCAATTTTTTTTTTTAAAAAAACCTGAATTTTTACACAAAAAAAGAGTAAATTACATCATACTCCCTCAGGTTTGAGGTCTATTACAATTTTATACATTTTTAAAACATTTCACTTTCATACATTTAATATCATTTGTGCTAACGTGGCTGCCACATTTGTGCTAATGTGACTGCCACGTGGCAAAATTTTATTATTATTATTTTATTATTTTTAAAACCTGAATCTTTTAATTATTAAAAAAAGGTTATTGTTATTGTTTGGGGTTTTGGTTCCACCCACCCCCCATTGGCGCGCTGCTTCTCTGCTCCTGCACCACACCCTTCTCTCTGCCCTCCTCGTGCCCAAACCCAGCAACCTTATTTCTCCATCCCCTACAGCAGACTCACTCCCCAGGTGACCCACAATACACACCAGACGGGATCTCGGTTTTTTTTTTCTGGGTTGCAAGTAGGGGGTCGGGGGGAAGAAGATGAAGCTGGAGGAGGAGGGGAAGATGAACTGAAGGGGGTTTTTTTTTTTTTTTTTTTTTTTTTTTTTTTTTTTTTTTGGGATTACAAGTAAGGGGAAGAAGAAGAAGAAGAAGATTTTTTTTTTTTTTTTTAATAATTAGAAGATTCAGGTTTTTTTAAAAAAAAATTATTTTTTTTGCCACATGGCAACTACATTAGCACAAATGTGGCAGCCACGTTAGCACAAATGGTACTGGATGTATGAAAGTGAAATGTTTTAAAGATGTATATAATTGTAATAGACCTCAAACCAGAGGGAGTATGGTGTAATTTACCCTTTTTTGTGTAAAAATTCAGGTTTAAAAAAAAAATTATTTTTGTCACGTGGCACACATTTGGCAGCCACGTCAGTACTTAACGGTTCAATGGATGGAAAATGTAACGGAGTTATGAAATTGAAATAAAATAGTACTTAAGGTATGAAAGTGAAATATTTTAAAGTTGTTGTATGGTGTTATAATAGACCTCAAACTTGAGGAAGTATGGTGTAATGTACCCTTCTTGTTTTCATCTAGGGTTTGCTTGTCTCTAGGAAATCTTTGAAGTACATTTGGGAAGAAGGAGACCAAACCACAGTACTAGGCATATCAACTTTGATCTCTGTCCAAGAGTTTGAACTCACAGTATACACCTCTGCCCTGTGAGGGTGAAACGAAATCCAAAAACCCTCAAAATGCATTACAATCTTTAGGGCCTGTTTGGTATCTTATTTGAAATTTTTTATCATTTCTCAAAACATTTCTTAAGAATATTTCTTGAAAACAATTTTTTTAAGACTCAAAAACTTGATTGGTTTGCGATTTAAATTTTTTAAGTCTTACGACTTAAACTTGATTAAATTGGATTAGATACGAAAAAAGTAAAAAAAAAAAAGAGAAAGAAAGAAGAAAAGAGAGAGATATATTTGGAGTGAGAGGGGAGGAGGGAGAGAAAAGAAATGAGTGAGTTTAAATTTAAAAACTCTAAAAACTCACTTTTTATGTTTTTAAGGAATAGACTATATTTTTGAGTTAGTCTTGAGTTCAGTTTTTAAAAATAGTCATACCAAACAAGTTTTTAAAACCTAAAACTTGAAAACTGTTTTTGAGTTTAAAAAGTTGGATTCAAGTACACTACCTTAGATTTTCGATCGTAGCCAAATCCCACAGCTACTCATGTGGACTGCTATATTTTTTTTTTTTTTTTTTTTTTTGAGGGAGCAATATGTTATTTCTTGGGAGACTTTGGATGTGGTCCCTATTCTTTGACTGAAATCTTGTTGGTTTTTAATTTTTGATCGAAGTCTTTGAAATTAATATGATAATTTATTTCTATGTATGTTACTATATTTTTTAAATTAAAAATTGAAATTTATAGTTGTTTATATTAATGAGATTTTAAATAAAAACCCATAATTTGTGGGATTAAAAATATTAAAACATAAATTATACTATTGTGTGTGTGTGTATAAACATGGGTACATGCATCAAAATTAACAAAAAAATTATTGTACCAAAACATGGGTACATTCTTGAAAATCACACAAAAAATGTAATAGATATTAGACTTAATAACATTAGTAAATTTCTTCGATTAAACTTGACATGGATACATTCTCAAATCAAAAGAAAATAATGTACCCATATAAGTTTAAAAATGGATTAGAAAAAAATTGAATAGATTTTATATAAAAAAGGTACATTTTACATATAACAAATTGGTATATTTAAGAATGGGTACATTTTAAGATTAAAAATTTGAAAAAAATTACATGAATGGTGCATATAAGATTAAAAAATTGAAAACATTTTATAAAAAACTAATGGGTACAAACTTATTCTAATTTTTTTTATTTATTTTGGAAATGTTTTGAATTGAAAATTAGTTAGGAGTTTAATAAAGGTGTGAGTACTAAAATCCTAAATCAATTATTAAATTTTTATTTTAAAAAATTATGTAACTGACATATAAATTCATTATTACATTAATGTTAGGGATTTCAATAAAAATCTGAAAACTGATAAGGTTTCAGTCAATGAACATTAGTAACTAGGAACCGGATACTAATTTTTTCTTATTTCGTTCAGGGGAGTGAGATGAAGGCACAACTTTGGAAGAAGCTTGGATTCCTCTAGCGACGGATTGCATAGAAAAACATTTTCGGAGCAATCTGTTAGGCAAATAATTCCATGACAATGGCCTGCAATGTCCAAATACTCATGTTGTAGCCCTAAAAGAAACTGGAACATTGAGGTTGAGATCTTGAAGGTAATGGACATCACTATTGTTGTCTTTGCAAAGATCTAGAAGTGACAGCAAAATTTTCATCAAGCCATCGTTGGTGTCGTTGAGGATGCAACGCTTGAAAAGGATGCATGCTTTGTATGAAAATTTGTTTGCCAATGAATTTTGGAGAGGTGCACATCCACAAAGCTAGAGTTACTGATGAACTTTTACCACTATTTACGAACACATTTGAATCGCAATAGAGATTTCGGAGGGGGGAGACCTGCAACACCATTTCTTCTGGCATTTTGCAAAAGTACGCCGTTTTCTGAGAAATGAACAAAATGGATCATAACATCACAGGGACATACTGCAAATGAAACATATGCAAAAAGTGGTAACGCTTTTTTGTTTCTTAAAAATTTAAGGCACCATGTTTGTCTCCACGCACTTGAGTTTGGATGTTCCTCCTAAGAATAGTTTAGTATAGATTATCGCATTGTCAAAAATAGTAGTTGAAAATCTATTGTTGAGGTTCAGGAAAGAGAGGAGATTGCATTCTCTTAAACTATATAATTAAAGTTGAGAATTGACAAAAACTGGTGTTTCCTTTCAATGCTTTGAAATGAAGCCAATTGTCTGTAGTGTATAGCTAGAAATGAAATTTGCGGATACAAAAAGTAAATATGGCAATTGGTGGTTTGAACTGCCTGCTTTGTGAGAGAATTATCAGAGAAAGAAACGTGATTTGTTTTAGGTTGAATGTGAAGAAAAGAACCATATGCTCCTTTTATTTTCATTTCAACAAAGGTTATCATTTTGTTAATCTTATTTGAAAATAGGTTTTTTTTAGTCCCTGAGATTTGGTCCATGAAATTTGTCTAACTCCTCATTTTGGTCCCTGAGATTTGAAATAAATAGAAGTAGTCATTGAGTTTATCCAACCTCAATCATTTTGGTCATTTCGTGAAAAATTCTGTTAAATAAGGACCAAAATGACAAAAATACTCTCAATTTAATAAATCATGGGCCAAAATGATTTAACAAAAATTAAGAGTATTTTTGCCATTTTAGTCCTTATTTAATGGTGATTTTTCAAGGAATAACCAAAATAATTGATAGTAGACAAACACTGGGAGCACTTTTATTGATTTCAAATCTTAGGGACCTACTTCTATTGATTTCAAATCTTATTGACCAAAGTGAGAAGTTATGCAAATCTTAAGAACCATTTTGGTTAAAAAAACTTTGAAAATATTTGTTAATACTACCTTTCATCATCAATTGAGGACTTTGAAAATACTTTTTTTTGGGGAAATTAGTCAAAATAATTATTCTTGAAATCTGAATTTTGCTAAAATGATCATTCTTTCAATATGTCGTCAATATTTAGTCTTTCAATATGCCATCGATATTTAGTCTTTCAATATGTCTTTGATATATAATTTTGATCAGTTTAGCAATTGAGATTTGATTTCTAATCATTTTAGCCAACTTCCCCAAATTGTTGTGGTTAGATATAGAAATTATGATCCAATTCAAATGAGAATTCAAAATTTAGAAGTACTGAATTAGTTTGAACGGATGAATATAAAAAAAATGGAGATCAAGTTAAATTATCATATAAACCAAAATTTTATGTTGATGTATGATGAACATCAAAATTGTAATTTACAGATATAAGCCTCTGCAACTGCTAGAGTTAACTTATGCCACAGGTAATAATTCTACTGTGGTAAATTGGAAATACATTGACGCAGAGCTTCCGTCGGTTGATATAACTTTCGAGAACATATTTAAACTCAGTCTGGTCATGCAATTCCAAGAAGTGTATAAATTGAAGCATATCCTTGATCAGGTGCAAGTGCAACTACTCTATCCAGTAACAAATATAAATGAGTGGTGCTCCATTTATCATTTAATTGGACAATCACTTGTACCATCTCTCTAATAGCGATGGGAACTGTCAACGTATGTGGATCTTATCTCTATTAGAGTGATGATACAAATAAATTGATAAGAATAACATTTTTAAATATGAACTACGACATCATCATGACATGTGACGTTTCAATCAGTCAGCTTATCACATAGATTCTTAACATAATTCTATCGTGGTCAAATAAAAATGCAATGTGAAATCGATCGATGGAATGATAAACTCATCCTTCCGATCGAATTATAAATTCATCCTTCCAGTTATTCGTATAATAACTGACACTTCAATGATTGGATAGTTCGTTTCTTCCTGGAAACGTCCTGCAATCTGAACCAACCCATAGCGTGGAGTAAAATAAATAAGATGGAGCATTTTTCTCATTATCATAGTTGTGGATGCAAATTTCCGCCTCCTTCTTTTTGGACAAAATTGCACCAACAAAACAATTACACCTTTGGTTAAGGCCAAGAGCCTCATGCGCCCACAATGAATGGGGGGCTTTGGCCGAAGAACATGCGATGCCAAAGTTAGAATTTAGAGAGAAAAGTGTTTAGAGAGTTTTTTTGGGAGTTTTGCAAGAGTGTGAACTTAGGTTTTTACAAAAAATGGGACTCAATATATAGAGCATGGCCGGCCCTCTTGGGAGAGAGAGTGGCTGGCCTTTAGGGTGTTTTTTGGGTGTGATAGGTGATTTATTTGACAATTAATGGATTAATTAGGCAATAAATCCATTAATTGGCCAATTAACTCAATTTATATGGAATGTTTTGAAGGTTATGGGATAAATACCTTGTAGGGAATATAAGATGAGGATGGATGAAATAACTTTGAACTTGTTACCTTCTTTGGGCACTTTTGACTTGATTGAGGAATGATTGTCTACTGCTCCCGTGTAGAAAATTCAGTGTGCCTTAAGGGTAATTATGTCATTTTCATCCAAAATCCACGTGTCGCCTTGTGATTATTTTTGGCTCCACAAATGCCCCCACACCTATTGGGCTGCTCACAGAAAAGAGCAACATCTGTAGAGACTTTCTTGCTTTAGGAAACTTTGGATTGCTTCTTATTTTGATGTCGATTCCCTCTTTAATAGGAAATTAGATCCTTCTAGAAAAGGGAAATAAATTTCTCTCAAAGCCTATTTAAGTCCACCTTAAGTGGGTTATTAAATCAACTTTGAAGAACGATTTATTCTACCCTACAAGAGAGAGAGAGAGAGAGAGAGAGAGAGAGAGAGAGAGAAAGAGAAAGAGAGAGAGAGCGAGCGAGAGAGCTTAGAGGATATTTTTTCCCCCTCCTCTAGCAATCTTTTACATCTTGCTCGTGTAAAGAACCGTCTTTCGTCTTCTCTGTGCCGCATTGATGTAAGAAAGAGTCGGCTCGGCATAGGCCGATGAGGTATTTGTGACAGGGACCACTGCTTTAGGCTACTTGGCTTGGCTAGAGCCAAAGGCAGCTTGTGTGGCTGGGGCTGCGGATTGTGGCATTGGGGCGCGGTGCTAGGCGAGTAGCATGGCTCATGTCCTTTAGGCTCTTAGACCTGACATGGGCCATGTCGGCGATTGGGAGAAATGAGGAGGTCGCAGGCCTCATAGGCTACTTGAATGCTGGGCATGCAGGCCTCCTGCCTGCTAGTTCGAGAGAAATTTTTTTTAGAGAAAAGCCAGTATGGGTTGAGCTTCCCTGCGGAATACTATGAATGTCATTGGCTGCTTAGTCCTTCTTCGCCGGGAAAAAAATGGGCTGCTCCAGAGATAGGAGGTGAATATGATCAAGGCTGATGCATTAGCTCGTCCAATTGATGTTGTGGATCCTGTTGCAAGTGAATGTGAGAAAAGAGATCTTCCTTGCCTGCTCAAGAGATGCCAGCTGAGAAAAAACCAAAGACTTCTTTCGCTGCTCGAGAGGGTTCACCGGCTGCCTTTAGGCTTGTAATTGACTTGACTTTTTCCAAGGGGACGAAATATGGGGTTGCTAAATCTGAGCTAGTGACGCCTACCATGCCAAAGATGACTAGTTCGATTGCCGATAAGGTTGCTGAGCGTAGAGTTCCTGTCATGTCCCTAGTGCCAAAGTCTTGTACCTAGACGTCTGTTGGGAGCTAAGTCTGGTTCACCTTTGGAAATACTTGCTATTATGAAGAACGATAAGGTGGACTCTGCTGTTGAAGTGGTGCCAAGGCCCACTTCTCCTGCTATTAAGACTGAATTGCCTGTTGGGAAGGATGAGACTGCTTGTTGGGTAGCTGTGAAAAATCCACTAAGCCTGCTTCTGGGGAGTTACTGAGATCTGTGCGCTTTTGAAACTAGATCCCCTTGAAGACATAGACGCTTGTGCCATGTTTGTCAATGGCATTAAAGGGATTGTTTGCCCAAGTTCCTTTGCAAAGCATACGATTGAGTATAGGAAGATTGCCCTACTTGCCATGATGCAAAAGAAGACTATTCTGGCAGCCGAGTCTATGCTCCTTGACCAAATGGATACCCAGGCTGCGAAGGAGGTGGCAATGGCTGTGGCTGCCGAAGCTTATTCTTTTGCAGAGAAGATTAAGAGGTTATAATTTGAGCTTGTCATTTTGAAGGGGGTTTAATATCTCTGCCCCCACTTCTCTACAGCTTGAGATCGCTCGCCAAGAGATTGTTAACTTGAAGACTAGGCTTGACACGATCCAAGTTAAATAAGAAAATGCAGATAAGGATATCATGTGTTACATACCTCAGATTCAAGATCTTGAGTGTGCCATTTCTGAGCTTTGTTTCGCTGCTTATGCAAAGGATGAAGAGTTGATTGCTGCTTATAACCAAGTGATCCACTTCAAGAAGGTTGTTGATAAGTTTGAACCCTAAGTGTTGGAAATCCAAGATGCACTGAAGATCAATGAAAGTTTGAAGAAAGAAATAGATGAGCTGTAGCGCGTCTGTGTTGGTTTACTCGAGGAGATCGGGCAGCTGAAAGATGAGAATGTTGGGCTCGAGGCTCCGCTTATTCAGAGGGAGGCCGATTTCTACAAGCTGGATTATATAGATCATTTCTTTGGTTGGCTGTCTGACTTTGAATTTTTTGGTAAAGACCTCGAGACCTTCTTTATTTCTCCAGAAGACTTGCTCGCCTTCACTTTTGAGTCTTTTATTGGTGAAGCAGTCGGAGAGGTTGGTACCCAAGTTAGGGTAGCCGGAGGTGAAACGTCGGATAGTGCCACTGCTGAGAATGTCGCGGCTGCTGAAGGTATGATGACCGAGTAGTCGTGGAGTGTCCAAGTTGCTGAAGAATAATCTTCTAGGTTGTCTTTAGGATTTTCTTTGTTTTCCTTGTTGCTTTTTGCTTTGCTTGAACTCTTTCGGTCTTTGCTAGTTATTTATCAATTTTGCTAGAAAATTTAATAAACATACTTCCTTTGTTCATGCCCTAACCTTTAGACTTTATAGACCAGTGGTAAGCATGCTACTTTTCTATAAGCAGGCAAGCCTGCGTAGCCGATGCAGTTATAGGTGTTGGTGTAGAACTTTGAAAAGTTGTTAGCCATAGGGTCGGCATCTGGATGCTTTACTTACAGAAGCAGGCAAGTCTACGTGACCACTAGGTTGTTAACCTTGGCTTTCTTCGATTCTGTAGGAATTGGTGTAGATTGTTCCCCGCTTGGTAGAGGTGAAGCTTATTGACTACGTAGTATGTTGGTAGTGGATAAAGCTTCGTATATGCACACTAACTTGTTTAACCTTTCACAAGAATGTGTGGTTGTATAAGTCTAGTGTGGTTTTACTGCTCAAAGGGCAAGCCGTAGGTAATTTTCTGGAAACCATAGGCTACTTAGTGCACTCCGTAGCAGCTTTAAGGTTCTAGGGCAGCTGTCTCTAAGGTGTACTGAGTAATATGCTTCATTCGTCTCTAGGGCCTGGTTCCCCGCAGATTAGGCCAAGAGACCCAAAATCCTTCAGTTAGCTAGGCCTTGAAAAAGACCATTGTGGCTACTTTTAGGAGTCCCGGCGCAAGCCATCGTGCTTCTAGTTATACTAGGGCAGCCTGGCTCATCCATATTTGGATATTCGGAGTGTAGAGTTTATCCTCCCACTTTGGAAAGTAGGCCTATATGGGTGTTAGGGAATTAGTTTACCCTTTCGTACTGGAGAGCATGGTTGGTCATTCGGGGGGTGTAATTCCTGCGATGAGTCCCTAAGAATGGGTGGTCTTCTTTTGAAGTGTAGGGATGATCAGTTGTTGTAGGCATGTAGTTGAGCTAAGTTCAAATTACTTATGAATTCCTCATTGAAAAAATGAGTGAAACGAACAAATAACTTAGCTGTAAAAGACTGCATAACAACTGGATAGTCCTCGGCTTGCGAGGTGGTGCACGTTGAGATGCTTGAGTCTTCAGGTCTTGATATAGTGGGAGGTCACACATGGTACTTCCTTAAGTTGTAGGTGTTCCATTGTTTCTCGATCTCTTTGCTGATCTTGTACGGACCTTCCAAGATGTGATTCATCTTTTTGGAGCCTTCTCTGCTGGCAGTGATGAAGGTTTTCCACAGGACTAGATCTCTGGGTAAGAACTGTAGGGTCTTTGCCCTTTTTTTGTAGTTGGAGAGGAGTTGCTATTGGTATGCTGCGATATGGGTGATAGTCTGCTCGCGCTTCTCTTCTGCCAGATCTAAGCTTGTGGCCATCTCCTTACTATTCTGCTCAATGCTTTGGCAATTGAGTGCTGATAATTGGCACGATGACATTGGGAGGAATGATTGCTTCTGAACCAAATGCCAAAAAGAAAAGAGTTTCTGCGGTAACTCGTCTTTGGTGTTGTGATACGCCTACAAACATCCGGGGAGTTCATTTGGCCATTTTCCCTACTTGTTAGAGATGGATTTCTTGAAACAGTCGAGGATTATGTTGTTGGATGTTTCAGCCTGCCCATTGCCTTGAAGATATCTCGGCGTGGACATGTGCTACTTGATGCCATACTTTTGGAAGAACTTCACCAAACCTTTGCCCACAAATTGTGAGCCATTATCGGTGACAATGGACTGAGGGATGCCAAATTGGCAATCTTCTATATGAAGCGCTCTATGTCCGTCTAAGTTGTGGTTGTCATAGGCTGTGCTTCTACCCATTTAGTGAAGTAATCGGTTGCCACAATCATCATGCCTCTGCCCCCAGTAGTGAGAGGCATAGGTCCTACCAAGTCGATTGCCTATTGCATGAATGGCCATAGACTTGTTTGCGGGTGTAGTTCGCTAGCAGGCAGTGCTGGTATCGGCTTAAAGCGTGGGCCTTATGTGTAGACTGCGTGTCTGGACTTGGTTTGGTGGTTTGCACGAGTTTGTTTTGTTTTGTTTTGTTTTGTGGGCCTCTTTTGTTGTTTTTTGTTTTTATGATTAATAAAAAGGGAGCTTTAATAAAACACCCCTGACACTGTTTACTTTTAACGAAAAACCACTTTTTTACCTTTAACTGTCACTATTCATTATACCTTCAAAAAGGACTTTTCATTAAAACTGTCACTATTCAGGGACTTTTCGTTAGTTTTCCATAATAAAAATTCATGGAATGTGTTTTTTTCAATACATCAGTGTTTTTACACTAGAGAAAGAGAGAGTTCAGCTAAACCACATAATGAGCAACTTAATTTGATATTTTTACACTATGGAATGTTTTTGGTTAAAATTTTATTTTGTGAGAGGCAGCTCATTAAAACTCTCCTTTTTTTCATTTTAATTAAATAAAGTTGAGTTAGTGTATTTTTTTTTTCTTTTCATTGAATAAAGTTTTTAGAACGCTTCTAGTTAAAAAAGAGTTTTATAAGAGCCCTTATCATTAAAGCTTTTAAGAAACTATTGCTAGCGGCTCTTTCCTTTCCCTTACCAAAATCTTAGATGTACAAATTATATAGACTCTGTTGGAGAGTTGACCTTTGTAAATTAGCTTAGTTACCTGTTTGGGTTCTTGTAATTAGGATGTAATTAGGATAGATATTATTTGGTGTTTCTTTCCTTATAAATCAGTCTTGTACAATATATATTTCCTTCCTTGGTGAGAAGAATAATATCATAAAATTAAACCTCAAAATAAGCCATAATTCACATGGTATCAAAGTAGAGATCTTCGGATTTTTGCTCTGCTCGTTCCCTCAAGCAAACTCGGCCCTCCCATGAAGAACCTACCACCATTCCACGGTGGAAACAATTTCATCTTAACCGATCCTATCCCTATACTAAACACTACAACCCTAAACACTACTACTCTAACTAACCCTACCATGAATCCTCCTACTATTTCGAGTTCTTCCGACGTGCCTCCAGAGTCCTACGGTAATTATGGTTATGCTTTTAATACGACTAAATTGTGATGCTCATCCGTCTTTCAATTATTTACAGCATAGATTTCCAGATTTATTTGTTGGTTGTTCGGTTTCAGACTTTAAATGTGACACTTGCGTACTTGCTAAGAGTTACCGTGTTTCTTAACCGTTGAATTCTAATAAAAGTGCTATTCCTTTTGGTCTTGTTCATTCAGATGTTTGGGGACCATCTCCGATTACTACTTCATCTGGTATTAGGTGGTTTGTAACGTTCAAACATGATTGCACACAGATGACATGGTTATACTTTCTTAAGCATAAACGTGATGTGTTTATGGCTTTTAAGACATTCCACACCATGGTTCAGACACATTTTTCTACTAAAATCTGGATTTTGCATTCTGATAATGGTGGTGAATATGTTAATAATGATTTTACACATTATTTAACTAATCACGGAATCCTTCACGAGAGTACTTGTCCTCAGACTCCTTAACAGAATGGGGTGGCTGAGCGCAAAAATCGTCATCTATTAGAAATGACTCGATCGTTATTGATTGGGGCGGATGTTCCCCGCTCATTTTGGGATGTTGCTCTTCAGACTGACACTTACCTTATCAACTACATGCCATCCAAAGTATTGAATTTTCTTACACCTTTGCAAGTTCTTGCAACATTCGTGCCTCTACCGTCTGTTTTGGTGCTCCCACCGCGAGTTTTTAGATGTGTTGCCTTTGTTCATCTACATAAAAATCAACGGACAAAACTTGAACCATGTGCTCTCCGTTGTGTTTTCGTGGGGTATGAACTACATTAGAAAGGGTACCGTTGCTACCACCATTCTTCACGTCAGATGTATACTACCATGGATGTTACTTTTTTCTAGTCTGAGATGTATTACTCTTCGGCTTCTTCCAACTCTCCTATTTAAGGGGAGACACTGCATGATGAGCAGATTTGGACCATGGCTGCCACTACTGATCTTCCACTACCACTATTAGCCGAGCCAGTAGTCGAGCCCCCAGTGGCTGCACTGCCAGCCCAACCAACAGAAGTAGCATCGCTGCCGACAGAACCAGCGACAGGCACGGCAGTGCCATGCTCACCCACGGTAACAGTGCTGGCACTTGTCGATCTTGAGACTTCTATTGATACTACTCCCCCTCGTCTATAGTACCACCAGATGACCATACTCTAAAGAATATTCCTAAGGTAAGATCTATTATCCTTATTGATGTATCTGATGTTTCGAATTATTAGTTACCTTTCAGGCACAACCGAGGAAAGCCACCCAATCGATATTCACTGGAAACAACGAAAGGATCTAAATATCCCATTGCCAACTATGTGTCATCACATAAATTATCAAAACCCGGTAAAGCTTTTGTACAACAAATATCCAATGATAGCACACCAAGTTCATTGAAGGAGGCACCATCCGATGATCGATACACCAAGGCAATGAAGGAAGAAATGGATGCACTTCAGAAAAATCAAATACGGGATTTAGTTCCGGTACCCCGAGGAAAAAAGAGAGTGGGATATCAATGGGTGTACACTATCAAGTACAAAGCTGATGGGTCAATTGAACGATACAAATCACGATTGGTGGCCAAGGGATACATTCAGACATATGGTGTTGATTATACAGAAACATTTGCTCCAGTAGCAAAGATTAATACGGTAAGAGTGTTATTTTTGTTGGCAGCTAACTTGGATTGGCCATTACAACAATTTGATGTGAAGAATGCTTTCTTACATGGTAATCTTAAAGAAGAAGTCTATATGGATATTTCACCTGGTTATGCATCGATTTCACAACCTGAAATGGTGTGTATGTTGAATAAGGCATTGTATGGATTGAAACAATCACCTCGAGCATGGTTTGGTAGGTTCCGGACGGCTATGAGGAAGTATGGGTTCAGGCAGAGCAATTCCAATCATACACTTTTCTTGAAACGTCGAATGGGTAAATTGATGGCATTTATTATTTATGTGGATGATATGATTGTTACAGGTCATGATAAAGAGGAAATCTCAAGGCTAAAAGATTACTTAGCAACTGAGTTTGAGATGACAGATCTTGGTGGATTGAAATATTTCTTAGGTATAGAAGTAGCTCGATCTAAACAGGGTATATTTCTATCTCAAACAAAATATGTTCTTGACTTGTTAGCCGAAACTGGAATTTTTTATTGTAAACCGGCTGACACCCCTATGGTCCAAAATCACCATCTTGCTGTGCACCTTAATCAAGTTCCCACTAACCGAGATCGTTATCAAAGGTTAGTTGGGAGATTAATTTATTTATCTCATACCAGGCCTGATATCGCATATGCAGTAAGTGTTGTTAGTCAATTTATGCATTCCCCGAGTGATACGCTTATGGGTGTGGTTGAACGCATTCTACGATACCTAAAGTCCTTCTCGGGTAGAGGCATCATGTTTTCCAAGAATGGTCATTACCGGATAGAAGGTTATATCGATACAGATTGGGCAGGAAATATTACTGATCGACGGTCCACATCGGGTTACTTTACATTTGTGGCGGGAAATTTAGTGACTTGGCGGAGTAAGAAACAAAAAGTGGTTGCTTTATCAAGTGCAAAGGCGGAATACAGGGGTATGGCAAAAGCAGTATGTGAATTATTATGGCTTCGGAGGTTACTCGCAGAACTCGAGTGTCCTTCAATGTCGGCTTCAAATTTGTTTTGTGATAATAAAGCAGCAATTGATATCCCACACAACCCAATCCAGCATGATCGCACGAAATATGTGGAAGTTGACAAACACTTCATTAACGAGAAGTTGGATGGGAGTATTATTCAATTCCCGTTCGTAAAGTCAGAGGATCAATTAGCGGACATCTTAACTAAAGCTGTTACCAGTCAAGCATTCTACAACTCTCTCATCTAGTTGGGCATGAACGACATTTATGCACCAACTTGAGGGGGAGTGTTGAAGAGTTGACCTTTGTAAATTAGCTTAGTTACCTGTTTGGGTCCTTGTAATCAGGATGTAATTAGGATAGATATTATTTGGTGTTTCTTTCCTTGTAAATAAATCTTGTACAATATATATTTCCCTCCTTGGTGAGAAGAATAATAACAGAAAATTAAACCCCAAAATAAGCCCTAATTGACAAACTTTGGGTCGTTGCTTCAACTTAAGGTTGGTGAAAGCCTTTCTCTCTTTTCCTTGTCTTACTATTTTCTCTTCCCATTGATTGTTGTAGATTTATTTTTGTTTTAGTATTTCTGTCAATAAGAGGCTTCTTGGTGAGTTATTAGTGAGTCTCTCCTAGTGAGTATTTTAGTTTTATTATTGGTGTGTTGTTGGCTCTTCTTGGATCTACTTCATTTTTTTAAGGTTGGTGAAAGCCCTTCTATCTTCTCCTCGCCTTATTCTCGTGCCTATTTCGCTGATAAGCTCTTATATATATATATATATATATATATATATATATATATATATATATTACATCAAATTCACTTGTCTTTTCTTAGTTAGTTCATTATATTTTTGAGCTATTTGCTTTGTTTTTGTGTTTTGCAAGATTTGTCAAGCAAAGAAAAGAAAAAATAGCACATGTGGGATTTTAAGTAACAAATTCGTCAAAACTGTCTATGCAGATCAGCTGACTTTGGAAGCAATTTATGAATAGCTCAGAATGAATTAGAGAATGGACCTTATATTTTTGAAATGCTACGGATGTCTATTTTCTACAGCATTTCATGGATTGCTAATATCATTTTTCTAGAAGAACTTATGGCCATTTTAACACTGATAGGTACACAAAAGGCTGAGTAGTTTGTAACTGACATGGAAGCATTGAAAGAAATAAACCCAATAAATCTAGCAGCAAAAAACAAGCCAGCTAACACCTATTCAAATTTTAAAGGAAATGGAATTAAGGATGAGGATTAAGTGGAAGTAATGGGCATAAAGGCTACCTAAAGCGTTACAATTGTTTTACTATTTCCTCTCACTTATTGTCAGCTATTAGTGGGTGAGTTAAGGAGAACAAACTGGGGCAGCAAGCATGGGCATAAAAGCTGCAGGTTGCAACGGCAAAAGGAAAAAAATAATTTAGAAAAAATGAAAAAAAGAAGAAGGCTATAGGTGCAGTGAAAGGAAGGAAAAAAAGCAAGGCAGCAGCGTTGGGGAAGGAATGAAGGAAGGAGAAAATCTTGGCATTCTCTTCTTTCGATTTTATCTTCCCAAACTCATGTCTTTCTTTTGGTTTAATTTGAGAATAATCTGTGACTAAATTTTTAGTCGTTAGGGCCTGTTTTGAAGCCCCGAATATGATTGCAAATGTGTTCTGACGTTTTGTTTCAATTTCTTTTATGAAATGATGAAAATTGCTTCACTACTTGTCTCATTGATGAATTCTTTATGTGTTTTCTATGGATGCATACTTAGTAAGCATATTTAGGATTCTAATGCTATAAATATGTGTGTGCCTACCCTTGTCGAATGAGGACCTACATATGTTCTAGAGTAGTACTTGTTAATTGCGATTAACATGTGAATCAATTTCTAGGATAAGTAAGACAACGTCAATGCTTACGATGCTTTGTGATGACTCAAACTCTTTTCGTTCTTAATGATTTCTACTTGTTAAATCTATGAACACGCCATTATAGATTGCATGCTAGGGACTAAGTTAAGTTGAAAACGCCATTCTCTTAACATACTACATAAGAAAGAGTAATAGATTGAGTTCTAACATTGAGCCAACTTGAGCATCTTCATCTGAAAATAAAAGGAATTTGAATGAAACATAACATGTTTGCATGATTATTTGGTGGTGGATAGCACTTCCCCTAACTCGTTTTCTTAATTTTTGAAATACAATCTGTTTTTATAATTTAAAATCTGTTTCTGTCCTGTTTTTGTTCAATTTAATTTAAATAGAAAATCAACTCTAAAAATCCCAAATATTTGTGTGAGTACAGCTCTGTGTGTCTAGAGTCTGCATATTAAATTTCGTTGATTTTAGATAAGAGTACGTCATTCTAATAATTGTTGTTTGGTGGCTGGTCAGTAAGAACAGAAGCCCAGTTTTTGTGACATTTTAAGTAATTAGATAAAACAATCTTCTGTGGGAAAGACCCTTATTTTCATATGCTACAATTGACAAATCTTACTGTTAATAAGGAAAATCAATAGGACAATTGTGTGCTACTTTGTAGGTGCAGTGGAAAGGAAGGAAAAAAGGCAAGGCAACAACGTTGGGGAAGGAAAGAAGGAAGGAGGAAATGTTGGCATTCTCTTCTTTCGGTTTTATCTTCTCAAACTCAAACTCATGCCTTTCTTTTGGTTTAATTTGAGAATAATGTGTAACTAAATTTTTAGTAGTTAGGGGCTGTTTTGAAGCCCCGAATATGATTGCAAATGTGTTATGATATTTCGTTTCAATTTCTTTTATGAAAGGATGAAAATTGCTTCACTACTTGTCTCATTGATGAATTCTTTATGTGTTTTCTATAGATGCATACTTAGTAAGCATATTTAGTAATCTAATGCTATGAATATGTCTGTGCATGCCCTTGTTGAATGGGGACCTACATATGTTCTAGAGTAGTACTTGTTAATTGCGATTAACATGTGACTCAACTTCTAGGACAAGTAAGACAATGCCAGTACTTACAATGTCTTGTGATGAATCAAACCCTTTTCATTCTTAATGATTTCTACTTGTTAAATCTATGAACACGTCATTCTAGATTGCATGCTAAGGACTAAGTTAAGTTGAAAACGTCATTCTCTTAATATACTACATAAGAAAGAGTAATAGGTTGAGTTCTAACATTGAGCCAACTTGAGCATCTTCATCTGGAAATAAAAGGAATTTGAATGAAACATAACATGTTTGCATGATTATTTGGTGGTGGATAGCACTTCCCCTAATTCGTTTTCTTAATTTTTGAAATACAATCTGTTTTTATAATTTAAAATCCATTTCTGTCCTTTTTTTATTTTTAATTTAAATAGCAAATCAACTTAGAAAATCCTAAACATTTGTGTGAGTGTAGCTTTGTATGTCTAGTATCTGTGTATAAAATTTCGTAGACTTTAGATAAGTATAAGTCAGTCTAATAATTATTTTTCGGTTGCTGGTCAGTAGGGACAGCAGCCCAGTTTTTGTGACATTTTAAGTAGTTGGATAAAACAATCTTCTGCGAGAAAGACCCTTACTTTCATATACTACAATTGACAAAACTTAGTGTTAATAAGGAAAATCAATAGGACAATTGTGTGCTACTTTGTGGTGTGCTTTTAATCCTATCAAATTTTTGGCACTGTGTCGCCGGGGATTGTTATTTCTAATTACTTATTTCTCTATTGTTTTCTTTTCTTGTCTAATTAGTGTTTTTGTTTTTTTTTAATTTTAGGTACTCTTTGTAGTATATGCATACTCAAAGGTCGAAGAGCATTGACACAGCTTCCTTTGATCCTGAGCTTGAATGAACACTTCAAAAGCTTTGAGGAACAATCAAGCAGAAGCGAGCATCGGTGTCCTTACCACCATCTTCTCCACCACATTTGAGTTTGGAAGAGGAGGAAGAACCACAAGAAGACATGGATGATAACTATACTTTGAGGGAGTTGGCAACGCCAAATACGGATCAACAACCATTGTGCATCACATATCCAAATACATAAAGAGGATTTGAGCTCAAGTCCGACATGATTCAGTACTTGCCTAAGTTCCATGGCTTCTCAACAGAGGATGCCTACAAGCATCTCATGGAGTTTCATGTTGTATGCTCAGGAATGAGACCAGCAAATATGGATGAAGAGCTAGTTAAGTTAAGGGCATTTCCATTTACATTAGAAGCTAAGGCAAAGGAGTGGCTTTACAATTTACCTCTGGGATCAATGAACACATGGAACCAGGTGAAGCAAGCATTCTTGGAGCAATATTTTCCGGCCACAAAAGCTGCAAGCATAAGGAAATACATATGTGCAATCCGACAACAACGTGGAGAGCCCTTTGGAGATTACTATGAGCAGTTCACGCATTTGGTTGCATATTGTCCTAATCATCAGATTTCAGAACATCTTCTAATACAATACTTTTATGAGGGATTGTGTGGTACTGATTGTGTAATACTTGATGTAGCAAGTGGAGGAGCACTCATGGACAAAACACCAACTAATGCTAAGGCATTGCTAAAGAACATTGCTAGCAACACACGAAAACTTTGAGGGAGAGATGAGCTACATTTTAAGAAAGTTAACGAGGTAAGTGCTAATTCTAGTATTGAATTACAATTAGCTAACTTGACTAATCTTGTGCAACAGGTTATGGTGGCTCCAAAACAGGTGTGCGGTGTATGTTCAATGATGAGACATGCCGCGGACATATGCCCTTCGTTGATGGATCAAGGTGGTCTTGAGCAAGCTAATGCGTTATGAGGGTTTTAAGGGAAACAAAGGCAAAAGTATGATCCATACTCCAACAACTATAACATAGGGTGGTGTGATCATCCACAATTAAAGTGGAGCAATCAAGACAATGGACAACAATCTATTCCCAATAACTATAACCGTTCACCTGGCTTCTTTCAAGCAAGACCGCAAGCACCATTTCAGCCTCAACAACAACAAGCTCCAAGTAAGTCTCTTGAGAATTTAATTGCTTCTTTAGCTAACTCTACGCAATCTCATCAACAGAAAACAGACAAAGCAATTGAAAACCTTGATCGCTAAATGAGTCAGTTAGCAAGTTTGATGGGGCAACAACACCAACCAGGAAGGTTGCCTAGCCAAACCATGGTGAATCCAAATGTGGAGCAGATGAATGTTGTGACTTTAAGGAGTGGAAAAGAAGTTTTTGAGCAGCCGAGAATGCAAAAGAGGACTAGAAAAGATACAAATGAGCAAGGGGAGCTATAAACCAAAAATCTTAGGCAAGATAAGGCTTCAACATAAACTGAGAAGTCTCCTAAAGCTACAGAATTGAACAAAAAAGATTCTGATAAGGTAAGTAAAGAAGTTCAAAATTCATTTAACTCATGTGTCCCTGTTCTCTTTCCTCATAGGTTTATGAAGTCTAAGAAAGAGCAAACTGATAAGGAAATCTTGGATACTTTCCAAAAAGTCTAAATGAACTTACCTTTTTTAGATGCCATAAAACAAGTGCCTAAGTATGCAAAGTTTCTTAAAGAACGTTGTACAAACAAGAGGAGATTCAATGATCAAGAAACTGCCACCGAAGTTAAAGGATGCTGGGAGCTTTACCATTCCATGTAGAATCAGAGGGAAGGAGTTTGGGAAAACATTGTGTGATTTGGGGGCATCCATCAATCTGATGCCATATGCAGTGTATGAATCATTGAACCTTGGAGACTTGAAGGAAACAAAAGTAGTAATCCAGTTGGCAGATCGTTCAAATAGATATCCCAAAGGCCTTTTGGAGGATGTACTTGTGTAAGTGAATGAGCTCATTTTTCCCGCTGACTTTTTTGTTCTTGAGATGGAACATGACCCTATGCCTACTGCACTTCCTCTTATATTGGGAAAACCATTCCTTAGAACAGCACGTATGAAGATTGATGTCTATGATGGTACCTTAACCATGGAAATTGATGGAGAAAGCATCAAGTTCAAAATCTTCGATGCTATGAGGTACCCTAGTGATTTTGAATCTTGTTTGCCTATTGATGTGTTTGACTATTTTGTGCATGATTATTTTAATGAAGGTGTGGGACAAGATAATTTAGAGAAGGTATTAGTGCATAGCATTACACATGGAAAGCTTAATTATTCTAAGCACATTGAAGAAGAATTAATCCAGACTGCGGAACATTTGGTTATGTCCACCCTTGGAGTTGATTAGAGTTCGCTTGATTTTACTGCAAATCGGGGAAGTTTTTCAGTCCAAATGAATTATTTTGTTTCTTATTATTTTATTTTATTTTAATTTTATGCATTATTGTGTTTTTTGACATTGGGGACAATGTCCAGTTTAGGTTTGGGGGTAAGGATTGGAAAAAAAATGACCCAATTGAATGAAAATTTTCGTCCCTTCGACTAAGAACTGGTTTGATTTGTGTCTGTGTTGTTTCTTTTTGTTTTCTTAATTAGTTTTGTTTACTCTACAAAAAAAAAAAAAAAAAAAAAAAAAAAAAAACCCTAAAACGTTTATAAAAACAAAACCCCAAAAAAAAAAAAAAAAAAAAAAAAATCTGAAAATCCAAAAAATAGTCTTATTTTCTTTATTGTTTTGAAGTAGATTTTTGTTAGTTTCCCGACCCAGTGATATAATTGGATAGAATTTGAACCACGGTGATCAAGAACTTAGTCAGCATGTGTTGTGTGAAATTCTTGATTCTTTTGTTAGTTTTGTACATGTTTAATCATCTTTGAAAAACCAAATCCACATAGCCTTGTTGATGTGAAACTAAAGCATGACTTTAAGCTTCATATGTGAATATAGTGACCATATACATCCTATGTGAGTTTTTCAGCTTATTGAAAGTGTGCATTTTTCATACACTCCTAATGTTTCATCTGTGATGAACTTATGTGAATTACATCTCTAGAACTTGCGTAACAATCTTTCAAAATATTTGTCAGTGATTGCAAGAACTTGAAAAGGATAGAGGCATTAGGTTTTATCACCATGGCCCAAATAAACATGTTTCCTAAAGACAAATGATATCATTAGTTTGCCAATCTAAGCAGTCTATGTTGAGCCTTTTATTTCTTATCACCAGATATGTCTACCCTTATACCTTAAACATTTTTCCTTACCCTTTCCAAGCTAGCTAGTGAGCAATGTGAGATTGTCTTATGAGAAGTGTTTGTGAAATACTTTGAAGGAGTTTGAGCAAAAGAATAAGTGTGGGGGTATTTCATGTTTGTATTTAGTTATGTGCAAAATTGCTTTTTAAAAAAAAAAGAGTCAACAAAAAGAAAATAAAAATTGTATACAAAGAAAATAAAAAGTTTCTAAAGTTTTAGTTTAGAGGTGTGATAGGAGGTATTAGTAGAGTGGCTGGAGAGCTTGAGTTCTTATAAATCTCAACAAAAGAATTGCTTGCAATGTAGCTTGGAACTTGTGTTTACATATCCTTTCATTTCTATAACCCTCTCCCTAAGCCTCATTACATCCAATAAAAGTTCTCTTGATTTAAGTTTTGCAATTATGATTGTGGAGTTGAGATCTTTATGCAAGCTAAAGCTGATTTTTTACATTTAATTCTTTGAGCGAAACACGTTAAACTAAACATATGTGTGATTGAGTGTATGAGCCGTGAGAAGGTCACTAGTTTGCATGTGGTGTTTAAAAAAAATTGAAATTGCATTAGCATGGCTATTACACACACAACACTTTAAGGATGATTAAAAGGTTACCGCTAACATTTGAATATGGAAGATGAGCTTGGATTAGCTTGTTTGGTGCTAGCTAAGGTTCTTGATATTTTTTTTCTTGAATGAAATTCTATGAGGGTCACATAGGGGGAAGCTAATGTTTTTCATGTTGCTACTTTTTCATGTTTTCTTTGTTTTGCTCGAGGACTAGCAAAAGTTAAGTGTGGGGGTATTTGATAAGCTCATATTTATATATATTTTACATCAAATTCACTTGTCTTTTCTTAGTTAGTTCCTTATATTTTTGAGCTATTTACTTTGTTTTTGTGTTTTGTAGGATTTGTCAAGCAAAGGAAAGAAAAAATAGTACACGTGGGATTTTAAGTAACAAATTCGTCAAAACTGCCTGTACAGATTAGCTGACTTTGGAAGCAAGTAACAAACAGCTCAGAATGAATTAGAGAATGAACCTTATATGTTTGGAAAGCTACGGATGTCTATTTTATGGAGCATTTCATGGATTGCTAATATCATTTTTCTAGAAGAAGTTATGGACATTTTAACACTGAAAGGTACACAAGAGGCTGAGCAGTTTGTAACTGACATGGAAGCATTGAAAGCAATAAACCCAATAAATCTAGCAGCAAAAAACAAGCCAACTGACACCTATTCAAATTTCAAAGGAAATGGAATTAAGGATGAGGATTAAGTGGAAGTAATGGGCATAAAGGCTACCTAAAGAGTTACAATTGTTTTACTATTTCCTCTCACTTATTGTCAGCTATTAGTGGGAGCTGATGCAGCCAAAAACAAGCCAGGTGATGCAACCAAAAACTGATGCAATAAATCTAGCAACCAAAACTGATGCAGCCAAAAACAAGCCAGCTGACACTTATTCAAATTTCAAAGGAAATGGAATTAAGTGGAAGAAATGGGCATAAAGGCTACCTAAAGAGTTGCAATTGTTTTACCATTTCCTTTCACTTATTGTCATCACTAAATGGCTATTAGTGGGTGAGTTAAGAAGAACAAACTGGGGCAGCAAGCATAAGCATAAAGGCTGCAGGTTGCAGCAACAAAAGGAAAAAAATAATTTAGAAAAAAAGTTTAAAAAAAAAATAAAGGTTGCAGGTGCAGCGGAAAGGAAGGAAAAAAGGCAGGGCAACAGCGTTGGGGAAGGAAGGAAGGAAGGAGGAAATCTTGGCATTCTCTTCTTTCGATTTTATCTTCTCAAACTCATGTCTTTCTTTTGGTTTAATTTGAGAATAATGTGTGACTAAATTTTTGGTAGTTAGAGGCTGTTTTGAAGCCCCGAATATGATTGCAAATGTGTTATGACATTTTGTTTCAATTTCTTTTATGAAATGATGAAAATTGCTTCACTACTTGTCTCATTGATGAATTCTTTATGTGTTTTCTATGGATGCATACTTAGTAAGTATATTTAAGATTCTAATGCTATTAATGTGTATGTGCCTGCCCTTGTCGAATGAGGACCTACATATGTTCTAGAGTAGTACTTGTTAATTGCTATTAACATGTGAATCAATTTCTAGGATAAGTAAGACAACACCAGTACTTACGATGCCTTGTGAAGACTCAAACTATTTTCGTTCTTAATGATTTCTACTTGTTAAATCTATGAACATGCTATTCTAGATTGCATGCTAGTGACTAAGTTAAGTTGAAAACGCCATTCTCTTAACATACTACATAAAAAAGAGTAATAGGTTGAGTTCTAACATTGAGTCAACTTGAGCATCCTCATCCAGAAATAAAAGGAATTTTAATGAAACATAACATGTTTGCATGATTATTTGGTGGTGGATAGCACTTCCCCTAACTCCTTTTTTAATTGTGAAATACAATATGTTTTTATAATTTAAAATCCGTTTCTGTCCTTATGGTTAATTTTGAGATGCTTTTAGTTAAAGAAAACTATAGAGTAATTTTTGGTTAAAATACTCTTGGTCCAAGCCCCTTTCATTAAAACTCCCAAAATAAAAAGATAAAAACAAGAGGCACAAAGGCTAGTCTCTCTCTGCAACAACCCAACAACCTACCCAGACCCGGCAATCAACTCGCAATGATGGCACTCCAGACCCGCAATAGCGCTCGGGAACCCTTGTAACATGCGACCCACCATCAACGACCTGCGACCCACACCGGAAAAACCAAATCTCTTGTTCACCAGAAGTAAGGAAATGAGATAACGTCTCGCAAAACGAAACATTAAGTCGCCGAAGTTGAGAAAGGAAGAACACTGTAATTTGTTGCCAGAATAGAGAAACTAGATAGGACGACAACGAAGACTAAGATGATCGGCTTCGTAAACCATGGTAGTGTTATGGACTCAAATTCCGTCCTATTACGGACTCAAATTCTAAAATCCAAATCCAGTCCGTATACAACTTAGATCATCAAACATGAGTTGGGTTAAAGTCCATATTAAATGAAAGGGTATATCTTTGTTTACTACCCTAATGTTCGGTGGGTTTTAACATTTAGTACATCAATTTTTTTTCATCCTAGAGTCATACCTTTTGGGACAGTCTCATACATCCGTTAGTCAAACTGTTAGTTCTCCCGTTAAATGATGACATGGCGCCCATGTGGACAATGACTGGGCGCCACGTGTCATTAAAAAAATATTTAAATAATTATTTAAAGAAAAATAATATTATAAAAATAAATAAATAAATTAACCTTCTTTTCTCTTCCCCCCTCCCCCCCGGGGCGCCCCCAACCCATATTTTTTTCTCTCTTCTTCCTCCTCCTCCTCCTTCTCCTTCATTCTTTTTCCTCCTCCTTCTTCCTCTTCTTTTCTAGGTTCAGTTGTTTTTTTTTTTAATTTTCTTTTCTTTTCTTTCTTCTTCTCCTCCTCCTCCTCCTCCTCCTCCTCCTCCTCCTCCGTCTTCTCCTTCTTCTTCCTCTTCTTCTTCTGGGTTCAGTTTTTCTTTTCTTTTCTTTTTCTTCTTCTCCTTCTCCTTCTTCTTCTTCTTCCTCTTCTTCTTCTGGGCTCAGTTATTTATTTTTTTCTTTTCTTTCTTCTTCTTCTTCTGGATTTGGAAACTAACAGTTTGACTAACGGATGTATGAGACTATCCCAAAATTTACACTTTAGGTATGACTCTGCGATGAAAAAAAATTGATGTACTAAATATTGAAAACCACCAAAGATAATAAACTGTCATTTGCCCTAAATGAAAATAACATGTCCTAACCAGCCCACCAAACAAGCTTCAAGCTTTGAAGGTACCAACCTCTACCACTTCTCGTAGAGGATTGTTGCTACAATTCATAAATGTAAATAATATCGTTGTTTAAATATATATATATATATATATATATATATATATATATATATATATATATGCCTCTGCCTGCCAAACCCATATATAAACTCAGTCTGGTCATGCAGTTCCAAGAAACGTATAAACTGGAGTGTATACCAAATCAGGTGCAACTTCTCTATCTAATAAATATAAATTCATAATTCATATTCCAGGTAAAGCGACACCGCACCATCACGACATGCCACGTTTCAATCAGTCAACTTAGATTCTTAATATAATTCTATCCTGGTCAAACAAACAAAAAACGCAAAATGAGATCGATCGATGGAATATAAACTCATCCCTCCAATTATTTTAAACCAGTTAGCCAACTAAATTAGATAGTTTTCAAATCTTGCACCTTTGGTTCATGATCTGGTTTTCGGCTATTATAATTTTGAACAATTGGTTCTATACCATTGTCATTTTATAGGGAGTGTAATTGGTTTCTCACGAATCATAACAATTCATACGCATACAATAAATTTATACTAAAAAAAAATAATCCTAGGCATCCGTCATTTGCTACTATCATTATTAATTTTCATGTAAGAGTTATGAAGTATAAACTTCAATAAAAATTTGAGATAATTTTATGTGTGAAACCAATTTTCCTTTATATACTATACATTCAGTATATAAATTTTTCCTAGATATATAGGGTTGTATTTCTTTAATAATCATACATTCTCGCTAACTCAGTTGGTTAAAATTATTCACTTTTGCATTCTAAGTTTTTCCCTCCTTGTAATTTAAATGAATTTATTGTAAATTATACTATTGTTTATTAAATTTGTGTGCCAACCTTATTTTCTATGTTATTGTTGGGGGCTGCTAGGCTCTGAGTTGTTTTGACGTAGTTTTTATTATTTTATTTTTTCTTCTTTGTTTTGGACTTGGGGTTTTGCCTTTGTTAATAAAAAAAATAAAAATCTGTAATCTATATCATATATTTAAAAAAATTCCTTGTCGATGTAAGAGGGTACAATTACTATTATGTACAATTTATATACAAATGAAAACATAAAAGAATGCAATTAGAAAAAGAAAACCCATGGACTTAATTAAGGCTGAGCTCCAAACTTAAGTATTGTGGAGCCAAAAATAATCACAAGGCGACACGTGAATTTTTGGATATAAGATGACAAAAATACCCTTGAGGCATACTGGGATTTCTAAGCATGAGCAGCAGGCAATCATTCCTCAACCAAGTCAAAAATGCCCAAAATAGGTAACCAATTCAAAGATATTCTCATCCATCCTCATCTTAGGTAATTATTTTATAACTTACATAACATTCCATTTAAATGGAGATTAATTGGCTAATTAAATGGATTAATTCCTAATTAATCCATTAATCACCCATTATACCAATTTATCACCCATTTTCACACAAATTACCACCTTCATTCCCTATATATATGACCCTATTTCTTCTAAAAAGCTAAGTTCATACTCTTGCAAAACTCCCAAAAATTCTCTAAACACTTTTTCTCTCTAAATTCTAACTTTGGCATCGGAGGTTCTTCGGCCAAAGCCTCTCCAATTCATCGTGGGCGCGTGAGGCTTTTGGCCTTGACCAAAGGTGTTAATTGTTTTGTAGGTGCAATTTTGTCCAAGAAGAAAGCGGCGGAAATTTGCATCCACAAATTGGTGCTTTCATTGAGAGTTGAAGATCCATACTCGTAGAAGACACTCACATAAAAAGGGTTTTCTCTATTTTCTAGTCCATTTGAATATTTTTCATACATTCTTATTATTAGAATTTTTTAATTTGCAAAGATTCTTGATAAAACGTGAAAGAAAAATATAATGGCTAGAAATTTAGAAAATTCCACAAGGGAAATTTCTAATACTCAAGAAACGGGACCGAGGCGATCCAATAGGCTAAACGTGGTCATGGGTGGAGTGGCAATCTGCTTAACTGGCCCAACCTGCTCCTAAGGCCCTGCCTGCTCCTGAGGCCCAATCTGCTTAAGTGGCCCAACCTGCTCCTAAGGCCCTGCCTGCTCTTTCAGCCCAGCCTGCTTTTACAACCCAGCTTGCTCACGTGACCTTGCCTGTTCCTGAGGCCTAGTCTGCTCACGTAGACCAGCCTGCTTCTGTGGCCCAGCCTGCTCCTGCGGCCCAACCTGCTCCCCGGCTTCCCAAGCAGTCCAAGTCGGCTCAAAAGTAGCACAACTGTCCCGACTCCAAGTTTTGGGACCCATGATCGAATCGGGGGCATTTTCACCACATTTCTCCGCAGATTTGATATTTCCTACCTCAAATCACGCACCCAGGGTCTACCACACTTCCAATGCTCAAGAAGATACATTCCTTCCAAACTCTTCCAACCCAAATAGAGAACAACACTTGTCTCAACAAGTTATAGAGTTGACGAGCGCCCTCACACAGCAGACGACCATGGTGAACCAGCTCTTGCAGCGCACCGAGATGCAACGTGCCCTAGGTGAGGTGTCCCACATGAGGACAAGAGTAGGCGAAGAACCTCTCCAGCAGCGTTCTGGCAAGCAGCCACTCGACCAGGCACGAACCAAGTATTCAGACAGTGTACATTGCCGACTGGGCCCTCGAGATAGCGTATACTCCTGTCTTAGCATGCGGAGGAGCGTGCACTCTCGACTAGGCCCATAGACGAAAATACATTCACAGTTGGGGTCACACTAAGATAGTCAACATGATCAACCTTCCAAGCGAAGTGTTCATTCGCGGTTAAGCCCGCAATGAGCATCATCCACCTCACATTGAAGTAGGTAGCACGACAGACGGAGGAAAACAATCACTCAATCTAGCTCAAGTTTAACCAGCAGCTTGCGAAGAACTCGCTCGCCTGCTAAGAACACACCACAAGAACCGCATTTGCGGCATAAAAGAGCCAAATACATGGAAGAGTAGCCTAGACCAACAAGTTATGACTAGGGGCAGCCGAGAGCTCTGTTATCCCAAAGGCAAATTCAGGAAGAAGTAGAAAGATTCTTGACCAAGCGATTGTGCAATTTTCGACGCAACGAGGTCACCGACGAGGCATTACGACGGGACATGACCAACATAAGCAAGTCACCCTTCACGAATGAGATCGAGAAGGCAGAGCCTCCACGCAAGTTCAGCATGCCACATTTCATATCTTTCAAAGAGAAAAAAGACCGGGAGGGACACTTAAAGCACTACTAAAGCGCAATGATCATTTATGAAAACAACGACGATCTCATGTACAAGATATTCACCACCACTCTACAAGGCGAGGTGCAAGATTGGTTCTACACCCTGCTGCCATAATCTATCCAGAATTTTGATGAACTTTCTTTGGTTTTCACCAAAGAATATTCAACTTATTGCTCGATCAAGAAGAAATCTGACCATTTGTTCAAAGTCAAGAAAAACCCAAATGAGTCACTTCGCGACTATGTGAAAAGGTTCAAAGCAGAGAAGGCAAGGATAGTCGGATGCAACGACTTGATAGCTATAGCAACCTTCCAAAAAGGACTTCCAGCAGACCACCCGTTATTCGGAGAATTGATCATGAAAGAAGATCTAACACTAGCAGACTCCTTCATTCTAGTAGAGAAACACGCATTTTGGGTGGAAGCTCGGCAAGCAGACAAGGCACCCGATTAGCCTAAAAAAGAAGCAGCAGTAAAGAATGAGGATGGAAGGTAGCTGAATAACAAAAGTAAGCATGGGGCCAACACCAGTAGTTGAACACCACATCCTGGTACGTGTCACACAGCCCCGGTCGATCCTTGCACCATAATTCAACTCTAGGGTGGCCCAACACCAGTAGTTGAGCGTCTTATGCTACGTGTAACATAGCCCAGCTCCACGGCTCCCTATCGTGCATTCGCACCTAGCCTAGGCGACGCAACAGAGCGGCCCAACAAGTCGAGCACGCCCTAGCCACATCTGTTCCACTCGATGAAGACTTCTGGCATTTGCATATTGATGGCGCATCCAACAAGATGATCCTCGACTGCCTCAAGAAATCACTCACTAACAAGAAGGGAAAATGGCCAGACGAACTCCCAGGATGACTATGGGCATATCACACCACCAAAAAATGAGTAACCGGTGAGACTCATTTTTCTTTGGCATTTAGCTCAGAAGCAATCATTCATCCTAATGTCATTAAGCAAAGTATCACCGCTCTACTACCAAGCATTGAGTAGAACAGTAAGGAGATGGCCACAAGCTTAGATCTAGCAGAGGAGAAGTGCGAGCAAACTATCACTAGCATCACTGTCTACCAGCAGCAGCTCTTGTCCAGCTACAACAAAAAGGCCAAGATCCGGCAGTTTCAGCCCGAAGATCTGGCCTCAAGAAAAGCCTTCATCATTGCCCGTAGATAAGGCTCTTAAAAGATGGATCACATCTGGAAAGGTCCGTACAAAATCAGCAGACTAGGTGGTAAGAGAAATTACGCCCACCCTACCATAAAACGACAAAAAGATCAAAAAGCAGTGGAACGCCTATAGTATGAGAAAGTACCATGTGAGACCTTCCGCTACATCAAAGCTCGAAGACTGAAGTAGCTCAACGGGCACCACCTCGCAAGCCGAGAACTATCCAGCTGTTATGCAGTCTTCTACAGCTAAGTTATTCGTTCGTTTCACTCATTTTTCAATGAGGAATTCATAAGTAATTTGCAACTTGGCTCGACTACATGTCTACAACAACTGTTCATCCTTGCACTTCAAAAGAAGATCGCGCCCTTCTTAGGGACTCATTGCAAGAATTGCACCCCCCGAGGGACCAACCATGCTCTCCAAAGCGGAAGGATAAACTCCACACTTCAAATATCCAGCCGTGGACGAGCCGGGCTACCCTAGTATAACTAGAAGCACGATAGCTTATGTCGAGATTCCTAGAAGTAGCCACAATGGTCTTTTTCAAGGTCTAGCTAACTGAAGGATTTTGGGTCTCTTGGCCTAATCTGCGGGGAATTGGGCCCTAGAGACGAAGGGGCACATTACGCAGTACACCCTAGAGACGGTTGTCCTGGAACTCTAAAGCTGCTACCGAGTACACTAAGGTAGCCTACGGTTTCCAGAAGACTGCCTATGGCTTGCCCTTCGAGCAGTAAAGTCACGCTAGACTTATACAACCGCACATTATTGTGAAAGGTTAAATAGGCTAGTGTGCATATACGAAACTTTATCCACTGTCGACATGCTACGTAGTTGATAAGCTTCACATATGCCAAGTGTGGAACAATCTACACCAATTCCTAAAGTGTTGTGATACTTGCTATGCAACCTACGGAATTGGAGAAAGCCAATGTTAACAGCCTAGTTGTCATGCGGACTTGCCTGCTTCTGTAAGTAAGGCATCCCGTTGACGACCTTATGGCTAACAACTTTGCCAAGTTCTACACTAATACCTACAGTTGCATCGGCTACACGGGCATGTCTGCTTATAGAAAAGTAGCACGCCTGCCACTGGTCTATAAAGTCTAAAGGTTAGGGTATGAACAGAAGAAGCGAAGATGAAGAAAAGTGAATGAAGCATGTTTATAAACAACTAGCAAAGGTCGAAGAAGTTCAAGCAAAACAAGAGCTACAAGTAAAAGCAAAGAAAATCCTAAAGGCTACCTAGAATACTACACTTCAGTAGCTTAGACATCCCATGACTACATGGTCGCTACACCTTTAGTAGCCGCGACACTCTTTGTAGCGGCATTATCCAGCGCTTCACCCCTGGCTGCTCCAGCCTGGGCACCAGCATCTCCAGCTACTTCACCAATGGAGGCCTCAAAAGTAAAGACAAGTAAGTCTTCCGAAGATATAAAGAAGGTTTCGAAGTCTCTCCTAGCAAACTCGAAGTCAGATGGCCTACCAAAGAGATGATATACATAACCCAGCTTGTAGAAATCAGCCTCACTTTGAACAAGCGGAGCCTCGAGCCCAGCTTTCTCACCTTTCAGATGCCCGATCTCCTTGAGTAGACCAACATGAATGCGTAGCAACTCATCCACTTCTTTCATCAAACTTTCATTGATCTTCAGTGCACCTTAGAGCTCCAACACTTAGGGTTTAAGCCTATCAACAATCTTCTTGAAGTGGATCACTATGTTATAAGCAGTAATTAATTATTCATCCCTTGCATAAGCAGCAGAACAAAGCTAAAAAAATGGCATGCTCAAGATCTTAAATCTGAGGAATGTGACATCTGATCTTCTTCTCTTCACTTTCATACTTAAAGTTGGATCGTGTCAAGCCTAGTCTTCAATTCAACGACCTCTTGGTGAGCGATCTCAAGCTGCAGAGAAGTGGGGGCAGAGATATTAAACCCTTTCAAAGCAAGCGACGAGCTCAGATTCCAACCTCTTGATCTTCTTGGCAAAAGAATAAGCTTCAGCTGCTACAGCCTTTGCCACCTCCTTGGTAGCCTTAGTATCCTCTTGATCAAGGAACACAGACTCGGCTGCTGGAATCTCTATATTTTTTTTCATCATGGCTAGCAAAGCAGTCTTCCTATACTCAGCCATATGCTTCACAAAGGAACTCGGGCCAACAAACCTTTGATGTCGTCGACAAACTTGGCACAAACGTCCATGTCTTCAAGCAAATTTGGTTTCAAAAGTGCACAGATCTCAACAGCAGGAGATTCAGTCTCAGCAGCAGGAGGAGTGGGCCTTGACACCCCTTCAGCAGCAGAGTCCACCTTATCGCTTTTCATAATACCAAGCCTTTCTAAAGGTGAACCAAACTTAGCTCCCAATGGACGTTTTGGTACAGACTTCGGCACTAGGGGCATGACATGACCTCTATGCTGAGCAACCCTATCAATAATCGAACTAGCCATCTTTGGCATGGCAGGCGTCACTGGCTCAGATCTAGCAACCCCATCTTTTGTCCCTATAGAAAAAGTTGAGTCAATCACAAGCCTAGGGGCAGCCGGCGAACCTTTGTGAGTAGCGAAAGAAGTCTTTGGTTTTTTCTCAGCCGGCATTTCTTGAGTAGGCGGGGAAGATCTCTTTTCCTACATTCACTTGCAGCGGGATCCACAATAGCGGTTAGGCGAGCTAATGCATCCGCCTTAATCCTATTCATCTCATCTCTCAGAAGCAGCCCACATTTTTCTTGGCGAAGAGAACTAAACAACTAACGCCGTTCACGGTACTCAGCAGGGAAGCTCAACCCATACTAGCATTCCAGCAGCCCATGAGGCCCGCGACCTCTTCATTTCTCCCAATCGCCGACCTGGCCCATGTCAGGTCCAAAAGCCCAAAAAACATGAGCCATGCGACTCGCCTAACACTGCGCCCCAGCGCCACAATCCGCGACCCCAGCCGCACAAGCTGCCCTTGGCTCTAACCAAGCCAAGCAGCCTAAAGAGTGGTCATTGCCACAACACCTCCTCGACCCATGCTGAACTGACTCCTGGCCCCTGCCAGCCGACATGCCACATCACCCCGACAACTGCCCCACGACAGCACTATCCAAGAAGAAGACAAGAAAAATTAATTTCCCTTTCTTACATCGGTGTGGCACGGAGAAGACGAAGAAAGCAACGAAAGACGGCCATTTGCACGGGCAAGATGTAGAAGATTGCTAGAGGAGGGGGAACAAATATTCTCTAAGCTTTCTCTCTCTTGTAGGGTAGAATAAATTGCTCTTCAAAGCTAATTTAATAACCCACTTAAGGTGGACTTAAATAGGCTTTGAGAGAAATTTATTTCCCTTTTCTAGAATGATCTAATTTCCTATTAAAGAGGGAATCTACATCAAAATAGGAAGCAGCCTTAAGTTTCCTAAAGCAAAAAGATCTCTACACCTGTTGTCCTTTCCTACGATCAGCCCAACAGGTGTGGGGGCATTTGTGGAGCCAAAAATAATCACAAACCGACATGTGAATTTTTGGATAAAAGAGGACAAAAATACCCTTGAGGCATACCGAGATTCCTATGCGCGAGTAGCGGGCAATCATCCCTCAACCAAGTCAAAAATGCCTAAAATAGGTAACCAATTCAAAGATATTCTCATCCATCCTCATCTTAGGTAATTATTTTATAACTTACATAACATTCCATTTAAATAGAGATTAATTGGCTAATTAATGGATTAATTCCTAATTAATCCATTAATCACCCATTTTCACACAAATTACCACCTCCATTCCCTATATATATATGACCCTATTTCTTCTAAAAAGCTAAGTTCATACTCTTGCAAAACTCCCAAAAATTCTCTAAACAATTTTTCTCTCTAAATTCTAACTTTGGCATCGGAGGTTCTTCGGCCAAAGCCCGGCATCGGAGGTTCTTCGGCCAAAGCCCCCCCCCCCAAATTCATCGTGGGCGCGTGAGGCTTTTGGCCTTGACCAAAGGTGTTAATTGTTTTGTAGGTGTAATTTTGTCCAAGAAGAAAGCAGCGGAAATTTGTGTTTTTGTCCCTGCTTGAGCTATTATACTTGTTATGTTCTGTCTAATTCTGTGTGGGTGTAATCTTTAGTGCTTTTTAAAATTTTGAGCATGAAAAATGATCAAATAAGATTGAAAATAGAAACTCTAACAATTGTGAAAATTAAATTTAACAAATGACATATTAAAAAATGAAAAACCTAACAACTGTAAAAATTAAAACTAATGACTAACACACCTATGGCAATTGACCGTTGAAGCCGCATCCGTTAAACTAATATAAAATAATTAATGTTAGTATATTAAATTTTATAAACTAAATAATATAAAAATTAATGATTAAATTATTATTTAAATATTAATAAACGTACTTATTTATTATTAATTATCTACAAATTTAATTTTCTTAGAAGTGCAATTACAGGGTAACTGTTTCCGTTTGCCTGTCTTGTCCAAAATGTATGGCAATGGCATGCACTTTCATGCACCCAATTATTATTATTATTTCAAAGCTACCAATTATGTTTGTCTGATCTCGTTTTAGCAAGTCAGTATCAAGCGGTTGTGATCAATCAACAACTTCAGTAACTTTGATCAGGGTGACCCACCGCAGAGTTTTCCTTTCTATGTCTTCAAGTCTGTAGTCTGTAGTCTGTACTGTCTGAATATTTTCCTTATTTTATTATGCATAAAGAGTTGTGATGGACGTGTTAATTCGTAAAAAGCTACCACTAATCCCGATATGATACATCTCTTTGTTTGACCTCAAGGAATAGTGTGAGCTTGAAGTCACTTGAAGTCTCTTTTTAATACGTTAAAATATATTAATTCCTTGTGGTAATATGGGAAAATCTAATTTGACTACTTGAACATAATTAAGTTGGATTCAAATACCCTAAAAAGGAGTCGTGTGATATCAAACCCGCATGTCCACATGAAACAATTGAAATCGGTTATTTTTACTGATGGTATTGCGCACAAAATTCATACTAGTACGGATACTAGTTAGTTGGTTGTTAGTTCTTTTTTAGAGTCGGTGTTTTTTGTCGTCAAAGAGTGTCTTTATATTCGTTATATTAATTTAAGATTTTGTGCGTAGTAGAAACTCTCACATGCTAATTCGCAAAGTGCTCGTCCTTTTCATGAGGAATGGAGTTTCTTTGGCTTTGAAATGTCATCTCAGTCCTGAGTTTGGGTGTGAATGATTTCTAGGGTTGGATGCATTATTTTGCTTATTATCGAGCATGTCTTCTCCTCAAATCCACAAATATGGTGGCAATTAATTTGGCTGAGTTGGAGTTTTATGTTTTGTTAAGGCCATCTCCAATGGAGATGACTAAAGGTCCAATACTTGATTTGTTTGAAAAACCATCTCCAACCAATAGTTAGGCTATAATTTTATGGAGTTCACTCGGCCTCTAATTGGCTGAAGGGGCATCAAAGTGCCTAGGCCCAAATGCAGCCTCACTCTTATTTTTTTTATTTTTAGGCTCAGCTCCTCACTTCAATAATTGGTTCAAATTCAACGGCTAGAGTTGAAAACATCCATCGGTAGTTTAATTAAATTGACCAATAAATTTAAAGTATAAACTTAAAATTAATAAATTATTAAGGGGGCTATGTTTAATTAGTCCCTTGGGTTGGAGATGGCACATGAGTATGGCTTAAGATTGTTTATTTAAAAATAATTTTTTTCAAGACTATAATTCTAGACAGGGCTATATTTAGCCATTTCGATTGGAGATGGCCTAAAGTTTATTTGAATTGAAAACCTCTTGGATGTTTTCTTGAACGCCCTCATTGATATTTGTATCAGTATTTTAATATTTAATGAAACCGCTGTCGTTTCGTAAAAAAAGTAGGCATGTAATATAAAACCCACTTGTGCACATGGAACATTTAATTATGCAAAAGACCAACCCTTAGCCATGCTATAAAAATTTTACCACTAAATCAAACAGAATAAATAGTTTTGTAAGAGTTAAACAATAGTGTTATAATATGCACATGTACAAGTGTGAACTGGTGTTATATTATTATATATAATAGTATTGGTCATAATTATAATGATGGATGATTGCAATAATAATAATAATAAACAACAATACAAATAACAATAACATGCACCATAAAATAATAATAATAATAATAATAATAATAATAATAATAATATTATTATTATTATTATTATTATTATTATTATTATTATTATTATATACAGTATTATTATCTAAAATAATATTATTTAAATATTAGGAATATGGCTTAGGGTTTAGAATATTTGACAGCTTAATATTAGTTTATATATCCAAATGCATACTAGTCACAAGATTATATTAGCTTATATCCAAAGGTTTAAAATATTTGACAACTTAATATTAGTTTATATCCAAATGCATACTGGCCAAGTGCATACACACAAGATTATATTAGCTTATATCCAAAGGCTTAAAATATTTTACAACTTAATAAAGTAAAACATGAAAATGAAATTTTTAATGATTCATGAATTTTAAGTTGGTTTTCTTATTAAGTTATCAAATATTTTCAGCCTTTACATCTAAACTAATATAATTTTGTGGTTAATTTGCATTTGGTCTCCTCACAACGACGACCTTTGGATAGAACCCTAGTAATATAATAGATTGCGGTTAATTTGCTTTTGGTCTCCTCAAAACGACGATCTTAGGATAGAACCCTAATAATATAATAGAGTCATGCTCTACTAAGGTCTTCGTTTTGAGGATCTGTGAGGGCGAAATATATATTAGCCACAAGATTATATTAGTTTAGGTTCAAAGACTTAAATTTTTTAACAACTTAATAAACCAAAACAAGAAAATGAGTTTTCTAATGATTTATAGATTTTAAGTTGGTTTTGGTTTATTAAGTTTTTAAGTATTTGGATCTAAACTAATATAATTTTATGGCTAATATACTTTTGGTCCTCACAGGTCCTTAAAATGGAGACATGAAGAGAGGAGCTCCAGTAGACCCATGGATCGTGGAACAAATAGGGTAATAGAAGGATGGATGAATATAAATTGTCCTGGATCACTAATAAATACTAATTAAATAGAAGATAAAATTAATTAAACTGTGCTCCAACATCTCCACTACGTACTCTTTGGAAATATGTCTCTCCTCTCCTTCATGTCCTCTCCAATCAAAACTACTCTCTCTCTCTCTCTCTCTCTCTTCAAAACTCAAAATTGATAACACTAGGATCTCCAGCTGTGTATGCATGCAGACGATATGAACTGCACCAAAACAAAATATAAAATTAGGAGGCCACCTTATAACTTAAATCCCATACATACGTGCTTGCATGTGTCGTTTTCATCAGAAAAACCGGTTTTCAAATCTCGGTCTAAAAATTACAACAAAATAAGCAAAAATTCTACGTCGTACATCAGAGCTCAGACCAATATATAACGTGTTTCACGTATTAGAAAAACCCCATAACGTGTTTCACGCTTACTTATCAACTGTTGAGAATCAAACACTTGACCTTTGGATCACCATTTTCCACACATGCCAAATTTGAAACACTCTTCATAGCTAACCAGGTGGAGAGAGACAAAGACAAGGGTACTTTGGTCATTTCGCGCAAAGAGGGAAGAACAATCGAAGCAGATAGTGAAGATCATGAATAGTGCTGTGACTGTCAGCGGAAAATGCCTTGAAAAAACCACTCATTAAAACGAAGAAGAAGAAGACGACCCACATAATCCTATTTTTTTATTTCTATTTCACAATTTGGACCATCAAAACAACACCATACAATCAATGCGTGCACCCAATTTGCTCAAGCAAGCATCGCCATCAACTGCGAGCATATATTTATTTATTTTTATTTTCTGACAAAACATAACTAACCAACCAACAAAAAGGGAAATAAAATATATTGATGCATGATGAAGGAAAGGGATGTCACAAAGGTGGGGGAATTGAAACCTCAGATGTTATTGATGACGGTCAAGAGGGGTACATCCCTCCCTGGCTGTGAAAAGACAATAATTCCCTCAAACCTAACCTAACTAAACCCCTTTCTTCTGAGTCTACCGACCTATCATCTATCTCTATGCAATAAAGAGTTATTTTGGCTTTTCCACAATCTTGCCCCTTTCATGAAAAACAAACCCCAAATCCTATGTCCACACAAATCAAAACCATCACAACATTCATAAATGCAAAACCCTAATGCGTACATGGAAAATTAAACTCATTTATACCCCAACAAGAATATTAGTGGGACGGTATTCTAAACTAATTATGGTTAGTAAAAATCAAATCATCATAACATCAATAAATGCCAAACCCTAATGTACAAGGAAAATCAAATCATCATAACATTCATAAATGCCAAACCCTAATGTACAAGGAAGGAAACTTATCTATATCTACATAAATGGTATTGTGGCGGTATTTTAAACAACTTATATTTGAAATATGTTTAATTATTCCACGTATTAGTGCGTTATTGGTTTAAAATACCGCCGCATGCAAGATCATAAATTCATAAATGCAAAACCCAACAAACCCTCATGTGCAAGTAGGGATACTTATCTACACCAGGATGTCAATATAATGGTATTTCAAATCATTCCCACACTAATATATTTTGGAAATTTTTAAACATAAAGTGTTATCGACTTAAACTGCCGTGAAATTTGAGGTGTAAGTTGTGTTGAAGACCATACACCAACAACAATTAGAACAAGAAATTAACGAAATTGAAATGTATGGAAAAAAAGAACAAGCAAAGGAAGGAGGAGGACACATACCTAGAATGAAAATTAGTTAAATGAAAAAGCGGGGAAGGCAGGGAAGAGCTGAAGAAAAACCCATCAACAAGAGGGACCCACACTTCTACCACCGCCTTCCTCGCCCGGATCGGATTTTGCCTGCAGCTGGGGTTGCTGGGACTGCTGAGCTTGATGCTGCCCTTGCGGCTGTTGGGTTTGGAGCAACAGCTGAGACTGAAGCTGCAGGTGGAGGTGGGGATTATGGTGAGGCTGCTGCTGCTGAATCTGGTGGTACGGACCGCTATCAAACCCCAGAGCCAAAGACGGCAAAACGGCGTTGCCCACCGCTCCGGCCAAGTGAGTGAAGCCGCCCACAGTGACCGAGCCAGGGGACGGGTCAAACCCACTGTTGAATCTCACATGGTCCTGCGCTTGCTGCTGCATTGCCTGTTTACTCTGATCAAAACTCCTGAACATCTCCTGCTGCTCCCTCGCTGCCACGGCCGCCGCCAACTGCTGCGCCTCAAAAATCTGCTGTTGATGTGGCTCTCGAATCATCGACTGGCCGGAAGCAGCCCCGGTTGGAATGCCAATCATCGGAGACATGCACGGCGAAACGGCGGAAGAAGCGTTTCCTTGGAGCTGCTGAGCCATGTAACTTGGAGGCTGGAGGATGGAGAGCATAGCTTGTGGGCCCATATAAGTGGCGAGCTCCTTCTTGGCATTGAAAAGGTCGGCCTGGACTTCCTTGAGCCGCTGCTGGAGGATGGAAATGAGTCCAACGCAGCCGTAGACGGGGTCGCGAAGGCGGGCCTCCGCCTCATAGGCCAGAGAGTTGACGGCGTCATCGCGCTGAGAAGCGCTGAGCTCGTTGAGGATCTTTGCGACATTGCTGGCACCGAAGACCTTGTGGACTTTGGAAAACTTATGGGGGTTGTCAGGTGGGAAGTAAGGCGCGAAGACGCACTCCTGCGTGCACTTCCGCCGTAGAAATTTGCACGCCGCGCAAGGAGAGTTTGACGACGACGACATTATTTTATTAAAAAATTAACCACCTGCAATACAAAAAAAAAAACTCAGAAACCCAAAACGATTAAATTAAATTATTAGAAATCTTTCCCACAAGTCAATATTCGATCATTTGATTCAATGCAGGAAAGACAAATGGACTTTCCACCAAGGACAAAACTATAGAGAGAGAGAGAGAGAGAGAGAGAGAGAGAGAGAGAGAGAGAGAGAGAGAGAGAGAGAGAGAGATTATCTTGTGTAAAATAAGCATTGAAATGTGAGAAAATCAGAGGGAAATGGAAAGGGGATATTTCAGGGAAGCTTCACAGATTTTAGAAAGCCGACATGGTACCATATAATCAGTTTCTTCTAACCAAAGCAAAGCGATAATATTATTAAGAAATATGATTTTATTTTATTTTTTCAGAAGAAGAAAACAAAAACGAAACGAATCGTTTTGGAGTATCTGATGATCATCGAGCGTTGAAGCTTCAAAAACTGCAGATACTGTCAGAAAAAAAAGCTTCAACAACAATGGCTTCCTTTACACACTGCACTCACAGAGAGAGAGAGAGAGAGCGATAGTGGAACGGAAAACAATGAAACGAGAGCTAATTTGCTGTCAATTTTACCAGAAATGTAAAGGAAAACAGCCAAATGGCGTCGTCGAGAAGAAGCTCTCTCTCTAAGAAAACACTCCGCTGTGTTTATGTGTGTTTGCGTTTGTGCCTCACACACACACTCTCTCTCTCTCTCTCTCTCTCTCTCTCTCTCTCTCTCTCCCCTCCATAGGTAAGGAAATGCAAGGAAATCTCAGATCCGCGTAAACGACAATCAATTTGCAAAACCGAATCGGAAAAAACGGCGATAAAAACCTCAAAATATATGAATCTAACCTTCGATTTTTAACTTAATCAGCAGAGATTGCTCCGATCACAGTCGACGGCTCCGCCCTCTCTCTCTCCCCAAGCCGTCACAGTCCATTAAACACCTGCGATACGACACAGAACCAGAAACAAACACTGAAATCTTTGAAGAAGGACGGCGTTTCGCCGATAGGGAAAATGGAGATAGAGATGAAGGGAGGGAGAACAAGAAGGAGAGACCTGTGAGAGCGAGAGAGCGCTCGATCCGATCTTCGCAGGATCCCAAACAGAAGAAGCAGAGGGAATGGAAAAACACAAATTTTTATTATTTCGAAGATATGAGAAGAAAAAAATGAAATTAAGATTATATAAAAAGAAAAATGATGAGAGAGAGGGGAGAGAGGGAGGAGGGCGTTACCACGGCGTCGACGCCAAATTTTTTTTTTGGGGTGTGCTTTCCACACACCCCTTTTTACTTCTCACACACCCCTATTACTTTTTGTCCGTTAGATCTTCTTCAATTCATCCGATCCGACGGCCGAAATCTAAAAAAGTGTGAGAGAAGTAAAAATGGGTGTTTGGATATCATATCCCTTTTTTTTATAAGCGTTATATGACCGTTGGATTGGGTATCGGGGGTTTTTGGGTTTTTTATCTGGTATACCATTACTGACCTTTATAAGGAAGGACATGTTATTCTGAGCGACCATTTAGTGCCTTCTGAGTTTCCTCTTTGTCCCTGTACTGTCTGCGTCAATTGTCGATACTATCCCTCCCTCTTTGGACGCTTTGCTTGCCTTGGTTTTCAATCCAAGCCGCCTAATTACCTAAATACCCTTATGTATCTCTCTCCTGTCATTTCCCTCTTGATTCATTTACACTTGACTAAAGCTCTACCATGAAATTGTATTATAAGGTGGTTCTTAATATAAAAAAATTTAAAGTAGAAAAACAAAAAAAAAATATATATATATATATAAAGATAGTTTATTGACTTGGGGTATAATCAAGCTGGTTAAGCAATGTGCTCCTTTTGATACTAAACTTTTCGCGCTCTCGTGTAGTTTATTTGGCTAGAAGTGCCCCTTTTTGTACGCAAATTTAAATTACGTTGTCCTGCTTGCGCACACACGTAACTTGAAGTTAATTAGAATTTCTCTAGTACAAGAAAATTTGATTATTTCTTATTATTAGAAGGGAATCTACTCTTAATGGAAATGTTGTTAATTAGGTTCCATAAATGACAAAACAAAATTTAATAATCATTCCTGGTAAAAGTCATGAATAAATACTATATTGTCACTAATCCCAAATTAATAAATTAATTGTACAGACTGGTTGCTAAACCATATTTTATTTGAACCCACCCAACCTCTTTTTACACCCAATTTAAATTTTAAATGTGTAGTTTATTTTTTACCTTATTGCACAATTACCATAAAGTACAAGTTAAAATTAACTATAAAACTAAAATTTATCGATAAACTCACACCTTATATTACTATCACACAATCTTTCTCTTATGTTCTATTTTGCCTAAAATCCTAGGATGCTCTTAGATAAAATAAGCAATTTTTGGTTTGTGCATTCTACATTAACTCCGTTTGTAAGATTTGAAGGCATAAACTCACTAGAATCTAGACAAAGTAAAAGTGGAAGACTAGACGATCATCGGTAAAATGTTTCTTTTTTCTTCACGCACGCGTTCGTGTCTCTCTTAGTTCAGCTTGACAGGCAAAGTTTCTGCTTTCGTTGGAGTTGTAATAATATTTTTTGGTTACGTCTATGAAATTGTATAATTGGTGATTTTATTGATATATTTTTGTACAGCAAATACAAGGACTTATACAAATAGTTGGAAACTATTCTAGATAAAAGAATCCTAATTAAGGATTATGTTTAGAGTGGGAGTGTGATAGATTCAATTTCTGAACCTTTTATATAATGTGATTTGGTCAGTTGTATTGCTCTTTAATCTCCAAACTTTAAAATCCTAGCTTTATTTCTTAGTAGCAATGGGGGACCATAACTTCATTCATTTGAACCATTTTAGTACTGGCTTCCTATTTTTGTCTGTTATTCTTCTCGTTTCTGAAACTTACCTGGCTCTTGTTCAAAATTTTCGCATGATTAATCCGCCATTCCAGGTTCATATAAATTGGATTGATAATGGTGTGTTGTTTTGCTTATCTAACTAGTCTGAATTTGGTTTTGGCTTCAAAAGATTCAAAACCTAGTCCCTAATATTGTTTCTACTTGTTATTATCCACATGGACAGATCAACGGTTTTAAATTCTGATAAATTTGTGTTTGATGCTAAGAGTGGTGTGTTCTTGCAAAGCGGCGGAAGATTGAAAGAAAATATGACGGATATGTCGAATGGTAAAAACTTCATAGGAGAGAACGTATGCTTTGAGTTTGATTTTTTTTTTAATGGGTGTAAAGAAAATTTTAGGATAAATTACATAAAACTACGTCAACTATTGGGTCAATCACAGTTTCATAACCCATTTTTTAAAAATTTCAATGTCATACCTTATCTTCAAATTTGTTGCAATGTGATACCTTATCTTCGAATTTGTTGCAATGTCATACCTTCCGTTAGTTGTCTGTCAATTCCTCTGTTAAATGCTAACGTGGCTTGAGGCAAGGCCCACTTTTTATTAAAAAAATTAATAAAATATTAAAAAATAATAATTTACCCTTAAAAAAAACCCCCGACTTCTTCCCCACCCACTCCAACATCTCCTCCCCCCACAGACCCACCTCATCCTTCTCTGCCGCCCACCCCACTTTACATCGTCTATCCTCCAACGACCCAACACACCCAGACGACTCATACGGCAGCTCCACTATCGTCCCCCATCGACATCAGACTACCACCATGACCCAATGTTTCTTATGGAACAAAACCCAAGTCTCTGCTAGGTGATTTTCAAACCCCAAGCCATCAAATCGAAGATCCCTGTCTCAGACCCGACTTCCCACGACGAAGTTCTCGTTATTTTCAACAATGGTAAGCCTCAAGATTACCTTAAATTGAACCCTTGTCTCGTGTAGATAGTGTTTTGGGTGAGTGTTGCTGCAGATCGAAGCGAGTGATGGCGTCCTTTTCTCCTCTTGGTCGACGGCGTATGGGTCGCACCATTTCGAGGATAGGGGTTAGTGGCAGAGAAGGAGGAGGTGGGCTGGGGGGATATGTTGGGGTGGGTGGGGAAGGGGTCGAGGGTTGCAGGGAAGAGGAAGGGGAAGGGATCTAAGTTTTGGATTTGGGTTGCAGTGGGTTACAGGGAAGGGGAAGGGGTCAGGGAAGATGGGTGTTTGATTTTATTTTTTTTAGGGTAAACTTTTTAATAAAAATTGGGCCCTGCCTCAAGCCACGTCAGCATTTAATAGAGAAATTGACTGACAATTGACGGAAGATATTACATTGCAACAAATTTGAAGATAAGGTATGACATTGAATTTTTTTTTTAACTGGGGTATGAAACTCTGATTGACCCAATAGTTGAGGGAGTTTTATGTAATTTACCCATAATTTTACCTATTGATTGGGTTTGTGAAGGTAGTTTAGATAGTAAAATTAGATTTAAAGAGATATTGACAATTTAATTAAAAATAATATGAGTATAGAGAGTAAGTTGAGTGTAAAGAGAGATTATGTGAGTTAAAATAAAATTTCCCTAAACTAAATTGCAACCGATACTAATAGCTGGATAAGGAATGCAAACTTTGAATTTCAAATAACCATATCTGATTAGTTTATTATATACCATTATCATCCTTTTTTTTTCTTTTTCTTTTTTGTTGGAGAATATCACTTGGTCTGTTGGTTGATATTTGGCTTGATATGCCAAATATTTGTAAATTATATTAAATTTTCTAAAAGAATAGTGAACACAAGTTTAATAAGACTACTTGTATGGTTTAATTTTAAAATATTTCACAAAAAGTACTTGATAATTAATATTGTTAAAAGTTACCGTCTGGTACGTACAAAAAGTATATTCGCAGGCATACAAAGCAACACAAATAAGCAAAAACGAAATAATGACATGAAAACACACAATGAAGTTACAGAAAATAAAAACTTTATCAGAAATTAACATTGTTTATATTTTAACGTATGTGGGGAGGCTAGTAACCAGGTATCCATACTTCATATTACATATCTTTTTAAAACTGCGTAAGATCGATGTGTATTAAGAGCCGATTTGGTGGGCTTGATGGAATTGGGCTTTAGGGATACGATTGGATTGGTTAGGACTTATAAGACATAACCTGTAACTCATGTATAAAGATAAATTAGATGACCTAATCTATTGTGCAATCATAACTAGGGGTGCAACTCAGGCGTGGGTTGGATGGGTTGGAAGATTAACCCAATCCTAACCCAACTTTTATAATTCGAGCTCAGGCTCGGGCTCGGGCTCGGGCTTGGGTTCGGTTTGGGTTTCATTCGGGTTCATTTGGGCTCGGGTTTAATTGGGTTAGGGTTTACTTGGGTTGGGTTCGAGTTGCCCAACTTTTTCAAGTTTAATCTTGTAATAACTTAGGGCCTGTTTGGTAGTGTACTTGAATCCAACTTTTTAAACTCAAAAACAGTTTTCAAGTTTTAGGTCTTAAAAACTTGTTTGATATAACTATTTTTAAAAACTGAACTCAAGACTAACTCAAAAATATAGTCTATTCCTTAAAAACAGAAAAAGTGAGTTTTTAGAGTTTTTAAACTTAAACTTACTCATTTCATTTCTCTCCCTCATCCCCTCACTCCAAATATATATCTCTTCTACTTTCTTTCTCTTTTTTTTTTTTACTTTTTTTCGTCTCTACTCCAATCCAATCAAGTTTAAGTCGTAAGATTTAAAAATTTTAAATCACAAACCAATCAAGTTTTTGAGTCATAAAGAAAATTGTTTTCAAGAAATGTTCTTAAAAAATGTTTTGAGAAATGATAAAAAATTTCAAATAAGATACCAAACAAGCCCTTAGTTTTCAAGAATTCGTAAAAAATTTAAGTCAAGTAGCATCAAAGCTAGCTAACTTGTATTTCATAAATCAATCTACTATAAAGCTTTAGGATTTAGAGACTACGAATATGGGCTAACTAATCAAATCCTCTTATTTTCCCTAAAAACTTAAGTAATTATAAATGGTAATTTATTAAAAAAATATTAGAAAGGGCGTTGGTTTTTGGACTTGGTTCACTTGGGTGTAGTATGAGCATTAATTGATATTAGTTACAATCTAGTTAGATTGGGTTTGGTTAATCGGGTTGGGTTGGGGATGGATGAGCAAATGATCAACCCAATCAATGAACGAGTTGAAATTCCGTTAGGTTCGGGCGGGCTATAACCCCCAAAAATAAAAACTCACTTGTTCAGGGTTTAAAGTCGGGTTGGACATGGGAAAATTCGGATTGGCCCAACCCAAGTTGCACTCCTACTCATAATCGATCATGTCCAATCCTATCAATCTCACATTTAACACAACAAACAATAGATTAGACTGAAGAAATTTTAATTGATCACAATCTATCGCATCCAGCCTACCAAATAGTGCCTAATGGATCACAAGCTTAAAATTTTGAAACGAAATGCCAATGCGCATATAAGTATTAAGTAATTACACACTGGACCTTGCTGGTTTGTGGCATAAATATTCATTTTCCAATAGCAGCACGTTTGAATACCATGCACGTTAACCCTACCTAGAAAGTGTAATGTTAGGGAGACCAAATTTTCAAACTAAAATATATGTTACCAATATAAAATAAGTACGTTAATAATTCAACTATCAACATCACGTCATTTAGTTTACAAAAATTTAATTTAAAAATTTAATCTTTCTATCATTATCCAAGTAGTAAATTTATCAAATTACCACTCTTCACAGTCCCCACACACTACTGCACCTTACTAAATTGACAGTTGTCACTCTCAGCTGGACACCGGGGCAAAATGGTAAACCCACATTCCCCAGCACATCGTTTCTCGATTCGGCTACTCATACTCGGTACTCCTTCTTCAACCTTCCTTGCAGGCATCAGCAGCGAGCGCGAGTTTCGAGAGAGACAAATGGGTGGGATGGAAGGGATGACCTGCTATTGCCGGTCGGACATCAGGTCCTCCTCAGTACGGTCAGAGGGAGGCCCAAGCACAGTCGTTTTGATGGCCTTTTCCATTCATTTCGACGTGACCAAACCTTAAGCTTCATCCCGAGAACTGATGGGTGGTTGCATCCTCAGCCGTCAGGGACTGTCACCGCTACCGGCTAATCACGTCGCTCCCTTTGACCGCTCAGCTGGTCAATTAATTTATTTTAAATATTAATTAATTAATTAAATAAATTAGTAGTAATTATGCTTTTGTATTTCGAGGCTATAAAGGGTTAAGAAAACTTCTAGTGTGAACCAGTCTATTCGAGTCATGTGACCGACCCAAGTACTATAACCTGGTGTCCTCATTTGCGCCAAAACATGGCGCCAGGTGTGACTTCTCAAGTAGCTGTTTGTGAGCTGGTACAAAGAGTAAAAATTGCTCCTCGGAATTTGGCGTGGATGAGTACGTGCTTCTTAATTTGGTAAAAATTGTAAAACGCAGGCTTTGTAAAATCACCATATGCTGTAAAAAAATATATATGCAACTGATTATTTGAACTTTACACGTGTGATAAATTGGCAACTGTGTTCACTTTCATCTACTTTATTTTAGCCATGGTCCCTGAACTTTAACTCAATTGGAGCAATGGTCTCTCAACTAAAAATTCATTACTATTGGTCCCTCAACTTATCAAAACGTGCAGCTATGATCCCTCAACTAAAAATTCATTACCATTGGTCCCTCAACTTTAATTTAACTAGATAAATGGTCCCTTAAGTTTAATCTAATTGTAGCAATGGTCCTTCCAATATAACTCGTTTTGACAAATTTTTTTACATAGATGACGAAAAGAACCATAATTATACACTTTCATGAGTTGAGGGATCCTAATTGTATAAATGGTCGTTCCAACATAGCTCATTTTGACAAAATTTTGACAAAATTGATGAAAAGAACTTTAACTACACATTTTGATAAGTTGATGGACCAATGTTAATGGATTTTTAGTTGATGGACCATTGCTCTAATTTGATTAAAATTGAGGGATCATTCGTACAATTTACTCTTATTTTATCTTGAATGGCATGTGACAAGAACATTGACTCTTTTACATGTATTATTGCCATTTCATGGTTCTATACCGAAATTGGTTGCAAAATCCCAACCTTTTTCCCTATGTTTTATATTGGATTTGTAACGAGTAAGCACAAGTGTTGCTTACGATTGTGAGGCCTTCTTGAGCACGAAGGAAAAGAGAGAGACTATTTAGACTGTATTTTCAACAACATTATTATTTAGAAAAGCTAGAAAGATACTGTTATAAGGCGTGTCAACATTAAATTAGGAGTGCCAAAACAACAATAATCAAGTATCAAAACTCATTCAATTCAATAAACAACAACTAACGCTCGACCAAGGCTAGTGATATATACCAACTGTAATTTTAAGCATGCAATGAGGAATTCATGTATATATATAGTCAAATAATTGTTACAATTCGTGTATTTATACATGAAATATTTTAAAACTCAAACTATATATATAGAGAAATTGGTAACGGATTTTCATCAATGTGGAAAAATGAACTACAAAGGACGTCATAAGTTAAGTAAACGTGACGAGAAGATTAATGAGTGGGGCCCACATAGAAGAAGACAAGAGGGAGGGATGGAGGGAAAAAGAAGAGAGGGGAACAGAATCTCCTATGGATTCAATAAAACTAAGCCAGTTGAGTAGGCGATCCAGGTCGTTGAAATTTGATTTAATGGCTACAAACAAAGGGCCGTCTAAAAGTTATAATAATTGTAGTCATTGAATCAAATTTCAACGGCCCGAATCGCCTTCTCAGCGGGTTCAGTTTATATGGATCCGGAGGGGATCCAATTCTGAGGAGAGGTGGTGGTGGTGCGACTAGTACATACGTACCGCTGAACCCTGAAGAACTGGGACTGCCTCATGGGTAAGGTATACGGTACACCGTTATGCTAATGTTTATTTTATTGATACGAAACGTCACATATTGTATTTTTGTACCGTAAATCATGATGTGTTGTGTCTCGTTGAGCAATTGCGTGCTATCACACCCTTCATACTTCATCCAACATCTCTCTGTCTGTATTATCCTAATTCATTTCCTTTATAAAATAAGTGATCGGATTATCTATTTTTGTCTTTTATATCTTACTTTTTCATCTTTTTAATTTTTCTCAAACGACAAATCAAATCTTTTTTAATTCTTCCAAATCCTTTTTCGTGTGGAACGAAAGCATAACCAAAATATTAATTTATGGGGTGTGCTATCCACACACTCATTTTTACTTCTCACAGACCCCTATTACTTTCTGTCCGTTAGATCTTCTTTAATTCATTCGATCCGACGGCCGAAATCCAAAAAGGTGTGAGAGAAGTAAAAAGGGGTGTGTGGATATCACACCCCTTAATTTATTTGTAGATTACCAAAGCTTAGCGATTGAGTCTAACATTACATATATTATCTATGTATCTTTCTGATTTGTTGTGTGTACGCTTCGTTCGTAGTGATGATCGCTGTATGACATCATATCCGGATCCAAAATTTGATTTTCTCACAATCAAATATTTTTCTTCTTTTTGACAAAAGGAGAATTAGAGCAGATGATCTTCCATGGATCTTTACAGACATGTAGGGCTTGTTTAGAAATACTTCTATAATAATTAAAAGCGTTTTTGAACAATTATTTTTTAAACTAATTTTTAGTAAAAATGCAAGTGAATTCTGAAAAAACACTTGAATTGGTTCTTGCACGAAGCACATAGCCGGTGAATGACTTCAAGTGCTTTTAAAACCGAAAAGTATTTTCTCTAAAAACGTTTTCAGTCATTTTAAAAATATTTTCTAACGAGCCCAAATGATAATGCATATATTATAAAAGGAAACTAGAGATAGACATTGATTGAATACATGTAAGACATTAATTGTTTTCTTAATGCTACTAAGTTGCACATGCATTTGTTAACTATTGTGTTATCACATCAACACATGTAGATGAAAATGATGCCATGCCATTTCTCTTCTGTAAATTGATCGAACCCAAGTTAAATTTCAAAAGCAAACTAGATAAAAATCTAGTTACATGCCAACAATCCAGTAGAACACGTGAGAAACAACAATAATGCTATTTTTACCATGTTTTTGTACTACAATTATATATTACTTTAGGTGACATTTAATGTGGATCTAAATTAATTAGCTTTTAATTGTTAATTTATTACCACACGATATATGATGAACAGATGTGATTTGAGAATTTCCGAGATCCTCACTCACTCTTATATGAAAAGGTCGTCACATGTTCTCAAAATGTGGACCATAGGAGCATCATTGCTCGACTTGTTTTTGGTGTTGCAAGTTAAGTTAGTCCAAGTCTAATTTTTGTATTTGGTGCAACTGTAGTTTTCTTTTAACATAAAATAAAAAAATTATAAAAAAAAAGTCCATAGTTGTAGACAACAAAAAATGAAAAGTTTTTCTTCGAAGATGCTGTGATATGATGGTAGTCAAGGGTATGGTGCTGCTCTCTATTTTGTTTTACGAGGCCTCACATTGATAACATGTAATTTATGAGTTCTTTTACTTAATATTTTATACTTTCGCATCTATTGTTAGTAAAAAAAAAAAAAAAATCAAGTATGTCGTGTTTATAATATAATAGCAAAATAAGATGATTCTTAACTGCGTAATCTATTAGGGTAAACAAGGGAAACTCATTAAAAATATGAATTTAATTAAATTGGCTAAAATAATGTATTCTTATGCATCAAATTTGAATTTTTTCTGCATAATTTTGATGAATTGAGTGTAATAGTTATATTGTTAGTTAAAAAAGAAAACCATCGAATGCGGCTAAGCATATATCATCACATCACAAAAACTTTTCTTGGTCCATGAGTCCACGGACTGATTTGCAATCTGGAATATAAAAAATGGATTTGAAAAGACGGAGAAAATTCCAAAAATAAAAAAGAGAAAAAGGTACGGGCGTGTGGTGGGGATGTATAAATAATATAATCATGTAAATACACAGACGAACAAGTTGGAGGTCTCATCTCTCAAAAATCGAGATCACAAAAATAACTTACATTAAACTAATGTCCTCATTTAATAATACATTGTTATACCGATAAAAATTTAAACTTAACAATACATTATTAAATAAGACACAAGAAAACAATTAATTCGTTCACACACGCAACTGAATTTGTATAGAATAGTAGGAGAGGGTGGACTTTGTGGGATTGCCAGATCTGCCCTGCATCCGTATCAACCAATTTGTCTCATGCTTTTTCCAAATTTTAGAGATTTTCATTTACAATTTTTGATTGCTTGTTCTTCTCAATCTCCTATGCCGTACCCTGCCTTTTTGCCGTCGACATTTTTTTATGGTTTTGGGCCGGTGGCCCAGGGCCCAAGGGTGAGAGCTTTATCACCTGCATGGATTTGACATGAAATGCCAATCACTTTTTATTTAGGTTTTAGTATGCAACACATCACCAGATATGTGTGAATATTCTTATGTCACCATTCACCAAACTTAATGCCAGATCTTTTTTATTAGGGAACTTTAACGAAAAGCTCCCGGTACTGTTCACTTTAACGAAAAACCACATTTTTACACTAAAAAGTCAATCCTGACACTATTCACTTTACCCTTTATTTTGTCCTTATCATTAAAACTCAAAGTTTTCAAACCATTTTCATTAGTTTTCCTTTTTTATTATGTATATCGACGAATAATAATTTTTGTTCGACAGTGCGGGATTAGACTACTAAGTAGTTCAAAAAATAAATGGTGACGATTGACTTTAAAAATCAAATAGTGAATATTATTTAATAGTTGAATTATTTTGTAAGCTGGATTACCGAAGACAAACTTTAAGAAATTTCAAATTTGAGTCCGCTCGCACTAGCACCATGGGAATAACATTGGCATTAATTTAAGACTAAAATTAAGTTGTTTGCAAGGGGTTCACTGCTTCCTCTCTCTTTGCTCACGTGACGAGAGATACAACAAGACAGATGGGCAGTGGCAAAGCCACGATTTCTCGGGGGAGAGGCAAACTTAAAAGAATGTAAGGTTAAAGAAAAATGGCAATAACTAAATCTTTTTATATAGTAATGTCTTCCATAATTAATTAATACAAACAAATTACAATTGTTGCCTGCGAGGTTTCATGTCATGAAAACGTCGCATAATAGGCTCATTATCAATAAAAGCAAATACATTTTTCTCAATGTAAACAAGCATGCTATCACTCAACCATTGATCTCCCATTTTATTATGCAATGGTGTTTTCACAATCTTCATAGCAGAAAAAGCTCTCTCCACCGAAGCGATTGCAACCGATAACCCCAAAGCCAATGTAAGAAGCTTATACACTAACATATAGTTTTCACACCTCTCGGTCTTCACTAACTCTTTTGCAAGATCACTAATTCCTCTCAATGATGAAAATTCACTATGCATCTTCATACCATGAATGTAATTGTCAAGTTGAATTGGAAGATTCATGATGAGGTCCATACGATCAAAATCTTGAGGATAAAGTTGGGCTAAATGAACAATTTTTGCTTTGTCAAAAGATGCAAAATTATTCACTAGACTCAAACATGCCATACAAAGAAGTAACTCGGTGTTTACCTCATTAAAGCGATCATTCAATTCCTTTAGTTGCATATCAAGGACTTGAAAATAGAGGTCCACACGATAGTAATGTAAGTTTTTTATTTTTGGAGCTTTACGCCTTAATTTTCCAGGTACGAAATGCAAATGCTCCATGCTAGGAACGACAATATCATGCTCCTCACAAAACTTTTCTACATCATGAAGCAAGTCCCCAAAGTCGTCATATCTCAAGGATTGTAGTCTTTGCTTGCACACTTCCACTAACGCCATCACATACACAATATCTTTATCTTTCTTTTGCAATGCTTGTGATAACTTATTTGTAATTCCCAATCTAAGTCTCATCAAGAAAAGGTGAAATGAAAAATCAAAAGTTTGTATGTCTTTGGATAACCTAGTTGCTTCACCGAGATTATCTTGGTTGCGATCACTTTTAATCCATTCAACCACCTCCACCACGGCTCCAAACATAACAATAATACTAACTATAGTACCATAATGCGAGTTCCACCGTGTATCACATGGACGCATGAGACTACTTTCTTGATTTAATCCTTTACCCGTTTCGAGATTACCAAGATCAAGAGCTTTCTGAATCTGTTCTTGTTTTTTCCCTCTAAATGCATCACGACCCTTACACGATGATCCAATAAGATTCACCAAACTACTAGCATTGATGAAGAAATTGGCAACATCTTCATTTTCCTTTGCCATGAATACAAGAGCTAGCTGGAGTTGGTGTGCAAAACAATGAATATAAAATGCTTGAGAATATTTGTTCAAAATCTTTGTTTTAAGGCCATTTAACTCACCTTTAATATTACTAGCTCCATCATAGCATTGTCCTCATAACTTGGACATACTCAAACCAGTTGTAGCAAACAATCTCTCAATGGTCTCTTCAAGCGAGCTACTAGTTGTAGAGGAGACATGTTGAACACCCAAAAACTTTTCAATTGCTTCTCCTTTTTGTTCACATAACGCAATACCACTGCCATTTGCTCTTTAGTTGAAGAATCACGTGCTCCATCAACCAAAAGAGAAAAAATTGCACCTTCCATATCTTTAGTGATTGCATCTACAGTTTCAATGGCACAAGCACGGACAAAATCTTTTTGAATATCGGAAGAAGTATACTTAAGATTCTTGGGAGCATTCTCAAACACAACCTTCATAACTTGTTCATTATACTTGGAAAGAAATTTCATAAGCTCCAAATAATTACCCCTATTGCTTGATTTCAACGATTCATCATGGCCACGAAAAGGCAATCCTTGTCCCAACAACCATCTTATGCATTTCAGTGACGCATTCAATAAAGTACGATAATTAATACGACATCGGTTTGCTTAATCACAAATGTTTCAATGTGTTGTTTTTGTGTCATCAAATCTCTAGCTTGTTGTACAACTTTATTATGAAGACTTCCAACACCTCCCTCATGAACTCAAAGATTTTCGGGTCTTTTCTTCCAATTTGTAAACCCTATCTCAGTGAAGACATCACTTCTAGTGCTACCCATTTGATCAAAATCACATTTGAAAAGATAACAATAACGATAAAATGCAGCATTTTTTTATATACTATACTTCAACCATTTAAACTTATCAAACCAACCGATGATAAAACATCGATTGTCGCTAACTTTTCTTGGCATGATGTGGTCTCTAGGTTGACAAGGATCATTTTGGAGATAGTGTCTACGAATTGCATCATGATAATTAGGTGGATAATCAAGCATTTGACGTCTATGTGCAGGGTCTGCAGGAAGATTAGCCAATATTTCATCCAACTCAGTGGCCTCACTTTGTTGTGACCTACTCGGAATATTCGAAGGAGAACTTCTTGGAATATTTGAAGGAGGAGGAGGAGGACTACTTGGAATATTTGAAGGAGAAGGACTACCCGAAATGTTTGAAGGATGATTTAAGCATTGTTTCTTATAGTATCGTTCCATTAAGTAACTGAAAAATGGAAAGAAAAAAAAAATCTTAGACTCTTAATCCTAGAGTAAACTATACTAATATGCATAATAACTAATCCAACCAAGCCAACAATTCAATTAATCAATACCAATTAGCATACAAATTATTCAATAAATAAAAATTCAATTCAACTAATCATATGAATAATTATATACATTATGTAATAATTCAATTAATTAATTGAATATGATAATCAACAACCAATAACCAACTTAGTGCATTACCATATGTGTGACATCCCACATCGCCTAAGGGAGTGATCCTTAAATGTATATTCCCATCCCTACCTAGCACGAGGCCTTTTGAGAGCTCACTGGCTTCGGGTTTCGTAAGAACTTCGAAGTTAAGCGAGAAGGGGACTAGAGCAATCCCAGGATGGGTGACCTCTTGGGAAATTTCTCGTGAGTTCCCAGAAACAAAACCGTAAGGGCGTGGTCGGGGCCCAAAGCGGACAATATCGTGCTACGGTGGTGGAGCAGGCACGGGAGGTGGCTGCGCCCGGGCCGGGATGTGACAATTGGTATCAGAGCCTAACCCTGGCCGCGTGTGTGCCGACGAGGACGTCGGGCCCCTAAGGAGGGTGGATTGTGACATCCCACATCGCCCAGGGGAGTGATCCTTAAATGTATATTCTCATCCCTACCTAGCACGAGGCCTTTTGGGAGCTCACTGGCTTCGGGTTCCGTAGGAACTCCGAAGTTAAGCGAGAAGGGGGCTAAAGCAATCCCAGGATGGGTGACCTCCTGGGAAGTTGCTCGTGAGTTCCCAGAAACAAAACCGTGAGGGCGTGGTCGGGGCCCAAAGCGGACAATATCGTGCTACGGTGGTGGAGCGAGCCCGGGATGTGGTTGCGCCCGAGGCGGGATGTGACAATATGAATATGATACAAATTATGTAAGAATTCAAATTTTAATTTTCACCCTAAAAATTAATTTCATATCAATAATCAACAACCAATAACCAACTTAGTGCATTACCATATGAATATGATTCTATTTCTATACCAATTAAATAAATTTTGTATTAAATAATTATTTAGGGTTAGGTAGGGATTTTAAATTTACCTTTGAAGTTTGAAGGCTAGCTGAGGCTAAGCTCAATGGCTGGAGTGGAGAGACTGTGAGACAGTGAGAGTGAGAGGAAACGGCTCAGTGGCTGGCTTGGCTGGCTCCGTTCCGTTGTTACTCTTGTTGGGGCTTGGGGGGCTTTGCTGCTCTCTCTGTCTGTAATTGGTTGTGAGGGCTGAGAGAGACTAAAGAAGGTTGAATGGGGGACACGCGGTTCCCCCCACACCATATTTTTTTCCTTTTCAAAACAGATGAAACGATGCCGTTTGGTGTCTGTTTTTTAATTTTTTTTACCAGGTCCAAAACGACGTTGTTTTGGCCTGGATTTGAAAAAAAGAAGAAAAGAATTCAGTTGCAGGTTCATCCAAAGAACAACGAAGAACAGAACAGACAGAGCGGAAGGGCTGGGTTTTTGGGAGGGGAGGGGCGGAACCTGCGCTGGGGCTGTGTTTTCCGGCGAGGGGAGTGGCGGCCGCCACTTCTCGCCCTCATGTGGCTTCGCCACTGCAAATGGGTACCAATGAAAGCGTTGCATGCAAAGGCTTTTCCGAGCCTAATCTATATTGTATTCTTACGATCTTACCTTACGCATACTGGATGAAACTCTATTGTTTTTTGGTAGAGTGTTGTTATTTGGACGACATTTAATTACTAAACTATCTCACTAGCCATCTCTTTAAAAGACATGGAATTTACCTCTAATTAGAGGTACCTTTTATTTCACGAAGGGAATTATTTATTTATTTTGTAGAGATGGATTAGGCAAAGGGAATTGAATTTTGAATTTATAATTCTTAGGTAATTAAATTTTGAATATATAATTTTTTGGGAATTGATAAAAACATACTCTTTTCTCCTTATACACACTCATGTTTAATTATGTTTGTTGTTTTCGTTTGATTTGATAGCCAGAAACAAGAAGGGGTGTGTGAGAGACTAAAATTGGTGTGTGAACTAAACTCCCTAATCCTTCCTCAATGATGTCATTACTCATATGTCTCTCACCACAATTAGTTCTACACATATTATATATTTAATATTAATATGCCTTAGATTAAGAAAGTATCTTTACTTATATTATAACATATAAATTGATAACACCATATATCGGTCCGACAGTTAAACTAAACCATTTTCCACTATAAAAGAAGTGGTTGGTATAGATTGTCTAGATACCTTTTAAACTTTTATGTAAAAATGTAAATGATTATATGGTCCAAGAAAATGACCATTGAACATTGGGCTTGACCAAAGAACAAAGAGGGAAGTTAAAGGGCTAGTCCATTATTCAATGAGCCCATTACTCTGATTAGTCAAAGTTCACCTCTCCCCAGAGGCCCAGACCCTAAAACCCCAAAACTAAGCACAAAACCCTCGGCGGAAAAATCCAGAGACCAAAAATAACCACCCGAAAAAATGGCCAATCGGTGGCGCGCAGCCGGCATCAACCTCCGCGCGGTTCTGCAAAACCCCAGCTCCGGACCCCAACCTCCATTCTCATCCTTCGCGGCTATGTACCACACGATCCAAGCCATCCCTCGAGAAGTCACTGGAAACAGAGTCTCCGTCAAAGACAGAGCTCAAGGACGAATCCCAGCGGTCGTGTTCTCTCAGCAGCTAAATCCTGCCAGCGCCGGCGCACGTCCGGTGTCCCGGAAGCACCTGCTGACCACCGAAAGGAAGCAGATCCAGGCCATTCTCAAGTCCGTAGAACTCCCATTTTTCTGCTCCACTCGGTTCCCCCTCCAGATCCGAGCCGGGTCCGGGTCATCGGATTTGCTCGAATCCGGAAACGTCATACCCATCAAGGCAATTTGTTATTTTCTTCATCCATTATAATTTGATACAATTTCGAATAATAAAAAAAATTGAAAATTTCTGAGTTATTAAAAAATTGGGTTTTTTATGATTTTGTGTAGATTCATAGGGACGAAGAGAGTGGGAAGATTCTGAATTTGGTGTTTGTTTGGGCGGATGAGGGCTCGGAGCTGAAAGTTGACGTCCCTGTTGTTTTCAAAGGTGAAGATGTTTGTCCTGGTCTCATGAAAGGTAATTTGATTTTCTTTGGTTGCTCATTGTTAGGCTTGTTTCAGATCTCTGGTAAACAGAAGCTTGCGTGTTCGATCCGTAAACCGTAACATCGAAGTTGGATGGTTTAGGAAGAGAGAAAATTTTGCTTTTCTTATACATACAACGGTGCATGTAAAATGTTTAAAAGCTTGTTACTATCGGGGTCCCGATTTGACGCATCATGTTGTTTTCATGCGTTCTTTAGAGACTGATTAGTGTTGGCTAAGTATGAGGTTATGTGACAGTGCACTGATTATCACTTGTTCGTGCCCAAACAGGTGGCCATCTGAACAAAATTAGAACTGCCCTAAAGTACCTGGGACCAGCTGAGCACATTCCTACAAAGATTGAGGTGGATGTCAGCAATCTAGATATAGGAGATAGGGTGTTCATTCCTGACGTCGAGGTTCATCCTTCCATGAAGCTTCTGAGTAAGAACGAAACCATGCCCATATGTAAGATAGTCGCAACAAATTTGGAGAACCCTGAATCTGCACGAGTTTAGTCACCAAAGCACAGATTTAATCCTAAGCTACAGATTTGCCCGCCGCCATATGCTGTGTGATTCTCAAGTTGTAAAACAGTCGTGATTGTTTAGATCATAATCAGCTGGATTTTGTTGTAGCACTCTTAATATGATCCGCGTTTTTTGTTACATCTGTGCTTTTATTATAATGGTTATCGGAACATGCCTGATCGTAAGCAAAGATTACATTATAATTGTCGCATACATGCCCATCTCGTCCTAGTTAACACCGTAACAAATTTGTAATTAGCTCCATCTAACTAAGTTGTCAATGTTATACAAGCCTACAATTAAACTAATAAGTGATGATGTTCATGGACGTGCCTGCAGACTACAGCCTCGACACTCAGTCGAACATTTCCAGGAACGGCCTCACTGCCTTAGAAGCATCCACCTTCTCCTCAGCCCAACGATGTCTTCCTACTATTTCCGTCAAAGCTTCACTAAGCAGCTCCTTAACATCACCACTCATCATGCCTTCTGAATCTGAACCATTTTCTGCTCCTCAGAAGCACCAGAAGCGAATTAGCAAACAACGTAACACAGGCATAAAGTGTACTGCTAATACAAAAATATATCAACCGTCTCACCTTTCGCATATCTTCGAGTTTAGCATCGTCCTCTAGGAAGAAACTGATATATTTGAATGGTATATCTACCTGCACAATGTATTGTCCACGAGGTACAATTATTCCTTGAGTTACAAGGCACCAACTACTGACAAACAAATCTTACAAGACATGAAACATCAAATTTCCATGCAACTACGGACGGATGAGTAGATTAAGATTTTCTTGCTCCAAATACCCCCCGATTCGCTCCAAACTTTTTCTGATCCTCCGGAAATTTTTGTCCACCAGATAATGCATGTGGCATGCCTGTTTATCCGCACGTAAAATGAAGACTTGCAGCAATTTGAAGAGAGAGTCTTAGGTAAATAGAAATGTTGTACGAACTTATAAACCTACAGAAACTTAGCAACAGAAAATTCATTTATACCTTGTTCTTAATTTTCTCTGTGGTATCAGTTACGTAAATCGCAGAATATAGATCGCTCACCGACATTTGTTGGACTCTCCCTACACCCAACCTTATAGGGTGATACTCATCAGGGGAGCATCCAAAAACAGATCAAGATTTTAACTAGTCAATCACAGATTTATGGCCATCCAAGGGGGAGTGTTGTAAATATGGTGGATGGCCACACATCACATGCAAATTCATTGTTCATCCCACTTAAATTTGTCTAAAGCTTTGTCTATAAAATGGATGAGGAGGAGAGAATGAGGTGATGAGTTCACGGAAGAGAGATAGAGAGAAGGAAGAGAAAAGAGAGAAAAGAGAGGAAAGAATATAGAGAGTTATTTTTGTACTCCTACTATTTCAAATTATAATAAAAGCACTACTGCTGCTCCGAGAATGTACTCTAGTCACACTGACTGTAAAGAAACCTTGTAAATTTTGTGTCTTGCTTATTTATTCCACTGCACACAATGTCGATTTTACAGCAATTTTAAATTTGTTCATTGTTGTTTTGTTTCCTTTCGACTTTTGTAGGAAAGAGAAGAAAATTTGCTTTCTTCTTCATCTTTCACCAAAGCCAAAAATGGAGACTGGGTTAGTTTGGTATTGCTGTGCTTTGAAAAAAAACTGCTGTGAGAATAAGCGGCTGTGAAATAAAGCCAGCAGAGTGTTTGGTAAACTTTTTTATAAAAGTGCTTTTGAAAAACAAAGCAGCATGATAGTGTTTGGTAAACTTTTGTGTAAAACAGCTGTGACTGTGTGAAATGACCAAAAAGGGTATAATACTAAATGTGCTATTAATTTAATTTTCTTAACAAATAAAGGTGAATTACTAAATATACTTTATTTGTAAAAGAAAAATATTTATAAACTTTATCTTAAATATTAATTAGTATGACAAACTACTGCAATTGAAATATTTTAGACTGAATAGCTAGGATTCATTAGTATAATATTGTTAATGTACTTGAAAGTAATCTAATTAGATGAATTCATCAAACTTGCCGCTATAATATAGGTATGGACGGTTCTATTGACCCAATTTCTTTATTAGTTTCCGTAAAAATTTTCGACGAAAGATTGGGCAAAACATAACCTGTTTGAAAGAGAGAATGACCTAATTCCGAAATGGAAGTACTTGATTGTAACATAAACCACTTTCATTGATATAAACGATTCAATACAAAGAGTCATTACATCATGAAGCTACCATGCTTCGTTCGAACTAACTCTGACTAGAGAAGATTACAATGTACACCCACACAAGATTTTCAATACTCTCTTACATAGTTCTGACTAGAGAAGATCACAATGTACACCATCACAAGATTTTCAATACTCTCTGAAAGTAAGATTCAGACGGCAAGATCGGAGATTTGTTTTTTCTAGCAGGGTCTTAGGAGCAGTGTCTGGCTTTATAGACGATACGCCATGAAATACATGTCTCGATTTTCCACCAAATATTAGAACATCTCCAGATTCCAGTATAACCTTATTTGCCTTGTCAACATCCTTTTGCTCACCGTACAAGAATTCTGCAGCATCTCCGATGGAAAAAGAGACAACTGGCAAACATTTGCGGAGACTTTGTTCACTTTCATCACGATCCTGCAGCAAGACATGGTCAAGAGATGTTATCAAGTAGTTCAGAACAGTAAGGTTTTACTTATTTTAAGATTCACAAAATAATACATGACGCATTTCGTTATATGGGAGATTTTGCTTCAGAATTCTATATGATCCAGAAATAACTAATGTCGACAATAGTTGCATTTAGGTTATAGATGATTTGGAAAATGATGCAGCCACTGCGGATTAATGTCATGCAGTTCAGCGCATAAAATAAAAGTGACAGTTGTTCATCCAAAATGGTTAACAGATAGTTCGATGGCTGACAGTTACAGATGTAATGCTTAACAAAGTTATATCAAATGCGCATACGACAGAGGGAGAACGATTAAATTAGAAGAAAAAAATGAATCCACTACAGAGAAATAGATAAGGCTAACCTGATGAAGACCTAGTCGCAGCATGAGAATGCGTGTCCTCTCTTCCAGATGAATGCCATTCTTGCCGATGTGCAGAACTGGTGGCGGTTTTATGCTCAGAATGATATGATATCCGAAACTCATTATTGCCCGAGGAGTCATTAGAAAATGTTCCACACGTTCTAGCTTCGGCCTGCTGTTTGTGCAAACAGTGTGAATAAACACAGTTCAATCAACTCAAGTCCATAAAATCATGTGCAAGGATAACCAATATAAACGTCAAAGATAGCCAAACAAATCAATTTCAAAAAAAGAGCAGCCAAACATGTGAAATGCCACTAACTCGACCAAGGAATGGAGCTGAGCCAAGACAGCAAAACTACAAACCAACCCAAACAAGTGAAATGCCACTAACTCCCCCACAGGAGTGTGTTTTGTGAAAGCCCTGAAGACATATTTCTTTTCTCAGTCCCAAGCTATATGGATGAAAGTGGTTTTTCTCACTGCCCACTTGATGCCATCAACCTTGATCCCAGAACAGATACATCTAGGTTTCAACACAATTCTAATAAGGAGTAAGAAGACTATTAAAGCAAGATGTGGTTGTCAAAGAAAAGGCACAGAACAGATACACCATTCCCTTAATAATTTCCAATACTGAAATAAGAACACATGGTTCCGATTCATGTTCATCCTCCAAGATACCATCAGAAACCTTTAACGATGAAGCATATTGATGATTAACCCTATTGCAATCATACTCCAGTGCATTGTTCTTGGCATTTTATCAGCATTTACTATAAACAAAACTGTTGGAAAATGTACTTTGACAGGAATATCTCACAAGCATCCTATCTTTTTTTTCAGTTCAGTCACCACAACATTAGGTATGTAAAACGTACGCCATAGTTCAAGGAAAAACAGTGAATCATAGCATGCTGGTCAGAGGATTTTTCATATCATATATTAGCTTCTTCTTCTTTTTTGATGAAGATATTATGCAACCGTTAAATTTTGAATTCCAATACCTTCGTCACTCCAAAATCAATTACAATCTTTAGACATGAAACGGAAACACAAATTCATGGCATTTTGCAGAATCAGTAACCAACAATTACTTGCAAACAAATACAGATATCCATTCATTGTTAATTAACAGAGCTTAGACTCACTTGCAAGTTGCAACAACAGTTAACTAATCCCAATTAAAAAATTTAATACAAGTTAAATTTGGAGAGTGGGAGAGTAGAATTACCCCAAATCAATTCAACTTCAAGCATGTGGAGGCGGAGGTGAATGTGGCAGATCGGAGTTGGGATTTTGGCGGCGAAGGTCTTCGATCAAGCTTCCGAGTTCTTTGCGAGCAGATTCTCTTCCGAACATGAATCCGTACCAAACCGGAAACAGCAGAGAAGACAGTTGCAGTGACAATTGTATGAAGGAGTATGTTCTCCACAAACTACAAAGTGCAGAACACAAATTACACAAATTACCAAAATCAGAAGCAGACTTTCTCAAGTTTTCTTGTTTCCTCCACAAACCCTAATTTTTTCCCCAATTAATTTTTTCCACAAACCATATCACCTTCCCAATTAATTTTTCCCCACCCTCCATCCCCAATTGTTTTTCCCGACACCCATACCTCATCCCTTTGCTCTTCCCACCCTTTTTTTCCTCTCCCATCCCCAAAGTTAAAAATCTAAACAAACAAATAAATAAAATTTACAAGAGAAGCTTACCAAACGAACTTGGAGAACGAGAGAACAAGGGAGAACGCTGGTTTTGGAAGAAGAGAACGAGAGAGAGAGAGGCGGAGAGAGAACGCTGGTTTCGGGTATGCGAGAGGAGAGTAGACTGAAGGAAAAACAGATTTTGCATTACTGAAGGCGAGAGAGGCGGAGAGCTGAGGAAGAAGGGCAATTTTGGATTATTGAAAAATTCATTAAACTTACACTGTTCATCCGTGTTTTTGATTTGGGAAGCTGCAGCTGTTTTTGGGAAGCTGCAAATAGCAGCTTCAGGTGTGCTTCAGGTTTTGGCTTCTTTTCATCCTCAACTTAAAAAAAAAGCTGTTTTTGGAAAATTTACCAAACACCTAAAATCTTTCTAGCTTTTTTTCACCCTAACTTTTTTTTAAGCACCTCACTCCCAAACTGGGACTAAGCCTATTGGTTCACCATGGCAGCAACAACAAAACAGTCGAGAGGAGTTCTGAGAAGAGAACCAACCCTCCACCAGGGAGCTCTCCCCTTTCCTCGTTCACATCCTCCTGCTCCGTTCACGGAGCCGTTTCCCGATATGAGAGCACGGTTACTGCAGCAATCACTACCGCCAGTGTTAACCTCCCCATGAAATTCTTGGGGGTGGTTTGAAGTTCCAACTAAGTCTAAGTGATCACTGCATTGCAACAACCAAACCGCAACACCACCGATCTTCAACCGTTGTCTCCGACAGTCTATTGGGAGAAGCCCAAGGGCAGTGTAATTCGCAATCCGAGGACAGTGAACCGAGCGATGTAGTTGGGCACGCGGGTCCAGACCATTAACAATTTCGGCAGAGGCTTGAATAAGAAAATGACAGCGGTGGTCAGTGTGAAGAAGTTAAAGAAGGAAAAAAAATGCAACACCAATCGCTACGAGTCATTCCCACCCCACCAACAGTGACGAGAATAACCCAAAGCCTTTAGAAAATGCGGAAGACATCCAAAGGCAAGAAAGCTGAGAACTTGAGGAAAGAAAAGGTCCCCAGGTCCAAGGATGCAATGGAAATGGCTCTAAGGTTGCACTTTAAAACATATTACAAAAGCTTAAAAGGTCTTTATGAAGTTCCTGCAGCCATACTCAAAAGCTTAAAAGGTCTCTGTGAAGTTCCTGCAGCCATACTTGACGGCCATACAGTACTATTCAAGACCAGGAAAGTTCAAGTCTTCAAAGAGGGGAAGAAAAAAAAGCTTGCTGATAAGTTGGAGATGAGCTGGGGACAAATGGGTTTAAAATCCCATGTTAAATGAGAATGAAAGTTCAAAAGAAGAATACATAAAAAAGGGGCTTCTTTGAACAAAACCCTTGTGGGATAAATCCCGTCAAGGAAAATGAAAAAAACGAGTTTAAAACTTAAAAGGAAGAGAAGAGCTTCAGCCAAAAATACAAAAAATTTTTTTTATCACATCGAAAGTAAATAAAAATTGTGGATGTGGTCTTCTTTTCAGCACATAAGGTCCTATGTGGACCTGAAAGAGTTCAAGCTGTCCTAAGTTCATAGTAAAGGAAAATGCTTGCTGCAAAAAAGTGAAGAAGGAAGATAAGAAAAAAGCTCTAATGCTCTGAGATTTGCACCTCCAAATATCGGGGACAGTAAGATTGAAGGCTTCACCTAACCAAAGCAAATGGATCACTGTATTCCCCAATCACCTATCCAACTCTTGAGGCGCTGCTTTTAACTACCGAGCGTAGAATGGATGAGCACAACCCTCACATGGTGGAATCTGTGCAGGTCAATGCGTTTGTTGCTTCTCGTAGTTGTGGTGGTGGTCGCACTAGAGGGATTGGAAGAGGTTCCTCTTCATCCTATCGAGGTAGCTCATTCAACCAACGAAGAAATGGTCCTTGTAACAATAACAACTCCCGCACGGTCCCATGTAATGGAGAGAAGGTTGGTTCTAATGGTGAGAGAATTGTGTGCCAAATATGTGGCAAACCAGGCCATCTGGCCCTTGATTGTTATCAAAGAATGAACGCTGCCTTTGAAGGCAGAATTCCAGCAAAAAAACTCACTGCAATGTCTTCTTCACCTATCACCCTCAACAAACAATAGAATGGTTCCTGGCTGTTAGACACGGGCGCCAATGCACACATCACTCCTGACATTCAGAACCTGGTTAATACTAAAGAGTACAATGGTAATGAAACTATTGGAGGTGTAGGTAATGGCTCTGGCATTTCTATCTCTCATGTTGGTTCAAACAAATTACATACTCCAACTTGCTCATTTGACTTACATAGTATCTTTCATTGTCCCACTGCCTCCCAAAACATACTTTCTGCACATAAATTTACTTTGGATAACCACTGCTACTTACTAATTTTCCCGTATTTTTTCCTTGTTAAGGACCTCAAGTCCCAGAAGACGTTTTTCCGAGGAAGATGTGAGAATGGGTTATACCCATTTCCGTGTGGCACTGGACAACTCAAGCATCCAATTTCAGCATTCATAGGGCTTAGATGTTCAGTGAATAAATGGCATGCTAGGCTTGGTCATCCTACCAATTCCATTCTTAAGTTTTTAATTTCAAATAATTTGGTACCAATACATCATGTCCCTTAGGAAAGAGTACCAAGTTACCTTTCAAAGTGTCTGAGTCAGTTTCCCAATTTCCGTTGCAACTTTTGCATTCTGATGTATGGTCTTCTCCAGTTGTTTCTAATGAAGGTTTTCGTTATTATGTTTTGTTTGTAGATGACTATTCTCGTTATTCTTGGATTTTTCCCATGAAAAATAAAAGTGAAGTTTTCAAAAATTTTGTAAAGTTTAAGGCCAATGTTGAAAAAATGTTTAATGTGCAAATCAAAACCCTTCAGTGTGATGAAGGTGGAGAATATAAAAGCCATGCCTTTAAAGAATTTCTCACTATTAATGGTATTTCACAACAATTTGCTTGTCCCAAACACCCAGAACAAAATGGAATTGCAGAATGAAAACATTGACAGATTGTTGAAACAAGTATAGTTTTGCTTTCTCAATCACACATGCCCAATAGTTTTTGGTTTGATGCATGCTCCATGGCTGTTTGCTTAATAAATCGCATACCAACTAAGCTTCTGTCTAATACATCTCCTTATGAGAAAATGTTTCAAAAAAAAAAAACCAATGTATGATATTTTAAGGTATTTGGCTGTCAATGTTTTCCTTTGTTAGTGCCCTATACTTAACATAAACTTAAACAAAAAATCGAAAGCCTGTGTATTCTTAGGTTAGTCACTGAATTATCAAGGCTATAAGTGCTTGGATCTGTCTACAAGACGCGTTTATGTGTCTCGCCACGTTCTATTCGATGAGGACACCTTCTCTTTTAAGGGACTCACATCTTCTTCATAAAACATCACACCTACTGGTAACCTTCAATCCCCGACCTTGTTATTATCTTTTGATACACCTACCAGCCCTAGTTTGCATCAAACACTAAACCTTAGCTCTCCCGTCTTACCTCTTTGCCAAGAAACACATACCCATCAAATCACTCTCACCACAGAGGCTCCCCAACTTGACTCACACTCTAACCTAACCTTATCCACCACCAACCCTAGCATACCAGTGACAACCCATAATATCCAATCTCTTCCTCAATCAAATGAGCAAGTCGTAGTACCTTTAGAACCTGTGCCCGTGACCCCGGTTGCTCCCAGTGTTCCACAACATCAAGTTACCACACGCTCAAAGTCAGGAATACATAAACCCAATCCTAAGTATGCCATGCATGTGTCTATTGACAAGTTTCCTATTGAACCAACGTGTTTCAGTCAAGCTGTGAAATCTCAGGAGTGGAGGAATGCGATGATTCACGAATTTAATGCACTGCAGAGCTGTGAGACTTGGAGTTTAGTTCCTCATCGTCCCAACATGAATCTACTTCCTAGCAAGTAGGTGTTCAAACTAAAGAAACGTGCAGATGGTACGATTGAACGGCATAAAGCTTGGCTTGTCGCAAACGGGTTTCATCAAAGAGTTGGTGTCGATTGTATTGAGACTTTTAGCCCTGTTGTTAAGCACAGTAAAATCCGGCTTGTTTTAAGTCTTGTTGTGTCAAACAAATTGCATGTTAGGCAGCTTGACGTACAAAACGCTTTTCTGCATGGTTTTTAAAGGAAGAAGTATACATGCGCCAGCCACCGGGTTTCGTTGACGAACAATTTCCCAATCATGTGTGCAAGCTTCAACGAAGTCTTTATGGCTTGAAATAAGCTCCCAGGGCTTGGTTTTAGAGGCTCACACATTTCTTGCTTGAACTGGGCTTCCAATAATCAACTTGTGACTACAGTTTGTTTGTGTTCAATCAAAAATGTGTATATTTATTCTTCTAATTTATGTGGATGATATTCTAATCACAAGCAATAGTTCTCCTCAAATATCAAGATTGATTTAGCGACTGAGTACCTTGTTCTCCATGAAAGACTTAGGCCATTTTCATTATTTTTTGGGTGTCGAAGTTAAGTATTATGGGACTGCTATGCACATCTGTCAATCTAAATATGCATTAGATTTGTTATCTCACACCAAATTTACAGAAGCAAAACCCATATCTACTCCAGTTTCCTCTGACCAGAAGCTAAGTGCGCGTGTGGGGGAACTATATGACAAACCAGAGGTACCGTAGTGTTGTTGGAGCACTACAATACCTCACAATTACACACCCAGATTTGTCATATGCTGTCAATCAAGTGTGCCAGTTTATGCATGCTCCCACAACTACTCACTGGATGGCTGTCAAACAGATTCTATGATATGTGAAGGCCACGCATGATCATAGCCTTTTATACAAACCTAGTCTTGCTCACCTAAATGCTTTTTCTGATGCGGATTATGCAGGGAATCTTGATACTCATCATTCAACTGGTGGTTTTTGTATTTATCTTGGTTCGAATCTTGTATCATGGAGTTCAAAGAAGTAGAAAACAGTTTCTCAATCTAGTGTTGAAGCCGAGTACAGGCAGTTGGCATACACTACTGCTGAGCTATCGTGATTCAGATCCTTATTCAAGGATCTACATTTGCATCTGGTTTGTCCTTAAATTTGGTGTGATAATACATCATCCATAGCTCTAGCGTCTAATCTAGTATTCCATGCACGAACCAAACACTTGGAAGTTGATTATCACTATGTGAGGGATAAGGTGGTTCGTGGTGAATTGATGGTTAATTATATTTGTTCACAAGACTAGCTTGCTGATTTGTTTACCAAAGGACTGTCTTCGTCTCATTTCAAGTTACTCGTCTCCAAGCTTCATGTTGTTCCATAGCCTGTCAGCTTGCATGGGGCTATTAAACGAAGTCAGTGTGCTGAACCCATCACCGCAACTTGAAGAGTTTGATTTCGTTCAAACTCCTTATCCTTTTAGCTATCCCTAGTTTGTAGTACTTGTTTATTTTCAAATTCTTTTGTAAACTAAAGATACGTATGCAATCCTTTTGGTTTCTGTTTGTATTTTTTATTTTCAAAAGCTCCTTGTATCTAGGGTTTTCAAACCCAAAACTGTAATAATCAAAGCATTATAAATACATGCATCCCATGATTGTTTGGGCATGCAATTGAACTGAAACACCGAGCTACCAAGTTTTACACTTATTTCCATATGAAAGCAAAGACTTGCTATGCTGCTGTGCAAAGATAAAAGTTCACAACAAAGTGACGGGCATGAAGACAAAATGAAATGGGTTTCAAGACAAAGTAATGGAAGGCAAATAAAAGAAAGAAAGATTGCTCATCACGTGGGACTTGGAGTCCCACCTTTTACTTAAGGAAAAGACAAAGTCCTGTTTCACTTTGAACTGTGCATCTCACGTGGGTTTCTGCTTAAGGTAAAAAAAAATACAAAGTACTATTTCACAAAAGCATATTAGGCGATTACCGAAGGTCATATATATGGATTTTAAATAAATCCAATTGGCTTCTCATTTTGCTAAGTCTGAATACAAGTCTACAAATCCAAATAAAATTTCTCACGAACTACGCCGGTTTGATTTCGTTAAGGATACATAGGTAGTCTGATATCAAATTTTAGATGCAACCATGAAACCGAGACGAATCCTTGGTTTATATAAACTAAATGGGTAAATGACAAAAAACTACCTCCACTATTGGTGTCACGACACTTTCATACCTCATCTTTTAAAATTGACAAGGTCATACCTCATCTTACGAATTTGTGCCAATGTTATACCTTCCGTTACTTGGCCGTGATTTTTTTTAGTTAAATGCTGACGTGGCTTGATTCGGGGCCCACTTTTTATTAAAAAGTTAATAAATTAATATTAAAAAACAAAAAAAAATTAATATTTTTTAAATATTAAAATAATAAAGATAAGTAAATTAAAAAAAAACACCTCATGTCAGTCGTCCTTCCCCCTCTCTCTATCTCCCAATCTTCCCGCAGAAAGAAGAAGAAACCCCCCTAACAAAACAACAAACCTAGAAAGAAGGAGGAAGAAAAAAAAAGGAGAACCAGTCGTCCCCCCCCCCCCCCCCCCCAAAAAAAAAAAACAAAATAACAAACCCAAAAAGAAGAAGGAGGAAGAAGAAGGAGAAAGAAAAAAAAGAAAAAAAAGGAGACCCAGTCGTCCCCCCCCCCCAACAAAAACCCACCCACCCAACTTGCAAAAGAAGAAGAAGAAGAGAGAGAAGCCAAAAAAAAACCAACCCAGTTTGTCCGCAGCCCCCTCCCCCAAACACCCACCCACCCAATCTGCAGAAGAAGAAGAAGAGAGAAGAAAAGAAAAAAAAAGAAGAAAAAGGAAACCCAGTTCTTCCATCCACCCCCCCCCCACCCTCTTCCTTCCACACCCATTCCTCCCATTTTCTCTGCGCCTAGGTTCTCAACCTTCGGAATCGGATATGGTTTTTTTTTTGGGTTGCAAGTAGTGGGTGCGAAGGTGGGGAGGTTGGGTACGAAAAGTGGGTGCGGGGAGAAGAAGGGGTGGGGGTGGGGAGAGGGAAGACAAATTGATTTTTTTCTCTTTTTTTTTTTGGGTTGCAGTTGCAGTTGCAGGAAGGGGGAAGAAAGATGAAGATGGGGAGAAGAGAGAGAAGGGAGGAAGGGAACGAACTAAGTGCTTGGTTTTTTTTTATTTTATGTTTTTATAATAACTTTTCTTTATTATTTTAATATTTAAAAAATATTAAATGATTTTTTTTAGTTTTTAATAGAAAATGGGCCCCAAATCAAGCCACGTCAGCATTTAACTGAGAAATTGACGGCAAACTAACATACGGTATAGCATTGGCACAAATTCGTAAGATGAGGTATGCCATTGTCAATTTTAAAAGATGAGGTATGAAAGTGTTGTGACACCAATAGTTGAGATAGTTTTTTTGTAATTTACCCAAACTAAATTCACTTCTACTACTTTGACCAAGTAATCACAAATTCTACAAAGAATAAAGGAAGTTTGCGTTTGATCCCACAAGAACAAATCCAAACAGAAGGCTGTAGTTTGAATTAATTCATGGGCATGGGAATTAGTTCATGGACAAAAGAGAAAGCTTGCTTTAAAATAAAAAAGCTCAGTACATGGTGGTTTCCAAATGAGTAGCCCACCATTAAATGATGGTTCAAATGATGAAAGACCCAACAATTAGAAGGGTGTCTATCTGTTCAAAAACCAAGAAGACAAAGCTAATTCTACAAAGGCTTATCAGTACTCCGAAGCAACAAATACAAGACCACCAAGGAGCTACCAATAAAATTGGTAGAGAACTCTAAACTAATGTTGTTGTGGAATAAAAATATGAGGCGAAGCATTCAAAATCAAATAAACACCCAAATCCTCAAGTTACGATTTATTCATATTGGAATCAAAGGGTATTTCTTTCCCAAAAGAAAAGTTGTAATTAATAGATGCGTAGCCTAAAATGGGTCGAACTCAAGTTAATAAAACCCTCTTCGAAAAATAAACGAGGGTGAAATTGTGTCGAGCTAAATTATTTGTTTACATATTGTGTATAATTTTTGCTCAACACATATGTTAGGTCACTAGAGCGTGAATTAATGACATTGACAAATATATTGAACGGGATGCTCAAATTCTCAATTTATATATCTATGTCATCACTTTAACGTTGGAATGTCATAATTTAATATTGGAGATCCAACGGATATCTGATTTACAAAACCTTAGGTATTTCCATAGTATAGTTAAAATGCTAAGACTAATTTAGAGTCAAAGTTGGGTAATTATCCGTACTTATCATCAAAATAAAAAATAGATGCATAAATTTGAAATAAAAATAACAGAATTAACGGCCGGGACACAAGAAAAACGAAAAACCAAGCGCGCGCGCGCGTTGTTTAAACATGGTTAGAGAGAAAACGGAGCACAATAATATGGACCTCTCAATTTCTCAAAAATGGCGAGAGCCGCACCCATTTTCTAAACCGCGTTGTGAAAAGAAAATAACCGAGTTAACGACACCGTCTAGGGGAATTCATTCACGGCCTGCAGGTCTCTCGACGAAGATCCAGGCCGCTCATGGATCTTGTTCTCCTGGACCTCCTAGGCCTTCCCGCAATCGATATCCAAATCGTGCGATTGTGACGATCATGAATGGTTTCCACCATGGGTTGGCTGTCTAACATTACCTTCTCTTCCTCTTCCTCCTCGTCGGCATCGTCGTCGTCGCCGTTCAGATCGGCAAACGGGGATTCGCCTAAAAAGAAGGCCAGTGATGACGGGACAGGGTGGATTTTCCGGTCGAGGAGGAAGCTCACCCGACAGAGGAAGCAGCTTTTGATCTGTACTGGCGGCGGAGACCAGGACGGGCGAGGTGGAGCCGTGAATAATCATAAATGCTCGGGTTCGAGTTCGCCGCTTCCGGAAACCACTTCTGCGGCCGGGACTCCTCAGCCGCTGCCTTTGCCGGAATTGGCAGCTGACTCGCGATGGAAAGAGAGGTGCCGGAGAGAGAGGTGCTCCGGATGCAGTTCCGGCGATTGTAGATTGCCGTCTCTTTGATTCATATTGCGTATAATTTGTTTTTTTCTTGACAAGAACAAATTATAATTTCTTTTCATATTGTTTAGTTCTAGAGGAAAAAAAATGATACTATTACTGGATTTGGAAAACCAAAACGATTAATGGATGTTAATTACATGCTCAAATTAAGAATCGAAAAAGATAGGGGTTTGTGATTTTGATTGCACCAACATTGAAACATTTCCATGTTTGTCAGATTTTGCATTGTTTGTTGCAGATTTGGCCTTTGTATTCTTTCATTTGCACATATGCATTGTTTATTGACGTAGATGTCTTGCATTTTCAGTGTGTTTGCTGGCTGGGAAGTGCGAAAAAATAACGAGAAATGTTTTGAATCAAGGTCAAGGTCTACGAGGAGGAATCAAGGTAGGAAAGGTTTAGAGAGCTATCATACTGACTTCAGGCTTGAAGTTCCAAATCGTATTTGGAGCGCACCTGCCAGCCCTTTTTCGAGTCCTACATTCAGCCCACACAATCCCAGTGCTGGTGATCTTCTCCCACACCTTGTTCCTGTGGGAAATCAAGGCTGGTCTGCCTCCGAGATGCCCACTTGCGATATTACTTCTGCGCTCCCTCCCCCTTCCTTGTCGGAATACTCCACCCAGAGTAATGATAATTCCCCTATACTAAGTCCATCAAATAGAAGTCCCTGCCGAAATGTCAAAATCCCACCAGGCTCAACATCGCCATTGCCTCCCAGATTATCAATTGAAGTCTCCACTGCGCGGCGTGAGGTTAATGGTTATGCTGAAGTCCATCCATTGCCTCTGCCTCCTGGAGCAAGTCTTAGCCTACCTTCACCACACGCTATACTCACACCTAAACCGGAGTCCCAGCCAGTGAAAGGACAATGGCAAAAGGGAAAGCTTATTGGGCGTGGCACGTTTGGAAGTGTTTATGTTGCTACCAATAGGTATATACAGTTCCATGAACAGCTGATCATGGTTTCTATTTGCTTTGCTAAATGCGGATGAAGGTTTTCTGTTTGTAACAGAGAAACTGGAGCTTTATGTGCAATGAAGGAAGTCGAGTTATTTCCTGAGGACCCAAAATCTGCAGAGTGTATAAAGCAGCTACAGCAGGTTATCATCACTCTCACTTTGTTCTACGAATGTAACACATCACATAAGCTTTTTCCTAATTTACCTGTTGAACCTCTGGAGTATCACTGCATCAGCAATTCAGCGTCCAGTATGGCGGCTTTCAGCTTTTTGATCTCTCATAGAAACACGAAAATTTAAAAGTACTTTTTATTTTTTAATTTAATTAAAATTTTTTTTATCAGGAAATCAAAGTTCTCAGCCAGCTGAAGCATCCTAATATTGTGCAGTATTATGGAAGCGAAATAGTGAGTAATGTGTTACATGCATGTTTAGGCATCCAGGCTCATGTTTGTCCATTGGAGTTGCCTAAAACAAATCACACCATACTGTCGTGTATATGCAGGTTGATGATCGATTTTATATATATCTGGAGTTTGTCCATCCTGGTTCTATTAACAAATATGTCCATGAACATTGTGGAGCCATAACAGAAGCTATTGTTCGCAATTTTACTCGCCATATACTCTCTGGGTTGGCTTACTTGCACAGCACAAAGACAATACACAGGTATCATCACATTCTTAATCAAATGTATGATTATCAGCATAAAGTTTGTCTTACAAAAAGGGAATGTGAGACTAAATTCGAGTAGCAAATAAGAAAGAGTTCTGACTATGCGAATTTTATCATTGTCAAATGTGGAAGAATTGTGTTTGGTGTAAGGGCCTAGAGCATTGTGCTTGGGGTTAATTAGGCTGCATATTATTTTGTGTTCTGTTGATAGGGACATCAAGGGGGCTAATTTGCTCGTCGATTCATGTGGAGTTGTCAAACTAGCTGACTTTGGAATGGCAAAACATGTGAGTGCTAGTAGCTTTTTTTACTCTTGGCAGGGTAATAGGCAAAGTTATTTTGAGACTTTGAGCTGGTTTCCTCAATCTAATCATCTGGCGGTTCTACACACCATTTCATGAGGCTATCACTACAGTCATCACATTGTTATAGTTTCAGATCACTTTCTGGGATTTATTCTTTACCATCTAAGTTTGGTCTGACATAGTTTAAACTTGTTTGTTTTGTAGCTTTCAGGTCACGTAGGAAATCTTTCTCTAAAGGGAAGCCCATACTGGATGGCTCCCGAGGTAATCTTTTGCTAACTAGTATGCGGCAGCCTATGGGGTTATGCGCTGCTCTAATACTGATACAATTTCTTCCTGCAGCTGATGCAAGCTGAGATGCATAAAGATAGCAGCTCTGATCTGGCTCTTGCTGTCGATATATGGAGCTTGGGTTGCACAATTATTGAAATGTTCACCGGCAAACCTCCTTGGAGTGAGTATGAAGGGGTAAGTTCATATCTTCTGTATTTAACCATGAAGCTTGTTTCAATTTGTGCTTTGAAGGGGTCTACTCCATTGTGCCAAAATCCCTAATTTCTGCATGCTTTTACCTATTCGCTCACTGTTCAATAAAATCATAAACTTCTTTTTAGCTTCTTCGTTGCCCTGTAGCTTTGCTCATCTGCCTCTCGAGAGTTGACATTGTGAATATATACTTGGTTTCGAGTTTCATACATAACTTTCTGCATTTAAGCCCTCTGTCAGTTTTCTAAACTCTTGTCTATTAATTCAGGCTGCGGCCATGTTTAAAGTTATGAAGGATGCACCACCAATTCCGGAAACATTGTCACCTGAGGGTAAGGATTTCCTATGCTGCTGCTTCCAAAGAAATCCCGCAGAGAGGCCAACTGCTGCCATGTTATTAGAACATCGATTCTTAAAAAGCTCGCAGCAGCAGGATGTCCCGCCTGGCACTCAGGCATCTAATGGGATGAATTACGCGGTAAGTACAAATGCCATGCCACTTATTTTATTAAAGCTATATATTCTTTTTACAGTTTTTGTTATGTCTGCAGGATAAATCCCATAGTCCAATCGAACTTGAAAGAAAATTTGATCAGTCGCTGATGATTCCTGCCATAATTGGATCACAGAGCAGTGCATTCCCAATTTGGTGATTGCCAACCTTGACGGGTCCAGCCTTTTCTCCAGTGGAACTGGCCAACATTTTGGTGTGAAAGTTAACCATGAGGCCCTTCCTGGATTAACTCCTCCAGCACAGTTTGCAATTCAAATACCACATCCCTCCTGCAGATGCTCTGCGTTGTGCCAACCGCAATGCTGAAACATATAGCATTTTCAGATGACTGGTGGAAAGGGAACGATAGCTGCCTTTCTGCCCATAGTTCTGCAGAGAAGCGGCTCTTGACTTGTAGGTGTGCCGGATGAGACTCTGGTAGGTGACTCGCAGCCATTGAGTGTTTTGTAGGTTCTTTCTGCCATCCTTTTCGATGGTGGAAGTTTATCCTGCCCTGGGAATTTAGAAGCAGTTTTTGTGTAGCAGTTACTAATTTATAGCTTCAGCAGAAGTCTTTTAACAAGGCCTTCTGAAGGATGATTTCGTCTTCATGTATAATTTGGTGGACTCAAAATATGACATGTCTATATATCAAGGGGCTCAAATTATTTTTGCACTCCAAGGTATCTGATTTTGCAAATTTGTTTTAAATTTCATTTCAGAAGGGTGATGGTTGAACCCGAACACAGTGGATTAAAAAAGAAGATCCTAATAACCACCAAAAAATTCTTTGATTTTAACCAAAAAAATATATGCTATAATTCTTCTCAATTCTTGGATTCTAAGATAATACTTCCTCCTTTGTAGCTTTCCTCCTTCTCATTTAACATGACATTATTTTATAGGACAATGTCATAATCATAATTGCTTTTTCTCTTTATCATCGTCTAAAGTTCATCTTTAGAAAACTTTATTGATTCAGAGATGTTTAATCATTCATGTGTCAAACAAATCGATGATTATGGTAACAAGTAACATCCTCGTTATGAATTGTTAATTCCTTTCATTCATATGTACAACTAAACAGTTTCCAAATATGACGTTTGCACGTTGAAATGATGGCATGTTAGTAGGAAGCAGGGAAATATTGTCTTTCCTACATAAACCACTCCCAACTGGAAAATCTCTAAAACAATTTATAGTAAAAAAGATTTTATGGTGCTCTAAAGTATTTTATACTATGGAAATATTACGCGTTAGATATTGATCGATATATTTTTGATAAAAAGATTTAATGATTAAAAACTTCAAAATATATAATACCCCAAAAGATTTTAAATTAATTTCTTTGGTACCTTATGTATCTTTGACAAAAGATTTAACGACTAAAAACTTTAGAATATATAATACCCCGAATTATCCTAAAATTACATTCGTTTGGTATAATGCATATATAGTGAAAAAAATAAACTGAGGACATTATTCACAAAGAAAATGAAGTCATCAATCAATGAAAACGACTTGTAACTAAAATAGCTCAAAAGGGTAAACCCTTGAAATACATTTTGGTAGTGCAAGTAACGCATGCACAGAATCACCATTAGTTTCACAGATAAATGGAGTTATCAACTCCTGCAGTGGTCCACTTCAACTCTCCAAAACCATTTACTTTTCTGTTTAATTTTTGCATTTCTCTAGATACAGTGTCTGGCTCAACACTTCGTGATCCATCCACAAAACTTTATACTTATCGTAACTGTTTATATTATGGTTACTTAAAAGATATCTTTGCAAAGAATTAATAAAATATAAAATTATTTAAAAATAATACTATTTACACGTTTATTTTTACTTTTTACACATAAAATAAAAAAAATATTAAATAAAAATTAACAAAAGTGCGTACAATAAAAAAAAATTGTGAATAACACTACTTTAATCTAATTATGAAATGTATAAAAGCAAATAAGCAAAATCAATAAAAGCATTATGAAACATACAATTCATGATAGTGCCCTTTAAAATTAGGATATGGGTTCTCTCTCTTCCTTTCATTTGGTCAAATCAAAATAAAGAAAGAATATTTATTACAAAATTTAGGAAAAAGACGAATCCGTTGTGCACCATATATGTTATTTTTTATTTTTCATTTTCTTTTATTCCACCTCTCTTTCTCTCTCTGAAGAGTATTTCAGAAGAAAGGAGAAGATCAGATATGGAGCCTCCACCAGCACAAGCCATAGATGCTTCCACCAAGAATTTCGAGATAGAGGAAGATGAGCAGGACAAAGTCATCAATGAATGGTAATTAACTAATTAATTTCTTGTTAATGATTTATCTTCTTTTATGGTCAAATTAGCTTGTAATTTGTATTTTTTGTGTTTGGATGCAGCTGTTCCTGCTTTTATGACTGCACAGAGACCTGCTTTGATTACTTATTCTGTAATCTCTGTTAGATGAATCACGAGAGATTTGGAATTAAGACTTTTAACTTAATTATGTTGTATTAGTAATTTAGTACTATTACATTATCCTATATTTGGAATCTACAGTAGTTGGTGTTCTCGGTCTGTGTTTGTGGAATTCGGATAATTCTCAGCACTTTTGTCAACATCTAGATGTTGCACTATTTGCAGAGAATTAATATTGTAATCTAAATTTATGTTGACAAAGTTTCTGGTTATTTATAGGGGTGTGCTATCCACACACCCCTTTTTACTTCTCACACACCCCTATTACTTTCTGTCAGTTAGATCTTCTTTAATTCATCTGATCCGACGACCGAAATCTAAAAAGGTGTGAGAGAAGTAAAAAGGGGTGTGTGGATATCACACCCCTATTTATAAGGAAAATGTTAAGCGGATCAAATTTCTAAACCAAATAATATGTCACAATAAAAAATAAACATATTAATTAATACTTGAGTAATAATTCAAATTTCCACTTGCATTATGGGTGATGTTACTTGGTCTTCAAAGTTCAATCCCCTTTTCTTCCTGGTTGCTTCCATAGATCCATTTCACTATAGCCCCCCATCACACTCTCCATGCTTATGCTTATTTTCGCTAGTTGATAGCAAGGTTCTAAAACATATTAGGCGCCAGTCGAGCGGTGAATTGGGGCTTATTGCCTAGGCGGCTAAGAGGGGTATTGGCGGAAGTCTAGGCAGGCTTAGCAAATTTAAGTAAATTTATTATATATTGTATAAATAACCGCCTATTTATACTTAAAAAAGCACACAATTGTATTGGAATACATAAATTACAAAATAAAATGACATATAGATTATAAAGTATTAAAACATATTGAAAACATGGGGATCAAACATATAATGAGTGTTCATCCAAGTATTCAACACGTCTCTTACATTTTTGATAAAAATAAAATACAAAATGAAAGTTATCAATTTTCTGTTTGCGTGAGAGTCACGACCTAGACGGATGCCTAGGCGGGTTTAGGCATGTCTAGGCGCACTTTCTTGATTTTCAAACACTTGGGACTAATCGGGGCGGTGGCCAATTGCCTAACGCCTTTAAAATAGTGTCTCCAACCCTCCAAGCACATACAGTAAGCGGCGTTGGGTGGAGATTTTTGAAACAATGTCTCCAACCCTTCAAGTACATATAGCCAACAATTAGACCAAAGATTATCTAGGCCAAACAGAGAGTCACAACATGCCTTTGGACTTTCATGAAGCCCCAGTTTTCATTTTTATTACTAATTAGCCTTTGATTTAGTAGTAGTTGTCTTCACTCTGTTGGAGGACATTTCAGGCTTAACTCACATACATTAACTATATCTTATATCATGAATTCAATACCTCTTTGCGATGACAAATTTTGTTGAGTGTATATTTGTTCTGCTATAAAAATATCTTTCTAAATATACGATTTTTATTGAGAAATAAGAAATTTAAGTCAACTTGAGTATGAACTAATGCTCCTTTTTCTAGGACTAGAATACATCATCCTAGTATCCTACCACTTAGAGCAATATAAATAGTCCTAACCTATCCGCCTTCTTGATCCCATTAATTACACAAATGCAGTTCTACCAAACTCAACTGAATAAAAAGACAATCTAGTGCCTCTACCACTCTCCCCAGATAACATAATCAACTGCATATGCACAATTGCATGCACTTTTCCTTTGTCTTTGACACTCTCATTCTCTATATAAATATACCTCAAGTACTCACTACTCAGTACATTTGAACTGTCACAAAGTATTAGTGACAACTTAATTAGAGAATTTATATATTCGTATTCCAGAACATGGATCACAAACTTTCCTTTCTTAATACCTTGCTTTGCCTCTTGTTCCTAAGCCCTAATCCTGTGTTCTGTCAGCTTGATTTTAAATTCTATGATTCAACTTGTCCCAACCTGACCAAGATTGTTCAGTCTGGAGTTTGGTCAGCTATTGCAAATGATACCAGAATTGCGGCCTCACTTTTGAGGCTTCACTTCCATGATTGCTTTGTTAATGTAATTAATTTGGCTTCACTCATTTCTTATTGTTTACTTCAAAGTCTAGGGCACTATTATACACTTTCTAAAAATATTATTCTACACTTCTTTTTATTCATATTTTTTATTTTCTTTTATTCCACCTCTCTTTCTCTCTCTGAAGAGTATTTCAGAAGAAAGGAGAAGATCAGATATGGAGCCTCCACCAGCACAAGCCATAGATGCTTCCACCAAGAATTTCGAGATAGAGGAAGATGAGCAGGACAAAGTCATCAATGAATGGTAATTAACTAATTAATTTCTTGTTAATGATTTATCTTCTTTTATGGTCAAATTAGCTTGTAATTTGTATTTTTTGTGTTTGGATGCAGCTGTTCCTGCTTTTATGACTGCACAGAGACCTGCTTTGATTACTTATTCTGTAATCTCTGTTAGATGAATCACGAGAGATTTGGAATTAAGACTTTTAACTTAATTATGTTGTATTAGTAATTTAGTACTATTACATTATCCTATATTTGGAATCTACAGTAGTTGGTGTTCTCGGTCTGTGTTTGTGGAATTCGGATAATTCTCAGCACTTTTGTCAACATCTAGATGTTGCACTATTTGCAGAGAATTAATATTGTAATCTAAATTTATGTTGACAAAGTTTCTGGTTATTTATAGGGGTGTGCTATCCACACACCCCTTTTTACTTCTCACACACCCCTATTACTTTCTGTCAGTTAGATCTTCTTTAATTCATCTGATCCGACGACCGAAATCTAAAAAGGTGTGAGAGAAGTAAAAAGGGGTGTGTGGATATCACACCCCTATTTATAAGGAAAATGTTAAGCGGATCAAATTTCTAAACCAAATAATATGTCACAATAAAAAATAAACATATTAATTAATACTTGAGTAATAATTCAAATTTCCACTTGCATTATGGGTGATGTTACTTGGTCTTCAAAGTTCAATCCCCTTTTCTTCCTGGTTGCTTCCATAGATCCATTTCACTATAGCCCCCCATCACACTCTCCATGCTTATGCTTATTTTCGCTAGTTGATAGCAAGGTTCTAAAACATATTAGGCGCCAGTCGAGCGGTGAATTGGGGCTTATTGCCTAGGCGGCTAAGAGGGGTATTGGCGGAAGTCTAGGCAGGCTTAGCAAATTTAAGTAAATTTATTATATATTGTATAAATAACCGCCTATTTATACTTAAAAAAGCACACAATTGTATTGGAATACATAAATTACAAAATAAAATGACATATAGATTATAAAGTATTAAAACATATTGAAAACATGGGGATCAAACATATAATGAGTGTTCATCCAAGTATTCAACACGTCTCTTACATTTTTGATAAAAATAAAATACAAAATGAAAGTTATCAATTTTCTGTTTGCGTGAGAGTCACGACCTAGACGGATGCCTAGGCGGGTTTAGGCATGTCTAGGCGCACTTTCTTGATTTTCAAACACTTGGGACTAATCGGGGCGGTGGCCAATTGCCTAACGCCTTTAAAATAGTGTCTCCAACCCTCCAAGCACATACAGTAAGCGGCGTTGGGTGGAGATTTTTGAAACAATGTCTCCAACCCTTCAAGTACATATAGCCAACAATTAGACCAAAGATTATCTAGGCCAAACAGAGAGTCACAACATGCCTTTGGACTTTCATGAAGCCCCAGTTTTCATTTTTATTACTAATTAGCCTTTGATTTAGTAGTAGTTGTCTTCACTCTGTTGGAGGACATTTCAGGCTTAACTCACATACATTAACTATATCTTATATCATGAATTCAATACCTCTTTGCGATGACAAATTTTGTTGAGTGTATATTTGTTCTGCTATAAAAATATCTTTCTAAATATACGATTTTTATTGAGAAATAAGAAATTTAAGTCAACTTGAGTATGAACTAATGCTCCTTTTTCTAGGACTAGAATACATCATCCTAGTATCCTACCACTTAGAGCAATATAAATAGTCCTAACCTATCCGCCTTCTTGATCCCATTAATTACACAAATGCAGTTCTACCAAACTCAACTGAATAAAAAGACAATCTAGTGCCTCTACCACTCTCCCCAGATAACATAATCAACTGCATATGCACAATTGCATGCACTTTTCCTTTGTCTTTGACACTCTCATTCTCTATATAAATATACCTCAAGTACTCACTACTCAGTACATTTGAACTGTCACAAAGTATTAGTGACAACTTAATTAGAGAATTTATATATTCGTATTCCAGAACATGGATCACAAACTTTCCTTTCTTAATACCTTGCTTTGCCTCTTGTTCCTAAGCCCTAATCCTGTGTTCTGTCAGCTTGATTTTAAATTCTATGATTCAACTTGTCCCAACCTGACCAAGATTGTTCAGTCTGGAGTTTGGTCAGCTATTGCAAATGATACCAGAATTGCGGCCTCACTTTTGAGGCTTCACTTCCATGATTGCTTTGTTAATGTAATTAATTTGGCTTCACTCATTTCTTATTGTTTACTTCAAAGTCTAGGGCACTATTATACACTTTCTAAAAATATTATTCTACACTTCTTTTTATTCATATTTTTTATATAATTTAAAGTGCAAGATGACCATTTTAGAGTGTCATAATAATTATGTTTGTCTAAGCATGATAATTTTTCTCTATGCAACTCGTTTTTTTGTTAAAGAACAATTTTGTAGCGATATATAATGCAAGTAATGTATTGATATTACATTAATAAGTTTTGCTATTGATATGTTATCCACTATTAATGTCAACTACTTATTGATACCAGATTGTCGGTGCATTCTTTAATAAAAAAACAAACGTCTTGTCCAATGAAGAACTGGCCTAATTAAATATAAGCATGACCTGATTATTGTGGCTATTATATGAGCCAAATTAAATTGACTAGAAACCTGATTTTGTTCCATTTTGTTGGAGGTAGGGATGTGATGCATCATTGCTACTTGATGATACCAGCAGTTTTAAAGGGGAGAAAAATGCTGGACCCAACAAAAATTCAGCCAGAGGCTTTGAGGTGATTGACACAATCAAGTCAAAGGTGGAGGAAGCTTGCCCATCCACTGTTTCTTGCACTGACATAATCACTCTTGTATCAAGAGCAGCTGTTTATTTTGTAAGCACCTCCTTCATTTAACAACTCCAACTAGTTAAAATTTCCACATGGTTTATTTTTTTATTGTTTCTTGGAAAATGGTACAATCAGTTGTGCATGAACGGTCTAGATTAACTCATGTATGTGTAAGTGACTGATTCTAACACTTATATATTTATATTTTTGTTAGAGTGGAGGGCCATATTGGCCAGTACCCTTAGGTCGTAGAGATGGCACAACAGCAAGTGAAGATGCAGCTAATAAACAATTGCCATCACCCTTTGAGCCTTTGGAAAACATCACTGCAAAGTTCACAGCCAAAGGCCTTGACTTAAAGGATGTAGTTGTGCTCTCAGGTTTGCTTCCCATGTCATCTCTACTACTGAAAGATATTCTTATACATCATGAAGATATGTTCTCATCACCATATAACACTCAACAAGTGATCATCACCATATAACACTCAACACATAATCACTTGACCGTGATAAGTGTTATATATAGGGATTCACGGTTAAAGTCAAAATTTTGCCCTACGTTAAGGGTTTTCTTTGTTGTCGCACTCATGCTTATAGGAATCTTAGGACCAGCCTGTTATATATAGTGGCTGTTTTTATATATATAATTTTGGATGACTACAAAGCTTAATAAACCTTTTTTTATTTTTATTTTCTCCATGCAGGTGCACATACAATTGGGTTTGCTCAATGCTTCACTTTCAAGACTAGACTCTTCAACTTTAATGACTCTGGCAAACCTGACCCAACACTGGATACTTCACGTTTACAAAACCTGCAAAGCGTGTGCCCTAATCAAGCCGACTCCGATACCAATCTGGTTCCTTTTGATCCGGTCACTTCAGCCAAGTTTGACAACATCTACTACAAAACCCTAGTCAACAATTCTGGACTTCTCCAATCAGACCAAGTGCTTATGGGGGATAATAGAACAGCTTCCATGGTTCTTAGCTACAGCAAGTTTCCATTTCTGTTTAACAACGACTTTAGAGCATCGATGGTGAAGATGGCCAATCTTGGTGTACTCACAGGAAGCAATGGAGAAATCAGGAAGAATTGTAGGGTGGTGAATAAGAAATAGGGTATACTGCATTGTTGATGTTAGTGTGTTTGTGTTAAATGTATGATGTTGAAAATGTCATAAAACTATGTTAAGGAGTTTCTGGTGAGAATCCTATGGCTTACATATATACTTGTTGGTAAGCAAAAGTTATGCTTAATAGTTAGACGGATAAAAGGATTAACGATGAAACAATTTGTAACTTGTGTTTTTGCCAACTAGTAAAAGATATATCTATGTTTTTCAGAAAACTACAAGGGTATAATTTTAAAAGAAGTTGTTATTCACGCTCTAAAAAGATATAAAATTTAGGGTAAATGACAAAAAACTACCTCAACTATTGGTGTCGTGACACTTTCATACCTCATCTTTAAAACGTGACAATGTCATACCGCATCTTACGAATTTGTGACAATGTCATACCTCCGTCAATTTTTCTGTTAAGTGCTGACGTGGCAAGAGATGGGGACCACTCACTAATACATCTGGATTAAAAAATAATTAAATATATTTTTAATAATTAAAAATTAAAAAAATATATTTTTATATTAAAATCTCTCTCTCCCTCCCTCTCTCTCTCTCCCTCTCTCCCTCTCTCGCCTCTCTCTCCTCTCTCTTCTCTGCAGAACCCATTCCCATCTCCCCCCCCCCCCCGATCCCTTTCCCGTTCCCCTTCCGTGCAACCCCCCACCCCAACCCAGTTCCTCCCCGCCCCTCAACCCAGTTCCTCCCCCTCCCCCCCCCCCCCCCCACCTCTACCTGCAACCCAAAACAAACAAAAAAAAAAAAATTCATACCCAGGCCCAGAAGAAGAAGAAGAGAGAAAAAGAAGAAGAAAGGAAAAAAAAAAAAAAAAATTCAAACCCAGAACTGGGTTTGCTGCGAGCGGGGCGCCGGGGGGGGGGGAGAAGAGGGATGAAGAAGAAGAAGAAGAAGAAGAAGAGAGAAGTGGAAGAAGAAGAAAAAAAAAAAAAATGCAAACCCAGAACTGGGTTTGCTGGGCGCGGGGGGGGGGAAGAAGAGGGATGAAGAAGAAGAAGAAGAAGAAGAAGAGAGAAGTGGAAGAATAGAAAAAAAAAAATGCAAACCAAGGACTGGGTTTGCTGGGCGCGGGCGGGGAGGGGGGGGGGGAAAAAAAAGAAGAGGGATGAAGTTTTTTTTTTTTTTTTTTTTTTACTTTTTTATTATTTTAATATTAAAAAAAGATATTAAATGTTTTTTTAAATTTTTAATAATTTTTTAATAGAAAATGGGTCCCATCTCTTGCCACGTCAGCACTTAACAGAAAAATTGACGGAGGTATGACATTGTCACAAATTCGTAAGATGCGGTATGACATTGTCACGTTTTAAATATGAGGTATGAAAGTGTCACGACACCAATAGTTGAGGTAGTTTTTTGTAATTTACCCTAAAATTTATATGGGTTGTGTCAAACTAAAATTGGCCATGTTCTTTTTGAAAAAATACAAATAGCACAAGGAAATGATTTATGCACACTCAAACTTATTTATGTCCTTGTGAGTTTTTATTCATCTTTTTATAATCAAAGACCAAAAATAAGTCAGCATCTATATAGAGAAAAGAAAAATATGGGGAAATCACGTTACTCAATTCGAAGCTATGGTATGAAAAAAAGAGACTAATCAAAAGAATTGGGCCAAACTGCATATGGCGCTTTATGATGGTAGCGGAAAGCAATCACATGCATATGCACTTAGTGGGTTCGATCCTGCTCCATCTAATACTAACATTTTAACAACTAATGCTATCATTTGTGAAAATAAAATAAAATAAAAAGAAAAAAAGAAAAAAAGAAAAAAGAAAAAAGAATTGGGCCAAACCTGATCCAAAAAATGTGAAAATATTCTCTTTGAGAAACATTTTCCTATCATCGGCTACATGCTACTATGTGTTTATAATATGATCATCACGTGAAGGTGATAATTTTTGAAACGGCACTCAATATCAAGATGAATACATGACTTGATGTGTACATAATTAAAACACGATTAGCACTATTAACTTAATATTGTATAAATAGAATGAGGATCCTTTCCAGATTCTCTTTGTGAGGATCTTGGAATCCTCCAATCACATCTATTCATCATATCTTGCAGTCGAAAATCATTGTAAATTATTTTATTTAAAATTAAATATAAACAGTACCTGACGAAAACTGACCGCACGATGTATAATAAATGAATGTGATTTGAGAATTTTCGATATCCTCATAAAGAGGATCCGGAGAGAATCTTCATTCGTATCAATAAAATGATAATTTTCTCATTATTTCGATGTAGAATATAAGTTATTATATTATGAGAAATGATATAGAGACTACCGTCTATATTTTAGAAAACAATATCACATCACTCTTTTAAATAAAAACTAGTATATATCTACGCACAATGTATGCGTGTAATGTTTTATTTTTGTTTTAAAATTGAAGAAGAGAGGGAGAGAGAGAGAACGTGAGAGTTGAGATAAGAAAAAATGTTTATTTATTTTTTAATTAGAAATGTTAAAATCAACCGTAAATAATGCTTAAACAATTTTTTTTTTTATAAATTTACTTTATTGTTCCTAACTTTAATATTATGATGGAAGATTGAATAGTTTTTCACAATTTTTTTTGTTGACACATTTTTTTTTATTAATACGTAGTTATAAAAATAAGACAAACGTCAACTCGAGGTAGCACAAACATGATAAACGTTAAAGCACAAACACAATACGATTAAACCCGAGCACGATTCATTGCCACCCGAAGAAGCGCACACACAGTCCTGTATACACTGAGTTGCACCCACTGCAGTCAAATCTTGCAACTTTCCAACAATACCCATCTCCACTGACCTTTCTTCAGCAACCAAAATACCCTGGAGTGTCCTGCCCCTATAGGAGTCAGTGTCCTTCCACATCTTCTTGGGCCCTCCGAGGCAAAGTGTTGAGATACTGCTGACCACATAATACAAGCTTTTGGGTATTGATTCAACGATTATAATTATTATAATTTTAGAGAAACCTTCGTGTTTGTAGTCGTTGAATCAAAATTTAACGGCTCATGTTGTTTGCTCAGCAAGATCCCAAGGCAGAGCATCCAATTCCATCTTCTTGTAGAAGAGGGTAGGCTACATCTCATGTCTCCCGGTAAACTAATAATAATGTAATTTAAATTTATTTTGAACGAAAATTGAATATAAAATGTGTAATTTAAAAGAATACCACTGAATCATAAAAGTGTGTGACATGTCCATTCACATCTAACCCGCCTACACCTCCCCACCAGCCTCTGGTGACTCAACGAGACGGATATTTCGTAGGCGTCTGTGAACTGTGAAGGCGACCTGGTCTAACTGAGTCACCGAGTCTCGCGGTGAACTCGAACCAGTTCAAATTTATAAAAGCGGGATTAGGGTTTTAAGTTTTGCCCTTTTCCAATTTTTTATTTTAGTTAAGTTTCTTCTGGGTTATTCACAAATGGGGAGGCCAAGGTGCTACTTGGACATAACCATTGGAGGAGAGCTAGAAGGAAGAGTAGTAGTGGAACTATACAATGACATTGTCCCCAAAACAGCTGAGAATTTCAGAGCTCTCTGCACTTGTGAGAGGGGCATTGGCCCCCACACCAATGCTCATCTGCATTACAAGGTCCTCTCTTTCTCGTCAAAAGATTCAATTTTTTTTTTCTGGGTTTGTCTTTTGATTGTTACATTATTGGGTTTTGGTTTTTGCATTGTAACACTGGTGGTGTCTTGTTTTTCTATCGTTAAATTGGTGGGTTTTTGTTCTTTTGATTTTTACGTTGGTAGGTTTTTGTTTAATTTCTGTGTGTCTGTGCGAGAATTTATAATTTTGTTAATGGGGTGGAGTTGCAATAAGAATTGCATTGCATCTTGTTGCAGGGTGTTTGTTTCCACCGCGTTATCAAAGGTTTTATGATACAAGGTGGAGACATTTCGGCAGGAAATGGCAGCGGGGGAGAGTCGATTTATGGGTTGAAGTTTGAAGATGAAAACTTTGACATAAAGCATGAGAGAAAAGGGATGCTGGCCATGGCTAATAAGGGCCCTGACACCAATGGCTCTCAGTTTTTCATTACCACTACTCGGACTTCCCATCTTGATGGGAAACATGTTGCGTTTGGGAAGGTGATCAAGGGCATGGGCGTGGTTCGTTCGGTTGAACATTTGAACACGAAGGACGGCGACTTGCCTACCGAAGAAGTCGTTATTTCGGATTGTGGGCAGCTTCCTGAGGGAGCAGATGATGGGGTGTGTAACTTCTTCAAAGATGGTGATGTTTATCCTGATTGGCTTGCTGATCTTGATACAAAACCGGAGGACATTTCTTGGTGGGTCACGGCTGTGGATGCTATTAAGGCCATTGGAAACGAACAGTTCAAGGTAATGAGATACTGCATTTAATATCACAACTATGGTAAATTGTGTCATACATTTCATTCACTAATACCCATTAGTATGATTTCTGATCTTATACAGAAGCAAGACTATAAGATGGCCCTTAGAAAGTATCGCAAGGCTTTCCGCTACGTGGATATATGCTAGGAGCTGGAAGAAATTGATGAAGGTATACCATTTGCTCTGCACTATAGAGTGTCCCTTACTTTGTTTCATCATCTTATGACTTTATCTTTTTTATTGTACAGAAACAAGCTCCTCTTTGCGGAAGACAAAGTCTCAGATATTTACTAATAGCTCAGTAAGAATTTTCATGTATCAAATTTGAAAGCACTTGATGTTAACTGAATTCTCTAAGAAACCTTCTTGAAATGAAAACAAAATTACATGTATGGATAAGTAAAGCAATATCTTCAGCTCAGTAGTGTAAAATGTAAATGACAATTTGTTGAGCTATCTGTATTGCAGAAATTGTACATTTATAAGCGGTAGTGATAGACATCGAAATTGTGTAACAGTAACTTAATCACATTCAAATTAACCTGTTGGACAAAATGAAAAGTACCATCGCTTTTGAGTTTCTGTGATACCTAGAAGATAGCTATGAATACTTCTCCAAGGGCTAGCTTGATTATGTTCAGGAGTATTGTATATTCTTTTGTGGTACTTTTGATTTCACTGTTATCAAATAAAAAGAACGGCATTTCCCTTTATCTAAATGATTGATATGTGAGTTTTCTGTTCAGGCTTGTAGGTTGAAATTAGGAGACCTAGACGGAGCATTGTTGGACACTGACTTTGCATTGCGTGACTAGGAAGACAATGTGAAGGCTTTGTTTCGCCAAGGCCAGGTAATAATCTTTAATTGGCAAGAAAAGAATTTATAATGCTTTCTGGCTGCTGTTTATGATCTGACTTTTATGCATCTTGCTGCCTGCAGACCTATATGGCACTCAATGACATTGATGCTGCAGTTGAAAGCTTCAAGAAGGCACTGGAGTTGGAACCAAATGATGGTCAGTAGTGTTAGATTATTTACCCAACTTCATACTGAAAAGTAGGTGCTTTTATGAACTAGCCAACTAGGTTATTCTTTCTTGTAACCGTTAAAGTTTGCCAATGTTCGGATTCTTGAGATCAGAGAGCTGTTACAGGATTGTTATGCCAATCTTTCAAATACTTTATATGTTTTTTCCTTCCAGAATTTTCATTACGATAAATTTGCACATTTTTCCCAACAGCAAACCAGATTTGTGGGAACCTCAATGGACATTAACTTGACTCTGGTTTTTTCAAATATTTTCTCTTATACGTTATAACTAGATTATTAAACCCCTATGCTTTCAGAGTGGATGACCAAGACCAACTATACATTATACCATAATGATAGATTCCTGACCTTTCATGATGTTTTCTATATTTCAGGAGGAATTAAGAAAGAGCTTCTGGTTGCTAAGAAGAAGGTTACTGAGCTTTTTTCGTTTTTGATTTTCTCGCCAAACAATGGATGCTGCTTTGTTTTGTTTCCTTTCCTTTCCTATAAGATTTGAAGGTAAACAAATTTCCACAAGTTGCTAATAGGTCTGAGCAAGAAAAAAAAGCATATTCAAGAATGTTTCACTGATTACGCAGTCACATGGTAAGTTTGTTTCTATCTGTATTGCTTTGTTATCAACCAATTTTGGGGCTGAGTTTTTTGTTTATGCTATGCAGAGGCTGCACATAGTATGGATAAATTTTGATTCCTTCGGCAATTTCTGTTAAAAGTCTTAGTTGGCCCCTAGGATATATCAGGTATCAAACTTTTACCCCTTTGTCATATTGCAAATGGTCAGGCTCTTGTATGCAACCCGTAATGCTTGTGGGATTCCAGATAGGATACCCTTGCCTTCTGCAAGATTATTAACTTTCCTGATCTTATCAATCTGATCATTTGTTGGTTTTCTTATAGTTGTAGCAGTAAAGATTAAACCTAGTTTTGAAATACGTTAATATCTTTGCTCGATTTATGATGGAGCTTGCTCGTTTTTCAGGCTTTGTAGGAAGGGCAAGACAACTAGCAGAAGACTTGAGGGAAAATCAGAATACTCTAGCTTAAATCAAATTTTGTTCCAAGTGCATTCACCTTCTGTTAGACTAGCACATATGACTTTATTGCTGTTCAAAACTTGATTGCTACGTTCTGAATTTGTATGAAATCATCCGAACAGCCCTTTTATCTTTCTTACAAAATATTGTCTTATTTTTTGCAATACAGATGGTTTTTTCTTTGCAGACAACTTATTGTTGTTGCTTCTTGATCTTGGGTTTCTCTAATTTGTCTTGGCAATCGCCATGTTCCGAGCTTGAGGGGGCATATTATCTCTAGTGTTTTGGCCCCCCGTCCTGTATCTTGGATCTCCATTGCGTCCGTCTCCACTTATACTTTCTTCTTTTATTTCCCCTTCTCTTGATATTTTCTCAGAGAGTAATCTGTTCAACTTTTCCCAAGCTTTGTTTCTGCTTGCCTCTGTTGCGAGCTTCTGTTCTGATGCAACCAAAACATGCCAGTCTGAAAGAAAATTTTCATCTTGAGCTCTTTTTGCTAAGGCATGGTACACTTCCTGAGTGAGACGGATGGTGGTTTTCTCCATCTGTGAACAGTTTATGTATTTAAGTGCTTCTTCTTCCGATGCAACAAGCGCTTCTTTTTCTATTCATACAGCTTCAAGTCCAAGTTGCAGTGTTCGCAGAGTCTGTCTCCTCCTAAGAAGGCCTTGCTTCAGTCTTGATCTTGTTTGTAATTCTTAATCTGCATCGCACTTAAACCTTTCCGTCTCTTGACGCGTTTGATCCAATGCCTAATTTATTCCATTGATCATCCTCGTCGCCTTGTGTTGTTCCTCCTTTTTGGATCTGATGCTCTTGTTTGTCGTCCCAAGCTATGCTTCAAGGTCCGAGATGATACTGGGTGTGTCACATTGGTTCTCAGCACTTGCAACGCCGCATTTCAGCAGTTCAAGCTCATCAATGAGAGGCCTGGAGTCTATCCACGCCTGCATGGTGCTCTCTTAGCTTTCCTGATCTCTTCGTTGGTCTTTATGAGTTCCGCCATCTTAGACCCCACTTTGTCTTCGCTTTCATCCCACTCTTTCGATTTGCAAGAGTGGCTTTGCGCTCTTTGCTTGTCGTACAGCTCCATATGCTCTTTGCACTAGGGTGTTCGGGAACCCCTGCCTGATCATTTGCCTTCATCGTTTACTTATAGAGCAACCTTTTCCTGGTTTTGTTGTTTGTGATCTGTTGCTTCTGCTTTTGTTATAAGTTGTGAATGTTTTTGTTTGGCGGGAATTCCAATCAAGACATGTTTCAAAATTATAGATAGATTCAAAACTGATGTTCCAAGCTGTACTTTGTTGTCACCGGATCTTTGTCTGATGTCGTCTGTTGGAAGAAAATCTAGTGCACGACCGCCAGACCAGGTGTTCATGTGGCCAGTAGCACAAGCATGATCTGTTATTGCATGCGGCCAGTCGTATGCAAGAACTGTTGTTTGGTAGACGCCAAGATACACTTTTATAGCTTAGAACTGTTCTACTTTACATCATCCACCCATAGCTAGGTCTTCCTTGAATTCCCTTTTTTCTTGAATATTTTGTTTAGTTTTTAGATGTTTAAGAGATTGATTTGATAGTGTTTTGGAAATATTTTGTGGATGTACTAAATAGAAGATACAAAGCCAAGCAGGAAAAGTAGTACTGGCTTGTAGTTCTGGTGGTTAGCTTTTTTTCCACACCTAGATCTTGAGTTTGAATTTATTCCTCACCGCATATCAATTGACAGTACAAATAAGCCAAACTACATGACACAGTGTCACAAATTTTATTATATCTTAATACTTATTATAATTTGAATGAATCCGTCGAATTTCCTGTACGTACATGTTATAATTCTTTATTTTCAACTAAAATTTGAAATTGGATTCATGAACATGAAATATTTAAAAAAAATGAAAATATTGCTGTCTCTATTGAGCTTCGAATTGTTTTATCTGAGCTTCCTTCCCTCTGAGAGGGTTTTAGCAAAATCGACTAGTGCTTCGTGACACTGGCTTCTTCAATACTGCCTCCCCAATCTCCACAAGCCTCTTTAGATTCTTCTCTGTCACTATATCAATCGGTGTATCGTCGTCACTCAACGAGTCATCCTATAATTTCTCCAATAAACACAATTAAAATAATATTACTCGTACCAAATTTAATTGTCATTTTGATAACCACAGTAAATGTTTTACCTTTGGTAGAGATGTGGTCAGTAAATTAATTAGATTTGTGGTGAATTTGATTGAATGAACCAGGGATTCGATTTGAATTTGTGGTGGATTTGGTTGAATGAACCAAGGATTTGGTTTTGGATGTTGTGTGAATTTGGTTGAGTTGAACCAGGTACTCGATTTAAGAGGTTGATAACCACTATTAAAATAATGTTACTCATACCAAATTTACTGGGCATTTTGATAACCACAGTAAATGTTTTACCTTTGTTAGAGATGTGGTCAGTAAATTAAATAGATTTGTGGTGAATTTGATTGAATGAACCAAGGATTCGATTTGGATTTGTGGTGAATTTTGTTGAATGAATCAGGAATTTGGTTTTGGATTTTGTGTGAATTTGGTTGAGTTGAACCAAGGATTCGATTTAGATTTGATGGTGAATTTGGTTGAAGTGAACCAGGGATTCGATTTGGTATTTTTGAATTTGCACGATTGCATCTAGATTGAATCTCTAGATTGCCTACATCCCCTTGGCAGGATCAAACCTAATGTAGTTCAGACTGGATTTGGATTTTTAGCGACTAATGACCACTAAAAAGGAAAGATTTTGTGTTCGGGACTTTGCAGTTGCGTCTAAAATATGAACTAGACTGCCTACGTATCATTGGCAGAATCAAATCGGGATAGTTTACAAATGATTTTGGTATGGCTATGTCGTGTTTTGGACTTTGAATTGGCTTTGTGCCATTTTGGATTTAGAATAGGCTTTGCACCATTTTGGAATTTGAATGATTTTGTATAATTTTTTAGATTTGGTACAGCTTTGTGCCATTTGAATTTTGAAGGGGCTTTGTGCCATTTGAGACTTGACTTGGTTTCGTGCCATTTGAGACTTGATGTGGTATCGTGCCAATTGAGACTTGAAGCGACTTCGTGCCATTTAAGACTTGACGCGGCTTTGTGTCATTTGGAATTTGACGCGGCTTCGTGCCATTTGAGATTTGATGTAGATTTGTGCCATTTGAGATTTGACGTGACTTCGTGCCATTTGAGATTTGATGTGACTTCGTGCCATTTGAGATTTTGACATGGCTTCGTGCCACTTGAGACTTGATGTGGTTTTGTGCCATTTGAAATTTGACATGGCACGAGTCCAAACACTTTTAAACTAGGAAGTCCATTGAACTTTTTGCTTTGAGATGGTTCACGTCTAGGGACGGAGCCACATTGGGCTCAAAGGGGGCAGATGCGGCCACTCAGTTTTTAAAAAAATGTGTATACTTGTGATGTTAGCAAGGTGTATAACTTATTTACTTGCTTGTGACATTAGCATTAACTCTTTCTGTTGCAATTGCCAAAGTTGAAAGAACATTTTTTGCTATGAAATTTCTGAAAAATCGATTGAGAAATTAGACAGGATATCAATAGATGGATGATAACATGGTTATTTTATATAAAAGAGATATTTGATGGTATTGGTAATGAAGTTGTCATGCAATGCTTTCAAATCATGAACATGCGTCAAGAGCTATTATATTTTGTATGAAAAATCTTATGGAGTATTTGTTTAGTAAATTCCTTAGTTTTTTATTTTGTGATTTTGTTGCTTAACAATGCCCTCATTCATACAGATTTATGGCTTCGTCCTTGTTCACGTCCATAGTATTTGAAGTGATTTGCATCCACAAATTATCGTCGTCAACGTCGCCCTTCGCACTTTAATTTAAACCATTTTAATTTAAACCGGTGTGCGTCTGCCAGGCCGTTGGATTCCTTGCATTTGTTACTCGGCCTGTGTACTAATTCATAGGGTCCAAATTTATATAGTCCACATGAATTGAGATAAGAACTGTGGCTTTAAATGAGTACTTTTCCCAATTTATTTGGAAAGCTTATCAGTAAACTTTCTTCTCTGTGAACTTTGAACCATCCATATATGACTTTACGCGGTGGTGTTAAGAAAGATAACCATCCTTCGCTTTCCATTTGAGGATGCGGGAAAGACACTTTCTGATCATTTCACATCCTATACCAATTAGGTAATAATGGCAAATGGTGGGGACGTCTCTTATCTTCCTTTTCTCTGGAACTTAACACTTTTTTAATTAGACATATCTCATTTTTCTATTCTGATGTTTAGTAGTTTTCAACATTTAGTACATCAATTTTTTTTATCCCAGAGTCATACATAAAATGTAAATTTTGGGACAGTCTCATACATCCATTAGTCAAACTGTTAGTTCTCCCGTTAAGTGATGACGTGGCGCCCTGATTGGGAGCCACGTGTCATTAAAAAAATTAGTTAAATAAAAATAATATTAAAAAATATTAAAAAATTATTATTTAAATAAAAATAATAAAATAATAAAATAATATTTTTTTTTCTTCCCTCCTCCTTCTTCTTCTTCTTCTTTTTATTCTTCTTCTTCTTCTTCTTCTTCTTCTTCTTCTTCTTGGTTCGGTTTCTCTCTTTTTTTTTCTTTTCTTTTTTCTTCTTCCTCCTCCTTCTCCTTCTTCTTCCTTCTTCTTCTTCCTCCTCATTCTCCTTCTTCTTCCCCCCTCCCTCATATGCGCCCCGCGCAGGGCCCCAACCCAGATCCTTTTTTTTTTCTTCTTCCTCCTCATTCTCCTTCTTCTTCCCCCTCCCTCATACGCGCCCCGCGCAGGGCCCCAACCCAGATCCTTTTTTTTTTCTTCTTCCTCCTCCTTCTCCTTCTTCTTCCTTCTTCTTCATCCTCCTCCTTCTCCTTCTTCTTCCCCTCCTACGTGCCCCACCCAGATCCCATATTTTTTTTCTTCTTCTCCCTCCCTTCTCCTTCTTCTTCCTCCTCCCTTCTCCTTCTTCCTCCTCCCTTCTCCTTCTTCTTCCCCCCCACGCGCACCCCACCCAGAACCCAGATCCCATATTTTTTTTTCTTCCTCCTCCTTCTCCTTCTTCTTCCTCCTCCACTCTCCTTCCTTCTTCCTCCTCTTCTTTTCTGGGTTCGGGTTTTTTTAAAAAATATTATTTTTATTTTAATAATTATTTTAATATTTTTAATGACACGTGGCGCCCAATCAGGGCGCCACGTTGATGAGTCCATTTTATACCATATAATTTACCCTATTCTTAGTTATAATTTATTAGTTATTTTGGAAGAATTTTGATACTTTGCTATATATTTCTAATGTAGGTCATTCGACTTCCTTTTGAGCGAAAAGTGATCAAAATGATGAGTTTTGGAGTGATTCCAATTGAAGGATGTTCGTGAGTCTTTCAAGACAATTGTATCAAAATTCCAGATTTTTCTACCAAGCCACTTGACCGTGGCGATGAAAAGAAGACCCAGCGCGCAGCTTTCCCAGATTGACGTTTCTGGACATTTTGGGTATTTTTAAGGTCAAGATGACATATTTTGAGAAAGATTCCTTCTGAAGATTTGTAGGGGACGTCTCTAGCTTTCAAAAGCGACCTTTTGGGACCAAATCGGAGTTGATTTGGTCGGTCAAAGTATTGATTTTCTGAGAAGTCCGAATTCCAGTTAGAATAGGAAACCTTTTATTTTCTGTTTTATTATTATGTTTCCTAATATTTTTCTAAGACCTTTTCTAGGTAGGGTTTTATTTTCTACTAGTATAAATAAGGCTTTTTAGCCATTAGGGTGCTCTACGCAACATTGGACGAAACATAGGAGGAGAGAACGCACTACTTTGGCTTTAGAGAGCTTTTGACGAATTAAGGTGTTTTCTATCCATGTTTTTAATAATATTTTGTTTATGATTGTTAGTAACTAATTTTCGTTTACTAGGGCGATGCCTGAGCCTTAGCATGAATATGTAGTTTTTATTTAATTGCTTATGATATTATGCATGTGTACTTTGAATTATTAATCACTGTGCTTTAAACTGTCTTTGTATCTTAATGATTCGCGACCATTAGAATGTTTAGATAAGTAATTGGATTTAATTCGATCGGAATGCCACCGGGGAATTGGGTATTGCTTCTTGTGATTAATAGTTGTAAGTTCACCTAGGGCGAATGCCACGTCATAGGGGTTGCATGGTTTTTCAAAGGGTTTTCACAAAGCGTAATGAGTCATGCATGTTTATATTTGATCTGAATGTCACAGACGGATTACATGTTTGATATACGTTCTAGCTTGAATGCCACAAGTAGAATATGCATTAGGAAAACCCAACCTTCAAAGTTGCATGGGTAATTCATAAGTAATTGGTAAACCTACATAGGATTGTTAAGGGGACAGTGGAACCCTAGGCCTTTTACAATTTGATTTTTAAAACGTTTTCCTTTGTTTTCTTTACTTTGCTAATTTCCCTAAATTACTTTTAATAAAATTCGTTTTTAATATTTTAGATCATCAAATCAATCTCTTCCAATCTTTGTTTTCAAATAGTTAGCTAAGAATTAGTATAAATACATATTATTCATTCAATCCCTGTGGAAACGACCTTGCTTGAGCCGTTTATACTACAACTACCTTGTTCTCTTGCAAGTATTTTTAAGTGTTTTTATCCCTATTTTTGTAGGTGGTAAAAATCCTATCACACGTCATCACTTAACGGGAGAACTAACAGTTTGACTAATGGATGTATGAGACTGTCTCAAAATTTACACTTTAGGTATGACTCTGGGATGAAAAAAAGTTGATGTACTAAATGTTGAAAACCACTAAACATCAGGATAGTAAACTGTTCTTTACCCTTTTTAATTTGACAAGTCCACCATTTGTAATTTAGGAGAATTTTAAAAAAATATTTAAAATCTTAGTGTAGTCAATTTTAAAGGATATTTTTTTAGAACTTATACAAATCCTAGTGTAGTCAACTAAATTTTTTTAAAAGACTTTAAAATTCTAGTGTAGTCAATTGAGATTTTAATAGACATTTTAAGAGTTCATCCAAATTCAGGTGTATTAAAAAATTAAAGATTTTACAGAATTTCATTAAGTTGTGAATTTTATAGAATTTGAGAGCAAAAAGTATGTATAATTAAAACCAAATAGAATTCCACCTTACCTCCTAAGATTTCAAATCTAGCGACCTCTGACTCTCTTCCTCTCATTGCCTGCTAGCCACTTTGTTTTCTTTATCTTCTTCCTTTCATCTCTGCATTTTCCCTTCAATTTTCGTTGATGGGTTGCATTATTTCTAAATAAAGATGATGTTGGGTCGCATCATTTCTCATATGTTGGAGTGTAGAAGTGGTGAAGAGCAATAGTTGCTCTCGACTGTCTGTTGGGTTACCATCTCCATTGTCTTAAAAATCCACCAAAATCATAAACCAAATTAGCAGAAATCCTTAAAAATCTATCTAAAAATCCATATGAAATTTGTAAGAGTTTTCAAAAACCATCAAGTCTATTACTTTTAAAGTCTTTTAAAATCCTCATAAATTCTAGGTTACATTTGGCCAAAGGGGCATCATGTCTTAGCCCTTTATTTTTTTAGGTCAGTTTTTCAATTGCAATAATTGATTCAAATTGAACGGTTAGATTTGAAAACATCCAAATGTAGTTTAATTAAATTAATCAATAAATTCAAAGTATAAACTTAAAATTAACAAATTATTGAGGGGACTATGTTTAGCCCCTTCGATTAAAGATGGTATATGAGTATGACATAACATTATTCATTTAAAAATATTTTTTTGGCAAGGCTATAATTTTGGACGGAACTATAGTTAGCCATTTCGGTTGGAGATAGTCTTATGGCATGAATGGATTGATGACAATATCAGAAGACGTCATTGGGACATGAAAATTTTACACTTGAGTTTTTTATTTATTTATTTTTTTTTTTGGTAAAACCTTTCCGAAGAAAAGAGACAATTTTATTTCAAACACTAGATTATAAACAGAGGCTCACATACAAAATAATACTAGACACAAAATTGGACCTCCTAACTAACCCAACAAAGCTAAAAAAAAGGAGCCCAACACAATGGACAAAACAAAAGAAGTTTCTCGACCCCAGCATCCATCGCCGTAAAAATTTTTCCAATCAACCCAAAACAAATCCTCCAGCTAACGCCAAATCCAATCAAGCAGCTCTGCAAAACCCAGCCATGAAAGCCATCTTGATGGCCTTGATTGCTTCGATCGCCCCGATCTCAACCAGAAATTGGAAGAGGTCTGTGGGAATACCCCGAACGACAGTGCCAACGAAGGCAAACAAGGGAGAAGGAGATGGTGTATTAAACACCCGAGCTGATATGTCCACCGGAGCTCTACGCACCATCTCAAATGATCACAAAAATTTGCGTTGAAATTTGACTGAAGATCAAAGTGAAAGGAGAGATAGTTTGGGTGAATCAGGAAGAACTGTTGGGGGGGGGGGGAGAGAGAGAGAGAGAGAGAGTTAACCAAAACACTGAGAAACAAAGAACAAAAAGAAAAGCTTTCCTCCAACCCTCGCCAAAACGAGGGCCGTCGACAACGATTTTATACGGTGAGGAGTTCACTCACACAAATGATAGGAAAGACTCTTAGGAAGAGAGAAGGACTCTCACACGGAGAGAAAAACTATTCCTAATGTAGCATTGGCAGGCCGTGTGAATATGTAAGGGCCTGTTTGGTATCTTATTTGAAATTTTTTATCATTTCTCAAAACATTTTTTAAGAACATTTCTTGAAAACAATTTTCTTTATGACTCAAAAACTTGATTGGTTTGTGATTTAAAATTTTTAAATCTTACGACTTAAACTTGATTGGATTGGAGTAGAGACGAAAAAAAGTAAAAAAAAAAGGAGAAAGAAAGTAGAAGAGATATATATTTGGAGTGAGGGGAGGAGGGAGAGAAAAGAAATGAGTAAGTTTAAGTTTAAAAACTCACTTTTTCTGTTTTTAAGGAATAGACTATATTTTTGAGTTAGTCTTGAGTTCAATTTTTAAAAATAGTCATACCAAACAAGTTTTTAAGACCTAAAACTTGAAAACTGTTTTTGAGTTTAAAAAGTTGGATTCAAGTACACTACCAAACAGGCCCTAAGCTTCCAAGAAACCATTCTCTCACATAATTGCCTTTTTTTATAATGGATATGCATTATATATTCTTGAATGGTTGCAAGTTGATGCCCCTTTCTTAAAGTCTTTATTTTTTTTCTTTTCCGTGCAAGCTGGTTGAAGCTACATATGATATGAGGTTTAAGTTTTTTTAGCATGACTGCATTCCCGAAATTTAATGTATGTTTTATATTAATATCATTTGTCGAAAGATGTTTTATCTTCAATAATGCATTCCCGATCTCTATAAGTCTCATAAAATTCTTCTCCGTTGTTATATCCACTGATGCTTCATCACCGGTCAACCAGTGATCTTATAATTTTTGCACCATTAGGATATTATTAGCATAATCATGCTTACACCCTTAAAATGAAACATAGTGTGTAAATTTAAAATATTTTTAACCACATTTATTGAATTTTATCAAAATGTATGTTTATTGACTTTTCTTCTATTTGTATAGCTTTTTCGTAAGGGTTTAGTCTCTTGCTCTTTTAATCTAAAAATCGTCAAGCAAAATCAGTGACATTGCCCGAGTACGTAAGCTTGTCATCCATATGTAGAACTAGGTTTTGTGTTTTGAAAAGAGTTTGAAATTGATTTTGGGTTCATAGGTTACTTGCGGTTTTTGGGTTTGAATATATTTGAGTTTGTTTTCCCACAACCCCTTAACTTAGTGTAGCCTTAACCTAATATTGGAACAAAAATCATAGTCACATAACTAGGAATTATCTTAGACCATTATGAGGATGGTTAATCACATAGCTAAAAGCACCTCGATTAACTATGGCATGCACTAGTTGGTCATGATACGAGTGCGAATTCCATATCGACAAATTAAGAAACTTTGCAAAAAAACTTATTAGGAGTCGGATAACGTAGAATTAAAGAACCTTAAGAAAATTTGCAAAAAGCTTATATGCTCATTCCAATTTGCATGGTATCATATCAAATCATATCGAGCCCAACAGCTCACATGCGCACGTGATCTCATATCACTTATATGTAGAAACGTGTTAAAAATACGAATAAGATAACGTAGAATTAAAGAACCTTAAGATTTTTTACCTAAATGATCTCATATTATGGCTTTCTACCTAAAATGATCCTTAAGATTTGCATAACTCTTCACTTTGATCTATAAGATTTGAAATCAATAGAAGTAGCCCCTAAATTTGTCTAGCATCAATTATTTTGCTCATTTCATAAAAAATCTCCATTAAATAAGGCTAAAATGACAAAAATTGAGGGTATTTTTGTCATTTTGTCATTTTAGTCCTAATTTAATATAATTTTTGTCATTTTGACTCTTATTTAAATTGAGGGTAGTTTTGTCATTTTGGTGCTTAGAGACCACTTCTATTGATTTCAAATTTCAGGACCAAAGTGATCAGTTATACAAATATCAAAAATCATTTTGACTAAAAAAACCTTTTATTATTAAAAAACTATAAATTGTAAAGCTATTCTTGATTTTATCAATCATTTTAATATCTTATTTAAATTTTTACAGTCTGGTGGTATTTCTTTTCACTTGGAAGTGAGAGATCTTAGGTTTGAATCTCGTGAATGGCGAATTTGATACCAAATTAGGTTGCTCATTGTGTGGCTTAGTCAAACTCCCATTCTCTTTAGTATAAAAATATCGATGTACTAAAAAAAAATGTGCCTTGATCTTGGTTTTGTCATCCCTTTATACTAGCCTTTTTGCACGCACTCACGCGAGTGTGAGAGACATTTTTTTTAATCACGTCGCACTATGCGCAACTTACGCATTTTAGATATATTTATATGCGAAGATGGGTTCAATGTATATAAACATAAAATAAAGGTGATTATCATCTCTAATAATACAAGCAGGAATTTAAAATATTTTATCTAGAATATGTATAAAAATAATAATAATAAATAACAGAAAAGATCCTTATAATGTAGTTGCAACTAAAAGCTAAATAAAAAGTATAAAAACAATCCAAGAACTTCAGGTTGCCTCATATATTCATCATCAGTCTGTTTTATTTTATTTTGAAATTTCAACACCTAAATGCAATGACATTACTCAAGTCTATAACTGTAGAAATTAAGAAAACATCATATCAACCTACAATCAATTCATAAACTGTAAGTTTCATCAAAAGTCTGGTACCAAGAAACCAAGTGCAATACAATCGAATGTAATACTCAGATAAACATAAGAGAGACCAACATCCCTCCACCAACTGCCCATTACAAAATATGCGTAAAAAATTAGTTGTTGATCAAAAGTCCAAGCAACAAATGAGAAAATTTTCGAGTAGTGCAACCATGTAAATGAAGAAGGAAAAAGATCGTGATCAATTACTCTGCTGCTCCCTTGTTGTGATCCACGTTTTTTTGTTTGAATGCTCCGCTAATTCACTGCACCAAAGCCTATTTAACCAAAAAGAAATGAGGAGAATGTAGATAGGGAATTGATATTAGTAATGCAAACCACTAAATGAAATGCATATATACCCACTACCGATTAATAGTCCAAGTCTGTAATCCCTATTTAAGCTTGCCAAAATGAAACACAAAATGAATTATGGTAAGTATACATATACGCACGTCTAAGTTTGTAATCCCTATTTAAGCTTGATAGGACCAAAATGATTGAGGTTGAGAATTGGGAATAAAAGATTAAGATTGAGAGTTGAAAAGTTGTACTGAGGAAGACTTTATCTCGATTTGTTTCACCTCTCCCTTGCCCTCGTTTTCTTCGCCTTGATTTCTGTAATGAACAGAAAAACAATCCACTATTAAAAAAATCTATTCGTGCAAAAAGTTCTCCATAAAAAAGAATGCAAAGAGAATGTTTTCTCAATGACAGACATCTTTTACTCAAGATTTGCCTTGTCAAACATTTTTTAGTAGAAAAAGTTTACCAAGCATCATGATGGTTTTTCTCAGGCATTTCATTAAATCATACACATTCAACAAAATATCAAATATCAAATAAACCAAATATTGGACTTGCCGCTTCCAGTTGCCATGGAAATCAAGTAGTCACTTCTCTTCTCTATGTTTATCTGGATAACTTTCTTTCTGTATAGACCCATAGTTGCTATCTAATACATTAAAAAAAAGACAATAAAAACATGAAAATATAGAGCAGGGGATGAAGAGAAAAGGTTTTCCCCAGTGTGCCAAAGAGAGAAACCAAAAAAATGAAACACAGAGGAATTGAATTAAATTCTAATAAACTCCCAAAACAATTTATGGCATATATGAACTTAAATGAAATCAATAAAAAGTGGAGAAATGAAATCGGCTTCACCCACACAATCCAACATATATCCATCCAGTTGGTTGGGAAGCTCTAGCGTAAGGAGAAGGATGGCAGAAAATTATATTATAAACCTTATATCTATGCAACCATAAGTCGAATCATTGAGTGATCCACAATCAAGTTTTTTGCGGCATATAAACTTTAAAACATGTATTGAAAAGTTCCAGGACACTCCAAAAAGCTATTGTTCCTTTGTTTCTTCTAGATTCCATTCCCAAGAGCTGCACAAACGCTTTAGACCATCCAATAGTATGAATCTATTTCCAAACTGTATGAAGAACAAACCGACCTAAACTATAGCAATAAATTGACTAATCCAAAAGAAAGAAAGATTAGTTGCATTGCACCAACAACAACAAAGGTACTCTGCTGCTCCTATTTTGTGATCCACATAATTTTTCAGAGCTTCGACTTTCTAGCCCCAATCCTTTTCATGAATCTGCAAGGAACAAAGAAAATGAAAAGAGTAAAAAATCAAAATTGGACTTGGGGATTTTATGTGGCTCTGTAAATGCCCAATCTCTTTTAACATACACAAATTAATGACAAGAAAAAAAAACTGTAGTTTTTTAAATTGGGAAGTTGGGTACCTGGAGAAGATGGCAATGAAGGCGGCGATGGTGTAGGTGGAGGAACACAGCCTGGAGATTGGGCTCTTGAAAGTGGGCATCCATAATCGAAGATGTGAAGAAGCACACGAAGGCGGCGGCATCGTAGGTGGAGGAACACGGCCCAGAGATTGGGCTCCTGAAAGTGAGCGTCCGTGATTGAAAGTGTGAAGAAGGATGGGTTCCAAGACGCGTCCCGGAGTCTGGTTCTAAAAGATGGGCTCTTTTTTATTATTCATCTGTATATAGTGGTGGTATGTGGTTGAGCCTTCAACTGAACTCAGATAATGGGAATATCGTCAAACTCTCTGGTTTCGATAGTGGGAAGTTGAAATAGAACTGATAACTGAACTGGCAACTGTCTATTCTTTTCCACTTTCCTCCCACGTTTCAAATTTTGTGGTTAATATTTTAACCTTTTTATCCCTTATTAAATTTTGTATAATTTATTGCATGAGTTAAGTTTCTTTGTTTTAAGGGCTTTTGCGTCCATTTATTTTTGGTGAAGCCTTGAGACACCAAAACTCACTTTTGGCATTCTATTAGTAGAGATTTTTATTTACTTTTCTTTCTTTCTCCGTGCCATCTTTTCCTCTTCCCATTAAAACTCCCACTTTAATCACTCTCACTCTCTTACCAATTCAACTTCATTTCTTAGAAAACCATTTTAGATTCAACCACTTTAATCATGCCGCCACCACCACCAACTACTTAATTTCGTCCTTACATGTCTTCCAGGCCTTGAGACGAGGACAGAGAGCGGTTTGGAACTTAACCCGAGGGCTCATGACATCTGTTCGAACTCAGAGGTTTTCCTGCGAAATTCCACATACACTGCCAAGGTAAGTCTCGGGATCACCTTGGTTCTCTTTCTTTTGATGTTTTGGTGCAATTCCATAGTCTGCATGCATGATTGGTAAAGTTTTGGTGCAGATCCAACTTGGGAAGCATTTCCCTAGTTTTTCCAGTGAAACCTGTGACCTTCTAATGACACGCCCCTATCCCAATGTCTTGTAGACATCGGGATGGTCACGTGCTGGTCGACATCCGAGGGGTGACGCAAGCCATTTAGAATGCATGAGAACGAGAAATAAGTAAGACTTAAGAAATTAATGGTAATTAATATTCATTTAAGGAACGTGTTCAGAGTATACAACTAATTAGAATACTATAAAAGAAATGAGATAAATAATAAAGACCGAATGAAATGGGTCCAACATCGAGAGGACTCGAAGATGCCGATGCAGAAGTGTCTTGACGCTGGGATTGTATGCCTCGATTCTAAGCCTTGAAGGGGGCGCAAAACAAAGGTGAGTAGACCAATTTAATAAACATATAATAAAACAGTTATCAACATACTAACCCCCTGGTTTTATGAAAATATATACATCATGATAAACATAGGTTTTCTGAAACCTAGAATGCCATGCCATATCTCAAATCGTTTCTCATATAATAATCACTAGTGTCAAATGTCCACATATCCCTCCAGCCCTATGCCATCTCCCCGTCTCTGAGCATACAGTCAGAGGAAAAATACCTCCAGACCCTATGCCATCTCCTCGTCCCTGTGCTACATAGCCAGAAGAAAAACACTTCAGGCCCTATGCCAACACCATAACCGTCGCACGTGATGGACCAGAACCTATCCCTTCATCCCGTAGCAGAAATTGGGACCACTAGGTATTATAGAGCCATTGAACATACATTTATGAAAAGTAACGTCATAATTCATTCTTATAAACTCATGCTTTTCATGCGTGCAATTCTACTAATAAAACATGTATTTTAGAAGGGGTCCCCTCATAGTACTGCACTAACGAACCATGCGCTGCTAGCGAAGAAGCCAATGCCACACTAAAAGCACCCTTGGATTGCCGTGAATCGACCTGAGATGACCGGAGAACTTCTCGACAACCACAGCTTCGCTGAAGCTGGGTTTGTCCTATTCCAAGCTAATCTCGCCCCAAAAACCTTAGAAAAATCGAGAGATGCCTTCAAAAACTCATCCAAACAACAGATCAACAATCTAAGAGGAAGATTTCGAAGCTTACCTTGCCGTGAAACGACGAAACTCACCGAGGAGTTTCTGGGTCCGTGTTAACCTTGCAGTGGCGGGGAAGAAGGGAAAAAGAATAAGGGAGAGACGAGGAAGGGTGTGCGATGGCGTGCGTGCTCGCGGAAGAACGAGAGAGAGATGCGAGGGTTACGGGAGAGAGAATAGTGAGTTTGAGAGAGATAGAGATAGAGACTGAGAGAGTTACGGGAGAGAGAGTGACAAAAAGTGAAAAGAGAAAAGGGAAAGAAAGAGAAATGAGAGATTCACGGGGTAGGAGATAGAAACACCAAAACGGGATGGGGCTTAGGGAGCTGACATGTGGCAGTTTAGGGACTTAGTGACTAAATTGATAACTTTGTAATAATTTGGGGTCAATTTCTGAAATTATACTATTAATAAGGGGGCGGGTGTAACATCTAAGCTGTTTCCTGCCAACTCTAGCCACGGCTGGGAACCAAAATGGTATATTTGGAATCCTTGTCTTTCCAGCTTCATTTTGACTACTAGAATGTTGTGTTTGGTTGAGAATTGACCCAAAACGAACACAATTAGTCTGGGCCTTTCCTTTGTTTTTTTTATTTTTGTGTAATTTTTTAACAATGTTTTTTGTATTTGCTCCCGCAGGAAACTCAACGTCTCCTCAGTTAAGAGTTTTTATTTTTTTTGTTTGAAATCCTTTGTATATTTATGCACATAAATTAATAAGTTTGAGCTATACTTTGGGAGTACAAGCTTGATGGAACTCTGCTTACGGGAATGATGATTTAGTTGCGGAGCACCGAAGATGGGATGAACAAAGCTTTCTGAGGAAGATGCAATTGTGCAGTAATGATTATTTTGGAGTGTTTAAACTAAGGGATAAAACATGTAGAATGTTTGTTTTCAGTTTGTAGGGTGTTTCACTTTAATTTTTTTTTATTTTTAATATTCAATCAATTGGGCACCATTACAAAATTTGTGGTAAGAGGGATGGGAAAGCCGTTTGACAACCTTGTCAGGATAGAGGCACAAAAAAACCATTGTTTGTGCTCAATTCTTTGAGCACTAAACGGCTTATTGTGCCCTTTGACTAAAGGCCACACTCATAGAGGGCACATATACAATTTTGGTTGCTGGACCGTTACTATTGTCAAAGGGCACATACGTTGATGTTCTTAGGCCTCAATAGGCACATTTAACTTTTTGTGTGGATTGGCCATTTTTCTTGTAGTGCAAGAAGATTTGTTAGCCATTTCATATATAAGAAAATATTCAGAAACGTATTTGTCCACAGCCCATACGTGTAGTGCCTAGTGGTAGTTGGCACTATGATGATATATAGAAGGAGAGGTTCTGGTCCTCACCCAAAGTCTATTGAATGGGTTGGAAACAATTAGCAAAATCATGCTTGCAACCATAAGATTAAAATGTCGCATGGGTTGGATGATTAAAATACTTCTAAATTCACAATGGAATTGATAAATATACATGCCCTTTCTATTTTGCATGGGTTGGATGTTCCAAACAAAGACAAGTTAGACAGATCATCCCATTCATAACCATCAACAGATGTGATCCCAAAACTCTAATCTTATTCAATAGTCTTTATTTTTTAATCAAGATTCACAATGGAATTGATTAACATAATCACATACTAATTAAACAAAAAAATTAATTAAGATTTTCTATTGCACTTTCAGTTAATTGTTTTGTCTATAAGCTTCTTTCCCTCCGAGAGCCTTTTGGCAAAATCAATAAGTGCTTCTTCATAGGTACCTTCTTTCTTGGATACCTCATACTTTCCGGTATCCAAATTCACCCGTGAAACGGGCTTCTTCAATAACGCATTCCCGATCTCAACAAGCCTTTTCAAATTTTTCTCCGTTGCAATGTCCAATGACGCCATCTCGCCGATCAACGAGTCATCCTATTATTTTTCCACATTAGGAAACAATTAGCAGATCATGCTTGCAACATAATATTAAAATGCTGCATTTATACAATATTTACTGACCACATGTACATGTTTGACGAAGGTAGACCACTTGTAAAATGTACCTGAATACGGAGGTAGTTGTCCTTGGCGTGGACGGATTGGAAGAGGGTGGAGACATGAAGGTCAACCATATCGGAACTTGCATCGCCGAAAATGTCTACCAAAGGTGTGCTCCCATTGTCAAAGAACCAATTGATCAAACCCCAGTTGGAGGCCGTGGCTGCATTATACTTCTCTTCATGCTTGGCTGCGCCTGTGCCCAATGATAGGACTAGCAACCTTGTCGCATCCATCGGCTCTGAGTTATGCTTCAACATCTCTCTGTTTATGTGGCTTATGGCCGTCATCGTCTGCACATGATCATAGATTCAATTAATTTCCTTAGTGCATTAATTAGTTTCTAATTTTTGTTTGAGAGTCTTAACATGTTATTTTCCTAACTTATGATTAAAATGCGTATCTATTGAGAGTATATTGTCAAATTGAGTACTTACAGGATTGTTTGCAGCTACCCCACCATCGACGAGATCAAAAGTTCGGGTTCTTCCCTCGTTATCTTTGACCTCGAAGTAATGAGCGGGGAGATAAGTGGGAGCAGCAGAGGTACTAACACAGATATCCGAAAGCTTAGCATTTTTCAGTGGAATTTCTTTTGCCTGTGCCATAGATTTAAAACCATATAAGAATACGTACAAAGTAGCTACAACAATCCCAAAAAATTGAGTAAATATTAGAGCTTGTATATTGTTGTTTGTCTTACATCGATGGTTGAGAAGATCACAGGCTGAAGGTGCTTAATATCAAAAGTTGGAATAAGCACAGTGGTTAGGGTTTGTTTAAGAGTGAGATCGCCAAGCAGCTCGTTCGTCAATGTTCGCAGGTACTTTCCATCATATTTTGGTCCCATGACAGCACCAACCATACTTGTTAGTGATGCCAAGAAGTTATTACGACTGCAAAATTTCAAACAAATTAACATTAGGACTATAGTTAACCTATATATATAATGTCTAGTAGGCTGATTTGAGTGAGCTGATTGATCTGTTCGGATACGGGGTACCAACATACTGTACTTAGTGCATTGTGGGTATTTGATCATGTTTTATGACATTACCAAACTTGTACATAGCAATACTGTAAGTTGATATCCTGATACGAAACAACTTTTTCTTAAGTTGTTATAAATGAAAACGACTGACCTATTCTGAGGGAAAATCTTAGGGGTGTGATCCAAATAGAAGTTGTTGATATCCTTTGCTTCGAACATGGGCCTGTTGTCTTTGTTGGGAGCTGCAAGCATGGTGGTGACAAGACCACCGGTGCTTGTTCCGGCAATTATGTCGAAGTAATCTGCGACTCTTGCATCAGGCCCATCCAATTCCTACACCACATGCACCAATTAATAACATTCAACAAATTAGTTAAGCACGTAATTAAAAACTAAAAATTGAAAACTGAAATGGTTAAAAGTACCTGAAGCTTGGATTCAAGAAAGGCGAGGAGGGTGCTGGGAATTATGCCTCTAACGCCACCTCCATCAATGCTTAGTACTGTCACCGTCTTTCTCTTTGTCAAACCAGTCGACATTGTTATAACTCGAATTAAAGAGACCTTGTCGAAATTGAAATTTTTCGAAAAAAATCAGTAAGTCACTTGATATGAGCCAGTTGTGATTGTGAAGGAAGCTTGTTGTGAAGCATACGGAGATTGTGAAGGAAGCTTGTTGTGAAGCATACGGAGATTAAGTATGCTATTTATAGCAAGAACCCACACATTATTCTTAATGGTAGCAGCCATGGCGGCCCATATTACTGTGTCTGTGTGGTACTCTTAGGCGGCTACTCTCACACCTCCAATGGTTGAACGGGTTTGGTCAAGGTGTTCTCTTACCGTACGTATAAGTATTCATTAATTTGCACGGGGATTAAGATCTTAATACTTATTTGCTTGATGCATTTGTCGTCTACCTCATAAAGTTCCAAGGTCCTGTCTTCATTTGTCATGTTGCAGTTATGTTATCATCCAAAACACCACGGTCTCACTGAAATTATAAACGCATACTCTTTTTTTTATACAATTTTTTTTTTAATTTTTAACTTGTTTTAGAACAAACATTTTCTACACTAAAAGAAGGAGATGTGTTTAGCCTCACAATGAATTAGTAATAATGTTATTCAAGTTCTTCTTTGATGAGAATCGAACCTAAGACCTCTCTCATTTACAGGTGAAGAAGAATATCATTAGATTGTAATATTAAATTATTTTAAATTTTTAACTATTAAATTCAAATACTTCAATGAAATAATGGATAAAATTAAAAAAAAAACGTTTATGAGGAAAAATATAGTAGTAATTATTATTTTCCATAAAGACTAATGTTTAGATTATTTTTGGTAAATCATTTTTGAAAGTTCTTGATTCTGGTGAGAAAACATTAGTCTTGAAAATTTTGATACCATTCGTTAAAGCCAGTTTTTTGTTTTCTTAATAATTATAATGGTATGACGATAAGAGATTTATCAGTGTGACCAATATAAAAAGTGGTATACCACGTATTATTATACAAATGATAGGATATGTGTGTTAAAAAGTTAATAACTTAAAGAAATAAAATTTCTCACCACTTACATAAAAACACGTGATATACTACCTATATTCCCGTCATAATAAAAAATTCTGAAAATATGAGTATACCCCTTGGAATTCAATTTTCATTAACTAAAACCCACAATTGTAAAATTTTCTAATAAAAACCCAATGACTAGACTCCAACTAAACAATATCCCTAGTTAAGTATGACTTGGCAAAATTGGTATTTTTGGATGTCTAAATTACCCCTATTATCATTGAGTTTGGGTCTATTACTTGTTATCTACATTTATTTTATATTATTTCATTCAATTAAACTTTTTGAATGTTTATGCAGATTTGGAAAAGAAAAATTTTACTGTCATGATTTCAATGCATATTAATAACAAAAATTACATGATATTAGAGTTTTGATTTCTTATATAGTTGTTTTCACATATCTGTAAAAATGAGCATTTTTATCCTTTTCAAATAATTGTAACAGGTAAATTAGTATTTTTCACAAATATACAAATGTTGTTTTATTCAAAATTACTGATATTTTACATATATAAAATAACAATATAAGTTCTAGGTAAAACAATACATGCAAAATAATTTACCTACAAAATAAATAAATAAATACTGATTGAGATTCAAAAGTTAAGTTATTTGCACGAGCGCGCGCACACACACACACACTCACATATATATATATATATATATATATATATATATATAATATCAAAATGTGCCTAACATATGTAATAATACATGCAAAATAATTTACCTACAATGATTGTCAAACAAATATAAGAAATGGAACAGATGTTGGTAAGACAAGTATAAAGTGGATACTTTTGTAATTTACCTACATAATAAATGAATGTTGATCGATTGCAAACAACACATAATAATAACAAATGTGCCTAATATATGTAATAATACATGCAAAATTATTTACCTACAAAATAAAAGAATGTTTTCAGCCAATTGATTCAAAATTAATTAATTACCTATATTATACTTTAAAATATAAGTAATTTATTTCACACAGATATAATAATAAAAAAATGTGCCTAATGTATACATGCAAAATAATTTACCTATAATGATTGTCAAACAAATATAATAAATGGAACAGATGATGGTAAGACAAGTATAAAATAGATACTTTTGTAATAATAAAGCACTTATTCGCCATAATTATGGTGGATAATTAAATTCATCAACATAATTAGGGTGTTGTGGCACAAGTGTAAATATTTTGAAAATAATAGGTCTTTATTTGTTTACATGGCAGTTTATTTCAAATTTGAGTTTTATTTATATGTTTAAAACGAGATGAGTTTTGTCAAAAAAAAAAAAAAAAAGAAGTCCAAAAAAAAAAAAAGAAGTGTTACATGGACTTATATCGAAAGAACCTTAAAATTTTCTCAATAACGACAAACTATATCTGGAACTAGAAGATAGAAAGCTTATGTCGCATTAATTGATATGAATTGTTGTTATCATTGAATTAGTTCGCATTCACATCGGCATCTAGAAAGCTTCTTTTGCAGGTGAACGCATGTTTTATGTTATTGATTCATAATTTGTGCATTGATTTTGTTGGAAAGGGATCCTCTCCAAATCATTTCCTCCTAATCTACTAAGTTCGAGGATCCGGGCCATTGAAATTTGATTCAACGACTAAAGTTATTATAACTTTTAAAGTGAGTCACTGTTTGTAGCCGTTGGATCAAATTTTAATGGCCCGGATCTCCGAACTTGGTTGGTTAGGAGGAAGGGATCCGAAGAGGATCCCTTTCCAATTTTGTTGGAGGCATTGTTCCAGTTAAAATTTAAATATGTTGGAGGCAATGAGAGGCTTTATATGGGGTTGGAAAAGTGATGGATATAGCCCATTTTAGAGCTTCAAGGAATCTTTGAGGTTTTATAAAAGAATCTCTCCTATTGAGGGGCTAGCTATTTCCTTCAAGTTTTATATGGGGCTATATATATTTATTTATGTAGTAATTTGATTATGCGATAATTTTTTTTTAGTTAACTTTTCTTAAATTGATTTTTGGACGTGTTATCTTAATTTTTTTTATGACTTTCAACTTTAAAAAATTCAAGTTCTTACAAAGTTAGATTTCATTACTTATGAACCATTCATTAGATTTGATTCTCTTATCTCAATTTCATCCATTGAAAGATATAAACTCTCACTTCGCCCTCTGACATAATTTGATTTTCTCATACAACACAACAATTTACCTAGCACCAATTGATAAATTAGTATCATACAATTTTGAAATACTTATTTGAAAATTTCACCCACTAATGCCCATGAATGTTAAATCAATTTGAAATTTTAATTCTTATGGAATTTAAAACAATGATTAATTAGCCAAATTGCAAGAAAAATATGTAAAGAAAAAAGAATAAAAAAAGAATAAAATGAGAGTATAAGTGCATTCTCAAGTGAATGGAGAGTGATAGAATTTCACTTACTACTCTGTTGTGGGACCCACTGTTTTTTCTATCAAATCCAAGAAGTTGCTTGCTCAAGTGGTGGATCTAGCCCTATTTTCCAACTCATTGAAAATGAAATTTGTCACAAGAGCTTGAAATGTAATAGCCTCATATAGAATAAAGCTCCCAGGGATGCTCTAATAAGGCTCAACTCGAGCACAATTATGTTACTATTGATGCATCAATTTTGGGAAGTCCAACTTTAATACTAAATAGCACTAGATACTAGGGCTTCTTTTTTTTTTCTTTTTTTCTTTCCAATTAAATTGTCCGGCTGCGAAAAGAAATTGTAGGAGGTAACCTGTTTTGATTGGTCCCTTATTTATCCTTTTTAAAGAAAAAATAGACGTTTGTTAATTGTTGTCGCATGTATACATTATTTGATGTAACAAATATGTAGTGTTTTTTGGCGACTGTGCTTCCTAACGGTGGCAACATAGAAACCTCCATCACAGCCACATTGCCTGAAATTCTCGATTTCTTCATGTATTTCTCCATCTCTCTATCCCTTGCGGCATCTCTCTGTTTCCAAGAACAGATTGAATAACTCACAAATTTAAGATTTGTGTTCAAATCTTTCTCCCAAAATATTGTTTGTATATATAATAAAAAAAGTAGTTTAACTATAGAATTTAATGCCAAGTACCAAACTTTTTTCCTTATGTTAATAGGAGGAGGATCCTCTTCTGAGCTCAGGATGGGGATCCTCCTGACTACATGATCTGGGCCGTTCAAATTTAATTCAACTGCTCCAAACAGGAGGATCCCCATCCTGAGCTCAGGGGAGGATCCTCTTCCATGTTAATAAACTATTCCTATTCTTTTGAGAGATTAAACCAATAATGTTAAAGGTCTCAATTATTTGAGATAAAAAAATAAATAAATAAAAATTGTTCCCCAAACAAAAGAAAACAGTAGGACACTGCCAATCAGTAAGACGCAAATTAGGTGGCCGCCAGTCAAGAACTTTGGTTAAGGCTGTGGGAGACGCTAATAAAAAATGACCAGGAAAAGCATGTAATTAAACGAGGGTTGGTGGCCGCCACTCAAGAACTCTGGTTAAAGGTTGTGGAAAACAATAATAAAAAAATGACAAGAAAAACAACTCCCTTAATTAAAAGAAAACTAACAAAAAATTCTCAAATTTTTTAGTTTTAATGAAAAATGACAAATAAATGTGTAAGTAAATAGTATCAGAAAAGGTAAAAAATAAACAATACAGAAAATATTTTGTTAAAAGCCTCTTTATTTAAACCAATTGGCCTAAACAATTAGTTTTTAAAAAATTCTAAACTTTCAACCAATTTTATTATAACACTTGATGTATTTGTTGTGTTCCCGTCACACACTCCCCTCACGTTTCTCTCTCTATAGCTCATTTGCACATTTTTAGCATCTTGTCCTTAACTTTTATTTTTATTTTTTTATTTCTTAACCTATAATTAAATGAATAATTTGGCCATTATATGAATGTTTAACCATGAGTTCTTCTGCCTTACGAATATAAACAAAATGGTTAAGGCAAATGCCTTTATTTGATTTTGATTTTTAATTTTCATATTTTGGTATTATTAAAAACAGATAAACATTACCAAGCAAAGCCTGGAAACTAAAAATAATTACTAAAATGTTTATCAAACTCTACTTAAGAGTCACCAAACCAAGGTCTAGGCCTTAAGAGTCACCAAACTCTACTAAAAAATTAATGACCTCATATATTGTCACTCACGTGCCCTTTTTGTTGAAGTTGATAAATTTAGGGGTATGCTATCCACACACCTCAAATTACTTCTCACACACCCCTTGTTAATTTCTGTCCGTTGATCTTCTTTAATTCATCTGATCCGACGGCAAAAAATTAGAAGGGTGTGTGAGAAGTAAAAGAGAGTGTATGGATATCACACCCCTAAATTTAATGAAATGCTCATTTGATAATCATTCTAGTTTTTAAAAAAAAATTGAGCTAAAAACTTGTTTAGTAATTGCCTTCAATTTCAAATATATGATGCATGAAAATTAAAATCAAGCCAAATTATGAAACTAAAAAAAGTAGCTTTTAGTTTTTTATTTTCAACTTTTATACCATACAATTTTTCAATTTTCAATTTTTATTATGGAAAACCTCGACGGTACGATGAAATTTAATTGATTTGATAAAAAATTACACCTAATCACGTAGACATAAACCTTACCCCTCATAAAGCAAGAAAACCGAAATACAAAAAAAAGGAGGGAATAAACATTACCTTCTTGAAAAAGAAAATACAAGAAAAGATAGGGAGCATAAATCTTATCCCAGACAAAAAGAAAATACAATAAAAGAAGGGGAGATCTATGACCAAACCCCTCTAAAATAAAAGCTACAAGGTAAGAACTTGCATGATAAATTGCAAAACAAAAAGTAAAATCCAAAAGGATTATGTTAAAAAGAAAATCACACATAAAAAAAGGGAGATAAACATGTAAGCCGGCATGTCCAAGAAATTTGAAAAAAGAAGAATCTTCATAAGAGGAGCAGCATGTCAAACAAGTGAAGATGAAAGAAACTCTAAAGTGGCTAATTTGGCAACAAATGCATTCTTTTCTCAAAATGTATGGGAGCAATAGTAGAAATACAGTTTTTCCAACGAGTCCGGAGTGACCAAGAAGGAGAAAAAGAACTAGAAGCAAAGCAAAATATCACGTTAGAATAGCCATGAGCCAACCTCACGCATGAGCCAACTCCGCAGCAAGGATGACAGCATAAAGCTCTGTACAGAAATAAGTATGATGGCCCAAACTCAGGGAGAAACCACCAAGAAAATAACCTGCTGAATCTCGGAAAACCCCATCATATATAAGCCGCAAGATCTGGGTTACCTTTAGCAATGCCATCCTTATTCACTTTGACCTATGGAAATAGAGGGGCATGCCAAAGAACATGAACCATTAAAGAAGCTTTACATGACTCAACCAAGATTCCAAGAGAGACCAAAAATTGCTTACCCAAAATACGACGTACGTGACCATGAGTGAAAACTCCAACCTGCCTAATCCAGGCAAAGTAGACCAACATAAGCATAAAAAAGAAGGAGGCCTACTTTCAAACTTTACTTTATTTTGCATCTTACAAACAACCATTAATAAGTAAAATCATAATGCTAGCCAAACATTGTGAAGTTGTGGAGAAACCTGTTTTGACAAAAAAGCAAGTCAGAAATTCAAGAAGGAACCTGTAAGCAGGAAAATAGTCCAAATTGAGTAGCAAGCCAAAACTAAGTATGGGACCATGATTTTTTAGAGCTGGAGTAAGACAGATCGGAATACGAATATCTTAGAAATTCGTTCATGGACTTAACAGCTTCCATTACTGAGCTACATAGACGGACCAGCAATTCCATTGTCATCCTGCCCGAAACAGTGGGCGAAGTCTGTTAACTTCACTGAGATTGACCATGCTTGTTCAGTATGATACATAAATTTGATCTGGTATAGAATCAGTTAGGTTTCCTAAAATTTGGAAGATTCCTACAATCTAAGGATTTGGTGTGTAACGCAAGTAATCATACCACTAAGAGGATTCAATATTTACTCCTAGATATCTTGTGGGATTTTCATGGTTTAATACAGATTATATATCCTAAAATAACTCTATCTCAACTAGTATAAATACACCCTTCTACGGTTCATCTCTAGTAACACAATTATGGTGCATTTATTATCTTACCTACTACTTGAGTCTCAAATATTGCTTATTAACTTGACCATCAAAGAGTCTTTGACCAGTACCCTACCGATCCTTAGGTTGCTTACGGTTATTTGTTATTTGTTATTTTATAGGTAGTCAAGTTTGTGCATCCCCACCCTTCAAGGTAGTGCGCGAATTTAGTTCTAACACCAAGCACGTTGTGCAAATTCACGACTAAAAAATTGAAAATAGAGGAATGTCCCGTACTCGATGTTGATCCTCTTTTGGTAGCTTATTAAAAAGAATCAACCAAACTAAAATAAAGTAGCAAGCTAGAATGAAAGGACGCCAAATAATGGAAGACTAACTTTTAACAAGAAACCGACGACGAACAATTTCATTGCCATCAGAAAACAAAAAATCTCCAAATGTAGAGGCGTCCCAGATTAACAAATCTTTTTCCTCATCAATTATAAGAGGCATCTCTAAAATCTCTTTAGCTAACTCTGGAAAAGTAAAAGAAAAAAATAGAAGGAATAACCCATTTTCCTATATCATAATGTCTGAGACTTTTCCAAAAATAGAGAAGGAGCAAGCTCAATAACAGCAACGGCCTCCATAATAGGCATAACCAACCACTTATCAATCCAAAGAAAAGTACTAGAACCATACCAATTGCCCAGCGATAATTCTAAAACAAGATATGAACAATAGATTAATACTGGGCCACATAGAAGATTGTTTGTAACAAGAAAAGTATAAATAACCATGTAGCTGAAATCGCTCTAAAAAAATTAACACCGTAGAGAATTAGAAGTAATAATAACTCATTTAATGTGCTACTTAGTATTACGGTCTATTAATAGTCCTCTTCATTTGTAAGTGAGAGGTCTTATGTTTGATTTTCGCTAAAGGTAGAGTTGAACCACATAATACGTTATCTAGTGTGAAACTTAGCCCATTCTCCACGCCTTAGTATCTCGTTTGTAAATAATAATTAAATAGAAAAGAAAAAAAAAAACTCACCTAAGATTTAAGAGCACTCTAATATCTAGAGAGCAAAAATCACATAAACCGCAATCCATCCTCTTTTTGGATGCACAAGTCCGAGACAAAAACCACTCAGTTTTCATTGAACTAACGTCAGCAAACTGTGACGATTTTCTTTGAACTAACGTCAGCGGAGCACATCTGGTGGGAAGGTGAACGCCAGCCACAAAGAATTGATTCCAGGCAATTTCCATGTCCTTTCACAGACAATCAGATTATTCTTCAATTTAATTAACAATTATTGCAATGCTCACTCTTAACCCTCCTCTCACTTTCACTCAACCCTTAGCGCCTCACGGAGCTCACAGCTCAGCGTCGGTACGGCGGCGTCGTCAGTTCCCGATTCATCCATGGCGGAGGCGGATTCTAGGTCCCTCTCATTCTCCTTGTTCCTCAATCCTCCGTTTCCTTCCAATCGCACACTTCGTCAATAAATTTGAAAAAAATGAAGCTTTAAATTCAATCGTTTTTTAATCTTGTGGATTCAATGCAGCAGTGTCGACTCGGATTACGCGGAGATCATTGTAGTGCGTCACGGAGAAACGGTCTGGAATGCTGACGGTAGAATCCAGGTCCTATTTTCACTGAAAATACGTTGTTTTGTTAGTTGTTTGAAGAGTAGAGGAATACCCTCAGCTGTAAGGCCTTTCTGGTCTCTTTGTTTTCAGTAAACTATAGGACCGCCGTACCCTTCTTTTCTGAAAAAAGTAAACTTATGTTGGGCAGGGGACTTTGGATGTCGAATTAAATGACGCTGGGAGGCAGCAAGCAGCTGCAGTAAGTTACAAACTGTATATATACGTGCTATTTGAGGAACTCATCCGACAGTTTTGAGTCTTACGTACCCTTCGCTTGTTAATGTCTGACAAATTTTTCGTTTACGCCCTGAAGCTGGGTGATAGATTGTCCAAGGATCCCAAAATCTCCCTTGTATATTCTTCAGACCTGAGCCGAGCTTATGAGACTGCACAGATAATTGCATCCAGGTGTGGTGGGCTAAAGGTAGGTAATTTTTTTTTTTTTTTTTTTTTTTTTTTTTGGTTCTTCGTTGCATCTACTAAAGCAAAGCAGATTCCGTAAATTATAGTACCGCAAGTGCTTTCTTCATGCTCTAATCTAGAAAATTTGGACAGAAATGAAATTGGAAGCTGCGTGTATAAATTTACCGCGTTTTGGTATTAAGTAAACAACAAAATGGAGTCAACTCAGCTAAATACGTGCTACAGAAAATTGATACCGGATAAAAACTAATTTCGATCTGAAGCCAAATGTAAAAAAACTTTTGGGTTAAATTCAGGTTGTAACCGATCCTGATCTACGAGAAAGGCATAAAGGAGTTCTTCAAGGACTTGCATACCATGAAATTCCCAAACTGTATCCTGAGGCTCACCAGGCCTTTTTATCTGGTGACACAAGTAAAGATTTCCCGGTAAGCAATCTTCTTTTAATTTGGTTTTAAGCATACAGCAGTCGGTACCTGTTTGAATTTTGTAAGTAGATCTGACATCCACATTATAAAAGTACTCCAATGAGATATTTTATGGAATTGGTCGGCGCACCTTGATTTCGGACTGTCTTTCTGAAATCTTGGTACTGCCTGTCTTCACAGTCGGAGAGTGAGGACTCATAGCATAAGATTGTAATATTAGTATTGTTCTTTCCTGCCTAATCATACAATACAAATTTATGTTGATTCCATTTTTCTACCCATGCAGGGTGCTGAAGAAAGTCTTGATCAACATTATCACCGCTGCACATCTTCGTTGCAGCGAATTGGCAATAAACACAAAGGTATGTTATCACGGGCGGATGTCTCGTTTGTATTTTTACTGCTACGGAATTCGTAAAAATTTTCTTTGAGAGTACATGAGTACTTAAGAAAACTAACTGGTTCTTTGTCGAATGTAACACGTCATAACTAAGCCGCAATAACAAATGCCAATTTTCTTTGAGAGTACAGTCTGAATGTTTATATCCGGCTTCTTACAATCGCAGGAGAGCGAGTAGTTGCGGTCACTCATGGCGGGGTCATACATACACTCCTCAGGAAGGGTTACCCAAATGGCGATTTTATTGGCAAAATTATACCCAATACATCGATCCATGTATTTCACTTGTACGATGACGAAAAATGGACGGTAAAATCCTTGGGTGATGTTACTCACCTCAACCAAACTGATTTTCTGTAATCAGCTCTCGGTGGGGACGAAAAATCTGCCTAGTCCGTGTGTCGGGTTCTCTCGCAATTTATAGTAATGAATTGAATGCTGGAACTGCCTGGTCACTATTTAGTAACAATGTCATTTAGCTGATGCTGGATTATCGCATTAAGGTGGCCTATGTTCTTACAATCGAATGAGAATAATATGTTGTATTGCTTGATATGGTTATTGGATTGGAAGAAGTTCAAGCATAAGATAATTTATCATTTAACAAATGCAATCTGTTAAAAATTCTACTATATATGCTTCGAAGTATCTTATGCACTGAGGTTTTGGCAATTGACTCTTGGTCTTGGATTTCTAACAGCCTAAAACCTCAGTGTCTAGGGTGCGTTGGAGCATTAATCCCGCATCATTGTTGTAAACACGGAAATTTCCTGAAGGAACAAGAACACGTGTACAAAATATATTTGTTATTTGATGAATTTTGGGGTTACAATCTCTATTTGTTCCTCTGATTCTATCTTCGTAAGGTATGGATTTGTTGATGGGCTGTTGATCCAAAGGGTCGTTGGGCTTGATCCTTGGATGGACAGTGATGTGGATTTTGTTTGTGTTGATCCGAAGGGGCTGTTTGGCGCTTTGATTCTTGGGATGAACAGTGATGATCTTCAGATGTTTGATGATGAATGTAGAACGATGAACGATGAACGATGGATGAGCTTCAAGGGGCTTTGAGCTTGATTCTTGAAGAATGAATGTATTGATTCCAAGGGCCGTCGGGGCTTGATCTTGGAGGGTGGATGAATGTTGTTTCAAGGGCCGTCGGGGCTTGATCTTGAAGAAGATGGATGAACGATGAACGATGAACGATGAACGATGAACGATGGATGAACTTCAAGGGGCTTTTGGGCTTGGTTCTTGAAGAAACGGATGAATGATGAATGGTGGATGGATCTTCAAGGGCTTCTGGACTTGATCTTGAAGAACAATTGTGCTAATCCAAGGGGCCGTTGGGGCTTGATCTTAGGATGGATGAGCGTTTCTTCAAGGGCCGTTGGGGCTTGATCTTGAAGAACGATGAACGAAGAACGAAGAACGAAGAACGAACTTCAGAGAATTCTCTTCCAATTTGGGAGTAGAGAAATGTATTTGTGAATTGGTCCATTGAAATGAATGAATTTGGCTTCTATTTATAGAATTCCAAAACTTGATTTTTGGATTTAAATAATCAGATGAAATAAGTCGTCTCTGCCAGGTGTTGACACGTGTCCTGTTTGACAGCTTTTCGGACTCTTTTCGAATTTTCGTCGAATCACACACTATGTGTACAATTTATGTAATACATGAGCGTTAACATTTTGACCATCGGTCAACATTTTATTTATCGAAATTTCACTGTCTACAAATGCCCCCACTTCAAAGCGTGTCGTATACATGTGCTTGTCACGTGTAGAAGACGTGTTTTTGAAGTCCCTTAATGTAGACGTTGATCCAAGGGCCGTCGAGGCTTGATCTTGGATCGGGCTGGGATCTCCTTCAAGTGCCGTTGAGGCTTGATCTTGAATTGGGCTGAGACTATATTCAATTTTGCTAGGGCGAATCGGCACGTGCATTTGTTGTGCTTGTTGACTTTCCACAGCTTTCATCTTGAACTGGTTTTGATTCAAGGGTGATGAACACCTGATCTTGAATCGGGCTTTTGATTTCTCCAAGGGCCGTTGAGGCTTGATCTTGAAGGTTGATTCAAGGGTGTTTGGACACTTGATCTTGAATCGGGTCTTGATTTCTCCAAGGGTCGTTGAGGCTTGATCTTGAAGGTTGATTCAAGGGTGTTGGACACTTAATCTTGAATCGGGTCTTGATTTCTCCAAGGGCCGTTGTGGCTTGATCTTGAAGGTTGATTCAGCACGTTGTCTCCACATGTTTCAAGTAATCGGATCTTCATGCAGGTCTGGCATCTTCTTTTGCAGTATTTTTCTTTAATGCAAAAATTCCCATGAAAGCAATTGGAGATGCCGCTCCAAAACATTCAATGTGGAGATTAGCTATGCTGCAAAAATGCCCATGAAAGCATCAGAACATCACTTCTCAGCGACTCATCATGTTTTCCAGCTTCCAATATTAGTTGAAGATGACTGCTCGAGAGCAATGCTAGGTAAGCAATCAGGGAAGTGGCAGACAATCAGTCCTAGATCGGAAGCTTGACTCCAAGTGGCGGCTGATCGCTCCCTTTCTCTTTGTCCCGTAGGCAAGAGCAAGGGTAAAGGAAAAGCATGCCATGAGATATCTTTGCCTTCGACCCTGCTGATATGAGATACTTTGGCTTTTGAAGAAGTACAAGTAGATTTTTGAACTGGGTTTTGGGAGCCTTTTTACTTGCAAGCGACCCTCAGCTCAGTTGAGGATGAATCAGCACGTTGTCTCCACATGCTTCAAGTACTCCGGTCTCCATGCAGACGTGCATCTTCTTGAACTCTTGGATCATCTCAGACTCTGCCTTCACCTGGATGAAACTCAGACTCCTCCTGCTTCGTCTGTGAGGTACTTTTGCTTTTGAAGAAGCACCTCAACACAGGTTTATTTTTGAAGTGGGCTGGGAGGGGTCTGAGATGAGTACTCGAGAGCAAGACTAGGTAAGCAATCAGGATCTCACTTTCTCCATGTTCTTCAGATGAAGGTGAGGAGAAAGCGTAATATGAGATACTTTTGCTTTTAACCTTTTTAATATGAAATATTTTTGCTTTGGATGATTTGTTTTCTAGGGTGTTCCAAGGGATGAAGAACACTGAGTGACTCGAAAGGTTTCTTTGAGAATACATTCTCAGAGATGAAGAGAGGTTGAGAGGTTGGGAGGTTGAGAGGGTGTGAAGGTGTGCCTTTGATGTGGAAGGCGAAGGTCGAGACTTATAGAAATTTTTTTCTTCCTCAACCGGAACTATTCCCGCACTATTTGTCGGCAGCCGGTGATGGATGAACAGTACCCGTCACGCGCTTTCTGACAAAGCCATCCGTGATTTCTGCGAAGCTGACTGCGCATGCGACGAGTGACGACAAACTGGAATGATGATCTTTTGAAAACCGGGGTTCAAATCCGGGTGTGGCTCGCGGTTTTCGCAACGCTCCAAGCTGCATGCGACGCATGTGACGAGTGATGACAAACTGGAAAAGCCGATGCCACGTGATTTCTGAGTCAAGCCCAGCTTTTGATAGAGGAACGGCTCTTTTCGAGACAGGACTCCGGCTTTCGAGAAATGAGCGTCACTCTTTGATTTGTGAGAGGAGTGCTTCTTCGATCTCTGAGGAGCGCTTCTTCATTTTCTTCTTTTTATAGAGGCGCGAATTCTTGTTTCATCTCACACTTGAACTCCCTTCTTGCATTTCTGCAATCTTAATTTTTTCGATCTCTTCTTTCTCAACATCTTCTGAAAATGTCTTGCCCTTCCGACCGTCGCCTTAATTTGAACGTCGGAGAAGATGATGACTTGTCTTCTCCAGATAACCTTTGGCGTCCGTCCTTCATATCCCCCAATGGTCCTCTTACAGTCGGGGACACAATGATGAGGAATGAAATAACCGCTACGGTGGTTGCTCGAAATCTCCTCACTCCAAGGGACAATAGGATGCTTTCCAGGCGGTCAGACGAGCTGGCTGTTCAGGAATCTCTTGCTCTCAGTGTCCAGTGTGCAGGCACAGTTTCAAACATGGGCCAGCGCCTTCTTGCCCGGTCTCGTCAGGTGGAGTCGCTGATGGCTGAGGTTGCTAGTCTCCGGCAAGAAGTCAGAAGTCTCAGGCACGAGAACAAGGAGTTGCACCTGCTTGCAACTAGTTACTCGACCAGCATGAAGAGGAAGCTGGACCAGCTGCAGGAGTCGGACGGTCGGATCCAGAGTGATCATGAGAGATTCATGGCGTTACTCCCGAGGTTTATGTTGCCTTCGTCCTCTGGAGTTGCACCAAGTGTTCCGGCTCCGGAGATCCCAACTCTGGCTCTTCGTCTTCCTGGAGCTCCGTCGACTTCTGAGGCACCACCTGACCGTCCTTGAAGAGTCCCTGCTTGTAGATTTTTTTTTTTTTTTTTTTTTTTTTATTTTTTTTTATTTTTTTTTTGTGGCATGTAGAGTGCCAATTTATGTAATTTTCCAGAGAAATAAATAAAAATGGACTTTTATCGTTTTTCTCTTTTCTTTCTTTTTTTTTTTTTTTTTTTTTTTTTTTTTTTTTAGCGATTGGGCTCTTCCTTGATAACTGGCAAAGGGTGCGAATGGGCTATAGGAGCTGGGCCTGACTATTGGGCTGTGTTCCTTAGGTGAGGCTTGTGTGCAGGTCTTTCTGCTGCTGGGCTGAGACATACATAGTCTCTGCATGTCTCCTTGAGAGTGCAGGTGACTTTTCTTTTTTTTTTTTTTTTTTTTTTTTAAACTTTCTGTCAAAAGTATGTTGTTCACCTTCTTGTTGATGGCATCTTGTACCTAGAAAAGTGACTTCATTTTCTTCAGCCGAAAGCACATACTTTAAAAAGCACTCACTTTCTAGTTTTTTTTTTTTTTTTTTTTAATTCCTCTTCGAATGCTTTTTGTCTCTCGAACATTCTGCCATGATGACAGGTCCTTTTTTTTTTTTTTTTTATATCACACCCATCAAAAGATATTATATTTTTTATCTTTTGGTGGTGCCACCACAATTCTTTTATTTTACATTTTCTTCTTCTTTTCCCTCTGCTTTTCGGTGCCACTACCTTTCTTTACAATTTTTTTTTTCTTTTCCGTCTGTGGAAGACAGTAGCTCCACACCATCACAGCTCATTTTTCCACGTGGTGCCAGCAAATTTTGCTCCACCATCCCCTTTTTTATTATTATTATTTCTCTATAAATGGTGAGTTGCAGAGATGAAGACATTGACGGAGAAGGAGCATGAAGACAAGGGAGAAGTCTTGGTGCTGGAGCATGGAGGCTTTGATGGAGGAAGCTTGCAGGTGGAAGCTCTGGTTTTGTGTGGAAGGAGTGCTTCGCCTGAGTACTCCAGCTGCCGGAGGTGAATGGGTCGAGGGATTTGCAAGGAGCGGAGCAAGGAGCTTTCGAGGACCAGCCGTTGTTGGCGACGCCGCTACGGGAGGAGCAAGTTCACACAGATTCGGACCTGGAGGCGTCAGAATTGTCCTCGGGACTCCATTGGTTTTGGGTGAAGCCGGAAGCAGAGTCACTGGGCTTAGGTGGTGCAGCTCTTCACCGGCGAGAACTCGTCGAGAAGATGGCATTTGACGAGCTTGGGCGCCGATACCTGATCAGCCACGGTGGTGGCGAAGGCGGAGAGGGAGGATGTACGGGTGGTCGGTGTGGCAGAGCGGTGAGGCGGTTGTGAGCTGCACTGTCGACTACAGAAAACTTCAAGGATTTGCAGCAGGAGAGGGTCAGTGTTGCCGAGTGAGGATGATGGCTGATGCTGATTTTCCTGATGAGTACAAACTGTCGGATCCAACACCATACCCGTAGGTGTAATCGAATCATGTCCTCCTTCCCTTATAGCATGCACCATCTGGTTCTTTGAGAGTCACCGCCGCTCTGAGGAAAGTCCTGCTCGAAGGTGACAAGTTCGTGGCCTCTGCATCGACCAAATCCAGCCGTTCGTTGTCGCGGTGCTTCAGGAGCTTGTAGTTTTCGTATATCCGTAGCCCGGAGAAGATCTTCGGTGATTGCTCAACCATATCCGTTATCATCTGCTATACCAGTAATAAAGGCTCTCTTTCCACCTCTATAAGAACTTCTCTATGCTGGTGGTTAATGTGGATTTGGGAACAGCACCATTAACGGCATCCTTTTTCTCGCCACCTTTGAATATGATGACAGTTGGGATACTTCGAATCCCATACCGGGTTGCAATTGAAGCGCTCTCATCAGTGTTTAACTTTGTAGCATTTGAGCTTCCCAACATATTGCTTTGCCAGTTCATCAATTATAGGGTGGATCATACGGCAAGGCCCGCACCATGGAGCCCAGAATTCAACCAAAACAGGGGTTTCAGAATCAAGGACAAGTGACTGCCATGTTGCATCACTAACAGCCGGCACTCCGACGGAGCGAGCCTTGAGGCCTCTGTAGCGAGGCAACCGAGCGCCGGCGGACAAGGACGAGGGCGAGGAGGGAAGCTCAGCCTTCTGTAGTTCTGTTTTAATCTCTACTTGCAGAACTTTTGACATGTCGGATGCAGCTTGTTTCACGTTTTTTTTGCAACAAGGGCGGGCAGTTTCAAGCATCTTCATGTGCCAGTAGTAAGTCATTGTAGCTAGGATTGCTCCTGCTAAAATTCCAAACCGCGTTGACAGCTCGGGAATCCAAAAGCTTGCTATTTTAATGGTGGGGAGGATGACACGTGCACGCTCGCGAACGTTAAGCCGAAACCCAAGACTTTACACTTGTGCAATTTTACGGTCAACTACGACAAATTAAGCCGTAGAAGCTTCAGCAGCTTGCTTGCTGCAGCGTCGGTGCTAGAGACAACGCTCTTCATGGCGAAGAATGACGGAAGAGGGAGAGAGCTCGGAGGGCGAGGCTGTGCACGACGATGACCATGCGTAGAACCCGGCAGTCAAGTACGAGTCCTTGTTTTTTTTTGGTCTGCTTCGGAACTCGCTTGGGTGCCGTACCCAGCAGGTTTCTGTTTCCGAGAAGAAGAGAAGATTGAGCGTTGAACAAGTGAAGGTTGGAGGTGTGGGTGCCTGATCGTCACTATCACGAGGGGATTTGACAGCTTCTGGAGAAGCACCGTGCTTCAACAAGTTTCTTGTTGCAGAGAGTGGCGGCAAAATCGGGGTAGATTCGCACCAAAACGACATTGACGTCGATGAAATCCAAATAGCAACAACCGTACCTGCGTGTTTCGACGTCGGCGTTGGTTTCGTCCAAACGCCTGAGGCTTTCTTCGTACGTCTGACTCAAAGACCAAAGATGTGCCTCGGTGGCTTCGCGGCCTAACGAAGTACGCGCGAAGGAGGCGACAGAGTGGCAGAGCTTGTTCCATCCCAGAACCCTAAGGCTGTCGTGGTGGGCAGCAGAGAACTCGAGTATGGAATTGTCGGCGGTGGAGGAGTAAGAGAGACACACAGAGAGAGCTGTACGGACTTGATGGGCGGAGATGGAAGTGGTCCCTGTTTGGATTTTGACAAGCTGCCTCACAAACCCAAGCCCTATAAACTAATTTGTCTTGATTGTTGCACCGACTGGACTCATTCCACTCATCTGTTTGGGGAATGGGAAAATGATGAAGGCTTAGGCTTGAGTCTGGATTTGGGCCCGTAGCTTGTGGCCTGAATCCTTGTTGCTGCTGGGCTAGACACGTGAGGATGAAGAAGGTGGAAAATGGGCTTGGGCCTGTGCCTTCAAAACTTACACATTCCAGTCCACCGTTTTGGGCTTTGCAAACATTTTGCTTCTTTTTTCTTTTCTTTTTTTTAAATACATAAAACATATGTATTTTTTTTCTTTTTTTTTGTAATGAAATTGACTGAACCTGAAATTGAATATTCAAGTTGCCTACGTACCCTTCCAAAGAAAGAGATCAAGTCAAAACGTAGTTCAAATACATGCATATATTTTTTTTTTGGTATTTTCTTTTGGTGCCATTTGCAGTTTTAACTCATGCGGGTAAGGAGCCTTGTGTGTCACCTTTTATGCTCGTGCGAACCAGGAGCGTTGGTGCCATTCAGTTTGGGCTCGTGCCGGCGAGGAGCCTTCGTTCATGCAGTTTAGGCTCTTGCAGACAAGGAGCATGATGTCTTGCAGTTTAGGCTCTTGCAGACAAGGAGCATGATGTCTTGCAGTTTAGGCTCTTGCAGACAAGGAGCATGGTGTCTTGCAGTTTTAGCTCATGCAGACAAGGAGCATCCGTTCATGCAGTTTAGGCTCGTGCGAACAAGGAGCATGGTGTTTTGCAGTTTTAGCTCATGCAAACAAGGAGCAGCACATGGATTTGTCAAGCTATTTTGGAGAAGCGTTCCTCGCAATCTTTGTAGCAATGAGCTTTGACCGGGTGTTTGAAGAAATCTTCCGGGAGGAAATCGCGCATCGTGACGGGGATAGGCGATCTTTGTGTCGAATTTCCATCATTTTCAACAATTTTCCGTTGCTTTGGAGATTGGCAAAAGCTGCTTTGCCCCCTTTCCGGTTGGCGGACTTGTGGTGGAGGCGTAGGCTTCATGTGCCATTTCTTTGGAGCAACATGAATCCATCCTTCAGCTTTGCTTGATTCGGAGCATGCCCCCATCGGCGGCGATGAAGACTTCGAATCAAATGTGCCAGAAGTGATGGTGGTATAATTCGTCTTTACCACATCGTCGAGATCCAGCTCGATGATCCCTTGCTGAGCCAGCCTTACGATGAGATCTTTTAGCACGAAGCATTTTCCCGTCGGATGACTGATGAAGCGGTGGTATTTGCAGTACCTTGGGTTGTCGGTGCGATTTATTTCTTCCGGCCATCGGCATTCGGGTAAATCGATCACCTTCTTCTCCAATAGGTCATCCAGCATTGCCGCCACGTCGGAGTCCGGAAAAGGATATATCTTCTGCTCTAGTTCCTTCAAGGTGCTTTTGTACTTGTCTTGGGTGCTAGAAGGCTCTCCTTTCTTTATCTCCCTTGTTTTATACTTGGATGGGATTTTGACGGGTGCTGATGAGATTTTGACAGGGGCGGTGTTAATGGTAAAAGCTTCCTTAGCGGGCTTCTTCCCAGTCTCGTCCACCTTCGGAGCAAACACTTTCTCTTTGAAGTTGGTGGTTGGCTCCCTTCTTCCATGGTTGGCGATGCTTAACTCCATGTCATGGGCGCGGGTTGCTAGCTCTTCGAAGGTCCGCGGTTTGATGCCTTGGAGGATGTAGTGCAATCCCCATTGCATGCCTTGGATGCACATCTCGATCGAAGAGCGCTCTAAGAGTCTATCTTTGCAGTCGAGGCTAAGGGTGCGCCATCGGTTGATGTAGTCCACAACTGGCTCATCTTTCCACTGCTTTGTGCTTGTTAGTTCCAGCATGCTGACTGTACGGCGGGTGCTGTAGAAGCGGTTGAGGAATTCACGCTCCAGTTGCTCCCAGTTGTTGATGGATTCGGGCTCAAGATCGGTGTACCAATCGAAGGCGTTACTTTTCAGCGAGCGCACGAACTGCTTGGCAAGGTAGTCCCCTTCAGTGCCCGCATTGTTGCAAGTTTCCACGAAGTGGGCGATGTGCTGTTTCGGGTTCCCCCTTCCATCGAACTGCATGAATTTGGGTGGTTGATATCCCCTTGGCATCTTCAGGGCATCAATCTTTTTAGAGTAAGGCTTGGAGTACAACTCGGAGGTATTTGAGCTCCCTTGGTACTGTGCCTTGACTGTGTTGGCGATCATCTCTTGTAACTGCTTGATTGAGAGAGATCCCATGAGCGGCGCTGCTTGGTCTGGCTTTGGGTTTTCTTCAACTTTCTCCAATGGAGGCTCTTCTTCTTCTTCGCCACCTTTCTTGGAGTCAGAGCCGGATCCTTCATCATGCCTTGCCCCCAATTTGCTCACGAGCATAGCAATCTTCAAGTCTTTTTCTTCTAGGGTTTTCGTCATCATCGCAAACATCTCCTTCATCTGAATCAGCTGTTCTTCGACGGATGTGGCGCCAATGACTTGTCCTCCTTTTGAAGCCATTTGTGCTTGAAGTGTGTTTTGGATATCTTGAACGGAAAAAGAGATGAGAGGTAGAGATTGTCCCACTGGGCGTGCCAAATTTGTAAACACGGAAATTTCCTGAAGGAACAAGAACACGTGTACAAAATATATTTGTTATTTGATGAATTTTGGGGTTACAATCTCTATTTGTTCCTCTGATTCTATCTTCGTAAGGTATGGATTTGTTGATGGGCTGTTGATCCAAAGGGTCGTTGGGCTTGATCCTTGGATGGACAGTGATGTGGATTTTGTTTGTGTTGATCCGAAGGGGCTGTTTGGCGCTTTGATTCTTGGGATGAACAGTGATGATCTTCAGATGTTTGATGATGAATGTAGAACGATGAACGATGAACGATGGATGAGCTTCAAGGGGCTTTGAGCTTGATTCTTGAAGAATGAATGTATTGATTCCAAGGGCCGTCGGGGCTTGATCTTGGAGGGTGGATGAATGTTGTTTCAAGGGCCGTCGGGGCTTGATCTTGAAGAAGATGGATGAACGATGAACGATGAACGATGAACGATGAACGATGGATGAACTTCAAGGGGCTTTTGGGCTTGGTTCTTGAAGAAACGGATGAATGATGAATGGTGGATGGATCTTCAAGGGCTTCTGGACTTGATCTTGAAGAACAATTGTGCTAATCCAAGGGGCCGTTGGGGCTTGATCTTAGGATGGATGAGCGTTTCTTCAAGGGCCGTTGGGGCTTGATCTTGAAGAACGATGAACGAAGAACGAAGAACGAAGAACGAACTTCAGAGAATTCTCTTCCAATTTGGGAGTAGAGAAATGTATTTGTGAATTGGTCCATTGAAATGAATGAATTTGGCTTCTATTTATAGAATTCCAAAACTTGATTTTTGGATTTAAATAATCAGATGAAATAAGTCGTCTCTGCCAGGTGTTGACACGTGTCCTGTTTGACAGCTTTTCGGACTCTTTTCGAATTTTCGTCGAATCACACACTATGTGTACAATTTATGTAATACATGAGCGTTAACATTTTGACCATCGGTCAACATTTTATTTATCGAAATTTCACTGTCTACAATTGTATTCCAACATCAATTAGGACACTATCATGTGAGCTGGAATCGTTTCTCAAATTGGAATGACGGAAGTATTGTCCTTCCAAAAATAAATATGCTTTCATACACGAAATGACAATTTATGCAAAATTTTAATATGTTATTGTACGAGTATATGAGGACCTTAGAGACTTACAGATTAGAAATTCAATGCAGGGATCTTTAGGATTGAATAATGTTAGATTATGGACTCTTGTAGGTAGTCGATGATCCGACCGTTGGATCATTATCAAATTTTAGTATATTATTGCATGTATTATTTAAGGACCTTTAAAATCTACTGATCAGAAATCCGATATACGAATCTTCCGAATTGAAGGAAATACGGTAGACTTTACAGTGGTTGGCTCATTAATCTTAGTGAAGTGATATTTGGTCTTAATGGATGATTAACATACTTGAATGTTAATATGGTGCTTCTTTGATTCATTGGATCAATTATTTGCTCGTGATTGTTGACTTGTCATTGGATGATAGCGTGAGGTATGTGATAGATGAAATGGAATTCTTGGTTATTGTATATATATTTTTTGGTTTACTTCTCACACACTCTTTTAATTTTCGGCCGTCGGATCGGATGAATTAAAGAAGATCAACGGACAGAAATTAACAAGGATGTGTGAGAAGTAATTTGGGGTGTGTGGATAGCACACCCTTTTTTTTAAGTAGTCTAGAATCTAGTGAATTATACTCGTTGAGTTCCATGGAGTGATTTTGAAACTTTATGTTATTTTCCTGCTAAGAGATGCCATGAGAAACGTCAAGGTTAATAATGGTGAATTGAGAATGGCTTGATTCCGGTTTAAGATACGTAGCCAGTCGAACATAGGTTAGATACAGCCATGGAATAAAAGAAGAATTACTACATAGTGGAACCATTGATTGGGTTTTGGGTCATGCCTCGGAGGTGAGACATGAGAGATGTACAAGTACTTGGTGACGTCACATGTTGATCCTACCGTATCTCAGGATCGGAGTGTGATAATCTCAACTAACTGAATTTGCATATATTATCCCTCTAGTAGATTAAAAAATTTATATATATATAACTCATGTGCCATTTTTGTTTAAAAAATGAATGAAATTAAAGGCTTGTTTGATAACTATTCTAGTTTTCAATTTTTTATTTTTTTTAAATCAAAAACTTTTTTAGTAACTGTTTTCAGTCGAAAACAATGTCACATAAATATCAAAACCAAGCCAAATATAAAACAACTTTTTTATTAGCATCTATTCCCTTAGTGTAAATAATATTGTTTGTTTTAAAAAAAAGTATGTGTAGGATGTTTTAAGTATGTAGGGTGCATTCAATAGTATATATATGGGGTGCCAATAAAACAACCTTCGAAGATGATTGAGATTTAATAAAAACCTGGCATTAGATTACATATTGATTATAGTCCATTGATATGTCCTTAATTCAAATTAACTAATGTTTATTTTATTTAATGTCTCCCATTAAATATTTAAATTTATTAATAGACACATTTTAATTTTTTTGACCAAAAAAAGTTTTTAAATTTACTAGTTTTATTTAGCATTCTTCAAAGTTGAAAGACTCAATTAATGTACCTAAATGTTAGTACTGAAATGTATTATATAGAATTAATGTACCTAAATTTTTGTATAAAAATATATATATATATATACTGAAATGTATGTACCTAAATGTATGCACCGAAATGTATTATAATGAATTTGATTTATCTAAATGAAGAAAACAAGGTATATCTAATATATATTGTATAACAAAACTTAGTTTATCTAAGGTTTACAACAAAATATATTATGATGAATGAAATAAAAATTATAATTATAATAAAATATAATTAATACATTAAAATTAGGAAAAAAAAGAGAAATAATTAAAACATCAAAATTAATTAATAAATGAGGTGATTGATGTATCAATGAATTAAAATTAGATTTTGATCTTAATCATGGTTTTAATCTAAATGTTATCTTTAGGTGATTGATATATCAAAGGACTAAAATTAAATTTTGATCTTACTCATAGTTTTAATCTAAATGTCGTCTTTGCTAATTATCAAAATAAAGTTTCCTATTATAAAAGCTACAAAAAAAAAAGTTTTAATTTTTTATTTTCAGATTTATACCATAGAAATTTTCAGTTTCTTAAAAATTGACATACATTATTTGGTGGGAAAGTAAACGGCCAAAAGAACTAGATTCCAGGCAAGTTTCATGCCTTTTAAAAAACAGTCAGATTCTTTTCTTTAATCAACAATGACTGCAACGCACTAAGTCCTCTCCTCCCACTTCCACTCGGAAAAGTATCATTTTTTGAAAATTTCAAAGATCTTATGATCATTCATCATACATTATACCGTCAGAAATTATTTGAAACTTAAAATTTAAAATTAAATATAAATAGTATCTAACGAAAATTGATCACACGATTTACGATGAACGATTACGATCACAAAATTTCTAAAAAAATAATTCGGCAAAAATGCTTTTCCCTTCAGTCAACCCCCTCGCGCCGCACGTAGCCCGCAGCTCAGCGTTGACTCATACGGCGGCGGCGTCAGCTCCCGATTCATTCTCCTTGTAACCTTCTAATCGCATACTTCGTCAATAAACTGAAAAAAAAAAAGAAAAAAAAAAGCGCTTTAAATGCAATGGTTCTTATAATCCTGCGGATTCAATGCAGCTGTGTTGATTCGGATTAAAAAGGTTTAAATAAATTTATTACCAGGCCATATAGAAGATTGCTTGTAACAAGAAGAGTATAAATGATCATATAGTTGAAATCGCTCAGAAAAATAGACATTTCATAAAGAATCAGAAGTAATAACAACTCATCGAGGTTTAAAGAATTGTAGCATTTATAGAGGAAAATCACGTGACTTCAAACCATCGTCATTTTTTATGCACAAATAAAAGACAAAAAACTGAGACAATTTTCCATATTTGGTGGGAAAGTAAACGCCTGCAACAAAGATTCGATTCCAGGCAATTTCCATGTCCTTTCACAACCAATAGACTCTTCTTCTATTTAATTAACAATGATTGCAATGCGCACTCTTGAAGTTCTTAACCTCTCACTTTCACTCAACCCCTTCGCGCCTGACGGAGCTCGCAGCTCGGCGTTGACTCGGTACCGCCGTGTCGTCAGTTCTCGATTCATCCATGGCCGAGGCCCATTCCTGGTCCGATCTCCCTCTCATTCTCCTTGTAGGCTTGTACCTCAATTCTCCGTTTCCTTCCAATCGCATACTTCGTCAATAAATTGAATAAAATGAAGCTTTAAATTCAATCCTTTTTAAAATCTTGTGGATTCAATGCAGCTGTGTTGACTCGGATTACGCGGAGATCATTGTAGTGCGTCACGGCGAAACAGTCTGGAATGCTGAGGGTAGAATCCAGGTCCTCTTTTTCACTTAAACTACGTTGTTTTGTTAGTTGTTTGATGAGTAGAGATGTAAGTTTTGAGTTAGCTGATATGCTCATAGCACAGTCTGAACTCTTCATATGTTCTAATTCTAAACTCCGGATAATATCAGACTTGTTAAGCAAGTAATCATTAAGACAGTGAAAATGGTATTTTAGAGTACAAATAACGCCGCGTATAGATGTTCGTTCTATCAGAAATTGTTATGAAATTATAACGTTGTTTTATCCTCAATGGACATTTTTACGCAATTACGTGACTGTCATTGGCATTGCTGGTAGGTTAACATATTTTTTGCTCGTCATTTATGTGTCTGCATACCTTTCTACTGGCTTTGAATCGCTGATTAAGGCTTTTCTGGTTTCTTTGTTTTCAGTAAATTAGAGGAATACCCTCTGTAGTCTGTACTTTGACTAATGTTTGTGTTTAGTACGTGAATTTTGGAATAGGTCACTTTGCCCCCTTTTACTTCAATTCAATGATTTAAAGTGGACATCTGTTATCTTTCCTGTCAAAAATGATCACGCATCACACACGCCACGCTTTCTTAGGGGCATTTTGTCGCTCCAGAGGAACCGCAGGAGAAAAGAAAATGAGGTGGTTTCGATGTCTGCCTATGAAGAACACTATGTTACTCATTTGAAGTAAGAAAAACATTAAGTGTGCATCGAGGTGGCGCTGCCACGACAGGCACCAAGCATGAGTAGATTTTCTGGATCATTAGTACAATTACCCTTCTTTTCTAAAAGAAGTAAATTTATGTTTGGCAGGGGAATTTTGATGTTGAATTAAATGACGCTGGGAGGCAGCAAGCAGCTGCAGTAAGTTACAAACTGCATATATACATGCTATTTGAGGAGCACATATGACAGTTTTTGAGTCTTACACTTTGCTTGTTAATGTCTGATAAATTTTTCGTTTATGCCCTGAAGCTGGGTGATAGATTATCCAAGGATCCCAAAATCTCCCTCGTATATTCTTCCGACCTGAGTCGAGCTTATGAGACTGCACAGATAATTGCCTCTAGGTGTGGAGGGCTAAAGGTAGGTTTTTTTTAATTTTTTTTTGTATCTCCTTGTTGCATCTACTAAAGGAAAGCAGATTCCGTAAATGGTAATTGCGGATTTCATTAAAAATACTGTATGTAGTACTGCAAGTGCTTTCTTGATGCTCTAATCTAGAAAAATAGACAGACATGAAATTGGAAGCTGCGTGTGTAAGTTTACCGCAGTTCGCTAATAAGTACATGGAGCCAACTCAGCTAAATACATGCTACGGAAAATTGGTACTGGATCAAATCAAATTTCAATCTGAAGCCAAATGTAAAAGGACTTTTGGGTTAAAATTCAGGTTGTAACTGATCCTGATCTACGAGAAAGGCATAAGGGTGTTCTTCAAGGACTTGTATACCATGAAATTCCCAAACTTTATCCTGAGGCTCACCAGACCTTTTTATCCGGTGACACGAGTAATGATTTCCCGGTAAGCAATCTTCCTGTACTTTAAGTTTAAGCATTTAACAGTTGGTATTTGTTTGGATTTTGTAAGTAGATCTAACATCGAGATTTTATGGAATCGATCCGTGCGCCTTGATTTTGGACTGTCTTCTGAAATCTTGGTACTGCCTGTCTTCGCACTCAAAGACAGACGACACATAGCGTATAAGATTGTAATGTCAGTATTGTTCTTTCTTGCCAAATCATACAATACGCATTTTTGTTGATTCCATTATTCTACACATGCAGGGTGCTGAAGAAAGTCATGATCAACATCACCAACGCTGCACATCTTCGTTGCAGCAAATTGGCGATAAACACAAAGGTATGTTATCACGGGCGTCGGGCTTTATACCGCTATGGAATTTGTAAACTTTTTCTTTGAGATTACATGAGTACATAACAAAACTAACTGGTTCTTTGTCGAACACAACACATGTCATAACTAAGCCGCGATAACAAATGCCAATTTAGATCAATGGCGACACAAATGACAATCTGAATGTTTATATCCGGGCTTGTTACAATTGCAGGAGAGCGAGTAGTTGCGGTCACTCATGGGGGAGTCATAGAAACACTACTCAGGAAGGGTTACCCAAATGGCGATTTTATTGGCAAAGTGGCCAATACATCGATCCACATATTTCACTTGTACGATGAAAAAAAATGGACCGTAAAATCCTTGGGTGATGTCAGTCACCTCAACCAAACAGATTTTCTGTAACAGCTCTGTGGAGACGAAAAATCTGGTTCGACCGTGTTTCGGGTTCTCTAGCAATTTGTAATAATGGATTGAATACTGGAACTGCCTAGTCACTATTCAGTAACATTTTCAATTTTTTTTTGGTCGAAGTAACAATTTCATTTAGGTGATACTGAATCATCTCTTTTAAGGCGCCGTAAATTAACGCTGGCGATATGTTTTTACAATCGAATGATAATATATATGTTGTATTGATTGATATGATTCTTGAATTGGAAGAAGTTCATGCATAAGATAATTTATCATTTAAAAAATGCAATCTATCCAAAAATTTTAGGGTAAATTACACTATATCCCCTCAAGTCTAAGGTCTATTACAACCCTATACAAAATCTTTAAAACATTTCACTTTCATAACTATTTTATTTCAATTTCATACAACCGTTACATTTTCCATCCATTAAACCGTTAAGTGCTGACGTGGCCGCCACATATATGCCACGTGGCTGCCAAATGTCTGCCACGTGGCAAATAAAATAATTTTAATTTTGTTTTTAATTTTAAAAAACCTGAATTTTCTCAACCCAAAAAAAAAATTAAAACTTAATCCCATTCCATCTACCCGCAACCCCACCCCCAAAACTCAAATCTCTTTTCCCCACCCCACAACCCAGATTTGTTCTATTTTCCCCCACCACCCACCCACCCCACCTTCCCCCCCCCTCGGCGGGGACTTCACCCTACCCCCTTGTGCAGCCTTCCCCCGCGCCCGCCAGCCCCGCACCCAGAGCCCGACCCCCGTGCTCGCCACCCCCGCACCCAGAACCCGAAAAAGAAGAAGAGCAAAAAAAAACCCATAACCCAGTTCATCCCGAAGAAGAAGAAGAAGAAGAAGAGGGAGGAAGAAGAAAAAAAACACATAACCAAGAAGAAGAAGAAGAAGAAGAAGAAGAAGAAGAAGAGCAAAAAAAAAACCCATAACCCAGTTCATCCCGAAGAAGAGGGAGGAAGAAGAAAAAAAACACATAACCAAGAAGAAGAAGAAGAAGAAGAAGAAGAAGAAGAAGAAGAAGAAGAAGAAGAAGAAGAAGAAGAAGAAAGATGAGGAGGAGACGATGGGAGGTGGGTCGCCAGGAAGGGGGTGGCGGGATCTCGGCTACGGCTGGGGGGGGTGGGGATATGGGGTTGAAGGTTGAGAAACGGGGGGATGAAGGTTGAGGAATTGGGCGATGGATTTGGTTTTCTAACTTTTTTTTTGGGTTAAAGATTCAAGTTTTAAAAAAAAAATTGTAAAAAATTCAGGTTTTAAAAAATAAAAAAATATTTTATTTGCCACGTGGCAGACATTTGGCAGCCACGTGGCATATATGTGGTGGCCACGTCAGCACTTAACGGTTCAATGGATGAAAAATGTAACGGATATGAAATTGAAATAAAATAGTACTTGAGGTATGAAAGTGAAATGTTTTAAAGATGTTGTATGGGGTTGTAATAGACCTCAGACCTGAGGGGCTATGGTGTAATTTACTCAAAATTCTACTATGTTTTGCAGTATTCTATACACTCAGACTTTTTGCCATTAGTTTTGAACGGTGATATGCCCATTCCAATGTCTTATTTCCTCACCCACCTTATATTTACACCCACCATAAAAAGTGAAAAAAAAAATATAACTCTTTTCCCACCCGCCATTATTTCTAAAATAACTCTACATATCTCTTTTTCAATTTTTTCTTGCTTTAAAAAAAGAAACTTTAACAAAAAACTTTCGATACTGTTCACTTTAACGAAAAACCACATTTTTACACTTAAAAGTCAACTCTGATACTATTCACTTTACCCTTTATTATGTCTTTATCGTTAAAACTCAAAGTTTTCAAACTCTTTTCATTAGTTTTCTTTTAAAAAAATTATTACATATTTTAAAAAGCCAATTATCACTAAATGAAAATACCCAAGAACTCCAAATATCACCATTAGGCAGCAGCCCTCTCCCCAGAAAATTTGCAAAACCATCACTACTGACTCCGAAAATCCCCAACACTCAGCACCCCTGCTCGACCGCCAACCATCGCAGCACCACCACGTCTCAAAAGCCGCTCCAATACCCAATTTCTATAGTTTCCAATTTGAATTCAAACAGCGCAAGAGAGAGAGAGAGAGAGAGAGATAGTGAGTGATTAAATTGGAAGAGCTTCACTCATAGTTTGGTGCTGCACCGGCTTTCTCTAACATCAAATTCCTCCAAATTTAGTATATATGGTAGGTATCCAAATTGTTCCAAAACACCAAACACGATCGGAGTTCAACAAGTGTCGGATTCGTGAGTCCCCTAATGTAATCTAGACTATAAGCTTCTCTCCTCATCTATCTCAACATTATAATAGTCTTGAAGACTAACTTTCTCTACTCTCTAGTGAAGCTTGATCACATCTTCCACAACATGTGCTATATTGCGAGCCTCGAGGCTTTGCTCTGTCTAGTCTGAATTCCCCCTCTTCCTAATAAGTTTAATTTCTGAATTTCCTTTCCTAGGAAAGCTTGTGGGATTCATGATTTTTTTTTTCTTATTCTTATATATGATATTTTAGGGTTTTTTTTATTAGTATAACTAATAATTTGATTAAAAAGAATCAATATAAGTAATAATTATGTGGCAAGACATAATTGGTTGATTTTTTTAGGTCTTTAAAGGTCATTTTATACCAGGATAAATTTGTCAATAAAAGTATCATTTTAATTTTATAGTGGGTGAGAAAATAAGACACTGAAATGGGCTTAACAATACTCTTGATTTGTTATCATTGGATTTCTAACGGCCAAAACCCTCAGTGTATAGGATGAGCTGGAACGTTAATCCCGCATACTGCGTAGTCCAACATCAATTAAGACACTATCGTGTGAACCCCCCCCCCCCCCCCAAAACAAAACAAAATCATAATCCGCCCCCTTAACAGATGGAAAGAAAAAGATTGACAAGTGCAAAACTATTTTCGGAGAGCCAATAACAAATCTTAAAAATAAATATTTTATACATGAAATGATGATATGAAAACTAATTCTTAAAAACTGTTTATCTATTGTCATTTCATATAATGTGCCATTTTTAACAGTAATGTCTCGATAACTATTTCAGTTTTATGTTTTTATTTCTTTAAAAAATGGAAAGTAAAAAATCAAAACCATCAAAAGTTAAAAACTTTAAAAAGTAGTTTTTGTTGCAGTCATATTTAGTATAGGAATGTGATTGTGTAAATCCTAATAGATTATGAATGTATCTTATATTCCTATTAGGAGTAGATTACTCATTAAGTATTGTAATCCTTATGGGAAAGGGTTTGTCCTTTCTACCACTATAAATAGAGGCACAATGGGGTGAATTAAAACACACCTCACAATTAAATCTTTCTCTCTTCTCTCTAAAGTGGCCGGCCTCCCTCTCCCTCTCTAACCCTAGATCGCTCAATCAAATAGGCCTACAACGCGTTATCAGCACGCTCTTGCCAGAAGCTAAGGAATTGACACATCGTAGGAGGAGGCTTTCATCCACCAAATTCAAAGGCTTATTTGTTTTCTGCTAATCAGGTACGCTTAAAATAAATGAAGATATTTGAAACGTCCACGAAGCATGAAAACATTCCCCATGATGCATGAACCCCTCTATGTTTATATTTTCCTTTCGATATATATATTGTATATGTTCATATATTTGTCAATATATATATTTGTTTCATGCATCGCAACATTAAAATTGCTATGTGGAATTTGTGAGTCAAATTATAAAATTAAATTAGAAGCATATTAGGGCTTGTAGAACCCTAACAATTTCAAAAATATTGGGCACATTGACACTACCCTTTGCGGCACATGATGGGCAATCTGCCCTCTGGACATCAACAGCAGCTTTGCTGCTAGGGCACCACAGGCTTTTAGCCTAATTTGGTTGACCATGGGCCTGCAGCCCTCATCCATTCGGTCCAATACCCGCAAACCCAGCTCCCTGGGCCTCCCCTGTGTCACAGCTTGCACATGGGCTTCGCCCTGCGGCCCGCATAACGCCAGCCTGGTGGCTTGGCTTTTCCTGCGCAAACCAGAAGGCCAGCTTTTGCTGGGCCTTCCCCCATACACCCTATCAACCCAAACCCAGCTCGGCTGGGGGCCTTCCTGCCTACCCGTGGCCTGCAGCCACCATCCAAATTATTTTGGGGACTTGTTTTATACTTAAGACACCCAAAACCATGCCCAAATTATTTTGGGGCTATATTTTCGACCCAACAATATTATTTTAATATTATTTTGCTTCTACAATCGACCCTGTATGGCCCGATTTATTGAATTAATTAAAATTGACCTGCAGTTCATTAATCTGATAATAAATCCAAAATTATTGACCTGAAGATCATTTTTGGACATTAACGATTCAATAATTTATTTTTATACTTTGAACCGTCACATACTTTCGTAGTCACGAAGCTCTCACACTTGAGTTCTCGAAGAACCTCAAATCCACTATATGTATATTTGTATATTGCATTCTGTGTTTCTTGCAGGAACCTCTCATTATGAACTAATTGTTCATAAAACTAAATTGAACTTGTAGCTTCAAATTTAGTGCCTTTGAAACCTGAAGTTTTCATTCAAAACATACCACATGAAACCTGTAGTTTTCATGCATGATTTAAACCAATACATGTCTAAAGAACCTGTATGTTCTACGATATATGTCTATGGCTTACCATATGACTACTCACGTTTTTCTCCCTCCGTTTTAGGGACATGTCGAACTTGAATAAGCTCGATTTCTCCGCTCTAGAAGTCTCTGGAAGAAACTATCTGAAGTGGGTTCAAGACGTGAAGCTCCATCTAACTGCAAAGGGTATTAGAGCCACCATTCAGCTACAATGAAAAACAATGTTGATAAGCCTAATAACTCCAACAAATTCTATTATAAACTAATACTGAAATATGTTTACACTCACTAGGAGACATTTTTGTTCGAGCAGCAACTGATGTTGGTTCTCCAAAAGTTCTTCTTGCATCTTTAAACCATGTTAGCTGAATTCAATAAATCGTGTTAGTTTATTCCAATAAAGTAATTATTATAATTTAAGTAATTGTGTACCTCATTTCCAAATTGGCCAACTGCTGGTGATGCAGGGTCTAATTTAGAGTATACATTATGTACAGCACGTATAAGGTTACCATCATCTCCAACACCGGGTCTGTATTGGTATCGAGGATTCAAATAATATGCTGTTCAAAGAAACACATACTCTAATAAGAGAAATAATACTTATGCAACTAAAGAAATGAATTACAAATTATGACATAATTTATACCTGCTGCATGCAAATCGTGGTATAATGTTTTATACCATCGGTCATCAATTATCTTTATGACCCACTTTGCACCATGTTTTCTTTCCAACTCCTCCTTCACTACACGCATCAACTCATATATTGCCCCCATAGTAGGATACACTTCTGTGTCAACGATCCGTAAAACTTTGTAAAGAGGTTCAAATACTTGGCACACATGTTCTGATTGCGTCCAAAAAGCTTGATCAAGCACTATACTTTCCACCATACGACCTGTATTCGAGCGGCTGAAATTGTGGTTGACCCAATCGTCACTAGTGAATAGTTGCTTCAACCCTGCTTTTTTCTTAAGTAGGCTGTCTAATGCAATATAGTTGGTGGCGAATCGAGTGGTGGCTGGACGAATAATTTCTCCTTTGCAAAATTCACGCATCTTTGCCAACAACCAACCGTGATTGTAAATATAATTTGTGATCGTTCTAGCTCTTTTGACGATAGTAGCAACATTCTCTCTCTTCCCCATTGCCTCAAACATGAGATCAATACAATGTGCTGCACATGATGTCCAAAACACATTATGATGCTTCATTAACTTTTTTCCAGCTTTGACAAATGCAGAACCGTTGTCGGTCACGACTTGGACAACATTATGCTCTCCCACCTCCATGATTACATCCCTTAATAATTTGTATATATACTTGTAGTTCTTTAAATGGTCTGAAGCATCAACAGACTTCAAAAAAATTGTCTTTCCCTTAGAGTATACCATGAAGTTTATGATAGACAATCTGGTCGGGCCAGTCCATCCGTCACACATGATTGTGCAACCATTAGTTTCCCACGTTGACCTCAGCTTGTTAACATACTCGCCAATGTCTTTATACTCCATATCCAAATATTTGTTTCTTACCTCATAGGGAGTGGGAGGTTGTACTCCAACACCGGCATGTTGACATCTCAATACCATATTTTTGAAATGATGTGATGATGCCTTCTCAGCAGGGACATTATCATAGATAAAGAACTTGCTAATTAGACGCCCCATTCCCTCCTTCACATTACCTCCTTTTAAATAACTCCAAACACTCTTTTGACGTGCTTTGGATGACTTACATAAACTTGGGGCTATTGGTGGTGTTGGTTGTGATTCTCTAAGACTTCCTCCCCGTCTCATTTGTGCACCACCACTTGACCCGGTACCTTGTGCTCTATTAGGAATTTTATGAAGGTGTTCTCTTTCCCATGCTGACTGTTTGGAGGCACGTACTGCTTGTGCGAAACTGCGTCGTTCTTCAGGTCTCATGTCATCATCACATTCGTCCTCATCATCATCATCATCATCATCACTGTCAACCGCTTGGCCAATGACTTCTCCTCGTAGCCCAGCTCGAATATTTTCCATTCCTTGTGTTATCTTTTCCTACTGCTGTTTTTTATTTTTTTTAATAATGTTCTGATGAATGCCTTCACTTCTGGGGGGACACTATCGCATCGTTGGACAATTTTTGCTGGATCTAATCCACTAAGATGGTACTTAAGTCGTGTCACTCCGCCACTCTTCATTACCCGACCACAATATTTGCAAATTGTGCCATTCTTGTTTCCGTCTATTGGGTGTCCATGTTCCCAAGCCGGATCACGTTTAGTAACTCCACTGGACATCTTAAACGTACCTATATTAAACATAATGATGAATAATAATCCAATTTGATAATAATCCAATTTAATAATAATCCAATTTGATAATAATCCAATTTAATGAATAATAACCCAATTTGATAAAAAAAAATATCCTAATATTAAACATAGTGATCAATAATAATCCAATTTGATAATAATCCAATTTAATGAATAATAATCCAATTTGATAAAAAATAATCCTAATATTAAACATAGTGATGAATAATAATCCAATTTAATGAATAATAATCCAATTTGATAAAAAATAATCCTAATATTAAACATAGTGATGAATAATAATCCAATTTAATGAATAATCCAATTTGATAATAATCCAATTTAATGAATAATAATTCAATTTGATAATAATCTAATTTAATAATAATCCAATTTAATGAATAATCCAATTTGATAATAATCCAATTTAATGAATAATAATCCAATTTGATAAAAAAAATCCTAATATTAAACATAGTGATCAATAATAATCCAAACATAGTGATGAATAATAATCCAATTTGATAATAATCTAATTTAATAATAATCCAATTTAATGAATAATCCAATTTGATAATAAAAAAAACCTAATATTAATGAATAATAATCCAATTTGATAATAAAACCTAATATTAATAAAATAATAAATAACATTAAACATATTAAAATTGTTGTAGGGAATAATTAATTATACAACATTACTTAATTGGCTCAAAAAATGAACATGCAAGTATTTTTTGGTTCTTAGATCAAATGCATAGGTTCACACAAATTATTTGTTGTTGTATAAATTACAAATTACAATAATATAAAGAAAATGATTGTAAGAATTTAAGTAATTATAAAAATAATATAGAATAATAAAACCTAATATTAATGAATAATAATCCAATTTGATAATAAAATAATAAATAACATTAAACATATTAAAATTATTCTAGGGAATAAATAATTATACAACATTACTTAATTACTTCAAAAATTAAACATGCAAGTATTTTTTGGTTCTTAGATCACATGCCTATTCACACAAATTTTTTTATTGTTGTATAAATTACAAATTACAATAATATAAATATAAGTTTGTAAACTTACCTTAAATATGGAACCCTTTGTGTAATTTGTAAAGGCCAAATAGAATCTGAGAGGAGAATGGCTCTGGAAGAAGAAGAAACGATGAAAGACTTCAGGGAAGAATGGCTCTGGATTGCCTCTGAAAGACTTAATGTTTTACTTTTTGTCTTGTAAAAATTATTAAACAGACACTTTTGAATTATTTGAATTATTTATATGTTTTTTTATTTTATTTTACATTATTTTGATTGGATCATTTGCATTGGATCCTTTTTTTTTTTCACACCACCACACAACCTCAAAATATCCCAACCCTCCCCACAGAAAAATCAAAATATCCCAAGGGTCCCAAGGCCCCCCCCCCCGGCCCCCGATAATCATTCTGACGAAAACCAAAAAGGACCCCCCTTTTGAAAAACAACCCTCCCCCCTCGAAACCCTCTCTGACTCCCCAAAAAAACAAAAACTACCCACTCTTCTCTCCCTTCCGTCTCTCTTCTCTCCCACACTCCACTTCTCTGTCTCTCTCTTCTCTCCCTCCCTTCTCCAGTTCTCTCCCACACTCCAGTTCTCTCCCACACCACACCACACGCCACTCTCCCACACTCCACTTCTCTGTCTCTCTCTTCTCTCCCTCCCTTCTCCAGTTCTCTCCCACACCACACGCCACTCTCCCTTCCGTCTTCTCCTCCGGTCCTCCCCTACCATCGCAGTCTCCTCTCCTCTCCGCCGCCTACCATCCCCGTCGATTTTTCAAGAAAAAAATCGATATTATCGATTTTTTCGATATTTCGTCGATAATTTGCCGAAAACCTTATGGATATGTGTTTAAATATCGATGTCTCTAAAAACCGATAATATCGGCGATAGGCATTTTAGTCCATGTCCTTACATAAATCAAAGTAATATTTCTCTAAATAAAGAATTAGATTCCTTTTCATTCTTTTCGGATCCTGAAAATTAATGAATGAAATGAGCACTCTAAATTTTCTCAATCTCACTCAACCCCCTCGCGCCCCACGGAACTCGCAGCTCCGCATTGGCTCAGTACGGCCGAGTATTCATCCACGGCGACGGTGTCAGTTCCCGATTCATCCATGGCGGACGCCGATTCCAGGTCCGATCTCCCTCTCATTCTCCTTGCACCTCTATCCTCCGTTTCCTTCCAATCGCATGGTTCGTCAATTGGGGTTTGTATATCGAATATTCGATTGCTGGAAAAAGTAATAAGTTGAAAAATGAAAGCTTTGGATTCAATTTTATGTATTGTTAATCCTGTGAATTCAGTGCAGCCGTTTGAGTTCGGATTACGCGGAGATCATCGTAGTTCGCCACGGCGAAACGGCCTGGAACGCTGACCGTAGAATACAGGTCCTCTTTTTCACTTAAACCACGTCGTTTTGTTAGTTGTTTGATGAGCAGAGGTGCATGATTTAGGTCAGCTCATAGCACAATCTAAATTATGTTAATATTCCAAATTTCGCGGCTTGTTTGATCTGCGAATCTGCGATAATATTGAACTTGTTAAGCAAGTAGTTCTTAAGAGAATGAAAATGGTATGTAAGGTTACAAGTGATGCATTGTGTAGTATTCTATCGGAAAGTGTTATGGGATTATATTGTTGTTGTTTTGTCCTCAAAAATCATTTTCCGCTGCTTCGTGACTATGTAATTGACCTCGCCGTTAATGAACATTTTCCTCTCAACTTTGACCGATGTTTGTGTTTAGTTCATAAAATTTCGAAATGGGTCGCTTAATTCCGTTGAACTTCAGAAAAATGATTTCAAGTGTCCCTTGGCATGACATCCATTATCTTTCCTGTCAAAAATTGTCACGCATCACATGCACTGCTCTTGCTTAGATGCATTTATGTCACACCGAAGGAACTGCGGGAGAAAAGAGAATGAGGTGCTTTAGATGGTTGCCTATGGAAGACACTATTTTTCTCTTTTTAAGAGAAACAAAAAAACAAAAAAAAAAAATCAAGTGCGGGTCGATCAGTGAACACCGACTTTGGGGGTGGCTGCCACGGCAGCCGCCAAGCTTTGGATGCTACAGTAGCTAAAAGAAATTCCCTACAAAGAGTGGCCAGCAATTCTAAGAACCTCCAATTCTTTTTTATTATTATTTTCTTCTCATGGTTCCTATAGAAACACAGAAATACCCCTTAAAAATGGCCAGATGCCTGTCACGTCTTTGTTTTATATGGGAAAGATAACAGCAACTATGCCAAGAGTCATTTGGAGATATCAAATGAAGTTCAGGGACATTGTGATCTGAATTGGATGACCAAAGTGAGACATGGGTAAATTTCCTGAATCATTAGTGTGTTTTACCCTTCTTTTCTAAAAACTAAATTCATGTTGGGCAGGGTCATTTGGATGTTGAGTTAAACGATGCTGGGAGGCAGCAAGCAGCTGCAGTAAGTTACGAACTATATATATATATATTGTATATACGCACAGAGTCTTTAAGGGAAGGGATCCCCATTTTTTGAGGAACACACATGATGGTTTTAAGCCATACCTTTTACTTGTTAATCTCTGACAAAGTTTTTGTTTGCACCCTGAAGGTGGGTAATAGATTATCCAAGGATCCCAAAATCTCCCTCGTATATTCTTCTGACCTGAGTCGAGCTTATGAGACTGCACAGATAATTGCATCCAAGTGTGGTGGGCTAACGGTAGATAATCTTTTTTTAACTCCCTGTTGCATCTATTAAAGTAGATTCCATAAAAGATAGTACCGGTTTTTATTGCAATAACAGATAATGTAGATAGTGCCACCAAGTGTTTTCTTGATTCTCTAAACTAGAAAAACAAACAGACATGAAATTGGAAGCTGCATGATATAAATATAAATTTACTGTGGTTTGGCAATAAGATGGAGTCAAAGTCTTGGTAATCAACTCATCTAAATATATGCCACCGAAAATTGGAATTGGATAAATGAATGTATTAATATGAAGCCAAATGCATAATTTGGATAAGAGAATTTTTTTTTTCTTTTCTTTTTGTTATATCATATATAAAGACTGTTGGGTAAAATTTCAGGTTGTAACAGATCCTGGTTTACGAGAAAGGCATTTAGGTGATCTTCAAGGACTTGTTTACCATGAACTTGCCAAACTTAAACCTCAGGCTCACCAGGCCTTTTTATCTCGTGAGACATGTCAAGAGATCCCAGTAAGCAATCTTCTTGTACTTTGGGACTAAGTATATAACAGTTGGTACTTCTTTGAATTTTGTCAGTAATCTAACAGCCGCATTACAAAAGTACTCCAATGAGAGATTTATGGAATTGGTATGTGTGCCTTAATCTGGCTCTACGAGGCCTGATAATTGTCAGTTTGGCTTGTAGCCTAGCTCATTCAATGTAGGTATATACGGGGCAAGTCCTTCCCACTACTGCTAGTCTATTGCAGCTGAAGTTCTAGATTTTTTACCGTCATTCTGAAATCTTGGTACTGCCTGTCTTCACACCTGACTGAGGTTGATGTTCTAGTCTCTGGTTTGGGTTGAAGAAAGAGGGGACTCATAAGATATAAGATTGTGGTATTAGTATTGTTCTTTCTTGCGTAATCATGCAATAGATGTCTAATTGATAACCTGTATCTATGGACTCTACTGTTTTTTTTGTGGTAATGGCTATTGTCACATAGCGTGTGATATCATGGTTAAAAAGAGTGAAAAATCAATCAACATGTTATTATGATAATGGATACCCTAAAATTATTCTACTCAGGGGCATGAATGTGCTTTGGACATCACAATACAAGTGTATGTTTATTTCACTATTCTACAAATGCAGGGGGGTGGAGAAAGTCTTGATCAACTTCATCGACGCTGCACATCTTCATTGCAGCGAATTGGCAATAAACACAAAGGTATGGTAGCACGAGGGGATTTCTCATTTGTATCTTTATTGTTATGGAATTTTCAAAATATTTTAATAAAATTTAAGTTAGTTTGTGAACTGAATGATCCCATATGCAATTTTTTATTTTGAGATCACGAGTCCTTGAGAAAAACTAACGAGTTGTTTGTTGAATGTGACACAGGTCGTAGAGTGGAATGTCCATTTTTAGATCATTATAGTTTTGTAAAAACTATTCTAATGCAATCGAGACACGTTTTGCCTTTCAAATTATAACTAAGCTGCAACAAGAAATGCCAATTTAGATCATGGGCGACACAAATAACAATATGAATGCTTATATCGTGGTTTGTTTCAATTGCAGGAGAGCGAGTAGTTGTGGTCACTCATGGGGGGGTCATCAGAACACTCCTCAAGAAAGGCTACCCAAATGGCAAGTCTATAGGCAAAGTAGCCAATACATCGATCCACATACTTCACTTGTACAATGACGACAAATGGACCGTAAAATCCTCGGGTGATGTTAGTCATCTTAACCAAACAGATTATCTGCAATCAAATTTCGGCGGGGACGAAAAATCTGGTTAGTCCGTGTTTCAGGGGCTCTCGCAATTTGTAGTTTGTTATTGAATGCTAGAACTACCTAGTCACTCTATTCAGTAACAATTTCGTTTAGGTGATGCTGAATAATCGTATTAAGGCGGCCTAGATTAAAGCCGCTTGTATGTTTTTACAACCGAACAATAACAATATGTTGTATTGGATTGATTGATATGATTCTTGGCTATGTAACTTTCACAAATCACAACTCACAAGCAGAATGCAAGTTGTAGAATCCTTGACCAGACCTACAACATGCATGAATCACGATGCACATGCACCCAAAAAAACACAAGTTGAACATGGCTGACCCAGCGACGCCAGCACCTACCACTCAACACCACCTTTCTTGGATTGGAACAAGTCCAAGCGTAAGATATGACACTGAGGTTGTAATTCATATAACCACTGCATCCAAAATTCTATTATGCCCCGGTTGCAATAGAAGCTGTGGTATGCTGTAGCTCTCGTTATAATTGCTTTGGGCTGTTAGTTTTGGGTAATTTATTGCTGGGTTTATGGAATTGTGAAGTTGGTGTAAGGTGGTTGTCACTGGCCAAGAAGATCATTTACAATGTTTTCCGACTGGGGTCACTATCCTCGCGTGAGCAAATTCATCCGACCGTTGAAATTTGATCAAACCGCTACATACAGGGGGTCCTTCTAAGAGTTGTAATAATTATAGCCGTTTGATCAAATTTCAACAGTCTGATAGGTTTGCTCAGGAGAGGATCCTGATCCTTCTGACCGACTATTGAGAAGAGGCATGCAAACCTTAACGAGTCATGACCATCAAAATATAGGAGGACCCACTTAAAATGGGCAGTGGACCTGAAATTATTATCCAACCTCTGGAGTCTCCAAACATATGGTTACGTTAAAGGTTTCGTTTGAAGACCATTTTATGTTTGTTTTTGTGCTACAAATGAGGGATTTATATGGGAGAAGGATGAACGAGAATACATAGAAAAATGGTAATGAGAGATGTGTAGAAGAAATGGATATGGAGTAGTACATTCTCCTTTATTTTTCACTCGTCTCCCACCGCTATTCTTCCACCCTTCTTTATTCCTCATTTCATGCATATATTTTCTTTTGATCTCTAAGAAAAAAGAATAAAAAAATAAAAGCTAAATGATTATACAATGAGCTCTAAGGCGGGATTTACAAATTTGTTTTTCTCAGCATTAAATTTGAAACTTAAACAAAAGTTAAAACTATAATTTGTTTTCTTCTTTTAGACTAGTACAAACAATATTCTACACTAAGGCGAGGGAGGGGATTTGAAACCAGGACGTAGTGAGTTGAAGAGAAATACCCAAATCATCAAGACAATCCACCTGTAGCAAAGGTTCTAAAAGACGCTAAACATTAGTCGAACGGTGAATTGGGGCCTAGGCGGACTTAAGTAAATTTATTATACATTGTGTAAATAAATGCCTATTTATACTTAAAAAACACGTAATTGTATGTGATACATCAATTGAATAATAAAATGACATATAGATTATAAAGTGTTATAACATATTGAAAACATGGGGGACAAGCATGTAATGAGTGTTCATCCAAGTATTTAAAAAGTCTCTTACATTTTATTGACAAAATAAAATGCAAAATGAAAGTTATCAATTTTCTGTCTAAGTGAGAGTTGCAACCTAGACGGGTGCCTAAGCGGGTTTAGGCAGGCTAGGCGGATGTTTAAGCAGGTTTAGGTTATTACTTTCTTAAAATTCAAACGCCTATGGATTAATTGAGACGGTGACCAATTGCCCAAAATGCTAGGCAAAAAATGGATATTAATTGAGACGGTGGCCAATAGCATATGCCAATATTCGTGTGTTAGTTCATAAACAATGGATATTAATTGCAAATAGAAAGGACATTATTCAATATTACAAAAAGATTAGAATTCTCGGATGTGAGATTCACATTCTCAACAAACATATACCTGAACAGACATAATTTTGGCCATAAACATAATTTGATTATACATAGCAAAAGAACATCCGAATCTGAAAGCATCATGATGGAACAAATTGACCACAAGAAAAGATGGATGGAAAATGATTCAATAGCAATGATAATTTTCTATGTTTTCTTATGCTTATAATTTCATTGGCAAGGTAAGCATGCGCGCCATCCATTGCGTGGGGCTTCCTCATATACCACTGTTTGATGCATATGATTGATGTGGTTTGGTTTGATTTTGACTAATTGAAGAAAATTAATTGGAATTGGTTCGCTTTGGTTTTAGCTTGGGTTTATTTAAGCCTCTCGTTTTAAATTAGGTTGGTTTTATTCCGGCCTATCATTTTTAATTGCGTAAAATAAGTCAACAAAGAAAGTATATAATGTTAACTTATTCCGTTATTAATCAACCTAATATAGACTAATATTAGTGTTAAGTAGTTTAATCCAGTCTTAATCCGATTAATCAAACACCCCACAGTTTCACTTTTCTTTTTGACTTCTGCATAAACTACAAGATCGTTTTCTGACTTTACCCAAAGTGCCAACATCGTTGATTATATGAATGATGATATATTGTGATGGTCAACCCTTAAAATAAATTTTATTAATTTACTCTCACATGCATCATGTTCTCAGGTTTTTAGTGATTTTTTTTTTTTTAATATTTTGTCCAACGAGTCCGGCACCGGCCACCACCCACATCCACATGGTAAACTTAAACCAAAAAATGGATATTATTATTGGCAGCCTAAAACATGGTACAGTGTATGTATATGCCCATTGGAAAAATTGGATGCATGAGCTAGCCATGCATGCATCCCCTTTCATTTGGCTCCAATCCAATGAGAGGCAGCTGGTTCATGGCTTCATGCATTGAGATTGCAGGTTTAAGTGACTCGTAAATCCTAGTCAACAATTCCACACACGTGGATGATCTTATTGCTGGAGAAATTAGGGAAAATTGAGGAAAGGAAGTAGTGGGAGAGATATATAAGAGCACTTAGTCTCGCTCGAAGTTCTGTGTTCGATTTGTCCTTCTTTGATATTGTTTATACCAATAAACAAAAAAAAAATGTTGAAGAAAGTTGAGGTTATTAACAATATGAGAAAGAACCTACCGTTATAAGCCGTTGCAAGATTTTGCTTTTCACATCCTAATATATTTTGACAAAATGCAATGTTGTAACTTATATATATATATTTTAGTGGGGGGCTGAATCATGACCGAAGTGTTTGGTGCGTAGCAATATCACGAAGCAGGAATGTTGTTAGATTTTGGAATTAGGTCTAACATTGTAAGTGGGTGGCAATTGGCCCCTAAGAGTTTTACAAGTTTATTGAATTATTAAATTAAAATTTGACAAACTGTTGTAGTTTAATTAGTTGCTTAAGAATATTCATTCTTGCATCGGAAATTTTTTGTTTGAATCTCCGTTGTTGTAGTTTAAATAAATTTCAGTATATACCATTTTAGCGTACCTCAAAACAAATATTTTGGGATAATTAAATTTATTTATGTTGGAAGTGATCATATATAATATGAAAGCATCATTAATTATTGCTGCCGATTCACGTGAATTCGAAACCGCCCCAAAGTCCAAATTCAACACTTACCAGCTAAAAGCGAGAGAGGAGAAATCCACTAGGGCTACACTACTATTCCTTTTCTTGGTTAGCAAGCTTCTTATTGTATTATTCTCATAACTTGCCCTTCCTTTCATCTCGGAAACCTCTCGCTCTCTCATCACTTGGTTACTAAGAATTCATTGTTTAATGACTAAAAATTCATTGTCACTTGATGATCAACGAATTTATGGTCACTCACACTCATATTTGATATCAAGGCTTTGAGATTAAAATACTAAAAACACATATTTATTCTTTGCTTTTGATATTAAATCTAATGCTAAGTGATCAAGAACATATTTATGTGCAATTGAAAATGTCATTTTGTATATTAAAGCATCATCTAATGAAAATTAGGACTATCATGCATGCACCTTAGCTTGTTATGCAATATAAAGGGTGTATAGAAATTTAAAATATACTAAAACTAAAAATCAATTGATTCGCTATTATAAATACAGTCATTGTTCTGAAAATTCCTGTCTAGGCGGCTGGTCACCGCCCCGATTAATGCCTAGGTGTTTGAAAATTAAGAAAGGGCACCTAAACCTGCTGAGGCGTCTGCCCATACCGCTTAGGCACCCACCTAGCCAGCCCAGACCCGCCTAGGTTGCAACTCACTTAGACAGAAAATAGATAACTTTCATTTTGAGTTTTTTTTCTTTCAATAAATTGTAAAAGACTTGTTGAATACTTAAATGAACACACATTATAAGCTTGTTCCCCATGTTTTCATTATGTTCCAATACTTAATAATATATATGTCATTCTATTTTATAGCTTATGATGAAATTATATATATTTTAAGAATAAACAGACACTTATTTACATGAAATATAATAGATTTACTTAAATCCGCATAGTCCACCCAGGACCGCCACTCGACTAGCGCCTAGCGTTTTTTAGAATCTTGAATACAGTGGAGTGACAATTTGCCCCCGCTTAGTTAATGTTATTTCATGTCTGACCCTAGGTCATTGTCTTTTTCGTACAACTCAGTCTTCCTCTTCTTCTTTCTTTTTCTTCATACAATAGCTCTACACTTCAAATTCATAGACTTGTTGATTCTGTTTTTCACCTACAAATTCTTGGTCACGAGATACACACACGAAGGTAAGATATTCTAGGGTTTTGGTCGAGTTATCCCGAATTCGAAATTTTAGGGAATTGATTTGTTTCCGTGTTGCACGTTTTAAGATTCGTCTTCGCGATAGTGATTTAAGGTTGTACGAAATGGAATTTATGTGGGAATTGTCGACGTCTTCTTCTTCTATCGGTCTTCTCTCCTCTCAGTCAATCATCTACCTTCTTTTTTTTTGTTTCAATTTAGGATTCAATTTAATTTGAAATTAAAAAATCTTCCTTTTTTTTTGAAGAACTATGCATAATAGTTAAATGGAGCCTAGTTAAATATTGTGACATTTGAAAATCCATACTTCTGTGATTGTGATATGATTAAATGTTCTGTGAAATATGCATTTTGAATAGGGTGTGTTGTGCTGCTGGTTTTTTATGATGTACCAAATATTTATTTTGGGTTGAATTTCAACTTCTAATAGATTGATTAGTAGTCTCTCATGGGTTTGGAAATAATAATTTGTTTGCGAGCTTCTTTGTGCTGTAATTGAGTGTGTTAGTGTCATTTTACTTTTCATTCGGATGGTAAGCAAAAATTCCTCAACTATACAAGAAATGAGGAAGATAAATACACTAACACACTTTGTTTCCTCTTCAATATCGGGGATGAATACATTTCGTTTGCATCTTTCTTAATAATAGTTTCCCACTTTTCCTTTAGAAAAATTTGAAAGTGCTGCTGATTTTGTTTTTGTATTTATTTTGTTGTTAGGAATTAATATTGGGAGGTGTTAAATGGACCTTTGGGATTGGGTTCAAGTCCCACAGTAGAGCGCTGACATTCCTGCTAGTTGTCACTCAATAGCAAGTTTCTCTCACCTTCCATTGTTAAAGAAATAAAGTTATCCAATCTGTTAGACGCATCAAAACTTATTCTGTAATTCGAGAAGAATTGAGAGGTTAGATGATAGATTATCATCAACGAGGACAACATTTTTGACATAATTCTACTAATTATTAGAATCGAGATCCCTAATAGTCCATTTTTTAATATAAAATACTAATTATTTTTCCTCACCCCGTTATGTCACATCCCGGCCCGGGGCGCAGCCACCTCCCGGGCCCGCTCCACCACCGTAGCACGATATTGTCCGTTTTGGGCCCCGACCACGCCCTCACGGTTTTGTTTCTAGGAACTCACGAGCAACTTCCCAGTGGGTCACCCATCATGGAAGTGCTCTAGCCCCCTTCTCGCTTAACTTCGGAGTTCCTACGGAACCCGAAGCCAGTGAGCTCCCAAAATGCCTCGTGCTAGGTAGGGATGGGAATATACATTTAAGGATCGCTCCCCTGGGCGATGTGGGATGTCACACGTTAACTGGTAACATAAAATGCCAAAAAAAAAAATTAAAAGAAAAGCATTAACTTGTAGAAAAATTAATAATAGGGGAAATTCGAATCCTCTATAGTTTTTTTATATATTATTTAGATTAAACATCTGTACCTTTTTGAAATTTGATTAAAGTGTTTTGACCAATAGTCACTTCTATTTTTTTAAATTAAAACAATTTTTGAATTTATCCTTTTATTTGCAGTATGCACTTTTCCTTATTTAGTGCAGATATTAGTAATTAAACTATATTTTCTCTTCTTTCAAATATGTTTTTTCAATCATAGTTTTTTTTTATTTTTTATTTTTTTTTTTTTTTTTTATGTGTTATGCAAACATTTAATATTATTTCTTTTTCCAAATGGTTTTTTTTTTCTTTTTCAAATAGTTGTTGATCAACATAAAAGCTCCGTGTAATTTTTTCAATTTTTTTTGAGAAATTATATTTTTTGTTGTTGTTGTTTTTTAAAGTATAGTTGTCGACAAATTATTATTAGGTACAATTGACACACCCTTACCCAGAATGTCCACTAGGACTCCGAATTGAGCTGTGCTGGCTGACACCTAGAAGGTGACGAAGCCATAAAGTGTGATGATGTGGACAATGTGAATAAATTTAAACCCAATAGTGTCTAATATGAAAGTGCGCTGGTGAGCAAGAGTGAACCCATCTCACTCGTGACGTCAGAGCATAAGTAAAATACAGTAGAGTGAATAAGAAGTATACCCTCAGAGGTAACCACAAATTCTGAGATTTGCTAGAAATCCTCGTCAAGACGAACGTCCATTAACTAAAACCTGGAGGGGAACAAAACAGAACATGTGAGTAGACAAAACAAAACTTTGAAAACATCTTTCTTTTTAGCGATACAATAACTCATTGAAATCCGTATAATTCCCCAGAAAATACCAATACATATGTATATAACAATCATGCTGAAGAATGGTAAAACCAAGGTATACCATGTTGAGTATCTCAGCAACAACCATATAAGCAAGATGAAATAAATCAATATAAAATGAATGTCAGTTGGAGTCACCTATAGTGACCAGTACGACTCATCCACATCTCATCAATCATATCACATCAATCAGGTGCTAGCACGTGAGTCGGAGTCACGTATAGTGACCTGTACAACTCATCCACATCTCATCAATCATATCCAAGGTCTAAAATATCCATAATATCCCGATATTTCCATCGAAATTTCTGTGTTTTTTAAATTTCTATATTTAAAAAAAAATACCAAGAGAATTCGAACCCCTCCCATTTTACTCCTTCAACACCTTGACCACCATATTACTTATGTTTTTATGAAAATCTGCTAAAATATTTATATATATGGTTTTGTTTTGAATTCTTTTTGCAAGAAACAAATTTGCACATGACAATAAATCTTTGACAATTTCTTTTCAAGTATCTACTTTTGAACTACTCACCATGTTCACTCACCTAACTCATTAGTTGTAGTCATATTTCTATATATATGGACAACGTCAACCAATCTCGGATCTTTATGGGTGGAAAGAATCCGAGACTCAATCTTCAAATGATTTTGCTTACCAATCTCGGATCCATATGGGTGACATGTTAACAATTACATGCAAAACTATTTTGGGGATTTATCATTTGATGACTACTCTTCACAATACACTTACTCAACACATAGAGATGATGAAGATAGTGAAAATTTTGAACCTCATAGGAACTCTATGTGGTACTAAGTCAATCATGTATCTTACCATGCAATGTATAAAGTGTAAAATATTGTACTAATTCATTATATATAAATGATTATGGTGTGTTTAAACTTCTTTCATTAATTACTACATATTTTCTACACTCACAATGTTTGCCAGCTCGCTCTATAATCAACTTAAATCAGTTAAATCCATCATGCAATGCATTTCCTTCCAATTTTTTTTTTGTGATAAACTAATAGATAATTGACTAAATAAACATCCTGCAAAGTTTCAATAAACATTTCCAAGTTTTTCTTACAATTTTTGTAGTTTTTATTCAATTTTTATCGATATCGATAATATCTCGATATTTCCATCGAAATTTCTGTGTTTTTGGACTACCGATATTTCCGATATCATCGATATTTTAGACCTTGATCATATCACATCAATCAAGTGCTAGCACATATCTCATCAATTAGGTCCTGCACAGGAGTCGGAACCACCTAAAGTGGTCTGTACGACATACTGGGTGTAAATAAATACGCTCAAGTGCTACGATCACGTGAAGGCAGTGCGAAGTATCGCAAGTCACCTGCGAGTCGGAACCACCTAAAGTGGTCTATATGACAGGCTGGCACCTACCTTGGAATCCAAGGTGAGCGTAAGGTATGAGAGGTGAACGATCACGTGAAGGCTAGCCCTGGCCTCGGGCAGAATACTAAGACCGGGGTGAGGACAATGAATTCTCCTCATATCCATTTATCACTAATTACCAATCTATCATACCAACATTATATACTCACCTAATCTTACCTTAGCCTCCGTATTGTTGCGCATCACTGTGCAAAGCTGTACTAATCACATACTAAAATATAAACCAATTATGGCCTAGCATTTATAAAACATAAAACTACCATTTCTCATTTCCTCACACAAGAATTTATAACCAATACTAACTCACCAAATCATAAGGTTAAAATCTCATATTTTTCACCAGATTCCTTCACATTGCTCAATTTTCCAAATAAAGTTTGCCTCGATTATTTAATCTCAATTATCGCATGGCTACATCTAACGTTTCGTTAGACTACCTACGTACCCTAAACAAGGATCAAGCTAATCGTAGTTCACAATAACTATTTATAGATAATACGCATGTAGATATATCATGATATAATCTAAACTCAACCATCTCATAGTATTTTATAACATATAATTATATATGACATGGCATAAATTTCTCAGTTCTATTTAAAAGCATTTATGGAATTATCAATCACATATAAATATGATAAGTAAGAAAAGATCCACTCACCTGGAGTCCGTGCTACAACTTCCTAGCACAAACATTAAGGCGTCACGAGCGATCGGCGCCTAGAACAATTATCAAATCACATCTCAGAATTCTTGTTGATAAAATGCATAACTTACATAGAACATGTGTCTACGTAATTCGATCCAGGAGATCCACATATCAGATTTCTGATCTGTAACTTCTAAGTGTCCACATTATGCTTCTAGAATAACATACTAAAATTTTGAACGATCCAACGGTCGGATATCCGCCAATTGCCAAAACCAAGTGGCAGTTAATATTTTATTTACAAACTTACAATCCTAATTTGGGAAGATCCGTACGACAGATTCCCGATCCATAAATTCCTATATTCCTCAAATATTATGAATAACAACCTATTAAAGTTTAGTGATGATCTAACGATCGGATCGTCGGTTCATACAAGGACCCATTAGCGTATCGTAGCGAATTTAGGTCCTAACGATTAATCTACGTCAATCCATTCTCAAAAATGAACTCAAGGCATTTAATAAAGCCTACAAATAGTATTGGCGGCCCCTTGGCCACGCGCTGCCGTGGATGGCGGTTGGTCGCCCCAACTCGTCGGAAAATCCAACTTTCTCCAAAAATTCTCAAAATTTGCAAAATTGAAGATCTCAATGAGTAGAACAACTTTCATACCACGACCAAGACCAATTTAACCTAGAAAGGCTCCAATTTCATCAAAACCCGTCAGAACCCTATTATGGGTGTGCTCCAATTCGACCTTCATACTTACTCCGACGCCTCCAAAAGTGTTTGGGCTTTGTTCCTAAGATTGAGGAGAGCCTATTGGTGTTGGTAATTGGAGGAGGTAGCTTTAAATCGTGGCGGAATGGAACCCAATATGTGCGCCCATTTTGTACGGTTTTACCCTAAATTCACCCAATTTCCACCCAATTTCACATGAACATGGAAAAGGGATTGGTTGGCCTCGTGGTAAGGGTCATTTTGACACTAACCTTGTTTTCCAAGGTGGTCGGAGATGGGAGAATCCACCGGGTCGGGTCACGGGTTAAGGGAAACCCGGTTTCCCCCTCCCATTTTTCTTTTCACCCTCATTTCCCTCCGTTCTCTCTTCTCTAATTGGTCACCTTCACATCTCTCCCCTTCTGATTCCTCACCTATCCCTCCTTTTTTTCTTATCTCCATCGCCTATCTCCATTTTTCTTCCATCCGGGTCACACACATGGCTCTATCAGATTTTATTCTAATTCTAGAAAATAACCAATTTACTAAAATATCCTCAACTTTAAACGTTAATAACTTATTTGTTATAACTCCAAATTACGTTCCGTCTGTGCCCATGGGTCCATAGTGACAAGTACTACGAGGATACACCAAGAAAACAAACCTTACGTGTCGCTACAAGGCGGTCAACAACAATCGACGTATGTGCCTCAAAAGACATTTTCATAAATTCACTTTTTAAATTTATAACATCATAAATTTTAGGGACGGTGTGACGACCCGTCCCTAATTTTATGTTTTTATTAATTTTAAAAGCATGAATTTACAAAAATGCCCTTAGAGGAGAGAACCTTGACTTTCGTTGACCATCGTCGAGGGAAGAGTATGACTTGTTCTTTTAGTGTATCCTCGTATTACTCGTCGCTACGAACGCGTAAGCGCGTATTAGACTCAAATCGAATCTGTAATAAGAAAGTTACGCTCCGTTAAAGTATGCTAGTTATACGGGTATTTTGTACACACGCGTTTTAATTTATCAGTGCCTAGAACACTGTAAAGAGACAGATTTTATACATTGAAAATTGTACAAAATCTGAAATCCTATCTCATCCACCCTTATATCTAACCCGTGCATCCCCTCCATTATTCATTCAACCAATCTCATCTATCCCTACACTCTAGCAACCAATCATATCCCATACTCTCCCTCATTTCTGTCCACCATTTAGAATCCAAGAAAGAAAAAAAATGATAATTTATTCTGTCTCTCTCTTTCTCGTATACTCCCTCTTCCTTGCAACACCATGAACGAGCTTCAAAGCTCGTAGATCGAACTCATAAACTACATCATTGTCCTCATCTTAGTCCCACGATCACAACCATGTCTTTGAAACCTGGTTTTGATGAGTTTTGACTCACCAACTCGCAAGGTCCAACTTGGTGAGTTTCGGTTCTTCGATTTTCAAGCCATTCACGGCTTAGGTAAGCCTCGAGAAACTTTTAGAACTTTCATTCCATCCCTATGGGTTTATATTGATCCTTTTTTTGTGTGTTTTGAACATGTGGTTTGCACAGAAAACTCGAAGTGTGAAAACTGCACAACTTTTAGGCGAGAATAGTGACCGTTTGGTTACTTTCAAACCATTTTTCCTGTCAATCTTGACCATAATTGGACTCCCATTAGTTTTAAACTTGTTCTTTATATTCCTAGCTTCAAAATGGCTTTTGAATCATCGAGTTTGGCTAAGAATCGAGTTAGATATCAACTTTGGAAGTTATGAAGAAATTTTTAGTTTTCTGGAAATATGAAACCGTGGTCATTTGACCACTTTCAGGTCAAATTTCTGGGCAACACGGACCACATTTGAACTTTCTATGAAAATGGATCTGTTCATAATATTCCTAACTTTAGTTTGGCTTTTGTATAAATGTTTTTGGTTTAGAATCGAGCTCGTTAGGAGCTCAGAAAGTTGGACAAAAAATCTGCAAAACTGTAGATTTTCGCGAGGAAGGCGAGTGCACTTGTACTCACAGGCGCATGGGCGCGCGTGACCAAATTGTGCAGCCCCTTGTGGCGGCGCGTCCAGCCTCCGACCGGCTTGTGGTTGACACGTGTGTATCCGTTACGTCGAGTAGATCGATTTCATATCTTTAAACCCTATGTTTGGGCAATCTACGAAGGTTTTATTTAAGTTTCCGTTTATGTGTTATTAAACTAAGTTAATTAGTAATTTCACGTATAGGGGAACGTATCCCGAGGACGTACGTGATTAAGCCAAGCTAAGAGGCTTCGTTTCGACTGCGTATCTGTGAGTGGGCAGTTTATTTTTATACCTATACGTATTTATGGTTTCCAAACTTCATAATTGCTTCACTTTACGTATTTGTTGCCAAGTAGTGATTAATTACGATATAATTGTGATAAATGCTGATTAATGGTTGGGATATACTTGTCATAACATTCATACATATTTGTATACATGCTCATCTTGCTGCACCCCGGTGTTGGTACTCCACCCAGGGCCAGGGCCAGTTTTTCACGTGTATGTTCACATCCGCACCGTTTGCTCACCTTGGACCCAAGTTTAGGTGCCAGTTCTGTCGTACAGACTGCATTTGGCAGTTCCGACTCATATGTGACCGTGCTTAGCACCAGTCTTCACGTGATTGTAGTACTAGAGCGCATTATTACACCTAATCATGTCGTACAGACTGCATTATGTAGTTCCAACTCGTCTGCTAGCCTAGATGATGAGCAATTGATTATACTTGATTATCACATGATTATATTAATGTGGCATTGAATCTTATTATCACTTGGCATACATTATCATTGATTTATTGACTATATTATTGTGGACGCCTACTCACTTGCGTTGTATGATCTTTTCAATGGAAACTATACTTGTTTTACGACGAGGAGTTAGTATATTCAAAAATAAAGGTTTCGTATAAGCATTGTTTTGCTGATCCACTCAATTTTGTTTTTCGTCCTTCCAGGTTTAATAGCTGTGCTTATGTGTATACGAGGATTTATGGCAAATCTCAGGAGATGGTTACCTTCAGTGGTATAACTCTCATCATGTTTACTATACTGTCTTATGCTCTGACATCATGTGTGAATAGAGTTCAATCCCGCTCACCTACACACTTTCTTAACTAGGCACTTTTAGGTTTAAATTTATTTACATTTTCCACATCACTGCACTTTATGGCTTCGTCACCATCCAGGTGTCAGCTAGCACAGCTTGATTTGGAGTCCAAGTGGACATTTCGGGTCGGGGTGTGTCAGTTTGGTGGTCGGGGCCCAAAGCGGACAATATCATGCTACGGTGGAGCCGAGCCCGGGGTGTGGTGGTGGCTCAGGCCGGGATGTGATAATTTGGTATCAGAGCCAAACCATGGCCGTGGTGTGCCGACAAGAACGTCGGGCCCTTAAGAGGGGTGGATTGTAAGATCCTACATCGCCCAGGGAAGTGATCCTTATATGTACATTCACATCTCTACCTAGCACAAGGCCTTTTGGGAGCTCACTGGCTTCGGGTTCCATCGAAACTCCGAAGTTAAGCAAGTAGCACGCGAGGGCACTCCCATGATGGGTGACCCACTGGGAAGTTCTCATGTGAGTTCCCAAAAACAAAATTGTGAGGGCATGGTCGGGCCTAAAGTGAACAATATCGTGCTACGGTGGAGGTCGGGCCTTGGAAGTGGTTCCGCCCGGGCCGGGATGTGACAATTTAATTGATTGTAACATCCCACATCACCCAGGGGAGAGGATCCTGTAAGCCTTATATGTATATTCATATCTCTACCTAGCACGAGGCCTTTTGGGAGCTCACTGGCTTTGGGTTCCATCGAAACTCCGAAGTTAAGCGAGTAACGTGCGAGAGCACTCCCATGATGGGTGACCCACTAGGAAGTTCTCATATGAGTTCCCAGAAACAAAATCGTGAAAGCGTGGTCGGGGCCCAAAGCGGACAATATCGTGCTACAGTGGAGTCGAGCCCGGGGTGTGGTGGTGGCTCGGGCCGGGATGTGATAATTTGGTATCAGAGCCTAACCCTGGCTGTGGTGTGTTGACGAGGACATTGAGCCTCTAAGGGGGTGGATTGTAACATCCCACATCGCCCAATGGAGAGGATCATGTAAGCCTTATATGTATATTCCCATCTTTACCTAGAACGAGGCCTTTTGGGAGCTCACTGGCTTCGGGTTCCATCGAAACTCCGAAGTTAAGCGAGTAGCATGCGAGAACACTCCCATGATGGGTGACCTACTGGGAAGTTCTCATGTGAGTTCCCACAAAAAAAACCGTGAGGGCGTGGTTAGAGCCTAAAGCGGACAATATCATGCTACGGTGGAGTCGAGCCTGGGGTGTGGTGGTGGCCCGGGCTGGGATGTGATAGATGGGCTGTTATGACACACCCTGACCTAAATCAAGGCATGATGGCCGTCACGTGAACGTGACGTAACCATGTACATAGTGCGGAAGCAAGATTAATAAGAGGAATACGAATGAATTAAAACCAAACGACTAGCAGTCCAAGCTAAGGTAACATTCTAGTGAGAGAATTAATAGTGTTTACATAACCAGAGCGTAAATGAACTAAGTGCAGTCAAGCAGGAAAGTAATAAGTTCAAATAACACCAAAGGGTGTCCTACATAAGGAGTGGTCTGTCAGAACTACCACTGGAAACCTCGTAGCCACTAAGGAACACTACCTAGAACCTGGAGGGGCGGAAAACAAAAGCGTGAGTGGGCAAAAACAAGCTTTTCAAAATCATTCATTTCTCAAAAGTTATAACCCCTCTCCGTAAAACCTGTATAGTTTTCCAGAAATAAAGTATATATTCATATACATATATATATCTCAAAATCCTGCCATGAGAACATATATGCCATGCCAAAGTATTACCACTGAATGCTAATCTAACTCGATGACCAAGTACATATGTTACGTATCTAATCAGTCCTCGGCTGAATATATAACTCATACTCAATCTCAATCAATCATATATATCCTGCACACAAATCAATACCACATTTAGTGGTCTGCACAACATAACTGAATATAGAATAATATGCTCTAGTGCTACGATTACGTGAAGACTGTGCGAATAATCGTGGGTCACCTACGAGTCGAACCCACTTATAGTGGTCTATACGATAGGACTGTGCACCTAACTTGGATCCAAGGCGAGCATACGGTGCGGGAGGTGAACATCACGTGAAGGACTGTGCCTTAACTCTGGGCATGAGCACTAATATCAATGTGCAGGTTTATGAGCTCTCATCGCATCACATCACACCATTCTCAACATAACCAGTATATAAACTTACCTTACACTTACCTGTGCGTCCACATCACTAATCATAAATATATGCAACCATGAATGCATAATAAAATAGGCAGATACTTTGCATGGCGTTTCAAATCATATAGTCATTCAAATTCATTTTCTGGGGAAAACAGTAAGTATATAGGTATATATAGAAAACCAAAAGCCCATTCACTGATATGTAGCCGAGTCGTAACCCTCACGCCTAGCCTGGCTACGCTCGTCATCTAGATAGGTCTCGCCTATATGAGAAGTAACTAAACGAGTTTCGTAAAATAACTTCTCATACATTGCTCAATTTTGGTATTTGAATATACCAACATGACCTACACAACTCGACGAACCCCCACATATTTTTAGAATAATTTTTCAGGCCTTCACACCCCCTCACGCTCCGGCGGGTGCATGGCAAAACGCGCCCCCATGCTTAGGGAATCTTGACAGAATCCACTAACGCCGTTGGAATATTCCACAGAATATTCCGTTAAAACTAACTGACGCCGTTACTGCCGTTAAGAATATTCCGTTAAAACTAACAGCATATTTTGTCTTCTTTTCCGGCGAGTCGCCGGTTTCTGGTTAAAACTTTAAAATGCTATAACTTCTTCATTTTTGCACCATTTTCCATGAAACAAGTTCCATTATGAAGATCTCATCAAAATGAACAAAACCATACTTGCCTCGATCCCCAACTCGCCGAGGATTCGTTGGAAAAAGCCTCGAAAGTCCGGCAAAAAATTGAAACTCGTCGATCTTGCTAACCCAAAGTCCAAAAACCTCTAACAAAGCACTCCGAGCTTCATAAGTACCTCCTTAAGCTTCCTATAAGCTTGAAATTCCCTAAAAATCACGCATTAAAATTTGCATGAACAGTGCAAATCTCGGGGTAGGATTTTTCACGTGAAAACGAAGGTTTCCTTACCTGAAATTGGTACCTTTGAACTCGTATGGTCCTCACGAACACGATGGTAGCCTTAGAATCCTCAATCTACAAAGTTTCGAAGGGTTTTGGGTGTTTGCCGTACAAAATGGAAGAGAGATAGAGAGAGAGTGCAAGTCTGAGAGATAGAGAGAACACGAGAGTAAGAGAAAAGAAAGAAGGGAAGTGGGTGGTCCAAATGCAATCTCACTAACCAATCACAAACAACAATTTCCTAATTTCCAATTGGTCCCAAAAACTTAGGAATAAACACAATTGGGCCAAAACTTTAGTTCAAATTACAAATGCACACCCAACGCTTAAGGGCAATTCTGTCAATTCACATCAATGATAATTATTTCTCGGGACGGGCTGTTACATGTTACAACAATACATTACGTATATATTTACGTTTGAATTTATATAAATCATTAATTGGTACATTTATTTGCAATTTTGGTATTTTTGATTTGATACATATTGTTAATATTGGTACATTATTTTTATTTTGGTACGTTTTATTTTGTGCACATTGTGTATTGTTACATTTATATTATTCTCAATCCTATTTTCTCTTAATGTACTAAAAGAAAAACTCATTTCAGTACGTTTGATTTTGGAGGATTTAAAAAATATTTTAAACTATTTTGGAAAGAAAATATCTTAAATCGTAGATAATTATTGCTAAATTGTAGCATTATTGTGAAAATAAATTGAATATAACCTCTCTTTTTTTACAATTATCGCTAACGGAGGAGAGTGTAATCAAAAAGCTAGATTATAGGAAATTTGTTACAATATAACGTGCATATAGCACCAAAATTATGACAAAAAGAAAAGTTTAATCAAATCACTAAAAGACATGGGTGTTTGATCTAAAAAATTCAAAATTGATGCGCTTATATCAAAAGATTCCTTAATAACAATTCTTGAAAACACGTTTTAGATTGAAAACATGCACAACACATGGATATATTTTGTGTAACAATTTCTTGAACACGTTGGTTCGAGTATGCGTGCTTGTTTTGTTTCTTAAAAGAAAAATTAATTCAATACGTATATGCTTTATTCTTTTAAAGAGAAAAATAAAACAAAATAGAGCGGGCTGATTTTCACACCTCACTCTTACGCTACACACTTTTTTTTTAATTTCTAACCATTAGATCAAATAAATAAATAACAAATGATTGAAAAAAAATTAAAAGGAACTTGTGAAAATAATTTTTCCAAATACACACACACACACACACACACACTCTCTCTCTCTCTCTCTCTCTCTCTCTCTCTCTCTCTCTCTCTCTTTCGTTTTTCTATTGGTCTATTTTGTTATGTGGAAAAATATTTCCTCATGGGAAGTGAATATTTGGCCAATCAGTAGATCCCCATTTTTTTTTTAAATTAGGGATTAGTTATGGGGCCAAAACGACATCGAACTTCAACTATCTGAACTGATTATTTTTCAAATTGCACCTCATGAATCATCCTTACAAAATATTAACTAAATTGAAAATATTTGAGGCATCTAATTGAGGTCAAAGAAATTGAAAAACACTATAGTCTAAGAAACGTTGAAATTTCATCATGACAATTGAACAGACAAATGGTTTCAGATAGAATTTTTTTTTTTTTTTTTTTTGCGAGGATGATCTATCAATCAAGAATTACAACATAAACTGTTCGGATTGCTAAAATCTGATATAGAATAGGTCTTATAACTAACCCTTATTTTTCTTCTTCTAAAAATGGTCCCCATAAAGGGACTGTTTACCAATATGTAAAGCTATCTAACGTCCAACATGACCAACCTATCCAATATGGGTTGAGTTGGGTTCGAAACATTAAAACTTTATTTTTGAGTAAAAACCAAACCATTTGTTCAATAGGGAGTTGAGTTGGGTTGAAGTATTATTAAACTGATTGAAACCAACCCACCCAAATAACAATAATTTTTAAAAATATATGTACATTGAATAAATTTATACATGAATGTAGTAACTTTTAAATTTACTTGTTTATTAATGCTTGATTTAAATAGTGAAATTTATATATTAGTAACATGGAGTGATATAACAACATCAAATTCATATGAATTAGGCCACTTAGTTATGCGGTAGTATTCCTATTTACATGTAAGTGAGAGATTTTAAGTTCAATTCTCGCTAAATGCAAATTTAAACCACATTATTACTAATTAGGCCTAGTTTGACGTAAGGTTTGATTATTGGTCTCTCATGCTTGCATTAGGAATAAGTAAAAAACCAATCAAACTTAACCTGTGGGGCCCACCCAATCCATGCTGCCTGCGAATGATTTGGATGGGTTAGATTGGCCAACTAACTGAAGTCTAATACGACCGATCCACGGATGTCCATCCCTAATTATCTTGTCCAAGAAGAAAGGCAACCAAAAAAATGAAGCAGTTTTGACTTTGGAGGTCGTTCTGTTTCGGACCGCGGAACGGCGCCCACCCGGTTCAAAACGTCCATTTCGTCTTTTGCCTTTTGGATAGCGTAAATCAAGAAACTTCGCACTCGTTTCCGTCGATGCCCTAATAAACGGCACCGCAAAATCCTAATTAACTATTGAATTAACCACCATTTAATCACTAATCCAACAACCCTCCCATCGCACGCCACGTGTTCCGTTCACCCGCGGGCTGGACCACTCCACCTGTTTCTGCTCCAACAGAAGCTAACAACTATTTAATAGGAAGCTTAATCCGTAATTAATTAATTAGTTAAATAACCGATTTCATTTAAAACATTTATTTATTTTTTTCATTATGTTAAGAGAGAGAGAGAGAGGATGGAAGTTACTTAAAAAGAAAACTTCTGTTTATAAGTATGATTTACATGAAATGAGCTATTGCTGGTTGCATTTTAGTCTAATAATGTGTTGATAAATGAAGAAAAATTTACTCGTATAATATATTTTTGAACAAAATATTATTATCTACGCTAATAAATTAAACTTCACAATAAACTAATAAAAATATGATTCGAATTTATAACTTCGTACTACTAGTTAAAATGAATGCTAAAACTAACTCGCTCAAATTAATAAATTTGAGTTGTTGAATACAAATTATAAAATAAAATAAAAGCGAGCGCATCGTCGTTTTCCCTTTTATCGCTTTCGCTATGGATTCCTATCCACCTCTCTTCTTCTCAATTGCCGGAGACAAATCCCAATTCCCAGAAATTCAAATTTAAAATTCCGAATCTTTTTGCTTATAAATTCTTGAGAATTTCGGAGGTCTCAGGGGTTTTTGAAAATTTTGATCCGGAACTCCGATACCCAGACGCCATGCTCTGACCTCCGGAATCGGGAATTGAAATCCCCAGGCTCGGTCTGTTTGGGGAAGAATCTCCGATTACCAAATGGGTCTCTGCACCTCCAAACCCTCCCTAAACTCTCACACTTTCTCGCCGCAATCCGATTCCCCACCAACCAAGGAGAGCTCCGTTCCGCCGCCGAACTCCGCCGGAAATGGAGAAAACCGTAGAGGTGAGAAGGCTGAGGAGGAGAACGTCAAGAAGTCTCCGTTTTTCCCATTCTACAGCCCCAGCCCGGCACACTACTTCCTCTCCAAGAAGTCTCCGGCGAGATCTCCGGCGAATGTGAGCTCGAACTCGACCCCGAAGCGGTTCTTCAAGAGGCCTTTCCCGCCGCCGTCCCCGGCGAAGCATATAAGGGCGGTTTTGGCTAGGAGGCACGGGTCTGTGAAGCCAAACGAGGCGGCGATACCGGAGGGCGGCGAGGCGGAGGGCGTCGCTGGCCTGGATAAGAGCTTCGGATTCTCCAAGCATTTTGGGAACAAGTATGAGATGGGAGAAGAGGTTGGGCGAGGGCATTTTGGGTACACTTGCAAAGCTACGTTCAAGAAGGGCGAGCTCAAGGGCCAACAGGCCGCTGTTAAAGTCATCCCCAAAGCCAAGGTTTGCAATTTCTTAGTTTGAATGGATTTACTGACCAATTGAGCTATAAATTTTAGTGGGTTGTATGGAATTTGATGATCAGTGGCATTTGTGATCGATACGGTCCCTTCATACTTTACGTTGTCATTGTTTGAATTGGATCTGTAGGCAGACACTTTAAATAAAGGAAACAAAGAAGCGATTCGGTTGCGTAATTGTTATGCCTTCTAGACAAGAGAGATGCATATTGATTTGCAAGAATAGTCTTTTGTTGATGAGTAGGTTGACATTTAGTCCTTCTACTTTTGATTGCGGTCTAACTATGAATTGGTAAATGATTTAGTTTGTCTCTGGATTGCTAGTTTTACCTTCTTCTGGAAGCAACTTATGTTGCTTTGGACTTTGGCAGTTGGGTTTATTCTAGTACCTTTCTATGCTTTGTTTTATGGTTTTTGTATTTTTGAATTATATTCTCATCGTATTTGCTGATTCTGTTTTTTGTTTTTGTTGGTAGATGACTACTGCCATTGCCATTGAGGATGTGAGAAGGGAAGTGAAGATATTGAGAGCTTTAAGCGGACATGACAATCTAGTTAAATTTTATGATGCGTATGAAGACCAGGAAAATGTCTACATTGTAATGGAGTAAGTCCTGATCCCTGCATTTTGCTTGTAAATGTTCTTCTGTAAGATTTTCTTAACTTCTTTCTTATGGACTTCTTTTGTTCAATTGTCGTGTTTTTTAGATTATGTGAAGGAGGGGAGCTCCTGGATAGGATACTTGCCAGGTATTTCTTTTGGTGCCTGTTAGATTTCAACGCGAGTATCTTGAATGTGTTATGTTTTGGTTGTTCTTGATGGACTGGGAATTAGTTCAACAACAACTGCTGCCATATTACGTATATTCTTATTCCCTTCTGCAGGGGTGGGAAATACACAGAAGATGATGCAAGGACCGTTATGACACAGATATTAAATGTGGTTGCGTTTTGCCACCTCCAAGGTGTGGTGCATCGGGATCTGAAACCTGAGGTAGGATATATGTTGTCCTTGTGATTGAATTAAAGTTGATGCGATGCATCACTATCCCTTTTGTTCATTTTATCTTCTGTGCTATCTCTGGTAAAAAGCTTAACTGCATTTGTTTGGTCCAGCATTTGGGTGTTGTAACTTTGCTATCTTTTCATTTATGTATACTTATCTAAGTACTTAATTTCTGGATCAGAATTTTCTGTTTACGTCAAAGGATGAAGATTCACGGTTGAAGGCTATAGACTTTGGATTGTCAGATTTTGTCAAACCAGGTTGGTTGACAGTTATTTAACATAAACATAATCTGTACTGTACTACTCGCTTTTTTATAGCTCTAAAACTTTGTCCAATAGTTTCTTATTGTTGAATATCATTGCAGACGAGAGGCTTAATGACATTGTTGGTAGTGCGTACTATGTAGCCCCCGAAGTTCTACATAGGTCTTACGCTACAGAGGCTGATGTCTGGAGTGTAGGTGTGATTGCATACATTCTTTTGTGTGGAAGCCGTCCATTTTGGGCTCGAACTGAGTCTGGCATTTTTCGGGCTGTTCTAAAAGCTGATCCAAGTTTTGATGAACTACCTTGGCCATCTCTGTCCACAGAGGCAAGAGATTTTGTCAAGCGCCTATTGAATAAAGATCCACGGAAAAGAATGACTGCTGCTCAAGCCCTATGTAAGTGCCTTATTCACTCTGAAAATTGCTTGATCATGGTTACTTCTCAAATTTTTCACTCACTACTTTCTCTTGCAGGTCATCCATGGCTTAAAAATTCTAATGATATTAAAGTTCCTCTGGATATATTAATATTCAAACTCATGAAGGTCTATATGCGTTCATCACCTCTCCGAAAAGCTGCTTTAAGGGTGTGTATATGGTGCCATTTTCAATTGAGAATATGTACTAATATTGTTCTGGTGACTAGCAGAGGCTATTATTCCTTCACATTTTTTCTTGCCACCCTTTTTCTCTGCATCGGTTGCTTGTTTATTTTTGTATTTCCTCTTTGTTAACTAATTTCTAGTAGCTTATTTGGTTCCCTCAACATTGGTATTTTGGCAGGCTCTTTCCAAGACATTGACTGTGGATGAGCTTTCTTATTTGAAGGAGCAGTTTGCGCTGTTGGAACCAAACAAAAATGGCACAATAAGCTTAGAAAATATTAAAACGGTGGGTTTCCTTCAAATTTATTTACTCTTTAAACTCAACCTATGGTTAATCATGTTCCTGAACATTTTAATGTTGTCAGGCATTGATGAAAAATGCAACTGATGCAATGAAGGAGGCACGAATTGCTGATTTTCTAGCATCGGTAGGTGCCTCGATGCTTGTAATGGATGTGGAAGGTTATTGCATTTGGTACATTCTTAATTCTTATTAGAATATTATATTTCTTCTCTGTGGCAGCTTAATGCGTTGCAATACAGAAGGATGGATTTTGAGGAATTTTGTGCAGCTGCACTCAGTGTGCACCAACTTGAGGCTGTTGATCGGTGGGAGCAACATGCTCGTTGTGCCTACGAAATTTTTGAGAAGGATGGCAACAGGGCTATTGTTATTGAGGAACTGGCTTCGGTATGTGTGGATGCATGGTAATTGTGCCTTTCTTCAATCTTTTGTTGACTGATTGTTCCTACCATCCAATTGCTTTCTGTATCCACTGATTCACTTCTCCCCTTCCTAGTAGTAGTTATGAGCTTGAAAAAAACATTAACTTCGTCGTCTTAGTATAAAATTTTCTGTCCACTGATATGCATATACTGATATGGGGCATTATGTGCACGTGTTTCAGGAACTTGGACTCAGCCCTTCCGTCCCAGTTCATGCGGTTCTTCATGATTGGATTAGGCACACTGATGGAAAGCTAAGTTTCCTTGGATTTGTCAAATTGTTGCATGGAGTTTCTAGCCGGGCTGTACCAAAAGCTCAATAAAAGTTTTGATAAGATCCATGAAGTATAGATTTGCCGGTGCTGTCTTGACTCTGGAGCGATAAAACAACGGTCTTGGAGGTGGTTGAGAAATTTTCTGGATGCTAATACTCTATATTTTGCAGCTGCAATATATAACCGAAGCGAATCATCATTTGATGAAGCTTCGGCATTGTGTGTACACTCGGGACTGGAGAGATATGACACCTTTGCGTTCGCTAGATGAAGCATTCAGTCGTGTTTTTCCACTGTAAATCTGTAGTATTAGTATAGTGTGTTCAGTTGCAGATTAGAATAGTTCTCAACTTGTTTACTAAAACGATCGCACTTCGATGTTTCTGACATTAGACTGGCGGGACATGCCCTCAATTATGTTGTAGCTCTCCTCGTAATACTACTATTTGATGAGCATCATATCTTTTTGTTTAACATGCCATTTTCTTTTTCAATTGGACATAACGAGCTCGTTTAGAATTGCTTCTTTAAAAAGCATTGATGTTCAAAACACTTGTAGTAAAAGTGATTCTATTAGAATCATATTGAGATTTAAAAATAAAATAAAAAAGAATTCAAGTGCTTTTAGAACAACGCTTGAAGTGCTTTGTGACAGAAGCATACAATAGATGCCTTCCTTTTAAAAAGCACTTCTAACTTTCTTTTTTTATCAAACATGGGCAAAATTACTTTTGGTGATTTGAAAGTGTTTTCAGATATTATAAAGCATTTTCAAATAAGTCCAAAATAAATGAGATGTACTAAGTGGTGACAGTTTTCTACGCATGAGTGAGTGACTGTAAGTTTTTTTTATTTTTAATTTTTTAATTTTTTTTTTTTATGTATGGTAGTGCAAGATTCACTTGCATCAACTGACACATTCCGACCCGGATATTTTGGTGGACACTGAGCCATATTATGAAATAGTTAGTGAAAGTGTGAACAAATTAAAACAGAAACTAGAAATATTTAAACTAAGGGTGAGAATGCGCAGTATGGGGTGTACCCATATTATAAAGTAGGGGCTTTTTTATCTAGGTCCAAAAATATAGGTTGTTTTTTAACTAAGTCCACTTATCTAATTACATATTTTTATACCAATTTTGTCCTTTTAGATAAAAATATTTAAATTCTTTAATTTTTGTATCATTTATTCAGTTTTTAATTTTGAATATTTAAATACTCAAACTAAAATATTATTTAGTAACCACCTAAAGATGTTTACCTCCAAAACCGATATAGTTTAGCAACTACCTATTGTATAGGAAGAAAAATACTTTATACCAACAAAACAGATGTAATCTACCTGCAAAACAAAAATAAACTACCTATTGTATGGGAAGAAAAATGCTTTATACCTACAAAACAGATATAATCTACCAACAAAATAAAAATGAAGTACCTATTGTATAGGAAGAAAAATAAAAATAAACGTAGATTAATGGTTTTGTGAATGAAAGCTTAGTGGATGGTGACAGAATGGAGCCTGCAAAAGAGACCATACGCACATTCAATCGCAGAAAAAGGATATGCACAACAAACATACAAACACAGCTAGTATTCCGTTAAATGCTTTATAGCCCAAGTTAAGGGCCTGATTAATCACTTTTTTTTTTTTTGGTGCTGGAGATATGAAGAATGTGTATGGGAGAAATGCCCGATGACAAGGGGTGATAGGAGAGGGGGAAAGAAATAAAGAATGAATGAACGACACAAAAATTTGGGGGCTGAAATTTTATTGCTCTAACTAATCCTACAATTAAGGGATTAGTTAAACCACAAATAATCATATACTTAAGAAATTTTGAATATTTACTACAATTTATAAGTCTAAGGGATAAATATAGTACAAATTATAAATAAGCTTACGTGAAATATTAATTATTGGATCTATTTCAATGTAGTGGACTAATTCTAGTAATGGCTCACAAAATTGGATATATATCAAATTATCCCTATAAAGTATGTAATTGTTAGACAATAGCTAATAGTGCAGTAAAAGTAATAATATTCCCATCCTAGGTAGGATGGATATACTAGAATGGATGTCAGAACCACCAAAGATCCCTCGCTTGCCATAGAAGTCCAACTATTAAGTTTTGGAGGTGTGCGAAACAGAAAGTGTGAGAGCAAGAATACTTTTTATTTTTTATTTTTAAATTTTATTATTTGAAGGTGATGGGGGAGGGTACAATAATTAAGGGGAGCACGAAGTTTCGAACCCATACGCGAGTTAAAACCCAACACCCTATTTATTAGAATATTGGACTATATACAAATAAGAGTTTAATAAAAACCTTTGTTTTTTCTCAACATAATAATATAGTTTCCAAATCATACTACGTTTAAGTATGAAAATCAAATACCGTTTAAAACAATTATTTCCAATTATATGGTAAACCACAATATATCAACAACAAAATATAACATGCTTTGCTCATATCATACTACGTAATAGTATGACAGTTAATCACCATAGAATCCTAATATTCAAATGTACGATAAACACAACATCTCAACTATACAAAATAGTATGCTTATAATAATCATGTAGACAAACAAGCCCATGCAGAAAGTAACTGTATGGAATGGGCTGAGTGTAAAAGCATCTCCAATGAGACCACTATTTTTTAGGATTCATTTAGGGACTTAAAAAGAATTTTTGTGTCCTTAAAAGAATATTATCTCAAATAAGAGAGCCATTATGATATAATTCCTAAATATAGGGATTACAGTATTAAAAAATTATTGTTCATTTCATTGGAGTATTCTAGATGTTGATAAAAACCAAAAACCTGTATTTATCGTTGGGAAGTTGAAGTTGCAAAAAACCCGAAAGAGAAACAGCATGCCCACATGGCATGGGTGGGTTCAAAAAGCAAAGAAAAACAAAAACAAAAACAAAAGGTGCAGTATTCCCACGTGAGTGGGTTTATTTTTCACTCAAAATCAACATGGACCACTCTTAGAATCTTTATATACAGTCTTCATATTTGAGAATTTATTTGAGGTGTTCATCTCCTTATATATTAAGATATTTTAAGGACTTCTATTCCGATTTCATTGGAAGTCTTTTGTCCTTATGTTTAGAGACGCCATTTAAGTCTCCGTTGGAGATGCTCTAATAATTTACACTCAAGTACCTATACACATAAAGCTGGCTAAGCGCATCATGTACAAGTCCTAGTTTCCTATTGCAAACGTAGTACATGTTGACACCTATAATGAATCCATATTAAGCGTAACAGTGCGATGTGAACATACATGTAAAGCTGGTCTTGACCCGAGCAAGTACTATAATTACCGATGTTAGCATGCACGATGAGCAGATAAAAATATGTATATCATGCCATCATAATTTCATAAATCTCAACCTCCTTAAGTAATACTTATAGTCATGAAGTGGAAGCATGACATGATGTATAAGCACACTTTATCCAAATAGTTATGGAATATATATATATATATATATATATATATATATATATATCTATTATATATAAAGAGAGAAGAAAAGGTGAATAGTGTTTTAGTGTCACCAAGGTTCAACAAAATCAATTGGACAAAAATGCTCCCAAAACAAAAAAACTTCAAAGACATCCCAAGATAATGCATCAAATAAGGTATGAGCACTTTCGTCATTTTAATAGTATTTTTTAATAATTAATTTTTTTGTTTTTGTTTTAATTAGTATCTCACAATAGGTTAACAATAATTTGATTCAATTTATCTATTTCTAAACACGTTCAAAACATCTTAAGATACGTGTAATGCCGGTTATAAAAAGGATCATTCACATGCAGATAGTAATGTGATTAAATTAATTGTCAAGTGATCGTTTTTTTTTCCTTTTTGTAACAAATGATGTTATCTATACTAAGGAAGAAGGAGGTGAGTTTAGCCTCACAATGCGCTAGCAACAATGTGATTCAATCAGTTGTTTATTAAATATTATTTTCTCTATTTTAAACAAGTTCAAAACATCTTAAGAGGCGTGTAATGTCGGTTATAAAAAAAATCTTTCGCACGCCGATAATAATGTGATTAAATTAGTTGTTAAATGATTTTTTTTAAATAAACGATATTATCTATATTAAGGGGGAGGGGTGGACTTAGCCTTACAATAGGCTAACAATAATGTGATTCAATCAATTGTTTGTTAAATATTATTTTCTCTATTCTTAATGTAAATTCTATAGAAATTGATTTTATAATGTGAATTCAGTTGCTATTTGGACAAAACAAGGCAAGGTCATTTTTGTCATTTTAACAATGTTTTTTTTTAATAATGAATTTTTTTGTGCTTTAAAAAAAAGTATCTCACAATAGGCTAGCAATAATGTGATTCAATTTCTTTATTTTTAAACACACTTGTAATGCCGGTTATAAAAATGATTTTTCGCAGATAATAATGTGATTAAATTAGTTGTCAATTTACTTCTAATATTTGACTTTCCTTTTGTCAATTTACGTATATAAATACATTTAAAACGTGTAAGTTGTGTGTGTGTGGAGTAACTGTAACATCCCGTCCCGGGTTTATAGTATACTTTCGACGTGAAATGACCATTCTACCCCTAGTTACATGTGAACGGGTGTGTTTAGGGATCGATTTTGGGCTTTGGGTGTCCTAAACATTAAGCCCAAAGGTTTGGGCTGATATTATAACATACACACACGTACACACTCTGTCTTCTCCCTCTCTCACGAACTCTTTATCCCTCACCTCACCCTCAAGGTACGGACACATACACCACACTTCATCAATGCTAGATCGAGCCTCAGGTAAGTCCAAATGTGATCTGTGACATGTGTTGAGTATTTATATACTAGTTTTAGGTTCGAAAACCCTCGGAATCACATCGAAATCGTAGGCTAACGTCAAGGTACTGTTCATGTAGTTTTTATTTCAGGATGTTTTAAGTGAAACTAAGATAACAGCGAGACTTAGAATCTTCCCACGAGGCTCGGAGTACCTCGTTTGCACACGTGGGACGTCGGGATCGTTGGTTTCGAACTCGGTCGGTTTTGGAGAATTTCCCCAACGAAGTTCTGGTTGTTTTTCAAGGTATTTGAAGCTATACAAATATTCTACTCTGAATTTAGAGCATGTAGGAAGAAAAACTAGTGAAAAAGGTTGAAAAATGAGTGAGATATAGGAGTTTGAAAATTCGCCGGAAACCGGCCGCCGGAAAAACCAGTCCGGCGACGCGAGGAAGGAGATGACGCGCGTGGGGGGCGCGTCTGTCCGTGGAATCCCTGGCGCATGGGGGCGCGTGCCATAGCAAAAAATTATTTTAAAAATACCACGACGTTCGTGACGTCGTGTAGGTCGCGTTGGCATATTCATATACCAAAATTGACCTTCGTATGAAAAGTTATTTACGTAGTTCATTTATGTGCTGTAAATGACGGTTTTACAGTTGTTTCACATATAGGTGAGACGTATCCAAAGGACGAGCGCATTCATTCTAGGCTCGGGGGATACGACTCGTCGACATACCAATGAGTATATATATATATATATATATATATATAAAATTAACGTTTTTCCCAGAAACGTAATTTGGTTGATTTACGAATTGAATGGATTTTATAATTGAATTGCCATGTCGTATGCCAATCATATTTTATAATTACGAGTATGATTACATTCATTATGCCCCAGCGCTGTGGACGGCCAGGTAAGTCAGGTAAGTATGATAGTTAGTGATTGAGATGATGATGGATTGTGATTTAGCTCATCACCTGTACCTCGGGTGTTTGTGCTCCGCCAGAGTAGGGCCTAGCCTTCACGTGATCGTTCACCTCACGCACCGTACGCTCACCTTGGATCCAAGGCAGGTGCCTAGCCTGTCGTACAGACCACTATAGGTGGTTCCAACTCGTAGGTGACTCGCGATTCGTCGCACAACCTTCACGTGATCGTAGCACTGAGAGTAATATTATACACCTAGCCTGTCGTACAGACCACTATAGGTGGTTCCGACTCGTGCGCAGGATAATGATTGATAGTGATTGAGCATGATGGATGAGCTATAGATTCAGCCGTACAGGTCACTAGAGGTGACTCCGGCTGACATGACACTAGGGACACCCCTGATTTATATTACTTGCCTGATGATGATGATTTTCTGAGTTGGTATATCGACATGGCCTATTCTTGGGTTTGATAATGAGTTTTGATTCTTAGACGGGGTTTTCGTATATAAGTTTATATACGTATTATTTTCTAGGAAAATTATACTGGATTTACAGCGAGGGGTTATATATATGGATTTTATAAAATAGTTTTGGAAAGTATTTGTTTTTGCCCACTCACGTTTTCATGTTTTGCGCCCGTCCAGGTTCAAGGCAGCGACGACGTGGACGGCTATCGAGGCACTGAGTCAGTTCTGACAGACCACCACTTATGTAGGGTTTCTTTCGTGATTGTGTCGTTTTGTTTAACATGACTGCACCTAGGATTGGCTCTGTGACTCTCAACTATTTCACTTTCGTCCTATATCACTCTTTATCACATGTATATTATCGACTTGACTTTCACTGCTGCATTTCATGCATAATTACCTTCCGCTGACGTTTTTGGCTACGTCACTCACACGTGACGGCCAGCACGCTTCGACCCCTGGGTCGGGGTGTGTCAGTAACCACTTTTCCCGGTTCTTTTAATTTGAAAGCTTCTTCATGTGATGCTCGTTCATCAATTCTTTCGGTGGTGTAATTCAAGGATTTGGTTTCAAACAGGTTTGACAAAGTGACAAGGCATGGAATGGTTCTAGGGAAGATAACTGTTGCTGGCAAAGAAAACTATGGTGCTGACAAACAACAACAAACATTTACGGTGAGGCTTGAAGCTTAAGGTTGTCTTCTGGCCGTAATTAAAGTCGATTTTAAGTATACATGTTGGAAGTTGGCAATATTCTAGGTTCATATATAAAAGTTAAAGAGAATGGTGGTCAGTGAGAAGTGATAATTTGCTTTTAAATAACCCAGTCATATTTCGTAGTGTACACTGTAGCTATTTGTGACTCTTTTAACCGATCGATGTTCCTGATGTGCAAGGTCGAAGTGCTATGGATCAGGGGAATAAAGAAGCTGTGTCCACTATTTCCTTTGCTTGTGAAGGATCGTAACCTCTACAAATTGAGAACGTTTAGACAGGTAGATGTAATATGATGTCTTATTTATTCATTTAGCATTAACTGGTCTGCAGTATTAAGGTATTGGTTGGTTGCATGTTTTCTTGTCCACCGTTTAGCGTTGGAGTAAAGAAGCTGAAAGATCAAAAGTGCTTGCTGAGAAGCACATACGAGGTGAAGCAGCAAGGCGTGTTAGAGCAATGAAAAAAAATCAAGGAAATTGACTGAAAATAGAGGTATTTAGGAAGAAAGGAAGCAGTTTTCTTGCATGTTACTTCTTTTACATCCTCAATCTTACTCCTACTCCAGCTGTGAAGGATTGTTTATGTATTTCATTGTTTTAGATGGAGATTCTTACACCATGGTTATGTTATATGATCAGAAAAGGGAAAGCATTGTGATAGACTCCAAAGGACATCCCGATCCCGTGGATCTGCCAAGCATAATAGTTTATCTCATCATCAAGCAGGCCTGCCATCAAAACAGATGACAAGTAAAGCCTCTCTATGTTTTAGAAGGCATCAGAAATCAGCTCGCCCTAATATTGATAGAGATCCAGCTCTTCATTCTCAGGTTGTCCTTCCAATTCCTCACCAATCTCTTCTAGAATTTCAACACGGGAGCGCACATTTCCAGTCTCTCGGTCATGTCATGGGCTCCATTTCAACCGTGTTGAGATATCCTGTGACAACTCATTTTGATGCATTTATTGAACCTGCCTCACAATTTCATAGGTTTTATAACAGCAATTATAGATTCCATGGTTACATACACAATCTCGAGAATTGGAATCACTTATCTGGCCTGAATGTCGGCAGGCCATTTCGTCTGTATATTTCAGGAGCTGAGAATAGGGGCAATGGAGGTATACAGTTTGCTCTATTCTACAGTAGGATGTTATTAATGAACATCTGTATACTGCCTTATTTGTTCTTGCTGTGTTACTAATGCCAGAGGACAGGGCACAGATGACATGCACATACTACATACTCAACTGATGGAATTAGTTTCAACTCGCAGCGTTGCATTAGGTATCTCATTTTCCTTTGATGATGATCTGTTCATAATCACTCTCCCAGTTGAAACTGCAGCTGCATCCTTTTGTGGATATAATAATCCAAAACCTTTTCTTGTTAAACGTTCTCAGAAAAAAGAAAGGGAACTCTTTGTTCTCCTTTTCTTCGCAGTTCCAAATGGTATCTTGTCAGTGCATGCCGCTTGTATTCCATATACTTGAGTAAGGTATTATGCTTCCTTCATGCTGTGGGTTCCTTAAAATCCACATTCTAATGTCTGTAGAGCGAACCATGGCATGATAATATTTGGGATTCCTGTGTGGGCGTAAGGAGATAAATTTAACGCTTGTTTCCTTAGAAGTTGATATAGCATTGTGTTTTTCTTCATTCCCTAAGTCTTGAACCAACTGCTTCGTGGTTATGAACAAAACTTTTCTTAATTATACTTGTGAGAGTCACCATTGCTAGATTGAAAACCTTCTTTACAACTGTGGTTGGTTGGTTGGTTGTTATTTTAACCGTTGCTAGATAAGTGTTCATAAAGCATGATGCTTATCTTTCGCTGAATATGAATTAACGGAAGACGACGGTAAGAGGATAGGAGGGTGTTGACTAACAAGGCATGTCTGGTGTGCTGCTGCCATGAGTCACGATAGTGCTCAATTGACGCGCTTGAAACTGAAGACAGTTGAATATTAGAGTGCTCAACGAACAAGCCTACAAAATAAGAGTAATATTATTAAACAATCAAGAATGCCCAAACGGCTACAAAATTCAAAGAAGCTACATCCTAACTTATTCTTGACTAAATAACAAGCATGTTATTTATAATAAACCAACCCTAACGCTACAAACCCTAATGCTAACGGGTTAAGCTCAAAAAGCCAAACATTAAAGTAAACTTAAATACTCATCAGATTCGGTGGTACATTACAAAATACATGATTCAAACCACCGTTTGCTTCCTATTTCTTTTCGTTTCTAAAGCATCCGAGAAACTTTAGGAAAAGCAAATCCAAGAATTTGTGTGTCCCTAGTTGGGACACGACGTCCCAATATTGTCCGTGCAACCAGGTTCACAGCCTAGTAGGCCCCCGCACCTTTTCCAATTTCGGGCCTTTTCAACTACATCATTCATATGAATTGTATCCTTACCACACATACAAAATGCATAATTTTGCATCTCGTCGACAACGGATCCACTCAATCATTCAATCGGAATCCATCATTTCATTTGTACAAAGAAAGAAAACCGTCACTTCATTAGCATCACATGGTGGAAAAAGGATTCTCGCCATATCATTTTTCTGGAGATTCTAAAAATTTCGTGATTAAGACCGTTCATTTTTTGTTAGGTATTATTTATATTTATTTTAAAATTTTAAAATTTTAAAATTATTTCTGATAACACGATATACAATAGATAGTGCCAATCACAGAATTCTTAAGATCCCCAGAAAAAAGAATTCGGCGATGATCCTTTTCCTACATGGTGGACCTAGAATTTTAAACTCATGAATCTTAATAATAATCATAAAATTTATTGACAAAAATTACATTAAAAAGTTAAATGGTAATATATGCCATTCATAAATCATACTCAAAACAACATTATAAGTTATAAAATCCTAATTACGTCGTCCACGACAAGGTTTCATAGTTTGAAAATGTTACATGATAACTTCATGTTGGCATTGTAGATGCAAATTTTCACCGTCTTCTCCTTTGATTAAAATGCACCTGCAAAATAATAACACTTACGATTAAAGCCAAAAGCTTCAAGTGCCTACAATGAATGAGGGAAGGGGGCTTTTGCTGAAGAATCTCCGATGCCAAAGTTAGAATTATGAAAAGATTGTGTTTAGAAGTTTGTGGGTAGCAAATGATTTCACTTTTTAGTGGGAGAATAAGCTATTTATAGGAGAGTGGCTGGCCCTATTTGGATAATAGTGGCCGACCATATATGATGAATTTGTGTGAATAATTGCAAGATATTATGTGAAATAATATCTTGCAATTAACATGACAATTAATCTTAAATTAAATAGGAAAATTGGGAGTTACCTTTTGAATAAGGATTTGATGAGGAGTGAAGAGAGAGATTTGAATACCATTTTGATCACATTTGACTCTTCCTTGATTTAACCGTTATTGTTTGTTGCATGCGTGTAGGAATCCCAATGTCCCTCGAGGGTAATTTTATCATTTTAACCCAAAAGTCCATATGTCACTTCTATAATTTTCTTGATTATTTTTTGCTCCATAAATGCCTCCGCACCTATTGGGTTGCTCGCATAAAATGGCAACAGGTGTAAAGATTTTCCCTTGCTTTAGGAAACATAAAATTGTTTCCTATTTTGATGTATATTTCCACATTAATTGGAAATGATATCCTTTTAGGAAAGGAAAATAAACCACTTCCAAAATCTATTTAAGTCTATTTTAAGTAGATTCCAAAGTCTATTTAAGTCTACCTTAAATATATGATTAAATAAACTTCAGAGAGCAATTTATTCTACTTTACAAGAGAGAGAAAGTTAGAGCATATTTGTTCCCCCTCCCTTAGCAATCTTTTACACTTGCCCGTGCAAAAGACCGTCTTTTGTTGCTTTCTTCATCTTCCCGCCACACCAAGGTAAGAAAAATTTAATTTTTCCTTGTCTTCGTAATTTTTTAGAGCCTCGGGCTTAAAATTTGGCTCGACCGGGGTCAAAGATTTGTGAAAAAGTAGCTGGGAAGGCCACGATATGGTTGCTACTGTCGGTGGCTGCTGTCAACTTGGTGCAAAGGCGACTCGGCGCGGGCTAAGGTCTGGATGAAACAGCTTGGGCTGTGAAGACTAGCTGATGCTTGGCTTGGATTCGGCTGGCATGGGCCAGGGACCACTTAGCTTAGGCTAAGACTGGTGGGCTGTGAGGCGCTGATCTTTGGGCTGCGGGAGAGATAAGAGAGAGGTGTAGAGACGTCAACCCCCTCTTTTTAGATTCGGTTGAGAGGCCTTTGGGCTGATAGAATGGCAATGCCTGGTGTGCTAGGTTTCTAGGTATGTTGGGCTACCTAGCGTGTTGGGCCGAGAGAAATATGGGAGCCAATGTAGGCTAGACTTTCTTGATTGCTATCCTTAGACCTTGGGGCCTGATGTAAATTTTTTTTTTTTGTGTAGCTGTCTACTGATCATTCCTCGCATCTTAGTAGAATTTCTTAGAGCGTGTCTTCTTCAAGCCACAAAAGCGATGATGGTGTGCCGCCGTTGTATCTTCAAGGTGGGTCTTTGAGTAAAGTGGGTTACTTCAAGGGTTCTCACTTCTAAATTAGCTTCGATGACTCGTTCAAAGATTTCCTTGAATCATATAGGCGCGCTATTCCATCTGGGGTGCGTGTGAAACGTGTCACGGAGGGTAGCAACCGTGAACCATGTAGTAGGGCTCATAGAGCCATCAAGTTTCACCCTTACTACTTCGTGTTGGGATTTACTTTTTTCATGTTGCGTTTCTTCCAAGAAGTGCTTTGTTCCATGAAGTGTGCCCCTGCTCAATGTTCTCCAAATGTGGTCTGTGTGATGGTGGGATTCCTCAATCTAAGCCAATTTTTTTACTTGGATCTTACCGTCAACAAATTTTGGTACTTCTTTGACATAGGCCATATTGATGGAGTTGGGCAGCTGTGATCCCGCCATAGGCTCTTCAATCATTCGAGCAAGGGAGATCATGATTGGGCTAAGGAAACTTTGGAGATAAGTGGAGAGTAAGAGTCTGATTCTTCCCTTGAGCTGTGCATTCTGACGATTTTCATCACCTGTAAGTAGACTGCTTAGTCTTTAGGTTGCTTTGTGCTTTTGTTGAGCTACTATCTGATTTGTTGATTATCCTCATCTGCTTATGTAGATTCAGAATTCGACTTAACTCATAAGCCTTCTCCAAATATGAAAAAGATGCATGTTGCTTTCGGTATCACCGCTGAATACTGTGAATGGCATTGGCTGTTTAGTTCTCTTCGTGAGAAGAAATGTGGGCTGCCCCCAAGATAAGAGATAAAGCAGATCAAGGAGGAGACATTAGTTCGTTCGATCGTTATCGTGGATCCTGCTGTGAATGAAGCTGGAAATAAGAGATCTTCTGTGCCTGCTCAAGAGATGCCGGTTGAGAAAAAGTTAAAGGCTTTCTCCGTTGCTCGTGAGGGCCTGCCCACTGTCGATAGGCTTGTGATTGACTTGACTTTTTCTAAGGGAAAGAACGATGAGGCCGCTAGATCTGAGTTTGTGACGTCTGCCATGCTAAAGATAGCTAGTACGATTGCTGATAGGAATGCTTAGCGTAAAGGTTCCGTCATGCCTCTAGTGCCAAAATTTATGCCAAGACATACATTCGGAGCTAAGTCTAGTTCTCTTTCGGAGAGCCTTGCTACTATGAAGAGCGATAAGGTAGACGTTGTTGCTAAAGTGGCGCCAAGGCCAATTCTTCTTGTTGTTGAGACTGGTTTGCTTGCTGAGAAAAAGAAGACTGCTCGCGTGGGCAGTTGTAAGAAATCTACCAAGCCTGTTTCTAGAGAGGCTGTTGAGATCTGTGCATTTTTAAGCCATATCTACTTGAAGACATGGATGCGTATGCCAAGCTTGTTGACAGCGTTAGAAAGGTTATTTGCCTAAACTTATTTGTGAAGCATACGACCCGATATAAAAGAATTGTTCTGCTTGTTATGATGCAGAAAACGGCGATTCTGATAGTTGAGAATATTAAGAGGTTGGAGTCTGAGCTAGTTCACTTTGAAGGTGCCCAATATCTCTACCCTACTTCTCTACAACTTGAGACAACTCGCCAAAAGATTGTTAACTTGAAGACTAGGCTTGACGCGATCTAAGTTAAGTATGAAAGTGCAGAGAATGAGATTGGATGTTACATACCTCAAATTCAAGGTCTTAAACGTGCCATTTCGGAGTTTCGTTCTACTACCTATGCAAAGGATGAATAGTTGATTGCTGCTTATAATCAAGTGATCCACTTCAAGAAAGTCGTCAATAAGCTTAAACATCAAGTGTTGAAACTCCAAGATGCACTGAAGATCAATGAAAATATGAATAAGGAAATGGATGAGTTGCACCATGTCCGTGTTGGTCTGCTCGAGGAGAACGAGCAGCTAAAGTGTGAGAAGGCTAGGCTCGAGGCTTCACTTGATCAGAGTCAGGCCGATTTCTACAAGTTGGGTTATGTATATCATCTTTTTGGTAAGTCGAATGACTTTGAGTTTGCTGGGGAAAGACTTCGAGACCTTCTCTATTTCTTCGAAAAACTTGCTTGCCTTTACTTTTAAGGCTTCCATTGGTGAAGTAGTTAGAGAAATTGAGAGTTGTATCCATTCACATACTTAAAGTCTTGGAAGCATAAATGCTGCCAGTCGTGTCTCGCTTCAGGCAAGTAAATGTCGCGAGCCAAAGGGTACGTGGATACTCCTCTGCGAGGTACTCGGTCTACAGTACATTATAGATGTGTATGCGGATGAAGATTATAGCAGTAGCTTTCTGAGCTTCATCGACGAGTTCATTATCGGTAAGTTCCTCGATAGTAGCTCTAAAGCTCTTTGCAATAAGATCTTCACGTCTTGAACCCATTTTAAGTAGTTTCTTCCAGAGATATCTAAAGCGGTGAAATCGAGCTTGTTCAAGTTCGACATGTCCCTAAACAGAGTGTACAATAAAACCTGGTTAGTCATATAGAAAGGCAAAGACATATATCATAGAACATTCTGGTTTTATAGACATGTATTGGTTTAATTTAAGCATAAAAGCTACGTGTTTCATGTGATAAGTTTTGAATGAAAACTTCGGGTTTCAAAGACACTAAATTAGAAACTATGGGTTCGATTTAGTTATGAATGTTTAGTTCATATATACGGGTAACTGCAAGAACACAGAATACAATATACAATAAAGTGTATTGCATTTGTGGATTGCTTTAGGAACCCAAGTGTGAGTGCTTTGAGACTACGAAAGATAGCCAATGTTTTAAAGAAACGAAATAATTTATTGAATCATTAATTGCCAAAAGATGAGTTTCAGGTCAATAATTTTGGATTAATTATTAGATTAATGGATTGCTGGTCACTTTAATTAATTCAATAGATCGGCACCAATTGGGGTCGATCGTAGAAGCAAAAATAATAATAACATTCGGGTTAAAATTATATAGAATATCAAAAGATAGCATTGGATTCGAAAAACCATAGCCCAATTACGGAAAGCATATGTGCCATGGGTAGGGCAAAGCCCTAAAAAGCATATTGGGCCTCGAGTGGCTGTGAAGTAGCCCAAACATGGCTACAGGCCATATGTTGTGTGTCTGGGATAAGCTCAGTAGAAAAACTGCTGGCTTTTGGGCCAAAAATGGTGCGGGTGCATAGGCCCAACACTGGCTGGTTGATGCGTTGTAAAACAACACACAAATTAAACCCTCTTGTTGACAATTGTAGTAAAGATGTAAGTAGGGATCGTTCTAGGCCGAGGATTAGGAGGGATTGCTAATCTACTCAAAACTGACTTTAAAACACTAAACAAGACTAAAAAATAAACACAAAACTAAGCAAAAGACACTCAACTAGACTCAAATAACTAACTAGACACAAACTAGGACATATTATAACTTAACTAAAAACAACGAAAACAAACCAAATTGGACAGATTGGAACCAAAAGACACTAAATATAAGGGGGGATTGGGTTTTGACGAATTTAAAGTAAAAACAAAACAAACTTTATAAAAATAGTTTCAAAAGACAGATTTGGCAAATTGAATGGATGATGGACTAGCTAGAGGGTTCTTCTCCACACATGACACACTTGCATACAAACCAATTTTCAGTTGTTCTTTCAATAAACCATGAATCTCAACACCCCAGATTAACCGTGAACAACACTTTTTTAACCTTCAAGTTTTCCTTAAGTTATTGAATTGGACGGAAAAACGCATACAACAATTCAAAACATTCTTCAAAAGTCCCCTACGTGAACAGCACAATAGAGATACAATCAAAGATAATTAAGCTTTGTGAAAACTATAAGCATTGACGAGGCATTCGTAACTATGAACAACATGATACTCTTGCCAAGAATTCACTTAACGCGATTGTGACTAGCAACCTCCACTACTTGTGAATATAAGTTCATAACGATTAGGTGAAACTCCCTTATATTCTAGCATCAAATTCATGCATGCAAACTAAGTATGCATCCTTAATCGACATACAAGAATAAGTTATAAATCAAGCAGTTAAGCAAATTGAATTCACAACTCATGAAATCACAACTGAAGGTAATCAATTCATATTACAAATATGTTCATGGCTTTAAATCAACCTCTAGCCAAAACGAATTTAGTTCCACATATTTGCAATTAAACAACTATAATTGAATTTAAACATGATAAACAAAAGTAGAAGACACTTAGAACGCTCCAACAATCCAACGTCTTGAATGGTTAGCACAACTCCAAGTCCTCCTCCTTTCTTGCAAACATGCGGCACCAAGGTGGGTGTGCTGTTTGGATGGTCTAGGGGATGTGGCAGAGATTGGATAGGTTGAGAGAGTATGGAAGGGTGGTAGGGGATCGATAGGAAAAGAGGTGGATGGAAATGGATGGAGGAAGAAGGAAACTTGCGGCAGAAATTGTGTTGTTTATGGAATGTGTTGTAGATGTGAATTGGTGTCTTTGGCCTTGATGGAGAAGCCTATTTATAGGCTTTGAGAATGAATCACTACCATCCATTTTCTTGGTGAGAATGAATCACCACCATCCATTTTTGTTGGTGAGAATGAATCACTACCATCCATTTTGTTGGTGAGAATGAATCACCACCATCCATTTTGTTGGTGAGAATGAATCACAACCATCCATTTTATGCTCCCCATGCATGCAATCCATTTCACCCCAAAATAGCTCCAAATTGCACCAAAATGCACTTCTTTGCTAACTTTGTTATTTAGAACCTACAAACACACGAAAATAGCTTAAAATATTCTAATAAGATGAAACTAATTAAGTAAATGCAAGGAAACAAACTAATAAAATCACATAAATATGTTCCTATCACTGGCCTGGAATGCAGGTGCGCATAAAGCCTAACAAAGCTTACTTCAGTTTTTGGGTCATAGAGACAAGCCCAACCGTCTGGGCTGGCTTATGGTGGTCATGGGCTGGGACTAAGGAGAAGCCCAACAAGCACAAAGGCTTGCTAGCAGATTGAGCCGACACAAGGGACAAACCCAGCAAGTTTCAGGCATGCTAAGGTGTGGGTCGGGCTTTAGGCCCACGCATGTGATCCAACCCAAGCCAAAGCCTGGCTGTGATTTAGTGGCAGCAAGCCTAAAAGGCTACTACGATAGATCCAAGGTGTCAAAAACGACACCGTCTCAATGTTGTCTCCACACGGCTAAGCTGCAGGCCAGCGCAATGGTCCAGCAGTGTTGCCACAGTGGTGAGGCAGCTATGCCACATAAATCCCAATTTGTTTTTTTTTTATATTAATTTCGATGTTTTGACTCACAAATTTCACATAGCATAATTGCGTATTGCATGAACAAGTATATATATATTGACAAAATATATGAATATATATATATATATATATATATATATATAATTGAAAGGAAAATATAAATATTGAGGGATTATGCATCATGGGGAATGTTTTCATGCTTCAAGGTTTTTTCAAATATCTTAATTTATTTTAGAAGAACCTGATTGGCAGAAAATAATTGAAAGCCTTTGATGTTGTAGAATAAAGCCTTCTCCACCTGGCAAGAGTATGCTGATAACGTGTTGTATGCCTATTTGACTGAACTGTATTTAGGATAGAGAGGGAGAGAGGCCAGTGGCAACAGAGGGAGAAGAGAGAGATGTAATTTTGAGGTGTGTGTTGTATCACCCCATTGTGCCTCTATTTATAGTAGTAAGGAAGTTTGAATAATTACCCGATTAGGATTACAACTCTAATAGGAATTAAACTACTAAAGGGAATATACAAGATACTCCTAGATACATTAGGATTTACACAATCACATTCCTAATCCAATAGGACTGCAACACTCCCCCTTGAGTGTGTAAATACTCAAACAAAATATCGCATCAGATCTTCAGCAGATAAGGTAGAACTGTTGATGAAGTTGTCGACACAATGGGTGAATGAGATGGGAGTCTGAAATTTAAAAAGAAAATATGAATTGGTAGTAAAACTCACAAAACCTCACTATGGTAAAACCTAAGGCAAGTGAAAACCCATAGACTAAGGAGAAAAGTGAGAAGTATGCATAATGTTTAAAATAAACGTCAAACATGAAGAAAGTAGTGAACTCAATGGAGTATGATCATCCTAGGATGGGTGACTTGTAGGTAGCAAAAGATTTGACCTCATTATTGCAACCCACCAATGTCGAATTCATGCCTTTCACTATCATATCCACCATAGCTTTTGCATCGCTTTCAACATTTGATTGGCATCTTGTTAGCATTTGATTTTGACTAATGTAGAATGATCATTTTGTTGTGAATGAATCCACATCGAGGAAAGTACGATTTTGCATAGGCTTATAAGTTATAACTAGATTGAATTATTCTTCATATTACCAAAGTCATTCTCAACACAATGTGGGCAGTATGTGCACTTTCTTCCTTTTACAAGTTAGGGTTTTATCGTTTGGTATCTAAGGTCCACATGAGTCAATGGTATAGTGCTGACCTTGTATATAATTCCTCTGTTGTGGAAACCAAAGGTTCACACCCCGTTCCGACGACATTGGTGGCGGAGCATGCACAAAATCGTACTAGTATTTGAGTTTCCTGAATCTTAGCCTTACCCCGCCGCTTACCACCAAAGCACCGGCTCTTCACATTTCAGTCAATTTTCCAAACAATTATGACGACAAAAGAAGGATGACGTCATATACAAAATGCAACCAATTCAATCATAACCACCAAACGTCACCTAAGAAAGTAGTCTTATTTACACTTTCTTATTTAGGAAAACTAATGAAAAGGGCTTGAGTGTGGGAGTTGACAAGGAACATCACTAGAGAAATATGAACATGAATGTGTCCCCTTAACCATTTCCAAGGTCTAAAATATCGATGATATCGGAAATATCGGTAGTCTAAAAACACGGAAATTTCGATGAAAATATCGGGATATTATCGATATCAATAAAAATTGAATAAAAACCACGGAAATTGTAAGAAAAACTTGGAAATTTTTATTGAAACTTTGCATGATGTTTATTTAGTCAATTATCTATTAGTTTATCACAAAAAATTAGAAGGAAATGCATTGCATGATGGATTTAACTGATTTCAGTTGATTATATAGCGAGCTGGCAAACATTGTGAGTGTAGAAAATATGTAAATATTTTAGCATATTTTCACAAAAACATAAGTGATATAGTGGTCAAGGTGTTGAAGGAGTAAAATGGGAGGGGTTTGAATCTCGTTGGTGTTTTTTTAAATATAGAAATTTAAAAAACACGAAAATTTCGATGGAAATATCGGGATATTATGAATATTTTAGACCTTGATAATTTCTCAATAATAGAACGAGAATCACGGACATATAATCTCATAAATTATATTTATTACAAAAACAAAAAAATCACACAATATAATTTATATGACGAAAATAATTCAATCCAAGATACCAAACGTAGCATTAGAAAGTGGTCTTATTTATGCTTTCTTATTTTGAATTTAGGGATTTGGTGTGAAAAGAGGGGAGGAATGGTACTACTTTTGACTAGAAATCTAGAACACTAGAGAAGTATGGGGCATCCCCACACACATCTTTAAGCTGGACCCTACAATTTCCAGACCACTTGGAGATAGATTAGGACCTCTGCCAGCAAGAGCTTCTCTCCAAGCGTGCTAGGTCCAGTCGCTACTGCTGCAAACTGCCTTCAGTGTCTTCAAACTCTTTCTTAAAGTAGTAGGCTGAGGAAATAAAAAGAATTATAACTTAATCATGATTAATTAATTATGATCACATGATTATGTGGAGTCCAACCGATTAATATTTGACATTAATTGGCTAACAGAATCTTTTTTGGGGGGAGGGGGGGATTAGACGGACGAAGGTCGATTTCTTGGGTCCAAGCACTCCGGTCTTGGACGTGCAATTGCCAGTAGGTTTGAGCCACCACGTCGGGATCCACTACCCCGTCAACCCCTGCCGTTGTCATCTGTGAAGTACTTGATGATGATTGGCCCCTTTTAGATGGGCCAATCACACCGTCAATGATCACATGCGCTATGTGTATCCCATGTAGTTGAAACTCCATTGACAAGCATTGTGATAGTGCTCTCAGCGCAAATTTTCCACAACCTGGTGATAATATCACATGTTGTTGCCGTGACAGAAAAAAACTCTATTAATTATTTCACCTTTAGAAAGTGCCATAATAAATTAAACCAAGAAAACCATTGTTAAAAGTAGTTGTACGGTGTACTTACATAGTTCAGAGTAGCCAGCAATCCCCTTGAGTGAACCTGAACATCCTGTAAACAAGATCGTTCCCCTTCCTCTTTCCACCATTCCCGGAAGTACCTTAAATTGATACCATGTTTAACATAAATGTAAATTAGTACACCAAACACGCATTAAGACGCATATTGCTATGCAAAATATATTGTTAAACAACTAATCTTGTTCTTACCTCCAACTAATACCATGTTTAACCTCCTATTAATTTATGTACTATAAACACATTAAGTATCCGTATTCCGTACAATATCTATTGTCAAACTGTTAATCTGAACCGATACCTAAATTCAGGTGCATAATGGCAAATCACTTGTATCGTAAAACTATGGATCTAGCTATTTAGGTTTTCAAACTATCAAATTATATTGTCCGACTTTGAATTTAGACCATTGATTAGAGTTCCTAGCTCTTACCTGTTGAGCACAGTGAAAGGCTCCGACAGAAGAAACGGCGAGGGACTTCTCAAACGAGTCGAGGCGGATGTCCGTGAAGTTGGTGGGGTGCCAATTGGGCGGCTGCTGGTACGCATTGTAGACCAACACCTCTACAAAACCCAAAGACAAAACCCCTTCAAATGCCTCCCTAACGCTTCTAGACTCGGAGCAGTCTATTCTAATGGCGAAAACCTGGGCCTTCTCTTCCCTCGCAATCTCGTCTGCAAATTTCGAGAGCCTCCCGAGATCGCGGGCGAGAATAGCGACGGTGTAACCTTCGTGGGCGAACTTGCGAGCTATGGAGCGGCCGAGCTTTGGCCCGACGCCCACGATGGCAGCTATACCGCGTTGAGGAGCTGAGCTTGCCATGCTCCTCATCTTTCACTGTGTAGGTGGTGAAATATGAGTAGGGGTTGTGGGTTGGCTGGGCTAGGATCTGCTACGGTGATACGTCGGTCCTTGCCTCCTTTGTGATAGTCACATCATCGTTCTTGCCTTTGGCCTTGTAGATGTGTGTCTGTCTGAAAGGGTTCTCGCTTCTGAGTTTTCGGATCTGTTATTTAAGAACCGCAGCCTTCCGCTTTTAATTATGCTACTGTGCCTAAGCTAATTATGTTTAAGATTATATCTGCAAAATATTGACATAAAACTAGAAACGGTGACTTGTGCCAAAAATAATGATATACTTGTAAGTCAAATACATGAGATTGACTTACAGCAGTGCTCTAGTCTAATAGCGCATTGTTATGTGTAAATTTTCTTTACATAACACTACATCTACATATTATTAAAAAGTTACGATAACGGTGAATATGCAGATGCTGAAAAATCATAACAATCTCCCAAATTTTTATGTAGCTCCTTTCTTGAATGGAGTATAATAAATGAAAAGGGTTGAAAACCATTTTCCATCAAAAATTTCCGAGTCTCAATTTTGGTTACCAAATGTTTAGACAACGAATATAGAAATTTTATATGACCTTTACTTATCTTTTAGCGTAGGCATCATTTATTGGAATGTCTACATGCCACGTGTATAATCGTTCTAGCTGTATAAAGCTTGCTTCCACTTGTCATCCGGTGTCAGGTCGGCAGCAGTTTTGATACATCTGTCCCTTTTACTTCTAGCCAAGGATTTAAATATCGGTAATATCAGAAATATCGATAGTCCGAAAACACGGAAATATCGACGGAAATATCGATAAAATATCGATATCGATAAAAATTACATGGAAACCACGGAAATTGTAAGAAAAACTTGGAAATTTTTATTGAAACTTTGCAGGATGTTTATTTAGTCAATTATCTATTAGTTTATCACAAAAAATTGGAAGGAAATGCATTGCATGATGGATTTAACATTATCAAGTTGATTATATAGCGAGCTGACAAACATTGTGAGTGTAGAAAATATGTAGTAATTAATGAAAGAAGTCTAAACACACCATAAATCATTTATATATAATGAATTAGTACAATATTTTACACTTTAGTACCACATAGAGTTCCTATGAGGTTCAAAATTTTCACTATCTTCATCATCTCTACGTGTAGAGTGAGTGTATTGTGAAGAGTAGTTATCAAATGATAAATCCCCAAAATAGTTTTGCATGTAATTGTTAACATGCCACCCATATGGATCCGAGATTGGTTGAGGTTGTCCATAAGCAAAATCATTTGAAGATTGAGTCTGGGATTGTTTCCATGACTCGCTCGATTCCATCCCAACAGGAATGGGATATGAAGGGTAGGGAAATGGTTGGCTATGAGTATAACCATAGTTACTACTTCCCACACCAACAGAGTCCGAAGTTCTAGATAACGAGTCATCTTCTTGACTTGACAAAATCCCTTTGCCTCTTTCTCTACGAGTATAGTCCTTCCCTATGGCACCAATTCCTGGTCCTGCCCGCCTACTGCCATGGTCATCATCTTGTGTTGCATGCGTGAAGTTTGCCTCACCAGTGAAGGGGGTCATAAATCCGGGAGGTGGTCCATAATAGTTTCCATATCCACCACCACTACCTCCAGCTCCACTACCTCCAGCTCCACTGTATCCTTCATCATTCCCACCTCCGGTGGTAGGTGAGTCTCCTGATCTTGTACTAGAGCTATCATTAGTATCAGCACGATGTTGTGGTTGTGTAGGATTGGAAGAAGGTGGAATTCCAGTGTTTCTTGGTCTTGGGCGCAAATGTTCTTCAAAAGAGTCAGCGCTGCTAGATCCCACCTCCTCTTCTAATACTCTTTCTACATTTATCCCTTCATTACGTGCTTCTTCAGCAACTCTGGGAGCTGGGTTGCCTTCATCATCATCTAAATGAAGAGGTCTAATCCATTGATAAAGTTGGTTATCCTGTGTATCATCATCTGCACCAACAATATCAAACACATCTAGTGGGTCACCACGGTCGACATGAGTTATTTCTGCTTCCTTATCTCGAAGTTGAAGTTTCATGTTGTAGTAGCAATAAACTAATTTTTCCAAGCTACTATGAGCCAACTTATTTCTTTGCTTTGTGTGTATGAGTGCAAATGTGCTCCAATTTCTTTCACAAGCAGATGAGGAAGCTGTTTGTGATAATACTTTGATTGCTAACTTTCTCACAGTTGGTGCATCGGTCCCATACATAATCCACCATTCAGCTACAATGAAAAACAATGTTGATAAGCCTAATAACTCCAACAAATTCTATTATAAACTTATAGTGAAATATGTTTATACTCACTAGGAGACATATTTGTTCGAGCAGCAACTGATGTTGGTTCTCCAAAAGTTCTTCTTGCATCTTTAAACCATGTTAGCTGAATTCAATAAATCGTGTTAGTTTAATCCAACAAAGTAATTATTATAATTTAAGTAATTGTGTACCTCATTTCCAAATTGGCCAACTGCTGCTGATGCAGGGTCTAATTTAGAGAATACATTATGTACAGCACGTATAAGGGTACCATCATCTCCAACACCGGGTCTGTATTGGTATCGGGGATTCAAATAATATGCTGTTCAAAGAAACACATACTCTAATAAGAGAAATAATACTTATGCAACTAAAGAAATGAATTGCAAATTATGACATAATTTATACCTGCTGCATGCAAATCGTGGTATAATGTTTTATACCATCGGTCATCAATTATCTTTATGACCCACCTTGCACCATGTTTTCTTTGCAATTCATCCTTCACTACACGCATCAACTCATATACTGCCCCCATAGTAGGATACACTTCTGTGTCAACGATCCGTAAAACTTTGTACAGAGGTTCAAACACTTGGCACACATGTTCTGATTCAGTCCAAAAAGCATGATCAAGCACTATACTTTCCACCATACGACCTGTACTTGAGCGGCTGAAATTGTGGTTGGCCCAATCGTCACTAGTGAATAGTTGCTTCAACCCTGCTTTCTTCTTAACTAGGCTGTGTAATGCAATATAATTGGTGGCAAATCGAGTGGTAGCTGGACGAATAATTTCTCCCTTGCAAAATTCACGCATCTTTGCCAACAACCAACTGTGATTGTAAATATAATTTGTGATCGTTCTAGCTCTTTTGACCACAGTAGCAACATTCTCTCTCTTCCCCATTGCCTCAAACATGAGATCAATACAATGTGCTGCACATGATGTCCAAAACACATTATGATGCTTCATTAACTTTTTCCCAGCTTTGACAAATGCAGAACCGTTGTCGGTCACGACTTGGACAACATTATGCTCTCCCACCTCCATGATTACATCCCTCAATAATTTGTAAATATACTTGTAGTTCTTTATATGGTCTGAAGCATCAACAGACTTCAAAAAAACTGTTTTTCCCTTGGAGTATACCATGAAGTTTATGATTGACAATCTGGTCGGGCCAGTCCATCCGTCACACATGATTGTGCAACCATTAGTTTCCCACTTTGACCTCAACTTGTTGACATACTCGCCAATGTCTTTATACTCCATATCCAAATATTTGTTTCTTATCTCATAGGGAGTGGGAGGTTGTACTCCAACACCGGCTTGTTGACATCCCAATACCATATTTTTGAAATGATGTGATGATGCCTTCTCAGCAGGGACATTGTCATAGATAAAGAACTTGCTAATTAGACGCCCCATTCCCTCCTTCACATTACCTCCTTTTAAATAACTCCAAACACTCTTTTGACGTGCTTTGGATGACTTATATAAACTTGGGGCTATTGGTGGTGTTGGTTGTGATTCTCTAAGACTACCTCCCCGTCTCATTTGTGCACCACCACTTGACCCGGTACCTTGTGCTCTATTAGGAATTTTATGAAGGTGTTCTCTTTCCCATGCTGACTGTTTGGAGGCACGTAATGCATGTTTGAAATTGCGTTGTTCTTCAGGTCCCATGTCATCATCACATTCGTCCTCATCATCTTCATCATCATCACTGTCAACCGCTTGGCCAATGACTTCTCCTCGTAGCTCAGCTCGAATATTTTCCATTCCCTGTGTTATCTTTTCCTGCTGCTGTTTTTTATTTTTTACTAATGTTCGGATGAATGCCTTCACTTCTGGGGGGACACTATCGCATCGTTGGACATTTTTTGCTGGATCTAATCCACTAAGATGGTACTTAAGTCGTGTCACTCCGCCACTCTTCATTACCCGACCACAATATTTGCAAATTGTGCCATTCTTGTTTCCGTCTATTGGGTGTCCATGTTCCCAAGCCGGATCACGTTTAGTAACTCCACTGGACATCTTAAATGTACCTATATTAAACATAATGATGAATAATAATCCAATTTAATAATCATCCAATTTAATGAATAATAATCGAATTTGGTAAAAAAAATCCTAATATTAAACATAGTGATGAAAAAAAATCCTAATATTAAACATAGTGATGAATAATAATCCAATTTGATAATAATCCAATTTAATAATAATCCAATTTAATGAATAATAATCCAATTTGATATAAAAAAATCCTAACATTAAACATAGTGATGAATAATAATCCAATTTGATAATAATCCAATTTAATGAATAATAATCCAATTTGATATAAAAAAATCCTAACATTAAACATAGTGATGAATAATAATCCAATTTGATAATAATCCAATTTAATGAATAATAATCCAATTTGATAAAAAATATCCTAATATTAAACATAGTGATGAATAATAATCCAATTTGATAATAATCCAATTTAATAATAATCCAATTTAATGAATAATAATCCAATTTGATATAAAAAAATCCTAACATTAAACATAGTGATGAATAATAATCCAATTTGATAATAATCCAATTTAATGAATAATAATCCAATTTGATAAAAAAATCCTAACATTAAACATAGTGATGAATAATAATCCAATTTGATAATAATCCAATTTAATGAATAATAATCCAATTTGATAAAAAATATCCTAATATTAAACATAGTGATGAAAAAAAATCCTAATATTAAACATAGTGATGAATAATAATCCAATTTGATATAAAAAAAATCCTAATATTAAACATAGTGATGAATAATAATCCAAACATAGCGAGGAATAATAATCTAATTTGATAAAAAAACCCTAATATTAAACATAGTGATGAATAAAAATCCTAATATTAAACATAGTGATGAATAATAATCCTAATATTAAACATAGTGATGAATAATAATCCAATTTAATGAATAATCCAATTTGATAATAAAAAAAACCTAATATTAATGAATAATCCAATTTAATGAATAATCCAATTTGATAATAAAAAAAACCTAATATTAATGAATAATCCAATTTAATGAATAATCCAATTTGATAATAAAACCTAATATTAATAAAATAATAAATAACATTACACATATTAAAATTATCCTAGAGAATAATTATACAACATTACTTAATTACTTAAAAAAATTAACATGCAAGTATGTGAAAGAATATCACCTTTGAATGGCTTTACAAGTGAGGGAAGTAACCTCTGAATGGCTCTGCAAGTAAGGGAAGAAGAAACGATGTTGGTTGTGAATGGCTCTGATACTTGATTATTTTGAAAATGTGAAAGAATATCACAGACTTCTTTCCCTTTGAATGTGAAGGAATCACATAGTGGCACACGGTTTTATTATGAAACCATCAAAAATTTTGTACATATCTACTGTCAAAAAGCAAATTTTCTGATTGAAAGGTAAATTATTTGTAAAAAAGCAGCTGCTTTGCAAAAGTTGTCGGTGGAATAATACATCAAACACTGGCTGTCCAATAATGTCTTTGAAAAAGAAAAGAAAAAATTCAAACAATTCATCTACCACACACACACACTGACACACGCACATAACACAACACACGCACGCACGCACATACATCGCACGCATACACACTTCCCTTCCCCTTCCCTCAGTCATTCAGTCTCTCTCTCGATCCTTCCGTGCCTCCATCCTCCTCTTCTCTCCCTCTCTCAGTCGATCCTCCATCTTCCTCTTCTCTCTGTCTCTCTCAGTCGTCCCTCTCTCCCTCGATCCCTCCATCCTCCTCTTCTCTCTGTCTCTCCCTCGATCCCTCCATCCTCCTCTTCTCTCTGTCTCTCCCCCTCTTCTCTCTGTCTCTCCCTCGATCGCTCCATCCTCCCTATTCTCTCTGTCTCTCCCCCTCTTCTCTCTGTTTCTCCCTCGATCCCTCCATCCTCCTCTTCTCTGTCTCGATCCCTCAGTCTCGATCCTCCTCTTCTCTCTCTCTCTCGAGATCGTCTCAGTATCTCTCTCTCTCTCTCTCTCTCTCTCTCTCTCTCTCTCTCTCGAACCTCCTCACTGTCTCTGCAAACCCAGAAACGACTGTCTCTGCAAACCCAGATCACGGTGGGCTTAGGGTTTCGATTTGGGGTTAGGGTTTCGATTTGGGGGTTAGGGTTAGGATTTGGGGCTTAGGGTTAGGATTTGGGGCTTAGGGTTAGGATTTGGGGTTTCGATTTGGGGCTTAGGGATAGGATTTGGGGTTTCGATTTGGGGGTTAGGGTTAGGATTTGGGGCTTAGGGTTAGGATTTGGGGTTTCGATTTGGGGCTTAGGGATAGGATTTGGGGTTTCGATTTGGGGGTTAGGGTTAGGATTTGGGGCTTAGGGTTAGGATTTGGGGTTTCGATTTGGGGCTTAGGGATAGGATTTGGGGTTTGTATTTCATTTTTAATGCCTACATCGGCGTTTAGCTTTTGTTTTTACGGTCGGCCGGAGCTGTACAAGCTCCGGCCTTCTTCTCCGGTTATTTTTTTTTCCGATATCGCGATATTTTCGGTAATATCGCGATATTATCGATAATATCGCGATATTTGGCCGAAAACCATTCGGATATCACTTGGAATATCGGTGGGTCAAAATAACGAAATTATCGGCGATATTTCGCCGATAATTTCGATATTTTGGTCAATGCTTCTAGCTCATTCAAGTGATACACAAACGATTTACAAAAATAGAAAAAATTGATATAATTAAAAATAATAATAAAAGTAAGAAAAAAAATTAGTAATTGGTACTTAGTTACTAATGTTTATTGACTGAAAACTTATTAATTTTCAAATTTTGATTCAAGTCTTTAGTATTAATGTAATAATAAATTTACATGTCAGTTACATAATTTTTTAAAATAAAAAATTAATAATTGATTTAGAATTTTAATACTCACACCTTTATTAAACTTCTAACTAATTTTTAATTCAAAACATTTCCAAAATAAAAAAAAAATTAGAATAAGTTTGTAACCATTAGCTTTTTTTAAAAAAAAAGTTTTCAATTTTTTAATCTTATATCACTAGTACAAAAATCAATTTGCGCGACGGTAACTTGCGCGACGAAGCAAAATTTGTCGCGCAAAGCGTGTTTGCGCGACGGCACTTTGCGCGACGAAGGCCGGCGTCGCGCAAACCTGCTTTGCGCGACATAGGGGGTATTATGCGTCGCGCAAAAGTGTCGTCAACCTTCGTCGCGCAAAGTGTCGTCGTGCAAAGTCCTCTTGCGCGACGCACAAGACGTCGTGCAAGATATTCGCGCCAATCCAATAATATGTTACCGCTTTTTTTCGACTTTGCGCGACGCAGGTTCACCTACGTTGCGCAAAACAGCTTTGCGCGACGCCTATCTTCGTCGCGCAAAGTCAACACGAAAATTTCCCTTTTTATATTTCTTTCCATTGTTGTAACACAAATCTCCTTGCTCCATACCCCTCTTCCTCACCTGCAGACCTTCATAGCCGTCATGGCAAGATTGCTCGAGGTATGGGGAAAGCGCGGGTTCGTGAGACGGGTGCCTTTTCTTCCAAATCGAACACAGCAGAGGTCGATGCATTAAGGGAAGAAGTGACAACCCTAAAGGGTCAGGTTGCAGCCCAGGCCGAGGTGATGAAGAGCTATGTCGGGACGGTGAAAGACCTTGTACAAGCCTTACAGACGTCCGGAATCTCGCTACCACCATCACTTAATCTTACTCCACCTTCGACCTCAGAGCCATCTCATCCTGCCAATACCTAAAAAACTATTTGTAGTTTTTTTTTTTCGAATATTTTGTATGTACATTTTTATATATTTTATAATTAAATATGTTTGCTTGGTTAATTTCATTATTTTTTAGAATTTCATTATAATATTTATTAAAAATTAAAAAAAACATTTTAGACCAAAAATTTAAAAAAACGTTGCAAAGAGGATTTGCGCGACGCACCTCTCCGTCGCGCATATCTCCTTGCTCGACGGAGGATGCGTTGCGCAAGGAGATTTGCGCGACGGAGGATGCGTTGCGCAAGGAGATTTGCGCGACGGAGAGATTCGTCGCGCAAAGGAGACTTGCGCGACGGAGAGGCGCGTCGCGCAAGGAGATTTGCGCGACGGAGGGGTGCGTCGCACAAAGGTACTTGCTCGACGGAGGATGCGTCGCGCAACGTTACTTGCTCGACGGAGGATGCGTCGCGCAAACTCACTTTGCTCGACGTAGGGTGCGTCTTCGTCGCGCAAAGACTACCGTCACAGACTTGGCGTAGCGGTTAGCGCGCGACAAGGCTTCGTCGCGCTAAGTTTTGCGCGACTTTGTTTTTACTTTGCGCGACAAAGGACCTTCGTCGCGCAAATAATTTTTTGTACTAGTGTATGTACCCATTCATGTAATTTTTTTTTCAAATTTTTAATCTTAAAATGTACTCATTCTTAAATATACCAATTTGTTATATGTAAAATGTACCATTTATTTTATATAAAATCTATTCAATTGTTTTTCTAATCCATTTTTAAACTTATATGGGTACATTCTTTTTTCTTTGATTTGAGAATGTATCCCTGACAAGTTTAATCGAAAATTTTTACTAATGTTATTAAACCTAATATATATATATATATTGTTGTGATTTTGAAGAATGTACCCATGTTTTGGTACAATAATTTTTTGGTTCATTTTAATGAATGTACTCATGTTTAGACACACACACACACACACACCATAGTATATTTATATTTTAATATTTTTAATTCCACAAACTATGATTTTTTATTTAAAATCTCATTAATATAAATAACTATAAATTTTAATTTTTAATTTAAAAAATGTAGTAACATACATAGAAATAAATTATCACATTAATTTCAGGGACTTCGATCAAAAATTGAAAACCAACAAGGTTTCAGTCAAATAATATTCATAGTTAGGGACCACATCCAAAGTCTCCCTAAAAATAATAATAAAAAAGTCTAAGGCCTTCTTTGGTTAGGATGAGTTGTGTAACATCGCATATCGACCAACGAAGAGGGGGTAATGTGCCTTACATGCTCCCCTCCATATAGCAAGAGGCCTTTTGGGAACTCACTGGCTTTGAATTTCATCGGAACTCTGAAGTTAAGCGAGTTCAGGCGAGAGCATTCCTAGGATGGGTGACCCACTGAGAAGTTCTTGTGTGAATTCCTAGAAACAAAACCGTGAGGGCGTGGCCAGGGCCCAAAACGGACAATATCGTGCTATGTTAGAGCCGAGTCTGGGGCGTGACAAGTTGAGTTTTGTGGAGACATAAATTAATAATTTAATAAGAGAATGATACTGGACTATAAATTTTAAATAGTTTAGCTTCCATGGGTAAACTAACCTAACCCTAATCCTAACCCTAACCCTAGTTCTAACCTTAACCCTAACCCTAAGACTGTCTCTGCATTGGCACCCCTTCGCGCTGAGGTTGGATTCCTAGACTACTAACACGGCATCACTGTGTTAGCAATTTAGTAGCATGAAGCAAATTAGCATCAAGATATATATGCAGGGAAATTTTCATTCTCATAATCCATAGGGCAATAATTACGAGCAAAATAATATCAGTGTAGGTATTGTCATTTTCTTTGTTGTAAAGTGACTGAAATGGATGGCCACCCATCCCACTACCATTCCACTATTTAGCATATGATTTACTTCTATAAAAACAACACTATGGAACACAACAAAGAGAGAGTTTCATAAGTGGAGAGAAGTTCACGGGAGAGAGAGAGAAAGAGAGAGAGGAAGAAGAGAGAAAAGAAAGGAAAGAGAAAGGAGAGTTGAGAGAGTTATCTTTGTACTCGTATTATTCCAGATTATAAATGAAAGCACTACTGCTGCTCCGAGGATGTACTCCAGTCACACTGACTGTAGAGGAACCTCGTAAATTTTGTGTCTTGCTTATTTATTCTACTGCACACATCGTCGATTTTACAACACGTTATCAGCACGAAAAGCTCTCGTGTCAGTGGAAAGCACAACGCCACAAATCTTGTTCACCTATGTCGCCTGGAATCTCACAGATAAGAAAATCTTTTCATTTCATCTTAAAATATTTGTACTACTGATTTTCTTGAAGCAAATATGTATATGTTGTTGTATAACTGTATATCATCATTTGCAGAAGCAAAATGGTACGGACTCAAAATCCGTAGAAAATCTAATAGCCATGGAAACAGCCTCGGAACTCCAACTTGCAGACCTCGGATTGAAAAATTTTCTTCTTGAAAGTTGTCCATCCTCCCAGTATCTACAACATATTAAAATTTCAGAAAACTTTAACGGTGCGATCGTCACATATGTCTGAAATACCAAACCAGTTTCCAATTTCCGCAGAAAACTGGACAGCCATCTTATGAGTACCAAAACGCCATTTTCAGTTGCTCAGATTGAAACCGTTTCTTCACGAAAGTTGTTTGGTATCCTCTTATCCATATCATACTAAAATTTGAGCTAAATCTAACGGTTTGATCTTCTTATAAGTGGCAGACAAAGAAAATGTTTTGGAATGGTGAGTTGCACCATTTGAAAAGAAAAGAAAAGAATATAATAATAATAAACAGAAAAATATGTGGGAGATGGTCATTATGGCAGACAAAGAAAATTAATAATAATAAAATAATAAATAAATAAACAAACAATCATAGAGACAGGTGAACAATTCAGTGCATAGGCAATAAGGAGAAATTGAGTACTGGAAGTTTACTCTTTCTTTATCAAGTTTGTTATTTATGTGAATGGTGTTGGCTTAAAACACTTTCACAAGTTCTATTTACTTTAAAGCAATTTATTTATCATGGACGGTTTTACCGCCTACTGCTTTAAGTTTTTATTTATGTGAATGGTGTTGGCTTAAAACACTTTCACAAGTTCTATTTACTTTAAAGCAATTTATTTATCATGGACGGTTTTACCGCCTACTGCTTTAAGTTTTGATTTATGTGAATGGTGCTGAATCAAAGCCCTTGTCACAAGCTTTATTTACTTAAAAGTAATTTATTTACCATGGTTGGAATTACCGCTTATTTCTTTAATTTAATTTATTGTACTTCTTTTGTTACGATGAGTATAACAAGGACCCGAAGTTCCTTGATCAGATTAGAACCTGCAGTTTCTTGATCCTCATCCTACAAAAATGATTGGACCAGAAGTTCCATCATGCAAATATAAAATGATTAGACCAGAAGTTCCATCATACAAAAAGATCGGGCATGAAGTCCCTTGATCCTCAAGAACAGGACATGAAGTTCCTTGATAAGAACCTTAAGTTTGAAGTGTCGTAGTGCCTTAACTTAATTGCAATAAATACCATACGAGTATCAATTTACATACTATTAAATAAGGACCAGAAGTTCTTTATGTCCATATTCGAAATGGTTTAGCAGAAGCATTTATTAAGCGGATGAAATTGATTACCCGTGCTCTGCTCATGAAAACAAAATTGCCAAGTTTTCTACATAGGGACATGCCATGTTACATGATACATTATTAACTTGGTTGAGACATGTTGCCAACCACTAATACTTCTCAGTATAACTCGTGTTTGGGCACTAATTAAAACATTACACGTTTATGAGTTTTTGGTTATGTTATCTATGTGCCTATTGCAATGCCACAAACGTATTAAAATGAGGCATCATTGCAAATTAAGAATTTATGTTGGATTTGATTTATCATCCATCATTCAATATTTTGAACCCTTAACTGGGGATATATTTACTGCATGATTTGCAGACTATGATTTTAATAAGACAGTTTTCCCACCATTAGGGGGAGAAAATAACATTGTTCCAGAAGAATGATGAGAAAAGACCGTTCCAAAAGAACGAAGAGAATTTGTCTTATTTTGATTCACGAAGCAATCAATGAGAAAATGAAGTAAGAATAATTGAATGATGTAACGAAAGTGATAAAATCACATATATTTGCTACAAATGTGCCTACAAGAATTGATGTCCCTATTGGACAAAATAATGTGGCAGCAAATGATTTATCTGTTGCACGCCTGAAGCGTGGCCAACCCTTAGACTCAAAAGGTTCAGTCCTTCGAAAGAAGAAGAATATGGCACTACTGAACTATTGCATTCCCGAAGCATAACTGTTGCATGCCGGAAGCATGACAGTTGTCGCATGGATACACGTCCCAAAAAGGACAATCCGCGGACATGGGAATTTTGATGTCTCATGCATGAAGCATGGTAGACGTATAGACTCCAATGACTCAACTCCCGAAAGTGGGGAATAAAATCCAAGCTTTATAACGCTCAAGAAGAGGTTATGATCCGCATTCTCTAAATTATGGCTATCCTGGAAGAGATAGTGTAATGCCCTTGAAGAGGCAATTGATATCTAAAAGAAATGACAAACTTTTATGCATGCGCATGCACATGAGAATATGGGATCACGAATTGATGATAACCAATGGTAAATTTGGTTTTTATAAGTAGCTACTAAATTTCATCAATAAGCTGTGTTGATAATGAGTCACGTTCTTTTGTTCGTCGACGAAAGGAAAAATTATTGGCAAAAAAAATGGAGAAAGGCAATTCCATTACAATCCTGTAAGAACGTGGAAAAATGGATCTATATATTTGAATATAATACAAATAGCCAAAAGATGTTGAACCAAAGAGGTTACATATGGGCATTTGTAATACAGTGAATTACAATCACATGATATGACACAAGGTTACTAATTGAAACCTGAAATTATACTCTTGTAAACGAGTTCATATGAATGGAGAATTATATACGAAGGGTTGTGAGTCGCCCACATCATATCTCCATAAGTAAATCCCTCAAGTATACATGGAAGCAAATTGCTCTGTATAAATTCCAAATGAAAATGTGTCATGAAGTGTAGAAAATCCCTAGAGGATTCAGATTGCTTGAAGTAAGTCCTGGAAGGATAAAGCATAAATTATGTACTCAATACCAATGGATGGTATAAATTGCCTTAGTGAGTACTATCATTATGATATTGTTGCAACATACTAAAATCTCTTGCAAGAGTCGATGATACTAAATTGGAACTCCTGAAGAGTCAAGAAAGATTATAAAGTGTTGAGAGAAATATTGTCTTAAACTGCAGAATCGAACAATATGCCAACACGAATCTTATCCATGATATTTATGATATTAAAGAAGCATGTGGATTGAAGATTATGAGTTAAATACTCAAATGATTTAGACACTAAGGATGATCATTTATCTTCGAGAGGGTAAAGATAAATTGGTATTTGGTCTAGAAGTACCACATCTTAGTGAAGAATATGCTTTATTGTATTTGGCACAATACATTGAATGAAATAAAGCTTATTTATTGATATCTCAAAGAAATTACAGATAGGTGCATACACATGAGCTACAATTATGAAGAAAAAAAAATTTAGCGGTCATTGGTCATTGGTCAGGTGGTGCCTGAGAGGTCGACGGAGCTCTGGGAAGACGAAGAGCCAGAGTTGGAATCTCCGGAGCCGGAACACTTGGTGCTACTCTAGAGGACGAAGGCAACATAAACCTCGGGAGTAACGCCATGAACCTTTCATGATCACTTTGGATCCGACCGTCCGACTCCTGCAGCTGGTCCAACTTCCTCTTCATGCTGGTCGAGTAACTAGTTGCAAGCATGTGCAACTCCTTGTTCTCGTGCCTGAGTCCTCTGACCTCTTGCCGAAGACTTTCCACCTCCGCCATCAGCGACTCCACCTGACGAGTTCGGGCAAGCAGGCGCTGGCCCATGTTTGAAATTGAGCCTGCACTTTGGACGCTGAGAGCTAGAGATTCCTGAACAGCCAGCTCGTCCGACCGCCTGGATAACATCCTATTGTCCCTTGGAGTGAGCAGATTTCTAGCTATCACCGTAGCGGTGATTTCATTCCTCATCATTGTGTCCCCGACTGTAAGAGGACCATTGGGGGATATGAAGGACGGATTCCAAAGGTTGTTCGGAGAAGACGAGTCATCGTCTTCCCCAACATTCAAGTTTAGGCGACGGTCGGAAGGGAAAGACATTTTTTTTAGAAGGTGTTGAGGAGGAAGAGTTCGGAAAGATTAAGAGTGCAGAAGTGCAAGAAGAGAGCGGAATGAGTAAGATTGCAGAAGTGCAGAGGGAGTGTTTGAAGAAAGGAGTTCAAGTGTGAGGTGAAACAAAATTCATGCCTCTATAAAAAGGAAGAAAATGAAGAGCGCCCACTCTTCAGAGATCGAAGAGACGTTCTCACGCAAATCGGAAAAGTTGGACGCTCATTTCTCGAAGGCCGCTCCTTTCTCAAAAGAGCCGTTTCCTTTCTCAAAAGCTGGGCTTGACTCAGCAATCACGTGGCTTCAGTTTTTCCAGTTTTGTCGTCACTCTCACATGCAGCTTGGAGCTTTGCGAAAACCACGAGCCGAACCCGGATTTGAACCCCGGTTTTCAAAAGATCATCATTCCAGACGTGTCGTCACTCGTCGCATACGCAGTCAGCTTCGCAGAAATTACGGACGCTTTGACAGAAAGCGCGTAGCGGGTACTGTTCATCCATCCACCGGCTGCCGACAAATAGTGAGGGAATAGTTCCGGTTATGAAGAAAAATTCTATAAGTTCTACCTTCGCCTTCCACAGCAAATGTCACACCCTCTCCACCTCTCTTCCTTTCTTCATCTTCGAGAATGTATTCCCAAAGAAAGCTTTCGAGTCACTCAATGTTCTTCATCCCTTGGATCACCCCAGAAAACAAATCATCCAGAGCAAAAGTATTTCATATCAGAAAGGTTAAAAGCAAAAGTATCTCATATCATGCTTTCTCCTCACCTTCATCTGAGGAACGTGGAGAAAGTGAGATCCTGATTGCTTACCTAGTCTTGCTCTCGAGTACTCATCTCAGACCCCTCCCAGCCCACTTCAAAAATAAACTTGTGTAGAGGTGCTTCTTCAAAAGCAAAAGTACCTCACAGACGAAGCAGGAGGAGTCTGAGTTGCTTCGAAGAGCAGATGAGTCTGGGTTGATCCAAGAGTTCAAGAAGATGCCACACCTGCGTGGAGACCGGACTACTTGAAGCATGTGGAAACAACGTGCTGATTCATCCTCAACTAAGCTGAGGAGCACTTGCAAGAAGAAGGCCCTCCAGCCCAGTTCAAGAATAAGCCTGTGGAAAGTTAACTACTAGTAAAGCAACTCTGTTGGCAACTCTTATCGCTAAGAGATCGAAACAGAATGATCAACGATCAGCCTAAATGATTTGAAATCAGGGGGAGATACTCATCAGGGGGAGCATCCCAAAACAGATCAAGATTTTAACGAGTCAGTCGAAGACTTGTGGCCATCCAAGGGGGAGTGTTGTAAAGTGACTGAAATGGATGGCCACCCATCCCACTACCATTCCACTATTTAGCATATGATTTACTTCTATAAAAACAACACTATGGAACACAACAAAGAGAGAGTTTCATAAGTGGAGAGAAGTTCACGGGAGAGAGAGAGAAAGAGAGAGAGGAAGAAGAGAGAAAAGAAAGGAAAGAGAAAGGAGAGTTGAGAGAGTTATCTTTGTACTCCTATTATTCCAGATTATAAATGAAAGCACTACTGCTGCTCCGAGGATGTACTCCAATCACACTGACTGTAGAGGAACCTCGTAAATTTTGTGTCTTGCTTATTTATTCTACTGCACACATCGTCGATTTTACAACATTCTTCACATTCTATCAAGTATCAATATTCTCATTGGAGTATATATAGATGAAGACAAAGCAGAGTTTTAATATATATATAGCCCTAATTTCAAGTTTGTATTGTATGGCTCTTGTTAAATAATACTCTGGTTTGTGGATAAATTTGGATTGGAGGGAAGGGAAGCAAGCTGGTTTACTATCTTAAATGAGTTCACATGTTTGGTAGCAGGTAGGGCGGTGGTGGAGCTGGTGGTTTGATTGAGTTGCCATTGGTCTTAGCGGCAATGACGGTGGAGATATATGCAACAGTTTAGAATTACTGGGAGTTCGATGAAATTACAATATGTAGTAATTCAAAATCAAATACTACTGCCATTCAGTTTGATATTTAGAATTGAATTGGAGTGAATAATCTACTGTTATTTTTTTAGAAAATCTAATGGAAAAAAGTTTGAAAACTTTTAGTTTTAACGAAAAAAAAAGGGTAAAATGAATAGTATCAGGATTAACTTTTTAGTATAAAAATGTGGTTTTTCATTAAAGTGAACAGTACCAAGAACTTTTCGTTAAAGTTTTTATTTTATAGTTATATTGGAGAGTTTCAAACGCTAGATTTAGCTTATTCCAACCATATTTCTATCCCCCTCATAACTAGGTTAAACCCAGTGGCATAATAATCCACTATATGGTGGTATTCGGTTTGGTAAGCTCAATTAACTAGGTTAAAAGTGAACAGTAGCATGAGTGTTTTGTTAAAACTCCCTTAATTAAAGCCCTAGTTGGAGGAAGAAATTAAAAATTTGTGTCCCACTTGAAGTGGAAGATTGATTACTTGTTAAACAAAGTTAATTCCCTTCAAATAATAGGATGGAAGGAATATGTTTTTTTCATGTCTAATCCCGTAAGAATGAAAAATCATTCAATTTTACTTTCAATATATCTTGAGTATAGTGAGTTATTTATTTCAATCAAGGTGTAGAGAAAATCAGTGCTTGAAATTTCTTCAATACAGTCGATATTAGGAAAATCAGAAAAATATATGGAAAGGGGATGAAGTATAAACTTCACCTTATATCGGAGAAATTTTTAAATTTTGACTATAGATTTCGTCGATATTTCCGACATGTTGGTTAAATATAGGTGAAACTCTTATATTTCGTATAAACTAGTGCTTGACATTCTTTGAAGTTTCATTTAAAATTATCATCATTTCCATTGAAAGCAACCGATATCGAAATCCATATATCTATCGATATTTTCATATATAAGAGGTTAGGGACCAACTCATGCAAGGCTTATAAGAGATTGAACTACTTCCCATGTGCACATTAGTTTTATGGTTGAACCTCAATTTCTTCATGGTAGCAGGATGTCCCATGTGTGAAACCCAATGACCCCACGCGCTCCACGTCACCCCCGTTTGTGTGGCCCACGTGTTAGGCGTGAAAATTTGCCATGCATGAGAGGGCCTGTGAGAATGTGAGGACAAAGTCCCACATTGGTGAGAGACCAAATCATGCAAAGGCTTATAAGAGGTTGGGTTACTTTTTATTTGTCAATTAATTTTATGGTAAAACCTCAACTTCTTCAATATTTTTACCGATACTGATATTTTAATAAAGAAAACAAGATAAATGGTTTGAACTACCATAATTTTAGAGTCTTCAATCAAACTACCCTCTTCTGCCATACTCTAGCTCCTCTTATTCACTCCCTCGACTTATTAACCATCACTCTAATATCACAACTTGAGTTCTTATTGGGTCGTAGCAAAACAAGGACAATGAAGAATAAAACTTATTCAACGGACCAAGATAAAAAGACCAGAAAATAGAACTTTGCATTTCATCTTCCTTTTAGAGACCTTGGGAGCCTCATATTAGATTTAGATTTGTGCAAATCTTGAAGAAGTATTGGATCTACGTTGATCCATCACGACCCCATCAAATCCATTTCTCATTCATGATAGCTTTTTTCTTTATGCGTTTTCTCCGTCAACTCGTCCAGTTAAGGACCACTTTGCGTGTTTCTGGAATCTAAATGGAGACAAAAGCATTGATTGGGAAAGTGGCAGATTAAAATCCAGACATGGAAGATAACTACATGGCTAGGAATTAAATGGCCACTGTTTGTACAATCTACTGTAGTCTACCATTTTATTTCTGCTAGATACTGTGCTTTTCTCATTTCGAACTTGGGATCGCTTCCAACGCCACTAAACCAAGACCTTGTTATCATTTATGACCGCACCCTCCTCAACACGTTATATTTAAAAGTAAGTGTGGATGCAAATTTCATCCAAGGTTGAATTAAGAAACTTCACCTGTAAACCAAGAAACATCGTGAGCCTAATTGATGAACACACAAGAAAAGTGGGGAGTGTGTCCGCCAAAGGGTATCCGATGTCTAAATCAAAGAGACAGTTTGAGAGAAACTATGGTACAGAACATATTGAGTAGTAAATGACGATTATTGATTTCTCTGTTGAACTTGATTATTTATAGGAGCGAACCCTCGCAGACACCTAGGAGGGGAGGCCACAAGCCATACTAGGCATATTGACCTCTGATTGATAACTTTGCAGTAGCATGGACACCCGAAAGAATCTGAAGAGCCAGGTTCCTTCCACTTTGGACCGTGTATGAAACAGTGACATGACATATCATGGACCCAAAGAGCACCTTGATACGTAACTGACTCGAAGGGCTAGTACCCAAAGGGAAGGCAGATGCCACATCCCGAAGGACACAGTTCAATTAGGGGTTGTTTCTGACTACATCAACAAGTGTTAAAATAACTTTTTGACAATCATAAGCGCCCGACTATGTTTAGAAAAAGAAAAAAAAACTTGGGGGGATTATAGAAGCTGTTTTGGAGAAGCAGTTTTTTCAAAATATTTCACATGCTTTCAATAAAAACACCTCTTTTTTATTTATTTATTTAATTTTTTTTTTTTTAACAAGCGATATTATTACACTAAAGGGTAAGGGGGCATAGTCTCACAATGGGTTAGCAATAATTTGGTTCAAATTCTCCTTCGGCAAGAATCAAACCTAAGACATTTTACTTACAAGTGAAAAGAAATATCACTAGACTGTAGTACTAAATGACAAAAAAAAAACACTTATAAGCAGAATTTCCTCTTATGGAGTAAGTCAAACGGACCTTTAGTTATAACAAATAGTTCGGTCCATGACCCCCAATTGCAAAAAAGTTAGAAGGCCCAAAAAAAATTGAATATTGGGGTCTTGGCCCATAATAATTGGGCCTTACGATTCGGTTATTGCAAAAGCCCTCTGGCAGTCTCTCTCTCCTCTCTCTCTGTTGCTGTGTTCCCTCTGGAATTTTCGCATTTCATCTGCCCAGTCGTCGATCTTCTTCTTCCTCGTCAAATCAATGAGCTCCCATTTCAGTTGATTCTCTGAATCTCCGATTGATCAGGTAATTGAAGTAAGATCCAACTCCTCTCTCTCTCTCTCTCTCTCTCTCTCTCTCTCTCTCTCTCTCTATATATATATATATATTCTCTCTACATCGATCCAATCGTTTCATCACAATTACCAAATTCGGAACAAAAATTGAGATTTCTGGAGCACTATATTCTTTCGTATATACATAGATATATATGTGTGTATGTATAGGTTTTTGATGCTGGAGTTGCAGGTGAGACTCTATGATGGAGTGGACGACGGTGCAGCATCTGGATCTACGACATGTCGGACGCAGCTCAAAGCCGTTGCAGCCTCATGCTGCTGCCTTTCATCCCCATCAGGCCCTCGTCGCCGTTGCCATTGGAAACTACATCATTGGTAAAACACTACCCCACTTCCTCCTTTTTTGTTTGTGATTATACCTAAAGCTGTGATTTTCTACTTTGAATATGTTATATATCTCTGCGTGTGTGTATCATTCTTGTTTGTGACATTGTTTGCATTTAGAATCTCTACTTTTATTCTTCTTTTGGAAAACCGTATCACACGAGCTCGGGTTTGGGCGTGCGAGTGTGCCATGGGAGTAGTAAAGTGCTTTGATGTGCTGTAACTAGTGCATTTAACATACTTAAATCAATTATCAGTGTAAAATTATAAACTTCGATAAGTACTGAGGTTTTATGTGATGTTCTTGATACCGGTTTATCTTTCTTGGGAAACTTGGTAGTTTCTTATAAATTTTTAGGAATGACGACATGGATGTACTCAGTGACTCCATGAAATCCAAATACCACATAAAAATTTCTAGATTGAATGTCCTCTCGTGCGTATGCCATACAAACATGTTTGTCCTTAATATGTTTTTTGCTCCGTCTGCACATCTGGTTATTTTTAATTTTTAATGTCTTTGTTTGCACAGAAATGGATGCATTGACAGGAAGCAAGATTTCATCTATTGATATTGGTACCCCTGTCGTCAGCATGTCCTATAGCCCCACAAGTGGGCATTCTGTGGTAGCGATCCTTGAGGTTGGTTGCCTATAAGCCCTTCTCTTTTTGGATGGTTTCAGATATAGATATTGGATCTCTTCTTATTGTTAATAGCCGAGTTTTAGTTTTTGAATATCTCTACTACTAGTAAGAGAACACTCTTTGTCAACCAAAGAGGGTGAAATTTCAAATTTTAATAATTGCTCTTTAAACTGAGGGCGTTAAGGTAGTTCCAATTCAAGCGCTCTCACACTCTCCTAATTTTTTTCTTTTCTACAGCAACTTCCTATAACTTATCCCACATGCATATGCATATGAACATAATTTACTTATTTATCGTTGTATCATAGGAAGACATCTTAGTTCTTGGGTACAAATCCTTGTCACTACAACCCTCTGGTTTATGTTGAATTCCATGTTTTTGTTCTAGTGATTGTAGGTTCATCCCATGGTAGCTTAAGTTATTGGGAACAAACCAACAAACTTTACTAGAAGAGTCTTTTTTTTTTTTTTTTTTTTTTCTCTTGCACTATCCACTTCTCCAATCAAAAGGCTCTAAAATGTAATTTCAGTTCTTCAACACTGGATTCATGCCAATGACAGACTTTTAGAAGCTTTAAGCATGTGTGTCTTATTCTTTTTGTAAAGTGTGACTACATCTTTTGGTCACTGTAATAGATTGTGATTATTGATTGCGAGAAAGATAGAAGATATGTAATTTACTGAGGGGCCAAATATTATGCTTATGCATCATGTTGTTTGGAGTATTCACTTGGTCACTTTTCAGATTGCATTAGAATGGTTATTAGTTAAAAGATGTGTACTTTAGCATGAACCGGTGCAATTTCATTTTCTCTAAATATACAAGTCTTGAAGAGATTAATCAAAGCACAGGATATAATATGAGTACATTTGTAGTCTCTTTCATTGGTTAATATATTTTGTAGGTTTTCTTGCTACTTCATTTATTTTGTGTTAATCTTTTGTTGCTTTATGTAGTATTACATTTTATTTGGTGTTATCTTTATCTTCCCCCGCCCTTCATTTTGTAGGACTGTACCATTCGCTCTTGTGATTTTGATGCTGAGCAAACATGCGTCTTGCATTCACCTGAGAAGAAGACAGAACAAATTTCTTCTGATACAGAAGTCCATCTCGCTTTGACGCCTCTCCAGCCTGTAGTGTTTTTCGGCTTCCACAAGAAAATGAGTGTCACAGGTTTTCTTCATTGTTTTCATTTTCTTTCAGTGGTTATCTGCCCCCAACAAACGCACACACAAAAAATGCAGTGACATGACAGTGTAGTAGTATTACATGTTCATTCATGCCAACTTTTTATCTCTAATTCTTGATACTGCTTCAAAATGCATGAAGTTGTTGGAACTGTTGAAGGAGGAAGAGCGCCTACAAAAATAAAGACAGATTTGAAGAAACCTATTGTCAATCTTGCATGCCACCCTCGCCACCCTGTCCTGGTATATAGTTGTTTTGTTGAATTTCGTACTTTTGTCCTTGTAGTCGAATACATTTGTGGCTTTTGGATAAACGTCTAATATTTGTAGTCCTTTTATTCTGTGATTTTGCAATCATTTTCTTTTTCCCCATTTCAGTATGTAGCTTATGCTGATGGTTTGATTCGAGCCTACAACATTCACACCTATGCTGTTCATTACACCTTACAAAGTAAGATGAGAGCCTTTTTTTTTGTTAATAAAAAAAATCTTGAGCAAACAGTGAGTCTGATTCTTTCTTGTTGAGTGTTTGAGACTCAACAGTAATAAATAATAATTTAGTCTTTTTAAGTGGTTCATGTGTTTCTTCATCTTTTGTTTTTGTTATACAGTTGATAACACCATAAAGCTCATTGGTGCTGGTGCATTTGGTTTTCACCCAACATTGGAGTGGATCTTTGTTGGTGATCGACGGGGTACTCTGCTCGCATGGGATGTGTCAACTGAGAGACCTAGTATGATTGGAATGTAAGTCATTTTCCATAAGGGCCAAAAAATTTTAAAACCAAAGAATTGGAAAAAAAAAAAAAAAAGCTTTGTTGCGCACAAGCCAATAGCGATTAGAAATTTATTCCTCTATTAATGCCTCATGTTCCTTTCTCAACTAATTCATTAATGCTCTTGTTTTGTTTTCTTGAGTTTAGGTTTCAGAAATTTATTTATTTATCTTAAAGAAAATGGGCTTAAGTTTGTAGCAAATTTTATGAATTGCTTACTGGACAATCTTATCACAGGTAGCCGGCTGTCATAAAAATTACAATATATGCCTTAAAACTTCCATAGGGCCAGTTGACCTAAAATATCTGGAAGCTCCTCCATAAGGCTAAGAGGACGGATATCATTAACTTAATCACTTAGACAAATGATAAAGGGCTTAGAAGCTTCTTAGGTTTCCAGGTCATCAAAGAAGCCTCTTTTGATCAAGAAGGTGGTAGTTTTTTATACTTCATTGGCATGTTTAATTCATTGCTAATGCATACTTTTCCATGATCATTTTCATTGTTGACTAGGACTGCATGCTTCGTTTGTGATACTTCAAGTTCGAGTGGCTATAATGGCTAATAGATTCTCATTTTGTAGAATTGGATTGCTTCAAAAAGATTGTTTTCATATCTTCAGTTACAAGAGGCATGCCTAATTTGCTGCCCATATAATTTAATAGACATGTCATACTATATGAGCCACTTCTATTTAAAAATCTGCTTGTTTTGTCAATTTCTTGCTGGCTCTAATCAACATTTTAAGTTTGACCATTTGTTGCAATTCAGTACACAAGTGGGTTCCCAACCAATAGCTTCAGTTTCTTGGCTCCCATTGTTGCGGTTACTTGTGACTGTGTCCAAGGATGGAACTCTTCAAGTGTGGAAAACACGGGTTATAATTAATCCGAATAGACCTCCAATGCAAGCAAATTTCTTTGAGCCTGCTGGTTAGTTATTATTGTTGTTTACTCTTTTCCTTTACCATGAGAAGGATATATTTCTTTTGAATGTATTGACTTCCTTTCGTTTTCTTTCTGGCATTTATTTATATAGTAGTGTTAAAAAAAACCCACTGCGAGGAAACTAGCAATATGTATATGATGTTTGCTTATAATATAAAGTAGTATTTATAAATTCTTGTATGTGGCATGTGTGCTTGCATAGACCCTAATGGAGCCATATTTTTTTTTACCATCACTTGATATATTCCTAGCTTGCAGTGACTTCAGTGTTTTCCTTTTTCTTTTTTTTTTCTTTTTTTTATCGCAGCAATTGAATCACTTGATATCCCTCGCATCCTCTCTCAGCAGGGTGGAGAAGCAGCTTACCCTTTACCACGAATTAAAACTCTAGAAGTTCACCCAAAATTAAATTTAGCAGCACTTCTGTTTGCAGTTAAGCATAACCATTTACATAACACACATTTTACTATACCCATATCCAAAAGTGCATATTTTTAATATTATAGTTTTGTTGTAGAATATGACAGGTGGAGACAATGTGAAAAATAGGGCAGCATACACTAGGGAAGGAAGGAAACAGCTGTTTGCAGTTTTGCAAGGTGCAAGAGGGTCTTCAGGTAAAAATAAGATTTGCACAATATTGTGTATTTATTTGTTCTGTTTTGTTTGAGTTGTGACCTTTCTGAATGCTTTATTATTGGTCTTGTCCACTTGAGTTTTTCCTGGTTTAACTCCACATCATCCTGAGGAAAATGCTTTATTATTGGTTCGTTGTTTAAGGAATCTAATTAATAGTTTCGTCTAAAGATAATTATAGCAAATGTACATGCTATCTAAGTTTTCTCATGATTAAGTAGAATGCTTTCAGTAGTTTCCACAACGAAATGAGTTCATTAAAGTTCTGGTGGTAGATAATACACTTATGTTGGAGGTTATTGTGATCATATGTATTAGCAAGATGTGACTATTTTCTTTGAAGAAGTTATCAAGATGTGACTATTTTTTTTTTTTTTTTCTACTATGCTTCTTATTATGGTTTTATTTAAATTGGAATGGACTGTATACTTGTCTTGGCATTGCTTGAGAGTGGAACAAGGCAAGCAAAGGATTCAGATCCATCTGGGAGTGGAAGGTTTACTAATTAAGTGCTTGTTGAGAAGATCAATGAGTTCATTAATCATTAGTGGCACCTCACTTTCTGCTGCATGCTTAAATAGTTTTGCCCATTTTCTTGTCTTTTCTCTTCTTTAGTGCCATTGATAAATATGACAAGGACTTAATGGGGAGAAGAAAAATCTTTTAACTGTCATATTTATTATGTACTTCTTAGGATACAAAGTTGAAAATTATTTCCGTTTATATGCCAATGATTGAGCATTTTCTTGATCAATCTGTAGACATCTTTAGGGTGTAAGCTTGCTAATCTTTGAGTTTTACTGGTACACGTTCTGTAATTATATGTATCGTCTGTGTCTGATGAGAAACATAATTGAAGTAGCATTTCATGATTTGTGTTCTCCTGAATAATTTTGTTAGTTTCACATTAATATCGTGCCTTTTTCCCCTTTGATATTTTGGTTTTTAAGATAGAAATTTTTTTTTTTAAACTTGTAATGTTATGAATGGAACCTTTGTAGAGTTATTTCTATTGCTGCTGTGCTTATTGACCAGATATGCTAATGGTACTGGTATTTGCAGCATCTGTTTTGAAAGAAAAGCTTTCAGCTTTGGGTTCATCTGGAATATTAGCCGAACATCAACTTCAAGCTCAACTGCAAGAACATCATCTGAAAGGGTGGGATCAGAGTTTTTGTAAACCAGATTTGTTGTCCCGGTTATCAGCGGAAGTTTGATTTTAACTTTAGAGAACTTAAAAACCACCATGTCATTTTTCCTACAATTTCGTTAGGTTGTATTCAGCACCTTTTGTCAGCTGTCTTGACCTCGGATGCTTTACATCTTTAAAGAGTTTCCCCATCTACCATTTTCAGCTTATTGTTCATTGAAAAAACAGGGTGGTGCTATCCACACACCCCTCTCAATTTCTGGCCATCGGATCGAATGAATTGAAAAGGTTAAGGACAGAAGTTAATAGGGGTTGTGGAAGGTAAAAAGGGATGTGTGGATAGGACCAATAAACTAATAGATGTCAAAATTGAGATGGCTTAGTTGTATTTTTTTGTTTTGGACATTACTGGTGGAATAAGTTCTCTTTTAACTTTTGGGTTACTACTTATGGCATAGGCTGTAGTTGTTGACTTAATTTTACTGCTTTTCTTCAAGTCTTAGCCTTTCAATCATTTTCAATTAGAAAAGAATAAGGACTTTCACTCATAAAGCTTTCCGTGGTATTAAAGGCTTTGTCAATTTAAATTGTATTTTGTGTACATGTGTGTGTACTGCTTTTCTTGGTTCAAATTTGGACTTGCACTCTTAAATTAGTCATTGGACTAAGGGGTATTCATGTAATTGTTTGCGGCTTTATATTAATAATGTGATGAAGTTTATTAGTATTGTATAGTCTAATAATTTTGTAGAAAGAGAAAAACTTTCTCTGTTTGTATTTTCTTGACTGAATAATTACATTACACATTGTGAAGGTATATATAGCCTTTTGGCTAATTACATGAATACCCCTAACTACTCTTATATCTGTCCTAACTAATTACAACTAATCACAACAGATAGCACAACTGATTACATTCAGTTTATTTGTTAGTAACAGAATTATTAACAGTAACAGACTTGGATGACTTGTCATTCTCCCTAATAAATTTTTCTTTTATTGCAGCCACAGTCAGCTGACAGTATCAGACATTGCCCGGAAGGCTTTTCTCCACAGCGTATGTCACTTCTATCTTAAAGATGTGGTGTAAAATTATTTTATTATTGACTTGTACTGTTATGAGGATGGATCATGGATAGGTTTTTATGCGACTGTTAAGGGGCTTGATTGTAGCTTAGGCAAAATTCAAAAACCGTAGTCCAGCTTATTTTGTCCCGTCCCACTCATTTATATTAAAACACTTCTTGGGGACTTCCAGTCTGATCTAATCTGACTTCTCATGTTACTTGTTATGATTCAGTCTATTGTTGACTCATTCATTGGATTATTGTTATAGCATTTTATGGAAGGTCATGCCAAAAGTGCCCCAATATCTCGGCTGCCCCTCATTACTATTATAGACACTAAGCATCATCTGAAGGATGTTCCTGTATTTCAGGTAAGTTTTCTCAGCTATAGATTGATTGTGTATTGTGTTACTTTTCCTTAATTTGTATATGAAAACTTCGGTTCATTTGCAGCCTTTTCACCTGGAGTTAAATTTCTTCAATAAAGAGAATCGGGTTCTTCATTATCCTGTCAGGGCCTTTTTTATTGATGGATTACACCTTATGGCATATAACATTTGTTCTGGAGCGGACAGTATCTACAAAAAACTTTACACAACGGTAATGTTTTGACATGATATGCTATCATTTGAATTAGTTTGACGTCTTTGTAATTTTCCCTTTAGCTTTTATGAGGATTCCCACTTGGTGGTGCTAATGGTAGTGAAATCCTTTTCTCCTCTCTTTCATAGGTTCCTGGAAATGTGGAATATCATCCAAAGTACATGGCCTATGGTAAAAAACAGGGCCTATTTCTTGTTGTCTATGAGTTTAGTGGTGCTACAAATGAAGTGGTGCTTTATTTTGAAAATACCGATTCTCAGGCAGCAAACAGCAAATGTACCACTATAAAAGGTATGTCTGCCTATTGGATGCCTATATTCCCCTGAAACGTCTACATATGCATGCAGGAGATCTAGTAATTATTCACAAATTTCATCTTCGAGTTTTGTAGGTCGTGATGCAGCATTTATTGGACCCAATGAAAATCAGTTTGCAATTCTTGATGATGATAAGACTGGACTGGTTTTGTATATTCTGCCTAAAAAGGCTTCTCCTGAAGCTAACGAGAAGATTCTATTGGCTGAAGAACGCCAACCTGTGGATACTGACACTGGGCCCAAGGGTCCAATGCAATATATGTTTGAAAGTGAAGTTGATCGAATTTTTTCGACTCCTATAGGTACTGGAGGGAAGAATTTATCATGTTTAGTTTGTAAAAAACTTTTCATCAATAGTATGTGCTAATCATAGTATTCTGTGATTGTAGAGTCAACATTGATGTTTGCTTCTCATGGGAATCAGATTGGCTTGGCAAAGTTGATTCAAGGATCCCAGCTTTCTAATTCTGATGGTCATTATATAGCAACAAAGGGTGAAGGGAAAAAGTCAATTAAGTTGAAACTAAATGAGATTGTACTTCAGGTGATCATATAACCTTTATGGTTTAAAATTTATCTTTGAACAATTGAAAGTAATTAGGGCGTGCTGCTGAGTGCCAGAACCTTTCTTCCCCTTTACACTTCCTCAGTTGAAACCAATGTTTTAAAAAACTCGCCTCGGGGTGCCCTTGAGGCTGGGCGCCATGACAAACGCCTCAGTTTTGCTGGAGTGGGCGAAAGGCTTCGCCGGAGCCGCCTAGGCGCCGCCCAGTGGGTTTTTTTTTTTTTTTTTTTTTTTTTTTTTTTTTTTTTTACTCCCAAACCCAAATTTTGGGTAGGATTTTATATAATGGATGTGTGTGCTGTCTACGTGCATTGTTATATGTGTGCTCATTGTGCTTTTCATCCTCTATTTTATACATATATAATATAATATATGTATATATGTGTGTATATATATATATATATTTATAATATATGTGTGTGCTTAGGTGATTATTGATTAATAATCTTCCTCTTTTTATTATAATATGTGTATGCTCAGTGTATATATTAAAAAATTTAGGTCCTATGAAGCTTTGCCTCACGCCTCACGCCTCACGCCTAGGCCGGGCTTCCCCTCGGATGCCTCGCCCACGCCTCACGCTTTTAATACATTGGTTGAAACTTGAAACTACCCAAGCGAGGGTAAAAATTTTCCACTCCTTTTTGCCTCTCTCACATTGCCTAAGAAAGTTTCTGGTTCAAGCAGGACATCTTAAGTGTGTATTTTACCAGCAGACTAATTTTCCTGTGAAAAAAAAAAAAAAGTAGAGCAAATTTTCTTTATTATCCTAATATAGAGAGAACTGGATTGTTGCTCACTATGGTTGCATCTGACGCATAGGTCAAAATTTCTTCTATATGTATCAACTACTAATTAAAATAGAGACATCATTTACACATGTCACAAGACATGCAACTATATTCTTCTGGAACTGTATTCTTAGACTACGCTGGTGTATACCTAATTTTTTGAATGTGCAAACCATTTTTAATCTGCCCCTTTCAAAGATCCAGCTGCTGTACTTTGACAGGTTCACTGGCAAGAAACTCTTAGGGGCTATGTAGCTGGAATATTAACGACGCAAAGGGTGCTTATAGTTTCGGCAGATCTAGATATACTCGCAGGCAGTTCTGCCAAATTTGATAGAGGACTTCCTTCAATATCCTTTACAACATATTGGTGTATAAGTTTTTACATTTTTTTTTGTTTGGTAATCATTCATTTAACTGAATTATTGAGGCTGTTACAACTTGTTTGAGCACTTGACCTCTATTCACTTTAGATCTCTTTTATGGGTTGGACCTGCCCTTCTCTTTTCTACTACCACTGCAATTAGCGTTCTTGGCTGGGACGGTAGAGTAAGGACTATTCTCTCTATCAGTATGCCTTATGCAGGTGTGTAACTTTATTGGCTGCTGATGTTGACGCGGGTATGTATCTCTCCGCTGTTATCCCTGTGACTCATTATGATGTATTTCTGTGCAGTTTTGGTTGGTGCGCTGAATGATCGATTGTTGCTTGCTACCCCAACAGAAATAAACCCCAGACAAAAGAAGGGAGTTGAGATTAAGAGCTGTCTTGTTGGGCTTCTTGAACCTCTTCTTATTGGATTTGCCACAATGCAAGAGAGATTTGAGCAGAAGCTTGACCTTCCAGAGATATTATATCAAATAACATCAAGGTTTTTCTTTTCCAGTGATCTTATACACATGCAGTCTGTTTTCAAAATTATTTTTGTGCTTCTTACATCATAAAGCAGTATAACAGTATGGATTGTACTGTCATTTTCTTCTTTTCCAAACCTTGATAAATATTGGTTCTTGAATAATTGCTGATGGCGCTTTCTAAATGAAGGTTTGACAGCCTGCGTATTACTCCAAGGTCTCTTGATATTCTTGCTAGAGGCTCTCCTGTTTGTGGAGATCTTTCTGTGTCGCTATCTCAATCAGGACCACAGTTCACTCAGGTAAGAAAAAGTGGTGTTTAACAAATTTTGGTAGTTGTGTGTTTTGTTTACTGAACTTTTGAAATAACTTAGGTGTTGAGGGGTGTCTATGCTATCAAAGCTCTCCGGTTTACGACTGCTTTGTCTGTATTAAAAGACGAATTTCTGCGCTCTAGAGATTATCCAAGATGTCCTCCAACCTCTCATTTGTTCCACCGGTTCCGCCAGTTGGGTTATGCATGTATCAAGTATGCAGATAAGACAAAGTGTTCTTTTTTATTTTTATCCCGCAAATTTCAGTTTCTATAAATTTCTTACAGTTTTTGTTCAGCGAACTTATTCTGTATCTTTTTCTTTAATGACTGCAGTTCAATTTTAAATTTTCTGATATCATACTCTGACATATCTAATAGTATGTAAGACATGCTTTGGGAGGTACTTGGGTAGTTGGGTTGCAGTTTGGGAAGTACTTGAATAAAACATTTGGAACTAAAAATCTATCCAGAGAAATCACCCTCAGACCTTTCTAACCTAGAGTTTTTATAATTTAGAAATTATCTTAATATTAATGAGTAAAGGGTGTCTAATAGTGGTATCAGAAAATTTAAAATTAACTTTTGAGAGTCTTCTGAACTTTGCATGTTGTACAAGATTATGAAAGGAATATGTGGAACACAGCAGGAGATAAATAATAAAAAGAAACTTGGTAGGGGATTGACTCTGTTGTAGTGGTTAAAATAGGAATCCGTAGTTTCTTTACCTTGTGCATGAAGGATTATAGGTCTGCCTATGCTTGGAGGAATTATTCAATCTGTGATAATGCTTGCTTGATAAAAGTTGTTCCGGTGGATCAAATTCTTTTTCAAGTGCATGCTTATGTGCTTGAATTTATATTGAGCTTATATTTGACATCCCTTTTCATGAGTTATGCTTGTCAAGCCGCGTTGAAGGTTTTTCTTTTCTGTTGTTTATTTAGATTGCTCCATCCAGGGTTCCAGCTCATTGCTGAAGAACTGATGGATTGATGGTTGTCATGTTACTTTCTGTAAAAAAATAGTTCTCATTGTTACTTTGTCTTCATTGAAGCAACTTTTGTTTTATAATAAAATTGCAGGTTTGGGCAGTTTGATAGTGCAAAAGAAACCTTTGAAGTCATAGCTGATTATGAAAGTATGCTCGACCTCTTTATAGGCCACCTTAACCCTAGTGCCATGCGGCGTCTTGCTCAAAAACTGGAAGAAGATGGCACAGATTCAGAATTAAGACGATACTGTGAAAGGATTTTAAGAGTCCGTTCTACTGGATGGACTCAAGGAATTTTTGCGAACTTTGCTGCTGAGAGTATGGTCCCTAAAGGTCCTGAATGGGGTGGTGGGAACTGGGAGATCAAAACCCCAACAAACATGAAGGCTGTTCCTCAGTGGGAACTGGCTGTAGAGGTGATGCCGTACATGAAGACTGACGATGGCACCATTCCATCCATTATCGCTGATCATATTGGTGTTTACTTGGGATCAATCAAAGGAAGAGGCAACATTGTAGAAGTAAGGGAAGATAGCTTGGGCAAAGCTTATATATCTGCAGGTGGTGACAAGCCAAATTTTCTTCCGTTGTCTAAATCCACATCTAATGTGTCCAAGGGAGTGCCTGATGGTGGTTCGTTGATGGGTCTGGAAACACTTAACAAACAATTTGCCAGTTCCTCTGCAGCAGATGAACAGGCTAAAGCTGAAGAAGAATTCAAGAAAACAATGTATGGTGCAGCTGATGGCAGCAGCAGTGATGAAGAGGGAACTTCAAAAGCTAAAAAGTTACACATTCGAATAAGAGAGAAGCCCATTGCTTCTACTGCAGTGGATGTGGAAAAAATCAAAGAAGCCACAAAGCAGCTCAAACTTGGTGAAGGGTTGGGTCCACCTATGACCAGGACCAAATCATTGACTATGGGATCCCAGGACCTTAGCCAGATGTTATCCCAACCACCTCCTCCAGCTAACAGTGGGTCAATGGCTCCTCGTGTAGGCTCTGCCCCTGGTGATCTATTTGGTATGGACTCGTTTACACAACCTGCAACAGTATCACATCAAGCTCCTACCTCAACAGTTAAGGGGGTTGGAGCTGCACCTATTCCAGAGGACTTTTTCCAGAATACAATACCATCCCTTCAGGTTGCAGCCACACTGCCCCCTCCTGGGACCTATCTTTCAAAAATGGATCAAGCTTCTCAAGGATTTGAAAACAAGAAGGAAGCATTTAACCAGGCCAATGCATCCAGTGCCAATGTTCGTCTTCCTGATGCTGGTGTTCCCCCTCAAGCTAGTCAACTGGCTGCTCCATTCGAGCCTGTTGGACTTCCTGATGGTGGTGTCCCACCATCCTCAGGCCAGGTTGCTGCGCAGCAACAATCTCATATTCAATCAACTCAGTTCCCAGTTTCTACTCAACCTCTTGATCTTAGTGTCCTTGGGGTTCCAAATTCTACTGACTCTGGAAAACCTTCAGTGCAGCCTCCTTCTCCACCATCTTCTGTGCGTCCTGGACAGGTAGTACTTACATGTACGTGGACACAAGCTTTGAATTCCCACCATTTAATCCACTTTTGTTTCCTGGTTTTCCTCATAACAGGTACCCCGTGGTGCTGCAGCTTCTGTATGTTTTAAGACTGGAGTTGCCCACCTTGAGCAGAATCAACTTTCAGATGCGTTGTCTTGCTTTGACGAAGCTTTTCTTGCATTGGCTAAGGATCAGTCTCGTGGAGCTGATATTAAAGCGCAAGGGACCATCTGTGCGCAATACAAGATAGCAGTCACTCTTCTTCGGGTAGTTATAATCATTATTTAAGTGTTAAAATAAACAGATGAAATGTGCTCTTTAGGCTAAGTGACTTATGGATTATAATACAACCCTTTTGCCTATACATTGACACTATGGAACTAAAAACATCTGTGGGGGTTGGAATATCATATTCCATATTTGATTATTTCTATTGGTTGTAAGATCCCGTAAAAAACTGATCTGAAATCTTGTGTTTCGAAATAATGGCAGATAACTCACCTCTAATTTGGTTTTCATGCACAGGAAATTGGGCGGCTGCAAAGAGTTCAAGGTCCTAGTGCAATCAGTGCAAAAGATGAGATGGCAAGACTTTCACGCCACCTGGGTTCGTTGCCTCTTCTGGCAAAGCACAGGATAAATTGTATCCGAACTGCGATTAAGCGGAACATGGAGGTGCAGAATTATGCTTATTCAAAGCAGATGCTTGAACTCCTGCTATCCAAAGCACCTCCAAGTAAGCAGGAAGAGTTGAGAAGCTTAGTTGATATGTGTGTGCAAAGGGGTCTGACCAACAAGTCCATTGATCCACTTGAAGATCCTTCCCAGTTCTGTGCCGCCACACTTAGTCGCCTGTCAACTATTGGATATGACGTTTGTGATCTTTGTGGGGCCAAATTTTCAGCTCTCTCAGCACCCGGTTGCATTATATGCGGTATGGGAAGCATTAAAAGATCAGATGCTCTCACAGGGCCGGGGCCTGTTCCTTCACCGTTTGGTTGAGGTCTAAATTTCCGCAACCTGCGTACGGGCCCAACTTTGATGGAATTAGCCCCCAAACATTGTAGCATATCTTTCACCTCAAATGTAGTTGCCATGTCATTCGGAGGAGGCTTTACCCACACCGTTAGGTATATAAATGTGTCATGTTATCCGTTTGTATTTGAGTTTGAGTTTATTGTCATGCTCTTATTGTCTTTTCTCTCGTGTGTTTACCCCCCACCCCGCCCATTTTTTTATTGTCATCATCCAATTCGGCGACGTTCCCAGTTTTGTGATTACTTTCCCTTACTTTGTAAAGAACTGGATCCTATGATATCTAAAATTTAGTTGAGCACTGTTTTCTCAATGTTGCTCTCTGTGAATCGTGATGCTTTCATCGTTTAGAACTAAAATTTGCATGCGATGTGGATACGCCTCTCTGTTTCTCTCCCCTTACCTGACACATGAAAAAGCAGCGTCTGTCTTGTGCGTCTCTCCACTCGCGTGGAGAGAGAGAGAGAGACAAAGGGTTATTCACCACGCTGCATGCAAGTTTTTCTTCTCATTCAAGCATTTAGTATCTTGTTCTGTTCATCCATCTTTGTACGTTTTGGTTCAAAGTAAAGTAAAATAATTGAAGTTGCAAAAGCTAAAAAGAGGGGCCTCTTCTCTTGGTGCATCTCAGAGCAATTTTTCAGTGTTTCTAGATTTTTTTTCCTTTTAGCAAAGCAAGGTACAAAGTTAGATTCCAACTGTTTCACTTCGCCTGCTTCATAATTTGGCAAGTGGGAAATTGGGAATCCCTTTTTGCAGCACTACTATTTGCAATCCAATTGTTCCGAGGTGTAAATCCAACAACCGGAACAGTTTTTAGGTTCTCTTTCATCGGTTATTCAATTTTGGAGCTAATATTAACCAAATGCGTTGTCACTTAGTACTACAGTTTAGTAGTATTTATTTTCACTAGTAAGTGAGAGGCTATAAGTTCGATTTTCACCAAAAGAGAATATGAACCATATTATTGCTAGCTCACTCGCCCACTTCCTTAGTGTAAATAATTTTGTTAAAAAAAATATATATATATATATATTAGCCAGATAAGCTTGTCAGGGATGGCCTTACATTATAGGGTAGCCCTTTAGTTGATAGGCCAAATTTGTTACCCTACGGCTCAAAGCCCAAAATGAAAACCAAAAGCAGACCTCTGTCCACTTCTCTTTATTTCTTCTTTGGAAGCTAAATTGTTCTGCCAGTCTGTCACGCAAAGACATTTTTGTTTCCTCAACCAAAGTTAAAAGGCTGTAACCCTAGAGGCCCCTTTTTCAGTGGATTGAATTATTTTGTTTACTCGATTGGTTTTTGTCTGCTGGGGATTAATTTTCACCCACAAATTGCATTTAGGGGTGCAAAATTATTGTACCAAAGATCAAACAAAAAGACACGACTTGGTCATGTGGGGTTGTTTAGCTTATTATTAAATGAAAAAAGATTGCTGCTTTTTACATGCTAGGAGTTATTCATCTTTTTTGAGTAATCAAATTTTGCCGTGTTTGCAACAACAACACAAGTGACACGTTCTTATTTCCGCATTCATGTGTTAATTCATAGTTCGATTCACTATCTCGAAAAGATACACAAAAAAAATGACTCAAAAAAAAAAAAATTATTGCGCCCTTCCCCAAACCCAACTTTATATGTACTTTTCGTACCTTGTTTACTATACCAATATACAAACCCAAGAAAAACTCGTGTTACAGCAACTCTTAGAAAAGCACAGGACCTCCTTTATTTTGGTCACGCTAGACCAACGAACTAGTTCTATCCAATGTGAGAGCTGTCGGACGCCTACCAAGTTTCCCTCAACAAACCCACCACCATAACCAAATGCGTACTATAGAATTGGACCAATTTTTTATTTTTGAAACAAAATGCGTCTGTCATCGCTGTAAGAGCAGCCTGAAGCTGAAATTGTATGGCATTATTTGCACCATCTGTGAAAAGGGCTCCTCCCTTCCCCTCCTTTCAAGGCATTGAACTACCTCATTTCTCAGTTCATTTGGTAGCTGCATGCAAACCCAATCAACCAATGACTCCAAATCCTTTGCGAAATCGAGTAAATACCAATCCAAAAGTTTGGGGATGATCAGTTTGTTTATCTTTGAAATGCCAACTGCTGCCTGTATGTACTCCCTTTTTGCTGCTTCCAACTCTGCTTCCACATGGGCTGCTGAGTACACTCTCACCTTTTGTTTCACAAGAATTTTTGCATATCAGAATGAACTGAATAGGTTTATACAGATGATTTCACAAAAGGAAAGTGATTTTCGGGCTCCCCTTTTCTTCTCATGCACCCCTCCCTCTTTGTCTAGCCTTAAGTTTGAGTAAACGAAAGGGGAGTGAGAGAATACAAAGGAGGAGCGGAGAAGGAGAAGCCGGGAGTATGAGTATCCCAAGATTCACCATTTAATTGGGAAACTTTGCCTTAATTTAGAATGAAAAAATAAATTTTAGATTAGCTTACAGTGGGGGAGGACCAGCTTCCACACGAAAGTGCAAACGTAACCAAGGGTTCCGACCACTCCAATCCGAAAACGCTGCGAGCTTTCATCTCATCATTTTTCGCAGCTTTTGGACATGTCTGTTGTAAGAGTAGAAACAACGTGAAATTTAATTTGCATTTCATATGCATGAGATGATACTAACTCAGTCGCTCAGAAGTCAGTAATTCTAGCCTAAAAGAACTAGGGGGGAATATACTTACAAATTTTAAGTGATACGGCAGTCTTAAAATGAAATGCTCGATTGTAATTGCATTTAGCGAGTGTCCCCCGACAACTATTGTTGCCTGACGCAAAGACAGCCAAAATCAGCTTACAAAAAATGATTATATGACAGTTGATATCAACAGAAACAGAACATTACATAATGGAGTACTGTGCATGATGGCATTTGGGGTATACAAAGTTAAACAATCCAATCCTTGTTCGTGCGTGTGTTTGTTTGTGTTCAATGGCATCGGTTGACATGAAGGATGAATTGATCTTACCTTTTGCATTAGACCTACAACCATTTCAGGAGTCTCGGGTATCCCATGCTCTAAAAATGCCTGCAACAGTGGTAATAGAAACAGTTTTGAGTGTGTTGTTTTCGTTTTAGATATACCAGGTAAAAGAAAAGGTGCTTTCCAAAGACAATGTCCCAATGTCTATGAAAAAAAAAAAAGAACTGATCAAACTTGCAGTTGGGACATCATAAATCTTAGATTTTCGGTTTCTTGATAGAGACGCGGTATTACCTTCATCATGCAGGAATTATAAGTGTTGATCCAAAATGCAAGCTTCTGCTGATGGTTTAGACCCTCTAGATTCACAGTGGCAAGCTTTCCAAGTAGGAACCTGGTGATTTTTCAAAAGAGAAATTAATTAAACACAATCCAAAGCACTATGATTAACTGGGGACCAAGATTAGACAAACCAAAAGCTCACTTTAATCTGTGCATCAGAATTAATGCGCATGTTGCTCTGTTGAGATCAACTGAACCAATATCAATCGAATGCAGATGTTTATAGGGGCCAACGTCTATGTTTCTGAATTCCAAACAAATACCATAAGGATCTTGAAATCCCATCTCTCCATTTGCTGCATGAGCAGATAATGTTGATCTAGAACTTTGCACTTCCTCTCCCTTGTCCTTCAAACTGCTCATCCTCACAAAAATGCTGGACAAACACTTCACAATATCCTCGGACACTTTATTAGGAGTGATATCAGCATCCGGAACCCTATCATCCGAAGAACTAGATGAACTTTCATGTGCTCTTTCCTGGTCTACTAATCTGCATTCTAGCTGAACAATCAAATTTGCAATTAAATAACAACAATGTGTTAACGATTGAATCTAATAATTAGAAACTTTCATCAGTGCTTGCTTACCTTTAACTTCAACACGTCCGAACACTTTGCCACGGATTCATGTTTTGTGGGTGTTTTCTTTACTGGGGTTACAATTTTAGCGGTTTTCTTGTCAGGAGATTGCTTATCCTTCACCGCATTAGAGCATAACCGATTCTCTTTTCCTCTACCATCTTCTGCAATTGGTGTTATGGAATTGGGTTTCCTGGGAGTTTGTTTTCCATTGACTTGCCTACTAGAACAATTCCCTATTCGATCAGAGACGATATGATCAGTGGACATCATCCTTCTGCTCGAAGCGCATCGAGCAAGCGAAGGTGGAATCCTGCTGGCTGATGTGGCTGACATGAACTCATTATGTGACATAGATTTTGACCTCTGATGTTTAGATACTTGAACCGGGGTCTGCTCAATCGAATCATTCAAAGTTTCGACACTCCTGTTGGAGGACAGATACACAGCTTGCTGATAGAGACCTTGTCTAAAATTCACAACCTGCTCTTCGAGCCGAACAACCTCCTCTTCTAAAACAGCTACTTCAGCTAGAAGTTCTAATGTCTGAAACAAAAAACATCACACATTGTATCAACTCAAATAAAGTGCATTCTTCTTCAATTTCTAATCTTGGAAAAGCGTTCTTCTGGGTTTTTAGAGAGAGAGAGAGACAGAGAGAGAGAGAGAGGATTGTACTAACATGTGGAGGGAGATAAGGAGGAAGACGAGGCAGAGCTCCCAATGGTCTTGTAAAAGCCCTCTCCAATGCTCTGTGGACATTCTCTTCATGTCTGAGCTTCTTCTTCAGCTTATCAACCTGCAAATTTCAAACCAAACCAACAAGTCAACGACAACAACAACAACAGCGACAACAACAACATTAAAAGAATAGTTCTTTTCCAGAAATTAAGAAACCCAATTAAAATGTTGGAAGATTACATCTTGCTGCAATGCCATTTTTCTTTCACGGTTCGATTTACGCCGATTGATTGCAGTTCTCTCAGTGCCCATTGCTCTGCTCTTGTGAGAATCCATCTTCTTCTCCGTTACAAATTCAACACCAAAATTATATCAATGTCATAAGCATGAAAATGGGATCAGTGTGTCTGAGAAAAAGGACACCAAAGGGAGAAACAAAAACTATTCTTTTCTTCGGGAAAATGGAAGAAGAAAAAGAAACACTACGGAACAAAAGAAAACTAACCCAAATTTGGATTTGGATTTAGCATCAAAAGTGCCTCACTTTTCACAGCTCAGTAGTTATGAAATTACATGCAAAAAATGGACAAGTAAATTAAAAGCCTTTACCTTTTCAAGTAAATTTGAGAACCCAATTTAGATGCCTATTGCCCATATCCAAAAAACTCCATTTTCAGAAAGGTTAAGGTCTAGAAGACCAGAAGAAGAGAACCCAGAAATACTTTTCTCGAGAAACAAACACACTGACCTCGAAATTTGTTACTGATATGACCTCTCAGCTTTAATGAAAGAAGAAGAATTACAACCCAAAAAAGAAAAAAAGAAAAGCAACTTACTTTATTAATATCATGATTTATAGCAGCAGCAGCTTTCATGGTCTGAAAATTAGTGCGTACCCTGTTATTCATCTTCTTTTTCTTTTCTGGAGAATGAGAGAAACTATGATGCAAATTTAATGCATCCTGAAAAGATGAACAGAGGGATGACTACTTAATCTCTCATAATTTCATAACTGTAAATAAAGAACTAGAGAGAGGAGGAGGAGGAGAGAGAGAGATTATATTTCGTATATGATTAAGAGAGCGGGAAAGTTGAGGTGGGGAAGACCCAGACAGAGAATGGCTGCATTTGCATTTGGTGTTGGTTGTTCGTAGCCTCTCTCTCTCTCCCCTCAAACAGAGTGAAGTGAGAAAGCAGCAAAAGAACAGAGATGACAGAGCTCTGAAGGAAATAGCAGAAAACGACGAGGTTTTAGACCTTTGAATTTGGTTTAGCGTCGTCCAAGAAAAGCGTAACAGAGGGACAACAAGCCTGCAGCTATTATTATATTATTTTACAAACAACAATCGAAGCCATTAGCGGATTTGAATTTTCTCCTACGCTCATAAATCTGAACTTTCTAATCAAATTACATAGGTCGTTGAATTTTGATCCAACAATTGTAATTATTATAATTTTTAAAGAAATTCCATATTTGAAGTCGTTTGATTAAAATTCAACTGTCCGTGTGATTTGATCAGAAAACTTAAATTTCTGAGCTATGAAGATGATTCAAATCCGTTATTAGCCAAGGTTCGTTAGATTCTTGACCCCACATTTAACTATCTATGATGATTTTCACACTTTTTTTTTTATGTTTTCTTTCACATAATTTATTATTATTATTGATCATTGAATAAATCAAATTAAAATTTTAAAAAATGTATATAAAAAGTTAAAAGGGTGTATTTATCATTTTTCTTAACTATCTATTGTTCTAACATATAACCCGCATCACATCGTTAAATCTTTATTTATTGTGATACATGTTATACTATGGTGCATGGTAAAATTTTTAAAATTTAAAGAGAACTGTCATTAGCATTCTAAAATTTTTATTCTACACTCTTTATAAGTGTATATATATATATATTTTTTTTTAATTATAAAAAGTTTGGAATGCTAATAACAATTCACAAATTAAATTGTAAACAATGTTTATAATATTAGGTGTAAGATGTGGGGTTTTTCTTCTTTCTTTAACATTAAATTAAGAAACATGAAAGTTAGAGACAAGCACTAAAAACGTACAATCCCTCTAGAACCCTCTATGGATCCACCAAAACTGAGTCTACTAATCAATGAATTCGAGTCGTTGAAATTTGATCCAATTGTTACAATTATTATAACTTTTAAGAGAACCTCTTATTTGTAGCTGTTGGATCAAGTTTTAACGGCTCGAATTCATTAATTAGTGGGCTCAATTTTAAAGGATTCGGAGGGGATCTGATTCCCCTCCCTCTCAAAATTTTGAGTGCTGCTTCTTATTCCTGTGGAGAGAGAGAGGAGAGAGAGAGACCTGGCAAGAGGAACAAGAAAGTGATGGAGCGGTTCTACTTGCTACTTTTAGCTTTTTTGTGTGTGACAACCCAATCCATCATCATGGATTAACATGGACAAATGACTCTCCCACTCTTATCTTTTTTTGATTCCTACTACTACTTATCACAATTCATGACCAACCATTATTTCCTTCTCTTCACCTTTTTCATCTTCTCTCTTTGGATTCCTTTCATGAACTCAATCTTTAGATATAATACTTGCATTCCCCTTAGGGAATGCGCTGATTTCTCCCATGCAAATAATGTAATTTATCGTACAAATTTCATTATCGAAATTGTTTAATTTCTTAAACTTCATTTGAAGATCAATCGTACAAAAATCATTTGAATTGTAGATTATTCAGTCATTGAAATATATAGAACAAATCAACATTGTATTGTATGTACCAAGTAAAATATTCATGATGAACCGTTCATTTATTTGATACGTTTGGATGATTAAACAATTTTTTATTCGAATAATTTTTTGTACGAGTGATCTTTGAATGATGATTAATAAATTGAAGGGTTCCAATCATAGAGTTTATATGTTTAAGATACATTATTCGCAAATAGAGGGATGCGTGCATCCCCTTGTTGAGTTTATATGCTCAAGATACTTTATTCACAACTAGACCAACTTTGAAGTGTGTGGTGAACATACTCTAAAGTTAACAACCGGCTTAGTGAGAACGGAATAACCGTATGTTCAACAATTGTAGGAAAACCCCTGCTACTCTTCTTCAGTCGATCACTAATATGATCTAGTGTCGGTTGTGTACTTTACAAGTTAAGCCCTCAACCTTTAAAATGACGGTCCTCCATAATTGGAATGTTGCTACTCCTTAGGCTCTAGGCTTTCTTGTTGTCTTCCCCTGCATGGGTTAGGCTTTGTTTTGTGGTTGTGTTCCCCTTTGTTGGTGCTTTGAGAGTTTCTCTTGCTTGTTCCATCTCTTTGGGCTTTTGCCCTGTTAGTATTACTCTTTATTTAACAAAAAAAAAAAAAAAAAAAAGTTAACAACCGGCTTTCTCCATCATTAATTAGCACGTTGGCTTTTCCTTGTTTAAAAAGGCATTTAGTTAACCAACAGGATTCTTTTCGGGTCCTTTTGATGGACATCTATGAATCATATTCGTTCATTGTATATCGTGCGGTCAATTTTTGTCAGATATTATTTATGTTTAATTTTAAATAAAAATATTTAAAATAATTTTTGACCGTACGATATACGATGAACAGACATAATTCACGAATTCTTGAGATCCTCACAAAGAGAATCCGGCGAGAATCCAAATTTTTTAGTTAAAGCCCATTATTGTGGAATCAATAAATCTTTCAGTACATAAACCAAAACAATTAATCAATATATCTCTCAGCATCTGAAAGATATGATACAGCACTAAACATGGGCCAAGTGCATCAACAACTTAATTATTACCTTTTGGTCCCCATAGGTGCTGGTAACTTGGCTCTTACGCTTGCAGATCTTGAGTACGTTGTAGTTTTTTGGAAGTAGGAAATTAAATGAAACACAAAAGCCCCTTGGGGCTTGGGCAACCATTACAACAATTATCAAAGCTTAAGGCATTCCTTGAACTACTAGGGATAAAATCAAGCCAAACGCAATCTCAGGACATAGAGTGCCCTATAACAGCTAATTTATCAGCTACAAAAAGTTGGCTTCTCAATAAACATGAAGAAAACTAATAATCTCATAATTACAGAAAAGTTTACGAATGTCTCCAAGTAGCAAACGAATTTTTCATGGAATTCAGCAAGCACCATTCACGTCGTAGTTGTCATCACAATGTAGACAACTCCATAATAATTATTTGTCTAAGATTTAGACGTATAATTATTGTGTGATACTGAAATATAGTTGCAGTATAAAAAATTTATTTATGTTATGACACGTGAATTGACTATTAATATTATACCATAAGATATAAACTCGTCGTCTATTCATAATTTAACATGTAAGTTGATATCGACTATATTCTAAACTACCGTATACCATAATTTTGTGGTTATCATTACTAACTAATGAACCCAACAAAATAGTAAATATGCATCTTTATATCTTACAAGTGTTTGCCATATCCTACCTCCCGATTGTAAGTGCCTTTTTAATAACCATAATTATTTTGAAATGATCATGGTTAGCATGAATTATCCCAGTAGGACACGTGTCGTAAAAAGACAATTATAGTTGCCAATTTAGATGGATTTGTATTAGAATTTGGGATTTTAGATCTGGGATATTTGCTCAACTGCTTCATCTATACTATTGCATCTTTGTCAAAGATGATTTACAAACTATTGTAATCTATGAGAAATTCGAACTTTGGTGAAAAGTGAGAGGGAGAATGCCTAAAACAACTTACCTAATCAAAATATTCTACATCTTGACACTCTATTGTTCAAAAAATTTCATTTATGTTGCAGTCATATTTAGAATAGGAATTTGATTGTGTAAATCCTAGTAGATATGAGAATGTATCTTATATTCCTATTAAGAGTAGATTACCTATTAAATGTTGTAATCCTAAAGGGAAATGTTTTTGCCCTTCCTACTACTATAAATAAAGGCACAATGGGGTGAATCAAACACACCTCACAATTAAATCAACCTCTCTTCTATCTAAAGTGGCCAGCCCCCTCTCTCTCTAAACCCTAGATCGCTTAATCAAATAGGCCTACAACACGTTATCAGCACGCTCTTGCCAGAAGCTAAGGAATTGACGCATCATAGGAGGAGTCTTTCATCCACCAAATTCAAAGGCTTATATTCGTTTTCTGCTAATCAGGTACGCTTAAAATAAAAGAAGATACTTGAAATGACCACGAAGCATGAAAACATTCCCTATGATGCATGAACCCTTCTATGTTTATATTTTCCTTACGATATATATATATATATATATATATATATATATATATATATATATATATATTGTATATGTTTATATATTTGTCAATATATATATTTCTTTCATACATCGCACAATGAAATTGTTATGTGGAATTTGTGAGTCAATGTATAAAATTAAATTAGAAACAAATTAGGGTTTCCTAAACTGTGACATCCCACATCGCCCAGGGGAGTGGATCCTATAAGCCTTATATGTATATTCCTATCTCTACCTAGCACGAGGCCTTTTGGGAGCTCACTGGCTTTGGGTTCCGTAGGAACTCCGAAATTAAGCGAGAACGGGGCTAGAGCACTCCCATGATGGGTGACCCACTGAGAAGTTGCTCATGAGTTCCCAGAAACAAAACCGTGAGGGCGTGGTCGGGGCCCAAAGCGGACAATATTGTGCTACAATGGTGGAGCGAGCCCGGGAAGTGATCCGCCCCGGGCCGGGATTTGAAAAAAAAAAAGGGAAAGGGATGTGGTGCAAAACACCACCATCACAGTGGAAGCAGCCACTAGGCCTCTACATGGCACTCACTTTGGCAGGGCCTGAAGCCCAATGCCCATACCACCTGCACCTTGGCCCGTAGCCACGCAACTAGTCTAGATTGGCTTGGCTTCTTTCCCAAACCCGCACGCTGCCACCTCTCTGGTTGATGGGCTTTGTGTTGCCTAGGGCCGCAGACTACACTGCCAGCCCACTCATGGTCTGCATCCAAACCAGCCCAAATTGGTTGGGCTTAGTCCATACAGCATGTGTCCCATGCACGCCAGCCTTGCGGCTGGGCTCTCCTGCGCAAACCCAAAGACCAGCAACCTTGCTAGGCCTTACCATGTGCACCCCCTCGGTCCAAACTGAAACCCAACTGCGGCTGGAGTTTCCTTCCTTAACTCGTGGCCTGTAGTTACACACAAGGCCTTTTTAGGCCGTGCCTTTTACTCAAGGCACCCAACCCGTGCCCTTTACACTCGACATTAAGCCCAAATATTTTTTTAGGGCCTTTTTTCAACCCTTGCTATTATTTTTAGCATTCTAAATAATTTAACCCGTATGTTAATATTTTTTTACTTCTACAATCGACTCCACATGGCCCGATTTATTGAATTAATTAGAATTGACCTGCAATTCATTAATCTGATAATGAATCCAAAATTATTTACTTGAAGATCACTTTTGGACATTAACGATTCAATAATTTATTTTTATACTTTGAACCGTAACATACTTTCGTAATAACGAAGCTCTCACACTTGAGTTCCCGAAGAACCTCAAATCCACTATATGTAAATTTATGTATTGCATTTTGTGTTTCTATCGGGAATCTCTCATTATGAACTAATTGTTCATAAATACTAAATTGAACCTGTAGTTTCAAATTTAGTGCCTTTGAAACCCGAATTTTTCATTCAAAACATACCACATGAAACCTGTAGTTTTCATGCATAAATTAAACCAATACATGTCTAAAGAACCTGTATGTTCCACGATATATGTCTATGGCTTACCATATGACTACTCACGTTTTTATCCCTCCGTTTTAAGGACATGTCGAACTTGAACAAGCTCGATTTCTCCACTCTAGAAGTCTCTGGAAGAAACTATCTGAAGTGGGTTCAAGATGTGAAGCTTCATCTAACTACAAAGGGCATTAAAGCCCCCATCGAGGCACCCGTCACTGGCAAAGCTGTTGACGAAGCTCAGAAGGCTAATGCAATGATCTTCATTCGAAGACACATCCATGATGCACTGCAGACCGAGTACCTCGTTGAGGAGGACCTACGCACCTTTTGGCTTGCTCTGGCTGGCCGTTTCGATCACCAAAAAGACATCTACTTGCCTGAAGCAAGACACGATTGGCAGCATCTTCGCTTCTAGGACTTTAAGTTCTTGAATGAATACAACTCTGAAGTTTGTAGAATCCGTTCATTATTGAAATTCTGCAAAGTGGAACTCACCGAATCCGATCTCCTGGAGAAGACCTATTCGACTTTCCATGCCACCAATATTGTTTTGCAGCAACGATATAGGGCACAAAAATTCATCAAGTTTTCTGATTTGATCTTTGTTTTACTTCTCGCTGAAAAGCAGAATAAGCTTTTGATGAAGAATCATCAAACTCGACTGACTGGCTCAAACGCCACGCCTGAAACGCATGCGACTTATTCTAGGAGCCATAAACGACGAAAAAATCGTTGTGGTCGTGGTAATAGGCAGCAAGCTCCACCACGAGCCCAAGTTCAACAGAGTGCCGCACCTAAGGAAAGAATTATGACCCAGCAGCATCCACCACACGCTCTTAAGGCCCCAAACTTCAAAAACAAGGGCAAAGCTCCCATTCAGCCCGCTTTTACTGAACTGGACATGTGCTATCGCTATGGATCAAGGGATCATTGGTCACGCGTATGCCGAGCTTCCCTTGAGGCTATTGCCAAGTATCATTCACGTCGTGAGTCTAACTTTGTAGTTGTGGATCATCCGGGAGATGCAACTACATCTATAGAGATATCGGATTTTCAAAAGGCGTCAGCTCCTATGAATGAATAAAGTAGACATGTTTTTAGGGTATTTACCCCCTATTTTCTAGGTTTTTGGTTTAATTTTGAACAATTTTTCTAAGTACTTGGAATAATTTATTTGGTTTTGGTTTGTTTTAAATTATGGATTGTTATTTGAATGGATATTATTTTCTCAAATTGCTTAATTGAATGAATGGACTTATATTTATGCATGTGACCAATTCAATCAATTTATTTCTAGGTATGTCTATTGGGGAAGTTAGTTGTCTGGCAGATAGTGCAACCACGCACACCATCTTGTGTGACCGACACTATTTTACTAACTTAATACCCAAGAAAGCTCATTTGACAACTCTCTCAGACCTATCCAACCTAATTGAAGGATACAGAAAGGCACATATCATGTTGTCTAATGGTACTATCTTGACCATTAAAGAGGCACTCTATTCTCCACGTTCTGGTAGAACATTGCTGAGTTTTAGAGATATTCGAGATAATCAATATCATATTGAAACTACTAAAGACCATGGTTTTGAATTTCTTTGTATCACTTCGTACGGATATGCCCAGAAACGTATTCACGAGAAGTTGGAACGTCTGCCAAGTGGGTTTTACATCACAACCATTCGTAGCATAGAAGCCCATAGTGTGGCCGGCCCTATGCCTGAGTTCCAGGACACTTCGTTGCTTTGGCATGGCCGTTTGGGACATCCTAGACGTGACATGATACGCCATATCCTCAAATCATCACACGGGCATAAGTTACATCCCTATGTTAGACTCCCGCCATGCAAAGCGTGTTTTTTAGGGAAGTTGAATACTCAACCCTCATATACAAAGATTATTCACGACCCCCCTAAATTTCTTCAGAGGATCAAAGGGGACATTTATGGACCAATCCAACCAACCTACGGACCATTTAAATATTTTATGGTGTTGGTTGACGCATCGACACGATGGTTACATGTTTGCTTGTTGTCCACACGCAACGCTGTGTTTGCTGAACTCCTAGCTCAAATCATTAAGCTAAGGGTTCACCACCCTAAATATCTGATTAAGTCGATTCGACTGGATAACGCTAGAGAGTTAACATCACAGAATTTTGACGATTATTGTATGTCAGTAGAGATTGATGTGGAACATCATATGCCTCATGTTCACACCCAAAACGGCTTGGCAGAAGCTTTCATAAAAGTGCCTTCAATTGATAACTCAGACTTTGGTTATGAGAACCAAACTGCCGGTATCTGCCTAGGGCTATGCAATATTGCACGCAGCTATGTTAATCCGTCTAAGGCCCACTGGTACTCAACCGCATTCACCGTTACAGTTAGCCACTGGATACAAGCTTGATGTCTCACATTTACGGGTGTTTGGGTGTGCCATTTATGTGCCAATAGTGCCGCCGCTACGTACCAAAATGGGTCCTAAAAGAAAAATGGGAATCTATGTCAGTTATGATTTTCCATCAATTGTTCGATACTTAGAACCCTTGACAAGAGATCTCTTTACCGCACGTTTTGCAGATTGTCACTTTGATGATACAGTCTTCCGGCATCAGGGGGAGATAAGCATGCTAACGTTCCCATAGAACGCCACGAATTATCGTGGTATGTTCCCACTATGTCTCATTTAGATTCCCGCACTGCCCGCACTGCTCAGTCTGAAACTGAGGTGCGTCGAATTATAGATCTTCAGAGCATTGCTCAAAGTATGGCGGATACTTTTAATGATCTAGCAAAGGTGACAATATCACATATACCCACTGCAAACACACCTGCAAGGATAGATGTATCCCGCGCACGTCAACAACCCGCCTAGGAAGGCCAAACCGTTCTTGAAGGTGAGGAAGCTGTAACTTCCATGCGACAAGGTACATTGGCAGCTAGCCAATCATCTGCTCTGACCCTGAAGCGTGGCAGACCCCCTAGTTCAAATGATTCACAACCCCAGAAGAGGAAAATGGCACAAACTAGTAACCCTAGTTTGAATCTGACCATCGCTCACACCCGTTCCAACGCATGAGGTTATTCAAGATTATGGTGATGCTTCAGACGAAACATGTCAGCTTCTCAAGAATCACGAGATTTCGGTCCACTACGCAGTATTGGACGAGGTTTGGAATAGGAATAAGATGATCGTCAACGACGCATTCTCGTACTCAGTAGTTACTGACATCATACTTAGCGATGACATTGAACTACGTTCCGTCGATGAATGTCGATGTAGAACCGATTGGTCAAACTGGAAACAAGTAATCCAGGTTAAACTTGATTCGCTCACAAAACGTAAAGTGTCTGGACCTATCATTCCTACACCACCACGCGTGAAGCCTGTTGGCTATAAGTGGGTTTTCGTGATGAAGCGTAATGAGAAGAATGAAATAGTGCAATACAAAGCACGCCTCATACCGCAAGGCTTCTCTCAGCACCCTGGAATTGATTACGAGGAGACATATTCCCTCGTAATGGACGTTATAATGTTCCGCTACCTAATCAGTTTGGTAGTTTCTGAAAAACTAAATATGCAGCTTATGGACGTAGTAACCGCGTATCTCTATGAGAATCTAGATACAAAAATATACATGAAAGTTCCAGAATGACTTCCATTGATTGGTTTAAATAGTTCTAGACCACGGAACACTCTTTCAATTAAGTTGAGGAGGTCACTCTACGGATTGAAACAATCCAGGCGGATGTGGTATAACCTTCTGAGTGAATATTTGACAAGTTAGGGTTATGTGAACAATGAACTATGCCCATGTGTGTTCATAAAGAAGTCACATTTCGGATTTGCAATTGTTGCAGTTTATGTCGACGACATGAACCTCATCGGGACTCCTGTAGAGCTTGAGTAAATTGCTGTACACTTCAAATCGGAATTTAAGATGAAGGATCTTGGAAAAACTCGATACTGTCTCGGCCTAGAGATCGAGCATTGTTCAGATAGAATCCTAGTACATCAATCGAACTACACCCAAAAGGTGTTACGTCGTTTTAATGAGGATAAAGCAAAGCCTTCGAGTGCACTAATGGTTGTTCGGACTTTAAATGCTAAACGAGATCCCTTCCATCCAAAGGAGGATGAGGAAGAGATTTTGGAACCCGAAGTTCCTTACCTGAGTGCAATTGGGGCTTTATTGTACTTGGCTCAGTGTACTAGACCCGACATTTCATTCGCTGTTAATCTTTTGGCAAGATACAGCAATGCGCCCACACGCAGGCACTGGAATGGTGTTAAAGACATTTTCTGCTACCTCAAGAGTACAACGGATTTGGGCTTGTTCTATACCCGCGAATCTTCGAGTGTTGCCGCCCCCTATGGTCCTCGGGTTGATTCTCGCCTTGTTGATTATGCAGATGCTGGATATTTGTCTGACCCACATAGAGCACATTCTCAAACGGGTTATGGCTTTACCGTTGGAAACACCGCTATGTGTTGGAGGTCTACAAAGCAAACACTAGTTGCTACTTCGTTGAACCATGCTGAGATTCTCGCCCTACATGAAGCAACGCGCGAATGCTTTTGGCTGAAAGAGGTTATGGAACATATTCGAAGTACTAGTGGTCTTACATCAGTTGTTGACCTTCCTACGACAATCTTTGAAGACAATGCAACATGTATTGAGCAGTTAAAGAAAAGATACATCAAGGGAGACAACACCAAGCACATAGCGTCGAAGTTCTTTTACTTACACCAGTAGCAGCATCAGAACATTAAAGTCAAGCAAATCTGTTCCCAACACAACCTGGCCGATCTCTTCACCAAGTCATTGCCCAAGTCTACTTTTTAGAAGCTCGTCCAAGGAATCGGTATGCGTAAATTATCTGAGTTGAATCGCTTATAGTTCTCTTATTTAGAAGTTATGTCATACTCAGGGGGAGTATCCAGAAGCATACTCACATGATCTTAATGTACTCTTTTTCCTACGATTAGGAGCATTTTTCCCACTGGGTTTTTGTTACCTAACGAGGTTTTGATGAGGCACCCATCCTGGGATGATCATACTCAGTTGAGTTCACTACTTTCGTCTTGTTTGACGTTTGTTTTAGACATTATGCATATTTCTCACTTTTCTCCTTAGTCTATGGGTTTTTCCCCATGCCTTGGGTTTTACCATAGCGATGTTTTGTGAGTTTTACTACAAATGCATACTTCACTTAAAATTGAGACTCGAGATCACCCATTGTGCCGATGACTTCATTAACTATTCTACCGTATCTGTTGAAGATCTGATGCGATGGTGCGTTGAGTATTTACACATTCAAGGGGGAGTGTTGCAGTCGTATTTAGAATAAGAATGTGATTGTGTACATCCTAGTAGATATGGGAATGTATCTTATATTCATATTAAGAGTAGATTACCTATTAAATGTTGTAATCCTAAAGGGAAAGCCTTTTGCCCTTCCTACTACTATAAATAAAGGCACAATGGGGTCAATCAAACACACCTCACAATTAAATCAACCTCTCTTCTATCTAAAGTGGCCGGCCCCCTCTCTCTCTAAACCCTAGATCGCTCAATCAAATAGGCCTACGACAATTTAGATTTTTATTTTCTTTTTGAATTTTTTATTTTAGTCAAATAATCGTAGATTATTAATTAAAGGGAAAATTAGAATCCCCTACAGTTTTTCTATATTATTTAGATTAAACATTTGTGTCTTTTTAAAATTTGATTAAAATGTTTTGACCAATAATCACCTCTATTTTTTAAAATTAAAATAATTTTTGAATTTATCCTTTTATCTACATGATGCATTTTTTCTTATTTAATGGAGATATTAGTAATTAAACTATATTTTCTCTTCTTCCAAATATATGTTTTTTCGATTAGTTTTTTTTTTGTTATGTAAACATTTAATATTATTTCTTTTTTTCAAATGGTTTTTTCTTTTTCAAATAGTTGGTGATCAACATAAAAGCTCTGTGTAATTTTTTCAATTTTTTTATGAATTTTTTTTTTTGCCCTTTTATTTAGTATAGCTTTTGACGAATTATTATTAGTTACAATACATTACGTATATATTATCTGCGATACGTTTGAATTTACAAAAATTCATTAATTGGTACGTTTATTTGCAATTTTGGTATGTTTAATTTGATATATATTGTTAATATTGGCACATTATTTATTTTGTACACATTGTGTATTGGTACGTTTATATTATTCTCAATCCTATTTTCCCTTAAAGTACTAAAAGAAAAACTTATTTCGGTACATTTGATTTTGGGGGACTTAAAAATATTTTAAACTATTTTGGAAGGAAAATATCTTAAATCGCAGATAATTATTGCTAAATTGTAACATTATTTTAATTATGTATATATTATTTGCGGGTATGTTTGAATTTACAAAATATCATTAATTGGAACGTTTATTTGCAATTTTGGTACGTTTGATTTGATACATATTGTTAATATTGGTACATTATTTTATTTTGGTACGTTTTATTTTGTACACATTGTGTATTGGTACGTTTATATGCAATTTTGGTACATTTGATTTGATACATATTGTTAATATTGGTACATTATTTTATTTTGGTACGTTTTATTTTGTACACATTGTGTATTGGTACGTTTATATTATTCTCAATCCTATTTTCTCTTAAAGTACTAAAAGAAAAACTTATTTTGGTATATTTGATTTTGAGGGATTTAAAAATATTTTAAACTATTTTGGAAAGAAAATATCTTAAATCGCAAATAATTATTGCTAAATTGTAACATTATTTTAATTATGTATATATTATCTGCAGGTACATTTGAATTTACAAAATATCATTAATTGGTACGTTTATTTACAATTTTGGTATGTTTGATTTGATACATATTGTTAATATTGGTACATTATTTTATTTTGGTATATTTTATTTTGTACACATTGTGTATTGGTACGTTTATATTATTCTCAATCCTGTTTTCTCTTAAAGTATTAAAAGAAAAACTTATTTCGGTACGTTTGATTTTGGGGCATTTAAAAATATTTTAAACTATTTTGGAAAGAAAATATCTTAAATCGTAGATAATTATTGCTAAATTGTAGCATTATTGTGAAAATAAATTGAATCTAACCAACTTTTTATTTACAATTATCTCAAACAGATGAGAGGAATCAAAATGCTAGATTATAGGAAATTTGTTACAATATAATGTGCATATAGCACAAAAATTATGACAAATTTGTTTTAATCAAATCATTAAAAGACATGAATGTTTGATTTAGAGAATTCAAAACTGAGGCATCTATATCAAAAGATCCCTAGTAGAGCTTGGGCGTAAATATAATCACCTTTATAACTTGCATTTTCACATCCATGGATTTTTCTCCCCCAAAATTACTTATATAAATACAAAATATATAAATCGATCCAATGTGATTAAATATCGAAATGGTTGTTAGAGGCATCGGGAACATATAGACAAGGGATCAAACATAACCATCAACGTACTCCACAAACTGCGGGTGAAAGATAAATTTATAGTTAAAGTGCTAACATCGAGTAGAAATGCGTAATTTACCCGCCATGTCTGATTTCAGGACAAATTTGGACGATTTATTAGACGACAGTCCAAATATTGTTATGAATTTCATCTTGCTTCAAATTCAAGTAACTCATTGTGTGAGGATACGATTGGGATACAAGAAAATGGTTGGTCTCTTGGACGCTTGGTTATAGAAGAAAATGACATATCAACTTAAAATGTGTGACTATAATTGTAACCAATTAGTCTTTCTTTCTTTTCATACATAACTCCTCAATAATGTTACATCTTAGAAGAAGAAGAAAAAAACACTTCCAAGTCCAATACTTTAGAGAAACACTATATTAATTTTTTTAGTAAATTAAAAGCACTAAAGTAATTTTTCAACTAAAAATACAGCACCCACTTGTCTTATTTCAAACCATGTATGTATTTGCTACAGTTGATTTCGCTGACTTTTTACAAAAATAATCTTTACAAAGTTCTGTCAATTTTTTAGTAGCCAAGTATTATTCGCATACATGTCATATATGTAGTGTCATACGTGTAGTACCATATATATATATATATATATATATATATATATATATATATATCCCGATGTGCTAGTGCTTGTGGTAGTTGCGTAGGAATTTTACTTTCTATGTTTGCTCTGGAACTTACCTCTATATCAAGATATCACTTGGAAAGATGTACAAATGTGACCACCTTATGTAATTATTCTTGTTCATTAATAGAGTATATCATTATCGCTTCTTGTAAAAAATAAATAAAAATATCCGTCGTTTCACAACATTGTATCAAAGCATTTACCTATAATTGCAAGAGATAAAACCACTTCCATTAAATTTATAAATAATAAATATGCATGACATGATAAAAAAGAACAATATTAGGTACACGGTCTTAATGATTTATTTGCATTTTCCTTCTTTCTTTTTTTATTTTTATTTTTTATAATCTTTTTGCAGAAGCACGTGAGCGTGCACTTCATCCATTCATATAATATATCATGTGTACATTTATACATGTGCGTGCATGCATGGTTGATTTGTGGAAGCAAAGCATGCCCTCACTCAGTAACTCTCTCTCTGAGTCAGTCAGTCTCATGCGCTACCTCCAATCGATCGATCTGCCAATTACTAATTCAACATGATCATTCCTTAACTCTTTGGTCGGGCGAAAAACAAAAGCTCTCTCTCATGAAATTTATCCAAACTTAGGAGGGTCTATTCAATTGAGAATTTGAGAGATTTTGATGGATTTATAAATCCATGAATTTTTATGGAGTCTAATTCATTTGTAGAGATTCCATGTAAAATTTTGATTCAATTCCCTCAAAATCTCTTGGAAAAAGAAGAGATCTGTGGATGCTTAAAATACACTACAAAATCTCTCCAATTCCCTCTAATTCCTCAACTTCTTCAAATTCTATAAAATCAAATTCTAATTGAATACACCTAGAATACTATAAACTTCTTTAAAATCCTAATTGAATACACCTGGATTTTTTAGAATTTTAATAAACTATCTTAAAATCTTGATTGAATACACATTGAATTTCAGAGAATCACTTAAATTCCTGATTGAATACTCCTAGATTCATTAAAAGAAATAAAATTCCTCAAAATCCCAATTGAATACACCCCCCTTAATCATCGAATCATTTTCTTAATTGAAGCATCAATATTGCACATTTAACTACATGTTATTTTTACTTTACTTTTCATGCATGTAATCAGCATTTTATAACTTACATAACAGATCAACTTTATGTCTAATTAAATTGGAAACTTTTTTTTGTGTCTTAACTGAATGAATTGCAACAACATATATGATGTCACGGATGTATCAAATTTTTTTGTAATCATAAGTTGAAGAAGTGATGAGTCCTTAACGTGGAACATGTTGAATGGTATGTCAAGCATGTCAAGGCTATGAACAACTAAAGCTTAATCTTTTTGCTAATAAGCAACGAATATATATGCCCAAAGAAAAACCCTAAATTGCTCCATGAGCTAGGGTAGCCCCATATATTCCCAATTTTTGGTAATACAGGTCGTAGTGCCTGAGATTATCTTGTATATATTATTTAGCAAGAGAATTCAGACATATCTTTAGGTATTGGCATTAGTTGAGCCAACTTTAGCATATGGTGGCATGTAACAATGCATGTTCAATTAAAGAGGGAATGTCTAAAACATCTGCCAAATCATTCATTAAAACGCCATGATCCATGACTGCTCCATGTTTAACATCTGCACCTAGTTAAAATTAGAGTCTACCAAAGCTAGTAGGTACTTCTATATTCCTTTCATGCTAAGAGTTTAAATAAAAATGGGGAAATATTACTATTGAAACTGTATCATCTCAGCATGCTCTCACTGCATGCTCTATGATGTCAAGTTGCAGCTGCAACTATCCCCTCTTTTCAGGAAGAGTTGATGTTGCCACTACCGTCACTTTTCCTTCTCTTTTGCTACCTAATCACTTTTTTATCATATCCCTTAATTCTAGGGTTTTATGTCCTTTGTGTATCTTAGCTTTTTATCTTTCTTGTAACTTGTGGCTAGGTCTAGATCTCCTTTAAAATCTAATTGTAAGTGTTAAAGGAGTATGGCTCCTCTCTCCCTTTTTCAGTCTCTATATAGAGCCCTCTCTTGTTTCCCTTACACTTATGAAATATACAAACATTTGTTGAGTACTAAATTTCCACATGGTATCAGAGCAGGAACCATAGGGTCCTGTCTTTGTTTGTTCATCCTTTCAAAACTCTTGTTTCTGCCGTGCCTCATTCGCAATGACAGAAGAAAGCTCCTCGAACACCTCCTCCCCCACTATCACTCAGGGTGAAATCAATCCAAATTTGCGCATCTTCTCAGTATTATTAAACGAATTCAACTATCTACCTTGGTCCCGTGCTATCTCACGTGCCCTAGGAGGAAGATCTAAGCTCGGGTATATCAATGGAAGCATCGTACCACCTGAACAATCATCTACGCTGTACAATGCATGGAATGCAAACGACCAGTTAGTTATGTCCTCGATACTCAACTCCATGGAACCAAAGCTGTCTGAACTCTTCAGTTACCCGGAGTCTTCTGCCACTCTCTGGGAATCTGTTAGAGAAATGTATGGGAGTCAAAATAATGCAGCTCGTATTTTTCAACTCAAGAAGGATCTGGCTGGGCTAAGGCAAGATCAATCCTTTGTATAACATCTCGGAAGCATGAAGTCCATATGGAATGAACTCGACATGTATCGTCCACATTCAACCGACTCTGCCGTGTTTCTTAAAAGGGCTGATGAGGACAAGGTGTTTCAACTCCTAGCAAGTCTAGGAGCTTGATATGAAGACCTTCGGAGCCACTTGTTGATGACCTCAGAGCTGTTCAAAGGGAGGAAACTCGAAGAAAAGTTATGCACGTCGAGCCAAAATCAAATTCTGAGGCTAGGGTTTTCTCGAGCTACAATAAAACACTGGTGAAAAGTTTTTTGCCAGCAAGAAAGCTGACTGGAAACGCAAAGCAGACTGGATATGCACTTATTGCAACATGAAAGGTCATCTAAGGGACAAATGCTGGAACTTGCACCCGGAGTTAAAGCCAAAATTCAATAAGGAAAGGAGAATGATCAAAGAATGGAAAGGAATAAACCCTAAGGCCCTCCATTCATCCAGCTCTTCGACCGGTGTAATCTCAAACTTCACTGCAAGTCCAATAGACTTGATAAATGAATTTTCCAACTTCATTCAAAGACGTGGAGGCAACACTGAAATCGAGGAAGCAACCACTACAAATCCTACTGCCATACTCGAAAAATTTGCAGGTTTTTTGGCTGAGACTTCAACACATGACAATGTCTCAGGTATCATTACTGCTCTCAATACTGCACTTAATGAAATTAGTTATGATTGTTGGATTATAGACTCAGGTGCCACTGACCACATAACAAATCAGTCTTCTTACTTGGATGAGTTTCAAAACATGCCTGAGTCCACACGAGTGTCTGTTGCAAATGGGAATGGAGAACCTATCCTGGGAAAAGGGAAACTTAAACTATTGGGTGATAATATTGAGTCATCAGCTTTATATGTACCTTCTTTTCCCTTCCAACTTCTGTCCATAAGTAAAATCACTCGCACCCTAGATTGTCTTGCCATATTCTCTCCTTACAATGTTGTATTTCAGGATCGGGTCACTCGGAAGAAGATTGGTGAAGCGTATCTCCTGAATGGACTCTATTACCTCTCAAAAAATTTCAAGTCTCTTAAGCACCCACTTGCCAGCCTCAGTGTCTCTCAAGAATACCAGCTTTGGCATCTTCGATTGGCACATCCCTCAAACCATGTGATGAACAAACTTTTTCCTAATTTTTGTAAACCTACACATGCTTGTGAAATCTGTCAAATGTCGAAAGCTGCTAGGCTTCCCTTTTTTTCTTCTAAGTCTAGAACATGTAAACCTTTTGAGGTGGTACACTCAGACATCTGGGGTCCCTCTCGTGTAAACTCTTTTGATGGATATAAATATTATGTCACCTTCATTGATGATTATTCTCGGGTTACATGGGTCTATCTCTTGAAATCCAAAAGTGAGTTTTTTGATGTCTTTAAAGATTTTCATAAACTCATCACAAATTAATTCTCATCTAACTTAAGCATATTGTAATCGGACGATGGCACTGAGTACACATCCAATAATATATCTAATTACTTAAGTGGCCATGGAATCTTGCATCAAACCAGCTGTGTTGGTACTCCATAACAAAATGGTGTAGCGGAGAGAAAGAACCGTGATTTGTTAGAGAAAACAAGGTCTCTTATGTTTCAAATGAATGTGCCTAAAAGGTTTTGGTCACAAGCCCTTCTTACTGCAATGTACATCATCAACAGACTACCCACTAGAGTTCTAAACTCAAAGTCTCCTGTTGAAGTGATGAAAGGATGAAACATTGACATCTCTCATCTCAAAACGTTTGGGTGCACTTGCTATGTTCATGTTCAAGCTGCACATCGAGATAAGCTTGATCCTAGGGCTATCAAATGTGCCTTCATGGGATACTCAAGCTCTCAAAAGGGATATAAATACTTTAATTCCCAGAGCAGTAAGGTTGGAGTCTTTAGAGATGTCAGATTTGATGAACTTGTTCCTTTCTTTCATAAAGACAGCAATGAAGAGGCTAAGAGAGAGGATTTTATGGATATTTTCTCATTACCTACTCTAGCAAATCTCCTGGAATCTCACTATCAAATTGATCCGAGGAATGTCCGAGAGAATAATTCTGAGAATGAGAGTGAGGAAACATCTACAAGTGAACAAAGTTCAACCACTTCCCCATAACCTTATGTGGCCCCTCGAAGAAATCCTACTCGGGACAGGCACCCTCCTTTAAGGTTTCAAGAATACATTACTTACAATGCAAGACATCCTATTTCAGAAGCCCTAACATATAGCAAACTGTCAAAACCCTATGCTGCATTCCTAAATCAATTATCCTCGAATATTGAACCAAGGAACTTCAATGAAGCTATGCACAGTCAAGTATGGAAGAAAGCTATGCAAGAAAAGCTCAAAGCCTTAAGTGACAATTCAAGCAAGTGTTTTAGCATGCGACGGCACGCGGCTGAGACTTCTGACAGCAAACAAATTCATCATTTTTTAAATAAAAAAAACCCTAACTACTACGAGACAGACAAACCAAGAAAACAGACTGCAATGAACTGATACACAGGACAGATGAGTGAACAAATTGATAGCCACCCAAAGTAGATTAAATTTCGAAGAATCAAACCTGCTCTAATACCAAGTTGAATATTAGAGTGCGCATACACGATGAAGGAACAAAGATTACAAAACTAATAGAAATATTATTTAACAATTGAGAATGCCAGAACGGCTACAAAACTCGAGAGACTACATTGTGACTCACTTATCTCTAATGAATAACAAAGCACCCTATTTATAATAAACTAACTCTAATCTCTAACAAAACTTTTTATAATAAACTAACTCTAATCTCTAAGAAAACCTAATTCTATTGGGCTAAGCCCAGAAAACCAAACATTCAAATAAACCAAAAAACTAATATTTTCCAACAGTAATGAGGCCCTTCTTTTGTATTTGAGGTTGGTCTGAGGAGCTACCTAGTGGTCCCAAATTCATGCAGGGAAAAGGGTAGCCGAGACCCCCACCATAAAATTTTGAGGTATGTAGTAGCAGTGTGGCTGTGAAAATGGGAGGTGAGATCGATAGCAAAAACAAAAAAGAAGGAAGTGGAACATTGCTGATGAAGATATTGATGCAGACAGAAGAGAAAAAAAAAGGCCAAAAGCGTGCAGTACATGCAAATAAACTCTCTCTAATCCCTTCTCCTCCATTTAGTACTGAGTGGTGAGATTCAGTTCTAGATTTGGTCGACGAACTCATTGACTGTGAGGATATATAGGGTTAGAATTCGAGTGCATACGATTTTAACACTTTTGTAGAGCTCATTTTGTAATGTATTTTAATGATCCAAACTATCTATATTTTAGTACTTCATTCATAGATTTTCCTTACAAAAAATTAAAAAAATCCAAAACCGTTAAGGCAGTCATTTGTAGTGAAGAAAACGAACGAATATGGTTCTACAAAGAAAGACCAAATTTAATCCAATGGCTTCGGATTTAAGTGATTTTTGGTAGATATTATCTTTGATGTGAGACATAAAAGATATACGGTTGGATCATTAAAATACATTACGAACTGGACTTCACAAACTGTGTATCAAAATATGTGTTCCCAGATCCTAGCCATGTTGGATAAAAAAAAGATCCTAGCCATGCATATATAATTATATATGTAGACAACTCATAAAAGAAAAGATAATGAAATAACCCAAATGAGAAGGGCCACATTACATATACCCTGTGGCGGAGTTAGAATTTCGGTTTAGGAGGGGCCTCTTACAAATGTAAAGAAAACGCTGCAACACCATCAACAATGCCCAACTCTGCAACACTCTCGCGAATCCATCTCTCAGCCATCATCTCATCCATCGTTTGGTCATCATCTCAGCCATTACTTTGCTGCTCTAGATTTTTGGTCTAATTCTAATGTTTGCTTGCTCTGTGATGATGGTGTTGATTTTTTAAGTCCACTCCATTTCATCAGTAGGTTCCGACCAGTTAAGAGTTGTGTTAATTGGCGGGAAAAAAAACCTAATACAAAGGGCTAACAAAAACTTGAAAATTGCACATGGAAAGCATAATTCAAGCTTGTGAACAACTACCAACACCATGTGAAAATGCTTAAACTCTAGGAGAACCAGCTCTATCCCTCTGGTTTGGGCCATAATCCCCTAAAAACTCTTTGAAATATCAGAAGGATAACCCTAAGTTTTTCCTTGTAAAAAAAATATCAAGATAGACCAACGACCATTCTGGTCCTTTCACGGCTCTGCCCCTACATATACCAATTGACGACACCATCTCATTTGAGCTCAGTGGCTCAACCACCTTCTAGTGGGACGACGGCAATCACAGCAGTTTTCACGTCTGTTGCTGTACATTTTCCAACTTTTTAATGTTTTGGTTGAATATTATATCTTATAATCCCATGGCGTTCACCAATGAATTTTTTAATGGTTTGTTTTAGAAGGGGGCTAAGTGTAGTGAAATACCACTTGAAGAATTAAATAATAATTTGACTGAAACAAAATTTACTATAATATAAAAATATGTTTCTCTGTCTGTGAATATATGATTTTGAAGTGATTCACCCTACACCTTTGGGTGTTTGTTATAAAAAATAAAAAACAACGGAAGTTCCTTATTCTTGCTTCATTTTATTTTAAATTCTCATTTCATTTTATTCTAAATAATATTTTGTTTCAAACGATTTTTGGCACACACATTTTGATTAAGATAAATTCAAAAACGTTTTTGGCTATCATAACTCATAAGCTGCTTTTAGCCCTTTTAAAAGCAATCGCAAAAAAGTGCTCTCTCATTGGACAACTGTCATAAGATGAATTAAGGATTGCCCAATCACTTACAAACCACGCATGTCAAGTAAACTTGAGTGGTTTTATGCCCATCCTAACCTTACCGCCGGGCATGTTGAAGATTTGGTTGGCTTAGAAACTGATCAGCAAGGTCACTGTTTAGGTGCAGCATGTAGTTATGGCAGCTCTCGGGGTAAATATACTACTGCCAGCTCTGCGACCAAAAATGGTCCCCAAGAAGTCCTTTTCCATGGATCAGTTTCTGCAAACAGATCGATTGCGTGGCTTTATCTTCCTCCGTTGCTGGCAGGCACGCACGAGCTACCGCTCGACTGGAAGTCCGTCTTATCTGTATCCATCCTCTAATTTTAATGACGATGTAGGAACAGTAGTTGCATGCACTGCCCTGATCAGGCAGCCACTATAATGTGAAAATTACAGCAGTCGTTGCAGGAGACGCGTAGGAACAGTAGTTGCATGCACTGAATGCTGTGAATGTAAAGTTGCAATCTTCATACCGAAATGTCTGCCAAAGAAACTACATGCCTGTGCCTGTGTATGGGGCATGCATGGACAAGTGACTAGACTGTTCGATCGAGGACATCCACGGGAAAATGCCAACACCAGAGTGAATATTACAGAAGGTAAAAACCTGTTTGTCAATGTCACAATAATGGTAGGAGAGGACAGAAAAAAAAAAAGGAATTTGCTAGTAGGATTTTATGGGTGTGCTAAACGAACGAAAAATCAAGAGCATATTTGATATATCACTCCACCCACCGAGACATCATCTTCCACACTACCAAGTACTAATTGTCAAAGAGACGAGCCAAAAGTCCACTTTTAATAAGACTGATATTGTCTCTAACTTGTTAATTACCAACTGCACAGCTTGACAAGCATTGATTCTTTATCACAAAAACCCTTAATATTAGTTATAGTGGAGTTATGACATTTAAACTCTTCTTTTTCTCTGTCTTTACCTGACGTGAAATATTTCAACACGCTCCCGCCAAGGGACCCACCCACCCCCTCCCTAACTCTAATAACATGTCAAATTATCAGAGAGACGAACCAAATGCTCACTTTTAATAACACCAGTATTGTCCCCAACTTGTAAATGACAACCTACACAGTCCCATGCCCTCAGTTAAAGTGGGGTTAGAATTTATTTATTTATTTTTTTTTAAGTCAAGTAAGATATCTTTCATTACATTAAAAACTAGTATAATGCCCAAAAAGAACCGGGTGAACAACTATAGTTAAAGTAAAAGGCCCAAGCAAAATGAGAGCGGCAACGCAAGATGCAAGTGGAGGGCCGCACAAGCAGACAAGAAGACAGCAAAAACAAACAACAAAAAACCTAATCTCCAACGGAAAAAACCACATCGTTGCTGCCGTCACATCCTCGGAGAAAGTCAAACTCCAAATCGAAAAAGTAGACACTGGATCCAAGTCCCCTTCACAAACCCCTACAAATATATACAAAGTATCTTATGGGTGTAAAGTGAGGCCCAACCCAACACTTGGCCTCAATGGTGATTCGACATGCCGGTTAGGGAAGGGAAGGTGAGGGAGAGAAGTGGATCTGATATCCAATTTCTGATCGGAGCCTGCAAATCTGAGCACATGGTGGGATGAGGATGAACCATCACAGCTAGGGAGGAGGGAGGAAGGAAAATTAAAAGAAAGCAGTAAAAGCAAGCGAAAACGCAAAATAAGGGGCATGAAACCGAAATCTGAGACAAGCTCAATGGACTTAAGATATTTAAACCATTATTTTTCTTTGTCTCTGCCGGATGTGGATGTTTCAACACCCAGTACTAATATCTGTGTATAGAATCCAAGGCCCAACATCACAGAATGGAGATATTTCCACCCCATAGAAAATATTTATTTAACGGACTTCGCTTCACCTAAAACACGTTTACTTTGGTGAAGTAAAGCCCGTTAGATAAGTATTTGTGACACACATAAATATAAGAATATGATCTGAGATACATATGGATGACAACTATTCTATTCTCTCGCTCCTCAAAGGCTCAAAATGTTGCTGTATATCCAAGTAATTGAATATTTCACAAATCGTCTATAGAAAAAGGTACTAATTTGAGCAATTTCACGAACTGATACACCGCAGAAGTTTACATTCTTCTTGCATTAATCCTTCTGAATATTACAATCAAGCTCATATAAACAAGGAGTAGTCATTTAGCAAACTGTTAACAGAGTAACATATTCAAGAGTAGTACTCGAGAAAGTTTCTGCAAACCCATGCCTCTGTGTCATTAACAGTGAGAGACTCGAAAACGTTTACATATCCTCCTAGCAAATTCCTGTTTCCTAAAAACAAACTCGATTAAGTTTCTGCAACACATCCTTTGCATACTGTACATTTTACATAAAGCTTATTGTTCAGAGTGATCCATTGATCCCTTTTCATCTTTTTACCTCATTGGTAGTGTTGAATGTATATTTTCATCCTTACTTTTTCTACATTTTGATAAGTCCAGTGTCTAACAGCTAACGGTGGTCATTGTAATTCCTAGGCCATGTTAAACTAATCATTGTTTACAGCATAGGCTACTTTTTTCAGTTTCATATTAACGTATGACAACAGCGCGGACTCCTGTGTCGCTTATGAATGAAGAAAACTACAGACAAGCAGACCTAAAGAGAGATCCGAAAGCAGAGAAACATGATAACTTATTTGGATTTTTTTTTTTTTTTTTTTTTTGTCATTAACCATCTTGATGGAAAAAACTTACAGATCTCGGTGGAGACTTTGCCATGAGGGTTTGTGGACCCTTTACAAAGAAACTATTGGAGTCGCTTTCTGTAGTGCTGGAGGTCATAGAAGCGACATCCCTTGACCTACCCGTCAACTTTAGCCTAGGAAAATGATCACCCCAGATATCATATGTATATTCATCCCCAAGCCGAGCCTTTTCTTCTTCAGCACTTTTCTGATCACAGAGTTTGGACCCAGGGGCTCTAACATGCGGAGAAATAGGTGATGTTGAAGCCAGATAAGAGGTTGAGCATACCAAATTAGGTGCAGGCGTACTGGAACCAGGAAAGGTGGCAGAAGGCAACAAAACAGTTCTGGCCGCAGGTTTTCTTGGTGCTGGTGGCTGCACTTGAGAAGCAAAAGTTGGGTGATTATTGCAATATTCCAGCTGTGATAAGTTTGCCTTAGAAGCAGATTTAAAAACATGACTCTTCCGGAAGTGTTGTTGAGCCCCTTGAGTAAATGGATTTCTGGCCTCAACAGCTTGGCCCACATCAGGAGACAGCGGCCAAGTCTGTTTTGGTATTACAGATGTGACGGGAGACAAGGGTGATGAAGGTGTAGAATTTCCACTTTGACTACTTGAAACTTCAAGAAGTCCTGTGAATTTAGCACCCACACCCTTTCTCTTCTTACGCCTTCTACCCTTTTCCTGTCCAGTTTTGACTGTGAGGTTACCAGGTTGGGATGCTTCTAGTTCATCGGGATTCTCAACTGACACAGATTTAGAAGTCAATGAGAAAGCCATGGCTTTGTTCTTTGTCGTATCTGACAAATAATTAGTTTGTTCATGACCCTGTAGCATTTGATCTGCATGTTGAGCAAATTTTTCCCGCTCTGAGGCCCCAGCCTGGTCATCGGGATATCTACCAACAGATGATGCCTGCATTGAGGTTTTATCTTCCCGAACTGATCTTAGCAAACTGTTTATCTCACCAGACACAGAAAATCTACCGTCTCTATAATTATGCGCATGAGATGATTTTCCTGAACTACTTTTAGAAGTAACAAAGGAACTTTTTCCGCTCGTGCACAAACAATCATCGGAGCAAAAGGCAGGCACCTGGGGTAATATATACCAAAATACTAGAAACATCAAGGAGACAGCAAGAAATACTGAGTATTTTTTGACGCGCATCCAGACCACTGATTTCTTGCATATATTGATCATATGCAAAGGAATGCTTGCCTTCATGGGTATCACCAGAATACCAGAATTCACGGCCAGCTCAAGATCCCGTTGTACCAAGGCTGCAGAAAAATCAGTCTGGTATGATATCAGAAGTTTTGCTGATTCTCCAGGTTCAAGAGCAAAACCTTTGCAAGTTTGTACCATAAACCCATCCATCCCACACTCTTTTCCAGAAACTGTGATTCTTCTAATCTCCAGAGGCAAGTCTCCTGTATTCTTAGCATAGAGCTGCCTTGATAATGGCTGTAAACAAGAATAAGTGACGTCTTCCATGCGAAACATGTCTGGAGGAGAAAAGTCAAGAGGAATTTGTAAGCTGAGGTTGAATTCTACACTCTGAACAGGCTCAGACTCTTCAAGAAGAAGCAAGGATAGTGACCCTCCAGATCCCCTCAGAGATAACCACTCCACACCAGATAGATTGTTTCTTATCAGGGCCGAACTTCTCCACTCACATCGATTTGAAGGGTGAAACAATACTGGTCCAAGAGATGCTCTACCATTAGGTTGAACATAAGCCTCTGTTTGTGCATTTTCTGCTATTGAGAACCCATACCTACTTGGAGAAGTGGATTCATACCTACTTGGAGAAGTGGATTCATTACAAACCACACAACCCGATGAAGGAGGCTGTGTAAGACCATCCACACTCTTACATCGGTCAATAATCTCCCCTGAGTTCAGTATAAGCTGCATCACTACTGGCGCTTGGCTAGGATTCTTTACAGTGATCCATTTAGAGTTATGACTTCCTACCTGAAGCATTGGGAAGAATACCTCATGACCAGTGAGCACAGACATGCCACTTTTGGTATCTTGAGATTTCCATTTTCGTAGCACCAACTCATCTGCCTCTGCTGTCTCCATTGCCTTCATGTATAGGTTCACAATAACATTTTGGTTACCATGGATGTTCATGTTTGTGGTTAAAAAAAAACACATTGTATAAATGATTATGGACAGTTCATGTCTAAATAATCTCGAACAACACAAAAAAGAGTTAATCGGTTATGGATAGTTCATGGCTAAATAACCTCGAACACCACAAAAAAGAGTTAAACTGATTCAGAAATATACAGCACAATAACAGCCATAGTAACAAGCATGCTCTACCTTAATAGTCAATAAAATTGTAGAGACAGGCATGCAATCTTTTATAACTCTTTTAAAGCGATTTGATCAATGGAGTGGACACCTGCTGATTCCAGTGCCTTGAAGATGAGGAACCTTGAAAGAATGATACTTTTTGCAAATAACTAAAGCGCATGCATGTTTGTTACTAATAAATGAAAGGGAACATTCTTGATCACTTAGTCAAAAGACAAAGAGATAACAAAAAAAGGAACGGCAAGCTGTATACAGCAATCAAACTTCGAAAGCTAATCCAGTTTCAAACAAAAATGAGAATACAAACACACACAAACATACATAGAGAGAGGTGAAATCTGCCTACCATGATCGGTAATGGCAACTGCATGCCACTTTCAGAGAACTCTGTCTGCATATCACCCGATTCACTCCTTTCGGACTGATGATCATATTCAATGATAGAATCATTCCAATGTCTTGTACAAATATGAATAAAATCCTGGCAAGGAATTTCAATCTGAGAGCTACTTGAGTCATTTGTCTGTATAAGTAACTTACATTGTCCATCTAATTTGACAAGTGGCTCAGTACAAGCAACAACAGCAACATATGTGTCGCTGCCAGGGAAAAGTAGTAAGCCTTCAGTGTACTTAAACTGCAAGGTTCTACCATCCGCAACTTCAGAAATCCCAAGAAGTCTCAAAAGGTAAGGAGCAGAATTCTTCAGAGATATAGCAACAGCAGTCTCATTGGCAGAATAGGGGACCAAAACCTCAAGAGATGCCGAGACAGGCACTTCAAGATCATCATTCATTGCTGTTCCATCCACTTCAGCCTCAAAAGGAAGCATAACAGTATCAGACTTGTCCTCAGAAGGCCTTAGCAACTGCATACAAATTGCACCATAAATTCTTCCTTTCGATTCAGTCGAGAAGTCTATTTCTATGATAGTTTCACTGCTGTGTGGACCAATCTCCCAGTTCATAAGGGGCCTCATGGCCAGAAGAGGCAAACCAACTTGTCCAGTACTCACAACCAGACGTTCTTTAACACTCAGCAACCCAAGTTCATCGGAACCTTGAAGTTTCTCAGTACTACATATTGCCTCTGCATGATGGGAAGTATGCTCCAGAGACACTGATATCCATGCTGTAATTTCCTTCACGTTGAAAATTTGATCAAAGGAGTTAAACAACGACAAATTCTTACTCCACCTTCCCCTGGAAGAAACATCCATGTCCAATAAAGGATGAATCCCATAAGGAGACTCTATGGCAAAACCTTTCACCTGAACCAAGAAACCACCTGAGCTTGTCTGCAAAATTAGACGAGCAGAGGACAAGCCCAACCATCTAGGTAAAAATACAAAACAAATTGAAGCTGTTTCACCAGGTCCTAACTTAGTCTCGCTAAAGTTGCAAGGATAGAACTGCATGTCAGTACTGAATGGCTCATAAACATGTAAAATGGTGTCATTGCATTTATTTGCCACAGTTAAGAAAGCTAACGATGGAAAATTCATATACTTTTGTCCCCAATCCAATACTGCAGGGCTAATTTGTACACGGGGTGAGGGGGAACCAGTGAAAGAACTAAATTTGGTCGTCTCAGTGTTCTTGTTTGGCCTAAAATTTGTGCTCTTCTGATAAAGTAAAGGTCCGCTACAAGAAGAAAGATCGTTTTGATTAGAGCTATCAGCTTGAATGGATGACAACTCATTAGTAGCCTCCTTGGAGTTCAAAGAACAAGAAACAATCCCTCCATTAAATAACTTAAACACGCCATTGTCTGATGACCAACTTTTGTTATTTGCCAACTTGCTATCTTCAGTTGATCCTATAGATGATACATCATCAGAGTGATCCCCTGAAACTCCAAAATCAGCCACTTTGAGTTTATGCTCCAAGAAACCAGGTAATGTTGACGGAAAGCAGAACAAACGGGAGCTAGTACAAATCTTATCAAGATTGAAGTGGGTTCTTGGAACTCCACAGCCCAAACTGGTGTCACCGAGAAAATTATCCGCAAAAGCCACATTCAAATTATCTCCGTATGATCCACAAGAATCATATTCCGATAATATCTCACCATTCCCAGAGCATTGTCCATATGTAGTGAGGTAAAAGAGGCTGCATGCTAAAACCATAAGTAAATGGAATGCTTTGGTTGCATGCGACAATCCCCTGAACATTGAGCAACACAGATAACATCACAAAATTACAATTTAAAATGTACGAAAAATATCTACAGAACTTGATAACTTTGTATGCAACGAGGCCCTTAACCGCTAAAATTTTCCATCGCAAATAATAAAACAGAGATAACCGAACCACTAAGACAATTACGAAATGCAGGTGGGCCAAGCAAATCATCATTTACTTTACGTTTTTAACATTTGATTACCTACATTTTCTCAGCAGCCAATCGCAGTCAAAGTTATACAAACATGTTTTCTGAGCAGCCAATCGGAGTCAAAAGTCATACAAACCTTCTGGGGCCAAATTTCTTTCTGTGTTTTTAAAACAAATTACAAACCAAGCAGACAAAAATATGAGAACAAAATAGAAAGTAGGTCCCGTATTTAATTTAAGTTCATAAAACCAAAAATCCATCCTTTTACAACAAGTTTGGAAATTTCTAAACTTCACCATCCTTTTAAAGCTTCCAAATAATTATTACCCATTTATGTACACAGAAGCAAAGGGGGCAGTCACTACATTTTGCAGAAAACTTAATAGCTCCAACAAGTTTGGAAATTTCTAAACTTCAACATTAATAGCTAAAGCTTTCCAAATTAACAACGAAACACAGGCGACAATCGAAATCCCGAAAACCCGCCATCGCTCTAATACCACTTAGAGAAAAAATTTAGTCCGATAAACTCATCGAAACTACGACCCAGCTCAAAATATAAAAGATCAAAAATTAACGAAAAAATTATTTATCAGACTATACGAAACCAAGACTCAGACGGAACAGGAAAGAAGAAAAAAGCAAAACAATCGGAACCAAAGGACGTCGGAAATGCAAACCAGAGTGATTTATCAGACTATCGGAGTTCCAAAAACGCCAAAAAGGTGTAATTTTTTCAACAATCCAGAATCCGAGAAGGAAAAGGCAGGCGATGACGAGAAAGTAAAGCAGAAAATTCAAAACATTAAATAAAAATTAGATTTTTTTTTTTCTGAAAACACGCTTATTGTAAACATCGAAAGCGAAAAGAAATGGTGGAAGAGTGTTTTTACCGGAGGTTGACGACGGCGAGCAGGCGGCCTTGAGCCGTGACTGTTAGGGTTTTCGACTCCATGGCTGAGCAGGAGAGCGGAAGAAGAAAATGTAAAGGTCTGTCAGCAGAACTTTTTATTGGGGGTTTTGGTTGTTCGGAGGAGAGTATATGTATGGTTAGGAGCAGCAGCGGCACAAGACCACCTGATACGAGCGATGACTGGCCACAGAATCCACTGAGGACCAACAAAACCACAGATATCAGGCGCTGGACGGGATGGATTTACCAAAGTGCCCACGTGGGTCCACTGAGAAGTTTTTCTTTGACGAAAAATTACTCGGCTCCTTATGGTACCGTTTGGTACGTCCACAAGGACCGTTTGGTACGTGGGACGGAGCGGGACGAGACGAGGCGTTCTATCTCACGTTTGGTACGCCTAAAACTGGTGGAACGAGCTGTTTCACGGGACGAGTTTTAGGTGAATTTTCGTTCTGCCTCACCACCTGGAACTGTGTTATGGTTGTGATGGTAATGATGGCACTTATGGTTATGGCAGTGTCAATGGTAGCGACGGTGGTGGTGGTGTTGATCACTTTGTTCTCCAAGAGAGAAAATGTATGTAAAAGAATAATAATGTCAATTTTAAAAATTAATGAGCGTATTTTAAAAAACTGTTGTCTGGAGGTTATTATTTTGGTGAAAAAGCAATACCAAACGGGAAATTTGGAAAAATAACCAAATTTTAGACCCCATATAGAATTATAGCCACTATTTTAATTTTTTGATAATTATAACCAAAACTTGATGTAAAAGTACTAATATACCCTTAATATTAGGGTTTCTCACAACAACCAAAACAAACCTTTAAACTATCTTAAAATGAGAAATTAATCTTCATCACTTTTTTTTTGTTTTCACTATTCACTTTGCATATGCAATTTTGTATTCTTTCTTCATTCACTAGAAAAATATATCAGAATGTATGCAATTTAGTCAGTGAAACACTAAATCCAAGTATCTAATTAAAAATAATAATAATTAGCCATGGAATTAGTACCTTCTTAAGAACATTCTCACAGCTTGTCCTGTTAATTAAAGAGAAAGGTAATTCAGTGGCCTCAACTTGCAATAATCCTCAACATTTTAAGGTAGTTTAAAGGTTGTGTTGTGGTTGTTGTGAGAAACCCTAGTATTAAGGGTATATTAATACTTTTACATCAAGTTTTGGTTATAATTACCATAAAATTAAAATAGTGGTTATAATTCTATATGAGATCTAAAATTTGGTTATTTTTCCAAATTTCCCATACCAAACGGGGCCTTAGATATGATTAAATAATCAATTTTACTTATGGAAATGATTAACTCAGTATGAAAGTAGTTAAACATATGTAATCTACATATGTTCATATTTCTATATATGTATTTTTGTTACATAATTGTATTATACACTCGCATACAAACGTATTAGTTTTTCAATGTATTATTGGGAAAAAGATGTCAATTTTTTTATAACTAATGATATTTTTTACACGAAAATGGTGGGGGAGTAGGCTAAGTCTCACAATGGGCTACCAATAACGTAGTTCAAATTCGCCTTTGGCAAAAATCAAACCTAAGACCTCTCACTTACAAGTGAAGAGGAATACTACTAGACCGTATTATTAAGAGCATCTCCAAAAGAGATGTCAAAATGTCCACATAAGCTATAACAGTAATAAAAGACCACACTAATATTCTCTAACCGAAATGTCAATTCTAGCAAAGAGGTTTGATAGCAACTTCAAATATTTTTAATTAATTATTAAATGTCTTTCATTAATTTTTATATTGATTTAATCATTATTATAATTAATGTTGAATGTTGACCGTGCATTTGTCTAGATCCTATCTCTCGAGTCCAGATTCTCGCCGGATCCTCTTTGTGAGAATTTCAGGAATCCATGAATCGTATCTATTCATCGTACATTGTGCGGTCAGAAATCTGGAGAAGATCCTGTTGGCCATCTCTCCTGTTCGTGCCAATTTAATAATTAATTAAATGTCATTTATTAATTTAATCATTTATGTTATAATGAATAAAATAATAATTTAATTTGACATATCGAATGGAGAGTAAAACTTAAAAGATGTCAATATGCCACATAGGCTATCAAATTCAAATTTTATGTTCAAAATTTGTAATCTTCTTTGGAGATAGTCTTAGTGGCCACACATATATTTTGTTTACGTATTATTCTTATCTTATATTTTATTAAATATGATAAATAAAAGCACTTTGTCATTTTATTTATAGACAATAGAAAGAGCAAGAGTTAGAGGCAGCCTAGCAACTATTAGGATAGTATGGTCCAAAATATACGTTCCTTCAACACCATGACCATGGTCATTAATTACATCAGTGAGGAAGTTGGTTTTTTTGAACACGTGTCTCCAAGAAGTTGCCTAAAGATTGCACCGAAAGCCTAATTTATTCAATGATGTGCTTGAGTCTCCAAGAAATGTTACAATTATCACCAAGAACATCCAAAACAAGTTTAGAATCCTCTCCCACAATAAGTTTATGAATCATTCTATAAAAATCGTGTATGCAAAAAATCAACTAAAATTAAGGTTGCTTGGTTATTTAATTATAGAAGAACAGATGGACGAAAATGGTAAAAACATTACTAATTGCCTATCTATTTGCTATAGTTGATTGACTCAACAATCTTAGTTTCAATTCATTTTTTATAGAGATAATCTTTAGAGAGTGTTTTATGTTATGAACGGTTTCAATTATAAGCACAAAGTTTTGTGAATCAGACACGAAGAATTTTGAGTAGGAGCTTCTACACATCTTTGAGTAGCCAAACGTTGCTCAAAAGAAATAACATTGTGTTATGGAAAGAAAAATTAAAATTGATTGGTGGTTGTTTACCAATTAATTTGTAGTTGTTTTTTTTTAGTTTATGTTAGAAGAAATTGATCTTTTTACTTTACTAGCCCTCACCACTTAAGTTAAACCAAAAAAATTGTGGAATTTTCATAATAAAATTCTTAACCAAATTTTTTTTGACAAGATATGCATAAATTGGATTAAAAATAATCATAACTATTTTATTTTATTTTATGGGAAATAAACTTCATTAAAGAACGAAACTTCTAGAACAACCGTTACCAATACAATCAAAATGAAAAGTTGGAAGAATAGTGTCCGGTAAACAATAATTCCAAACATGAGGATTTGGCAAGGAAAGTCCAATATGAGCTAAAGAATCCGCCACAAATTTAACCTCCTAGAAGATGTGCTACCAGTCAATGTGGTTGAAATTCCGAGCCAGATGACAGACATCATTGGCAATAGAACTAATCAATGGCGTAATCATGATTTTCAAATAATGAGGTCATAATATCAACCAAAAAGCTTTATTGGGCCATTTCGTCGAAGACTTAGTAGGCACCCGCCAATTCTTATATACATATGCCAAAAGTTTATGCCAGTATATGTTGACAACTACTGTTACTTATAGAGGCTTGTCGAGGGTGGATAGATGATACTGTGGAGTAATGCCAAGACTTTTCAAGTAAAGTATATCATACAAGAAGAGAGAAAAGGAAGACAAAATGATAGAAGAAAATAGAAACAGTAAGAAGATGAGGTTATAATTTAGTTTGTCTTAACTGTTTATAGGTGTCAAATACAATATATAAACAAATATACATAAGAAATTTTGAAGTTATTAAAGTCAAGAACAACCAATAATCCTATGCTAGCTCCGCCACTAATACCTATACGCCGTGGCATCTCCCAATGACCCACAACTTCAATAATCATAACTATTAACTAATGAATCCCAAAACTTCAATAATCATAACTAATGAATCCCAAAAAACTTGTGTTATTTTGATAATTGAATTCTCCCTGTTTTTGGCGGGTAAAGGGAAATGGAACAAAAATCAAATCCCGGAAATGAGCCCAGGAAAAGTGGTATTCAGAAATAATCATAACTGATAAATATTTGCAAAAATACCCTTCGCTGTTATCATTTTTGCCAATTATCCCAAAGTCATTCCCTCCTCTCTCTCTGTCTCTCGAGTCTGTTCACTCTTCCAGTTTCTCCTCTCAAGAAGAAACATTTGCCAAATCACTCAGACTTTCACTGGCTGCCTGCAACTTGCTCATAGTACGACGAGTATCATCAAAGGCTGCTGACATGGAAAATTGAACCTTTGGGTAGGCGAACAATTGGGCTCTGAAGCAGGGGTCGGGTGGTATCGTTTGGCTTCTAGTTGACGATCTGATCGGCGACGGCAGCCGGTTCGTCTGTTCCGGTGACCTAGCTCGCGAACCCTTTCGTGTGTTCCTGATCGCCTGTCGGAAGGTAAATCTGACGAACCTTGCGACATTTGAATTATGAGTTTCTGAATTTTGGCTAAGTTGGATTTTTGTTTTTGCTGTTGTAGATTTTGATTTTGGGTTGTTGATTTGGTGAAATTTAAGATTTTTTTTTGAGGAAAAAGGGGATCTGGGTATTTGATTTCAGACTTTCAGTGATCAATGGCGGCTCTTGTGCGTCCCCCAGGGGCAACTAGGCCCAATAACAGTAACACTAACACCCCACCAGCCTCTAATTACAATCCTAACAATGCTCAGAGGAACCCTGATTTGTTAGCGGATAATATGCAGAATTTGAATCTTAATGGGCAGCCTTCCATGCCTAATTCTGCCCCTAGACCGCCCCTTTTTGGCCAAGCACCACCTTTTCATTCATCAGCCCCTCCTGCTGGGGCTCCTGTTGCACCTCCCCCTTTTTCGCGGCCTGGTCCTCCTCCGGGTGCACTTGCAAGACCTACAGCACCCCAATCAGGTTCCCCGCAACCCACATTATCCCCTGTCACCACCCCAGCAAGGCCAACTGGGCTGCCTGTTGGCCAGCCTTCGTCTTTTGTGTCTAGACTGCCTCCTGGGTTGTTTCCCCCTGTGGGCGGTGTAGCTCCAGCTTCTGGGCCACCAACTGGTCCTTTTCAGACGTCAGGTTTACCGAGCGGTCCAATTTCAGTACCACCACCAGCATCAGGTCCTCACCCAGGTCCTGGTTCTTTTCCTTTGAGTAGTGGTCAGAGCATGCCCCCTACGACTGCACCAGGCAGATTGATGAGTAATGGGCCACCGGTGTTTGGTTCTGGAGCTATGCCGAGTGGGCCCCGTTTCCCTACTAGTGGAAATGTACCTCAACCACCTTTTGGACATCCACCAGCAGCGGCAACAGCAACAGGTCCTCCACGAACACCAACCATGCACTCTATGCTCCACCAGGTCCTGTTCAGCAGGCACCACCATTTTCAGCAGCAGCACCTTTTTCAGCAGCAGCACCTTTTTCAGCGGCACCACCATTTTCAGTGGCACCACCATTTTCTGCAGCACCTCCAAGCATGCAGGCACCTCTGGGTTCACCCTATGGCCCGCAGAGATGGCCAACGCAACAAGGGCATGTGAGTGACTTGTACTGTTTTTGAAGTAGATGGATATACCAAATTTCATATTATTGAGTTAACTGAAATAATCCGAAGTGGACATATGATGTAAAAAGCTAAGGTGTTATATCAAACGGAAAAACTACCTGGTGTACTGGCAACTACTATTTGTTATATGTAGTGATTGAAACTTGTTTCTACACAAGCCAACACAGTCTAATATTAACTGGAACTAGATAGATATTTTTCCTGCTTCAGTACACGTGTTTATTATATCTTAGTAGCAGACCCAAAGAAAAGGAAGTGCACTTAGTGGTTGATGCGTGTGAGCGTAGTTGCACACACTAGCTTGCAGTGTGCACTGCTGCATATGCTCATCATCACAATCCTCCGCTCTATGTTTAAGTGAAGAACACTCTTTCTAGTGGATGCTTCCAAGCATTTTGTTTACAGCATCTGTAATACAATAGTATAATCAGGACCCTTTTGAGCCAATTCTTATAAGCATCAATATTAGTTATTTTCTATAATATTTGTTCTCAAACACGATTTCACATGTTTAAGCATAATAACTCGAGTTGCAACAGATAGCCTTGAATACTATTTTTCTTCATCATCTTTTTTTTTTCCATTTAGTTTATTAGATTTCAATTTCTTTTCTTCCCACCTATGCTTATGCAAAATGGAAGATGATAGTGTTCTGATAGAGGGAAACAGGATGAAGGCATGAATTCGTTTCTTGCTACTTAGATTTGGTTTCTAATAAATACTGCTAATAAATACTGAATTGAATTAGGTGGCTCCACCTTCCCAATTTCCTGGTTCTGGTCAATCACCCAGAATGTTTGGAATGCCACCCACACCACTACCAAATCAGTCCATGGCTACAATCTCACCTGCTGTTGGTCAAACTGGATCTCCTTTGATTGGGTCATCGAAGATAGTTCCCAATCAAATTCCTCGGCCTGTATCAGGTTCGTCAGTGCTCATTCATGAAACTCGTCAGGGCAATCAGGCAAATCCACCTCCTGTATTTATTCATCCATAAATTTCAAGAAAATCCAATGATTTCAATAGTTGCTTTAGCTGTATTTCCTGATACTTTTTGACTTCCCTACTCTCTCCTTTTTCTACACGTGTAATTTTACTTCTATTTTCATTGTACATATTCATGCTGCAAAGTGTATTTAAGCATGGTGAAAAACTAGATATTGTCTATCATTTACATCCTTTTGATTGCTTTTATTATTTTGAAGCCTGCTACAAGTGATTACATTGTCAGAGACAATGGGAATTGCAGTCCACGTTACATGAGGTGCACCCATCAATCAGGTTGGGGTCTAACTTTCATGAATTGCCTGTTTATTATTGTGGTTAAACATTTTTTTTTATCTCAATTTCAATGGAGCAGTTTTGGTTTGTTGTTTTCTTTTCTAATAAAAGTCTAGTAATGTTATTATGTTTTGTCAAATTACCAGATACCATGTACGTCTGATCTTTTGACAACATCAGGGATGCCGTTAGCTTTGTTGGTTGAACCATTTGCTCTTCCTCATCCAGATGAAGAACCAATCCAAGTAACATGTTTATAACATTACTGTTCCTTGCAGATGTATATTTTGAGAGACTATTTTAATGAAATTAGACAATAAAACAACAAAGAGCAACATAAGTGGTCAAGAAGGCCACTTGATAGAGAGAAGAAATGAAAGAACCAATAAAAGCCTAATAAAATCATGCGACTCCCAAGCAGAACCTAAGCACCACAGCTTGGCATTGTAGCCCAATACTTGAAAAGAAGTATGTCTAAACTCTGGAGACAGAAGTCCAGAGAGCAGCCAAAACTGAACTTGGTACTTTAACTGTCCTCAACATCCAATCGAACATAAACTTCAAATACCTTTCAATTTCTTTCCAACAAGACGACCCAGAGCATAGCAAGAACCATATATCCCCACACAACTTTAGCCTTTTTGCCCTTGCGTATAAAAGAGAAGCAGCCCCTTGGAATTACCCAGCTTATATCAGCCTTCTTAAAGAGCTTCAACCAAAGACCTATCATTACAGGGCCTTGGAGGAAGGTGTAATCCACCAATTCATAATCTTCCTTGCACAAAATGCACTAATGAGGGGATAAACAGATCCTTGGTCTCCTTTGAACCATATCACAAGTGTTCACCTTCCCCTGAGCCACCAGTCTGGACACCAACTTCACTCCAAAAAGTGATTTCTTTCTACCTGGAAAAAGAAGAAGAAGAAGTTAATACACAACAATTTCAGGATGGTTCTTCATTAATAATGATACAAAAGACGTGGAACTGACCAACTTCTGAATAATTGAACAATCAACATTTGCATCGAACTATTATGTTAGTACTGAATCGTTTTGTTATAGGTTGTGGATTTTGGTGAAAGTGGTCCTGTTCGATGCTCTCGTTGCAAAGGCTACATTAATCCTTTCATGAAGTTCGTTGACCAGGGCAGGAAATTCATTTGTAACCTGTGTGGTGAGGAAGATTTCTGTTTTGTATTGTCTTGTTTGTGTAATCAATCTTTCAGTTTAAGTAACAGGACAAATTTGCTGTCCCGAAACTTCTTCATGGCAGTGTCTATGCTCTTTTTTTTCTTTTCTTTTTTCGTGTTTGTTTGTAGGTTTGCACTGTTTTATTTGGCTTGGGAAAGTAATTGAACTTTTATCTGTATCATAAATGTGTTGGGACAACATTTTATTTTCTCTAGCAATCTTTTCAAATATTTTAGAAGGCCATTAGTTAAATGTAAATCCTTCTCGAGAGTATGTTGTTTACCATTCTAGTTTTGCTCTTGGCATCTTGAAGGTCTCTACTTTGGACTCTGGATTAGGGTGTAGTATGCACTGTTTTTATTTACGCAAAAGAGGTGACCCTACAATGTATGCCCTTTCTTTTGCAGGATTTACTGATGAGACTCCCCATGACTACCACTGCAATCTTGGGCCAGATGGTAGACGTAGAGATGCTGATGAAAGACCTGAGCTATGTAGAGGAACAGTTGAATTTGTCGCTCCAAAAGAATACATGGTTTGTTGACTATGCTATGCATTTATAACTGAAGCTAATTTTTTCATAATTCACTAGACTTACTGTTCTTTTATCTGTCATCTCTTGATCATCTCATTTTTTATTATTTGGCTTTTATAATTCAGGTGCGTGATCCCATGCCAGCTGTGTACTTCTTTCTCATTGATGTGTCCATGAATGCCATTCAAACTGGTGCAACTGCTGCAGCTTGCAGTGCAATCAGTCAAGTTATTGCTGATCTTCCTGTGAGTTATTTTGTCTGTATGCATAATGTTCCAATTTTACTTTTGTTATACAGAATTGTGATGTTGTACTGTCCACGATGTTACATTGTCCTGATGCTTCCGTATCTCTGCATTTATTGTTCATAAGGCTTAGACATAAATATCATGAACTTCACTTGGATTTACCTTTTTATTCCCCCTCCTCTTTTAATAGAGGTTTGTTAATTTTATGAGTTTGTTATAGACAGACTACATTTCAGATTAGGGTCCATGATGCCAAGCCCAAGGCATTTGGGATTAAGAATGACTTGAGTAGATTAAACGTTGATGAGTCTGATGGAAAACATAAATCCTTGCTAACTGTAGTGCTATTTTCTTTGACGCCCATCCAATCCCTTTTTGTTTGTTTGGTGGAATAAAAGATGAAATCTATAAGTGCAGCTTGGAGTTGGAAATGTACTGCATTGTCTCTAATCTGTATAGTTTGGTTATAATTTTTTTTTTCCCTCGAATAATTGTCCCCCAAAAGTAAGCAGATCATTTATCAGACACATTTCAAAGCATGCCTGATAAAGAGCGCAATAATTTAGTATGGGCACTAGTAGATCATCTGGTTTTTGTTGGAAACTCCAAAAAACTATTAAGTTAAACTCCAATATCTACTTATTTACTGCATCAGCCAGTCATTCAAAATGCCATTCAAGTAAACATAGAAACAACATGATTCAAAACCAATCTCATTAGACTAGGGGAGAAGGCAAGAATTATAAAGGTGATGTGATGAATAATTATTAGCTAGGATTCATTTGCTTTTTTTTTTTCTTTTCTTTTCTTTTTTCCTTTATTTATTTATTTATTTCTATGTTGTGGGCAAAAGAGTCAATTTTCCTATGTACTCATTTGCATTGCATACACATCTTCTGTCTTTATATTTCATTTTTACGATCTAAGACCTGTTTTAACACCATATGTCTCTATCTATGTATCTGTATGCGTGTGTGCATGTTCTTTTTTTATGAGAATGTGTGTAATAAATATTTGCTTGGTTCATTTTTGCAAAGCTTGTAGTCAATAGTAAATGAAATGACAACAGTTAGAGTTTAGCTGACTCACGTATTGATATAATTATTATTGCAGGAAGGTCCTCGGACAATGGTGGGAATTGCAACATTTGACGCAACAATCCACTTTTACAATTTGAAACGTGCGCTGCAGCAGGTCAAAATGAGTTCTCTTTTTCCCAAAATAGAAAACTTCATTAGTAAAGTTGAAAAGCATAGTTGTCTTTGTGTGATTCATTTTTTTGTGAGTGATATATAGAACCAGTAATATTTTATGGCATCTGCTTCTATTCTGATAAGCAAAATTTGCATTTCTGACAATCAAATTTGCAGCTTTCTTCTCTTCTTCTTTCTCTGACCATCTGAATTTAATTTTTTAGTGGTATTCTTTCTGGTCTATAAGTTTTGGCTTCTATTCTTACTTAACAATTATTTTATATGCTTTCTCACTGAGAATAAATATATGTTTTCAGCCTTTGATGCTTATTGTTCCTGATGTGCAAGATGTTTATACTCCTCTGGAGACTGATGTAATTGTTCAGCTTTCAGAGGTCAGTAGCTGCTGTCTAATGAAGAAAGTATTCTTTATTTTTCATCACACAAATAAAATTAAACATTGATGTCTGTGTATATATATATATCTACACACACAGACACTAGTGACTCACTAGCTTTAGCTAACTAGCTAATTACATCTTTATCCAACTAATCACTCACTAATTACAAACTACCATAACCACCTTATAACAACCTCTTACAAACTTAACTGTTGACAGTTTCCCTTATTATCCCCCCCTCAAACCTAACTGAGGTAACCAGAAAGAAAGTTTGTCTCTGAGAAGAAGAAACAGGTGCTTGGACAGTGCCTTGGTGCAAATATCTGAGTGCACACAAAGAAGACTTTCACTTGATTAGCAAGCACCTTTTCCCTAATGTAGTGATAATCAATTTCCAGCCAATGAAATTGCAGAAATGTTATCACACCAAATCTGAGGAGAAGAAGGAACAAGGCCAACATCAACTAACAACTTGCATGTTCAGGTCAATTCAACTGCAGTGTTGGCAAGTGATCGATATTCAGCTTCTGTCCATGATCGAGCCACAATATACTCTTTCTTTGAACTCCAGCTTATAAGTGAGTCTCCCAAATAGACACAAAACCGACCAGTTGAACGTCAATCAATGCTACATCCTGCCCAATAGGCATCTGAGAAAACAGAGAGAGTGAGGGACTTAGAACACTTTGGAAACCACAAACCAAGTGACTTTGCATGAATTGACAAACCAAATTGACAAACCACAAACCAGCGTTTGACTGCCTGAAAATGAGCATGTCTGAGACTTTGCATGAATTGACAAACCAAATTGACTGCATAAGACAAATCTGGCTGAGTCCAGGTCAAGTATTGCAAACCACAATCAAGGACCTATATTCCTCAGGATTATCAAGCAGAGTAGACTCGTGATCCAATCTGGTTGTACTGAGTGAAGTGACACAAGGTTTAGAACCTTCCATATGTGCCTTGGACAAGAGGTCAAGTATATACTTGGTTTGAGAGAGTAGTATACCAGATGATGACCTTTTGACTTCAATACCAAGAAAGTAATGAAGAGGGCCGAGATCTTTGACAGGAAACAAAGAACTTTGCTGAGAGATAATTGCTTGACAGAGTTGAGCATTTGGTCCGGTAACAATAATATCATCAACGTAGACCAAAAGGAAAACCAATGCAGGATCCTTCTATACAAATAAGGAATGGTCATTTAATGAACCTGAGAAACCAAGGGACTTCAAGGCAGTGGTTAACTTCTCATACAAGGCCTTAGGGGCTTGCTTTAACCCATACAAAGACTTATGAAGATGGCAGACATGATTTGGCTTGGTAGGGTCTTCAAATCCTGATGGTTGAATTGGATCACAAACACAGATTTTGTCAAGTTACCATGCAGAAAGGCATTGCTAACATCAAGTTGATTGAGGAACCAATCAAACTTGGCAGCCAAAGTGAGAAGAAGCCTAATAGTGATACGCTTAGCAACTGGACTGAATGACTCGGTGTAATCCAAACCTTGCTGTTGATGGAAGCCTTTGGCAACAATCCTAGCTTTGTACCTGTTAATGGTACCATCTGGGTTTCTTTTGATTCTAAACACCCATTTTGCACTAACTAAATTCTGAGATGGAGTTGCAGGAACTAGAGACCAAGTTCCAGTTTGAATGAGATTATTGAACTCTTCCTGCATGGCTTGCCTCCAATGAGAGTGTTTTGATGCTTGAAGATAAGTGGATGGTGTATAATCTGGGGATAAATCAGAACAGAGTGGATGCTTGGTTGCCAAGAGTGCTTTAGGTTTAAAAATACCAGATTTAGATCGAGTTTGCATGGGATGAATGTTGAGAGGTATTGAGGGTTCAGGAATTGTACTTGAGACAGAATTGAGAGGAGAGGTAGGTAGGGTGGGAGGGGAGGGTGAAGTTAGAGATGTAGGTAAGGGAGTAGAGGTAGGTTGAGATGACTGAGATATAATAGGAAAGGTTAATGTGATTGGAATGGTATTGGGTTGCTGCATCTAAGAAGAAATAGAACTGGGACTTGATTGCTGAAAGGAATCCTTTTTAACAAAGGGAAATGTATCTTCATCAAAAATGACATCCCTCGAAAGATACATTCTTCCAGTGTGAGGATCAAGGCATTTGTAGCCTTTGTGATTCAAACTATACCCCAAAAAGACACATTCCTTGCTCTTGGGATCAAGCTTGGAAGTAGCATATGGTTTCAACTATGGAAAACATCTACATCCAAAGATTATCAGATGTGAGTAATCTGGAGATCTGTGAAACAGTAATTCCCAAGGAGATAATCTTGTAGTTGTTGGCATTCTATTAATGATATAGATAGCTGTAGCAAAAGCTTCAACCCAATAGGCATGAGGAATCTTGGATGCTGCAAGGAGAGTTCTTGCAGTTTCAACTAGATACCTATGCTTGCGCTCGACACAACCATTTTGCTCTGGTGTGTGAGGGCAGCTTAATTGACGTGAAATACCATGTTCTTGAAGAAACTTAATAAACTTGAGACTAAGAAATTCCCCACCAAAATCAGATCTCAAAGTAACAATTTTAGCACTGAGCAAATTTTTCACCAACCCTTTGAATTGCACAAATGTATCAAAGACATCAGATTTGGATTTAAGAGGAAAGAACCAAGTGTACTTTGTGTAATCATTAACAAAGATGATGTAATACCAATATCCATTAACATAAATGAGTGGTGCAGGACCCCATACATTAGTGTGCAGAAGTTCCAGAGGCCTACTAGATGTAAAGAAACAGAAGCAAATGACAGTTATGAACACTTGCCTAGAGCATAGCTAGAGCACAGAGACTTATTTAAAGCACTTGAAGCTGAAATACAACACTTAAAGACTAGTTTATTTAGTATTTTGAGTGCAGGGTGGCCCAATCTTTGATGTCAAGTATGTTGTGAGGCTTTAGCATATGCTGCAATTGCCTGTTGATTGCCAGCAATAGAGGATGCATGAAATGGGTAGAATCCAGCTCTCACAGGACCTTTAAAGAGCGTTTTCTCTAAAGAAAGATCCTTCACAATGAAGTGAAAGGATACAAATGAATAGAACACCAATTATCAAGTATAAAGTGATTCGCAGAAATCAAATCTTGCTTAAGATGAGGAACATGCAAGATATTTGTGAGATCAAAGCAATTAGAACCAGTATTAAGTGTAGAGGAACCAGAATTGAGTATGGGCAAACCTTTGCCATCACCAATATAGACTTGCTCAGGTCCAGTGCACTAGAATCAAGAAGCCAAGTAGGAGTTGTAGTTGTAGATGCATTGTGGGCAGCTTGAGAATTCTTGGTGCCAAAGGTAGGATTCATGTGCTAAGGGCACTTGATAGCTTCACGATCTAATTGACGACCAATTTGACAAGTGATCTTTCTGGTAGAGTTGTGGTATTGAGAACGGGAACCACGATTGTAACGATGATTACCCTGATTGCCACAATTGAATCTTTGATTGCCCTGGAAACCTTGATTGTTCCTCTGTGGTCCACGATTGTTGTACTTTCTAGGGTGAGAGAAGTTGCCACGATTTGGAGGACCATTGGAGTTGGGAGGAGATCTGTTCTGAGTAAAGAATGCTTGAGCACCAAAATCAGAAGAAGAACAGCAGAAGAATTAAAGGCTTGAATCGTGCGGACGATGAGGTTTTCTTGCAAGCAGTCAACTGATGCTCCTTGCTCAAAAGAAGCCCATGAAGTTCATCAATGGTGGTGGAACCAAGGCAAAATTGGATTGCATCAATGAAAGATTCATACTCAAAGGGCAAACCATGTAAAATCACAGAAATCAACTCAGAATCCTCGATTCGAGCTCCAGCATTTGCAAGAGCTTCTGCGATTTCTTCAATTTGTTGAAGATAGAGCGCAGTCATAGAATCACCTTTTGTAATGCTATGAAGATGAGAATGGAGCTCGTGAATGTGCGATTGCGATGTAGTTGCAAGTCACGATTCCAATTTGTACCATAGCTCACGGGCCGAATTGACTCCAACAGTGTATGGAATTAGAGCATCCAATAGGGTAGAATTAATCCAAATCAAGATATTATGATCATTTTCAAACCAAGTACTGAGGATTCAGAGTAGAAGTTTGATTACCAGACGAGTCAAGAAGATATTTCAACGGAACAGCCATCGTGCCATCAATGATTCCGGTGAGATTATACCGGCGAAAGATAGGAGCTAACAGAGCACTCCAGGTGAGATAGTTCATTGTTGTGAGCTTGATGGGAACCAATGATCCAATATTCTGGATCGTAATCGACGATGTTGTCGAGGAGATTGAAGAATTAGGGCAAGAATTCATCGGAGTTGGATGAACAAGGGAAGCAGATTTAGAAGAACCAGCCATGGCGATTTCTACGGTTTGAAGGTTTGAAAGAGGGAGAAGCGGGAAGCGGAAGGAGAGGATCGAGTGTCGTAGGGATTTAGGCGAGAGATACCATAATGAAGAAAGTATTCTTTATTTTTCATCACACAATAGTGACTCACTAGCTTTAGCTAACTAGCTAATGACATCTTTATCCAACTAATCACTCACTAATTACAAACTACCATAACCACCTTATAACAACCTCTAACAAACTTAACTGTTGACAGTTTTACCCTTATTACTGTCATCCCTTCATGAAATGTGTTTAAGTACTAGTATTGATTTAACAACAATCATTCACAAGTCAGTCTGTCATCTTATTTATTAAATTTCCACATGCCTCTTATTAAATTCAGATTTTTAATTTTATGGATTTTTAGTGCCATCAACATTTGGAGCAATTATTGGAAAGTATGCCCACCATGTTTCAAAACAGTAAAACGGCTGAATCAGCCTTTGGTGCAGCAATCAAGGTATGTCGTATAGTGCAACACTGTTGTATGTACTGAACTACTTATGGTGCTTGGGGTTTGCCATTCCATTTCAACATACAGAACATCGGGAGTGAAAATGCATATGACAACAAATTCATGAAAACACGCTTCAAGCAGATGTGATGTACATAATATCGTTGATATTGTTGACACTACGTAGCTTCATAACTCCTATGTGTAGGCTGTGCTTGGGCATGACACTTTTGTTTATTTCTTTGAGGTTCTTTTGTCCAAAGCAGAGTATAATCAGAACGGCAATAAGATAACTGATGCTTATGATATTTAATTTTAGTTGAATAGCTTAAGGCAAAAATAAACGTAAGTATTAAAATGATGGGCTAGAAAATGCAGACGACTAATCTAAAATCATTCTTTTACATGAGTGTAAGAAATTTTTGGAATAATTAGTTAGATACAAGAAATTGAAAATCCTACAGGTGTATATATTTGCATAAACCTGAAAGCTGATTGGATCAGAGTTTTGTTCTTGCCAAGATACTGATCAGCTTTCTTATTTTTCCTCCTTTTGTGGTGGACATGCCTCAATATTTGATAATGCATGACAAGATTTGAGGAGAGATGAATGGAGCTGTTGTCATGTGTGTATCATATCTGGCTTGTTTGGCTGCCCACTGGCTTTTACTTCCTGTCTGAACACCTTTCTTATGTTGATTTCAGTCAAAACCCGTTTTAGAGTCTTTGGACACTAGTTGTCAAACCAACACGTTGAGTTAACCTATTATTTGAGCTGTTAAACGAGCCCGTAGTGTTAATCTGCCATGCTACATTCCATCTAGACAGTCAAAACTCTCAGCTTTTCTCTTCTAACTACCACGTTATGATTAAAATGCATCAAACCTATATATTCTGTGATTTCTAACACAGTCGTATAATATTATCTGTACGTTTATATTGTTAATTGTATATAATAGAATTGGATTATAATTTAATCCAATTCCCAATAATTTTCAAACTAATTTCATGATTATAAAATAGATGACCAAACATCTAACACTGCTTTGGTTGTTCAACCATTCGAGTAATTAAGTCCTATCATTGGCTTATATCCAGCCAGGTTTCCCAACATTGTTTTGATGTGCAGAATGCATTTAGAGTCACTTTATTTTGAGTACTTTTAGTCTAATTTCATTTTTTCCCCCTTGCCTAGGCTACTTTCTTGGCAATGAAGAGTACTGGAGGGAAACTTTTGGTGTTTCAGTCAGGCAAGCTTGTATCCACCATATATCTACTTATGATGCCCCTTTATGTATTCTCCCCCTTTTTAAACAAGTTTATATATCCTTGCAAGCATAGAATGAAAAACAACATGCTTGGGGTCGTAGTTCATGGTTTGGAGACAAAATAAAGAGCTGAAAAAAAACCCAACCTAGAAAACATATTTCAAAGTTGTTGATGGTTGCAGTTGTCACAAAAGCTTTCCTTCTCTTTTGAATTTGTGAATTCTCACCATTAACTTGTAGTCAGTCAACTTGAATTACAGCTAAATGGTTTGGAGATATTTTCACTTGGATCATTATTTGTCCCGTTACACCTGTATACTTCTACAGACCAATTAGAGAGTTTGCATGCATATTCATTACATTCAGCCTTTGAAGCATGAATATACGGATACTGTGGTACTATGCGACACAACATGGCAATACATGAAATCTCTAAAAACTAGGATACAATACGTCAATAAAAATATATAATTTAAAATATATTTTAACATGAAAACATCCAAATTCAAGTTCATTCAAGTGTGAGAGTTATTTACATTTTTTTTTCAATTAGAGGGCAAGCTCTTTGTAGTCATCAAATTTCAACTAAATTTTTGTTCCTATTAATTTTCTCCTCTGAATTCTCATTTAAAAGTGTAACGGTATCTTAAAAGCCGAATACTTGTATTTAGGAATATCCAACGAGTATCATGAAGTATCGGATATGGGATATGCGACCAAACTAAAGTATCTGTGCTTCATAGCATTCAGCATTGTTGATCTCTTTTACCGGATTTATTGGCATATTGGAGAATACTAATGATTTATGCTTCTGCAGTGCTGGCATCAACTGGAATTGGAGCCCTCTCTGCTAGAAAGGCCGAAGGAAGAGCTAATATATCTTCAGCTGAAAAGGTAATACCTTTTATATGTGTTCTTGCATGCCATCTGTGCACTTTATAGCAGTTGTCTTGTAACCCAGTTACTATTAAGCAAACAGCCATTACATTCTTGCTTGAAGCCACAAACATGAACTTATATAGGATTGAAATTGAACCTGTGGTTATGAAGACCCCAATAGCCAAACAGCCCATTACATTCTTGCTTTATTGGTTAATGTTGGACACATAAAACCAAAATTCTTGCTCCATTATCTCCCATTTGGAAAATATATGTTAAAATAATTAAACAGAAAATTTAATTATTAATGCTGCATCACAAAAGACGAGAAGAATAATAAATAACTTTTTTTTTTTTTTTTGGTAATTTATGTTGACATTAAAATCAGGAAGCCCTCATGTATAACTTTTGCCTTAGGACTCGCTTTCTCTGGACCTTGTTCCTACTTATAAGATCTTGCTTTTCAATTACATATGTTCAGTTAAGATGAATTACATACCTTGCGAAAGAGCTTTTCTCGAATTCCTGAACCCACTTGAAGATTTGGTGAATTAGGTGGCCATTTAGATGGACTTGTTGGGATGATTATTGGAGAATAGATTGACATATTGGGTCTTTGTATCCTGTGAATCATATCATCCAACATTGGAGAGTCCATTTGCTGCATTTGCATGTGCTATGTGGCCATGACTATCATCCCTTTTACGCCTGTTGAGCAGTCTGTTCAATTCGTTGTCTGGTAGTCTTGGCATTGTGTTTTCTTTGTTTAACTGCATTTCAGGAGGCCCATAAATTACTCCAACCAGCAGACAAAACATTAAAGACAATGGCAATTGAATTAGCTGAATTTCAGGTAAACCTTTGACTAATTTCTTTCCCCTAGATGATCAGTTAACATGTTGATGCAAATTCTATACTGAATGAGATTTTTAGGGGTAATTGACAAATTCTCATGCATAATTTATTTGGGCTATTTTCCTTTTTCCATGGAATGTTCCAGGTGTGTGTCGACTTATTTATCACTACCCAGTCATACATAGACATTGCTTCTATCTCCGTCATCCCAAGAACAACTGGAGGGCAGGTACTAATGAATTTGCTTCTATCCCCATCCATACATCTAGCATCAAATTTTTACCTGTTATGATTGTGTCGAGGGTTTTCTCTAATTGATTTTTCTAGTTTATTTATAAATTTTTTTTGTTCAATAAATCTGTGAAATCAGATTTGAGAAGCATCTGCCACTTGTAACTATAGATCATTTACACATCACATACAGAAGTGTAACTGTGTGAGTTACCTTCTCCTTGTATTAATATTCTGTGTTTTGTATTTCCTCAATCTTCCAGGTTTACTATTATTACCCCTTCTCAGCTGTCTCTGATCCTGCAACGCTCTACAATGATCTTAGATGGAATGTCACAAGACCTCAAGGTCTTGAGGGGGTGATGCGTGTAAGATGCAGCCAGGCAAGTTTTTGAACCTCTTTCTCCACTTAACTATGATGATTCTGGATCGTTTTTAATTTTATATTATTCTAGTAAGATAAGTTTGTTTGCATCATTTGCAGGGTATTCAAGTTCAAGAGTACCATGGGAGCTTTTGCAAACGTATCCCTACAGATGTTGACGTACCTGGGGTTCGTACATATAATAAATTAGCTCTTGCTCTAGTTTTCTGTTTTGTGGGTTTCATTGTCCTTATTCTCTCTCTCTCTCTCTCTCTCTCTCTCTCTCTCTCTCTCTCTCCTTTTGTCGTTTTGCCTTGGAGAGAATGCTATTGGCTCTTATACTGGTCATAACCAGTCGCTTCTATCATGCAGATTGACTGTGATAAAACTGTTATGGTGACCTTAAAATATGATGATAAATTACAGGATGGCTCAGAATGTGGTTTCCAGGTAAATTTTAATTTCTGTGTTTTCTGCCTAAGGTTTCTAATGCAGTAATTCTGATATAATATCTTCTGAGCTTTTTCTTGTATGTTTCACTACAAATTTTATGAAACCACCCATCTCTGCAACTAACTGTTTCAATGTTTAGTCTTATTTATATATTTCATTATTAATGTGTTTTGATATTTTTCATTATCCAGTGTGCCCTTTTATACACAACTGTGTATGGTCAACGGAGAATTCGAGTTACAACTTTGTCTCTGCCATGCACGAGTATGCTAAGTAATATGTTTCGTGCTGCTGATTTGGACACTCAGTTTGCGTGTTTCATGAAGCAAGGTATGCTATCATATGCTGTTCTTTGTTGCTTTCTATTTGTTATCCTCATTTTTCCCATTATGTAATGCTTGTTTTCCTCAGTTAAACCCGGTGCTTAAATCTGGGAATTAATTTATGAAATCACTGTCTTTAAAATCTCTTTCATCATTCACCTCTGATGGATTGAAATGATGATGTAAATTCTCTTTCTATGTGTTCCTTTTCAGTCACCTGCTGCATCTTGCCAATTTTTTATTCGTAGGATAGAGTGGGATAAGACTTTGCTGTTGTTGTAGGATAGCAGTTTGTTGTGACATTCTGTCAAATTTCCTTTGGACGAATTCTGACTGTAAGTCCTTTTTAAATATTGTTTATAGCGGCAAACGAAATTCCTTCAAGTGCTCTCTTGCGTGTACGGGAACAAGTGACAGATCTGTGCATCAGTAGTCTGCTTTCATATCGTAAATTTTGTGCTACTGTATCATCTTCTGGACAGCTTATTCTTCCGGAGGCACTGAAGCTCCTGCCTCTATACACCATTGGTATATTATTATCTACTTTATACATTCATTACTAGTTTATGGGTTTTTTTTTTGGTTTTTTTTTTATTTTTTTTTATTTTTGTGGTTGGTGCTGTTTCCTGTTCTAATGTTTTTATTTCTATTTTCATGAGAAACATAATTGTATGAAATACAATCATAGAGCATAGTACAAAAACTTGGTGAAAAAGAGATCGACAACAATTTGATACAACTCTCAACAGAAACAAAACCATATTACACCTCTAACGTTGCAAGTCAAAACTCTAAAAAGCACCTTACGGCAGCCCCCAGTCTAATGTCTCTAATTAATTTCCAGAAATGAAAATCCATAAGGCTGGAGACACAGAAGCCCATAGCGATGCCAGAACCTTTCTTTCTTCCAAGAGCTCATTCCTATGACCATGAGATATGATCCAAGCTGAAAGACAAACCTTAGCGGGAGCTGCAACACAGAAAGGGGCTGCTCATCACCCAGAAAACAATTTCTGTTCTGTTTGATAGAAAGTTAAAGAAAAACATGCCTCTTCCATTGCGGAAACATATTGCACAGAATTATCATTCAGCTTCTTATAAGAGTTTGTATATTGATTTATCTGTGCTTGTTTTCCATTTTCAGCATTAATCAAAAGTATGGGGCTACGAAGTGATGGAAAAATAGTTGAGCGGTCCTTCTGGATCAATCATGTGTCTTCCCTTTCTGTTCCTTTGGCAGTTCCACTGGTGTACCCCAGAATGGTGGCTATTCATGATCTCGAATCCAAAAAGGTCTGTCATTTAGCTTCTTGTTCAACTCTTTGAGATATGCATTTTATATCACCGGTGTCATCTGTTAATTGGCAGGAGGGGAATGAATCTCTAATTCCTCCGGTGATTCCACTTTCTAACGAACACGTGAGTGACAAGGGAATTTATCTTCTAGAGAATGGTGAGGACTGTTTAATATATATTGGGAACTTGGTGGATCCTGGAATTTTGCAGCAACTGTTTAGAATCACCTCTGCTGATGGACTTCCTAGTCAGGTAGCCTTATTGTTTATCTCTTTGGTTACTCATTTTCTGCCTGACATGATTGTAAACTACAATTAGCCTCAAGCCTCAGGCATTGAGTATCTGAACTTGATTTCTCGGGACCTGTTTCAGTTCACTAGAATGAGAGGGCTGGGTGCTTAATTGATTTTTAAAAAAAAAATAGGCTTAATTCATTATTTATCAATTTTTCTTGTTTACATATTGTTATATAATATTATATGATTGTCAAGATTTTGATAAATGAGGGTGCATGAGTTGAATTCATTCTCTTGAATCCTTTCTTGCTTTGCAAGTTATCATTGTTTTAACTTGTAAGTTCTTTTGCTCAGTTTGTGCTGCAGCAGTATGATAATCCGTTATCGAAGAAGCTGAATGGTGTGGTAAATGAAATACGGCGCCAAAGATGTTCCTACCTTCGGTATGATATTATTTTTCATTGGTGGTTCCTTACTTGTTAGGAAGAAATGAATTGCAGCAATGATTTCTAAATTTGTCTTATTTTTGTGCAGCTTAAAGTTGTGCAAGAAAGGAGATCCGTCAGGTGAGAACCTGGCCAAATCTCTGATCCAACGACTAAGATACTATTGCTGAATTTTAACTATTTATCATAGTTTTATCACTATAAAGGCATTAAAATAAAGAAAGATTATCAATTGGTTTTTATCAAGTATTGTGTTATCTTTCCTTGCAGGAGCATTGTTTTTCTCATGCATGGTCGAAGACCAGAGTCCGAACGGCCCCTCCTATATTGAGTTTCTGGTACATGTCCATCGGCAAATACAGATGAAAATGGCGTCATAACTGCTCGTTCTTCTTCAGTTTGAATTAATTTTTTTTGCTGGAGCACACAGGAATTCAACGAAAAGCAGAAAAAATAGACGCTTTCCATCCATATGCACTCTGGGATCATCCTGCAGGCTCTTTATGTGTGGAGCAGTCGAGCTGAGTTTGGCTTAAGATAGGTTTGTTAAAATTACAGTTGACACCCATAGTAGACGTTACCGCTAGTAAATACAAAGCTTATTACTGTTTTTAAGTTGCCCTGACCCGATTCTTTTCTGTGAACTCCCTTTCCGTTTTGGTTTACTGTGAGAACCAGAAATGGAAAAACAAAAAGAATGTAAGAAATGTTGGTTCTTCGGATAAACCTTGTAAATTGTGGTTGGAGAAAGAGAAATGTATAAACAGGAAGGAACATCTCTCGGCCTTGAATTCTTCGGCTCGAAGACAAGGTTTGCGTTAATCAATGCAGTAGTTAAGATCTTGGGTACTAGCTAGGCTTTGTCTCGATCATGATATTCCTCAACTTGAAGGTTGGTAGATTGATATCGTGATGAACTGTTATATCCTAGAGAAATTGGGCATGAACTCAACGCGAACACCGTGCTCGCCTTAGATAGCGCGCAAAATTACCTGATCCGCAGAGAATACTGCAGCTTAAAACTGCTTGGGTTCCCTAGTGTGACCATTTGAATGACGCGGTCTACTCCCTTGACTTTCAACAAAATGCTGGTTTAATTCAAACCCATTAATGGGGGTAAAATGTAACAAATTCATATTAACATAGAAGTTTCTGGAATATCAGTTTATGCTATTATGGATAAATATTTGATTGGAGTGATGCAAAAGAAAATTGAATAATGTATCGATCATCATATTCTAGGGTAAGAAAATAGCTAGAAATAGGATCATCATCAACTTAAAGATTTGATAAGATTAGGTGAGATTACTTTTCTAATTAAATTTTGGATGATAAATGATTAGTTTTATACTTCTTTTTCATTACTTTGTTGATCATGGACTAGTAGTATACATTTATTCAGGCCACTATAACTTTCAACAAACACTAGCAGATTCTCAATACGTTAGAGTAGCTAGTCTCGTAGATATGCTTGAAAAATGGTTTGCCCTCCGGGGCATGGGGACCTTTTTTTTTTTTTTTTTTTTCCTGATTTAAAACAAATGCATTGATACTACTGTTTGGGTCCAAAATAATGGTTTGGGCTGAGCGTGGAGTGTTTCTCGGCCCAGAGGCTTAGTTTGAAAGGTGCTGTGGGAGATCTGGTTTGTGGGCCGACTAACTAGGGTCGGCCGAGTTCTATTAGGAAAAGGAGTCTTCCGGATAGAGATAAAGAGGGTGAAGTCCTATTGTTAAATGGATAAGGAAATAAGGTCCTAGTGCAGCAAGGAGTTTCGGTGAGATGGAGATGCTGAGATACGGATATGGCTTGATAAAGGGGTCAGGTTCAAAGTCCTAACGGAAGAAGGGATGGCCGAGATAGAGTTAGATCGGGGTAAGGAGTCCTAGTCTGAGTAAGGTTGTGATCCGATCGAATGAGGTTCAGCTACTATAAATACAGATGCAAGGGCAACGGAAAAGGACCTCCAACTCCAATCTCGCTCTACACGAAACCTCTCAACACCTTTGAGATTTTTATTTTCTTTTTCCGCCTTCACATCTTCAGCTTGGATAAACAGCACTGTGAAGGCAACCGGTGACACCTTCAGTTTGGATAAACAGCATTGTTGCCGTAGAATCAGCCGACCTCGGAGCACCTTCAGTTTGGATAAACAGCACTACGTTGAGGCCGACCGGTTATCTATCCAAGTCTTAGTCGACAAGGATTTTCGGATCCCTGTCGATAGAGGTCATCTCACCAGCCTTCTTGACGAAGTGAGGTGTTACTGATTGTTAGGCTCGGCGAGTCAAACGCCGGGTTGTTTTATGATTGCATACTCACAAGTGGGATTTAGAGTTCGGCATTCGGACGACCGAACCACCTTTACTATCATGACTTATATCCGCTTTGAGTATATGTGCCCTTATACTTTGGTGTCAATTCGGCGTGAGTTTACTCTGACGAATACTGTCACCGTGACCGAAGCCAGCGACGACGACTTGTGAACTTTGTAATTAGTAGCCTTGTCTTCAGGCTTGAGAATCCAGAGGCCGAGACGTGTTCCTTCCTTGGCCGCAATCGCAGGACATAGAAGTCAGCCGCGCGCATTAACGCAGCAAATTAGCATATTTTTACTCCCCGGCCGAGCTCGGCCGACGAGTTGGCACGCCCCGCACACATCTGAAGGATGTAGTTAGCTTGTTAATTATTCGGCCTGCGCGCCGTGTAGACTGAGTAGTTTTTAGAGTCAACAACTACATAAAACTCTGCTACATCAGCACTTCAGAAAGGGGAGAACCATGATGGCTCCTGCTCTACCCAAGGGACAAAATCAACATTGTAAAGCAACTTTGGGCGCCAGTTCATGGGCAACTACATTTGCTGCCCCATATTGCCGCCATGTACAAGAAACTTTTTGAAAATTGTCACAGCAACTTGATCATTTAAATCTCCTTCAGACTCAAAGCACTCCTCGTCTCGATTAATGCTGTCCACCACAGTTTTCCCATCCATCTCCAAAACCACTAGTTGAAAGCACAAGTCACAGGCAAATTGTAGACCAATCTTGGCAGCCTAGACTTGGGTAACGAGAGCAGAAATAAAATCTGAAGCATGCACAACACACCCCGCCATGAAACATCTACATTTTCCCCAATATATGTGAAAGCATTATCAGCGTTTTCTAGGATTTATCAAATTTTTAATTGGTTGAGAATTTTTTTTATTTTATGCTTTATAATTAGATTGGTTAATTACTTTATGACTATTCGAGCAAATCAGAAAAACCTTTGTTCAAATTAAACAAGCATTAAAAAGAAGAAAGGCAGATGAACTGGAAAATTAACAGAAAATTCGAATTATTTGATAATTTACAGCCCAAACCAGCAAATTCTGGGAAATTAACAGAAAATTCGTATTATTTGATAATGTATGTATGGGGTGATAGGTGAATGTATATGCTGAGGATCTTAATTACTCTTTTAGATTTTGTATGCATGCATTTTTATGTATGTAGGTTATATGGAATTCAGAACGGCACTGTCAACACCTGGTTCAAGTGTTAAAGGTGACACTTTCTTGTACGCAAAGTTGTTGTTTCTTGTACGACAAGTACCACACTATATGTAAGCGCACCTTCTGCTATCGATAATATTCATTCAGTTTAACAATTCTATTACAAGGAACCACGAGATTCCATTTTTGATTTACTTGTTTGAATATTGCAATTCTTAAATTAAACTATAAATGAGTTTGATGGGACGTATAATTGTTTTATCACGGAATTAGTTCTTTCTAATCGTTCTAAGCAAGAAGAAAATAAACTTGTAGTTTATGACTATTATCCCATGATCTTGGTTCTTTCTGACACTCTTGCACGTAAGACAGTAAGATTACAATAGTAATTTGACAACCAAACCTCATAAGTAGTTAGCCTCAACTAATCTCGACATTCCCTTTGTTTGTTAGTCTAAAATATAACTATGCGTTAAACAAGAAGGGTACAAAGATATTATTTTAAGCTAGGAATCTCATAAAGTGATCAACTAAAATTTCACCTTTTTAGTTAAGAAAGGGAAAAGTAAAATCTCTTAGTTAAGTAGCTATTAGTTTTTTTTTTTTTTTTTTTGGAAAAATTAAGTAGCTATTAGTTAAGTAGAATTAAACAGAATCAAAACGGCTTACACAGCGCATGCTCCAACTTGCTAATTTTCTAATGGACCCACGAGGGCATTGTCTCTTGGCTACTGAGATCAAGCCCAAAATAGAACTAGAAAAACTAATCAATCATTTGGGAAACCTACCAATCCGCACTTTAGCAGCCTTTTGGTTATTTATTTATTGTTTTTTTTTTTGGGGTCAATTTCTCGACATTGCTAAAGCTTTGTTGGTCCAACACACACACACACACACAAAAAGAAGAAGCTTTACCGGTGCTTAAAATAACTTAACCAACCGTGCTGGTTTCTAATTGCACATGGGACCAAGCAAAACCCACGCTAATTTTGAATTATTTCTTTAAACTCACTTTTCATTTCTACTAAAAGAATTTAAACCCTTCTTTTGTCTTTCAAGTTTTTCGTCGATTACATTCACTTTTGTCATGATTGTACTCGTATATATGCATTTCGCAAATAGGATCCGTCTCTTTGACGTACATTAGGTTATTGCTACAATTTGAGGTTTCATGTTATGTAATTCAAAATCTAGGATATAGGTTAAATAAACTTATAGTAATGCCTGACTATATAGTTTTTAAATATAAAACTCAAAAACTATCCAATACTGATTCTTTCATGTATTTTGATGATGATTGATAATTATTTCGTTTTTAATTTATATTTGTTTATTTTATTTCTAAATTAAAAACTCAAAACTAGTAATTGATAACTGTCAATTGACTGAATTTTGACTTTTCAAAATATATAGGTTAACAACTAAAATGATTATTAAACCAGCTCTTAATTTTAAAACTTGAAGTATAGTGTAGAGAAAGACATTGGTCATCATGAATAAAATTTATATACACTGGAGAAGGATCAATAGTAAACACATGATACAGCCAACATATTTGACTGAAACAACAATTGTGATAATTGACTACAGGATATAATAAATTAATTTTTGATGGAGTGACCAACACCGGGACTGTGACCTGGTGCAGTGGGTCGAAAATCATCAACAAGATGTTCTCTCTTACTCGTCCGATCATGATCAGCTCCGACCAAACCACCACCAGTCTTGTGGTGATGGTCACGAGTATTACTCAGACGAGCAGTAGTATTACTCGTTGTCTCATGACTAAGCCTTGATGAGCATTTCTTGCATTTCAAATGCCTTCCCTCGACATGCACCATTTCATGGCAAAATATCAAAAAGATCAGGCAAGTGCAAACAGTGGCGGTGGTCAACCTAGTACTCTTGGCCATCTTATGAAAGTTTAGTTCGATGAGAGAGAGAGAGAGAGAGAGAGAGAGGGTATCTTGTGCAATAGGGTTTTGATTGTTGGTGTGTGTGTTCAAACCTATTGCTCGACAGTTTTATTTATATGAAGGGAGAGAGAGAGAGAGAGAGAGAGAGAGAGAGAGAGAGAGAGAGAGAGAGATCTAGTGGCATGCGCTAAACCGCCTGTGTTCATTGTCCAACTATAATAGTATCTAAATTAGGGGTTGGAGAGCAGGCAAGGCATGTGCAGGTCCATAGCCACAGGAGCGGGAAGATTCCATAGGACAGATTGTAGAGATATAAAATCGATCCCACCAAAAGCAAGTGCCCTAAAGATATAAAGTACTCGATCTGTGAACGGTTTATATGAACTGTGAAGCCCAACCTCTCATTAGAAAAATTTATGCACCACCGCTACATGTTAGTTGTCTTTATTCTGCTTGCCGGACCCCATTGGAGAATTTATTTTGTTAAAAAATTACCCGTCTTTTTATTTCAACTAAAACTACTCTTCTATTTATTTTGTTTAATTAAAAAAAAAAACTCTGCAGATTGCATGGGAGAATTTTAATTGCTAATGTCGACTGTACTTTGTTTAATTAAAAAAAAACAAAAAAAAAAAACTCTGCACATAGCATGGGAGAATTTTAATTGCTAATGTCGACTGTACTTTGTTTAATTAAAAAAAACAAAAAAAACTCTGCACATAGCATGGGAGAATTTTAATTGCTAATGTCGAATGTGTGTGCTAAGTGTATGTATAGGCGGGTTTAGCCATCTGAATTCAAACTCATCACGATAGAGAGTTTCAAGCGCAAAAGCGCATCTAACGTAGGAGAAGTCAAGGATAAATGAATATAACGAGGGATAATAACTTGGGAATCACTTGACCAGGGGCAACGGAATCACTCACGTCGCTAATCGTGGATTTGCTCAACACGACCAAGCCTCACACTTGATTTAAGGAAGGGGAAACTCACTCTCTTCTTAGATTAATTTTCATTCACTAATTTTTCCTTTTTCTTGAGTACATAAGGATCCCTTTAAATAGGGAGATTACAATATTTAATGTCGTGCATTACATAAGGATCCCTTCAAGTTTCGTGGAGTTGGTGTTTAAGAGTTAACCATATGAAACTTTGAAAGAAAAAAAAAATCTCTTTTTTGGCCTAAATTAAAGCTACTCTCATATTACATTAAAAATCAAATAAAAGAAGTTCTTGAAGTTAATAAGTTGAGATTATGACAGGTCAGGTTTCGATCCCAAGTGTAATACAGAAAAAAAAAAAATCAAACTCAAATACTTATAAAAGTGTTAGGTATACATGAATTAAAAGAATATAACGCTAATAGGTCTTCAACTCAATTACTAGCTATGAGCATGACTAGTGCTAAACCTACAATAAACTTGCATGAGATCTTCAATCTTTACAGGCTGAGATTTTCAATTTTACTTATCAAACAACTGTACAGGGCTAGCTGCATATAAAGGCTATATAAAAAAAAATGAAACGGTGTCCTTCCCACTACTATTTCACACATACGAACCTTCCCACTAACTATGATCCACTAACTAGCCATAACAAAATGTTTTCTAGGTATTTGGACAATTGCTGAAAGGTTGGATTATTAATGTTTATCATATTTGTGAAAGTGTATGGATCTCGACCGCATGCTTATGGGTTTTATGCGATTTTTGTATGTGGTCGGCTTATATAAAATGTTAGGAAATATAATTTAATTTAAATTTTTTTTTTGGTAAGACCAACCTAACTTTTCTCATATTTCTTACATTCTCAAAATCCTTGTAGACATGAGTTTAGTCAAGTGAACAAGAACATTGTGCTCCACCCTATGCATCCAAGTTTGAATTCCACTTTCTGTAATTTAGAAAATTTATTGTAATTATCTAATGCTTGTCAAAGTCCAAATAATAATTGTGGACAACCATTATTAATGCTTTTTATTTGAAGAACAACTTTAGTTTTTCCTTGACGACATATATAATGGTTAAATATTGACAATAGTAATTAGACGTTGATGACATGTCAATTAAATATCAACAACATATTGAAAAATGGATCATTTTTAGCAATTAGAGGAATAACTAAGTGAAGTCTAGCTAACTTTGTCTTTTCGTATCGAAAATAGTTCTATTTCTATGCAAATTACAAAGTGAGTTTATTTTGTAAATCCACGTTATAAGAGTTCAACACTGTACATGTACGTATAACCATCCAGTCTCTAACCACTCACGCATGGCGCTGATCTTTTTCTATATGATTAAGTCTAGTAGGTTTTGATCGACCTCAAAGATGAGTTATAATGAGTTAAGGACTAGCACAAGATCACCAAGGTTCTCTAGATTTGAGTAATTTATTCTTCTTTATTTCACTACAACGATGTCTTCTATTAAGTCACGGGAAGGGGGTATTAGGGTAAACCACACAGAGCCATAATAATTTGGTATTGAAATCAATTTATGAGAGGAATTTAAGACTTTTTACTTACAAATAGAAAAAAAAACTAATAGACCATAGTATTAAGTAACAACACATTTATTTGTTTATGTATTTAAAATTAGACATATAATATTATTGAAAAGAAAAACATCATAATGCTGAAATATTAAAATTTAAAAAATAAAAGATTCTTCAACTCAATTCAAGAAACATATATAGTAACGAAGAGCAAATATGATTAAACTCTTAACCAAAATTGACATATATAATTTAAAGAGAACATACAACAAAAAAGAGTCCATGCCGCAAAAAATGACACATACCAGAAGTACAGATTGAAAAGCAAATATATACACGACTGATTCATACCGAAAACACATTGAAGAAATTGTCCTAAAAAAGACTATAAAACACAATCAACTCCTACCGAGCTGCTGGAGTTATTAAGACAAAGTAAAAATCAAAATAAAAACACTTAAAAATCCAAAAACTATGCTCACAATAATTGGGCTCACCAGAACAAAAGCCCTAGCCATAAGACCAAAAATGCCACGAAGAGTCGATACCTTTGTCAACCATGAGAGAGACACTCACTAGTAGAAAAAATCATTTGCGCCACAGAATTTTTTGTGACTAAGGAGCTGCTGTAGTGCAAGGGAGCTTCGTGTGACGAATTTAAGCCTTCGTCGTGCAAGTTTGCTGCTCAAAAAGTAAAGTACCAAACAAGTTATGTGACGCAACATTTTGTTGTGTAAAGAACCTTTGCCCGACATTAAAGGATTCCGTTGTACAAAGTTTCATAGAAAAACGCGTGTAAGGCCGCAATTTGGCTCCAAAAACTTGTGCAACGAGTCTTCGTCACACATGGAGTCAACATTGACTAGACGGTCAATTTTTTTAGTCAAAGTAATGAATGCCATATTTAAAATAATGTTTTGCGCAAAATTTACTGTTTCGCTCTCCCTATTCACAATTTGTTCCGAAAACTCCTTACTTTTTCAGGATTATTATTCCAATTGTTGTTTAAATTTTCATACGATGGTTGACTCTGGTGCTCGTTCATCAAAGAGAGTCGAGGGCGAAGGTTCAGGAAAAAGGTAACACGTATTAAATTTTGTGTGTTGTATAAATTAATTATATATTTAGCTCAACTATTTTAAATTTATATTTTGTTGGTAGACATCAAAAAGAAGAGAGCTACGCCCGAGGTCCGATACACTTTTGGTGGCAACCGCTACCGAATCACATGTGAAAAATTAAAGGGATTTGGGGAGTCGGACATGCGTTCCAGGTTTAGGTGCGACATTGGGATAGTAGTGCATACAAAATGTTTTGTGGAGTGGGAGTTTTGGAGAGCCGTCCCCAAGGAGATGAAGACGCACTTGATCAATGAGTTAGAAGTATTTATTAATTTGTTAAATAATAATTATGTTCGATCCTTAAATAGTTATTAGATTGATTTATAATTTATTAATTTTTGCATAACAATCTGATTGGGACATTGACAAAAGTGACCTAAATATGATGAAGTGCTTCGACAACATATTCTAGTTCTCTTTCGGAAAGTGAAAATTTGATGTTGATTGTGAGGCAGAACTACAGCGAATACCTGAACCACCAGTCGATACCGTTGTCAACCATGAGAAAGATACTGTCATTAAGGTAGAGATCATCGCTACAACTCAAATAGAAACTTGAGAAAATAAAATAAAAAGGAGCTAGGCAAAACTAGAAGAAACGAGAAAGAGAATAGAGAGGGGACAGGAGGAGAGGAGAAGGGAGTCGAAGCAACGAGCCATGGGAAAAGACCAAGGGGTTCCTCTTTTCTCTCTAGCTTGGGTTTTTCCTTGGATTTTTATATTTTATGCTTTGTAGACTTTATTTATTAATTTTTTTTTTTTTTTGAGAAACAATATTCATTAGATAAACTTCAACCATATCAAAGACTATCAACAAGACACCAAAGATATTAATAAACGGGTAATAACCCTAAAAGGAAAATGCGGAGCAAAACCAAAACCACATAACTAAAGCAGTCCACATCACTATATTTAAGCGTAACCCAAAACCAATCCATACAATTCAAAATAACGAAAACGCTAACCCATCACCTGAACTTTGATAGATTTGTACTTTAAAATGTGATTTTTTTTATTGAAAGATAAAAAAGCAGTTGTTTCGTGTGATGATTTTATACCCATCAATATTGTTTGGTGTCTGCATTGAAATTGCAAGAAATAGTTAATTAATAGGATGGACATAGACACACACTGTTTTTTTTTTTAATGAGTAATGTTATTCATACTATATTTTTGTACCACATTTTCATACCACCTTAGGTGGTATTTAATGTAGACAGCCACATCATTTGAATTAATCCTATTTTTTAATTTAGTTCATTATTTAATAAACTAATAATTAAGAAAAACTAGTTAATCAAATCATGATTGTTGTATACGAGGAGTCTTTCTCCTTCCTTTCCTTGAGTTTTGCAAATTTTTTAAATGATGTGGCTGTCCACATCAGATGCCACCTAAGGTGGTATAGAAATTATGGTATAAAAACATGGTATGAATAACATTACTCGTTTTGGTTTTATCAAAGACTATCAACAAGACACCAAAGACGGCGGAAATTTGCTTCGTGGAAATAGACAGATTGGTGCAAACATAGATGGTATTATTTATGATATAGGGCATCTAGTTTTGTAATTGGAATCAATATTCGAGTTCTCATGTGCTCCTTGATTATGCAACGGAATGACACATTTAGTGGCTTCTTTTGTAATTAAGAACAAAGGATGTGTATGACGTTTTCAGAATGGTTAATGACCTGGTTAAAAATAAACGTTTCAATTTAGTAAAAGGTAAACAGAAATTAGGAGCCCTAAGAACCTCAACAATTCCTTGTGCAAAAGTTTGACCATTGACTTTGTGGTTTTTTTAGAAAGTTGGAATTTGAAAGTTACATATCTAGTATATATGCAAATATTCTTTATCAAGTAATATATGCCAAATATCACATGCGCTACGTCCATGACTTTCTCACCCTGCAAGCATGCACTAAGGGTGGCGGTTTTAGAATCCCATGCACAATTCATACGAGCTTGTCTTTGTGTCCTGTTAACTTTCATATATATATATATATATTCATCCATGCACACAAAATCCTGATTAGAACCGAACCTAAAAGGTCAAAGTTGAAAACGGAGACAAGATCATGAGTTCATGACTACGTACGATATGCTTGCAGAGAGAGAGAGAGAGAGAGAGTGAGTGAGAGAGCATTCTAAGTCTATCTGCTTAATACAAAAGAAACCAATCAGACTGTTTAAATAAATATAACTTACATATATATACAAGCCACAAACACAGTGAGTGAATAAAAATGCATTTTTTTTCTTTCTTTTGTGGTCTGAGAATTGAAAACCCTAAATTATAAAGAGCAATACAAGTTTGAAGATAATGCTCTGATGATTCTAGTCATGGATAGAATGACCAACTCCGGGACTATGACCAGGGTTTGTGGGTCGGAAAGATTCTACATGACCAGGGGTTGGGCTCCGGGTCTGAGTAGTGTTTTGATCTCCAGCACTCTTTCCAGCCATGATTTTTGCATCTAGATTCAAGCACTTCACACACTTCAACTCCTTATTTACTTTCAAATCCCTTCCATCAATACAAATCAGTTCATGAGAGAAAAACATTAGTACAAAGAATAAACAAGTACAAGTAGCATTGGCCATATTTAGATCGAGCTAGAAAGTATATATCTTAGGCTTGTAAATGCCTCGTACATATACAATGAACTCAAGCTCTTTGAGAGGGGGAGAGAGAGACTTAAGGAAGACACTTAATTAGTATCCTTCCCTTAACGGGTATTTATATACTGAATAAGCAGGGCATGAAATGGACCCAAAAACTAATCTAAGAACAGTGAATCAAACCCTAGAAAAAATGAAAAAGAAATAAGAAAACAGAGCCCAAAAAGCAAGAAAGATTCCTTGTAGAATGTGAGATGCTCGACAGTCGACACTAAAGAAACTATATATTGCAATGCTAGTGTACTGTTTGAAGTCTCTCTCTATGAAGCTCTCACTGTTTATAATTCACTAAAAAAGTAATTGGTATTATAAATTAGGAAAAATTAGTATCCGGCCCTTAGTTATTAATATTATTTGATTGAAATTTTATTAGTTTTTAGATTTTGATCAAGGTCCTTAACATTAATGCAATAACGAATTTACATGTTAGTTATATAATTTTTTTTCAAATAAAAACTAATAATTGATTTATGATTTTAATACTCACACCTTTATTATTAAAATCCTAAATAATTTTTCAATTCAAAACATTTCCAAAATAAATAAAAAATAGAATAAGTTTGTACCCCTTAATTTTTTTTTTTTAAAAAGTTTTCCAATTTTTTAATCTTATATGTTATATGTACCCATTCATGTAATTTTTTTAATTTTTTAATCTTAAAATGTACTCATTCTTAAATATACCAATTTGTTGTAGTAAAATGTACCCTTTTTAATATAAAATCTATTCAAATTTTTTCTAATCCATTTTTAAACTTATATGGGTACATTTTTATTTTCTTGATTTGAGAATGTATCCAGGTCAAGTTTAATCAAAGAAATTTACTAATGTTATTAAGCCTAATTTCTATTATTTTTTGTGTGGTATTGAAGAATGTACCCATATTTTGGTACAATAGTTTTTTTGTTAATTTTGATGAATGGACCCATGTAACATCCCACATCGCCCAGGGGAGAGGATCATGTAAGCCTTATATGTATATTCCCATCTCTACCTAGCACGAGGCTTTTTGGGAGCTCACTAGCTTCAGAGTTCATCGGAACTCTGAAGTTAAGTGAGTAGCGCGCGAGAGCATTCCCATGATGGGTGACCCACTGGGAAGTTCTAGTGTGAGTTCCCAAAAACAAAAACCGTGAGGGCATGGTCGGGGCCCAAAGCGGACAATATTGTGCTATGATGGAGGTCGGACCCGGGATGTGGTGGACCCCGAGCCTGGATAAGACAATTTCCCAACTGACACACCCCAACCCGAAATATCCACTTGGACTCCAAATCGAACTGTGCTGACCGACACCTGGATGGTGACGAAGCCATAAAGTGTAGTGATGTGGAAAATGAGGATGAATTTAAACCTAAAAGTGCCTAATCAAGAGAGTGTGCAGGTGAGTGAGATTGAACCCTATTCACACGTGATGTCAGAGCATAAGACAGTATAATAAACAGGATGAGAGTTATACCACTGAAGGTAACCATCTCTTGAGATTTGCCATAAATCCTCGTATATGTGTAAGCACACAACTATTAGTAAACAGGATGAGAGTTATACCACTGAAGGTAACCATCTCCTGAGATTTTCCATAAATCCTCGTATACGTGTAAGCACACAACTATTAAACCTGGAGGGGCGAAAAACAAAGTTGAGTGGGTTAGTAAAACAATGCTTATTCGAAAACCTTTATTTTTGAAAATACTAACCTCTCGCCGTAAAACAAGTATAGTTTCCTTAAAACATACAACGGAAGTATGTAAGCAATAATATGATAACAATATAATCAGAAATATGCCAAGTAATGATGTATCAATGCCACAGTAGTATAATCAAGTGATAACCAATATAATGAAGTACTCATCAATCTAATGTTGGCACACAAGTTTGAACAGATAAACTCTGACATGAACAGGACTGGGTGTAATCAATACGCTCAAGTACTACGACTGGTGCAGAAGCACATAACATACAAGTCGGATTGCCTAATGCAATCTACCCAACAAGATTGGCACATAACCTGGATCCAAGATGAGCGAACAGTGCGATGTGAACATACACGTGAAGGACTGGCCCTGGCCCTAGGGCGAGTACTAACACCGGTGTAGCAAGATGAGCATGTATACAAGTATGTATGAATGTCATGACAAATATATCTCAACCGTATTTCAGCATTTATCACAATTATAACGAAATTATCAACTACTTGGCAATATATACGTAAAGCGAAATATTTATGCAATTTCAGAAACTATAAATACGTATAGATATAAAACAAACTGCCCACTCACAGATACGCAGTCCAAATGAAGCCTCCTAGCCTGGCTTAACCACGTACGTCCTCAGAATACGTTTCCCTATACGTGAAATTTCTAATTAACTTAGTTTAATAACACATAAACAGAAACGTGAATAAAATCTTCGTAGATTGTCCAAACATAGGGTTTAAATATATGAAATCGATCTACTCGACGTCACGGACACACAATAAAATTTTAGAATCGAAATCAGACCACTCACGCACCGCCCACTCGCGCCCACGCGTCTTCCTCATGATTTTCTGGGATTTTTCCAAGTTTTTGGTCCAACTTTCAGAGCTTCAAACGAGCTCATTTCTCGACCAAAATCTGTGATTCAAAAACCAAAATGAAGCTAGGAATGTGATAAATGGATCTACCTTCACAAAAAGGTCGAATATGGTCCGTGTTGTTTAGAAATTTGGCCTAAATGTGGCCAAACGACCACGGCTACATATTTCCCAGAAAACTAAGAATTTCTTCCTAACTTCCAGAGTCGATATCTAACTCGATTCTTAGCCAAACTTGATGATTCAAAAGCCATTATGAAGTTAGGAATATAGAGAACAAGTTTGTACCTAATGGGGGTCCAGTTGTGGTCGAGGTTGATCGGAAAAATGTGAAGAAAGTGGCTAAATGGCCACGGTCTCAGTGTTGGGAGAAATATGTGCAACTTCCTTCCTTCGAGTTGTTAGACGACAAAGCTTCCTGAAAATCATCCAAGGAGCCTCGAGGAGTTGTGGGGAGGCTTCCTCGACCTTCAAAACTTCTTAACTCGTTCAAAAACACGTTGAACTCAACACGACCGAGTTCGGACCTCACGAGTTCGACGATGAAAACTCGTCCATTTCGAATTCTGAGAACATGGTTGTGTTCGTGAGGATGAGAGGAGTACAATGGTGTGATTTTTGAGTTTGATCTGTGAGTTCTAGGGCTCGCTCATGGTGCTCACAGAGAAGGAGAGTATACGGGAGAGAGAGTTTTAATTTTTTTATTTTTTTTTAATTTTTTTATTTTTCCTTGGATTTTGATTGGGTGCCAAGTAAAAAGGAGGGATGATGATTGGTGGTAAGTGAAGGAGAGGGTTTTGGGGAAAAAAAAGGCTGACGGGTTGGAGGAAAAGGGGACACAGATCCCTTTATGGGATTTGATAGATTTTGTACAATTTTAATGTATTAAATCTGATTTCTTATAGTGTTTCCAACACTGTTAATTTATACGCGCTTATACAAGGATACCCGTAACTAACATGCTTTAACGGAGCGTAACTTTTTCGTTATAGATCCGATTCGAGTGTAACACGTGCTCACACGTTCGTAGCGACGAGTACTACGAGCATACACTAAAAGAATAAGTCATACCTTTCTCTAGACGATGGTCAACAAAAGTCAAAGTCCTCGCCCCTAAGGGCAATTTCGTAAATTCACGCTTTTAAAACTAATATAAACGTAAAATTAGGGACGGGTCGTCACAACCCATGTTTATATACATACATACATACATACATACATATATATACACACATACACACATAATATGTTGGAGAGTATAATTTATATTCTAATAATTTTAATCCACAAATTATGGGTTTTTTTTTAATTTAAAATCTCATTAATACAAACAACTATAAATTTTAATTTTTTATTTTTTATTTTAAAAATATAGTAACTTACATAGAAATGCATTATTACATTAATTTCAGGAACTTCGATAAAAAATTGAAAACTAACAAAGTTTCAGTCAAAGAATATTGATAGTTAGGGACCACATCCAAAGTGTTTCTATAAATTAATATTTCATGATGGGGAGTTCATGTGATTTGTCACTGCAGATGTACAATAATTACATTTGTAATTAAGTTCTGGCTCAAATGACATTGTTATTAGATGGATAAGAACTAAGGGAAAGGTTTGAAATTCAAAGCATATTTCAATCTATGCGCAATAAAGCAATTGCGTCATAATTAACATGTGCAACAGTTTTCTTTATGAGTTGAAAATAATGTAAAAAACATTTTTGCCACAATTAAAACAAACGATCGAAACTCAAAATTTATCTAATACGAGGATGTAAAGAAATGTCACAGATCGGAAGTTTACCAAATCTTGTTGTATGTACTTACAAAGAGTAGTTAGGTTACTTTCTGTATTGGCAATAATTAGTTTTAGAGTAAAATTCAACTTCCTTCTTTTAATATGATACTCAGGTTGATTCACATGTGACACATAAGGGCCACATGAGCTCCATTTCACTCAATTGCGTTGTTCACGTGTTTGACTTGAAATTTCACGAAACGTGAGGAGGTGTGTGGGAATGTTAAATAATATCTCATATCAGAAGTTTACTAAACCTTAATTTACTTTTAACATATATTATCAATTGATTTTATGTTTGAGCCTCAACTTCCTTCATCTAAAACAATTGGAAACGGAAAAAAGTCGCTGTCAGGGTCCTTAATTAATTTGTGGTTGTGTTCCAGTCGTATAAATTAAGATTCCACTTGCCAGTGACATTTAGGTTGTGTTTGGTTGAGAGACTTCCGAGCCTCAAAGGATTGAAGTTGGTAAGGATGATATACACAATGTTAGATAGAGGAGATTAGGGAATGCAATTCCTAAACATTACAAGCCACAAATATTGTTGTGCGTTTCTAATATCATTTATAGAATATTTCTTCTTCTGAAGGTCTCTCAACCAACATAACCTTAATTAGTTTTTGGGTGAGGGAGTTAATGGAGACTAACTACTACATTTAAGAGGAGTTTTCTGCAATGTAATTAGTATATTTGTGTTCTGACTGAGTAATGAGTATATGTAAAACTGCTTAATAATGTGTAGTTTTCCACTCATAAAAAACTGGTTTAATGCGTAGAATGTGGATGCATATTTCTGTCGTCTTCTCTTTTGACAAAAATGCACCTTTAAAATAATAACACATAAGCTTAAGGCCAAAAGCCTCACGCGCCCACGATGAATGGGGGGCTTTGACCGAAGAATCTCCGATCCCAAAGTTAGAATTTGAGAGAGAAAAAAAATGTGGGGCTATATATAGGGATGTGGCCAGCCCTATTTGGAGAAATAGGGACCAGCCACTTATGGTGGAATTCTTGCTCTAATTGCAAGATATTATGTCAAATAATATCTTGAAATTAATTTGGTAATTAATCCCAATTTGAAAAGAATAATTGGGAGTTACCTTGTGCGTGAGGATTTGATGAGGAGTGATGAGGACTTTTTGAATAAATACCATTTTGATCACATTTGACCTCGATTGAGTTGTTATTGTCTGTTGCATGCAAGTGGGAATCCTGGTGTGCCTTAAGGGTAATTTTATCTTTTTACCCAAAAGTCCATGTGTCGCCTCCATAATTTTATTGATTATTGTTGGCTTCACAAATGCCCCCACACCTGTTAGGCTACTTGCATGAAAAGGCAACAGGTGTAGAGATCTTCCCTTGCTTCAGGAAACGTAAGATTGTTTCCTATTTTGATGTAGATTCCCATATTAGTTTTAAATTAGATCCTTCTAGGAAAGGAAAATAAATCATTTCTAAAGTCTATTTAAGTCTACCTTAAGTAGATGATTAAATCAACTTCAAAAAACAATTTATTCTACCCTGCAAAAGAGAGAAAGCTAGAGGATATTTGTTCCCCTCCCGTAGCAATCTTCTACACTTGTCCGTGCAAATGACTGTCTTTCGTTGCTTTCTTTATCTTTTCCACACTGCACCGAGGTAAGAAAAATTTAATTTTCCTTGTCTTTTTCTTAGATAATACTGTCGCGCGACAGCCGTCGGGGTGGTGCGGCACGTCGGCTGGCAAGGACCACTGCTTGGGTTGCTCGACTTAGCTAGAGCCAAGGGCATTTATGCAGATGAGGTCTTAGATTGAAGCGTTGGGATGCAGTGCTAGGTGAGCCACATGGCTTATGTTCTTTAGGCTCTTGATGAGGGCCATGCCGGCGATTGAGAAAATTGAAGAAATCACGGGCCTCATAGGTTAGTGGAAAGCTGGGTATACAGGCTTCCTACCTGCTGACCCGAGAGAAAAAAATAAGGGAAAAACCAGCATGGGTTGAGCTCCTCTGCTGAGTATAGTGAATGGCGTTGGCTGCTTAGTCCTATTCGTTGGAAAAAAGGTGGGCTACTCCTGAAAGAGGAGATAAAGAGGATTAAGGCAGACGTATTGGCTCGTCCGATCGCTGTCGTGGAACCTACTATGAATGAAGGTGGAAATAGGAGATCTTCCCAGCCTGCTCAAGAGATGCCGATTGAAAAAAAAAATCGAAGACTTCCTCCGCAACTCGTGAGGGTTCGCCTGCTGTTGATAGGCTTGTGATTAGCTTGGCTTCTTCTAATGAGAAGAAAAATAAGGCTGCTAGATCTGAGCCTGTGGCGCCTGCTATACTGAAAATGGCTAGTACGATTGCTGATAGTTTTGCTAAGCATAAAGGTTTTATCATGCCCCCAGTGCCAAAATCTGTACCAAGACGTATGTTGGAAGCTAAGTTTAGTTCACCTTTGGAGAAGCTTGCTACTATGAAGAGCGATAAAGTGGACTCTGCTGCTAAAGTGGCGCCAATGCGTACTCCCCTTACTGTTGAGAGTGATTCGCCTGCTGAGAAAGAGGATACTGCACATGGGTAGTTATGAGAAATCCACTAAGCCTGTTTCTGGGGACGTTGCTGAGATTTGTGCGATCTTGAAACCAGATCTGCTTGAAGACATGGACACGTGTGCCAAGCTTGTTGATGTCGTTAACAGGGTTGTTTGCCTAAATTCTTTTGCGAAGTATACGACCGAATATAGAAGGACTACTCTGCTTGCTATGAAGTAGAAAACGGCTATTTTGGGAGCCGAGTCTATGCTCTTTTACCAAGAGGATACCAAGGCGGCCAATGAGGTGGAAAAGACTATGGCACCTGAAGCTTATTCCTTTGCTGAGAAGATCAAGAAGTTGGAATATGAGCTTGTTGCTTTGAAATGGTCTAATATATCTGCATCCACTTCTCTGCATCTTGATACTACTAGTTAAGAGATCGTTGGCTTGACGACAAGGCTTGACGCGATCCAAGTTAAGTATAAAAGTGCAGAGAAGGAAATTGGATGTTAAATACCTCAGATCAAGATCTTGAACGTGAGCTTCGTTCCGCTGCTTACGCAAATGATGAAGAGCTTATTGTTGTATATAATTAAGTGATCCACTTCAAGAAGATCATTGATAGTGTTGGAACTCCAAGGTGCACTGAAGATCAACAAAAGTCTGAAGAAAGAAGTGGATGAGCTATAGCGCGTCCCTGTTGGTCTGCTCGAGGAGAACTAGCAGCTAAAGTGTGAGAAGGCTAGGCTCGAGGCTTCGCTTGATCAGAATCAAGCCGATTACTACAAGTTGGGTTATGTAGATCATCTCTTTGGTAGACCATCTAACTTTGAGTTTGCTGGGAAAGACTTTGAGACCTTTTTTATTTCTTCGGAAGACTTGTTTGCCTTTACTTTTGAGGCTTCTATTAGTGAAGTAGTCGAAGAAGTTGATGCCCAGGTTGGGGTAGCGGGGAGTAAAACGCCGGATGATGCTGTTGCTGAGAGCGTTACAGCTATTAAAGGTATGGCGACTGAGTAGTTCTGGGATGCCCAAGCTACTAAAGAATAGTTTTCTAGGTAGCCTTTAAGATTTTCTTTGTTTTCCTTATTGATTTTTGCTTTGCCCGAACTCCTTCAACCTTTGCTATTTGTTTATCAATTTTGCTAGAAAATTTAATAAACTTGCTTTCTTTGCTTTTCTTCATCTTCGCTTTTTTTGTTTACACCTAACCTTTGACCTTTAGACTAGCGGCAGGTGTGCTGCTTTTCTATAAGCAGACAGGCCTGCGTAGCCTATGTAGCTGTATATGTTGGTGTAGAACTTTTGCAAAGTTGTTAGTTATATGGTCGGCAGCTAGACGCCTTACTTATAGAAGCAGAGGAGTTCGCGTGACCACTTGGCTGTTAACCTTGGATTTCTTCAATCCTTTAAGCTATGTGGCCTACATCACAACATACTGAAGATTTTTGGGTCATGAAATTTGCTAACATTTGTATCAAAAGTATGCGGTTATATGGAATTTTGTAAGCAAAGGTTCGAGAGAACTCCTGCTTTTCTGTAACTAATTTCATAGGTTGCGTAGCAAGTATCACAACATTTTAGGAATTAGTATAGATCTAAATGATCATTTTGCTCTTGGCAGAGGTGAAGCTTATCGACTATGTAGCATGTCGGCAGGGGTTAAAGCTTCGCATATACACGCTAACTTGTTTAACCTTCCATAAAAAAATGTGTAGTTGTATAAGATTAGCGCAGCTTACTGCTCGAAGGGCAAGCTGTAAGCAGTCTTATGGAAACCGTAGGCTACCTTAGTGCACTCGGTAGCAGCTTTAGGGTTTTAGGGCAGCCGTCCATAGGGCATACTGTGTAATATGCCTCCTCCGTCTCTGAGGCATGATTTCCCACAGATTAGGCCAAGAGACCCAAAATCCTTCAGTTAGCTAACCCTTGAAAAAGACTATTATGGTTACTTCTAGGAATCTCGATGTAAGCCATTGTGCACCTAGTTATACCAGGGCAGCCCGACTCATCCGCGTTTGGATATTCAGAGTGTAAAGTTTATCCTCCCATATTGGAGAGTAAACATATGTGGGTGTCGGAGAATTAGTTTACCCTCTCACACTGGAGAGTATGCCCTAAGAAGGGACCGGTCTTCTTTTAAAGTACAAGAGTGATCAGTTGTTGTAAGCATGTAGCCGAGCCAAGTTGTAGATTACTTCTGAATTCCTCATTGAAAAACTAGTGGAATGAACGAAAACTTAGCTCTAAGGTAGGGACTGCATAACAACTGGATAGTCGTCGGCTTGCAAGGTGATGCATTTTGAGCTGCTTGAGTATTTAGCGGGATTTCATGCATGGTACTTCCTCATATTGTAGGTGTTCCATCTTTTTAGAGCCTTCTCTACGAACAGTGATGAAGGCTTTTCTTATGACTAGATCTCGAGGCTGGAACTGCTAGATCTTAGCCCTTTTGTTGTAGTTGGAGATGAGCTGCTGCTGGTGCGCTGCGATACGGTGATGACCTTCTCGCATTTCTCCTCTACCAGATCTAAGTTTGTGGTCATCTTTTTTCTGTTCTGCTCGATGCTTGGCAGTTGAGTGCTGATACTTAGCACGATGACATTGGGATGAATAATTACTTCTAAACCAAATGCCAAAGAGAAATGAGCTTCACTAGTTGCTTGTCGTTTGGTTGCGCGATACTCTTATAGACATTAGGGAAGTTCGTCTAGCCATTTTCCCTTCTTGTCAGAGAGGGATTTCTTGAGGCAGTCGAGAATCGTCTTGTTGGATGCATTGGCCTGCCTATTACCTTGGGGATACCTTGGCGTGGATATGTATTACTTGATGGCATATTTATGGAAAAACTTCACCAAAATCTTTACCTACGAATTGCAGGTCGTTATCTGTGACAATGGATTAAAAGATGCCAAATCGGCAAATGATGTTCCTCCATATAAAGCGCTCTATATCTGTTTGAGTTGTGGTTGTCATAGGTTTTGCTTCTACCCGTTTGGTGAAATAGTCAGTTACCACGATCGTCATGCCCCTACCCCCAGTAATGGGCGGCATTGGTTCTACCAATTCGATTGCCCACTGTATGAACAGCCAAGGACTAGTCTGCTGGTGTAGTTCACTAGCAGGTAGTGTTGGTATCAGCTTGTATAGTTAGTAGCAGTCGTACTTTTGTACTAACTCATTAGCGTGTTGATGTATAGTAGGCATGTAGTATCTTGTGTTAAGAGCATTCTGTGCTAAGGATCGACCTCCAGAGTGATTTCCACAAACATCTTCGTGGATTAAATTTAGAACCTTTAGGTTATTGGGAGGTGATAGGCAGTGGAGATGTGGTCCAGTGTGAGATCTTCGGACGAGAATGCCGTTCCACATGTAGTAGCGTGCTGCCTTTGTTTAGAGCTTTTTAGATTCTAATCTTTCCATAGAGAGTGTGCCATTGACCAGGTAGTCTATAATGGAATCTTGCCATTTTAGAGTTGTACTAACCTGTGACACCTCGGCTGCTTGCTCTGCCTCTATGCTCGGCTTGTTTAGATATTTTACCGAAATAGAGCGTTTGAATTGATGGTCGAGAATGGAGCCTAGACCAGCTAGCGCGTCCACGTGGGTGTTGTCTGCATATGGAACTTGAGTGAGGGTGTAAGTCTGAAACACCTCAAGTTGCTTTCTACTTTCTCTAGGTACTATGTTATATTCGGATGTTTTGCTGTGTACTCTTCAGTAGTCTGGCTGGTGATTAGCTGAGAATCAGAATGAAATGCAAGCTTTTTCACAGCCAAGTCTTATGCCATTCGGAGGCCTGCTAGTAGGGATTTGTACTCTGCTTCGTTGTTGGATGCTTTGAAACCTAGAGTGATTTCCTGCTCGAGCATCAAACCGCTTGGGGTGACAAGGACTACGCCTGCTCCTGAACCCTTATAGTTGGATACGCCGTCAACATGCAAATATCAGAAGTCTCCATTGGGTGAAGCAGGGGTGGCTAAGGCATGCTCTGTTGCCTTCAAGGTGTCGTTGGGTCACTCTGTTGTGTCATCTAAGCTAGGCGTGAAGGCGCAGTAGGGAGCTATGGAGCTAGGGCTATAGTACACGCAGCAGGAGATGCTCAACTCCAGTATTGGGCTACTCTAGAGCTGAATTATGGAGCAAAGGTCGGTTGGGGCCGTGTGATGCACAACATGAGATAGTGCTCAACTGCCGATATATGTTACTCCAATGTAGAATTTTTTAGGGTGACGAGGACAAAACTTGCTTCGGAGTATGTCCTTCTAGTGTTCGTCTACCCTTTGTAAGCTTTTTGGGCTGAGTTGTTGCGTTCGTCAGAAAACTTTGCATCTGCCAGTATCTGCGCCTTTATCGTCACGCGTCTGCATTGAGTGGAATAATGCATCATGAGGATGACTGCTTGCATCTGAAGGTATAACTTGAGCTTCCAGGTTGCAACAATTGTCGCCAAAGTTGGCTTTTGAATTTATGGTAGCTGGTTTATGCATCGAGAAAAGCTTTTGAACTGTGGGATACAGGTAATCAGGCCCTCAGCTCTTCTCGTATGAAGGTGGAGCTTATTATTGCTTCAGATACCGTCAAACATGTAAATAAGTCTTTCATTGCTTCCAGTTTGGATAGTAGGGAGGTGATGTCAGGTACTTCTTCAAGTCTTTGAATGCTTTCTTGCACTCATCGTTCTATTCGTCTTGGTGCTCTTTTTTATTGAGTCGAAAAAAAATGGCTCACGTTGACCGGTGGACCGCAAGGGTAAATGGTTAAGTGTGGCTGCTCGTCGGGTCAGACCTTGAATCTTCTTGAGAGTAGTGGGGGACTTCATATTTAAGATCGCTTAGATTTACCTTTAATGTGCATCTGTGAGCTTCATCCCAAAGTGCATACTTTTCTGCCAGAGCCAAAGAGTTTGCCAAAGTTAAATCTTCTTTTATGATCAGTTCTCTAAATAGCGGGTAGTCTGTTGGAAGTCTTTTTTGGAAGGCTGCACTAGCTATCGAGTAGTTGCATCTGACTATCTTTGCCTTCTCTTCGTTGAACCTCTTCACATAGTCGTGAAGCGATTCCCTTGGGTTTTTCTTGACATTGAACAAATAGTTAAACTTCTTCTTGATTAAGTCGTAAGATGAATATTCTTTAGTGAAAACCAAATAAAGATCATCGAAACTCCAAATGCATAATGGCAGCAAAGTGTGGAACCAATCTTGCGTCTCGCCTTGCAAAGTGGTGGTGAATATCTTGCACATAAAAGTATCGTTGTTCAGATAAAGGACCATTGTGCTTCGATAATGCTTCAAGTGTCTCTCTGGATCTCCATCTCTTTTGAAGAATGTGAAATGTGGCATGCTGAACTTGCGTGGAGACTCTGGTGACCTGCTCATATTAGTCAAGTCTCGTCATAACTCCTCATTGATGACCTTGTTGCTTTGGAAATTGCACAATTGTTCGATCAATAACCTATCTACTTCTTCCTGAATTTGCCTTTATTGGGGGTAGCGAATCTCTCGACTACCCCTGGTCTTAACCTGTTGGTTTAGACTATTCTTTTATGTATTCAGCTCGTTTATGTCACGACTGTGGTGCATGTCGTACGTTATTAACAAGTGAGCGAATTCTTCACAAGCTGCAGATTGAACTTAAGTCGGATTGAGTGACTGTTTCTCTTCGTCCGTCGTGCTTCCTACTCTGATGTGAAGTGGATGATGCTCCTTGCAGGCCTAACCGTGAATGAACAGTTTGCCTAAAAGGTTGATTATGTTGATTATGGGAGTATGGCCTCAATCGCGAGTATATGTTTGTCCGTGGGCCTAACCAAGAGTGTACGCTCCTCTGCGCACTAAGACGAGAGTATATGCTATCCATGGGGCTTAATCGGGAGTGTACACTGCCAGAACGCTCGGTTCGTGGCTGGTCAAATGGTTGCTTGCCAAGACGCTACGGAAGAGGTTCTTTGTCTACCCTTATCCTACTTTGGGACACCTAGTTTGGGGCACATTGCATCTCGGTGCACAGCAAGAGTTGATTCACCAGGGTCTTTGCTGTGCAAAGGGGCTTGTCAACTCTACGACTTGTCGAGACAAGTGTTGTTCATCATTCGGGTTGGAAGAGCTTGGATGGTATGCTTTTCATTGAGTAGTGGAAGTGTAATGGACTCCGAGCGCAATATTTGAGTTGGAAAATGTCAAATCTGCAGAAAAATGGTGTGAAAATACCCCTGGTTCAATCGTCGGTTTAGAAATCTAAAACTGGGACGGTTGAATCGATCTTGGACCGGTTTGGATTGCTTGGAAGGCCACGGGAGTGTGTCAGATCTTGGATTGGGCTGCAGAAGCGGGTCGAGCCGCTAGCGTGGGCACTGGGCCAAGGCTCGGCTCAGAAGCACTCTAGGCTCCTGCTTGCCTTGGGCCCGCGAGGGTTGGGCTTGAATAGCTTGTGTTGCGTGCTGAGTGGAGGTGTGCAAGGCTTGGGCTTGTGCTGCTAGGGCAGCAGCTTGGGCTACCTTTGGCGCATGTGCCTGCTGCTGCATAGTGGCGTGGGCTTGGGTTTGTGGCTACCTAGCTGCTTGGGTCTCAGCTGCCATTGCAGCAATATGGGCTTGTTAAATATGGGTTGCCTTGCGCTGGGCTAGCTGCCTTATGGCAAGGGCTTGGGCCTGCTAGTGCGAGGTGGCCTGCCCATCGTGGATAGTGGGCTCACCTAAGGCCACTGCCGTGGTTGATACCATGGTGGCTGCTCCGGTGGTGCCTCTGGGGATGGTGCCGCTCCACTAGCCATCGCGTTAAGCCTCATGGATCGTCCTGGTAAGGCTCCATCACTTGGTCCAAATCCTTAAACGTAGGAAGTTCCCTTCGTCGTGGTTTTCAGATTTCTTGTCCTTGTACTTTTCATTTACGTTTATTCAAAGAATTTTTATATAAAAAATTTTAAGAATAAGAACGTACGAAAAATCTACAAATGAATAAGAAATAAGAAACTTTGAAATGCGATAGTTTTCTTTGAGCATGTGAATCAAACTCTGAATGAAAGCACTAATTAGTGGATGCAAATTTTCATCGTCCTCTTCTTTGACGAAAATGCACCTGCAAAATAACAACACCTAAGATTAAGGCCAAAACCCTCACGTGCCCACGATGAATAGGAGGCTTTGACCGAAGAATCTCCAATCCCAAAGTTAGAATTTGAGAGAGAAAGTGTTTAGGGAATTTTTAGGGAGAGAACGAACTTCTATTTTTGGAAAAATGTGGGGCTATATATAGGGATGTGGCCGGCCCTATTTGGAGAAATAGGGACCAGCCACTTATGGTGGAATTCTTGCTCTAATTGCAAGATATTATGCCAAATAATAACTTGCAATTAATTTGGTAATTAATCTCTTGAAAAGAATAATTTGGAGTTACCTTGTAGGTGAGGATTTGATGAGGAATGATGAGAGGGTTTTGAATAAATACCATTTTGATCACCTTTGACATCGATTGAGCCGTTATTGTCCGTTGCATGCGCATGGGAATCCTGGTGTGCCTCAAAGGGTAATTTTGTCTTTTTAACCAAAAGTACAAGTATCGCTTCCATAATTTTCTTGATTATTTTTTACTCCACATAAAACATTTTTAAAGTTGTATCTCCAAACAATGTCTGTATACTTTTGCAGTTCGACACGCTTGCATGTTAAATAAGTTCAAAGCATTCACACTGGACATTCACACTAAATATATTCCTCTCTCTGAGTTCTCTGCACATGCACACATATACCTTCAAAATTTAGCTTGTCAAGCTACACTCTAACTTGTTCATCAACGTAAATTCACTAGGCAAAAAACTATTTATGCGACAATTTTTTATGTGACAAAGCAAAATTCGTCATGCTAGTGTGTTTTGTGCGACAAAAATGACCCACCCTCGCTCAAAATCGTTGAACAATGTGCGACAGAACGTTTTGTCACGCAAAAAGGTGTTGCATGACGAAATAACGACTTTGTCGTGCAAAGTGTGGGAAACAAATGCGCGACAAAACTTTATCCGCAAAAATATTACGCGATGAAACTTTCATCGTGCAAGATGATGGTTAGTTTTCTAAGTTAGAGGAATCATACTATTGAATTAGAGGAATTAATATGGTATTTAGTGTAGGGTTTTACGCGACGAACCCTCGTTGCGCAATTTACTCAAACTTCCTTTAAATATGCAGTTTCGCTTTCCCTATTCTTCAAAATTCGTTTTGGAAATGCTGTACTTTTTTCCGGATTAGAATTCCAATTGTTATTTAAATTTGAGTACAATGACAAACTCAGGTGCTTATTTGTCAAAGAGAATCGAGGGCAAAAGTTCCAGAAAAGGCAATACGTACTAAACTTTGTGTTTTGTATAAAGTATATATATTTTGTTTTACTATTTTTAATATATTGTTTTGTTGGTAGACGCGAAAAAATAAAAAAGATATAAAAAAAAGATGCGCCCCGAGTGCGATAGACTTTTGGTGGGAGCCGCTATTGAATCACTTTTGAAGAATTATTTAGAGTTCAGAAGTCGGATATGCACAACAAGTTGTGTGCAACGAGTAGCTATTAGTGCATGACAAATGTGGTGTGGATTGAGAATCTTGAAGAGTCGTCCCCAAAGAGATAAAGACGCATTAAGATATTCTGCTATTTTAAAATACTGAGTTAGTTTTCCTTGCTGTTCTTGCAATAAGATACTCTACTATTTTAACATCTTTGTGGATTTTTACCCTGGTCAACTGTTTTTTAGTTTCTTCAATTATTGCCTCTTTTCCTTAGGTATGGGGAAATATATACAATTAGACATATTGAAGCAAGTTGAAGTTTCACTATATAATTAAGGGACATTTAGATTAGGTCCAAAAAATAAACATAGTTATTAGGTTATGTCCAATACTATCTTTTCTCCACTTTTATTTCTTTTATACTCATTTTATATATTTTTGTGAAATATTAAAGATAAGTTAAAATCTTATTTCATGCATATTCTAATTCAAATAAATCTACTTAATATCTTCTAACAAAAAACTAATATAGTAACACATATCCATCTGCAGAAATATGACCCTAACTCAAGTAACAAGTATATGAATGTATATTATACCCATAATCAAGATATAAAACTTAACTAAAAGGTACAAAACGTAATATACCTACAAGTAAGACACATTTGACACACCCCGGCCCGGGAGGGTGAAAGCATGCTGGCCATCACTATGAAGTGACGTAACCATAGGGGTAAGTGATGTAAAAAGTACATAAATTTAAATCAAACTAGAACTAAATTCAAATAAGATAGTGATAGAGTGCACAAACATGGGAATGACCCACTACAGTTATTCAGAGCATAAAGACAGAACGACTACCAAAGAGTAGTCAAGCATCTAAAAAGGGGTGGATTGTTAGATCCCACATCGCCCAGGGGAGTGATCCTTATATGTATATTCCCATCTCTACCTAGCACGAGGCCTTTTGAGAGCTCACTGGCTTTGGAGTTCATCGGAACTCCGAAGTTAAGCAAGTAGCGCACGAGAGCACTCCCATGATGGGTGACCCACTGGGAAGTTCTCGTGTGAGTTCCCAGAAACAAAACCATGTGGGCGTGGTCGGGGCCCAAAGCGGACAATATCGTGCTATGGCGGAGGTCGGGCCAGGGATGTGGTGGCGGCTCGGGCCAGGATGTAACACATTAGTCTGTGATACAGGTGATTATAAAAAAATAATCTGTTATATAGGTAGATAAATACAATTAACATGTACATGATATAGGTTGATTACAAAAATTAAAAATGAAATCTATAAATGGGGTTTAGAACAGGAAGAAGAATAAGAAATAACAAAAAAATTTAAAGAGATAATTAAGAAGAAATTTCATTTTATAATAAACCATAGCATTAAAGAGATAATTATTGAAAATAAAATAATCCTACACTTAAAGGATTGGACTTATTTTAATAAACTTTACAATTTCTAATATTGGCTAAAATTAGACTTATGTCAAGTTTTTCTTAAAATCAATTATCAATAGAGACATGCTAGCAACTTTGCACGAACTTTTGTAATATGGGGAGTAGTCAAATTATTTATAAGCATATGCAAGGTCATTTCTTTTCTTGATGTGGGATTCATACTCTTATCACGCCCGTGACAACATAAATATGGTTACATGGAGTACATGTGGTCGTTGGAATTCACACGCCTGAAAAATTGCTTTGATACCATGAAAAAAGTTGAGAATCTAGCATAATACTAATTGGCAATATGAGAAGTAACCCAATTACTTATAAGTGCATCATTTTTTCTCTCTCTATATATATACATGAGTTTCATACTCTCAACACATATACATATGGGAAATTCTTTTGCTCACTACTCTCAAGTGATGATGATGCTCACCATCTTATTTAATACGGTTACATGAGTTTAAATTTTGAAATCTGTGTATTAAACAAATACAAATCTTCAAATTTAAATTCATTCAACAATAATAAACAGAATGATGAGCATTATCCCTACTTAAAGGCAGTGAACAAAAATGCACCCATACATATATAGCTAGAGCTAGCTAGCTAGCTAAAAGTGTGAAACTCTTCTCCCTCCCACATAACAAGTTGTTGCTTGACTCACGGCCACCTGCCCCAAGAATGTGGGGAGGGATTCTTTCGGCCTACCCAATGCCACTATCCCCAAACCCTAAAATATTTATAACCTAACCAGCTTTGTTATCATATAGCTAACCTTATGTATTATGTGCCACTAACTCCATAAGATTCTTCATATACTTAATAAAAACTATATAAAGTTAGCATACTATTTCTATATGCAATCACAACTGTAAAAGACTGTCAGAACTAACGGTGAGCTAACTAATTGCACATGCAGACGTTTTTTACTCTTAAATTTGAATCCCCTGCAGCTTTCTATATATGTATCTTGCGTTTCCCTTTGTCTACAGTGGCCAACTTGTTTTAATATACTCTTTCTTTTCTAAAGTACTAATTAAAGTTAAAAATACTATTTCTAAATGTAATCACTTTGATTAGCGTGTGATTATGACATACATATTTCAGGAAAAAGAAAATATAGCTAGGCTATGTAGCTTCGAAGGCATGTAGGATCCATACCCTTTTCAAATTTGCGGCTGCTGAATTCAAATATAAAAACACCAAGGCTGCTATTTAGCACCAGAGGTCACACTCAAGAGGTAAGCAAGCAAGAAAGCTATGTGATGTGGCTACTTGTATTTTATGGGAGAGGATCCTCTCCGGAGCCGGTTTCATCGGAGACTCCGGATCCTCCTCCTTCCTCTTCTTTCTCTACACTTTTTCAGCCCCCAAAGTCGGCGTTGTGTTCCTTCGGAGTGAGCGTCGGCCGGAGTCGGCATAGTGGGCTCCCTGGAGCTAGTTATCAGCAACGTCGGAGTAATCATCGCCAACTGTGTGGTTTTGAAGTTTTCCGATAACTAGCTCCAGGGAGGCCATGACGCCAACTCCAGAGGCGAAAACCTGCAGAGAAAGAAAAGGAAGGAGGAGGATCCAAATGCTCCAGAGAGGATCCTCTTCGGTATTTTATGAGTTAAACTTCTAGTTGAAAATAAAAAAAATAGCCCTAATTTTTAGGTTATATGCATGTGTCGGCACAATAGGATTATAAAATTTGACGGTTAGTTTTAGGGATGGTTCGGTATGGGATCCCATACCGAAACCCTTGTCCCGATTCCCAAACCGAAATTTTCAGGAATCCCAATTTTCGGGAATCCCGAAATAGTTTCGGGATTTCGAGACAAATCGGGAATCCCGAAATGGTTTTGGGCTTTTGGACTAAAATTTGACATATTATGCTTTTGGGCTAAAATTCAACCTTTTATATTGAAAAATTGACATATAGCTAGGCCCAATCTGCCAAATCAATAGTACATGTACATTACATCTCGGATTTAATCCATATAGGATGTTTATACAGTCATTCATAACGGTAAATATGGAGAAGCTGGACAAGGCTAGAAAGGAGATGAATCCTACTCGGTTGAGGCAAACAGAATTACCTTGTCCTTGATGTCCTTGTGGCATTGGTTTGTACACCTTCTCTGTTAACAATAATACACCAACAAAACAACATTTGAAATATCATCAGTAATGCTGTCTGCCTAATACCCCAAGTAATTCTCATAAAAAGACAAAAAAATTTATCTTGCTTAAACTTTGATCAACATTGGTAAATATGGGTCGCTAATGTGACATCCATTTTATTAATAATGGCTTCCTACTAGAAGAGAATAACCTCCACATATGTTAAGAACCGTCCAGTTCACAACAAAAAAAAGGTAAGAAAGAATGGACTCTTTCACTCAATCCTTGAACTGGTTAGACATGCATGAATAGATGGACGACATAGATTAATTTGAAACAATCCAACGATTCAAATTAACCCTAACTATAATTAAAAAAAATAATATATATTATTATCTATGTAAATAAATAAATATATATATATATGTATACATAATAATAATTAAAAATATATATTTTCGGTTCGGTATGGGAATACCGAAATATTGGAAAGACAATCCCGATTCCCATACCGAAATTTTGGGAAAATCGGTTTGGGACATTTTTGGTTTGGGATCGGTATTTTTTTGGTTTGGTTTGGGAATTTTGGGAATTTTTTCCACCCCTAATTAGTTTGGTATTATTGTACTTTTAAAAAATTATTTTTGCTATGTTATAAGACTAAATTATTATAAAATAAAGCAGTTGAACATCAATTGAGTACGTTGATTAATTTCCAAGTCAAATATTGAGCTCCAGCTTCTGAGGAACATGCAATCCATCGTAAGATTACTACTTACCAATGTGGCAATGCCCATTCAAGGTCTCTTTTTTGAGATTTTCTTAGTATGATTTGGAATTATTATAAATTATAAATTTTAGTTGTTAAATTCGTGTTCAAATATCAAATGACTATACTTCAATAATTGAAAATCTCAATACATAAAATATGCCAAAACATGCTCGAATTTTCATTTTATCTTTTTGCTTTTTATGCGTTAAAGTTCATTCACCTAAAGTGATACGTCCATTTTTTAGCCCTCTCGATAATTAAGTTTAGGGTTTCATGTAACTTCAGTGGCTTGGTTGTATATTGTCCTTTTGATGTTTTGTCTTCCTTTTTCATATATAATATAATGTTAAGGGGGGAAAGGGCTTGATTGGCTCTTCCTGTTGGATACTTTCTTCTCCATCTTGTAAAGTGTGAATACTAGGTATAGTTTATGTGTTAGGCTTTCACAAAAAGGAAGTTAATAGGACCTAGTTGTCCTTCCCTTAATTGAAAATAGACAGTTTAACCCTCATCATATTTTTGGTGGCATTTTTAACATCTCTCTTCTTTCTTTTCTTTCTTTACTAGTGGTCCTAAGTTCCTAACCTTTTGCATATTCTTTACATCTTGTTTCAATTGATAAACATTTTACTTATGATTTTTTTTTCTCTCTTTTTTGAAGTACTTATTTATTTCAGCTCCAAGAATGACGCATTTTGCTAGGCAAACTCACTTTGTCTTGCAACATCAACAAAACTCCTCTTCATGTGATGAGATAATTGACTCGACAAAAATACCTGGTTGAGTTTAAGCTAGTGTTATGTTAAAATTTTTGTAAACAATATCGTTTGACACCTTCATCCTTCATACTCAACGGCAAAATTGGTACAAGTAACCATTTGTAATTGGGTAAACTATAGTTTGACCCCTTAAACTATTATTCCAGTTGAAATTGACTCCCTAAATTATTTTTTTGGTAAATTAACCCCATGAACTATTTAAAATCAGTCAATTTAACCCTTTGTTGTTAGATTCCGTCCACTATTCCGTCAAATTCAAGGCCAATTTAGTCTTTTCATCATAATAACCACCAACAAAATAATGACACGTGGACACTAAATAATTTAAAAAATTATAGCATAGTAAGAAATATAAAGAAAACAAACATAACAAACTATTTCACATTGTCATTACACATTATTATGTGTCCACATGCAATAATTTTATTGGTGGTTATAAGTGCCATGTAAGAATTGATGATAAAAATAATAATTTGCCCATGAATTTGATAGAGTAGTGGACAGAATATAATGACAATGGGCTAATTGGCTTATTTCAAATAGTTCAAGAGATCAATTTCAACTGGAGCAATAGTTCAAGCGGTCAAACGGTAATATACCCATTGTAATTAAGGCCGACTCTGAAAATTTGGAGCCCTAGACGAGCCTTCGAAGTGAGCCCTCAGAGTTTTCTAACCTTCGACTCTTTGTACTTGATATGTATTAAAAATATTCGTTAAAAGCATAAAAAAATATATACTTCTACATCAATATCACTAAAAATTAAATATCCATAGAAGAAAAATATGCAAACATTAGCTAAATATTACACATCTTGCGTGTTTAGACACAAATGTACTAATTAAGTTTACATAATCCAAATTTTCAATCAATTCTTTTTTAATTAATAAAATAGCTAACTTATTCAATCTTTCTTGTGATATAGTTGATCGAAGTTAAGATTTGATCAATTTTAATTTGGAAAACTTCTTTCTGATAGGCAACTTTAACTGATATAGTTAACAAAATTCTATAAGTAACCCATGCATTTGAGAAACAACCATCCATTTATCTTAGACAATTCAACACTTCCATTGCCCAGAATTTTCTTCGGTAAAGTTTCTCTCAAGATTCTTAGCTTTAGAAATAAGTCTTACAAATGTCGGGCTCCACAACCGTCCAATTAATTTATATAAAACAATTAAATCTTACAAATATTGGGCACAACCACTCAGCCCAATGAGCTATTGTATTTTGACAAATACTCAAAGTAAACTTCTTATTTAAACAGACAAACCTTATTTAAACAGACACAAAATGTGTAATATTAATTTATTTATGTATATATACAAAATAAAATAAAATTGGGGGGGCCTTTTGGAATGGAGACCCTTGGCGGCCCGCCTACTTCGACTACCCTCAAGGTCGGTCTTGAATATTACATGACTCTTTATTTTAAAGTTGTAGATGAAACGTAGATACATAGATGTGCACTGCTTCAAAAGAGAGTAGAACTAACTAAAACATGAAATTAAGGAAGAAAATGATGCTGATAATGCGCATGCCTCTTTTCAGAATCTAGATTAATGGTCATTTACATGAAATAGATAGAACCCATAATTGGCAAACCCTAAATGTGTCTGTACATCTGATCTATGGAATTGGTTTGGCATTTTGTACTTGAAGAACATGGCCAACCCCGGGGCTGTGCCCAGGTCCTGTGGGCCTTCCTGCACCAACAAAATCATCAGCCTTTGTTCCCATGTATTCTCTGCTTTTTGTGAATTTATGACCAACCCCAGGGCTGTTGGCTGGTGTTGTAGGTCTAAAATCATCTTTATATACTGCATGAGTACCTGAAATATCACCAAAATTATGAGCAGTACTGTGAAGTGTCTTGGGACTAGCAATGTGGTGATGGGAAGCGGGTTGCCTGACTTGCTCGCCCAATTCTCTTTTAGGGTTGGCTTCGATTGTGTTGATCGACTCTTTGTTCTTTGGCAAAAATGCCCTACCCTCAATGCAGACAATTTCAATGCATGCAATAAAGGCAAGAAGAATAGCACATTTAGCTTCCATAACTAATGGAAAAGATATTAATACAAGTGATAGTGTGGAGAAGGGAAACTGAATTTAAGATATCGGTTGCAAAAATAAATGCTCTTTAATCACTTAAATTATGAAAAGGATATTAATAACTAGATGGTTTTTTTTTCTGAAAACTTTGAAATTACAAGGCTCAGGGAAAGTACTCAAATTGCAAGAGAGAGCTGGAAGGAATGGAAGATGCAGAAGCAAACACTTTAGATTTTTTTTTTTTTTTTTTGAACTCAGCAAACACTTGATATTAAAGTTCACGTCTTGGTGGGTATTTATAATCTTGGCAAAGTATGCCCTGTTTGGATCCTAACCTCTGCTTTAATTGAAAGAAAAGAGAACAAAAAATTCAATTTGGACGGTTTGCAGTTCTATGTCATGACTTTTCTGGGGCCCTCCCCTGATCAGGAGATTAGTGCATATTTTGGCATTTTTCAAAGGTCTTCTCATCTCCAAAATTTGCTAGTCCACTACTGCTACTTCTTTCTTTTCTAAGCTTACATCTCTTCTTGATACGTAAAACAATATTATCATAATTTGACTTGCTTAAAGAGGTGGAAAATTGAGATAAACTTCTCTGATATATGGCAGATTGAGTGTTCGGTACTGTTTAGTTTGAGTGTATCACGTGTTTGAATTTTAAGTATAAATTATGACGCATTTAACATGTTAACTGGACAATATCTACTACTAAGTTTCCTAGTGACATGGAAGTGTCTACCAACACCAAGATTTATCTCTGAAGATATATTTTTCAGATGTAGTTTTCATTTTATGAATGCTAGAGTCGTCCTTGCTTGACCTTTCATTGTTCTGAAGTGTTGCTTTATTGTTTGAACATTGCAGGGACGGTTATCTAATAATCAATCAAATTTTGTTTAGGAAAGTTAATAGGGTACTTAAAGAGCTAAGGTGATTAGTTTAGGATGAATAAAACAAGCTAAGTTGGCCTCCCCCTCCACCACCGAATGCACCAAGATTTAGAGATTCTTGTGTACTATCCCACTTGTTGTACGTAATAGTATTATATATGCAGATGGCTACAGCTACTTGTACAAGCCAAACTACAACTCTTTTGTCCACAAAATTCAACTGAAGCACATATGTTCTTACTCTAATCAGGTTTGAAATTTTGTGTTTATGGTAATGTCTGCAAAACTTTCAAAAGGGTTCAATGATTGATACAGCCGCGCATAAAGATACTGTGTCTGGTGAAGATTCCCCGAGGGTCGCATACAACCATAAATAAATTCCATTTTATCTGAGCAATATCAGAATTTAATTTTTGTAACGATTAGCCATATTACTGAAAACTTAGAAAATGAAGCTCAGCCACGAGCGCATAGCTTCAGCTATCCCACAATTCACAACAGCAACACAGATCAGCACTGATCATCAATCAGCCCATACTTCTGTTTGATTTTGGTTGATCTTTAGAACATCTCAAAAATTAACATATATTACCTATGGCCAGTTAAATTATTTACATACATTGAGAGGTGTGGTCTTTTCATTTTTTTAGCAAGTCAAAACAGAGTATTTTCTCTCTACAAATGATAGTATTACAAAAAAAAGCAGTTAAGTCAATCCATCCCAATTCCCACATCATGAGTTAGTAGATCTTCAAAGCCTTATCAAGTCCAAATACAAAATCAAAATTCATTTTTTTCTTGTTGTACGAGTGTAGATTTAACCAAAATTCAAGTAAATCACGATACATATTATGCACTCTTGTGTACTGTAACAAAAGCACTATAACCTGAGATTTTGAACTTTCATCCCCTTGTTCTCATTAACCATAGAAAAAATATAAATAATAAATAAAAATTCCCATTCCTAAGATTTTGAACTACCATCCCAATATCGTTAACCTTTCCAAACTGTGAATCTAATATAACAATAATTAGTGGTCCATGTGCGTGATAGTGACTAAAAGCACTAGAATCTGTTGTTGCATTCGTGCATTAAAGAAAATAATTTATGGCTGCCACTAACTCACAAAAGCTATTTTTGGTTAGTAAATGGATGGTTTCAGTTAGCAAGAGCCGAAATTTGACTCAAGTCAAGTAGCCGGACTAATCATACATTGATACGAATGTTTGCTATTGAGGTTTTCAATTTTTATATGCACCATTTGACTCTGGCCCATGATTATTATATATATTAGTTTGACTTCGAAAAGTTTGCTCTAACTTAATACAGATGGCTAACCCTTCAAACATTACCATCCACTTAATTTTTTATACGGTGATTTTGTTATAATTTTCTTTAGAGTTATGATAATTTCTGATTAGAGTTTGACTTAACTATAGAAGATATAATTATGTACGTTTTGCTTAAGTTTTGTTGATTACGACATTGAATATATAGTGAGATATTTGGGCTTGTATACCTCCTCTTAAAGAAATTCTTTAGTGGTGTTGCAGAGCATCCATGCTCATTTCTCACAATCACCCATCACATAAGTAACAGTTGAATGTGAGAGATTTTGTATTTACCACAATTCATTTCAGAAGATATGTATGGGTACAGTATTTTGTGTGATGATTTGTTGGGTATACATATGTTAAAATGTGAGTATGAGAATAAGAGTTAAAACTTGTTATAATTTTCAAATTGGTATGGAAACGTCTTCTAGAAAAGAGGAAGAGTTGTCCTATTTTGTTTAGGACTGAAACTCAATACGAATACTGCATCTTACATTCGAAATTGGACAAGGATTATCATTTTCAGTTGCCTATGTTGATTCTAATATGAGGACAAAATAGATATGAGGACAACATAGAATGAGCTTATATAAACAGTGACCTAATCTTTCAAAAAAATATGCTTAATCTTTGCCTTAATCTTGTTATAGCTTTGTATATTTGAGATCGATCATGGCTTACATGTACTGTATTGTTTATGCTTTAATCTTGTTATAGCTTGTATATTTGTTGGTTGTATTAATTTAATATCGATTTTAAGATGGTATTTGGTCTTACAATATTTTCTTTTGCTTGATTTAAGAGGAAATTGTAGCAACAGTTCCTCAACTTTAATTCAATTGGAGTAATGGTCGCTTAACTAAAAATTCATGGTCATTGGTCCCTTAACTCCTTAAAACGTGTAACTATGGTCCTTTTCTTAAATTCTGTTAGAACTTCCATCAAAATGAGTCACGTGCCACGCACATGAAGCTGAATCGAGAGACAAATATGGAAAACCAAATGAGAAAAATTGTAACAATGGTCCCTCAACTTTAACCCAACTGGAGAAATAGTCCCTCAACTTTAACCCCAATTGTAATAATGGTCCCTCAACTCTAATCCAATTGTAGCAATAGTCCTTCCAACATAATTCATTTTGACGGAATTCTAACGGAGTTAACAAAAAGGACCATAGCTGCACGTTTTGATGAGTTAAGGGACCAATGATCATAAAATTTTACTTGAGAAATCATTGCTCCAGTTAAGTTAAAGTTGAGGGGCTAGTGCTACAATTTTCTCTTAATTTAAATATAACAATCAACCATGACAAATGTATAGGAAATATCGATCAACGAAGATTCAACGTTTCTTATGTAAGTTTGATTGAACCAAATTGGTTGCTTGCGGTTGAAATTTCAAATTGGGCATCATACATTCCAACTTTTGCCATGGCATGCTAGTGGAAACCTTGCTTTCCGATTCTATATATGGTTGTTTGCTGTCTTATGATAGTTTGTCGGTTGCTTTTTAATTTTGTCCTTTCATATAGCATCTGGCCAAAAACAAAGTGTTAAGTTAACCAATAGTTGTCTTTCGATTTTGTATTATTAATCCCTTTTTTTTTTTTTTTTTAGTTGCCATGAAATTAAAGTTAAAGAAGACTCATGGTCAAAGAATCCAAAAGGTCAAGTCAAATGCACTAGACAAACCCCAAAAGACTGGAGGGTCGGGACTCCGGACCACTTAATTTTGTTTTTTAATTGCCTTTTTGCCTAACAGGGTTTAAAATGAAGCAAATGATGAGAGCTATTACAAGTGCCATGCCTATTGCCTCCACCCCTCCACTGAGGATGGAATTAATTAATAAAAATGGAGAATGTTATTGTAAGGGTTTAGCTGTGATTCGTTCCACGGTCTGAGGAAGCCCTACCCCGCCCTTGTCTTCCACTCAACTGATAAGTTTATTATTTTTCCTTTTACATATAGTTGGTATAATATTAAGATTAATAAATTGTACCAAATATAGCACCAGATCAAACCGCACTTGATTGCATATATATGTGTGTGTCTGTTGTGCTAGCTGGTGTTGCACGAATACATTATTTTATTAATTCTAATACATAATTAAAAAATGCAATGTGCGATGCGTATTGTTTAGAAGAGAAGGATATTTAAATACACCAGATCAAACCTAGTTAATCAAACATCAATGGTATTCTTTTAAATACACAGAGTATTTATGATCAGTATCAAGCATATGCATGCTCTGGTTGGTTTAATCTGGTACAAGTAGAAGATGAATGTGAGGGGGAGTATGAACTGTACGGACCAATATGCGAGCACATTGGAAAAATAAATTTGGACAAAAACAATGCATGTAACCAGTCGATGGACCAAGTCTAGAAAGTTAGGGTTAATTTGTGAGTTTGAGTATGCCTTAATTAAGGGCATGAATGTAAAGAATCAGTACCAAGTTGAGAATATAAATTTAAACCCTGGAATCTGTCCTAGAGTATAAATATGGTGGGTTTTTGGTTAGATCGATAAAGTTATCATGCGTCAACAACCTGTCACTGATAATGAAGTACGGCGAGATATGAATCCCACATTGCATCTGCCCAATTTCAATTGGTTTAGGTTGCATGTCCTATCTGTCCAAGCACCACAAAATTCTCTCCACCGCAATCTCAAACAAGTCAGCCTATAGGTGGACCCAACACTCCTTGGCTAGGCAGTCTAGCGAGAATGGCCTGAGTGGCGCCTCGGTGTGACGTCAGGCTGACGTGATCATCATGTCATCCCCTTTGAAATGCATGGAGGTTTGGCAGTCGGATTTGCGGTCTGGGAGAACGGCTCAGCATGTAGGTGCTGGGTTGAAGGATGGGTTTGAGAAGTTTGAGGGACGAGCTGGAAATAGGAACTGGATTCGAACTCTTAATTAGTGGACTTTCGAGAGAAGATGGCGAAAGATTTTGCTTGGTGTTGAAAGGGTACTGAAAATGGTAGAGAGGAAGTCGAGTGAAGATGGCTCTATGGAGATCATGGCTCTGCGATTCGAGGAAGGAATAAGCTGCAGAAGGATTTGGTCGAGAAGAAGGCTCTGGGAAAAAAAAGAAAAAGAAAAAAGAAGAAAGAAAAATTGAAAAAGGACAAGAGAAAACGGAAAAGAGCGCGGAAAATAATAATAAAATATTATTATTTTTATTAATCTTATTGTATGGGGGGGATTCATTATTGAAAATACAGTCAGACAGTTACTGTTTATTAAGATAATAATTGTTCATTGCCCAATTAATTGGGTAATTATCGCCTTAAGGAGAGGAGTTACTCTAATACACCAGCCCGCTAGGTTCCTTGACTGTCTTTTTTTTTAACAGAAGAAATATTTTTGCCTTAAACTACACTAAAGAAGCGGACAGGATTTGAACTTGAAATGCAGTGAAATGAAGAAAAAAAAGCTTATCACTAGTGTAATCCACCACTTGCACCAAAGTTACCTGATTTTTTTCAATCAAGTTCGTGGATTAATTTCTGTAAGTGGCAAGGTTGAGCATGATTGTTTTTACCCATTTACTACTTACTACATTAGTTCTTGAGTGAGTATACATATATGTGTCCATGGTTTCCCACATATATAATTTTTAGGGTTCTTTAGATATTAACCCCTGCAACTCTTATTTCCTAGATAAAAACCCACCAAGTTATAAACAACCAAATAAAACCCAAATTTAAAAATAGTTGCCAAGTATAGAAGTAATTGACCTATTATTACAAAATATTTACAATTTGTACCACAATATTCAAAATAAAATCAATAAATGTTATTACTTACCTTAATTACAATGAAAATATAATTATTGACATATTATTACCCCTAACACACACATATATACATTCAAATATAATTTTATAAATATATTACTACCATAAGCTCAATATATATAACACACATATATAGTTTACCTATATATATAATACTACTATACGTTCATATAAATACATATATATATATATATATACACACACACATGCACAGTACTACATATATGATCAAAAACCATTATTGGGTTTGCTTTATGTAGGTAAACTAATATTGAATAAAATAATAACATTTTTTTATAGTAGGTACATTATTTTGCATGTATTTTGCATATATTGGGTTTGCTTTATTATGTAGGTAAATTAATATTGAATAAAATAATAACATTTTTTATGTAGGTACATTATTTTGCATATATTGGGTTTGCTTTATTATGTAGGTAAATTATTTTTCAAGAATTTTTATGTATATCAGGCATTTTTTTGTTATATATATGTGTGTGTATAAAATAATTTACCTACATTTATATGTAAAATATAATTTTATTGACTTAACCAAGCATGTATTACTGTACTAAAAAAACACTAAGCATGTATTACTACATTTATTAGGCATGTTTTATTGTTATTATATATTAGGCAATGAATTTATTATTTTATTGTTTTTGTAAAATCATTAATTCTCCCTTTCAATTTGTATGTAATTAATTGTGTAAATCAAGCATTCAAATAGGGGTGTTTTGGGCATCAAAATTTTTTAAATGTGTAAAGTTAAATATAATTAATGAATTTGCTGATGTGGAATCTACTCAATGGGTTTTATTTGAGTAAAAAACTTATGTTGGGTTTTATGTGGAAAAAATTAAGTTTCAAGGGCTAAAGCCATATTTTCAGTAATTTTTATGGCACGATTTTATTTTCAAGAATCATTGAACTGAACCTTTATACGTCTACAAAGGGTCTTTTAATATCCGGCACGCTCCTGTCTTTAGCAAACCCTAGCTCGAACATTACATTACAGTTTTCTTAAGGTTTTATTTTTTATTTGTTGGGAATGGGAGTTGAAAGAGCGATATTTCTTTGTTAAATGAAACAACAAGTATTGGCTCATGGATCAATAGATCATTCAACCGGCCGGAGTGTTTCCACCCTCCACAAATATAGATTTGACCTAGTTGGATTAAATTTCTCTAGTCTTTCTTGTCTGTTGTAATTCTGGTGAGAACAGGCTTGGTTATCGACTACCAACAACTTAAGTTCTCAACACAGATTTTGATCACTATTTTTAGGGCACGTGCCAATGAATATTTGGTGATGTGGAGGATTAGACCTAACACGTTGATTAATTGCATGTTCTGATGCTCGACTGCATGGGCAAGTTAAAGGATGTAACCCTAAATGACGTGAGACACGTGGAATGAAGGAATATCAACAAATTAAGTTTGCATGCATATATATATATATATACACCACACATGTAGTTCAATGAAAAATACCAAACATTCAATCAAAAATATCAAACTTGTAGAATTTTAATGGTGGGGCGTCCTACATTATTCTACCTTCAGAAGTAAATAATATTGTCCAATCTTCAATTTTATGTATGAAAAAAAGGAAATATATAAAGGTAATGATCAAGCCCCGACATAATTCAGTTTCCTTTTGCCCATTGTGATTTATTCTTTTTATAGGCATGTGCATGGTAATTTCTTATCCGATAATAATGTGTATGGTAATTTTATGTCATAACAAATATGCTTTTTGTTTTTTTAGGGCAGTATATGTAATTGAAATCTGACAGTCAATATCGTTCCTTCCTAGTTTCTACTACCTCCAAACCTAAAGGGCATGGAATATGGTATCTTTGTCATGCTGAACAAAAAAGGAACATGGTATTTTGTAATAATCTAGTCTTTTGAGCTACTTGGGTTAGTAGGCTAGCGAGGGTGAGTAGGATGATGAGTAAAAATTGGCTAAAATCAGCGTTCAAAACCTTCTAATGTAACACACAAAAAAGTACCTCAATTCCTTTGTGTTATTAAACCAGAAAAAAAGTTTGAAAATTAAACCAGAAATTTCATTGAGAATTAAACAAGTAGTCAAACTACAAATTACATAAAATAAGCACTATTGCATGTTGCAAGAGTAGGGCCATTGGTTGAGATCAAACTCTAGGCCAACTTCCCTTGAGCTCTCCCTCCCCATACAAATCTTTATACACACTATAGTAGGCCTTTTTACTTCTACATAAATGAGCTAGTTCACTAGCTACTAGAAAACTAATGGCCAAATACTGATCATAAATTACAAATGAAAACATGTGCGTGCGAGATTACCCACACATACAATTAGGCATCTTCAAGAGCGCAAACACATATACAAGGGGGGGATAGATTACAGATGCCCTAGTTCTGTAGAGAATGTCCAACGCCGGGGCTGTGACCTGGAGCTGTGGGCCTGAAGTCATCTACGGCATGCGCTGGTGGTGGTGGCAGCTGTGCTGCACCATTAATCTGATCACTTTGTGGTGGGGGTGGAGATACAACAACTGATGACGCTTCAGTTGTGCTCTCACCATGCAAGTCCCTTTTATGACCAGCATTATCCTCCGATTTGTTTTTGTGGGTTTTGGTGTGAATTGGGAGGTTTTGGAGTTCATTTTTACTCCTTGATTTCAAAGGCCTTGCATCAATGGACTGAATTTCCCAGGTTAAGATGAGTAGGGAAACTAGGAATGAGCAAGCAATAAGGGTTAACTTGTTCAAGGCCATGGTAGTGAATGGACAGGGAGAGATCAAGGGAAGTTGGCCCTAGAGTTTGACCAACCAAGATAGCAAGCAAGTTGCTAGAGTAGATAGCAATTCGAGCAAGCCTGCCTTGGATAATCAAGTAAATTAAGTGTACAAGCTCGTTGCTTAAACACTTCCCTCTGCGTGAGAATATATAGAGGGGAGGGCACTAGTGAGGTGCAAGTGCCAACCAATGAGAATCTCTCGAGTTCAAATTCATACAAAAAACAAAGATGTATATCTCTCTCTCTCTCTCTCTCTCTCTCTCTCTCTCTCTCTCTCTCTCTCTCTCTCTCTCTCTATTACAACTAGACGAGCTATTTTTGGAACGAGAAATTAGAATAAAAGCTAGTTCACATGCTATTTGAATTATTATTATCTATATATAGCTGTGTGTGTGTGTGTGTGTAAGCTAACAACAATATGTTGATTTCCATAACGTGAGGAACAAAGTCTCATATTTACTGAGGGGCATGTGTTATGGAATCTCAAATACTTTTGTAGAGTTTATGAATTTTTACTGCCTTTTGTAGACTCCACATAACTAAATGGTAAGTTTTTCAGAGTTTTACAAGGTTTTACTTATAGACTTTATTCATAATTCCAAAGAGTTTGAGAATCAGAGCCAAGATTTCTTGTGTGGAGGGGCCTCAAACAAGTATAGAAGAAAAAACAAATAGTATTTATAAAATTACTAATGCAAAACATCATAATATTTATTCAAATAATTAAGTAGTCAAAATTAACATATACATAGATAATTTTATCTATCTATAGTAATCAAAATTATTCTTGACGAATTTCAATGAAACCGTTGCATAATGTCATCTATACTATTTAAAGAATTATTAAACTCAATAGAGAGAATTACGAAAAATCTTTGCAAACCATAAAACTCAAGTAAGAGGTGGGCTAGAATAGAAACAAATGTTTTATAGTGAATAATAGAGTATTACAAACCTTTTTGTTCTTTATTCAATAAATTTGGGATTTCGAATGGCTAAATATATGCAATTCAATAAGAACAGGTAAAAACTCTCCCCTTGCATTTTTTTTAATTAAAAGTGAATGATGGGTTTTAATTTAATGTTATTGATTTGTGAGAGGGTGGTGCTATCCACACACCTCATTTTGCCTTCCATACACCTTCTCAATTTGCAACCGTCGGATTGAATGAATTGAAGATCGGAGGACATAAATTAACAAGGGTGTGTGAAGGGTAAAAAAAAAGTATGCAGATAGCACTACTCTTTGTGATAAATGACCATTTAAAATATATACTTATTTTTGGATGGGATCTATGAGATGAAAAATAGATAATAATTGAATTTGTTTTAGTTGTTGAGAAGAGTTGCAAAGCAATAGAAATAGGTGTAGTACACTAATCTTATCTTTTAGGGTAAATTACAAAAAACTACCTCAACTATTGGGTCGAAAATAGTTTCATACCTCATCTTTAAAAAGTTTCAATGTCATACATTTGCTTACGAATTTGTTTCAATGTCATACCTCCCGTCAGTTGACTGTCAATTCCTCAGTTAAATGCTGACGTGGCGTGTGACGTGGCATACTTTTTATTAAAAAATTATTAAAAAATTATTAAAAACTTTATAAAATATTAATTAAATATTAATTTTTTAAAAAAAGTTTTTTTTTCTTTTTTTTTTTTCTTCTTCTTCTTCTTCTTCTCCTTCTCTTCGGGTTACAGGCGCTACCCTTTTTTTTTCTTCTTCTTCTTCTTCTTCCTCCTCCTCCTTCTTATTCTTCTTCTTCCTCCTCCTCCTCCCCCTTCTTCTTCTTCCTCTCCTCGGGTAGCAGGTGCTACCCGCTTCTCTTTTTTTTTTTTTCTTCTTCTTCTTCTTCTTCTCCTCGGGTTGCAGGCGCCGCTACAGTATATATATATATATATATATATATATATATATATATATATATAATATTTTAAATATTTTTTTAAAGTTTTTAATAATTTTTTAATAAAAAGTATGTCACGTCACACGCCACGTCAGCATTTAACTGAGAAATTGACAGTCAACTGACGGGAGGTATGACATTGAAACAAATTCCTAAGTAAGGGTATGACATTGAAACTTTTTAAAGATGAGGTATGAAACTGTTTTCGACCCAATAGTTGAGGTAGTTTTTTGTAATTTACCCTATCTTTTAAGTGAGGGTAGGCCTAGGACTACTGTAGTCATTGATGTTCCTTTATTGTTTTGGTAAAAAAATAGAGTTTTCTTCTTACTTATTCTTCGTATATATTCCATATTTATATGCTTAAAAAAATCGTTTATGAGAAAAATCCCAAGGTGAATGCTACGATGTCGTTTAATGAAAAACGCATTGTGTAAGCGTTGATGGCTACATGTTCTTCATATTTCTAATACATGTCCCTTTCATCTTTGTTTGGTTTAGTGGTTTAATTAGTAAGTCAAACTTGAAGGTTTGAAAATTGGCAAGTGTGTGCTTGAATGTTGAACCATATTCTATGTTAATTTTTAATTTATTTTATTTGCTTTAAAAAAAAATTCTTTTGTTAAAATAAATTGTATTCAAATACTTTTGGTGCCATGTAAAAAAACCCGGGTAAAGAATAAAGTGAGAATATACAACAATAGGCTAACCATATTCAATATAACGATATTCTATTTTAAGGGTAATTAAGAAGCATTGGTTAAGCCACACAATAGGTTAAGCACAGTGGCAAAGCCAGAAATTCTCGAGGAGAGGGGCGAAATTTAAAAAGTTTAGGGTCCCCAAAAAATGTGAACATTCATTCGAGGTCTAAGTCTAGGATTTGCAAGAATATTATTTGCACTACCCGTAATATTCATAGGAGAATTTGCACTAACCAAAATATTCAAAAGAGGATTTGGACTACTCAAAATAGTCGAAGTAGGGTTTGAACAACAATATTATTTGAATGATGATTTAGCACCGTTTCTTGTTGTATCGTCCTATTACTTAACTGTATAATTAGCAAAGTTTTAAAAGATGCTAAGCTCTAGTCAGGTGGTGAACATGACTTTACACTTAGGCGAAGACCTAGGCAAATTTGAATAAATTTATTATATACCGTATAAATAATTGTCTTTTTATTATATACCATATAATATCTGAAAAACATTGATTATAAAACATATAATATAAAAATATTGACAAATTTTCTTTATTACTTTGTTGAATTTGATGATAAGAGAAAGAAAAAAACAAATAATTACAAGTTTGTAATATTTTACAAATTATTTTTTGAAGCTCGTATAAATTTATAGTGAATTTTAAGATAAATAATAGTGTCAAACAAGTAGCTTAAAATATATTGAAAGAGTGGTCAAATTAATTGGACAATAATTAAAAAACAAAACAAATTCTAATATAAATAAGTAATAGCAAGTTAGGTGGCACAAATTGATTGGCCAATAGTTAAAAAAAATTGTAATTGCACGTGGGTGGGATGGGGGAGAGAGAAAGTCTCTCTTTTTCCTTTCTCTTCTTCTTCGTCAGACAAAACCTCTCCATTTGCAGAAGCTGCGAATTGCATATCATTGTTCCTCCCTTCTTTGGCCTAGGTGTTTTTTTCTTGGAAAAAATAGAGCTCGCGATCAGCCCGTGGTGTGATAGAGCAGGGAAACTCAAAACGCCAGAAACCACACGAAATTTCATCACTTCCGACGAGACCGGAGGGGCGGAACCACCGCTTCTGGGCTTGATTTCCGACGAAGGGAGTGGCGGCCGCCACTCCTCGTCCTCACGTAGCTTTGCCACTGGTTAAGCATAATTATGGTATATATCAAACTCACACAAATATTATAGATCATCACTATCCATGTGAGTAAAATCTAAAACCTCTCACTTTTAAATGAAAATAAATATCACTAAACTATAGCAGTAATTGATGCAAAAATAACAGTTAAAAATACTATGTATCCACAGAGGAAATCTTTGCATTTGAGAATAACTTGAAATTTTTTCGCAAAAGGATTTAAGTTATGGAAAGTGTAACGTGTACTAAAGCTCCATAGAAATCAGATGGCTAAAGTTTTGGTAGACATATTTTTCTCTTCAAAGTCAATTAAATCCTTTAAAATCTACAATTTAATATATGAGAAATGTTACTAACACTCGTTTTGTTTTACAAATGATAGCGTTAGTGGGTTAAAATGTTAAATATTAAGGGAGAGGGAGATCGGTGGGAATCAAATCCACACCGAGATGCATAAATATTATTGTTTTTCACCAATGACATAAAGTGTCATCTGTCGTGCACTCCACCTCCTTCATTTTCTTTTTTTTTGTTTAGCAAAAGATCTTCGAAATGCAATAAAAATCCTTAATGAAAGGCTTAATTGGATTAATAGTCCTTGTGGTGATAAGATATTGGAAGATAGCCTATGTGGTAAAAAAAATGATTTAAGCCCATGTGGTGAAGTTTGTTAGGATTTATGCCCAAAATTAAAAATTTTGTAAACTTTCGGTTAATTATTAGCACGTGAGCCAGCCCCACATTCTAACAATTAACAGAGAGTTCTGTTTTAGCCTAATATGTGTACTGAGAGTTTCATTTTAGCCTAATATGTGTGACTCACATGCTAATAATTAACAGAAAGTTGACAGAATTTTTAACTTTAGGCATAAATTCTAACAAACTTCACCACCGGGGCTTAAATCCTAATTTTTTGTACCACAAAAGCTATCTTCCAACTACCATGTCACCACGGAGACTAATAATCCAATATGACCTTAATGAAATCATCGAAATGCAATAACTTGTGAATAGTGCATGACTTTCATGAACTCTATTAAGTCATGATTAATACCACGCTGCTTTTATAGACTTTTTAAAAATCTACATTGAACGCACATAAAGTTTCAAACTCCACCAAATTCTTTTAAATTACCCCAAATATAAGGTAAATGCTCTAAATTTTGTAAATTCTAAACTCAACACACCTAATAATTTCACTGAATTAATACGACAACTTTGATAGCCACTTAGCTAGTGTTACCATCAGTACTGTACTTTCACTTTCTCCTGTTTAACTTAAATTATACTGGCATAAATACTATAGCAAGTCGATATACATATATATATTTGGTAACTTATGGAAACAACTTACTTCACCATAGTTTCTATACGAATCAGGGTCGTCGAATGATGTCCCATGCAACCGTTCATTTGCATATTTTCTCCTTTATAGCTACTCTTTAATAATAGAAGATGGGTAATGCTAGGAAGAAATTAAAGTTTGTAAATCAAATGATGTGGTTATTGATGATCAGATTATTACTTAAATATTGATTAATGTAATTATTTTTTATTGTTAACCCATTATTTAGTTTACAAATTTAGTTTACTACATTTATTTGGACGAGATGGTGCAATATACAACCAAAATTAAGTATATGGCACGAGCTAATTTTGGGAACCATCCATTGTTTTCTAATTGGTGATCATTAAACCACGGCCGGTAATATAACAAGTTGAAGCAAAATATTATATACATCAAGCAACCGGGAGATACGGTGAGGACAGTTTGCTGTAGGGGTGTGTTATCCGCACTCTCCAAATTACTTCTCACACATTCCTTATTAATTTAGGAAAACTAATGAAAAGAGTTTGAAAACTTTGAGTTTTAACGATAAGGACAAAATAAAAGGTAAAGTGAATAGTACCAATATTGACTTTTTAATATTAAAATGTGGTTTTTCGTTAAAGTGAATAGTACCGGGAACTTTTCGTTAAAATTCCCTATTAATTTTTGTCCGTTGATATTCTTCAATTCATCCGATCCGACAACCGAAAATTAGAAAGTTGTGTGAAAAATAAAATGAGGTGTTTAGACTGTGGATATCACACCCTTTTGCTCTAATTCTCCACCATTCACGTACTGGAAAATAATTGTTTTCACATTACAATTCTTTTTTTTTTAATATAGAGTAATCCTAGGTAGATTAAATTTGTATATTAAATTTACAAATTAAATGATGTGTCACCAATAAGAAATAAACATATTAATCAGCAGTTAAATAATAATTCAATCATCAATTTTCATGTAATTTAATTTATAAAAATTTGTCTCTAAATTTATCCTTAAATACATTTTGTACTTCACCAACACAAAATGTTATATCTTTTCAGTGAGACAAGCTCATCAGCTTTCCAACCGAAACCCCCTTGACATTGCTGGAAAAAAACTACTATATATATTATTCGTATCTTACCTGCAGCCATTTGGTTTCATTTGTTTGCGGAGGAGTGAAAGTTTTAGTGGAGGATTCTTTTCTTTCTTTATTTTTTTTTCTTTATTTTTTTATTTAAATAATTACGAATAGGTCACATTAACAATTTACATAAATATTTTTATAAAAAAAATGTGAAACGAAAAGAAAAAAAAAAAGAGCATAAAAATGAGAAGAAACCTACTCAAAGTTTTAGCGGCTAGCTTAAACCATGCACGCTGCCAAAAGTTTGTTATTACTTTACAGTCGGCCCCTCCCATGTGTTATAAAAAGTACACCCCTTCACACTTCGAAAAAGCCGACCTCCGCATGCCTACCATGATGAAGTATCTGCATAAGCCGTCGTACAACGATTGTGCTTATACATGTCTCACTTTCGCACAAGAAACATGACAAGTTGCAGTACTCTGCCATCATGAGTTAAGTTTATATTTGGAATTGCAAAGTCTCGGGGCAATTAAACAAGTATGAAATCCAAAGATTCTTAGGGTTGGTTTTGGTTTAATATTTAAGTGAGTTTGTATAGATTCCGGAGTGCATTATACTCCATATTGAGTCCATGTGCAAAACACTTTGTTAAACTAATTTGACTATGAACCAACCCCCGTATTAAGTCTACGTAACTAGTAACTTCCACATATATATGTTATGTATGTGCAAAAGAAAGCTATTGTTGTAATGGTAGGTAAGTTACTTTCCCACGCACCCAAAATTTTCATTTTTTTTTTGACACACCCAAAATTTTCACTTTCCTAAAAAAAAAAAGTGAAAATTTTGTGTGCGTGGGAAAGTAGGTCGGTGAAAAATTATTGTTTCACTCTTAGTTATGGAATATTGTTGCATGAAAATTATTATTAAACTCATTTAACTAAAAGTGGTATATATTGAGTCCCACATCGGCCATAGAAAAAAAAATAATAGTTTAAATATCTTAACCTCACTTCAATTAATACTGAGACCTTTTGTGATAAAACTTCACACCTGTCGGATTGTGCAGGTAGTAATTATCAAGTTGGGGACAGTATTAGTATTGTTAGAAGTGGGCCCTTGGACCGCCTCTCTAATAATTCTACATGGTATCAAGGCTAGTCTCTCTAATAGTTCTACATGATATCAGAGTTAGGGAGTGGGTCCGTATACATGGCATGTGAGCCTTGCCTACCATTCCGGAATCAGATAGGGTGTGGTGGCATCGTTCACCCGTTTATGTGGCTCTCAACCCAATCAGAATCGTCTAGTCCATGACCAGACTATGGAGGCACTTATATTCCGATTCTCCTACTTAGGTAGCAATAAGGCTCTCACTGCTTCACATTTGCTAGTAGTTGTCACTAAAAGAATAAGCTTTCTGCTAATCACTGAACAGATTACTTCATAACAGAATACACCTATCGGCATGGAGTAATAGACATATATGATATACCTGATTAAGCATCCACTTGAAGCCAGTTGCAGCAAAGCACTCACTCTTCGAAGCACTACTGTACCAGTCCAAACTGTAAAGTTTATTCAGTCTGTACAATTGAAGATATATTTTCCCTCCTGTGCCTAACTGAGAATATCTCCTCGTTAGAGCTGACATTTTAAAGACTATTTAACAAGCTCTCAAACCATCCACTCCCCGATCGCTGCATCGACAAGATTGCAAAGAATATTACAGGATTGCGTGCGCATTCGGCCCTACAAATAGACCAAAACAGAGGAGATTTCTTTGGCTCCAAGAGAACAATGCTGCCCGAATTCAAATCTAAAGGGTAATAGATTTCAATTACGTGCTAAAAGTTTTGGGCATTTCTAGTAGTTCGATGTCGTGCAAAGGCCTTTCGATGACTTTGATGCTTTGAAATATAGTCATGGTTCGGATACTTATCTGCTTTAGAATTTAGACATGTTGAGCAGACATAAACGCTGAATACCATCGCAAACAGCAGGACTGTCATCCTCGATAACCAAGGAGATTTCTTGGGAGGCTATTTGTTTTAGTGAAATTTCATAATACTAATCTTTAACCAACGCGACAAAAAATAAAAAGCATGTGCAAAATTTTATTGTGCTCGAGTATAAAATATTCCAGACATTTTCACCGTTGGATGTTAGTTTTATGATTTTGACCAAAGATGCGACGATTAACACGTCCAGAACACCCGACACAACAAAGCACCATAGAAAAATCTGAAAACAAGACCATTCCCATTCCTGCACATCGAAGTACCTCAAAACTTACAAACAATAAAATAGAGAAAAACATTCCATGAAATAAAATCAATCCAACTTATCCAACAAGCACCTCTTCCTCTTTAGATCAACCAAGTGTTTTATTAATGGCTGCTCTTCTCAGACAGTTATCCCCATATGATAATGTACAAGAACAGCCTGTGTAAGTGTTAACAATAAATGCTACCGTACTGTACCTCTGTTTCAACAACTACGCGTATGTCTGCCTGTCTACCTAAATTAGAAACTCTATGCACAAATTGAATCAAATAATAAGCAAAAAATTAATTATACGTAGCTGCAAAACTGGCTACAATACAGACTATGCGAATATCTGTTGAATTACTGTCTCGGCATTTCCGTTGTATTGTGCAAGAAGATGGATAGCATCAGCCCTGGGCAAAGCTAGAAATTCCTGCAACCACCACCCACACAGTGAGATTAGTTGAAGTGAACGAACCAGTGTTTGAACTTAGAAGATGTGGATTATATTAAAACAGACAAATATCATAGTCTAGTCGCAGTCAAATTATATTTATACAAGTGCAAATAGTCGAATTGGATTATAAGAAATCTTATGCTCTACGGCTGACTGAACATGCTGAAGACAATAAAGTGCAAATGTTTATTTTTCATGAGGCCAAGGAAGTGAAACTGTCCAGTTCGTCAAAAGCAAAAATTAACTACAAATAATTTAATATACTTCCACATGGAACAATTTAGAAAGATTTAGATATGCAAGTTCAGTTCATAAAACTCACCATTACTTTTAGTATGGCATTTTCATCACACACAACATCTCTCGACGACACTTGAGTCAGGCTGCTACCATCTTCCACCATCCTCGTGCTTGAAGATACTGTAACTTGGGAAGACCCATTAGAGCAACTATCTGCATTTGACTTAGAAGCAGCGGCAAGCGAAGAAGTATTAACTTCTTTCAAAGAATCAATCTTTAATAGGCTTTCGAAGTGGTCTTTACACATTTGAAGTTTAAACCACTCATTATGAGTGTGAAGGGTTGCTCTCATTATTTTCATAAGCTGGGGCTCGTCAATGCCAAGCCTCCTACCAATCGCAACCTATCACAGACAGAAGCAAAATGTTTAGTTCGCACTTATGGCATGGTGCATTGTATAAATCACATTTAAGACTCATATCCAGATAGAAAAAAGATTTAATGCAGGTTATGCAAGGCATCTGCAGTTCCTATTAATTTTAGTATGACAGCAAGTCATGGCATACCTGTAGTGAAGTTGCAAGAGCATGTAAGGGCAACCCTTTCCCAAGTGCATCTTCATTAGGTTGGAGCAGTGCTAACAAAGTCTCCTTCATGGGCTTCAGTAAAGCTGGATCACTTGCAGCTAAAGGACCTAAATGAGAGCATGCAACCCTCAGAGCACTAGAATGATCACCTGAGCTGACAAGCTTAAGGAATTCAACCTACAGTTTGTGAAATTATCAGAATGTAAAGTTTTGTATATTATAGTATGATTTAAAAACAATTACTTCAAGCTATTTACAATACATGAGCTAAGTACCTGCTTAAGTTGGAAGAGCAAAACAGGATTTTGTACAAAAAAATTTGGGTCCATAGAATTAACTTCTTCCACAACCTCCGCAGCCATTCCTTTGCTAGCTAGTTCCTTCATCCCAATCACAATCTCATACTTGTCCTCCACATTGTCAAGGCCTAAACTTAAGCATTCTGAAGCCTGCAGAGCAACACCATTGTCAAATAACAACCAATACTACCACTACTACATGACAAATAATTCGAACAATAGAGAACCTGCTGTTCCCTTGATGAATACATATCGGAAACCAGGTCAATTGTGCTAAGCTCTTTAGAGTCTTTACTCATCTCCTTACGGGAAATGCCAGGAGTAAAATCAATATCATCTTGTCTTCCCGTCCATCGCTTGCGTTTACTTCTTTCCGCAGGTGCACTGGGTCTTCTTTGTGAAACTCTGAGTTTATCAGGCTGATGTGATCCACTGGTGCTACAATCTTCATTAGTGCTCGATGTCTCACAAACGTAACGCATTTCAACATCCATTCCTTGCATGCTTGTCACATCAGAACTCTTTCCAGGGGAACCACCTAGATTATCATTACTAACAGAAATCTCACCATCAGAATGTTTGCTGGCTCCATAATCCACCTCATGACAACTGTCTCTTGACAGAGAATGCCCAATCACCGGTTGATCAACTTTCAAAGATTTGGAAAGGCTTTGCACCCCAGACACTGCGTTGGATAAGAAGATCAGTAGTAGTCAGAGTCTGACAAGTTAAAATATAAAATAAATAAATAAATAAATAAAAACAAACCAAGCTCACACGCTCACTCAACAAAACATTAGAAAATAAGGATGAAAGAAAAAGTTCACAAGTTTCACCAGAAGAAGTTGCAAAACCAGAATCCACAATGCCCCTGTAAACGCAATACTCACGAACCAGCTCATCAAGCATGGTAACATCAAATCTCATTCTGCATAATTCATTCTGCAGTATATAAGCACAAGTTTTAATGTTAGTGGACTCAAGAATATCTAAGCCAACTATTTATAAAATTTCAATGAACCTCTTAAACAAGTTACATGATATATGAGCAGGAAGATAATGTGCATTGGCATCATTAGGTGCATTCTCCCGGGGAAGCACTAGCATGCAAGCATAACAAGGCCAAAATCATGTTTCTAGGGTTGGATAAAAAGTAGTCGAGTAACGGTACTATAACTTCTATATCTTTAAAATCAGATCAGTCCCTACTCTTTAAATATGCATTTTTCATTCATCCAAACAACTGACAGTATGCTTCTTGTTCTTTTACTTATATGTATGAATGTATGTCTTGCATCAAAATTAAGAACTATTAATCTGGGTGGCAAAAGAAAAAGCCTGCATGCATGGCCACTTTCCCACGAATTGCGAATAAATGATGTAATAAAACTAAAAATTAAAAACAAATTTGAGGTAATTATAATAATAACTACATCGTAAGTAATTACTAACCTGAAACGCCTGAAATAAATCACCCTTAGCAAATCTCAAACTATCTACTGATCCCTGTCTCGTGAGCTCTACAGCATGTGCAAGGGCTTGTATGTCCACCTGGTTTTCCAATACAAACATGATTATATAAAGACATGGTTAGTAGTGTAATAGATGGTCTTAGTACTTAATTGTCAAACACATGAAGATAAGAAAAAATATGTGGATACATGTATCACCCAGCAGATGCTGACCTATATGATAATTCAATTTTTACCTCCTGTAATGTCTATGAAAAATGTTCGCATTTTAGATAATCTCACCTCATCAAAAGGAGGCGCTTCAAACAAGCTCTCCTGGGGTGTTGCAGGGGGGTCACGCTCTTCAAGAAGTAATCTATGTGTAAGATCTGAAATAGGCGACGAAATTCCTTGGCGAAAACAAAATCCTTTGTGGATGCTGCATAAGACAGGAATAACTTTAAAAGACAACAACAATGAATCTAATGCCTGTGCTGCATCCCCACATTCAGGCACTCAATCACTCACACCCAATGAACATAATAAAATTTATTGCAAGTAACTAAACCAAAGTCAAAGAGGCAACACCTTATCAAATATCTCAAGGTCATCGAAAAGACCGGATCATAAGCATGTAAATAAGCTCTCAAGACAGTGGAAACTAATCCGGCAATGTCAAACCTCCTCTTTTCAGACCACTGAAACGCATAATGCAAACACCCCTTTTACCTTAGTCTAAATGTACGGTATGGGAGCAAATTAAAAAATAATCTTTGCTCGTAGCTGCATATATATTACAAATAGCATCCCACCTCAGTTGCTACCGGAGAAGATTGGTCTTCCTTGTCATATATAAAAGCAAGCAGTACATGCTTGAATTCCTCATAAGCTTCCTTAAAACGCAATAAAACCATCCATCAGAATCCATAATCAAACCAACAGAAGCAACGGGCGTCAAGCATTTAGTAAAACGGCACAAGCCCAGTTTCTATATTTGCTCAATTTTGAGATAAACATTATATAGAGCTATAGCTAACCCCTCTAGTCTCCTAGTAATAAATTCCAATACAAGCTTAATGAAAGCAACAAACCATACAAGGCTCAATACAAAGAAGAAAGAACTAAGTTTTTAAGTACCGGATAAGCGTCCAGGGCACACGGAGCAAGAGCATTCCTCAAGCAATTGATTGCAGAATCACGATCCTCTGCGGTCCCTCTCCTCAACAGCTCAATAAACCTCTTCAAAAGAAATATCCAAATGTTAATAATTCCACAAATTAAACCCTAGAAATTGCAATTGACGACACTTTCCAGCGTTTTCTCGGCACAAACAGCTGGAGTACCTGTTTCTGCAAGCGGAAGAGGAGCCTGTGATCATCGAGAATGAAAGGGGTGTGGGAGCGGAGGAGACCGATGGCAGCGTCAATGTGACCGGCCTCCAGCGACCGTCTGATCTGACGAATGATCAATCTCGAGTGGTACGACGAGGAGGAGATAGAGGAGGGGGAAGAGGGAGACGGCGGGGTAGAGGGCGGGGAAGACGACGCCGTAAAAGTGGAGAAGGAGTCATCGACTAGCTTCTCCGATTTGGCGAAATCGACGATGAGAGCGTCTAGGGCTTCCCAGTTAATTGGCGTCGAGTCCATTTTTAGAATTTTCCGGGAAATTTTTGGGCTGTTTGGTTCGAAGGAAAATGTCTAGAGAGACAAAGGGCAGAGAGAGAGAGAGAGAGAGAGGTAGAGGTGGAGGCGCGGAGGGGAAAATATTCTCTGAAATTAGGGAAGGACACGATGTAGAAAAAATGTGGATGAACTGGAGGTCTTTCTTTATGGTTTTGCCACGTGGATGCTAATTAGTGGACAGAGGGTTCAGAAATGCTGGTGTCACCTATGTGAGCAAGTCCATCCTTTACACAATAATTGTCTAACCAAGTGCATTTACAAAGCTTAAAATAAATTGTTCAGATAATTGTGATTAAAAAATTAATAAAATTGTAATATTAATTTGATATACTTTTATCTTTTTCTTGCTTTTTTCTTTTGTCTTTTTACTTGTCATCGAAGCTTCTCCCCTTCTTTTTGTCTCTCTTTTTCTCCCAATCTTTATCCAACCCACACTCCCTCCAATTTCGAACCCAATCGCCATCATCATCACCAGTAGTTGCTAATCGCAAGTCACCCTGCATCATCATCACAAGTAGCTCAATAGCACACTGTTGTTGTTACTAGAGGCAATCACTGTGGCCAACGTAGGTGATGCGTACCTATTTGAGCACTCTCTCAATTTCCATCCGTATTAGTCCCCATTGTTAAAGCTGATGATGAAATGGCAGTTTGGCAGAGAGATGTTGTGGGACCATGATTTTCTGGACCCATGATTGATGGCAAAAAAATATCGGAATACACAAAGCCCATTGAGCGTAGTCTGGCAAGTTAGGGTTAAAACCTATTAAAAATATTACTTGTCCCTCAAGTAAGGACAATCCTAATTATGGTCAAATTAAGATATCTTGAGGATTAGGTTAACATGATCATGATTCTAAAAAGATTGGGTATTTTATCCTGGATTTCCTCCTAAATAGTCTGCAGATTTGATGAAGATTACTTTCTTTGCAAGAACTCTCAAGATCCCTATTAAGACACTAGCCTAGGTATTTATTAAGGGAAATCTACTTCACCCTAAGTCTGATATTCTCTACAACACACATATTCTCTCAATGCCTAGCAGAGGCTTTTACGTCGCCGTATACGCGTAGACACGTCAATGGAGAACTTATCTCCTTAACCACCTGCCATAAGCTATTCGTTAGGATAGTTCCCTCCATTCTTTCATAGAACTACACACACTGTTTGATTCTCCTTCCCGAATATATGCAAGCAATCTTATTCAGATTCAACCATACCCCTCCAATCAATCCTATTCTCTTCTCATTGGAGATCATAGGCTAGTCCGACTAAATTTTGCCAATTGGTGGATGTGTGCGAAATTGATTCCAACAATTGGTGCTTTCATTGAGAAAACTCATATTCCCCCAACCAAATCACTCTACCATGTACAAACGAAGGGAATTGAAACGGATGTCTACGCTAAACTGAAGTAATCCATTTGCACGGCGACTATCTCATGATTAATACCTTGCAAATACGCACGATATTAATTATCACACTTAGATGAGTCGATTTGTTCTTTTCTAGCAATTTAATCGTATCCCTTGCATAAAATTGTACATGATTTGATTCAAGAGACAGCCGGCGATCTCTCAGCAACAACTAGGACACTTAGAAAATCAAAGCTGAGAAAACCCATAGGAAGCAACTGTAATTTGGACCCAGCAACTTTGAGCAGCAAGTATCGCGCAAGCTAAGATGATGAACCCGACTAGCATCGAATCAATCCCACTTCTCAATCCATAGATTCTAAACCAACATGACTCATTCTGTCATCTATTCATTGTGACTTGAAGTATTTGGGTACATCCCTGCAATAAACTCGCCGGACCTACACTATTTATCCGACCCATAATTTCAATTTAATCCGTTTCTTCAATTCATTTTGCGTTATCACAATACTGCATGCCTGAATTATAATAAAATATCAGTGACCAACGAATATTGTTCGTCAAATAAAGCTATGAATTTGAAGGAGATGTCCTCTATATCCACTAAAAGATAAGATTTACAACAGTAGAAAAAACAAAAAGAATGAAGAGTAAATGGAAAGCTGGCAGTGAATGGAAAGAAGAAAGTTATTTTCTTCCTTATTTTTTATTTCTTCGTGGTGGAAGGTAGCAAGACTAGCGAGAATACAATGAAGATTCACATGGACAACATGATCATTAATCATATGTGGGACCACAAAAAAGGAAAACATGAATCAGCCCATCTAGACAGTGGGAGTTATTTGCCAAGAAGTTCCGACATGTTTGCGGAGCTCCGAGAGACAACATGACCGACCAAGGTTTACATGACAAGAGTATCTCTGGTAAAGCCAGTAACTTCGACAACGAGATGATCCTATGGCTTATGGAAAAGTGTATCCAAGCGAATTCACCAAAACTAGACCTAGTTCACAAAGAGCTTCAAGCTAGAAAGCAAAGACATGTTTGGGCTCCACATGGACCAACACCACCTCGCAAGGTTAGACTCGTAAACCTCTCACTTGAAGTCTACGTGCAACTCAGTTCGAGTCCATAAACAATCCAACTGAGCAAGTGCTCGCATAATTGAACGACCATGAACAATATTTAGGATACATACATTCAAAGAGGATTTGTTTAACTTTACCTTATAAGTTACCTCTTACATATGTATATAACCGTTATCTATGGACTCATTAATGAGATTAAATTGGTAATTTACCTATAGTAATCTTGCCCCATGATTAGATCATGGACTAATCCTTGTATTACCTTAAGCAATCCACTAATCTTTATTGCTTTTAGGCATACATCTAATATCAGCAACAAAAGCATTAGAACATCGAAGTCAAGCATATTTGATCTCAAAGACACTCTTGCCGACCTCTTCACGAAGTTATTATCAAAGTTTACCTTTCGGAAGGTCGTTCAAAGATTTGAAAGGCCTAAAATTTTAGATTTGTATCAGTGATAGTTCTCATGAGGAGTTTTGTCGAACTTAGGGGAAGTATATTGAAGCATGTTCGCATAACCTTAATCTACTCTTTTTCCTACGATCATGAGCAATTTTTCCTACTAGGTTTTTGCTAACTTGATGAGGTTTTAACGAGGCACCTGTTATGGGCTGGTCGTACCCTTTTGTGTGTTAATGATCATCATGAAGATGTGAAACATTGACATACTACATTAACTCGCCTTTTCTCCTTAGACTATGGGTTTGTTCTATTGGGTTTACCATAGCCAGGTTTTAGTGAGATTCTTTTGATATGCACCCCACAAAGAGACTTGTGATAAGCAATTATTGTACCTACCAAAAACTGATAACAACAACCGTCATCTCCTAATCATAAAGATTTGATGCGACTACTTCTTAAGTTGTACACACTTAAGGGGAGTTTTGTAAACTGTGTGTTTAGTTAGGGATGTGATTGTGTAAACTTAAAGTAGAACCTCAATAGAATTTAGTGATCAAATCCTTGGACTTTGTATTACTTGTAAGGCAAGAAAGCTCATCATGAATAGTATAAATAAGGGTACAAGGCCAGGGTCAAAGACACAATTCTCATACACTTGAAGCCTTCTCTCTTTGTGTGTCGACCCTCTCTCTCTCTCACACTTCTCTCAAAGTTAGTTTTACAACAATTAAGAGTGATTAAAAGTGTCATATCAATAAACTTACATTGATTAATCTATTAGTCCGGCTATAAGAGAGACGTTCATTCTTTATACAACAATGGTTATTAATATATTATTGATAATGTGTTGATATTATTGTTGCCAACAAAATATACCAACATGTTTTCAATATATTTCAATAAAAACGACACCCTGAACATAAAATTCTATTATTCTCAATATCTTCTACAAAATAGAACTATTACTAACACTCTAAAATAGTCGTTCAACGCTCATTTCTCTTTTATTTTATTCACTAAAGATCAGCGCAGAATGACTTTTTATTATGTATGACATGCATCCTCAAATAAAATGGAGATTTGTTGATCTTTACGAGCTAGTGAAAGATGGGTAGTTGAACATGAACTCACAACATTTTCAAATAAAATGGAGATTTGATGAGTAAGAACAAATGGAGGATATATGAATTAGGTTAATAAACTTGCGCCAGAAGTATAAAGTCAAAATATATATGATTCTGCTTGGATTTGGGCTTTAAATATTGAGCAGTTGAGTTCTAATGTAACAATTGGAGGACCACCGTTGTAATCTTTCCTTGCGCAGTCTTCACCCCCCTGATAGTAAGTTTGCAAATCTGCCAGGCCAAGTAAGGAATGTTGCTTCAGAAAAATTAAGGTCTAATTGCTAAAGATTATAAGAAATAAAATAATACTAATATACCCAGTGAGGGCTTGCTTATTGGTGCCTTGATGTTGCGCTGGTTCAAAAATCCCTGTATTAAGATTCATCCTTGAAACGGGACCAATCCTCACAAGCTCCTTCATGTTCTTCTTTGTTGCCTTGTCTGTCGATGATGCGTGCCCACTTAATGTCATCCTACACAGGAACCCAATTTATTATTTTTTTTCCAATTTTGGTCCAACTCGTTAATTTGCATAAAGTACAAAATAGTTGGAAAATAAAAAAAGCTTTTGTTTCGTGATTTTATTTGTATTACATTATTGATCACATGTCCTATTGAGACACCTGCATCTTTCTTATTAAAGTTGATGAATATATGTTTTGATTGGAGACGTGAGTAAATAAGTGACATATAGTAAAGATATCTCTAGCTATATGGTTTAAGCAAATATATATATACCTGAATAGGAAGGTAGTTCTGCTCACATTTAATGGACCTGAAAATCATGGACATATGGAGATCTACCATGTCTCCACTAGCAAATGTAAAAGCATCAACCAAAGGGGAATGTCCATCCTTGTAAAGCCAGCCCAAAATCCCCCACTTTGAGGCCACTTTAGCATCGTACTTCTTCTCTATCTTTGAAGTCCCACTGCCTAGCGAAAGCATGATGTATTTCTGATAATCTAGACTTTGTGGTGCTGCAAGAGCATCTGGACTCCCCGGGAACACTGTCCCTGTTGGCTTCATTGCTAGCAATGCCTACACCACAAATTCCAAACGATTATGATACTTTTTGCATTTTGTAAGCTATATATATAATATCGTATGCATGCAATCACGCATCGGTACAACTTCAGCGTTAAACTATTTGTACCAATTTTACTATCTTATTGTTAACCATGTATATATCTCGAGCATTACACGTCTATGATGAGAGATTCTCACATGTACGATGAGAGATGACCATTAATATTAATTTATTTCTTACAGGATTGTTTGCTGCCACCCCACCATCAACAAGGTGAAATTCCCCATCATTTCCTCCTGAATCTTTAGTTTTGAAATAATGAGTTGGAAGATAAGTTGGAGCTGAGGAAGTACCGATGCAAACATCTGATAGCAATGTATCCTCAGAAGTATCAATCTCTGCCTGCATATATAGAAGATCATAATTTTATATTAAAAAATGAACATTTTCGATCATACATATATACTTAATTATCAAATGAACTATGTACCGCAAAGGTTGAGAAGACATGGGGTTGTAGCAATTTGATGTCAAATGTTGGCACAACAATTCGTGTCACAGTTTCATGCAGTCTTCGATATCCAAGTATCTTTCTAAGTAACTTTCTGAGATACTTGCCGTCATGTTTTGGTCCCCTTAAGGCATTCATTCTCATGATTACTCCTCTATATTGTCACAAAGAAAAAGTATTAGTGCCCATCTATATTAAATGGAAATATGTTCTCTTGCGAGACAGTAAATTAGCCTGAATAAAAACTGTCAAGTATGCTTTAATATCAATTCTATATATAAATAACCTGGATTGAGGGAATACTTTGGGACAATGTTTGAGATAGAATGGAACAATATCTTTGGCCTCAAAAAGAGGTCGCTTGTTTTGATCAGGTGCTGTCATCATGGCTGTTATAAGGCCTCCTGTGCTAGTTCCTGCAATCAGGTCGAAGTAATCTGCAATTCGGACTCCTTCTCCGTCCAGCTCCTAAAATGAATGATAAAATTTTACTACTACTACCACTACTACTCGGAGTTGTGCATGGAGAGCGACGTGGAGACTGAGAGTCATGCATGGCATGAAGTATTTGTATACGTACTTGTAGTTTGGATTCAACGAAAGTTAATACGGTTGCAGGGAGAATGCCTCTAATTCCTCCACCATCAATGCTTAGAACAGTGATCCTATCACCATAGCTTGATGGGTTTATTTCATCTCGGAGAGAATGTTCCTGCCTCATCGTTATTTATTGAATTTTAAACCCAACAATGGCTTATGGAGGACGATATAAATAGGTTAAGTTTCAAACTTTCAACCCAAACCCCCATGCTTTATACTTTTAAAGAGGATTAGAAGTGAGGTCAAGAGGTTTGGACTTGCCAAACAATCATAAATGTACATTTCCTCAAACGTTGAGTAATACATAACATGTTTTTAAAGCATATGCGTATATGGTCTACAATCTGCTTCGACAATTGTACACACAAAACAAGTGTATTGAATTGAATCTTATATGTGCACTTGAGATTTTGGGTTCGAATCTCCTTTCTTAGATATTGTTTGTATCAAGAAATAAATACTAAAAGTTAAGGAAAAATACTTGGTTACTTACTCGGAGGAGGAAGGCATTTCTCCGTACACAGGCAAATCACAACTTGTTACATGTGCATATACTCTTTTTCTTTGTGCTTCTAATGAATTTTTTTTTGTATATATCTGTCTATGTATGATTTGCAGTTTTGCACGGTTAAATTCTTGAAGAAAAAGTACCAAGTCGTATTCTACTTAAATTCAGCATCACGATAAACAAAAAGATTCTGGTCAAAATCTAAAGTTTTATGGTCAATGCTTAGAGAGATTTTTTAATGTGTTGAGAACACGACCTGATATACTAAGTATCATAATACAAGTGGTAAGAAATTTTTTTTTCTTTCAAGTATTCAACTACTTATATTATGATACTTCAATACACTAAAAAATTTCTCCAAAAACTTAACGGTGTTTTATAACTTTTATATCCATAAACATAAATAATTATTGGAATCCAATTAAAGGTTTCATTCCCAAGACTACAAGAAAAACTTGTGTGTGACTTAGCTTGCCACTAGACTTTGATAAATAGCACTATAAATCCATTCAAATTCGCCACATGGCAAATCTTAAACAATTATTAATTTGAACAACATTATTGTTAGTCCATTATGAGGCTTAGCCCACTCCCCCACATTCTTAGTGTAAATAATATCATTTTTCAAAAAAACAAATCTCATAATTATTTTTCCTACTAATTATCATACACTACTATGAGATCAATCTAATAGTTCATTTAATTTTTACTTCTTTTACACTCTTTTATCATCCCAAATACTCCCTATGTATGTTTTGTCGGACTCTTTCTTCTCTCTCTCACTTCCTTCTCTTGCTTTTCTTCAAAATAAAAATAATAAATGTACATTAAAACCTTCCCCGGCTTTTATCATGGGATGCAATCAAGGTAAGTTATTTTTTTCGTTATTTATGCAATAGTTGATTTGATAATGTGAATTTGACATAAATAACCCACACATATATAAGCGTATTAGGTTTAACATGTTAGTCTACTATTTGACTTTTTTGTTCGTTAGTACATTAGTCTATTATTAGGGTTAATATGTTAATACAAATAACTGACATATTTATGCAATAGTTTTTTTTTTCGTTCTTTATTATGAGTCTTTAATTAATATATTGGTCTATTTTTTACTCAACAATTAATATGTTGGTTTTTTTTTTCATAGATAGATTGCTGCCGAATTTGCTTCTTTTATCTCAAAACAATCTAAGTTTGGTATTCTTTCATCGAGCATCTTGATAAATATCATGTACAACCTCTCCGACAACACCTTCAAAAATAGGTCCCTATGCATCACCCTTCAAAAATAGGACACTCTGAATATCCTTAGCTCAATGGGATAATGGTCACTGCTTCAACATCATCGTGTCAAATTCAATGCTTTAGAAAATTAGAATTTGTGTAAAAGAGTTTTCCAATTGATATCTACATGTGGTCCAATATCCTAGCGGATAGGGTGTTGGGTTTCTACTCATGCACCCTGGTTCGAGATTCCCCTTCCTAAATTATTGTAATAGTTTCGAACTCTTCCCCTCCGTTACTAACAATAATTTTTTTTTTAAATTCCAACTGATTTCTTTCAACTACATTGATGTGAACAAATAACAACAACAAAGTCTTATCCCACTTATACGAACAAACAATTTTAAAATAAAAAAAAATGAGCACACAGGAAGTACTACCAATTATTTCATGAAAACAGAAAACAATTTTCGAAAAATAAAAATTTAAATCATGTGTGACTAAACAGACTTGAGTGAGTGGAGATGCTAATCAGAATCCTTCGTGCTTTTGAGAAGAAAAATGAGAAAGAAGAAAAAAAATGAACCATTAGATTGATCTCATGGTGTATATTAATTAGTTGGAAAAGTAATTATGAGAATTTTAAATATAAAAATTAATAAATGATATTGAAGATTTTCTACTTGATGTGTTTTGAATGAATTGTAGTGCCCTTCAGCAAAATTCAACGACAAACAAAGCACCACACAGTTTAACTACAAGTAAATTATCCATATTATACTAATTGCCCAAATCGGCAAATCAAAGACCAACTTATTTCCCATTTCAGTAGATCCAATTACTTACACGTTAAGAACAGTATAACAGTACGAGAGAGAGAGAGAGAGAAAGAGAGAGAGAGAGAAGATTGATGTTAATATGAGCCGACCTAGGCCATGCCTTTGAAACAAAAATAGTCGTAGCGAGTTTCTTGTAATAAAAGGCACTCCTCTCTACTCATTGACTTCTTTTCACACTCTAAAATTCTCTTGTGATCGTATGATAGTAAGTATGGTCCTGTTTTGGTGGCCGGCTTGATGTCTGATGTAGGTGCAGTTTGGGACTGAGGTGCTTAAAAAAAAATTAGGGTGAAAAAAAGCTAGAAGGATTTTAGGTGTTTGGTAAATTTTCCAAAAGCAGTTTTTTTTTTTTTTTTTAAGTTTAGGGTGAAAAGAAGCCCAAAACATGAAGCTGCTATTTGCAGCTTCCCAAAAAACAGCTGCAGCTTCCCAAACCAAAAACACAGGTGAACAATGTAGGTTTATTGAATTTTTCAATAATCCAAAATTGCCCTCCTTCCTTACAGTCGCAGCTCTCCGCCTCTCTCGCTTTCAGTAATGCAAAATTGCTTTTTCCTTCAGTCTACTCTCCTCTCGAATACCCGAACCAGGAAACCAGATCTCTCTCGTTCTCTCGTTCCAAAACCAGCGTTCTCCCTTATTCTCTCGTTCTCCAGGTTTGTTTGGTAAGCTTCTCTTGTAAATTTTATTTATTTATTTATTTGGATTTTTAACTTTGGGGATGGGAGAGGGAAAAATGGGTGGGAAGAGCAAAGGGATGAGGGTATGGGTGTCGGGAAAAACAATTGGGGATGGAGGGTGGGGAAAAATTAATTGGGGAAGGTGATATGGTTTGTGGAAAAAAATAATTGGGGAAAAAATTTGGGTTTGTGGAGGAAACAAGAAAAATTAAGAAGGTCTACTTCTGATTTGGGTTTAGGTAAAGGATAATTTTTTATAAAGCTTTGCTCTGGTTCTGATCTGTGAACTGTGCTTCTGATTTGTCATCCCTTTGTCAGTGTTCATATCTTATCTCTCTGAAAGGAAGTGGGTTTCCGAGGACATCGCTGAGGCTGTACTCGAACAGGTGGGTTATTTTTGTCTTGGTACAAAATTCGGTTTTCATATTTTTGATAAATCTGTTTTATGATTGCATTTAAATGGTATTTGGTTTATGTGTTTACGTATTAGTTTGCACTTGAAATGAGTTTTCTTTCAAGCATTTTGTAATTTTCGTGATCATATTCGATTGTGTAATTTGTGTTTGAATGTAGTGGTACATATCCTCTCGTGAAACCTAGGGATTAAAGTAGAAGACCAAAACTTGAAAGAATGAAATTAGGGTAGCTGATTTCTGTTAAATTTGAGCATGGAGTGTTTGCAGGTGGGAAGAAAGAAACCACTTATATTGAGCTTTTCTAGTCTAGCCTAGGACAAGGGAGGATTAATGACTTGTCATTCTTTGGAGATTAGGAGCCAAGATTAGATTTCGATCTTGCAGATGAACTTGTAACCACTCGATGAAAATACACACACACACACACACGCCTAATGTTTTTGAAGAAAATGGTGTAACAGACAAATAATACTTCTTGGTTATAGAAGTCAAGAGGGTGTCCCCATTATTATTGATTGTACCTCTTGTGAATGTTTGAACTATTTAGCTTGTTTGTTCTCTGGCTAGATCCATGCTTCAGTGGGCTTCACTTTTATGGTGTTTATATGTTCTGGTGTGTTCATCTTCTTTTCTTTTAGGTTTTTTGGTGTTTTTTGGTTTGGCTTTCAACTCTTACTTGAAACAAGGTTTTTCAGAGATTAAGATTAGATAGACTACTTGTTTCATTTCTCAGTCTTCTTGTCTACTAAAAAAATAATAATAGTCAAGTGAATATTTTTATCTTATTCATCGTGTGAATTTTCATGTATTTTTATGGTTGATCTATGTGTTAATGATCTGTATAGCCTTAGATCGTTTTTCATATTTCTATTATTTTGCCTCTTAGCAGAATTCATAGAGCATTTCCGTCCTTGATTTATTGAGTTATAACCGGTTCTGAAATTTAATCTTGTGATTAATGATCCATTTTTTTTCCCAAACTGTGATGTAATCTTTTGTAGTTGTATGTGGATCGTTTATTGGTTATTTCTTGGTTATATTACAAATCAGTAGTTGGTATCGATGGCAAAGAAGGGGGCATCTTCGTTAAATCCTATTGCTACATGGAATGCCCACAATATATCTATATTTTGTGATATTTACATCAAGGAGGTTGAGGCCGGACATCGTCCAGGCACTCACTTTGACAAAGATGGATATGCAAATATTAGAGTTAACTTCAAGGCAGAGACAGGGCATGATTATGAAAGAAAGCAACTGAAAAATAAGTGGGATGCACTTAAAAATGAGTGGAAGTTGTGGAAAGAGCTAGTTGGTAAAGAAACTGGCCTAGGGTGGAATTCAAGCAAGGGTACCGTTGATGCCTCTGAGGAGTGGTGGAATAATAAAATTCAGGTGTGTATTTATCTTTTAATATGTATTATGATATCATGCAATATGTATTAACCATATTCTTTCTTACTTGTAGATAAACAAAGAATGTGAAAAATTTCGAAAAAAAGGCATTAGTCCTGAGATGGAGGACAAGTTAGATAGGATGTTCTCGAGTACAGTTGCTACTGGTGAACATGCATGGGCTATTGTGAAGATTGTCTAATTACCCATTCAATAAGCAAGTGAAGATTGTCATTGCTACAATGGCTCTTCATAACTACATACGGAGGTATTCTGAATGTGATCGTCATTTTGATCACCCCAGGGACTATTGTGAAGAAAGCGATAGTAGTTATGATGATGATGAAGAATACCAAAATTATCAAGTTGAATGATTACATGAGATAGAAGTATTAAGAAATAGAATAGCGGCAAGTTTGATGAATGCATCTAATTAGATTACTTTCAAGTACATTAACAATATTGTACTAATGAATCTTAGCTATTCAATCTAAAATATTTCAATTAAAGTAGTTTGTCATACTAATTAATATTTAAAATAAAGTTCATAAATATTTTTCTTTTACAAATAAAGTACAAGTAATTCACCTTTATTTGTTAAGAAAATTAAATTAATAGCACATTTAGTATTATACCCTTTTTGGTCATTTCACACAGTCACAGCTGTTTCACATAAAAGTTTACCAAACACTATCATACTGCTTTTTTTCTTTTCCAAAAGCACTTTTACAAAAAAGTTTACCAAACACTCTGCTAGCTATATTTCACAGCCGCTTATTCTCATAGCACAGCTGCTTATTCTTACAGCAGTTTTTTTTCAAAACACAGCAATACCAAACTAGCCCGTAATCTGGTCACCAAACGAGATCTATGGGAGTAAAGTGAAACCTGAAATTAAAGTAATTGATGCCAAGTTACCCCAACACTACAAGCATCATGGTATAAAGTGCATGCCAATTGTCTACCCAATACCCTTGTAATTAAGATGTTGTAGATCATTTGTTCAACATTGTGATTGCGTTGGGTATATAATCTTTACGAGAAATAGAAAATTACTTGGGCCACACGTTATGCCAGGAAGAACTTCCAAACTTTCAAGATGATCCTCACAATGTACGTTTGGAAAACTTGCTATTCAATGTGAATTCCAGCGGGTCTTTTTGGATGGAATGTTTGTTGCTGCAGTTGAACTAACTTCTGTCCACCATCACACGCAGAAGAGAAAACTCGAACAGACATTAAAGCGTCCGTTTGGACATGCCACTGAAGTTGCAGATACATCTTAATCTGTTGGAAAAGAAATACCATCTCACCACTAAAATAGCTGTACAGTAATGGCTTTGGAGGCATAAATTGGTGAAGTATCGCTTTCACGAGTCACAACATGGAAAAATTATCCCTAACAGAAGTTTAGTACGCTGAATAAAACTATTTCGATAAATTATCATGTTACTATATGAAAGAAACAATCAAATGCATAAACAGCATGTAAAGATCCTTCTCGTATAATATACTACAGCTGTGAGAAATAATGTTAATATATTTGGTATGTGTAGTAATGGGAATCACCTAACATGGTGGTAAAAGCGAAATATATTTGCACTTCCAAAATAGAAAAATTTACTTGGAAGACGCAGATCCAATCGAGTATAATTCCCAGAACTGGGAATCTATAGGTTCTCTCGTATGTGGTCGAGCATCACCGCTAAAACCTGGTCAGTATCTCAGCACCATTCTCGGTTATTATAATTGTATGTTCGAACTGCGCTGACAAGCTTCCATCTTCTGTGACTACCGTCCAGTTATCGTCCCACATTACAGCATTATAGCTACCCATTGTCAGCATCGGTTCTGTGCACCAAGTACATGATAAATAAGCAAGAACTTTTTACAAATCCAGGGGGTCATTTCATGACCTAGTAGATAAAAAATTCTATGATTAGTCTAAATAATATTGCTAGACCGTAAGTTCTCAATAAATAATTTGCATGACTTGTTTAAAGAGCAGCAGAAAGTTCAGAATGATTACTGAAGTGTAGAATAACTGGATCAGCATGGAAGACGCGTCCAACCCCATGATCAAAGAACTGTCGAAACAACACCATAGCGATTTTTATCTGCATGGTCCCTAATTGAGGGAGAAAACCGGTGATTATGAGAAAAAAGTTAATTAGAAATCCATATGTGACTTATGTGTGCAAGCAAGTGACAAGCTAGAGCCTCCAAACAAGAGACATTTAAAATTTACTGCACCAATGCTACTGCTGAGTCCTAAATATAAGAAACAGAGAACTACAGCATACGGGGAAGGAGGTGGGGAAAAAAATGCCTTACTGGATCGTGTTGACAATTTTCTTATACTCTAATCCCGGTGCACGCACATACTGAGATAGCCTTGTCGAGACGTTCTTTAGTTACCCAAAGCAATACTTCAAAAATAAATCTTGTAAGCGTAGCTGTAATAGAAGAACATCTCAAGAAGTTTAAAAAGTTATTCTTCACTCTAAGTCATGCAACTGACAATTTGCCTGAAAAGGTTCTTATACAAGATGTCTCGCTACAGATTTATAGCTTTAGCAATGGGAGATAGAATTCCCGAGATTCATAAACTCTCACGCCAACAATAAGTAACAATGAATGAGTTGAAATCATACGTACAAGAACAAAGAAAGGAAATCCAAAAGCGCGAAAACAGGGGTATTGCCACCTGAACTAACTTTCTAGCCCCATTATCAACATCTCCTCAAAAGAAAGTTGTTGATGTATCACCATGATACCCCTGTAAAATACAAACCCATCAACGGATATAGATACTAAAGCTTGAACTTGGAAAGTCGTTGAAGATGCATGAGATCGAACAATTGGGCATGGTCAAACAGGTAAAAAAAAAATGTACTTATCCAGATCAAAGAATGACAATCGTGCAAACAATTCCAGCAAGAAAATATCATTAGTTTGGAACCCAGCCTATAAAGGAGCAAGAAAATATCATGTAGTTAACAATGTCAAAACTCAAGTTTAGAAATGTATATCTCAGGTGATTTCATTCAAATTGCTTTGGATTAATCATACTCACATTTAAATAGACGGTAACATCAATTCCTGCCAAAAAAACAAAAATATGTGAAAGTCATCGGAAATTATTGATCACTTAGAAGGATATGATTTTGTAGCTAAGAACTTAAATCAAAGGGACCTCAAGTGCTCGGGAATCCGGTATTCCATGGCAAATACAGTCATTCACTGATGTGCATACACTCTTTGGAAACCCACCATAGCCAAGCAGTGAAGGGCAGGCGCCATTATCAACTACTATTTGATGAACAGCTTGGTCAATTTCATCCGTCTTTATGCCTGGCTGCCATCAGAAGCTACAATTAAAACTTTCACACAAAGCAAGACACCCACCTCTCTAGCATCATGCAATCACAGTCAAGAATCCATCCCCAATTGTACTAAATAAAAATGAGAATTAACACATAGATATAGCAAAATCTCAAATGCATCACGTAAGTAGCCTGAGCTTAACATCTGTAATCTCAAATTGAAGAAACCTTGGGTTGGGTTGAGCTGGGAAATCTGGGAAATAAGCAGGCTGAATCTGCACTACTGTAAAGCCATCTAATCACAACCTTGGGCTTTCAAGAATTTAAAATAACTCACAATGATACGTATGCGTCATTTGACATCTTAAGCTGATTAATAAACTTGAGGAAACAACCAAAATCAGATTAAAACAAAGATGTGCACATAACAACTGAAACAGAAGCTGCTCTTACCACTATCTCACTCTTAGTTTGTCTTCTGACTTTGTGCACTCTCGTACGCTCAAAACCTCACTCACCATTATGCTTGCTAGTACACAAATTAAAATCACAAAACCCTGCCTAATTAATAAATTTTACAAAATGAAGACCAGACCACATGGGCTTCCGTAATTAAACTAAGCTCAACTTTTAAACCCAAAGCACCAATACGTCGATTCGTTGGATCTTTCATTTCTTTCCACATTCAAACCAACTATTTCCTGATGGTTTCAGCGATCCTCAGGCCTCCATTTACTTTCTCACCTGCACAGCGTCTTCCCACTTTCAGCTCTTGTATATATAGAAAGGGTGACACAATGCCCAAAAATTTCCTGTTCCAACAGAACTGACTGTTCAGCAGCAAGCTTTGCAACATTAACATTTTGATTGGCTCGGCAGGCAGCAAACAGAGCTCTCCAAATACACTTATCAGGCTCCAACGCCATCCTATGAATGAAGTTAACAACATCTTCAAGTTGACCATCACGTGCTAGCATGTCAACAACACATGGATAATGTTTCATGCTAGGGATGACGCTATACTCCTTTGTCATACTGTAGATGACTTGAAGACCCTCATCCATAAAACCTGAATGACTACAAGCTGACAAAACAGAAGTAAAAGTTACAGAACTCGGGCAAATTCCTGAATGATTCATCTCTTGCAGAAGCTCAAGAGCAGCTCTTCCATCTCCATACATTCAAAAGCCTCCAATCCTTGAGTTCCATGACACTAAATCCCTATTGACCATGTTAGTAAATACAGAGTCTGCATATTCAATGCGTCCACATTTAGCATACATATGGATCAGTGCATTCCATACAGGAGCAACCAAATTGTGGGAGGATAAAATCTGGTTTCGACTCATGGACCAATACAAATCACCCAGGATGGTGTTGCGCAAGGTAAACTGTAAGGAAAACCCACGAGGAACATACAGACACATGTGTCTAGATAACTGCCTCCACTACGGAGGACCATTTAGGAAGTGGGAAAGGAAGATATGGGGTGGTATTGGTTCCCAAAGCATGCAGTCATATTACGGAGGACCACTAAGGAAGTGGGAAAGGAAAAGAGGTCGTGCTACTTATTCTCTAAGCAGGCAATCCTATAAATATGGGAGGGAACCAAAGAATAAGGTATGTGATCAGACCCCTAGAGAAACCAGAGAATAAAAAATCAATCAACTGACTTAAGAGTCGGAGTATCTTTTGCAGGTATCCCGCCCAAACAAGCCATGGAGAAAGGTCGAACGCCTCTTGCGAGGGATTTGGCGAACGTTAGGATTGCAGTCAACAAATCTGTGAAGGTATTTCTTCTCATAGGGAATTTCGCTCCAATAGTTGGCGCCATCTGTGGAAATTCACTCAAAATTAAACTACAAACATGACTGGATCTATACAAGAAGTTCTGAATCCCTCCAGAGATGCAAGGACTTAATCGGTGCACACAAGGTCTCAATCCCAAAATAGTGAACCCAGTCTCGCTATGGTACAATTTAGAAAGCTAACGAGGGAATTGCGTGAAACAAAAAAGACAGCAGAAAAGGCTTTGAAGAAGGCTAAGGCGAGAATTGCAACGGAAGATGTGACCAATGCCAAGAGACAGCAGGCAGAAGAAGAAGATAAGGAGGGCAGCTCTAGTAGCACGCCATCCAGCAATCGAGTTGAGGTGACGAAAAATTAGAGCAAAAAGGATCACAAGGGAAAAGGATTAAAGAAGGTAAATGACGTTGATTTGCGGGAGAAAATTGAGAAAATTGTGAAAGGATACAAGCCACAGACCCCGGCGGGACTTGTCTTAGAAGCGGCCAGAGGGATTTGCAAATCGCCATTCACAGAGGACATCCTGCAAGCTAAAAAACCTACCAAGTTCAATCAACCAAAGTTCAAGCTATTTGAAGGCACGACTGATCCTATCGAGCACATTTACCATTTTCAATAGCAGATGGCGCTTGAAAGAGACGACGAGGCCCTCTTGTGCAAGTTGTTCCCTTTAAGTCTTTCGGGATCATCTTTAACTTGGTTCAGACAACTAAAATCGAGGTCTATCAGAAGTTTCACAGAGCTTTGTGAATCATTCATATCCCAATACGTCTATAATCGGAGGCCAAGAAAAGATGTTACGATCTTGTTCAGCACCAAACAAAATGTCGGCAAAAGCCTCAAAAGCTACATGACTAGTTCACGAAAGAGATGTCCACCCTAGAAGAATGTGATTCTCACATAGCATCTTTGGCATTCAGAGAAACGGTGTTGCTAGGAACGAAAATGTGTAGGTCATTAATCGAAACCCCACCACTAGACATAAGGGAGGTGATGGCCCGAGGTAATGGAATCATCAGACTAGAGGAAGATGAACTTATTCAGTCAAAGCGTGCTATAGCCGTTATTGCTGCATCTCTAACGGGCACTACTGTGCCTATCTTGAAACCTACGGCTCAGCCTAGGCAAGAAGGAAGATTCTCACGTGATCCTAAAGATGGGTTCAATGAAAGGTCCAGACGTGATCGTCCACACACTAAGCTGACGGTAAAGCTTAGGCAAAATTTTCCATAAGAACAAGGGAAAAGGAATCTTTTGTGCACCAGCACCAATTCGAGCGCCCAAGCGAGACAGGAACAAGATGTGTGCTCATCACAACGACTTTGGTCATACCACCAATAATTGTCGAAGCCTAAGGAACCAAGTAGAAGCTATGCTAAAGAAGAGGATGTTGTCACAATACCGCGTAAAATCAAGAGATGAACGTAAGAATGACGGAGGACTTAAAACAATAATAGGAAACATCGAGGCTGATGAGAGGCTGTTGGATATCAATGTCATACACGGTGGACCCCAACCCCTTAAGGGATGCGAGGCACGCTCTAGGTCACAAAGGCGAGAAGTTTAGACGGGTGCACAACATAGCATCAGCCCTTGAAGCGTCCAAAACGTTAGAGAATCTCGGAGTCATCTCCTTTAGTTAGAAAGACCTTGAAGGAATTCAATTCCCTCACAATGACGCACTAGTTGTGACCCTACGCGTTGCCAATTCGCGAGTGAAAAGGATAATGATTGATGGTGGGAGTAGCACAGACTTTTTATTTTGAAGCACATTCAGAATGATGAAATTAGACGAGAAAGAGATAAGGCCGAATCCAACTGCCATTTACGCGTTTGGATGAACTAAAGCCTGACCCATTGGAGACGTGACTCTTCGAGTCACTGTAGCAGGTAAAATTATTTTCGTCACTTTTGTCATTATCGACGCGCCAAGTGCGTATAACGCTATTATGGGAAGGAACTGGATCCATCGAATGGATGGGGAATCATCAACTAGATGTCAAGTGATGAGGTGTTTGTCAACGGATGGTCAAACTACAATTGACATCAAATGAGATCAGCTGGAGGAAAGGAAGTGCTACAGCATGGCAACAAACGTCAAAACAACCGTGGAAGTGCAACAGAGCTCGGACTTGCATGAAAATAAACCATTATAGCAATTAACAGAGGACCCACCACGACAGGATTAGAAAACTAACGATTAAGAACCCCCGACTATAGAACCACTGAAGGAAGAGGTTTTGGATCCAACCAATCCTGAAAGACGAATATGGGTGGGCTCCCTCCTATCTGATGTGGAAGTCGAAGAATTGCTGAATTTTTTTAGGAGTAACATGCCAGGGATTGACCCGAATGTGGCATGTCACTAGTTGAACGTTGATCCGAGTTGTCTTCCACACCGACAAAGGCAAAGGAGATTTTCGCCATAACGAAATTAAATTATCAGCGCAAACGTTGATAGACTCCTAGAAGTTGGATTTATTCATGATTTTTGGGGCCCAACTTGGGTTTCGAACGTCGTGGTGGTAGGCAAGAAAGAGAAAGGAAAATTGCGTGTGTGTGTGGATTATACGAACCTAAACAGAGCATGTTGAAAAGACTGTTTTCCAATTCAAAAAATTGACCAAACGGTGGATGCCACGGCCAGGTACGCATTATTGTCTTTCTTGGATGCTTATTCCGGTTATAACCAAATTTCTATGGTTGTTAAAGATCAAGAAAAAACTGCTTTTATCATTGAGAGTGGGTTATACTGTTACACCGTGATGCCTTTCGAACTCAAGAATGCTAGCTCGACTTATCAAAGGTTAGTGAACAGGATGTTTAAAAATCAAATTGGAAATACAATGGAAGTTCACATTGACGATATGGTCGTCAAAAGCCGAGAAAGGAGCCAACACATCGATCATCTACATAATACTTTCGACATATTGAAAAGGTATCGCATGCGGCTACGTTCGGTGTATATTCTGGACAGTTCTTAGGGCACATAGTGAACAAACAAGGCATTGAACCAAATTCAGCGAAAGTTGAAGCCCTGTGTAACATGCCGGGCCCAGTGACTCCTAGAGACATTCAAGTGTTGACTAGGCAAATTGCCACTCTTAGTTGCTTCATCTCACGATCGTCCGATAGATGCAAACCTTTTTTTCAAGCCATACGAAATAAGAGAGGAGATATGTGAGGGCATGAGCAAAATGAAGCTTTTGAACAACTGAAGAAGTATCTCACAAGCCCATTGTTGTTGACCATCCCTAAGCAAGGGGAGCCATTATGCATATACTTGGCCGACGCTATTCAGAGAAGAAGGCATGGTTCAGCAACCCATATTTTACGTGAGCAAAATTTAGTTGATGCAGAGAAGAGGTATTCACCCACTGAGAAGTTAATGTTGGCCTTAGTAACCGCAAAGAAGAAACTCTATCAGTACTTCGAGGCACACACCATCGTGGTGTTAACTAATCGGTAGATCAGGGCCATCCTATCTAAACCAGACTTATCCGGAAGAATTACAAAATGGGTCATCGAACTTAGTTCATTTGACATAAAGTATCGGCCTCAGAATACAGCTAAAGGTCAGGTAATTGCCGACTTTATTGTAAAGTGTTATCCTCGTGAAAGTTTGCAAGGTGAAAACGAGGAAATTGCGGAAGTCGACCCTAGTGACGCCAAGTGAGAGCTGTATGTGGATAGGTCATCCAATCCAGCAAGAGCGGGGGCAGGGATCATTTTAGTTTCTCCTGAGGGTGTAGACTTAGAGTGTTCAGTACAGTTAGATTTTCCTGCATCAAACAGTATGGCGGATTAATGTTTTAAAAGACGCGCCCCGAGGGGCGCCTAGACGGCTTTGGAGGCGGGGCGGGAGTGATAACGCCTCTGCCCAGTGGGAGTGGGCGAAAACTTGCCGAGGCGTGGTTGAGGAGAGACTAGGCTGCTGAGGCGCTCCTAAAGGCGGTTGGAGGGCATTCCCAGATCCACCCGCGACCCAAAATCAAAGTAGAATGCTCTGTTTTTAGGCTCTGCCATCTGGGTTTTAGGATTGCAGGTGTGCGGCATCTTCACGAGGAAAACGACCGCGAAGAAGAAGAAAGAAATTTTATTTAAGACTTGGTCCAAAACAACATCGTTTTGGCCAAATCTTTAATTTTTTTAAAATGACTTGGCCCAAAACAACGTCGTTTTGGCCAAGTCTATTTTTCTTTTATTTTTAAAACCCCAAGAGTCCCTGTTTCCTCTGTTTTTCTCACATGTCCCCTATTATTGAAGGTATCGTCAGGCTTCGCCTTACGCCTAGGCCAAGCTATTCCTCGGACAACTCACCCACACCTCACGCTTTTAATACATTGGGCGGAATACGAAGCCCTGATACTAGGCCTCGAACTTGAGAAACAATTGAAGATAAGCCGTCTTACCGTGCATAGCGATTCACAACTCATCATCGGCCAAGCAACTAAAGAGTACACAACTAAAGATGCGAGGATGAAGGCGTATTAGCAGCTGGTTATAGGGTTGGCAACTAGATCCAAATATTTCAAATTGAAGCGAATACCTAGAGAGATGAACAAAAGAGCAAACCAGTTGGCATGCGCAGCATCAGCTGCATAAGAGAACCTACGGGTAACCGGAGTAGAGTGTCTGTACTCCCCGAGTATTGAAGTAATGAAATCAGATATGATGCAGATAAGCGAGCAAAGGACGAGGCTTGATAACTCGTTGATAGAGCAGGCTCAAGCTGAAGATGGTGATTGTTGGATGACGCCAATCATAAACTACCTGGCTAAAAAAATCTAGCCAGAAGATCTTGTAGAAGTGAGAAAACTTCGAATGAAGGCAATAAGATATGCAATCTTCAACAACACGCTCTATAGAAGGTCATTTTCAAGACCTTACCTCAGGTGCTTAAATCCAAGGTAATCTGAATGGGTCCTAAGAGAATTACATGAAGTAATGCGTGGGAATCACTCTAGAGGGAGAAGCTTAACGCATCGAGCATTAACTTCAGGCTACTTCTGGCCATACATGGCTCGTGACGTAAAACAGTATACGATAAGGTGTGACAAATGCCAGAAATATGCCCCGGTTGTTAGACAACCCGCCAAATAGCTTAATCCAATCGTAGGGCCCTGGCCATTTGTAAAATGGGGCATGGACATTGTAGGGCCGTTGCCAAGGGCTTCCGGGAATAACAGGTTCGTCATTTTCACCACAGATTACTTCATTAAGTGGGTAGAGGCAAAAACATACGTTTATATTACACAATAGGACGTTGTAAGATTCGTATGAGGGAACATTATATGCCGATTTGGCATACCAAGGGTGATTGTGACGGATAATGGGACATGGTTCGATAATTGAAGATTAAGAGGTTATTGCATAGAGAAAAGGATCACATTACAATTGTCTTCCAAAAGTTATCCCCAGGGAAATGGCCAAGCGGAGAAGACAAATTGAACGATTTTCGATTGCTTAAGGAAAAAGTTAAAACAACGCAAAGGAAAGTGGCATAAAGAACTCCGCAATGTAATGTGGGCTTATTGTACCACTAAGCAGAAGCCAACGGGTGAAAGCCCATCCTCACTCGCTTATGGTACTGAAATGGTTATCCCCACGGAAGTCAGTCTACCTACGATCAGAACACTAGTTGTGGAAAATGGCAAGAACGATTAGCAGCTAGCCCATAACCTCGATTTAGTCGAGGAACAAAGGGTAATTTTTGTGCTACGACTTGCGAACTACCAAAACCAAATTGCGACTTACTTCAACAAATAGGTCAAGTAAAAAAAGTTCAAGGTAGGCGATGGGTATTGAGAAAAGTCATGGAAAACACAAAAGACTTGAATGCAGGAAAGCTTGGATGCATATGGGAAGGACCATATGAGGTGACTGAGGCATTCAGAAAAAGGAGCTTATAAACTCAGGCACGTTGAAACAGGTCAGTACGTGCCACGCCCTTGGAACACAATTTATTTGAGAAAGTACCATATTTAGATTTTCATGTTTATGTTTTTTGTATTTAAATTTTTGTTTCCAGCAATGTTAAAGAGGTAAATCCCTTCTTGTCTTCCTTGCATGTCAAAGGGTGTATCCATAGATGTTTGCTGACATCTCCTCATTGTACGATAAATAAAGTTGCATTTCATTAAAGTCTAAGGCTAAAGAGTATTAACCATGGATTGAGGATCGAAAATCTAAGATCGAGTGGGAAAAGAAAGCCCAAGATCCAATGGGCAAGGACCCAATCCAGACAGAGAATCTAAGATCGAGTGGGAAAAGAAAGCCCAAGATCGAATAGGCAAAGACCTAACCAAGATTAGGAAAAGAAAACCTAAGATCGAATGAGTAAAGACCGACTAAGATTGAAAATCCAAGATTGAATAGTCACAGACCTGATTAAAAGAGGAAATCAAGGTTGAACACTTTAAGAACGATAACGAAAAGGCGAAATAAATAAATCTTTGCAAGGAACGATTTTTCTTCCCGAACACATCTTGTGTTTGCGAGAGAAAATGGAACATTACGTGTGCAAAAGTAAAAGCCCAAGTAATGGGACGTTATTTTCCCGCCCGTAAAAGGGAATATTTTTTATTGAAAAGAGGAAAACCTCTTGGATACATAGTGCGATAAAAGATAAGAATGAAAGAAGAAATGAACCTACTAGTAGATGGAGAGAACAAGGACAACATCACTACCAGATATCTTAATAGTGGTTAGACCTAAGGGCCCAACTTATTACAAGCAAGATGACATCTAGTCTAACGGGGTGGGATGACTATCCCAGTTTATGGAAGGAAAGGTCGCCTCAGCCTTGGATCTGAAATAATGAATGCCTTATTGAAAACCATCATGTATGCCATCTGAATGAGCGGCAGACACGACACGATCTGCAGCCATCAATTCCCCTCTGAGACGATCCACCTAGTATTCTACACACTGCAAGTATCCCTTTAGAGTTTCACACTCGTCCAATAACAGGGAGTAATCAAGGCATTGGGGGCAACGTGAGTGGCGAGGGGAAGGTACGCGAGAAGGACCCGCTTCATTCCTTGCATGAGGGTCGGGAGAATGAGCGATAAAGTTAGGAGCCCGAATTGCGTAATTCATCATCGGAGAGATCCTTCCACCTACAATGGAATCCAGAGCCCGTTTTCCACCCGATCTTGTTCGAGACCGATACGTGGATTCATGAAAAGTTTTAGGAACTTCAGAAGAGTGGGAAATCCTCATTGGCGAACGAGAAGAAGAATTAGAGCATAGCTCGATAACATTCCTAGAGCCCTTGGAACCCCTCCGGGAGCTTCCCTTTTTAGGGACATTGGTACAAAGCCGGAAGTTGAGTTTCACTCTTCGATTATTATCCATAAGACCCAGGTACTACTTGCTCTCAAACACCTCTTTATATAGAGACATGCCGAAGTTGTTAGAAATAAGAATTCAAAATCTAAGATGATCGTATCTTATTGAGATAAGTTAATCTCTCGTTCGAAAATTTAAATTTAAGGATAAATGATGTTGCTTTCATTTAATTAAAATTAAAAATCGAAAGGAACGACTGGAAATGTTTCGACCAGGGAAGGGCAAAGGCCCAAGCTGTGAACGAAAAACACGCTAAAATACAAGCAAATAGAATAAGTAAAAATGTGGAGATGTAAATACACACATAAAGGGGTTTTACCCCACACGGACAACTCATTAACTACTGAGCACCAACACAAAGGCCGAACTAAAAGCCTCCAAAGCCTAAACTAGAAATAGACCTAGAAATGGTAACAAACCCGCTGCCTAGGATAGGATCAGAATGACCAGGTTCTTATGGGGTCTCTGATCCATAGGATCCATCCGCTCGTACCTCTCATATCCACCAAGCTCAATCCCCATATGGTGATCATACACGTCAGGATCAGCTACAAATCGATGTTCTGGACGTTGTTGGCTTTGCACCCAACCAAATATAAAGCTGGAGGCCATTTCATTGCGTATCTACCACATGTTCATCTTGCGCTCGGTGGCCCTCGCTTGCTTGACTTCGGCCAACTCTTCCTTCATACGGCATACTTCAAATATCGCAGCGTCGCGAGCTCCCTTCAAATCTAAGATCTCATCCTCATATCCGTGAAGTTTAGCTTGGCATTCTCTGACATGCTGCTTATTAAGGCTGAGGGATTCCAACCTGGCAGCTAGTTTATCTAATTTTTCCTTATGAAGTAGAGCCATCTGAAAACAACGGTATAGATAAAGCTCATAGAAATGATGAGATATGCAGATAATGAGAGAATACCTTCAGAAGACAATGGGATTCATAGAAGTCGATATTGTCATCAAGCATTGCCTCAAAGTGGCCGGCATCATTAGGATGAGTCAAGCCTCTCACCACAGCAATAGCGACGCTTGCATTATCCTATAGATTGTCGCCAAGGGTGACGAAATTCCCATCTCTTTTTGTGAATTCAGGTTTCCAAGCTTGAGAAGAGTTATTGGATTTGTCGTCACTAGCCGAGCCGGAGGTGGGAGGAGCCAACTATCATTGTATGGGTCTAGGGATTGTGCCAAAGGTAGTTGGCAAACCACGCTTGGACTTTTTGGGCCTATCCGCTAGATGACGTTTATCCGATCTGCTTGCAATTTTAGGCACTGGAAGATCACGATGAGGCAATGAAACATATCGAGGTGGTGGAAGGTTAGAATGTGGTAAAGCCATGGTAGAAGAATAATTCAAGTCGGCGTCCGTTTGCCTTGTCTTTTCGTCTTCTTCTCTTTCGTCTTCTTCTTCTGAGCCCTCCGATCTGGAGTCGGTCACTAGTACATGAGTCTCTACGTTGAATTGAAGTTCAAGGCCAAAAACGAAGATAGATTTAAGCAGGGGGTCTGGGGGCAACGACCGGTCGACCAAACAGTACGGAAAGTAAATGATAGAGTTGTGGGGAGAGGTGATTTGAGTAAGAGAGTCAGCAACTTATCTAGAGCTTCATATCTTCCTTGTCACAAACCTCTTTAGCTAACATTTTCGGTCTTTAGAGATTATTTGTTCGGGACCATCCGATAAAGCTGCGAAAGAAACTCATGGTAAGTTATGTTCGCATATTTATGAAAAAATTGATAACAAAGGTAAATTTATATACCAAGTTTAGGACCAAAAGTAGAAGGGATGGATAGTTGAGACAGCTCGGGAGCCTTCCAATTCCCAGAAATCAGAAGAATGCGGTTTTTCCAATCTTTGGCTCTCAAGGAATTTAATGACAAGAATTTCTTGCGATATCTAGGTTTAACATTAAAGAAGTTAGTTTCACCTTTAATGGTAGTCAAGTCGAAGAGATAGAGGAAATCTCTAAAACCTAATGATACGCCTAGCTTCAGACCCAATGCCAGGAAGGTCGACATAACCAAGTAAGAGTTCGGGTTCAGTTGCATAGGATGAGTATTTGTGAAGAATAAAATGAGATGAATCATAGGGTGGAACAGGAAACTAATGACCCCTAAATGGTCCGGAGACAAAACGGTAGACTCGGCTGGGATACCGAAACCTGAATACATGTCGAATCATGCAGGAAGTGGGCTGAGATACACGTCATCTGGTGGTCACGAGCCTTGATGATTTCAAAGTGTGGCGGAGAACCACCATATTTAAACTAAGGTGTACGTCTCGACATGAGAAATGGGTGGAAGACTTGCCAACCGAAATTGATTAGAGAAGACAAAAAGAGGAATTTGTACCCGTAAACGTAAGTGGAATGTTTGAAATATTTCCACCAGAGGGGTTTGAAATGGAAAATTACCTTTAAGCTAAGAAACCACATGCTTGGTGAAGAATTGAGCACAGGAAGTGAAGGGAAATGGGAATGGAGAAACTCAAGGTAATGACATATAAATATATACACATGTATGCGTAGAGATATTTGCAAATATATGAAAAGTACATGCAGAGATTTGCATGTCAGTACGCAAAGGTATGCCTATGTTGCGTGTAAGAATGTGCCTATATATGCTAGTGTACCCAGATATATGTATATGTGTGTGTGTGTGTGTGTGTAGTCTGGTCAAGGATGTGAGGTATACAAGTCTACAAATATATATATATATATATATATATATATATATATATATATATATATATATATATATAGATAGATAGCCCAATCAAGGATGTGATGTCTGCAGAAATGTACATAGATGTATAAGAGAGGGAAAAACAAGTGTTAGCGTGCATGTGATGCCTGCAAAAAAATATATATATATATATATATATACGGGGAGCTTAAGGGGAGGGATCTCTATTTTTCTAAAATAATGGGGACACGCTCCCCACCATTTGATTTAACTTTAATGAAAGAGAGATTATATTCACACACCCCAAATTAATTCTCTCACACCTTTTTAATTTTTAAATATTTTCTACACACCACTAACACTTGATAGAAAAATATTAAAAAATTGAAAAGGTGTGGGAGAAGTAATTTGGGGTGTGTGAATATAATCTCCCTAATGAAATTGTGTGATTGAGATTGTGTAGCCTGCGTTTTAATCTCAACCACACAATTTCATTAAAGTCAATCTAACGGTGGGGAGCGTGTCCCTATTTTTTTGAAAAAAATGAGAATCCCTCCCCTTAAACTCCCGAGAGAGAGAGAGAGAGAGAGAGAGAGAGAGAGAGAGAGAGAGAGAGGAGCAAGTGTGTCGGTGCAATAGTCTGAAACTTGAAGGCTAAAATGTGGGTAGCTACCCCATTCTGCCTATCTTCATAAAAAATTGAGCTTCTAAGATGTGAATAGACAGCATGGATTTTGCTTGATTTAATACACACACACACATATAAAAACTTGTGAGAAGCACTTTACTACTTCAAATTTGCTTGTGCAAATGCCGACTATTAATTGATTTAGAATATATATATATATATATATATATATATATATATATATATTGATATATGCATATATAGGGATATGTGTATATATAGGTGTGCAGCCTAGGTGTCTGGTGTGCAACCTAGCATGTGTGAGGAGGAGACATCGATTATATAAGTGTAAGTGTCAGTCCACTTTCATAATGCGTCAATCCTCATTTGTAAATCTTTGTTTGTAGATCACACTTTGATGTCAGTCCTCGTTCGTAAATCATACACCACTTTCGAGTCGGTCCTTGTTCGTAAATCATGTGTCAGCTCTCATTCGTAAATCATACAAGGTGTCAGTCTACTTTGTAACGCATCAGTCCTCGTTCGTAAATCACACTTTCGTGTCAGTCCACGTTCATAAATCATACACCACTTTCGTGTCAATCCTTGTTCGTAAATCATGTGTCATCTCTCGTTTGTAAATCATACAAGGTATATGTCCACTTTAGTAACGTGTTAGTCCTCGTTCGTAAATCATGTGTCATCTCTCGTTTGTAAATCATACAAGGTATATGTCCACTTTAGTAACGTGTTAGTCCTCGTTCGTAAATCATGTGTCATCTCTCGTTTGTAAATCATACAAGGTATATGTCCACTTTAGTAACGTGTTAGTCCTCGTTCGTAAATCATACACCACTTTCATGTCAGTCCTTGTTCGTAAATCACGTGTCAACTCTCGTTCGTAAATCATACAAGGTGTCAGTCCACTTTATTAACGTGTCAAAGGTGTCGATCCACTTTAGTAACATGTCAGTCCTCGTTCGAAAATCCTCGTTCGTAAATCATAGTCTACTTTCGTGGAAGGTGTCAACCCGCATTCGTAAAAAAGGGAAAAAAGGGGCATTGTGGGAGGATAAAATCCGGTTTCAACTCATGGACCAATACAAATCACCCAGGATGGTGTTGTGCAAGGTAAACTGTAAGGAAAGCCCACGAGGAACATACAGACGCACATGCCTATATAACTGCCTCCACTACGGAGGACCATAGAGAAAGTGGGAAAAGAAGTAACAGCATCCACTACGGAGGACCATTGAGGAAGTGGGAAAGGAAGACATGGCGTGGTATTGGTTCCCAAAGCATGCGATCATATTACGCGGGCAACCTATAAATATGGGAGGGAGCCAAAGAATAAGGTATGTGATCAGACCCCGAGAGAAACTAGAGAATAAAAAATCAATCAGCTGACATGTGCGTCGGAGTATCTTTTGCGGGTAGCCCACCCAAACAAGCCACGGAGAAAGGTCAGAATTTTCAAATTGCACGACAGTAGATATTGTCGTTTGGTCAGCGTTGACCCATGCACTATGCATTTTCTAAGGCATTCAAGTGCCGGATCCTCCAGTCCTAAATTAATAAAACCAAGAGTCATGGGATTCCAAGAGACAACTTGAGCTGGGTTCATTAACCTAAATACATTTATAGCATCCCGAATTCTACTGCTGTTGGCATATAAATTATAAAATCAACAACGCAGGGCCAGCTGAGCTGTAAAATGTAATGCCAGATTCCATTTATATACCATAACCATGGATTTCTTTTCCATTTAGAAAAGACCCCAGGTGCCGACAGTACACAAGGACAGAGGAAAGAGAGTCCAAATCGGGGCAGACTCTGCTGCCATTCATCATGTCCCTTCAAGGATGATTCATGACTCCCAATCCTTGAATATCCTGATCTCAAAGTGGTTCATCAAATGATGTTAGGCTCCTAAATCTGTTCAAAGACTCTCGTAGCCTCCGTACAGTGCCCCATTCAGCAATAAGCACCCATTACCGTATTCAAAGTGACAACATCAGGTTCACAACCATCCAACATACAATCAAATAGTCCTAGAGCCAACCCAAACAACCCATTGCACACATACTCTGAGATCATAGAATTCCGTGACAATAAATCTCTTCCCACCATCTCATCAAAAACTTGTTTAGCACTCCTAACATCTTCACATTTTGAATAGTGAATACCATATCAACAAATGAACTGAAAACTTGCGCATTAAGCTCAAAACCGCGTATGATCACATCTCTGTGAACCACAATTCCCACTTTTAAGTTTGAAAGCTGTGCACATACCCTTAAGATCTTGGGAAACACATAACCGTCAGGCAGAACACCTTTGAAATTCATGTCACCATACGTTCTCACACATTCTTGGTACATTCCATGCCTCGAATAGATCCAGAGGATCGCAGTCCAAGCAAAGACATTGGTTCAAACAATTTGCCAAACAACATCCAGGCAGACATCAACTCATCACAATCTGCACACATTTGGCTTGTTTTCCTTTATTTAAAGATGCAAAGTTGTAGGCAAAGATTGAGTTGAGAAGGAGGGGGATTTGCAATTGATAGTGGACAAGATTGAGATTGCTCACTGAGAACGCCATACACTCATCTCCGGTGGTGCTGGTATTTTAGTGCAGTAAAGTCAGAGCCAACTGGGACAGAGAAAATAGAACTTGGTGTGAATTCCAATTTGGCCAAATGGGAATTTAGCACACTAAAGCTTAGTTCATATGTTATGATTGCTCGAACAAGAAGTTGGTCAAGCCACAAAAATTTTGTGGTAAGCGCGTCGACATAGAATTAAAAACACAAAAAAATAACAATGACAATCACACAATTCACATGCTTTAAGATCGTTGAGATATAAAAACGCGAAAAATAACAAAGACCGTAACAAAATTCACATGCGTTAAGACCTCCCCACCAAAAAAAAAAGACAGAGAAAGATTAGGCATCAAGGTTCATTCATTTGATACCAAAAATCCCAATTTTTTTTGTTCTTTTTTAGATCAACTCGCACCATCAGAAACACCACTGCACTACGGTAATCCTATGCAGAACACAACAGTTCGTATAGCAATGAAAAAAAACCAGTCCCCAAACATCCAATAACCCAGGCTCACTGAAAACCACAAAACCTCGATTTCGCAAGCTAAACGTTCATTTTTCATACAAATACAATCACTATAGGACTCAAACAAACCCAAAAGAGCAGACTCGATTGAAACTGAAGCTGAATCGGAAATGTTTGAACTTTTAGCTTAAAAATTCAAAAGCAAGATAAAGAAGAAAAGGAAAGGAGTAAGAACCTGGATTGAAGCCGAAGAGTTGGTGGAGAGCCTGCACCGACTGCAGGAAGCGGTCGCCCCAAAAGGAGGACAGAGCTGTGGCTTGCACAGCACGCAATGTGCCGCGCCTGTCACCATTTTTCTATACAGCGTTCGAGGCTTCTTGCTCGGCTGCTTGTTAGGGCCACAAGGTATTGGGTTGAACCTGTGTAAATGATAAGGTTTTGGGCTTTTACGTTTTAAGATAAAAGCCCAGTTGAAGCTTATTATCCGGTGTTTGGTTTGGGTTGGGTTATCGTGCCGTATCTGAGACACTCGCGCTAGTAATATATATATATATGCGCGTAATATGCGGAGGATTGTTTTTAGGATGACTGCACGCACTTTTATATGACCAAAAGTGCTTCTCACAACGTTTTACAAAAGAAGAAAAATAGTGTAAAGTTTGGATTTTTTTTAAAAAATAAAATAAAAGGAGAGGGAGAGGGCTTAGCCTTACAATGAGGTTTAAATTCACCTTTGGCGAAAATCGAACCTAAAATCGAACCTAAAATCTCTCACTTACAAATGAAGAGAAATACCACTAGACCGTAGTACTAAATAACAGTAAAGTTTGAATCTTAACTAAAACTTTATATATATATATATATATATACACGTAAAATCTAAAATCCCTAATTGATAGAAATCAATGAAGTTTATTAAAAACTAACCCCACAAAATGGACAAAGATTTTTGTAGTTAATTGAATAGAGAAACCCTAAAATTCTTAATTGATAGAAACTCCAAAATGGAATAATTAAAAAAATATGAGAAAATGTTCGTTTTGTACTTGATTCGAGTTTCTTAATAGATGATAAACCATTTGAGAAACCCCTTAACTCCACATATCTCAAGTCCAACAATTCCAGATTAGAGGAAAAAGTGGAGTCCTCAAAGATACACAAAGAAAGAAGCAAGATGATACTAATAGAGTTTGATCAAACTTTTTCTTCATAAACCCTAAACCCTAAACCATTGATTTGAAGATGAAGCACTTTCTCTTTACACCTCATAGAAATTTCTACCCATGATCATTCGACAATACTCGTTTTTGAAAATGGTGGAGAAGATGAACTTGTGAGACCAACACATGATTTGATTTGGATTGTAAGTGGAGAGTGTGGGGTATATGTAGAAAGTGTGGGGGTGTAAGGATAGTATTAGAAAATATATGAGGTGTATAAAGATAAATTTTAGTTAAAAAGTAAATGTGGGGGTGTATTAAGTATATGAGGTGTAGTCAACAAAACATGAGGTATGAATAAAACAACTATTTGACTATTAGCATTAAAAACACTAAATAAAAAAAACTCTAGTTTTCTATTTGTTCATATTTATTATGACACTATAAATGTGGAGAAATTTTTCACTGTAATCTGAACATGGAGTGACACACCACATGTTATTATATAAGTGGAGAGAATTTTATTTTTCCCGTGTCTCTCCAATTGTATAATGACATGTGGTATACTATCCCGTTTTTAAGGCACACTAAATTTTTTTCCCTAAATGTGTATGCTTTGTCGTTTAACACAAACTGCCACAAGCATTTGAGTTTGGTGGACCTCTTTCTTGTGCAATTCTATAAGACAAAAACCCAAAAATATGATAAGGTACTTGCCAAAGCATCACTTCAAATCAAAGGCTCACCAGTACATGCCAACATCAACATGTGACTCAACTTCTTCTCCTTCTAGTTTGAGTAAGGGCTTCCTCTGATTTAATGATAGTGTACAACAATTCCTCTCATATCATTGTATAAATAAAACAAAAAACGAACTAAACCGCTATATGTAAAGAAGAAGAATTTACATGAAACGAGTTTATAGCCACGTAGCATCCAGTCTCACGTAAACTGTTTGAATTGCTCCCCATGTGGAGTCTAAAAGATACCTAAATTTTGAACAAACAAAAAAACATACCTAAATAATAGGGAAAGGGATCATATCCGGATCCCTTCCACCTATTATTTCTCATCATACAATTCAGACCCTTGAAATTTGATCCAACGGTTAAAGTTATTATAACTTTTAAAGCGAGCCTGTGTTTTTAGCAAGGTTCTAAAAAACGCTAGGCACTAGTCGGGTGACAGGCTAGCGTCTAGACGGATTTAGGTAAATTTCTTGTATATCTTGTAAATAAGTGCATATTAACACTTACAAAAAATTATACTTATATGAAATTCATGGATAAGATAATAAAAGAATGATAAAATGCAAAAAGAGTATCCAACAAGTCCAAAATTCAAAAACACATTAAGCATAGATGCCATATAAGGAGGAAAATAAAGAAATTTAGTAATGTAAGCCATATAAGGAGGAAAATAAAGAAATTTAGTAATGTAAGATACTTATCTTTAGCATTCCGGAATTTAAGTTGATACACAATACACCTATTCTATAAAATTAACAAAATTCCAAGGTATAAACAATTAAACATAGGCGCATGTAGTACTAGTACCAGCTGTGAATGAAAATGTATGGACCATAGGGTGATAGAGCAGTAAGAGAAGACATAAAGTTAAGACTTAAAACAAATTTCACAACAAAAAAAAAGGCCCAACCGCCTAACCCGCCAAAGCGCCGCCTAGAGGCAACCCATTTTTTCTAGCCGTTTTGTCCAAAATCGCCAAGGTTCTCAGGTGCCCAGCGCCTAGGCCCTTTTTTAGAACATTAGTTTTTATCCGTTAGATCAAATTTTAAATATTCAAATAGTTTAATAAGAAGAATTAGGTAGAAGATATTCGGAAAAAAATTCCGTTCCAAATAATAGACGTTTAGGAGGTAAATAGTTCAAGTGGAAGTGACAGCGGGCCCCCTTCAGTACTATGCCGGCCTTTGACGTACGTAACCGAAAGTCTTGACGGCCCCGCTCATATAAAATGCATTCCAAAGCCCATACAGGAACGATATGTCATTTTCCAACTCGACATCGGTCCTCTAAAGTCTAAAACAACGAGAATCCGATGCTGCGAGTCAGTGCGGAGTGCGGGGAAGGAAAAGGATGGACACATTGGCGTCAGCAATCAATCTGAAAGTGGCCCGTATTGTGGGGCACGCTTCACTAGAGGAGTTCCAAGGGAGAAAAAAGATCCAACGTTCCACGCCTCGTGTTGGAATGTCAATGCAACAGCTTATTTGATCGATGGTGATTGAGCACAAAGGACAATTAAAAAGAAAGGATAACGTAGTAAGACCAAAATCTTAAACTAAACTTGTGATTAAATGATGTGACTCTAATAAGAAATAAGCATTTCATTCATCAACAACCACATCATTTGATATTTAAATTTAATTTAAAAAATTTGATTTCCTTAACATTATCCTATGTTTTATAGCTTTTGGAAGGATTCACACAAATATGTGTTTAGCTTCTAAACATTATCACAAGAAAAATTATGTTAATTAGCTACAACGGATATATTTTGACATTTAGTTATAGAAATGATTAGTGTTTAAATCGTCATTATATTATTATTGTGTGATTATGTCATAGTTGTGTCATAGGTATATGCTTAATGTCATTACTAAAAATCGATCATTTTGACAAAACAAATATTAAAATATGTTTATTGTAGTTGCATTGAGGTTCAGCATGCACCACCTTATAAGGCAATATTTATCTCTACATATCATATGAATTTTGGCTGTAATTACTTATTTCATGAAAAGGATAAAAACTCGATTCGTCGGAAGTGAAAGTGAAACAAAATGGTTGAAGATAATGCCAGAGTAGAGGCAGGAATCTCGTATGCATTGCATGCAAGCAGTTGTAACACTCAAACCCACGTACGCTGCAATATTGTGGATTTTTTCTGGCCCAGAGTTTGCGTGTTTCCTCGTCTTATCGATCGTATACATATTTATAGGCCATGTGGTCGCAGCCTCTTGTAATTCAGCTTCTTCTTTTTCTTTGGTTTTTTCTTTTTTAGCAGATCGAACTGACTAGTACTGATCAGTTAGTCATCTCAGTCTCTGTATAAACCTGCAAAGTTTCATAGTCGTAGATAGAAGGTTCCTTTGCGCAGTAAATGTTATAGGGCCCGAACTGCATGGGATCACGTTTTATATTAATATCACACGATCACAAGCATCACTCTTAAAGAGATTTTTCAGTGTGACCGGAACACGAGATGATACACTATGTATCACTATACAAATTGTGAGTTATGTGTGTTAAAAAGTTAATTACTTATATATAAAAAAATTTCACCACTTATATAAAAACACCTAATGTACCACCCGTATTCCGGTCAAAATAAAAAAATTCTCCTAGTGTTCTTTTTTGGTTTTCTAATTTAAGATAATTGTAAGTCTATAAACTCATGTTACTTAACCCTAAAAAGGTAAAGAATTATTATGAATTTTTGTTCTTGTATTGTCACAAGATTTAACTCAATTTGTAAGTGAAACCAAAACACAAACTTGAAAAATATATGCAGCAACATCCACTCCCTTGATTTATTAACTTTCTGCGGAGAACATTAGCTAGCTCTAATGATTCGCATAGTTCGCCAATTCATGAAAGCTATATATTCTGAGTACAAATCGACATCGGAGAGAGCAAGGAGAGTGTGACTTGAGATTTTAGTACAGAGAAGCGGATTTAAAATTCATCTCATCGTGAAGTAACTGCTCGACAAAAAAACTCACACTAATTAAATTGAATGTTTCAAAGTCATCACTCACGATTAAACTATAACACACTACCAACATTATCAAAACGTTAACACAAAAGATCTTGAAGTCGAATCTGAATGAGCAATTTGGCTGATTTAAAAATGGCACAAAAACTGGTTATGGTATAGGTGATAGAGAGGTTAATAAACATATAAATTTTTAGCCCCGGCCAAAGCAAAGACAAGTGCTTTGATCTCCCCAAAAGAGTACTTTGTGCGACGCACTCTTGTACCATCACTCAATTGTCATGGTGTAAGAATTATTGGAGTTAGCCTCATGTGGCTTGATGTTGCCTTTTTTTTTCTTTCTTTTAATTAACCCTTTCATTTCAACTTTACGTACGTTTCTTATTTTCATCAAAAAATTGGATTAGATTTCAGTCGTTTATCTCTTTTTTTAAGATTTGTACGCCTACCCCTTATCAATGAAATTATATTTAATTCTATTCTCTTTAGTTTGAGCATACAACAAATAAAGATGTAAAGTTCTCGGCACTTGAGGCATAGAAATTAACCTTGATTGAACTAGCATCTCACTTACAACAATCGTAAAAGTTGACTAGTTGCAACTTAAGAGCATCGATCTCTAAGAGATGCTGTAAACAACCAATAGTCTATTTTACAGAGCCAATTTAAAAAAGCACATCTCTAACCGACTCTATAAAATAAAAGCAACTTACTTGGAATGAATTGACCACCACGTGTCATCCAAACCTCATAATAAAATGTGGAGAAAAACTTGCACATGACAATGTGTTATTAGATACGAGATGCCACGTGGCGGTGGACTGTTCCATGTAAGTCATTCTTGTATAAAAGAGTATCTACCATAACAAAATGAGCAATCACTCTCTAAATTTACACAGCAACTTTACATCAATTAAATATTAAAAAAAAATAAAACTCAATGATGATCAAGGGGAAATGGAAGAAAGATGAGACTGTTTTAGGGTTGCTTAAATTTTTATAAAAGCAGTTTTTTATTTTTAAAAGTTGGTGGCCTTAATTATGTTTGATAAATGAAAAAAAAATGTTTTTTTTTTTTTAAATTATGGGTCCAAAACAGCTGAAACTTTCATATTACCAATCCTACGACTCCCTTTTTTTTTTGCTAAATGCATTTTTAGCATTATAGTTTGCCAAACACTTACATTTTTTTCACAACTGTCTATTCTCACAACATAGTAGAAGTAGTTTTGAAAAAACACAGCAATTTCAAACTAGCTCTTCAAAAATGAGTGAGTTGGGTTTGAATGTTAATAATAAAATATTTAAAATTTGTTAAAATAGAAAGTGTTGTCGAAGATGAAAAATTTTGAATAATTAAAATAATTTTTTAAACTGTTTACTTGTTAGTTTAACAAAAATATAAAATTTTCTCTTGCAGATGATCTACGGCGTTTTGCATGCACAACATAATAATAAAATGCCACTATATATACTTAGTCACATTCAGCTTTTTCATATATGCACTGAGCTCTGGGATATTTTTATGGGTGCCACTAGGACACAAAATCCTATTTTGTTTGTATGGTTAAGGTTTTATAGAGCCTCCCAAACGGATGATATTGAAAGAGTGTGTTTCTTTTTTACTAAAAAGATAATTTGAATCATTGTTATTCCAATTTCTATTCCCATAGTTTTTAATGCATCTAAAATTGCCTAAGTTTAATGATGTGTTCTCTTGGCCAGAATTTTGACACACTCCGACCCGGTGGGGCGTGATGGCCGTCACGTGAGTGTGACGTAGCCAAGTGCACAGTGCGGAAGCAAGAATCAATAACAGAATACGAACTGATTTAAGCCAATCCACTGGCAGCCTAGATAAGATAGTGTGCTAGAGTGATAATATAGGACCTATACAGAACCAGAGCGTACTAAGTCAAAGTGCAGTCAAGCATGAATAATTAAATTCGAATAACACCAACGAGTGTCCTACATAATAATGAGTCTATCAGAACTGCCGAAAGGTCCTCGCTAGCCACCAAGGATACTCGAGCTATCTAGAACCTGAAGGGGCGAAAAACAAAATTGAGTGGGTCAGCAAAACAAATCTTTTCAAAATCATTATTTTCTCAAAGTATAGCCCCTCACCGTAAAACCTGTATAGTTTCCCAGAAAATAATACGTACATATATATCACAAACTTTCTCAGCATAAAACATAAACGTATTTCATAATATGTCATGCAATGCGTTTCAATAACCATATCGCTACTAGATATCAACTCAGCCCTCGGCTGTACATATAGCTCATAACATCTCAATCTCATCATATATATACTCTGCACATACATCATACCCTCATGAGGTCATTATCACATCACTGTATCAATATAAAAATGTTCTAGTGCTACAATCACGTGAAGACTGTGCGAATGAACGCGAGTCACCTACGAGTCAAACCCACTCAAAGGTGGTCTATACGACAAGACTGTGCACCTAACTTGGATCCAAGGCGAGCATGCGGTCCGGGAGGTGAACAACACGTGAAAGACTGTGCCCCTATCTCTGGGCGTGAGCACTAACAATATGTAGGGGTGGAATTTTTTACCACATTACCATACCTACCGTATTACCAACCGTACCATACCAAAGTTGTGCCAAAAAATTTGTACCACTGGTAATGGTACGTTATTTGTACCATACCATACTGTTTCGGTACGGTATTGGTACTCAAAACTAGTACCGGTGGTATACCATACCTACCGGTTACCAATATTATTAATATTATATTATATATTTATTCATATATATATATATATATATATAATTATGTATTATGTATTATGTATTATTATATTATGTCGTTTGACACTTTGACTCATTTATCCTATTCCTAAAATCTCCACAAACCAAACACTTTTAGTCTCTCACTCTGGTCCTTGCTCGACACATTAGAAACCTAGGGCTTGTTCCGCTGTCACAGCTCTCTCATCGATTCATCTTCGTTTCTCGTTTCCGGCGACTTTGTCTTCCAAGTGAGGGCGCAACATATGCATTGGGTATTACCACCTTGGATTGTGGGTTCAAATCAGCAAGCCAGTCGTCGAGCACAGCTATTGATATTGACATTTTTTGTGGTTTGCTGTCTTACGTTTCTGGTTCATTTGAGTCTCAGCATGCTATAGAAATCTTGTCTTATGATTTATTAAGTTTTTACCACTTTGACATACAATAGTAAAAAATCTTGAATTAGATTAAATTGTGTATATATGTCAAACTATGTATATTTTCTGGGCTTTGAATTAGGTTAGAAAAATATTAGATTTTGGGCAAACTAAGTGGCGTAAAACAAAGTGGTAATTACCATTGGCATACCATACCAACCAAACTATTTGGTATACCGATATTCGGTATACCAAAAGTTTGGTACGGTAATGGTAATAGATTTTGTCGTACCAAATATTTGGTATGGTAATCGGTACAGAGGTTTTGGTACGGTAATGTACCAAAACCACCCCTAACAATATGTGCAGATTTATGAGCTAACATATCACATCATATCTCATCATATATCATCTGTTCTTTCTCAACAATGCATGTACCTACCTGGTACTTACCTGGCGCCCTCGGCACCAACATATGCATGAAATGTATATATGAATACTCATGCATCAATATTAAGTTATATGCATGGCGATAAAAACGTACTTTTCATTTAAAAGCTGATTCTGGGAAAATCATTATATATATATATATATAGGTTTATACGGAAAATAGTTGCCCATTCACTGATAGGTCGCTGGGTCGTAGCCCTCACGTCTAGCCTGGCTACGCTCGTCTTCGGAATAAGTCTCACCTATATGAGAAATTACTAAAAATACGTTATTTAAGCACATCTACGCAAATACGGTAATAACTTCTCATACATAGCTCAATTTTGGTATACGAATATACTAACGCGACCTACTTGACGTCACGGACGTCGGCATATTTTTAGAAAAAATTATGGATGTTCCATGCGCCCCCACGCGCTGTGGGTGGCACGGGTCCACGCGCTCCCACGCGCGTCCCCTACCTCGGGTCGCCGGAGCTTCGCTGGAAACCTGCAACTTGGGTTTTCTCGGTCATTTTTTCACCATTTTGTCCCATTTTTCTTCCTACATGCTCTAAATTAAGAGTAGAACAAGTCTATACCTTGAAAAACCTTGAAAAACGACTGAGATCTCGTTGGGAAATTTTCCAAAAACCGGCCAAACTCATTTCACGTGATCCCGACGTCTAAATGCCTCCAACAAACGTCCCCGAGCCTCCTGAGAACCTTCTAAGGCTCGTAGTGAGCTTGGTTTTGCCTAAAACACAACCCACAACAACTTCGTGAACAGTACTAAAATCAGACCTCGTGGTTTCGACGTGGAATCGACATAGTTCTTACCTGAAATTGGTATCACTGTGTTCGTATGGTCTCCAGGAGCCGAATGGTGGTATTGGTTTCCTCGATCTGTGAAGGTTTGGTGGTCTTGTGGCTTGTCCGTACATGAGGAGTAGAGAGAGATAGAGAGAGCTCAGGAGATAGAGAGATAGTGTGAGAGTGACTGAGAGAGAGTGATAGACAGAGAGAGAGTGACGGGAGGTGAGGTGAATAAGTTTGTGTGGACCAAAATCATCCAACATGTAAGGATATAAAATATCCCATTGGTTCCAATTATTGAGGGCCTTGCATAATTGGTCCTCACATAAACACATACATACGTACACAACCCCGAAAGGGTAATTTCATCAATTCACGTCTCAAAATAAAAATGGGTCGGGACGGGTTGTCACAATTTGGTAAGGTTTGAATTTGAGAGGGAAAACTTTTCAAACATTATCTTCAAAAACCCTTGACCTTGGGTTACCAAATATATATAAAGTTCTTCTTTTTAACAGATGACCATATGATAGAAACTAATATTTTTCATATCATAACTCAATAGAACTTTACTTAATTTTTTTTAAAGGATGCTTCATAGCCTCTAGTCTTTATATATATATAAGTTACGATTGTTACTAGTAAGACATATAAATATGAGATGTACAAGCGCTTTTCTGGACAATTCAAATGCAGCTTCAGGAGATCAACACTAAAGGAGATTCAAAAGTTCTCATTCACGCCATTAGACGAGAAATTCCAAATCCTTGGAGAATTTCTTCCACAATACAAGATATATGACATCTTCTCAAGAAATATACACACACACATATATATATACATATATATATAGGGAAGCAAATATGGCAGCCGATGAATTTGCTACTCTTCGTCATTATTATCCTTAATTAGTCTTGTATCTAGTCGGACAGTTTCCCTAGGTTTATCATTCCTAGATTAACTTTTGACATGTGTGGTTTTAAGATCCGTTCAAGATCTTCTTTGTAATTTATTTCAGTTGTTAAAAAAAATGTTCGGTGCACTTTGTCTAGTCCTAGCTCATACCAATTAAGTGTAAATCCAAGCACTTGCCCCCTCAATTCAATTCACTGACACTAACAAAAATTACTCAGTTTGACAATATCACGGCTAACATCACATGACATACTAACGTTTAATTTATTACTCGAATTTACTCAAATTATAACACACACGTATTAGAAACGTAAACATGCAGCACCATTATATGGTGGCCACGAAGTCACTTTGAAAAGAAGACACAAAAGACATAAGCCGCAAAAGTTTATCATCCTCATCACTTATAAAAGCAGACTGATCAGAGAGGGAGGGTCCAGAATTTGCAATCCGGATTCTCGCTCGGATCTTCTTTGTGAAGATCTCGAGAATTCGTAAATCATATTCGGTCATCGTACATCGTGTAGTTAGAAATTATTTTAAATATTTTTATTTAAAATTAAATACAAGCAGTGCCTGAAAAAAATTGATCGCACAATTTACGATAAACGGATATAATTTACAAATTCTCAAAATCCATACCAAAAGATCCGAAGATGATCCTAATGGCAGAATTTGTACCGTAACCCTGACTCGGGAAAGGAAATTAAAGAGATGCTCTTAGAAAACGAAAGGACCATGCATTTGAGCACTATCAGCTCAGCGACGACATGTTGCGGACATGAATGGATTTCCCTTGGAAAGCTCGCATGTCCTTATTCCATTTCTGCATTTAACATCCAAATTACACACCTTCAGTTTCCTCATCATAATTATTTGCTTTTATGCTTTCCTTCTTTTTCTCGCTCTCTTTATTTCTCTCTCTTTTCCATTTCTTTTAGCAAAACTGGTCATTACGTCTTTACACTGCTTAAAGTTCTTTACTCATGGCTTTTGGCTTGTGACTGTGACCTATGCACACACTGTCACAATTTGAATTTTGAAGTACTGTATATCTCACTTTTCCAGCCTTTTCTTTTGAAAAAATTTCTGCCCCAGCAGAATTAAAAATTATTGATCGGATCCACCAAACCATATAATTAGTTTTAAGTTTTAACCTAAACTTCACTATCATCAATGATTCATATATTGGTAACGATGGTGGGGGCCAAATAATTAGGAGTATGTGGAAAACCATCCAAAAGTGTGATGAGTTGTGATCCTTGAATACTCGTTAATGTTTAATTTGATTAGAGGGAGTCGAACATTAAACCTAACTATATTATAATTCTAAGTGATTACCTTACAAGTTATATATATATGCCAATATTATTAGTAAATGAAAAATTAATTATTGCGTGGTTACATATGAGTATAGCATTATCCGTAAATTAGGATACTCTTGGTTCAAACACTAAGAGATAAAAAAATAATAGAATTTACTTAACACATGTAATTGCATGCATTCAAATCTAAGAAAATGTACGTAATGACGAAGTTGTTGGAGTTTTGTACTGATAAAACACTAGACTGATTATAATAAGAAAGATTATCGAGAGCCCTAATGATGTGAATTAATTTGCATTGAGAAACTTTTTTCATAGACTCATAATCTCAAGTAATCAAAAGACCTTTTGTCAACAAAGGAACATTAATAAAAAAGAGTTTAATTAGCTAGGGAAATTAACAATGGTGAGGTGAGCCTAATGAATCATTCATTTACCTTTTATAAAAAGAGCCTTAATTACGTTTAATTAGGGTTTTGTTCAATTAATCTTAGCTTTAGGGATAGAGGGGCTGAGGTGAGCCGCTGAGCGGCTGAGCCACTGTATATGATTTGGCGCCCTAATTTTGGTAGTAGAAGCGTAGACGGGCAAAATATGTCCTAGTTTTGAGTGCCCACCGTTCACCATTATCCATGTGACCTTGTCTATAATGTTAATGTCTATATTATTTTTTCCCTTTTTTATTCTCTTTCTTGATAGGGAATCTTACTTTATGTTTTCCCCTTGTTTGATTTAATGGTCACGATGTTAGGTACTTACTTCCTCTTTAATTTAAGAATAATGTTAGAGATGTTAAATTTGTAAATAAAATTTTAAAAATTAAAAGATATGAAAGTTGATGATTGGTTTATTACTTACACGTTAATAAACGTACTTATTCTTATTAGTGACACATCATATAGCTTGTAAATTTCATCTCTAAATTTGATCTTCCTAGCATTACCCTTAATTTAAACAAACAAACCTCAAACATTCAGTAAACCGGACTTTTGCCCTACCTATCTACTTACCTGAAAAACGCTAAGGAGACTCTCAAAATGAAACTTTTAAAAAACTCTATGTTATTTCACAGTTTAACGTTAATTCTCATGACAATATTATAAAATATTGTACTAAAAATATAAAGCGTTAAAAAGTCCATAAAGAACCTCACTTTTTAAAATATTCTTAGCATTTCTCCTACTTACCAATATCCATTCCATCACCCTCTATCTCTCTCTACGATAACATTGAAAATTCCTTCATTCCACAAATTCAATGGATTTCCACAGTTGGACAAGTGGTGGAGGACATCAAAGCACTACTCCATCCAATCACTGAAACTATTATTACCTATACTCGCCGCAATACAAACAATGTTGCTCATTGACTCGCACGGATTGGACTTTCAGTAACCCAAACCTGTGAATGGAATGAGACTACTCCAAGTGTTATTCATGATCTACTTGTTGAGGATTGTGTAAGGGCATTGATTTCAAAAGTCGAACGATGTAATAGTCTATTTGATGAAATGAAATCTACTATTGTATCTTTTTAAAATAAAAAATAAAAAAAAGGATTTCCACAGTTGTGCTTTAATTCATATACAGTAATCAAATTTAATATAATGATCGATGCAAGCAAGGAGTAGGAGCGCCCAGTCAAAGTGTAAACTATACTTGCCTTCCTGGTTCTTCATCCTATAAAATTGTACTATGAAAGTTTTGTCCTTGTCAATGTTGGGATTAAATTAAAAATCGATTAAATGGCACCAACATCCAAAAGAAAAAGATAGTTATACGTCATTTTCAATAATGGGTGTCTTTCACTTTTCCATTTTATCCATTTGTTGTGTTTGCGACGGTAACAACATGTCAACATCGAATAGATAATTAGATGTGATCTTCAAAAGTTATTAATTAGTTGCGCAATGAAAGAAGCATTCTCTTTTATTCAAGTGCTACATGTAAGTTTAGCTAGCTCTTAATTACTTTCTTATAAAGTGATATGCTCAAAAATTCATATCATTACTCCAAGTTTACTTCAATAAATAATATTTTACTTACCATGAGAAGGAATAAGGATACGAAGGATTAGGTACTTAAAACGCAATATGTTCTCACAAATTTAAATACATAATTAAGGGCATGAACGAAGGAACGAGGATATGAAGGATTCGGCAGAAGATAAACAACTCCAATTATTATTTTTTCATTCCTTGGCTGCTAGTAAACATACGAATGAAAATCATACTCACTCCTTTCAAATCATTGGTTGTTAGTAAACACATGAATATGATGCTCATTCCTTATAAATCTATTCCTTGTAAGGAAACATGACCTAAAGACAGTTGATGTTATTAAATCTACTGATAATGAATTAATTAAATGTCACGAACCACAACTAACTAAGGGGCAATTTGATAACCATTTCGTTTTTATTTTTCACCTTTTTTAGAACTGAAATCTTATTTGGTAACTATTTTCAGTTTTTAACTTTCAAAAAGTTAAAACTTAAAACCAAAAACTGAAAACTAGTTTCTTGAGTTTATAAACTTTAGCCTTGTGTTTTCAGTTTTCGTTTATTATAATTAGAAACTGAAAGTAGTTACTAAACAAAATTTCAAATATTTTAAAAAATGAAAAGTGAAAACCAAAAACAAAAAAACGAAATGATTATTAAAACGACCCCTCGACTTTTGATGTAACTTATTGGGAATGACCTTGATTAGTTCAAAGATTGGATGAACTGAAATTTTACGAAAGATTGGATGTTACACCCTCCTTGGCTCCATTACATATTGCAATCATCAAATACCAGCATCTCACACCATTGCAGTTTTAGGAATTTTTGAATAGAATGGACCCCTTCTAACTATTTATAAATTAATTATTTGGAAGTCGGAATATATCTTAAAGATGAGTCACCTAAAGGTAAGAAGGTCGCTCTTATAATAAGTAGATTTTGCACAAATACCACCTGAATTAGTAGGAGTATGCGCAATTATACCCAGACCTTTTATTTTGGCAATATACCACCTAAACTTTATATTTAGTGCAAATTTATCACCCAAGTCAGTTACCATCCATATTATCGTTAGATCAAGTCACGGTGCCAAGCACATGAACTAATATGAGAGAGAGTTGAAAACTTGATTTGCTGAAATCCCAACTCATGTCGTAGAATTTGATATAGTATCTCGTAGAACTTGATATAGAATAAGATACACTCTTGCTCATAATTTTTTCGGTTCTCAATTGATATTTATAATTTTATAATATACAGATATATATATATATGTAAATTCTTATCAAACATTCTTACATGTCATATTCTCTTATTATCAATCTAATTAACCATTAATCAAACTGAGAATAATATATAAAAAAAAGGCAATATAGTTCATCAAACTCAAGTGAGATATGGCATTGGGACACAACAGATAAAACAAGAATTATTAATGTCACTGGCGGTTCACATTGGGGTCAACGAGGTCATTTGACCCCTGGCTGTCTGAAAAATTGTAGGGAAGTGCCTTCGGTGACTTCTTGGTTGTTTGGGTAGTAGCCACTTCATATATATAAATTGTTCGACAAATGCTTGAGTGAGACTTGGTATCGCCTTTGTACGTTGTTGTTGGCATTTATCAACATATTTTTTGCGTATATAGACGTCTGTTGACAAATTCATTTGGAAGTTGTTGGCATCAGTCGATAACCACGCAATATGGTTTGATAAATGACCATAGCCTACTAACTATTCAACGAAATACCGCATTAAAATTTTTATGTGTTGTTTTTGTCCAAAAAATTTGAATTCCATGTCCTCGTAGACAAAATAGTCACCTTTCCTCTCCGTCATGACTGGTTTTTATTGTGGACTAGCCAGAGGCGGATCCATATAGGGACCTGGCGTAAGACATATTCTGAAAAGCACAATAATAAGACATTAGGATCACCGATATAATGAATCGATCCATTATATAATATAGATGAACTAATTATATTGAACTTATATGTAAAAAGGAAGACATGGCTCTTACGGATGGTAAAAGAGTCTCCTACTCTCAACAAACAGAAGTGTTCCAGCAACAATAGGGTTTGCTCGGAATAGAACGTGTGTATTATGAGAGCAAGGCCAATCTTTATATAGTTGCTTGAATATCTCTCATTCAAGCCTATTTTTAAATGAGAGATATTCATTTTCATAATCACAATTACAAATTTTATATCCCACCATAACAAGTTTTCCCAAATAGGGAATACATAATGGGTCAATCAGACTTTAGACTCTATATTCTAGCCATACTAGAGCTGCAAGATCACCCAAATCAAATGATGTAATTGACAAGTTATTGATACCCACAATAATTCTTACATTGTGTGGTCCCATAACCCTTCGGAGGTCATAGAAACACATGTGAAGGTATTCCGAGACCCCCAACCATTTGGCAGGTGGAGGTGGAGACCTCCATGGATGTGTGCAGCCAATGTTTAAACATCTTCACTCTCGCCGATTTGTGAGCGAGTGTTCTGCAAAGAGCGGCACTGAAGTTGCTGTTTAGTTTGGCGGAGTAGGATTCTCTACCCTCCTATTCCCATCCCTTTCCATGCCCCCCTCTCACACTTTATGCCCTGGTTTGGTACTGAAGTAATTCTGAAAAAATCTAGTATAAAAAAAAGCTGGCAGTTTTTGTGTGTTTGGTAAACATTCAGCTTTAGCTTTTTTTCACAGTTTTGGATGAAAAAAAAAGCCAAAAACAGGAAGCTGCAAAACCCAACTATGAAAAACTGGCTTTTTTCACATTTGTTTTACATAAAAGTTTACCAAACACTATATTACTGCTTTTTTTTTCAAAAGCACTTTTACAAAAAAAGTTTACTAAACACGTTGCTGCTTTATTTCATAGCTGCTTATTCTCACAGCACAGCAGAAGCAACTTTTTTCAAAGCACAGCAATACTAAACCAGCCCTACTTTTTGTCTTATTATCTCTATAAAAAATGAATATAAGATGTTGACGTGGCTTAACCGTGACCGTTCAAATAGAAGGGCACGGAAAGGTAGAGAGATTAGGAGAGTGGAGAATCCTACTCCCAGTTTGGCGAGGAAGAAGAAACCATTCCTCCTATGTTTAAACTTCTATAAACCGCAGTCGTTTCATTCACTCCTTTCAATTTTTATATACTTTTATGTTTTTTTTATAAGAAATAAAATTTAGACTTTTTAATGACAGTTGCAACCTTTATTTCTCTCTCTCTTTCCCTTTTTATCACATAGTTTATTTTTTAAATAAAATGCAAGGATAATACTTGCCACTACTAGGAATAACATATTGGGCGACGAAGAGGAAACTGTCGCACAGAGGGAAAAATCGTCGCCGGAAACATTGGGTGGTGAAGACTCCGTCGAGCAAAGCTCATGACGTCAGGCATTGCGTGATGGAGGAAATCTCTTCGTCGTGCAAAATGAAGATTGCGTAACGGAAGTCGTGGCCGTTACGCGCATCGAGCGACGAAACTAGGTTTCGACCTCCAAACTCTTATGCAACGGTGACACGGGTTCAACCCTCAAAGTCTTGCGCGACGGACGTTCAACATGTCCCACAAACTCTTGCGCGACGGATATAGAGACCGTCAAAGTAAAATTTTAAAATTAGTTTTGTAAATAATCTATTATTATTTGTAAATTAGTTTTATAATTTTTTTATTTTTTATTTTATTTTTTCGTTTATGTAAAAGTGAATTTAATGAAAATAAAAATAGAAAATGTAAAGAAGAATATTGAATTGAAAAAATTATTGTAAATGTGTATACAATGGAAAAAGTATTTTTAAATTCGAAAACAATTTAAAACAAAACTAAAAAAAGAAGTCTACGACATCACAATTGCCGGCTGGTGGTGTTATTGCTGTGTCAGGGGGGCTGGGAGGTTGTAGCTGCTACAACGGAGGGTTGGGAGGATGTAACTGTTGTGGCGGGGGGCTGAGAGGTCGTTTCTGGAGGTAGTTCAATGTTAGGGAATTGAATGCCAGAGATCTGAAGTGCGCGACGTATTTGGTTCATGAAATTATATTGGGCCGCAATCTACTCCTTCAAGCCTGCCACTTCAAATGTTAGCGTACCAACCTATGGAGTTGCTAAACACTTCATGTTACCCGGGCCGAACGTACACCTCCTTGAACATGTCAATTTCATGGAACTTTGAGCCCCCCTGAAAAATTTAAAAAAGTGTTAACATAGATTACCAATTGTGTAATAAAAAGTAAAAAGATTGAAAACTTAAAATAAATATACAGTCACCTTATGTTGTTGCTCCAACCTATAACAGAAATGTCGTGACCTGGATCGATGAACAAGTTTCTTCTTCGACCGATTGATCGAGTTTGCCTTCACTTTTTTAAGTTGAATTAAAAAAAAACGTATTAGTTTAGATATTTATAATAAATGAATGAAAAAAAATGAAATGTTTTTTTTTAATTGTAAATTTTTTTATTAATATATTATTGAAATATAAATTATATGTACCAAGTATTTCTCGTCTTGAAAATTGCCGCAGAGCCACTCCCATTCATCCCGATGGTCCAGCAACTCCATAGGGCACCCAACTTCTAGAGCGACCTCCGGACCGTCATATAGCCCATAATGCTTGTGGAGGTCGATCTTCCATTAAGTGAACCTACTGGAGCAAAGGTCGTTGATGTACTCCATTTGGTTGGAATCGAGGTTAGAGAGCTCATAGTGATGCTGCAAAACTCAACAAATAAATAATAGTTAAAAATTATAATCTTTGTATACTTTAATATAAAAAAAATATGTAGTATTTGAGGTTGAAAATACTTACCAATAATTCATAAAGCACGGCGTCCTTGGTTTCTTGTGACACAACTCTCCAAGACTCCTAATCCGCAACACATTTGGTACGCACCATTGCTCCTACGTAGGATGCTGGCGGGCTTATCTGACTTCACAACCCCTATTATTTTGTTCACAGTGATTCGGTAAGGGCTCCTCCCATAAGTGTGTCAGACCCGTACCGCAGCTCTTTTCTTCTTGTCTATCAACAAAAAATAATTTTATACTACTAAAGCTAAATAAAAACTTTATATAAAATGCAAAAATTTCAACGCAAACCTTTTCCAGAACCTTCTCCATCTGTTGCCTTTGATAAACGTGCATCTTTGTCGGCCATCATACCAACACTCAAAGAACGAACTGATTATAATCGTCAGAATTGCAAAGTGTTTTCGAAACAAATTGTGAAGGATAAAGATAGTAAAAGCGCATATTTATAGGAAGGTTTGGGACTTTGCGTGACGAACCCTTTGTCGCACAAACACATGCATTAAATACAATATTTATTTCTTTAATTCAGATGCACCAAATACGTTGACCTATAACTGAATGCCCTTGCGCAATGAAACATTTGTTGCACAAGAGTTTGCACAAAGACAGATTTGTCGCGCAAAGGTTTTAGCAACGAACTTATTGTAATTATTTAGTTTACATCTATGTTTACGTAAACTTTATAATTACCAACAAATTTTTAGTTTTAAATGTATTCTAAAAATAATTACAACCTTAAATAAATTGATATTATATTCCATTCAATTAATACCTTAAATAAATTGATATTATATTCCATTCACTTAATACACTAAATAATTAATACCTTAAATAAAATATATTATATTCCATTCAATTAATACCTTAAATAAATTTGTATTATATTTCATTCAATTAATACCTTAAATAAATTGATATTATACTCCATTCAATTATTTAACTAACCAAACATGAATTAAAACATAATCAAGTACAAATACATAACTTATAAAAAGTACCTTAAATTTAAATATTGGCATACAAAACATAAATTTAAAACTACTATTTCGATGGTCTTCCATTCAGCTGGACTTCATAAAGCCACCTACTGTAACCTCCCTCCAATGCACCCTCCATCAACTTCATCAACTGTTCGTTCATACCATCATCAAGAGTATACTTACACTGTTACATATATATGTAAATAATTAATTCTAACATATAACAAAAAATTTCACAAAATTAATTATTGATCCATCAACAGTATACTTACTAATAATTCATCCATCACCGCCTTCTTCGCATTCTCTGGCACATCTTTCCAAGACTGCCACTCAACAATAGGACAATTGTTCCCCATGACTACAACAATCGCATGCGTAAACTGAAAATGTTGCCTTAAATCATTCAGGTTGGCGTCGGTCTCGTTATCATCCTTGTTTTTATCCTCTATCTCAGCATGAATAGAATTGTGAAGAATAAAGAGAACATAATTGTGAAGAAAAATGAGAGCAGAAGCGCATATTTATAGGAAGCCTAGGGCCTTTGTGTGATGAAGGCTTTGTCGAGCAAAGACCTCACTAAATACATTCATATTCTATTGATTCACATGCACTAAATGCTCTGAAAACTTACTGTAACTTGCACGACAAAGCCTTTGTCATGCAAGTGTTCCTCAGTTTCCCAAGCGTTGAATGTTCTACCCTAGAAAATGAACAAGCTTAGCGCAACGAAGCCTTTGTCGCGCAAAGATACAGCGGAAAAATCTTCGTCGCGCGTTAGTTTTCCAGCAAAAAAAAAAAAAAAAAAACAACCGCGGTTTTCTTGTTGGCTTTGCGTGTTGACCATGTTTTCTGGTCGTCTTGCACAAGGTTTTACGCGACTAAGTACTTCGTCGCGCAACGAAGGTATGTTCATCATTGCGCACGGCCTCATTGTGTGACGGAATTTACTTTGTGGCGCAAGTAATTTTTGGTACTAATGTGCATTCCTCTTTAGGGGATGAATTCATTTCTCCATTTGTAAATAATGTATCTTCATTGTAGAAGTTTTATAATCAGAACCATTCAATCTCTTAATCTTCATTTGAAGATCACCCTACAAAAAATCATTCAAATCGGATATCGTTTAGTCATCTAAATTTAACAAATAAATCAACGATGCAGGTACCAAATAGCAGGATGAACCGTTGATTTATTTCATACATTATAATAATTAAATGATATCTAATTTGAATGATTTTATATTAGGATGATCTTCAATTGAAGATTAGAAGATTAAACGATTCGATTATGAAAGCTTTACGTGAAGATACGTTATAAGTAAGTAGGAGAATGAGCTCACTCCCCTAGGAAAAATGCAAACATTATCCACAATGCAAAGCAAAATAAAATCTAAGTCCCAAGCATAACCCCAACCCCCACCACCACCTTCAATTTGAAACTCTTACATCGCCGCCGCCCCACACCCTACCCTCCTCCCGAGGTTAGAATCCTGGCGAGCTCTCATTGTTTAAACTAGAAAAGTGGTATCCATGCATGTATGCTTATTATAAAATTCTTCTAAACAACATAATCTTGTTTCGAATATACAATTTTGTCAAGGAATTATGAGTCTTTTCTCAGCAGAAATCCCGGTTTTATTGTAATAAAAGTGAAATTATAAGTTTTTGTAGGAATTCTATATATACCGTAGAGAACCTCTGTATTCTAGAGCGAATAAAATGAAAAAAAAAATATTGATATACATAAGAGGTCTGATATATATGGTATAAATACATGTCTCTACGATAATTCTATACCTACATAATTTTGTTAGAATTATGGTTAGAAAGTTGTTCGTTCTTATATAGATCCGTGACCATTTACCAAATGGTTGCATTAGTGTGAGAGGAGAGAGAGGGAAGGGGTGGCGTGGGGTGGGTGTTTGGAGTGGTGTTATAATCTGTCGTAATTTGGGAAGGTAGGCAGGACAAAGGGGTAGCTGCAACGAATTGTACTTGAGAAAACCCTTTTATGGCTTGCATGGTGGTCCATTTGGGAAGGTAGGCAGGACAAGGGGGTAGCTGTAACGAATTCTACTTGAGAAAACCCTTTTATGGCTTGCATGGCGGTCCATCGTACAGGTCATCTTATAACCAACACTCCACTATTCCAAATTAATTTATGCACTTGCCTAACCGTTATGCCGTTATGGCCCAAACTTAAATGATCTTGTCTGCCAATATATGCCTCTAAAACCAAATGCCTCAAAATTAATATATATTTATCTTCACAAAAGTTTATTTTATAATTCTAAGATGCACACTTTTTTCTAGTGTACAATAGTATTGGAAAATTTGGACTAACAATAGATCATTCGCAATTTAATACTAAACTCACTATTTAAGAGAGTCAAAGCTAAAACTTTTTACTTATAAATGAAAATGAATAACATTAAAGTGTAGTACTTGTGACTGAGACACTTCTTTTAGATGAAAACTTGTAACACTCCTTTAAGATTTTGTTATGAATAGTTCGAGGTTCACTACAAGCTCTATTTGTAATATCTATAATTTTCTGCCACTTAGTACTACAGTTATACTCTCACTTATAAGTGATATGTCTCAGGCTTGAATCTCCTAAATATTGAGCTCGGTGGCAACTTTTAACCTACCCATAGTGGGTGGTGTCGTTCTAACCTCCAAGGCTTAGGTCTTGTCATTATCTTTCATCAGGGGCGGAGCCACCAAGGGACTAGGGTAGTCTCAGGCCTATCCTGACTTCAGCCGAGATGTGAACCTCATGGAAGAAGATGAAGCAAACGACGTCGTTAAGTTGTTAGATTTTAAATCTTTTCGGCTGTTTAATGAAACGATAAGTTTGGCAAGGAAGTTTTTAAAAGAGATGTGCAATTTTAAATGGAAAAAGCAACCCCACTTTTGGTTCGATTCTCTCACCTAAGAGTAATATACAACCTATAATTTTCTAAAGCAACACACCTTCTTTATTTGCAGACCTCTCCCCCTTTTCCTTCTTTTTCTACTTCTTTGTATTTTCTTTAGCCTTCCACAACCTACCTCTTACTTGGTTGTCTGGGTTTTTACATTTTTTTTTCTTCTTAGTATTGAATTTAAGAGAATTTTTTCAGTTTTGTGAGGATTACACAAATTGCATAGGTCAACATGTTATATATTTGTGAAAGGCCCCTCCTCATTTAGAATCTTGGCTCCGCCACTGTCTTTCATCATCTGTTTAATCATCTAATTTCATACTTAGTTCATATTACAACATTCATTAGCTTTTAGCAAAAAAATATTGTTAAAATTTCTTTTGAATTATAATTTTGTTTACAACATTCATAATTTTTTTTTCAGAAACCACTTATAAGAAACATCAAAGTTAACCGAACCCTAGTCTTCTGGGCTTGGTTGCATTAGAAACCAACGTTGAATCGATCACATTTGTAGAGAGGGGACCTCGCAACCCCCTAGTTAGCGGCTGTGGGTTTGCTGTCTCGAAAACGGTGTCTCCTTCATGTCTTTTTCTTTCTTTTATTGACACGTGTTCTTTTATTTATTTATTAAAAGTTAAAAAGTTAACAGAATTAAATTGAAATTAAAGATGATAACACGTGTCAAAAAAAGCAAAAAATGAGACATGAAGGAGATATCGTTTTCGGGACACCAAACCCACATCCCTAGTTAGCGTACCTTGCAACTCCCTAGCTATTGTAATGGGGTGTATTAAGTAAGGTAGAGCTCGTATAGTTTGGTTCTAGTGTTTTTGGTGAAGCACATAATAAATGCAAAAGCAATAAATGTGAAATTAACCTCACTACTACAGTAAATAGCTAGTGCGAGGAAAAAAATTTCGTCGCGCAAAACAAATTTTGGTCACATTAAAGCTGACATGATGAAAACAATTGTGCGACGAAGACAAAGGATAAAAATAAACATATGGTATATAGTTTTGTACTTGTTACCCGCATCCCCATGCCAAGGTATTAAATATCGATGATATCGGAAATATCGGTAGTCCAAAAACACGGAAATTTCGATGGAAGTATCGAGATATTATCGATATCGATAAAAATTGAATAAAAACCACGGAAATTGTAAGAAAAACTTGAAAATTTTTATTAAAACTTTGCAGAATGTATATTTAGTCAATTATCTATTAGTTTATCACAAAAAATTGGAAGGAAATGCATTGCATGATGGATTTAACTGATTTAAGTTGATTATATAGAGAGCTGGCAAACATTGTGAGTGTAGAAAATATGTAAATATTTTAGCATATTTTCACAAAAACATAAGTGATATGGTGGTCAAGGTGTTGAAGGAGTAAAATGGGAGGGGTTCGAATCCCCTTGGTGTTTTTTTAAATATAGAAATTTAAAAAACACGGATATTTCGATGGAAATATCGGGATATTATGGATATTTTAGACCTTGCCCCATGCATATGTTTTATATTAGGTTACGTGACTAGTATAAGACACAATAGTCCTGTACTTATTGTACAACATACTCTTACACCTAATATTGTAGGCGTATAAATTAATTTACCCTTTGTAGAACTCTGGGTGGGGTGACTCTACCCAAGGACCGCCAAATGGTACCTAAAAATGTGCTCTCTCCAGCTCAAAGTATTACAATGGTGACTTTAATTGCTGTCGGGTTGTGTCATCCATAAAGTTTCATCCAATAGTGATTATTCGTCAGTAATGCACAAAGTTGATTGATGATTAAAGAGCGGAGTTTGACAAATATCGGTTGAAATCTCGTAGGCGATGAGTACTTCTACCCTTTAAAGTGAAGTGGATAACAAATCGATACAACAAATTGAGAAAAATGATGTGATTAAAGTAAATCTATCACGCCCTAGACTCAGAATCGCCTAAAAAATAACCCCGCACCGGGCGGAAACCTTGTACAAGGAGACCTAATTGTTAGTTAGTATTGTGTAAATTACTTTTGTTTGAATAAAAGTTTCTTTCCGGATTTTTCTCGTCTAGTTTTATTTGAGCTTTAGTTTATATTTTTTTTTTCTTCACGACCTTAAACAAAGAAAAAAAAAATCGGGGCGTGACAAAATCGGATAACAAAACAAAACCCTAGCTAGACGTAGAGCAAAGAAAAACAAAGCAACATTAATTGGTGGTGGAGATCCGGAGATCTGGAGGATACAAGCGGATCTCTTCTGTTTGACGGATTTTCATGGTTAAATCCCTGGCATCTGTTTTGTCACGGTGATATCTTCATTCAATTGTGTTTGTTTGTCTTGATTCTTTGTGTTTCCGATGGACAAACGACTTTTCAACTTCGAATCCCACAAGCTATTGAGGCTTTCGAGTCATGACTAGCTAGTTTCTATCTTAGTCGCATAACATATTGATCTCCTCAACTGGTGCTCTATGGAACCATGTTCGATTATATTTGGCAATGGCGCCAATCCGGTAAGTGCTTGATAGGAGTTGATATGGATAGATCTTGCTAAGTAAAATTGTGTGATATTTTTTTGTTTGTTGTTTAATTTGAGTCGTGTGCTAGCGTTCTTGGAATCGAGTTAAGGTTGTGAGTGCCACAGTTTTCGGTCTATGTCTTTGTTGCTTATAACCACTGTTCTAAACATCCCTATCTAGCACCACCTGCCCCCCCCCCCCCCCACCTAGCGCCGCCTAGGCTCTGCCTAGGCGTTAGGTGGTTGGTCACCGCTCCGATTAATGCCTAAGCGTTTAAAATTTAAGAAATGGGGCATAGACCTACTGAGGCGCTTGCCTAAACCGCCTAGACACCCGCCTAACCCGCCCAGACCCGCCTAGGCGCTCGCCTTGGTTGCAACTCACTTAGAGAAAAAATAACTAACTTTCATTTTGCATTTTATTTTTTTCAATAAATTGTAAGAGACTTGTCGAATACTTAAATGAGCACACATTATATGCGTGTTCCCCATGTTTTCATTATGTTCCAATACTTCATAATATATGTGTCATTCTATGTTGTAGTTATGATGAAATCATATATAGTTTAAGTATAAACATACATTTATTTACATGAAATATAATAGATTTAGTTAAATCCGTCTAGTCCGCCTAGGCGCCCGCCTAGACCCCACCTAGCCGCCTAAGCGCTAGATCCCAGCTCGCTGCCCGACTAGTTTTTCATTATGTTCTAAAAGACTAGATACTAATGGACAATCCTACCTAATGGACTAATAAAGGAAAAATTAGTATCTGGTCTCTAGTTACCAATGTTCATTGATTGTGATCTTATCATCTTTTAGATTTTGATCGAAGTCCCTAGTATTTAATGCATTAATGAATTTAAATGTCAATTTCATAATTTTTTAAAATAAAAATTAGCAATTAATTTAGAGTTATTGAACTCCTAATTAATTTTCAATTCAAAACATTTCCAAAATAAAAATAAAAAAATAAAATTAGAATAGGTTTGTACCCATTAATTTTTCTATAAAATGATTTTTCAACTTTTTTTTTAACCCCCCCCCCCCTCCCCCCCTCCCCCACACACACACACAAAACCACTTCTCTCTCTCGTTTTCCAAAAAAAAATCATATAAATTTTCAATTTTTTCTAATCTTAAATGTATCTATTCTTTTTTTTTTTTTTAACAAAATATTTTATCTACACTAAGGGAGGTGGGGGATAGGTTTAGCCTCACAATTGGCTAGCAATAATGTGATTCGAATTCGCCTTTAGCGATAATTGAACCTAAGACCTCTCACTTATAAGTGAAGAGGAATACCACTAAATGTACCTATTCTTAAATATACCAATTTGTTATATGTAAAATGTAACATTTTTTTAATAAAAAATGTACCCATTTTTTTTTTATATAAATCCACTCAATTTGTTTCTAATCCATTTTTTTAAACTTATATGGGTTCATTCTATTTTGTTGATTTGAGAATGAATCTATGTCAAGTTTAATGGAAGAAATTTAATTATGTTATTAAGCCTAATATCTTTTTTTCTTTTTTTTTTGTGTTTTTGAAAAATGTGCACATATTTTAGTACAATAATTTTTTGGCTAGTTTTGATGAATGTTCCCATGTTTGTATATATACACACACAATATAAAGGAGAGTATATTTAATATTTTTAATCTCACAAATGTTTCAGTCAAAGAACATTGGTAGTTATGGACTACACCAAAAATCAAATTTATTGTTTAATTTTATTTAAAAGAACATTGGCAAGAGGACTCGGTTTCAGAGATCCTTACGCCTTCAATCTGGCTTTACTTGTAAAACAAGCGTGGTGTTTTCTCTAGCAATCGGAAGCACTAGTTTTCCAAGTATTCAAAGCTATTTCCCTAAGTCCGAATTTATGAAAGCAACAGTGAAGCCAAATAGTTCGTATGTAAAGAAGAGTACTGTTGCGTCGAGGCAGGTGATCCACAAAGGCCATAGTTGGCAAGTGTGTAATGGGACGAAAATCCAGATATGGCAAGACAATTGGGTTCCGGGGGAGTCTTATTTTCGGATATTATCTCTACCACCGAGGAATTGGTACTTGGGGGCCAAGGTGGGAGGTCTTTTTTGGAGTGTAACGAAGCAATGGAATGTGCAACTGTTGAATGATCTCTTCTCCACTGAGGAGGTCGAGGCAATTCAAAGCATTCTGCTTAGTGTTCGAGATGTCGAAGACAGAAGAATCTGGCATTATGAGCGTAGCGGCAAGTTCTCAATTCGGAGTGCTTACTAGGTGGCTCGAGCAATAATAGAAAATCACGGCAATGATGCAAATGGCTCGTCGTCCTCCTTTAGTGGTGTAAGGGAGCGATTTTGGAAGAAACTGTGGAATGAAAATGTCCCAAAAAATGTAAAGATTTGTGCTTGGCGTGCATGTTTGGATTCTTTGCCCAAACATTTTAATCTTAGCAAAAGGAAAGTGATGGGTGAAGAGGTGTATGTGGTTTATGGTGTGCATTTCGAATCAATGATGCATGTGTTTAGAGATTGTAGTTTGGCGAGGGCGGTGTGGTTTCGAAGTCTGGGGCTCATAATGGATAATTAGGGTGATCATAGGTCTCTTGTGCAATGGTTGGTCAATATGGTGCAACAGGTTCCCATAATGGGGTTCGAGCTTTGTTTGATGCTGTTATGGGCATTATGGAAACATAGGAATGATGTCTTATGGAATGGGTTGCGACTGCCGCCATATGAGATTGTGTTGAGAACTAAGGGTGAATGCATGAGTTTCATAAATGGCACAAGACTGAGGATCGAAAGACTACCACAGAGAGGTTCATAAATGAAGGAAACTTGAGGAGGGATAGATTAAATGTAATTTTGATGGTGCTTGGAGTCACGATGGAGTTCTGTGGGGGGAGAAGGTTTATAGTGTCGTCATTCGGGGACACATAGGTGAATTCATGGCAGCTATTGTTGGACCCATTAATCGGTCTGTGTCTGCCATGCACTCGGATTTGGTTACAGCTCGTTGTGCAGTGAACTGATTAAGAATAGCTTTTCAGATGATGTCAAGGTTAAATTGGAAGGCGACTCTAGTGTGGTGATGGCTACTATGAAAGGACAACGGGGATGATTGCTCTGTCTGGGGTTCTGTTATAAACGATTTGAGATCTTTTCTCCTGAGCTTGTCGAATTCAGAGTGCAGCCATGTACGGATGGAGGGTAATGCGGCAGCACATCGTCTAGCTCGAATGAGCCTTGGTGCTTCTTAGGAGATGGTGTGGTTTGAGGAGCCTCCGGTTCTGGTTCAGGATATTTTATTTGAGGAAATGATGTAATTTCAATTTGATTGGTCATTTGAGGATATGCCTATTGTTGTGCGGGACACTCTTTTCCTTAGCTCGGGTTGAAATCCCCAGCAAGATTTTTATTAAGGCCCAGTATGCACACTATCCTCATTTTATACGTATTCTCAGCTGCCTTAATGAATATCGTACTTTATTCAGAAAAAGTCAAGAGTAGAATTTTTAGTTTGAATGTAGAAAATAATGCCGTTGATCTTTTACTCTTATTTAATTTACTATGTCTAAAACTTCCCCTATGCAATTGCTATTGGCCATAAAATTAAAACTGACCATGCTTTATTTACAGTGATTAATCGGCCCAAACATGCAGATTAACATGCACAAACCATCATTAACTCATTAGTAATTACGGAACAAGAAAAACAAACTAGTTGATGGTAGCACAGATGCTTCCAAATAAACGCGAGGGCATATAAGTAATTCAGCTCTGTTCTAACAGCCCGTAATTCAGTGAATTATGTTCTACTTCCAAAACCGTACAGCCTCCAAACCTGAACCCTGGTGCGGGCAATCATTTAAGATTGTTTTTTTAAGGGTTGTTTTATTGACACCCCATATTTTATTGATTACACCTCACTTGCTAAAAACACTCTACGTTTATTTTTTTTAATTAAAAAAGATCTTAATACACCTCACACTCTTTCCCAAGCTACCCTCACACCCTGCATCAAACCCCGCATCAAACCCGCGTATTCCCAAGCTACCCTCACACTCTTCACATACACCCTGCATCAAACCCGCGTATTCGTCTTCGCAAATTTGTTTCCTCCAATTTTCTTTTCAATTTTCATATCAGTAGTCTGTATAATTCTTCGATTCTTCTTTTAGTCAAAATGAGTTTTCATTAAAGTAAAGACAAAAGGACACAAGCCTCACAACTCAAGGGCAAAAGGATTTAAGTCTTGCAATTGTATTAATATATATTGAAGTGATGAAGTTTCACATTGAGTTTTCAAACCTTTACAGAAAACCTGTTTATTCTTTTCTGGAAAAATAGTCATATTGCTTATGTGAGAGCGTAAAAGTAAATTTTAGGCATGACTCAAAGAAAGAACTTGGGGTGTATTTAGAATCTTCTTTTTAATTTTTAGAACATTTTAGGGCTTAAATAGTCATTTTATGAGCAATTTAATATTAAATTATTATGTGAGGTGTAGTCAATAAAATATGGGGTGTTAATAAAAAAAAAACCCTTTTTAATGTGTCGAAAACATGATTCGGTACATTTTTATAATAAAAGTGTTTAAATTCTTTAAAAAAATACTTTTAACCACTTGCATTATGATACTTAGTGTACTGATTCATGTTCCCGACACACTGCAAATTCTCTTATCATTTCATCGTTCCTGTTATCTTCAACGTGCATCCCATCCACGTGGCGGCAAGCAATTCGAGGAATGTTCGGTGCGGCCCAGATCTACGTAACGGCGCCGTCAAAACGCCCGTTTTCAGATTCCCCGTCACTGTTAACGGAGTCTGGACCACGTTTGGCCAACCCGCATTTATAAACCAAATCAATCACAGCCGTCCAACGGAGTCGTCACCACCACCATCATTATCATCGTCATCTCGCTCTCTCTCCTCTCTCTCTGTCTAGAAACGAGGTCCAGAGAGAGACGGCGATGGGGAAGTGAAGCAACAGTACGAAGAGCTTGCAGAAGAGGAATTTACGACGATGGAGGTCACTCGAGCTGCCACTTCAGCGACGGCGGCGAGGAAGAGGAAGGCCGGCAGCGGGGACGGAGAATCAGTCGAATTGCCGTCGTCATATGACGTGGCTCAGCACAAAAGGCAGAGAAGACGCGTCGTCGTGGTTAGCAGCGCGCCGAAAATCAAGGCGGAGGCGGAGAGCGTACGGACTTCCAACGACGACGTTGGGACGTCGGATCACGCTGAGAGCTCCTGCTGCTCGAGTAACGGCTCGAGCGAGCTGGTAAATTCAAAATTAATTAGTGAAATAAATTCGGCAATAAATTGAATTTTCTTGTAACTCTTTGAATTTTTCAGTTTCGTCGCGCTTTAATTAACTGGAATTTTCATTAATTAATTTTTGCAGGAAGATGAGAGTGACCAGGTCGAATCGTGGACGTATAATTCCAGCAGAGACGAAAGGTTTTATTCAAACACACACACACACATATATGCATAAATATACTCGAACATTTATTACTGTATTTTTTGCATCCTATCTTAAATTTCAAAATTCAAAAGTTTAACTCTTTGTTTCAAAATTCGAATTGGTTTCACTCACGTAGGTGAAGTGTATTTAAATTTGCACAGTGTCTAAATCATTTGTCTCGCTTTTGCGTGCGTTTTTTTTGCTTTCGCGGCAGGAGAGAGATGACGGCGCCGACGAGCAAAGTTGGAGCGGAAGCAGAATCGACAGCGAGGCCAAAAGATGAGTCTCAACGACGATCACCGACGGTAGTGAACGCGTCGGAGCTCGAGGAATTCTTCGCAGCCGTGGAAAAGGAAAGCCAGCAAAAATTTAAGGAGAAGTAAGTCAACTCATTTTAAAAAATAAATTAAATTTATAGCTCGTTCGAATTTAATTAGGTTTTACGTTCTCATTGTCCGAGCATGAAATTTCTAAATTGGTGATATATTTTCAGGTACAATTTTGATGTTGCCAAGGACGAGCCGCGCCAAGGACGATACGAGTGGGTTCGATTAAAGCCATGAAACACGAGCGAGGGTCGAAAGGAATCGAAAAGGATCGATAATTCTCATGCATAATCTGTTATTATTATTATTATTATTATTTTAAATTAGGTTCTCCTAATTAAGTTCAGTCCTTCGCTAGTTTTTTTTTTATATTTTTCTTCTTTTAATCATGTACAGCTAAGCTTAGCACTGTAAGTTAGTATAGAAGAAGAAGCAGTTTGTTTTGTTTTTGAGTACGATCTGAAGTATAGAAGAGAACAAACGACTGTTGGAATAACAAAAGCTTCTAGAATTCTGATCTCCCTTCATTTTCTGGTGTCTCATTCTCTCTACCTATCTCCTACTCTTCATTCTTTTGCAGTACCCTTCTCCCTCCTACCCCGATAAATTATTGCGTAATACTGAATCACAGTTACGTGGTATGCATAGCCAATCATTATGTTTCAGTACAGAAAAATTATTGTGTGATTCTAAATCACAGTCATTTGGTAAGTAAAAAACCAGTCCCTATATTGTCCAGTTTTACAATAGTAGCTAATATTGATACATCCCGTAATTAATTTTGTTTTAGTACGATCATACTAACTCAGTACTACAGCAGTATTTGTTATATCACGAATATGTGTTCAAGGATAATAATACTAACTTTCCAGACCTGTAGTGTTCCAACAGTACACGCAAATGCAGTCAATCATTTTTGTGCATTTTAGCGTTTTTTTTATTATTGTTTGAGTAATGTTAGGTAAACCACATATTTATACCACATTGGTATGCCATCACATGCGACAAGTAATGCATATAGTCAACATTTAATCAAATAAATTCATTAATTGACATAACACGTACATATTATTTGCCACATCATATGGTAGAAAAATGTGAACTTCCTAGCATTTTTCTTCTTGTTAAGGAAAACAAATTCTCTAAATTAAGGATTAGTTTGGTATTGTTGTGCTTAAAAAAATAAAAAATAAAAAACTACTTCTGCTGTGTTGTGGAAATAAATAGATGTAAAATAAAGTTGTCGTGTTATAAAAGTGCTTTTAACAAAAAAAAAAGTATTGGATTGCTTAGTAAATTTTTATATAAATTGATGTGAATGTGTTAAATGACTAAAAAGATATGATTTTTAATATAATATATTAATTATCAAAGACAATAAGTAAGAGGCTAAAATTATAATTTTGTAAAATATGTGAAGATATACTTGCTATTTGTAAATTTCATTAAATTCGCACTGATTACTAAAATTTTGAAAATAAAAGCACATTTTTTAGATCATACTTCTTCTTTTCAATGCTTTTATAGTCATTAACAGTAGGTTTTTTTTTTAAATCATCAGAATTCCAAACCGACCTAAAAATAATTTGTTTTTATGTTTACCTAATTTTCTGGTAATTTGGAAGTATCCTATTGGTCGATTTGTTATCATAGTTGATGATGATTAGTGTAACCTGTAATATCCGGCCACGTGTTCGAAGTCCGGAAAGTTATCTTATCCCCTCCATCAATCATCACCAACCATTGTCCCATCTGCGTGGCCAAATGTGAAAAAATATAAAAAACAAATGAAAATGCATGGAATAGATAATATTTACTATTACTAGCTATTATTATTATTGAGAAAGAGATCCTATTCGAATATCTTTCTTCAAAGTTTGTGAATCAAATGATATGAGCTTTTAAAATTTGATTCAAAAGAATTTTTAAAATTCGAGTCCTTAAAAGTTATAATAATTTTTTATTATTAAATTAAATTTCAAGAATTCGAATTAGTTAGTTCACAGACTTTGAAAGAAGAAATCCGAATATGATCTCTTTTCTTATTATAGCTCCACAGAAAACTGATTTGGGTAAAAGTAAAAAAAGGCAACTTAAAAATAAGACAAATTTACTTGAGTTTCTTCTGCTACTCCCTACTTGTTTGTACGTGTACTACAAAACAGTTAAAGAAACAGGGAAGGCAAAATATGAAAGGTTTGTAGAGAGAAGTGATGAGAGGCTTTTAATTTAACTCATGACTCATCTGTACTTTCAAGGGGAGGGTACATTTTTTGTTCGAGATGTCGTAGTCCAGTGAGCAGTCAATTCAATCACATTTTACGGTTTTGACAAATGTTAGATTTTACTGCAGAGGTAATTAGAAGCGTAACTATTTAATATTTGTTGAGGAGAACTCGATCTGAAAGGAGGATATTTTTGCTAACAATCCTCAAGTTGGTGATGCTCATCACGTCTTTATTTATTACTGTTATATAAATTTAAATTTTAAAATTTGTGTAGTGTATAGTTACAAATTTTAAAATTTAAATTCATCCTGAACATTATCACCACTTGAGAGTGGTGAGCAAAAAAAACACCCATTTGATACCATGTCAAGATTTTAGAGTCTCCTTAATTACGCTAATATTGTCTCTGTTGGAAAGTGTTAGTATTTTAGGGCATGTTTGGTAGTGTACTTGAATCCAACTTTTTAAACTCAAAAACAGTTTTCAAGTTTTAGATCTTAAAAACTTGTTTGGTATGACTATTTTTAAAAACTGAATTTAGGGCATGTTTGGTAGTGTACTTGAATCCAACTTTTTAAACTCAAAAACAGTTTTCAAGTTTTAGATCTTAAAAACTTGTTTGGTATGACTATTTTTAAAAACTGAATTCAAGACTAACTCAAAAATATAGTATATTCTTTAAAAACATAAAAAGTGAGTTTTTAGAGTTTTTAAACTTAAACTCACTCATTTCTTTTCTCTCTCTCCTCCCCTCTCACTCCAAATATATCTCTCTTTTTTCTTCTTTCTTTCTCCTCTTTTTTTTTTTTTTTACTTTTTTCGTCTCTACTCCAATCCAATCAAGTTTAAGTCGTAAGATTTAAAAATTTTAAATCGCAAACCAATCAAGTTTTTGAATCTTAAAGAAAATTGTTTTCAAGAAATGTTCTTAAGAAATGTTTTGAGAAATGATAAAAAATTTCAAATAAGATACCAAACAAGCCCTTAGTTTATTTGAATATTTGGTTTTCTGGACTTAGCCCGTTAGAATTAGGTTTTGTTATAGATTAGGGTTAGTTTATTATAAATATGTTGTTTTGTTATTGATTAGTATCAAGTTATTCACAATGTAGTCTCTTAAGGTTTTGTAGTCGTTTCAGCATTCTCGTTTGTTCAATAAAATTATTATTATTTTGTAATCTTGTTTGTGGCGCACTCTGATATTCAACTGTCTCAACTTAACTATTTACGCAGTTTAACATCTGATGAATTTTATCACGAAAAACCTTTTTGTAACTAAAAGTGAACCATTCAAGTTATATCTATAATTTATTATGTCAAGCTTCCAACATGGGATTAAATTGTTCAACATTTTAATTTTTACTGCATTTGTTTTGATCATTAATTTATGATATTTTGGAAATTTGTTGCACGGTAGAGTGAACAAGAAAATAAAAAGACAAATAGGTGGGTGTTAAGCAGATTCTGATTCTTTTGACTGTTATAAGAGCTTTTGATGAGTTGGTTGTGATGGATCCTGGGCGACCAAAAGAAAATGAATTTGACTATGGGCCTAGTTTTCCATTAATGGGCTTAAGATTTTAGGGCTTTTGTGATAGATTATGACTGATTTGATAATAATTTTTTTTATTGTTAGATTTAAAGATGAATAAGTTTGACAAAAAAAAAAAGGAGGGATGAAGAAGAGTGGTAGGAGAGAGGGAGAGAAATAAGAAAGGATAAACGAAAACAAAATTTAAAAGTGAAAATAACTTAAAATAGTTTTGGTTTTGATTTTCATTTTATGTTCTCTTCTTGTACATTACTTCGGCATTTCTCCCACCATTCTTTATCCACTCTTTTTCACCCCTCATTTTTCCTATGTGTTCCGTTTTATCATTGACTTAAAAAGTAAAAATTTTAAAAAAAAATGAAATGATTATTAAACAGGTCATTAGTGTTAAAACAATATTCAAATTAAGGTTAAGGAGTCATTCCTCTTTATAGTTTAACATATATGCATACTGTTCTCCTTTCATTATTCTTGTAAGTCACTTTAGTATATATGTTGGTCCGATGGCCTCTAATATGCAGCTAAGGAAGAAAGAATACACTTTCTTAAGTTGATTTTGTGTAAAAAGGAGAGGTTATTTTTAATTACTTTTACGTAAATTATGTTAGCATTTCATATCCCCCGATCTCCATATGTTGTTGCTAAAATGTGAGATTTTGCATAAATAGATAGCACACAATGCATAACATTTTACTATTTTCTAAAATTGTGGTCCTTGTTGGTTCACCTTGTTGGTCATATCCTAGCTATATGATATAGCTTCTAATCATGGTGTACATGATGTATACAATAGTTTAACATCATACACCAATGTACATGTTGTATCAATACTTGAGCAGCTAGAAAGATTCAGATTGTCAAAAACACAACCATGCAAATCCAACTGTATACCACGCTGATGCATTCCATATACCCGTGCATTGTAGAATTTTCATATAACATGACATATTATGTGTTGGATTCACAATGTAGACCATAAATTCAAAGACAACAATCTATTGTAACAATGATTTATATTTATATTTATATTGTAGATGTCAATGAAGGAAAATTTGTGAAAAACAAGTTCATTTGAGCAACATCAACAACATGCAATTAACATTTAAAGGCGGAATTATGTTTATATGCACTCAAAAACAAAACTTAACCCATGAAATTCAAAGCCTAGTAGATAGGTGAACCAAGACTCAACTCAAAATAAAGTGAGTTGAGAAATCTTATACCTTTGTTGATTCCTCTTTGCATAAGCAAAGGCTAATCACCCAAGGAGAGGGCCTTCATTCCTTGCTTCTTGGCTCCATGGATTTCTTGGAGGAGGATGGTAGAATGGATTCTCCAAGTTCCCAAGAAAAGGGAACATCTAAGCATCCACACCAAGGTGAGCATTTAGAAGAGATGAGTGACCTTGGAGGAGGATTAGATGCTAGTTAATCCCTTCCAAGGGGGCCGGCCACTTAGAGAGAAAAGGGAGAGAAGTGTTCTCATCTTTTCTCCTAAAGAAAACCCTAATGAAGAAAAGGCTATAAAGTCATATTTATACCTACCTTCATTGGAGTGGCAAACTTGTAATAAGTCCAAAACCACTCCATCCTCTATGTGACCGGCCTCTTAGGGTCTTTGGGCTGTTTTGGGCCCTCTTGAATCTTTATTCATTAAGTTGTCATACAACTTAAGTCAATGGGCTTGACGTTCGAAGCCCATTGGGCCTTGAGGCCCAAAACTAACCCGAGGTCTATAACGAACTTATTCGTTTGATTAATTAACATATTAATTAATCCTAGCCATAAATAATTAAACCATTTAATTATTCTTACTCATCTCCGTTGTTTCTTCGATCTCTACCTTACTCGGTGTACGATCCATTAGGTTCCTTTTAGCGAGGCAATGGGCGATTAGAACTCTTTCAAATTGATTGTGAATTGAAACTTACTTTCAATTCTCCCTTTAGTGATTACTCACTATTAGAGCTTCCACAAACCATGAGTGACACCTAGCAGTATGTCATGGCTACCCAAGCTAATCAAAAGAGGTGGAGAACCTATTCAGTTTAGGATTACAATGCAATACGGTCTTTCTCTAATACAACACTCTTGACCACATTGTTTGGTTTGATATTTTATTCATGTCTACTATCCAATGTGATTCATTTACTGATATGATTACTTTGAATGTGATTCGGAACAACTTTCCAAATCTCATTCATACTCTGGCCAGAGATTCTAAATCATATCATAGAGTATTCTCCCTCAAACAGTTTGAAGGTTAGAGATCCCTTGTTGCGCATTTACTTGCCTCCATGGCTAAGTGACTTAACCCCAACTATGCCGTGGACACCCTCTGATAGAGCGACATTGACATAGTCAAAGATCAAGGACCTAACCACAAGACAACTATGATGCCTCAGGTCAAAGGACTACTTTGCATTATCCCAACCATGAGTTCTCATGTGACATGAGTATGAGAACTCCTCGTTGATCGTGTTCAGTGGACTCATTCTCTATTGAGCACCTACATGCTTGTCTTGGTGTCAGTCACACCAATGACTCGAGACCAATCACTCTCCCTAAAAGAAGACATAGCACATACTGATCTTAACGGACTGTCAATGCCCAATTGGCAATCCTATGATCAGGAACGTTTAGGATATGTATACGAAGGAGAATGGTCTCATGAATCTAACTTCTTTAGATTACATTCTCCTAATCACATATTCCTTGGACTTATCGTTTAAGCATATAACATTTATATGAGACAGCTTAAAACAATAACCTTTGCCCTTTATATTAAACTAGATTAGTTTAACATGTGAAATGTCCGCAAAGTATCATCATATGATTGGTTTTAGAGCACATTTCCAACAGTCAACCCCTCCAATCAATTATGAAGCAAAACTCCTCCAGTGTTAGATTGTTTATATGCCAATAAAAATGTAAACTAGGTTTAAATCATCGCGAGACATTAATAACATAGCATGTCGGACTAGTGATCTGACCAATGATCTAAAATACATGTCCTTGAGAAATTATAATCACAGTCCAATGTGAAGGGGGGGAAATGTAAATAAAACGAAGATAAATTAAGGTTCATCCAGCACATCTTCACTGGAGATGGTAGATTTAACAGAACCGGATGCAATTGAAGCCTCCTTCGGCAAGGAATATGCGACCAAAGCCTTGACAACGTGCCGGAATTTCCTTCTGTAAGTGGGAAATTTTGAGACACTTCTCATCATTCCAATCATCCTACAAATACAATCACCACATCAGAACATGAACATACAGAAACTACGTGCAATAACTTAATGCTAAGTTCAGTTGCTTCCATCGGCCAGACAATAGATGATATGCTTCCGAACAAGAAAACTGATCGATTCTAATTTTCTACGATATTCAGATGCGGTGTAAGCAATGGTACTTATTCCACAGTTCCAAAATTTGTCACTGCCACTTACTAAAAGCAGGTTTCATCTACTAAGTTGATACTATCTGATTGATAACATGGCAACATGACATTCTGGACTGTACGAAATAGAGTATTACCCTACACACACATAAGTTTTGCGCTCTCTAGTTCTTAAAGATTGGCGACATTTGAATTTGTTCATTTTTTTCCTCCATGGAATGTGAATAGTTTGGTTATTTTAGTTGGTTCAAAATGGGATAGAAGAAATTTCATACCTTCTACTAATGCCTTCGATTTGAGCAGCTCTTAGAGCGTCTTGAGGTAGTAAACTTCTGTTATCCCAAGCCACTACGCGTTGTGGATTATTGGTTCCGAAAAGAACCACTTTCTCCAAATATCTAACCTCACCCTCCGACAAATTTATGACCTTAATCTGTTCCTTCAAGACCATTATCGGATTAAAGAACCAGTCCCACAATTTTTCATGCGGTCTATTTAAGTAGTTAATTTCAACGTCATCAAGCAGCAGTAAACCATCTGAATTTGATCTGATGGAGCAGAGAAGAGTCTGCAAGCATGAATAACAAGGCAGACCAACACCGATAATGGATGCTTCGTTGCTGTTCTTTGCTTTCAACCATTCATCGAGGTCAGTTGTGGCTATTACATTATCATCCAACAACTCCTTGCCCCTCAGTTCGCAGGACCTCATCATGTTTTCCCATATCTGTTGCATTTCAAGTACAATAAACTCTCGTCACGAAACAAAACAAGTGAGAGGGCTAATTAACAGAAATTTCGTAAGAAATTTAATCATCATAGCAAAGGAGAACAAATGTTCATGCTTTTAAAAGCTAAAACTGAAAAAAATAAAAAATAAATAAAAAACCCTCCTTTCCTTACGCCTTCCTCCACCTCTCCGCCCTTTCCCCTTCCCCTGCCACCCCCTTGGACATTTTGCTACATCCTTAGGAGGGGATAATTGAAGAGTAAGTTTCCGGAACTAGCAGAAGCACTAATCACTCATTGCCTTGTCATTAACTACAACATTACTACTTCGTATCTCCCATAAAGTTGTAGTACATGGCACAGAAAATTCATCCTAAGGTTGCATAGCTAGTTCGGTGATATACTTTTCGTGAAAAGGAAATTAAAGCAAAACAAATTCATTTGCAAAAGATAAAGAATCGAAGCATTCAGGCTCATAGAAAAACTACCGTGATAACCTAAAGGCATACCTGAACCATTTTCACTTCTTGTATAACATCTCTAAGTGATCTCGAGTCGGCTATACTTGGCATAAGCATTGCAGGTGCTTCCATAGCAGCAGGACTGAGTGTACCTTCAGCCAGCTGATTTCCTTGAACAGAGAACTCGGGTGATTGAGCGACAGCTCTTTTTCGATATTTGGGCCTGGCTGCGCATAATGAGACGACAACTAGTAAAGATTTACAAGAGAAAAATAACAAAATCTAGCTGCAGTAATACTTAATGAGCTCAAAGAACAATATTTCATAAGCAGGAAAGTCATCAACTTTGGAAAGATTGTTCCCTCTCGAAGATACAGCCAGTCATTCGTGTATTCATCAAATTCAGCCACCATTGCAATCACGTACGCCACACCTTTCCTGAAAGATCTTTCCTGCATTCACAAATGGTTAAAAGATGTATAATTTTACTTATCATGAAGGGCCAAGGAGATTAATATGATTATAGTCGGGTGTAAGCAAACCTGATATACTACAACTGATGCATACAATCCGATTAAAATGCTCGAGAAAACTGCCAATACGATACTTGCAACAACCACAATTGGCCACAGAAGGATTGTCAAACCAGCAATAGGGATGCATGCTATTTCAAGAAATGGACCTTCTCGAGTAATCAGATCATGAATCAGTCGATACCAGCCCTTAAGCAGCATATAGGGACTCTTTACAACAGCAATTGCAGTGTAAACAGGAATCTCCACGATCAGCCCCAACACGCCAACTATAATACATGCCGGAATGTGAATCAACCTACAATATGTCCCCGAAAAAGAATTGAGTTCAGATTAAAACAGCTGTTTTACGCAATGCTATTTCAAATGTTTGTATTTGGCCATTGCTACATAATAAACAATTCGAGTCACTAATTACAACACGATTACCTTAGAGTTAGATTCAAATGCTTATATTTAGTTTTTGCTACATAATTTGATGACAGAAGCAAAACAATTCAAGTCACTAACTACAACATGATTACCTTATGGTCTGATTAAAATGTTTATACTTGGCTTTTGATACATAATTTGATGACACAAGCAACATAATTCTGAGTAACTAATTACAGCACGATTACCTAAGAGTGCGAACTTCCTCTGCAGCGGGTGATTCGCGCAACTCCTTCAAGTAAAGCGGGTACGAGTGGTAACACAGGTCTGCAAAGTCTCTAACTACAGTACAGCTTCCTTTAACAGTCCCCCAAGTTCCATCCTAACAAGTAACGAAGTTGCATGAGTGAAACACAGCGAGGAAAGTAAAATTTGACACTAAACCAAACAGAAAAATTGAAGAGGAAAAAAAAGACCGAATTCAAAAGTTTTACCAGAATACAATGTTTGAATTTCTTGTACTGGTTGTCATGCCTAAAGGCCTCAAAAGTAGAAACCCAGGGAGTGAGGAATCCATATCCCACACCCAACAGAACACTCCCAGCTATGCTCAAACCCAGCCATATACCCAGCAGGCCAGGCAAGGCAAACAAAATTGCAATTTTAAGTGGTACATCAAATCTGTGAATCCTGCAAATTCCCAACATTTATGGGGGAAAAAGAGAGTATTAGATCTCTGAAAAATTAGGAGTTTTACTGAAAATTTTGAAAAGAGGTAGTTTCAAAGATACTAACTTTATGAGAGTGTAGATTGTCCAGACAACATGTGCAGGAAACAAACCTAAAATTATTCCCACATTCCCCAAAATCAGTATTAGTGCAGAAATGTGTCCGACCAGAAGACCTGCAACATATATGATCAAAATCCCAAAAACCAAGCATCAAAATTTCCAGTAAATTCAGCAGAAAACATGCAAAATCTGTATATATATATATACACACACACACATCCTCAATAGCGAAAGGTGGTACCTTTAAGAGCACCAAGGCAGAGAGCAGAGCCGAATGCAAAAACCAGAGAGAAAATTTTGACGCAGCGTCTGAAAGATTGTGGGGAATCCGCGCCAAAAAACGTCCATAGATTCAGGAACATCGCCATTGGAGAGATTGTCAACCGAAATTCGGTCAACCCCTTTGAGGTTTTTTATGAATTTATGCCCCAGATAAAAAGCTTTTGAATTTGAAGCTTTCCATGAAGAAAAAAAAAAGGCACAATTATTATCAGATATTCGTCAGAAAATATTGTATTATATGAACAGTTTACGTGTCCAGAGAGAGAGAGGGAAAGAGACTTGTGCTGCAAAGACGACAGAGAATGAGAACAAAGAGTACAATAAAAGCCGATAGCCAACCAAATCCGTTCAACCCAGGATGTTTGGAACCAAAGGGGAACTATATATTCAAACTAAAAGATGAATATTCATTAGAGACGTAGAGTTGTGGAACCAACTAGTTTTTGGTTTTGTCGGTTTACTAGCAAATTCTATTTAATTACCATACATATTACATTCAATATTCTAAATTCGATCCTATCTCTCAACGTTTCTAAGTATAAAGTGTAAAAACGAGAGCAATCATGCAAACTTACTATGCCACTGCATGTACGTAGATTTTCTGTTCTGCAAGTATTTGACGTGACATGGACAACTGACACCATAGTCTCGTGCTATTTGTTTGGTACTTTAGATATGATTTTGAATCCAATGGCTGTTTTTTCAGGTTGCATGATGTTATGGTGCACCAAGATAAATAATCCAGTTTAATTTTTTTGGTTGACTGTATATATTATTTGGATTTAATATGGTGTGTTGAATTTTTTTTTTAATTCAACCCTTTGACATAATTATGATGTACTTTATTCCATATTTTATGCATGAACAAGCACAAAACAAAAATACATTTGATTTTGTTTTTCAATATTTTGGGTTTTTGATATAATATGTATTTAGAAAAAGAGTAAATTGTAGTAATGGTATCTTAACTTTAACTCAATTGAAGCAATATTTCCTCAACTAAAAATTCATTACCATTAGTCATTCAATTCATCAAAATGTGTAGCTATGGTCCCTCAACTAAAAATTCATTACCATGGGTCCCTAAACTTTAATCCAACTGGATAAATAGTCACTCAACTTTAACCCAATTGGAGCAATGGTCCCCCAACTTTAACCTAATTGTAGCAATGCTCCTTCCAACTTAACTCATTTTGACAAAATTCTGACAAAGTTGAAGAAAATGACCATAGCTCACATTTTGACGAGTTGAGGGATCCCAATTATAGCAATGGTAAAAGGAGAGTAGACAATATGCCTCCAAAAAACAAAGCGAGTACTTTTTTATTGTGATTGATTATGACTATTGGTGTTAACTAGAAGAAAGAGATTCTCTCCGAATCTCTTCTATCAAATTCACTCAATCACTTAATCCGGGTCATTGAAATTTAATTTAACAGTTAAAGTTATTATAATTTTTAAAAGAGCCCCCTATTTATAGCCGTTGTATCAAATTTCAAGGGTCCAGATTGGTTGATTTGATGAATTTGGTAGAAGGGGTCCAGAGAAGATCCCTTTACTAACTAGAACACTTCATGTAAATATTTTTCTTTTCACAAACAATAACATAAGCTTTACTAAATTTATTTAAGGAAGTTTTAACGAAACACTTCCGGTGCTGTTCATTTTTAACGAAAAACCACATTTTACCTTTTCTTTGTACTGTTCAATACACCTTTTTTTGTCATTTTTCATTAAAACTAAAGTTTTTTTTGGAATTTTCATTAGTTTTCCTTTTATTTAATAGTCATTTTGTAAAGTCACTAAAAAGTTACAATATTAACAATATATCAACAATATTTACGTCAATCATAACTAGGTCAATCATATATTGTAATACTTAAATATATTTAAAATAAATAAAAATTACAAAATCTGTCACTGCAGTTGGCACCCACTTTAATTGACATTCCCTTCTCTCATAGTTTTATATTTTGGAATAAGTCAATATGGAGTATATGTTTCCTGATTTTGTTTTTTACATTTGGATTCAGATACTAAGTTGCAGTGTCCATTTACTGTTTTGTTTTGTTTTTTGTTTTTTTTTTCATCACTCACACACCTCCTACATGTTCCTTTTTACATTTGGATTCAAACGCTACAATGTTGTGTGCGTTTCCTAGTTCTGTTTTTTTTTCTTTTGGATTTAGACGCTACTTGCAGTGTCTGTTTTCTGGTTCTGTTTATTCCATTACTCACACATCGCGCTACTCCTGGTTTTTACATTTAGATTCAAACACTGTAATGTAGTGTCCATTTCCTGGCTTTGTTTTTTATATTTGGATTCAAACACTGTAAGGCAGTGTCCGTTTTCTGGTTCAATTTTTTACTTTTAGTTGAGTAGACTTCTCCATGTAAACAAAGAGTGAGAAAGAGAGAAAGTGATAAAATATTCATGTTCTAACTATTTATGGAGTTCATATCCTTTCCAAATCAATTTCATGAAGGTAGAAATCCAATGGCCAAAATCTCTTCCCCCTTAACTCATCTTTCTCCCTCACACCGCCACACCTCACCGCTGTTAACAAACCCCAAACTTGCAGATCATTTGTGTTATAAGTTTGATTTATTCACTAGAAGAAAAAAGGTCATCTACCACGGTGGATGCCTGTTGTAGATCGAAATCCACCATAGACAGCTTGCCCGTTAGTATTCTGGATGTGATAAAAAAAATGCATGTTTTCTACCACGGGCTTATGCCTTGATAAAAATGAAATGCGCGTTATTGTGGATTTGTGTGACCACATGTGAAGCCCGTTGTAAAATATCTTATAACCACGACCACTGTTCGTTGCCAATTGAATTTATGACCATGTGTATTTGCCGCTGTAGATTTGAAATCGGTGGTGCTACTGTAAACTTGCAGATACCACGAGTGATGTCTGTTGTAGAATTGAAAGATAACCACGATCATTCTTTGTTGTCATTATTTTTTTCATTTTGTGTTATTATTTAATTTGTTGACCCATAATTTATATTAATTATATATCTAAGCAGTTCAAATACACCAAGATTAAATAAAAGATCGATAATATTATAAAATAATTTAAAATAATTGAGTTTCGAAATGAATACATAAGCAACAAAGTCATAATGTACTATCTATGTAGTGCCAAAATACCATTTTCTAGTCTAAATACAAACTAAAATTACTCTCCAACTTGGACGTAGTTTGATGGCCAAGCAATTGTACGAGATAGAGCATCCTCCAAGGTACGAAATTCACTTGTAGGGCGGTACAAAGATATATTCTCCACTCTGACAACAGTTACTCAGACTTTTGAGAAATTAGGACCAAGCACCATGTGATGAACTTTCGCCTCATGATTTGTTAATTTTATTTCTCCAGTTGCAACAACTTGTCCATTTCCGAGCCAATTTAGTAACTTGCATGAAGACCCTCGTAAAATACCAACATGTTGTAACTAGCATAAAGAAATCAAATAAGAATATCAATTTTAAATGATTAAGTTATCAAACTATTTAAGTTAACAATTATTAGCAAGTGTGTGTTACTACCTAAGAAGTGGCTTTATAACCTTCTTTTCTCTTAATGTTGTCTCTTTCTATGTTTGGACTACTTCTCTATGACAACCGAACATGGAAGACACAAAATTCGATCAGTTTATATCAAAATCTCATAAGTTTCATAAGCTAACTATTTAGCAATTGTTCTCGCATACCTGGGAACTAGCTTTGGAAACTTGTCTAGAAGCATCGTCAGCTTCTCGTGCACTTCTTCTATCACATTGTATCTAATAACAAAAGAAAAATAATCTAATTATCAACATCTACTATGTCTTAGTATATTTGTACTAACTCTTTGAGACAATCAAACATAGAAGAAGCTAAATTTGGTTTACTTATATAAAAATTTATAAATTCCACCGTGCTATACATGGGCTCATATATGTATCTGAGAACTAGCTTTTGAAGATTGTCTAGAACCATCGTTAGCCTCTGGAGCACTTTTCTTATTACATTGTAACTGATAACAAGATAAATGCAAATAATCAAAATCAAGTGAAACAACTGCTTTCTAGTATTATGTGTTATAAGTGCAAAAGAGAACTTTACAATGCTCAAATGGTGGAAGGTTATTGCAAAGGGAACTTTATAATACTCAAATGGATTGTACTGGAAGGTTATTGCAAAGGAAATTTTATAAGTTTGGATACATTATAAAATCACTATTGTTCTTTTGGTATTCCTTGTGTAACGCCCCGACCCGAAAATTCTTATTTCGAAATTTACATTTAATGGTAAGCCAACAATTAAACTCTTGTTTATTAAACCCTTGTTTATTTTCTACCATTTATCACAATTCTGTTATTTAATTACTCACAAAATCTATAACCCAAATTTATTTACCAAAAACATAAGGTTAATTTTTAAATTAATCACCCAATTCCTTTTCTTTGACAAATTCCCAACAAAAGATTAATCTCGATTATTTTTAAGGCTGCATCTAACTCCCGTTAGACTACCTACGTACCCTTAAACGAGATCAAGCCTTTCGTAGTTTACATTCATTATTTTTTTTTCCATCTCCGAGATATTCTAGTAACAGAAATATTCGACATTAGCTTTCATTATCGAATCACATCAAATGGGTACAAATTACAGATTTAAAACGTCAAAATTTACATGAAAAGGTAGCATCGACCCACTGGCCACGTGCCGCCGTGGGTGGCGGTTTCCAGTGAACGGAAACTCCATTTTCCGACCAACTCTAAAAATTTCCAAATGTTACAGGCAAGTAGAGTTCAATGAGATGAACAACTTTCATACCTGGGTCGAAATCCAATTTGGTTGGGAATCACCTCAAATTGACCTCGATCTGCTGAAAACCCTAGAAATTGGTGGCTTCGATCCATTACCTCCGGTGCTCCGCCACCCCTATAGTTGTTTGGGCTATGTTCCAGACCTCAAAAGGAGTATTTTGATGGTGGTGGTCGACTGTACTACCTTCAAAAATGGAGAAATTTGAGTTGTACCCCCACGAACCCGCCGATGAGTTTCTCTCGAAATTAAACCCATTTAACTTGATTTTTTTATGCGATTGAAAGAGGAAGGGGAGCCATGTCAATTCCAAGTGGTGTGTGGCTTCTAATCGTCAGAGAAATCGCCTGAAAAGGTGTCAGAAATCATGGCTTTCGCAATGTCGAGCAGCGGGTCATGGGATGACCCAGTTTGGCTAGGTGGATTTCCCCATGTTCCTCTCCTTTTTTTCCCTATCCTTTCTCTCATTTCTCTTGGTCCTCATTGGTCAGTCCCCCTCCCTTTCTTCCTCCTTTCTTTTTTTTTTCTTTTATGTTTCTCCTCCTCTTCGATTGGTTTTATTTTCCCCCTCCTCCAACCACAGCCACCACGTGGCTTTTCTACACCAAGACCAAGCTTCAACAAATCTAGAGCATTCCAGATTCAGGGCAAAATGACCATTTTGCCTCTATCCTTGTTCATTTCTATTTCATTCGTTGTAACTCCGTTTAGTGAACGGTTTTCGTCTACATGCTAATGGAATCGTGCTCTATCCAAATATGGTAGGAAATAGTTTAAAATATATGAGGATAAAATACATCCTCGTATAATTACGTTAAACCACCTAGGGCCATTTTCATCCTTTTCACTTATTGATACATTTTACGACGTAAATTATAATAATTTCCGGTAATAAAATTTGAAAATTTCTCAATTAAATTTTTTTATAACGATAAATCAATTTATTTTCTATTTTCTCCACATATTCATAATTATGAATATCAACTCATATTCTTAAAATTTTCAGGGTGTTACACCTTGTGTATGTAAATAACACTGAAAATTTTAACATTTGTTTGTCAGATACAAATACAACAAGAAAATGGATTTTGCTTCCATGCTTGTAGCCATGGCAGGCCAAGTAGTGTCCTACTTAGAGGAGAAAAACTGAATGCCAACAAACAAATACAATATATTCCAAATTGCTACAACTAATACAAACTATTAGGTGCATAGACTAACTAAGCCTGAAAGTGTGAACATGTTCACTATTTTCTTTCTATCTAATGATGAAGACATCAAGACAAGTTAAACAAAATCAGTTTCATATATGGGGAGATGATTTGGAAACCTGGTAACTAGAATTGGGAACCTGTTTTACAACATTCTTAGTTCTTTGGAGATTTATACTACCTCCTTGCGACTAGTGAATACGTAGGAAATAGAAGTTGATCAGTTTCATATTTAAAAAAATACCAATATTCACTAATGACACATTTTTACTTGAGGCCTATTTGTGGAGACTTGAATTGCATCATTGGTATTAGTTTCTTTACCATTTCCCTGCAGCGATATTATTAGAAGGTCTAACTATATACAAATTGATCACGCCATAAATCATAAGTATATACAAAGTTGCATATATAAATATAATTACCTCATTTTGTTGTTTAGCCAACACAAGATCAAACACTTCCTGCAATTTTCCTTCAATATTTTGTAGTCGGTCTCTAAGCTCTCTATTACTCATGTTGACATATGTTTGGACATCATATCTAGAAGGTGAAACCCCATAACCACCTCCTCGAAGTTGACCTCGATTTGCAGGTCCAAGTGCATCACGTATGGGTGGGCACTTGAAACCGAAACATGAACCAAACCAAACCACACTGACTGGTTCAATTTTGTGGTTTTGAAACAGTTGCGGTTTTGAAATCGAACTGCACTGTAGAAAACAGTTTGGTTTTGGTTTTGGCTTTTGAAACCCATACCGAAACCGCAACTTAAATTAGATTTCATGTTTTAATTAGTTGTTTGGTAGAGTCCATACATTTAGTATGTACATGTCATAATAATGAATATTTTTTCCAAATTATATCCCTCATCAAGCTTGGCATCTCAATGTTTCTTTACAAGAAAATATGAAAATTTTATTACCAGTAAAATCACCTCATAACCCTAATTTACAAGTTCAGAATGATAGCCTATATAATAGATTAATCAGAAATGCAAATGAAAACTCAAAAAGAAACAATGAGCACCAAATAAGAGTAGTCATAGTAGGAAAGATACAAGGACCAAATCTCTAATCAAGTAATGAGCCGCATCACTCCATTTGGGTAATTTCCTTTTTCTACTCACACAGTCTATCATTTGTGCAATTAGCTAGCTAGAGTAAAGAAAAGAATTCTCATGTGGGTTGGTTTATTAATGTATTGTGTGGAAAATGAAACCGTGTTATGTGTAGATAAGTATAAATTTTAAATTGTATATATTTTCTCAAAAACCAAAGCAAAACCGTTTGAAACCGCACCGAGCCAAACCAAACGGTTTGGTTTCATTTCGGTTTTGGCTTCAAAACCGCACCGCAAAAAGTTGCGTTTTCGATTGCGGTTTCACTCAAATTCGCACCAAACCAAACCGTGCCCACCCCTAGCATCACGTCACTGTCTGGCAAACCATCAAAATCCATGTGCACCTAAAAATTGAAACCAAATTTGTAGAGAGATTAACAAAGGAATGTTTTGTGTCCCCAAAGAAAAAAATGAATTTAGAGAGAAAGATTTAGCAGAATAACCAAATGCAACTATAAGACCACTCAATTCATACCAAATTTATAGAGAGAGGTCAATGAATAATCTTTTTCTTCCTAGAAAAAAAAGAATGACGTGAAGAGAATGATTGAAAGGATAACCAAATATAACTGCAAACGACTGTGGTGGGAACTTGAACGGCAATTTCTTCACTTCGTGGGGTTTTAATTAAGTTTTCTTTCCAATAAAAAAATATATTAACTTTTATTATGTTAGTTGTTTTACAATTATCTCATCATTGGGACTCTCTTATAGCCATAAAACTAAAAGTTTATTGGGACTCTGATACGGCGCAGCACCCATTAATGGGCTAATAAATTTAAATAAAATTATATATATATATATATATCAGTTTTTATGTTGTAATTATGGTAAAAATTTGATATCTTAAATTTTACATATATAGTTCTATTTTATTTTACATAGTTCTTGAATTGTAATTATCACTTTCAACTACAAGTGCTGCTCCATGACATAATCCTCGTAACATGGGGTTGATTTTGGGGCGTGAAATACAATCTTTTTATTGAATTGGAAGAACAAAACGGTAAAAACATATTTCTCAACTCAAAATTATATATTTATGATGATGATGTGAAAAGTGTGTGCCTTTGGATGGATGTGTGAGAGAGCAGAAGAGAAATTTGCGCGCTATAACCCACAAGAATTGTAACAACCCGTCCCAAATTTTTTGTAGCATTGATGTGAAATGACGAGATTACCCTTGAACGTTGGGTGTGTGGTTGTGTTTTTGGCTAAGAAAATGGGCCAATTACTTTATGTCCTAAGTAATTGGGACCAATGAGAACTAAATTTTCTTAGTTGGTGATTGGTTGGTTAGATTTGGACCACACACTCACTTTCTCTCTCTCACTCCCGTGCTCTCTCTCTCTCGAACACTCACTCTCTCTCCTTCTCTTTTGTACGGAGCAACACCAAAACCCCCTCAAATCTCATGGATCGAAGGATCTAAGACTACCATTGTGTTCCTTGCAAGCTCAGGAACACACCTATACCATTTTCAGGTAAGATCTCCCTCGAAATCACGCGAAAACCCTAACTCCGATTTGGGGTACTGTTCATGCACACATGAAATCTTATGTTTTTGGGAATTTCGAGCTCATAGAGAGCTTAAAGAGGTCCTCACGAGGCTCGGAGTGGTTCATTGGAGGTTTTTGGACGTCGAGTTAGCGAGATCGACTAGTTTTAGTTTTTAGCCAGAATATCGAAGCTTTTCCAGCAAGATCCTGTAATCTTTGGAGCTGAAAATTAGTAAGGTTTTGTTCCTTAGGTTATAAGCTTCAATTTGGTTCAAGTTTCGTGCAATTTGGATGAGAAATGACAAAGATATAAGGTTTAGAAGTTTTTCCAATTTTCCGGCAACGGTGGCAGTTGCCAGAGTCTAAAGGTTGAAGGCGACGGAATATTCCGTCAAGTCTGGCCATGCCTTCGCCAGCGCGTGGGGGCGCGTCTGGCCATGCCTTCGCCAGCGCGTGACGGCGTGTGGGTGGTCGGAAAATTTTTCTAACAATATGGGGATGTTCTTGAGGTTGTGTAGATCACATTGGTATATTCAAATACCAAAATTAAGCTATGTATGAGAAGTTATTTCTAAGTTTCGTTTATGTGCTTTAAAAATAACGTTTTTATAGTTGTTTCTCATATAGGCGAGACCTATCCGGAGGATGAGCGTAACCAGGCTAGGTGCAAGGGTTACGACCTGACTACATATCAGTGAGTGGGCTTTTGTTTTTAGTATATACGTATATGCTTGGTTTCCCAGAAAACTTATTTAAATGGTTCGAGTTGAAATGAAATTGCGATGCCAAATATATTTATATGTTAATGTGCATTATGGGTTCCATATATGATTGTTGATGCTACGGACGCTCAGGTAAGTGTCAGGTAAGGATATATATTGGTTGTGATGAGAATGATGTGATGTGATGAAAGCTAATAAACCCGCACCTTGATATTAGTGCTCCCGCCCAGAGTTAGGGCACAGTCCTTCACATGATGTTCACCTCCCGCATCGTATGCTCGCCTTGGATCCAAGTTAGGTGCACAATCCTGTCGTATAGACCACTATAAGTGGGTTCGACTCGTAGGTGACCCGCGATTATTCGTACAGTCTTCACGTGATCGTAGCACTAGAGCATATTTATTCTATACTCAGTTATGTTGTGCAGACCACTAGAGGTGGTGTTGATTTGTGTGCAGGATATATATGATATGATTGAGATTGATATGAGCTATAAACTCAGCCGAGGGCTAATTTGATATCTGACATTCATACTGATTCACAGAGTTACATTTGGTTTTCGATTGTGATATTTTTGGCATGGCATATTTTTCTGGCATGATTTTTGAGATATATATATATATATATATATATGTACATGAGTACAAACTTTATTTATGGGAAATTATACAGGTTTTACGGAGAGGGTTATAACTTTGAGAAATGAAATGATTTTGAAAAGCTTTGTTTTTGCCCACTCACGCTTTTGTTTTTCGCCCATCCAGGGTCTAGGTAGTGTTCCCTGGTGGCTTACGAGGATCCCAGCGAAAGTTTTGACAGACCATCCTCATGTAGGACACCCTTGGGTGTTATTTGAACTTATTACTTTACTGCTTGACTGCACTAGACTATTTATGCTCTGGTTGTGTAATCACACTTAATTCTCGCACTAGCACGTTATCTTAGATTGGACTGCTAGTTGGTTGGTTTTAATTCGTTCGGAATTCCTCTTATTAATCTTGCTTCACCACTGTGCACAAGGTTACGTCACGCTCACGTGACGGCCAGTATGCCTCAATTTAGGTCAGGGTGTGTCAAGAATGCATACACATCTCCAAGTTCAATGATCGATCATAATTTAAATGTTTATTCAGAACAAGAAAACAAAATCAAAAGATATAGGATAAAATAAACCTAAGTGATGGAGAGAGGTTGCCACTAATTGAGGGAGACATGGCCGGATAGGCGACCAAACCGAGACAGAAGAGATGGAGAAACAAAAGGATTAATGTTTTCTTTTTAGGGTTTTTGCCCAGTTTCACGCGAGGGAATAATTGGGATTTTAGATTTTAATATCCTCCAAAATATTTATAAAAACAATAAATAAATAAATAAAGAGAGATTATATTCACACACCTCAAATTACTTCTCCCACACCCTTTTAATTTTTTAATATTTTCTACACACCACTAGCACTTGATAAATAAATATTAAAAAATTAAAAGGGTGTGAGAGAAGTAATTTGGGGTGTGTGAATATAATCTCCCTAAATAAAAACCACCACGGGCCGATGGCGTGGTGAATTTTCAAAAGGCAATGTGGTCATTTGAAATAACCACTACGAGTATATCATGCGGTGGTTTCGATATTCCATCACGGGATTTAAAATCGTTGTAGATTATTCACTTTTAACAACGGGCTAGAATCTAACCGTGGTGGATTAATGTTATCTGCCATGAGCTACACTTGACCGCGGTAATTGAAAAGGTTCTACACGGGCTGTTGATGCCCGTGATGGAATTGATGTGGTAAATATGCTGTTATGTGCTAGTGATTATTTTGCTCTCTTTTACTGTTTTAATTTTTTATTTGTCATTTCTTTCTTCTTCATCTTTGAGAATTATCTCTCTACTGTAATTTTGTCTCTCTATAATTCTTCCATAGTTATGAAAAATATCTCTGCAACCAAAAGGCACCAGTTCGCATGACCCCTCTTTTTGTTGTTTCTTTAACATCGGCTAAGATTTTAAGGTCGAGGGATTTGCAATTTAGGGATGTGGTGGTGATGTGGCTAATTTTGGCGAAGGTAAGGTAAGGGACCTGCAGTTGGAGATTATGGGTTGGGTGGGTTGTGGTGGTGTTGGTTTTTGAGGTGGGGTTAAATTTGATCTGGAATTTGAGGGGCTAATGGTACAAGGTTGAGAGCTTCGAAGTGAGTGAGAAAAAAAATAGTTAAGGGGAAGAGAGGAAGCATAAGAGATTTTGGTTGTTGGATTTGTATTAATGGATGAGATTCATCAGTCTGGAGGATCCCACAAAATTGATCCAGAGAGGATCTAAATCCCTATTTATAATAGCTTGCAGCCCATATAACATTCATAGAAAGAGAGAATGAAGAAGAGTAGAATTCTAACTATTTATAATGACTTAAAGTCTATGTGGCATTTTGTAAAGTAGTCTTAAGTGTTTGGCCTTCCTTGTCAAATATTGTATTTGTGTACCACATGCTCAATTTAGTTCTAGACTACATTATCTAATTATAGGGATGCTGTTATTGGGATTAAAAGTTCAAGTACATGGCTCACCTCACGTCAAAGGTTTGTTCATGCATGTGCATCTCATATCTCTATTTGTGTTGCATTATGTCTAGGTTAATTGTCTAGTTAGTTTTGTGCGTTGACTTCCAGCTGTGTAGGCACACAGATTAAGACAACCTACATGAGCTGACTGAGACATTTCTGATGGTAGTTAGTTTCTGGCGATTGATTTGCCTAGATTTGTTTTGCAGTAGACAAGTGTCATTGGGACAAGTTGGTTGATGGAAAATCAGATTTCCTTGGGCATATTTGTTCCTTAGAGCCTTATTTTGTTCTTGGGGGTTTAGAACTTAGTTTTATAGAGAGAACGTTGCCTTAAAGGTTTTGAGCTTGCATCTTCTCCATTTATGAAATCCTAACTACCAAACCTTCCTCATGCATTAAACACCCAATCATTGTCTATTAGGATTCCATTGCTTTAAGGTTTTGCATTAAAGTCTTAGTCTGGTTTTAAGCTTTAAATTTGGTTTTAGACCAAGCTTTGGATTCAAGTTAGATTTTTCCTTCAATTGTTTGACTAGAGAATCTGACTGGTCAGTTGAATCCAGATTTCCTGTGCATATCATAAAATCACATCATTGATTGTGTGAACCTCGATGCCACAAGGTGATGAGCTCAGGAGGAGCTGCCACTTCGTGAAGACCGAATGAGTCCATCTCGTGTAAGGCAAGGTTGCACGAAGGTAAAATTACTTCATAGATAGGGTTCTAGGAATTAAGCTTGTGTGATCTTTGTATGAACCTTTGTTTACACTAATGGATTGGACTCAGTGGAGAGTCCCTAGTTTTTTAACCCAGAGGTGGGTTTTTTTTTTTTTTCCGACCAAAAATATATTGTGTCCAAGTTATTGTTATTATGTCACATATCTCACATACACATACATGATACATATATCTGTTGAACATTTAAATGGTATGTGCTCACAATCCTGCCCACTTGACACATTAATAACTTGCAATGAACTGCAGCCTTGCTAACTAGGATAGTTTGTGGGATTAGAAATTGGTAATCAAATCTTCGATTTATTGACTAACAAATCTATCTTAGTTGACTAGCCGGCTTGACTAGTCAATCCAGCGGATTGTAATTTTTATTTACGGGATATTTCACCTAGTATCAATTTCACATTCATCATTGATCTATGCCTAATTAATAAAAATATATCATCGATTAAGTAAATATATATATATATGTTAGTGATATATGGCTTAATATTAGTGTTTTTATTGATTTTTGACTAAAATACCATTTATTTAAATTAAAATAAATATTCAAACTTGAGTGCATAAAGGAAAGTACAATGCCTTACACAACTTGAGTTAGTCCAAATTGACTCAATTCTGAACAAATGATATTATCTACACTAAGGGAGTGCTGAGGTGGGCCAAGACTCACAATGGACTAGCAATAATGTGGTTCAAATTTGCCTTTGGCGAGAATCAAACCTAAGACATCTTACTTACAAATGAAAAATTATAATACTAGACCATAGTACTAATTGACATATTGACTCGATTTAATCATAAAAAGATGATATTGAGCAAATTCGTTATAAAATACTCATAATTTTGAAAATAAAGAAAAACAACAATTCAACTTAACATTAAGTGCATAGCTTGATGATTATCCTTGAAAGTTGAAACAAGCCAATATTGTATGGAGCAATACATAGATGAGCTCTTACGCTTAGAGGTAATTAATGTTTAAAATATCGGTATCAGTAGAAGTATTGATAAGCAAATTTGAGGAAATATCGATAGACATGACCTTGTTAGAAGAACACTTCTTGGTGAAGGTTTGGCTGGGTTTGGAATTAAAAAAAAAAACCAGTGCGATAACAAAGGTTGGTGATTCCTTCACCAAATACATGACGAGGTTGAGAGGAAAATGCCATTGAAAAGCGTGAAATGTCTGAGGAAGTAAGAAACTTGAAGTCTAGAAAATTCTTAAAGTTCAGAAGTACTCAAAAGCGAAGGCAAAGTGAAAACCCACTGGTTTTTCCTTTTATATCATAGTGCCGTTGGAGTTTGTGGGTTAGTGGAACAGTTTAAAGTTAAAACGGTCGTTAATGGTGGTAAAGCATAGTTCTGATGGGAGGAATCAAAAGGTTTAAACACAATTACAGTCGGCGTGCTAACGGTGTTTAAAGGGAGCACTGTTTGAACCAAAATTAAACACTGGTCTTGCATCGCGGCCTAATACCCTCTCAAAACCGTTGAATGCTTAATGGGTGTTTAATTTGAAGCTTGTGAACAATAACCAAACCAATATTTAAATATGATTGTGACGTGGCAGCTATGAGTGTCAAACCTACAGATTAGGGGGAATTTGCAGAAGGGCTTTGTAGGGAAAAACCTTTTCAATGGCAAAATCCCGTAAATTCAAAAGATCAAGTGTGAACTCACCCACTGAGCAAGTCACTTCAATCACTTGATGTGAGGAGATATGTATCAGAGACGTAAGGCTTAATTCACAAGAAATGACGCTTTATAAAAGCCACACAAGAACAAAAAGAAAATGACACTCAACTCAACTCTAAAAGAAAAAAAGATTATATTTACACACTCCAAATTATTTTTTTTACATTTTTTTAATTTTTTAATATTTTTCTATCAAGTGTTAGTGGTGTGTAGAAAATATTAAAAAAATTAAAAAAGTGTGAGAGAAGTAATTTGGAGTGTGTGAATATAATTTCTCTAAAAAAAACTCTTAAAAGCTTTGTCACTTTCTTCACATTCCTTTTACATCCGTCACCGCCCTTGTAGTTTTAGCTCTGCTGCATTCAGCGCAACAGGCAACTAACTTTGCCTAATGAGGTTGAAACTGTGTCCGAACTTTTATATTTGTGCTTTACTATATCAATTATTGCTTTTACATACTTCAACTGTCATTTTCAATTCATTTCTAATATTTTGTTGTGAGTTTCCATTCCAAGTTATCACTTAATTGTTGGAAGATTCACACACTTAACTGATAACACTAATCACATAAGAGAGAAAAGATCAACACATGTTTACTTGAGGAAGTCATCGTCAATGGTCGCTCCAAAAAATTCTTCTACTCACTGAAAACCTTATGTTCTTATTGTGATAGAACCCTAATCTCAGAACGTGTCCTTGTGAGCAGAGAATTTTTGCATTTATAGAGTCAAGGCAGCCAACTTCCATCTATCGTGGAAGTGTGGTCATTAACCCGTTGCCCCAAATCCCCGTAGACATGGAGTGATGGAATGTCAGTTGAACACAGGAGTTATTTTCCCAGTATTTAGAATGTGTTTCCACAATAATAGGACATTAACTTTTCCACGTATTAAAACTCTAAAGAATTATATTATCAACACATAACCTCTCCTTTATCACAACTTGTTAAGTCCACATAGGATTCTTACATTCTCCCACATGGACGCTAACTAGTTGTGGTTTTAAGGTTCTATGTCTAATATAACTCATCCTTATGTGATCACGTTGAGTTTTACGCAATTAATGTCATATTCACATTTACCAGCAATCATTTGGGGATTGAACCTCAGAAAATAATACATGTACTAGTACTGTATTCACCCTGAGATCACAATCCTTAAACTCATGTCGTATAATGCAAGTGTACTCATCCATTTATACACATTTCTAATGACAATAAATAACTGCCATTTCTTTATTTCTCCCACATTTTGTCCAGTTTACCTTAATGATTGACTTCATAACCACTGTCTTCAATCACTAGACTTTTCCAATTCAAGTTCCCTGCATGATAAACACTCGAATAACACATTCTTTGGAATGATGATTATGCATTTATCTGATGTTAATCATTCTTCAAAATGAAAACACATTGTCAGCCACAAACTTGAAATGAACAAATGAAAATTAACTTGTACGTGAAAGCCTTATTTACTCCCACACTTCTGCATATTCAAAGTTTTCGTGCAGCCCCATGTTTGCGACGTGATCTTTAAATACCCACACCGCTAGTGGATTTGTTAATGGGTCGGCTATCATCAACTTTGTGTCTATGTGCTCAACACAAATCTCTCATTTCTTCACATGGATTTTCACTGATAAATACTTGACGTCCATTAAACGAGTGGCTTCTGATTTCTTGTTGTTCTTCGAAAAGAACACAGCTGCTTTGTTGTCACAAAATATGTTTAATGGCCTCGAAATGGTGTCAACCAATCTCATGAATGTGATGAGATTTTTCAGCCACATCCCTTTCTTCGTGGCTTCAAACAAGGCTATGAATTCAGCCTCCATTGTCAAGGTTGCGAGCCCCTTTTGCTTAGCACTTTTCCACGACACTGTAGCTCCTGGAAGAAGAAATACATATCCACTCGTCGATTTTCTATCGTCAATGCAACCAGCAAAGTAAGAATTTGCATATCCCACAAGCTCCAAGTTTTGCACCCTTTTGTAAACCAGCATATACAATTTAGTCCTTTACAAATACCTTAATGCCTTTTTAGCAGCAACCCAATGTTGTTCTCCTAGATTCGATTGATATCTGCCTAAAACACTTATAGCATAGGCAAGATCAGGTCTTGTGCAAACTTGAGCATACATCAAGCTCCCAACTAAAGATGCATAGGGCTTGTTGGTCATGCTTTGTTTTTCCAGTTCGTTTCTTGGACTTTGTGACTTGTTGAGCCTATCTCCTTTGCCCACTGGAACCTCACCACCTGAACAACTTTGCATATTGAAACATTGGAGTACCTTCTCAATATATGCCTTTTGTGAGAGTCCAAGCAATCCTTTGGCCCTATCCGTGATTATTTCAATTCCCAAAACAAAAGAGGCATTTCCCATGTCCTTTATTTCAAAATTCTTCGACAATAGAACCTTAGTTTCAACCAACAAATTCAAACAGTTGCTAGCTAGAAGGATGTCATCCACATATAGAATCAAAAATATAAATTTCGAGCCACATACCTTCAAGTATATACAGTCATCGATTTTGTTCTCGTTGAATTCGAGAGCTGTCACTTTTTCATCAAACTTTAAGAACCATTGCCTTGATGCCTGTTTAAGTCCATAGATTGATTTGTTCAATCTACAAACCATTCTTTCTTCTCCTTCTTTTATGAAACCAAGTGGTTGGTCCATGAAAATTTCTTCGTTCAAATCACCATTGTGAAAAGCCTTTTTCACATCCATTTGGTGAAGTTCGAGATTGTAGTGTGCAACCAATGCCAGCATGATTCAAAGACTGTCTTTAGTTGACACTGGGGAAAACGTTTCAGAGTAGTCAACCCCTTCCATTTGAGTGTAGCCTTTGGCCAAAAGTCTGGCCTTGTACTTCTCGATTTTACCAGTTAAGTCTTTCTTGGTTTTAAAAATCCATTTGCAACCAATTGGTTTAACATTTTCCGGTGCTTGAACAACACTTTATACCTTATTTGCTTCCATGGACTTCATTTCATCTACCATTGCATCTTTCCATACTATTACTTGTTCAGAGTTCATAACTTGCTCAAAAGTCATTGGTTCCTCTATTACTTCCTCAGCAACATCAAACTCTTGGAGATACACTAAATAGTCATCAGAAATTGTAGATTTTCTGGTTCTCGGTGGCTGCAATCTCCTCACAGTAGTGGTGATTGGGTCAGTTTATTGGGTTGCATTCATTGATGATGACCCTACTGCATTGGTTGAAGAGCTTACTATGTCAGTTGAAGATTCCATCACTGCATTTCGCTCAATCCTTTCAGGATCATGATCAAAATTGTGGGCTCGCAACTCGATGAGTGGTAGGGCATTAAATAAGGTTTCATGGCTGCCATGCATGGTATTTGTTCCATTGCATTCATTGTCAAGTAATCTATCATTTTCTTTCTCTGGCTGCACAATACCAGTTTCTTCAAACCATGATCCCTCACTTTGATCAACAAGTTCTACTGCTTCTTCTCCATCTTCAATGAACTTGGCGCATCCTACTTCAAAAATTATATTCGACAAGTTTGACGAATAAAATCTATACCCTTTGGATTTGTCAGAAAAACCCACAAAGTTACACGAGACTGATCTAAGATCCAGCTTCTTGTCACTTGGATTGAACATCCTAGCCTCTGCAGGACATCCCCATACATGATGCAGATAATTAAGACTTGGCTTACGACCCGTCCAAAGCTCATACGGAGTCTTAGTTACTGCCTTCGATGGAACTCTATTCAAAACATGGTTCAACATTTTGAAAGCTTCACCCCACAGGAATCGTGGAATGTTTGAGTGACTCATCATGCTCTTGACCATTTCCATAAGAGTCCTGCTCCTTCTTTCTGCCACACCATTTTGTTGTGGTGTACCAGGATTTGTGTACTGCGCCTGTATTCCATTTTGTTCTAAAAATAACACCAAGGGTCCCTTAGCCTAACCTGTTTCAGTATACCTAACATAATATTCTCCTCATCTATCAGACCTTAACACTTTAATGGACAAATCCAATTGATTCTCAACTTCAGTTTTAAAATTTTTAAAACAATTTAGAACGGAAGATTTTTCAGAGATTAAATAAAGATAAGTATACTGTGAAAAATCATCGATAAAGTTTACAAAATAAACATTACCACAAAGAGTCATTGTGGAAAAAGGTCCACAGACATCCGAATGGATGATTTCCAAAGGTTTCAGACTCCTTGTCGAATTCTTCTTCCTTGTATCGGTTAATTTTCCCTTAAAACAATTAACATGTTTGACTAGGTCACCGAAATCCAAGTTTGGTAAAATCCCTTCTTTTATTAATCGTTCCATTCTTACCCTAGAAATGTGACCTAGCCTACGGTGCCAAAGCATGGAAGAATTCTCATTCAAAATCAATCTTTTAGTTGGCAATGTTGAAATCACATTTAGGCAATCCTTATCATTTGAAACTGAGCAAAGCAAGCGCCATAAATCATGCATTAAGAAACAAATTCCAAGTATTTCACTTGGATTATTTTTCATCAAAATCCTTACACTTTCAATGTCACCACTAAAAGCAAATCCAGATTTTACAAGTTGAGAAGCAGAAATTAAATTCCTTCTTAAAGAAGGTACATAGAGGACATCACTTAATTCTAAAAGAAAACCACTTGAAAGCTTTAGCTTGAGGTTGCCTATTGCTTCCACTGCTACTTTATTTCCATTGCCAACATAAACTTGAAAATCTTCACTTCTTTTTGTTGTAGTTCCTCTTGTGAACCCCTGCAACGAATTGGTGATATGAACCGAACAACCAGTGTCAAACCACTAAGAATTTGGAGGGACTTCAACAAGATTAGTTTCAAAACAAACAACAATTTCAACAAAATTTGTACCTTCCTTATTTTTCCAAATCTTCCGTTTTTCACAATCTTTTTTCTTGTGCCCATACTTTTTTGCAAAAATAGCACTTAACATTGTCCATGTAATCCATGTGTGTCATGGGGCTCCTAGAGGAAGATGCAATGGCAGAATTGAAACTAAGGTCTGGGTTAGGAACCTTACCATGATTATAAGCCAGTCGTTTACCCTGGTCAGCATGCACCATATTAACGGTGTGAAGGACTTCATCCCTTTTGATTCTTGCTTCTTTCTATGCACAAATCGAGATCAAGTCATCCAATGCCCATTTCTCCTTCTGAGTATTATAGGAGATCTTTGGTTGGTTAAACTTTGGAGGCAACAAATTCAGGGCCATGTGGACTATGAATGCATCGTCAATGGGAACATCCAATTCTTTGAGTTTGGCAGCAGTCTCAACAATTTTAAGAATATGCTGTCATACTCTTATTCTCATCAAGTTTCAGGGTTGTCGGGGTTGTCATCAAATCTCCCATCTCTGCCTTCTCAGACTCTCTGAACTTCGCTCTCACAGCTTCCAAGAAATCTTTAGCTTTGTCACATGCTGCGAAGCCACCCCTCACAGTATCACTCATAGTCCTCTTCATCACCATCAAAGCCATTATATTAGCCTTCTCCTATTTTTCAAATTTCATCCTTTGATCAGGAGTTGAATCATCAGTTAATAGTGTTGGTTCATCTTCTCCCAAGGCCAAATCAAGGTCCATTAGTCCTAGCACGATCTCAACATCTTCTCTCCACATTTTGTAATTTCTTCCGCTCAAGGGTTCAATGGAAGACAGGTTCAAATCTGAGGAAGTCATGAAAACAAACAAATTAAATTATTCAAATGCATGTTTATATCACGCCTTTGGGCTAGAGATATGAACTGCCATTATTTCCTTATTGTATAGCCACCATTCACAGGATCATTTATGCAATTTTTAATCGAGTCTTTGGACTAACACATAGATAGATCAATATGGCCCAGTACACTGATTAAAACTCTCGACAATTCATACATACTTCTCTTTAGAAAAGAATGTTGACACTTTATGAGTTTTGAATCACCATTCATTAATTCCAAATAAAAATAAAAATAAACGAAATTTATGGACTAGGACCAGTTAAGTCTGCTCTGATACCAAATGTTGGAAGATTCACACACTTAACTGATAACATTAATCACATAAGAGAGAAAAGATCAACACATGTTTACGTGAGGAAGTCATCGTCAATGGTCGCTCCAGAAAATTCTTCTACTCACTGAAAGCCTTATGTTCTTATGGTGATAGAACCCTAATCTCAGAACGTGTCCTTGTGAGCAAGGAATTTATGCATTTATAGAGGCAAGGCAGCCAACTTCCATCTATCATGGAAGTGTGGTTATTAACCCGTTGCCCTAAATCCTGGTAAACGTGGAGTGATTGAATATCAGTTGAACAAATGAGTTATTTTTCCCAGTATTTAGAATGTGTTTCCACAATAATAGGACATTAACTTTTTCACGTATTAAAACTCTTAAGAATTATATTATCAACACATAACCTCTCCTTTATCACAACTTGTTAAGTCCACATAGGATTCTTACATTAATATCTTTCATATTTACTTTACTTTCTTGTTGTCTAAGAAATTCTCATGAATCAATTTCCTTCATTGCTTTTAATCTTTCTTAAAATTGGCATTTGACATAAATCAAAAGTCCTTAGCTCCAAGGCAAAGAAAAGAACATTTTATGGACTTAACCCCTCCATAAACAGTCCATTGATCAAAGAAGTCTAAGTAACTTAATGCGCAAGAAATCAAATCATCCACAACCAAGTAACCACAAAGGCACATTTCAAAGTTAACATCTAATTCACCATGCACGCAGGGGGAGTTGTGTGAGGCGCGCATTCCAGGCTAAACAGAACCAATTCTTGCAGAGTTGCTGAATGGTGTAAACTTGCAAGTGCACAAGATAGTCGTAATATAGCGTTTTGCAAGTCCAAGTACCGTTCCCACAAGGATTCTAATTCAATCTCCAATTTGCTAAATTAAACCATATCTAATTATATTAAAGACACACAAACACAAAATAAACTCAAACAACGAACTAGACTCAATCTTAAGTAATAATGCAATCAAAGATGTGAAAAGTTTGTTGTGTTGATTTTATAAACAAACAAAAAATTGAACCTTAAATTAAAACTAAAATTAAAGAGAAGAAAACGTTGTGTTTTAAGGCAAGTGATGAAAAAGTCTAGGGATTTAGAATCAACCACAAGCAATCTCGTTTATGTTTCAATGCATTCAACGGATCTTTTGATTCTTCAGATGATAATTCCTGTATCTAAGTCCTTGTCAGGCACATTAGACCATAGTTTTCCTTAAGTGAATGATTCTCTCCTACTTCAGGCAGAGATCGTATATCCTAACATGCTGTCTATCCTGATTAAGGCATAAATTTAACAGTAGGACTCTTTACGCTCTAGAAAATAAGGGAACCAAGCAAACCATTATTCTTTGTCAAGCAATAATGTAATTTACCACACTTGCCACAAGAAGCTAATTGAAAAAGAGTTTAGTTACTCATAGAATACAAAAACATAATTAAAATTCTTAAAAACGTTAAATACTTCTTAATGATGAAGATGGATCGCAAAGATGATCGGCGACTGTTGTTCTTATTTTGCTCCTCACTGCGACCTACTCTTTAGACTCCTTCGAATCCCCAAAAAGCATCCTCTCCAAAAACTCTGCCTTTCCTTCCTTTTAAGTCCCTCGGTCTCCCATATTTTATTCTTGAATAAATGTTGAAATCCTTACTTTAGTAGGACTCTTGAATTATCTTTTTACTTGGATTGGTATATTGATGATGTGGCACACCAAACTATTTAATATATTAACTATGCACCTTTTAGGATAGTCTTGAACTCTTCTAATAGTTTTCCTTTTTATCTCCACATTTCCTTTTATTAAACTTTGTAAATCTAAAATCTCTTTGCAAATCATGCGTAAACTTTGTTGGCAGACGTTCGATACAAGAATCACTATAACGTCTTCTAGGAAACTCGGAATCACAAACCGTAAAATTCTTCTGAAAGTTGACATCCATATCTTTCCAATGGTCCAAGACTCAACGGCTGGTTCATTCTGAAGAAGTACATTTTAATCCGTAAAGTTGACAGAACTGCACAAACGGCTTCTGCTTCCAGCATGCCAAACTCATTTCAATAGCAAAAGTGCTCATTTTTCTTCTTTCTTCATCTTCACTCTTCAAACATAAGGAAAACATAAAACTAAGTAAAACAAACTAAACTCACTAAAAACATTACAAGAATCTAAACTAAAGGGCCTGAAAATGTATACAATTATGATTATATCATTGAACCATTTAGTGGTTTGAGAACCATTTCGAAATAAAAAAGAGAAGGGAGAAACTGAGGCTGTTTCCGTTCTAGGTATTTTGGGTAATGAGGTTTTGGCAAGAGGTTTGTGAATTTGCCTAGCTGTGCTGGCTGAGAACTAAGGATCTGAGTTGGGATTCTATTACGGAATCTGTAGAGCCCAAGTTCGAGTGTGGGATTTGTGTGGAAGTTTAGGAGAGATTCAGAGACAAATATAAGAATAAAGCAAATAAGACAGAGGAGATTGGTAAATTGGAGTGTTTGGTTACAAGTGGAATATCATATTCTTAATTGAAATAGCTATAAAAGGTTAATTTTGTCATTTCAAAATTATTGTATGTTGATAACGGCATAAAACTAACGGAACTCTAATGGAATAAATTTTGTGAAATGAATTTAAAACATCATGTGGTGTTTGTGATATGTTCAAAATCTGAGGGGTTTTGTAAAAACACAAAAAACCTTAAGGGGTGTATGTGTAATTAAACTCATTTTTTTAATAGAGTTAGAACTGTTTATGACATATGTTAGTCTCGTCTGTATAATGCTAGGGGGTCAAATTTACAAATCAAATTATGTGTCAGCAGTATGAAATAAACACATTAATAAACACTTAACTAATAATTTAATCATCAACAATCATATCATTGAATTTATAATTTTAATATTTCTAAATTGTTTTAAAATGATAAATGTAGTATTTCTGAACAAAAATTAACGGTGAAAGCTCACTCTCTGTCTCAAACATACCACAACAAAAATGAAAAAACCCAAAAAGTTAAATTAACAAAAAAAGAAAAAACGATTTTTTATGGTTTTATTTTTTGGAAAAAGGAGAAGGAAAAGGAAAGGAGGAGGGAGGGAGGAGGGGAGGAGGCGGGAAGTCAGCCTCATGGTATCTGTCTGGTTTGGGTTTGTTCGAACCAGAAAATGATTCAGGTATAAACACAAACACCTACCCGGGAAGTCAGCCTCATGGTATCTGTCTGGTTTGGGTTTGTTCGAACCAGAAAATGATTCAGGTATAAACACAAACACCTACCCGGCGTTGTTTCACCATGGCTCGGAATGTTAAGAACGCCAAGCCCCAGACGCCGCTGTCCAAGGAGGACGGCCACCTGACTCCGCCTCCATTGCCCAAACCCAGGCTCCGCCCCAAGCTCGCCACCAACCCTAAACCTTCTTCTCTCCCCACGGTCTCTCTCTCTCTCTCTCTCTCTCTCTCTCTCTCTCTCTATGCGTGTGTGTGTTTTTTTCCACTGAAATTGATGTAGGTTTTTGGTGCATTGTGAAATAGGGGAAGTTGAAGAAGCCAGGGAAGCCAAAAGAGCAAGAAGTGGAGTATTCCATGCCTATGAAGGAGCTTTCTAATACCCAAATTACAAAGGTATGACTCCCCCCTTTTTATTTTTTTCGAAACTTAAATTAAACCTTTGGATTTCTTAATTTTGATACCTCGGTTCACAAAATTTGTGGATTGGTTTGTGATTTGGCATCATGGGGTAGGCTTTAAATTACACAAGAACATTGAAAAATCGTTTCTTTTTCGTGCTTCACCTGTTTTTCGATACAATGTACTTTCCACACTAACATATAGAGGCTTTGATTGATCAGAAAGTTGATAGGAGTAGTGGGTGAGAAGCCATTGTTGTTATGGATTAGCCATTTAAATTACACAAGTTCATTGAAAAATCGTTTCTTTTTTGTGCCTCACCTGTTTTTCGAGCATATAGAGGCTTTGATTGATCAGAAAGTTAATAGGAGTAGTGGGTGAGAAGGCAATGTTGTTATGGATTAGCAGAATTGGTGCAATGCATTTAGTTCATATGTTTCTTCTTATTGCGATTGCATTTGACTATCTTGATTTGTAACCTCTTGTTTATGAATAAATTTGTTGTATGGATGAAATGGCATTGTTCCTCATGAATGGGATGTGGGTTTTTATGAAAGCTTTTAAAAATTCTTGAACAGCAGATGTTGAGTCATGCAGGGAAGTCCCCGGCCGTTAGGTCAGTGAAACATCTTGTACAGTTTACGTGTATTTTTTCCCCTCTTTGTTTGTATTTGTATATTTGATTCCTGACAATGCTGTCTTTCTGATTTTTTTAAAAGCAATACACAGTATGATTTTCCAGTTGATGGATCACCCTCACGAGGTCAAGCAAAGTCATCTGCTGTCATTCGAGCGCAGGAAGTTCGATCAAAACTAGAACCTCAATTCCCCAGCTTTGTGAAATCACTGGTCAGATCACACGTGGCTAGTTGTTTTTGGATGGTAAATTCTGTTACAGTAGATGAAAGCGAAAACATTAGTTATAACAGAAGTTGTATATACATGTTAAAGTCCTTGTCTTTTTCTGCCCTATATTTTGTTTATGTTTTCTGTGTAATAGGGGCTTCCTTCGCTGTTCTGCAAATCACACTTACCAGATAAAGATATTACAATGACTTTGGAAGATGAAAGTGGTAGACTGTATCAGTCGAAATACATTGCATGCAAGACCGGACTAAGCGCTGGTTGGAGGCAGTTTGCTGCTTCGCACAATTTGCTCGAGGGAGATGTTCTGGCCTTCCAATTAGTTGAACCTACAAAATTTAAGGTAATGTTTCGAATCTTTTATACCCAAAGTCACAAGAGCATTATAGGCTGCTACATTTAGTGCATGACTAAGTTGGTCTATCTCTTGATTCAATTGCCTTAAACCTATCCCTTGGGACCAACACTGGTGCTTTATTTGAATTTCCACCTTGTCGTGTCATGAAGGAAGTTTCCTATGTATAATCGTATCTTCCCACATCTTGTAGGTTTACATAATAAGGTCAAATGGTTTGGCTGAAGTTGATGGGGATCTTGGCCTTCCAAATTTGGATAATAATACAAAACAAAAGGATGCAGGCATGTTCATCAATCTCTCTATTTGTTTCGTCCTAGCATCATGCATTTATGATATTACTTTTTTAGGAAATCATGCTATATTTACATGTGCATACATTGATGTTTTGTACCATTTCTCTTGGATGTTGCACTCAGATAAAGATAATGCAGGAACAAGCACTACGCCTTGTAATGACTCTACCAAGAAACGTGCAGAAACAAGCACTACGCCTTGGAATGACTCTAATAGGAAACGCGCACATTCACCTCAATTAGTAGTTCCAAAGAAGAAAAAGATTGGTTTGCAGCGAGCCAAACAATCTGAAACCGATAGTGAGGAGGTCGGTTCTGAAGTTTCAGAAGATCTCAAGTCACCTGCCGCAACTCTTCAATTTGAGGACATCCGAAGTTATGAGAATTTCAACATTCTAGTAGATGGGTTGTTTCTAGATCCTGAGTTCCCCGAAGATGTACGGAGAAAGTACTACAAGCTCTGTCGCAGCCAGAAAGCATTTCTTCATGAAAATGTTATCAAGGGCATGAATCATAATTTGATTATAGGAGCCATATCTGAAACCGTAAATATTGCTGATTCCATTAAAGCTTGCAAGGTCACTGCGCTTCGAGATGATTTTGTGTCTTGGGACAAGTATTTAACGGCCTTTGAGTTGTTGGGCATGAATGTTGGATTTTTACGTGAACGGGTATGTCGGCTTGCAAACCTTGCCGACGACTCGGAAGCTGCCGTGGAGGCAAAGATGTATAAAGAAGCTAGAATTGAGCGATCTCAGGCGGGGATAGGAATAAGAAATATCGAGATGAAGCTGGAGGAACTGATGGAGGCGTGCGATGAATTTGGTGCTGCCATTGAGAGCCTGAGATCGAAAGCTGAAATCAACAAGCTCAGGTTCCAGGAAGAGGTTACTGCTCCTTGGTAAATATGCTATTTTGATTATAAATTCCACTTCCTTTTTTGTGTTCATTTCAATGTACTTATTTCTAGTTTATATCTGTGACCCAAAAGATGGCTGATTCTGCTTTGTATGGTGGTGGTAAACGACTAGCAACTAGCAAATTTAGCTATATCATATAAGATATGTACATATCCTCAAAGAGGAGAAAGAGATTCATCACAATATGCATTTTTGACTTGGGATTTGGGATATAATTGTGTTTAGAGGAGTACTAGGATTAGTCTCCATGTGGTGCGTAGCTGATTCTGATCGTTCCTGCTTTGCACGCCAAAATTAGCTCGTGTACGGATGAGCGACTGATTTTGGTATTTCTTGTATGATTCCTTAGGAAGTATTTATCAACCAAAAGAAGTCGGAGTAGGAAGTCTATTTCCATTTCATCTAGATAGTCTTACACACGACCTTGTATTAGTGGCTTAGGACGCAGCGGTGATAATAAACACTTTTCATGTAAGCCCTTCTGAGTAGGGATAGGTGCAAGCTTTAATGCCTCCGCCTCAGTCTAGACCTGCAGCGGAACGCCGCGGTGGTAATAAACACTTTTCGTGTAAGTCCTTCTGAGGAGGGATAGGTGCAAGCTTTAATGCCTCCGCTTCAGTCTAGTCCTGCAGTGGAGGATCTTTGAGATTTTGACCATGAATCTTGTAACCCCTTCTGGTTTGGCCACTCCCTTAGCGCTTTGCATGTGACACTCTCCAGATCTGTCGATACGAGATTATATGTATATGTAGGGTTCGATAGCCGTGGCTTGGCTGTCACATTTATAGCACTCTGCCTGTTACTGTGTTGCACAAACTCGAGTACATATTCAAGGACACTGTCATAATTAAGGGACAAGTTTAGTTTGAGAAAATAGAACGTGCAAAAATCACTTCTCCATAATTATACTTTGTTGCCTCAGTTCTGGAAAGATGGAGGGTTGATCCAAGAGGACAGCTTAATTGCAAGTAGTCATCTACCACAGTAGTAGAGATGAGTGCAGTGGGTGTTACCCTTGCACCACAGTATGGGTTTGATCATCGACTCCTTAATTTAACAAATCTATCGTTTGACATCAAATAAAAAAAAATTGTTTTTAAAATAAAAAAAAACTGAGTACAGCTTAATTACTTGGAAGACAATTACGATGGCTTAGTAACAATAATACTTCAAAATGCTCATACAAATTAAGGTGTCGGAGTGACATTTGATTGCATAAAGGTTCTTCCATTGCAAACATTTTTGTACAATGAAGAGCCAAAAATACCAAACCCCAATCCAGATAAACTAAACAGATATAAACTTTGAAATTAAAATACACCAGAAATATTGGAGAGCCCTAATTAAAACCGACCAATCGCTAACAGAAACCACCACCTCTCTAACTTCAACCAAAAAACTAGCGGTCAAAATACAAGGGTAACAATATTCATCCTCCTTAATTTCTCTAAGCCTCCAAATGGTAAAAAAATTAACAAAGTACTCCCCACACCTCTACAAATTCATCACCACACCCTCTATATTCCAATCTCCACGTCTCTCCAACTTGACCCTCCTTCATTCAACACCTCCTGCAACAAAAAATAATACCACCACCATGTCATATAAAGCTCAAGTCTTTTTTTCTTCCACAAAACGATATTCTAAACTATTGGAGCTAAAGGGGAGCGGATTCAAACTCAGGGGAAACGAGGTAGGCACCGGACATACTGCATCAGCTCATTGACCTAACCCAATATGTCCTCGGCCAACTAACCTAACTCACGTCTGTTATATTAAACTCAAGATTATAAAAACGAATTGGGTGTAATTAATTTAATCTAGTTTAATATTTTATCACCTGTGAAGTCTTATTATTAACATGATGCTGAGCTTCCTCATGAACCACCGCAAGTTCAGACCTTCTGCCATCTCCGTCACTCTTCCCAACTTTCTTGGAAACAATGTGGGACCTACTCTTCCTTCCCAGGAGCCCCTTCCACCTTGTTGACGACGAACCCTTCGGCGGCCTGGATGACGAAACGCCATCGTCATTATCCTCCCCGTGGAGCAGCTCATCTCTGAGAGTGGTGGTGCTCCTCCGCGTCTGGCTGCTGCAGCCGTCCTTGAAGGGCAGCAGCCTGCCCTTGCAGAAGAGCTCGTCAGCGCTCATCATGGAGTAGTTGGAAACAGAGAACTCAAAATCCGAGGAGACAGCGGGCGGGGCAGCCGCCACCTCCCTCCGGATTTCATGGTGGATGGCATCTGCAAAGTCATTGGAGAAGGAGATTCTTGGGCTCATTGGAGGAGGAGGAAGAGGAGGAGCAAACTTATGCTCTGATGGGTTGTACATGTCTAAGCAGGCTGCCATCAGATTTCAAAACAACCCTTAGTAAATACATTTCAAAAACCCAACATGTATATGTGTGTATTTATATCTAATATATGTGGTGACTTTTTATGAATTCAGAATTATTATTATTTTCAGAAAATATATGTGCACATTTTTATGCATGCAAGCCTGATGTGATGGGTTTTGTCATGACATGATAAATTGGGGGCATTGAATGGTGACCAATTAAATCTTGAGGGGGAGTACAGTCTCCAATATTTTCACTGCTTTTCTTAGATGTGGGTGAAGCTGCCAAGAAGCACACCATGTACTCCTTTTTCCTTGTTATTCCAGTACCTTGGACTTCACTTGGATAAAAATAATCATACGATTCATATCAAACCCTAGTTTCACGAAGATTCAATTAGTATGTTAACACAGTGCTAATAAAAATTTAGTACACGATGTAATCTTATAATATTGGATGTGTTCATGCTTATGTATGTATAATATATGAATATTACTAAAATATTATATCTCATGAAGATTCTAAGAAAATTTCCTTTGGTTTAAACAATTAAATAGATTAGTTTATATGATGATGGACCACATCAAATGTACAAAGTACATGTACAAATTGTACAGGCTGATCAGAAGGTGATCAAAATTTTGAAGGGTAGAAGATTTTAACCAGTAAAAAAAACAAGGATAATGATATGCTGCAGTCTGGTGTAGGTTAACTGTATGAGCCTTGTTAATTAATTAATCAGCATATCTTTTTTCTTGATTTCGATGTGATGATCTTGGAAGCAAAGGCTGGCAGGATCAGGGATTTCACAAGAAGGGTATGCTGCATTGATAATGCAAAGCATGGATGCAGGTTTTGCTGAGATGGCAAAATTGTGAAAAAGGTGATGAAAACCGGGGCCAAGAAAGATGCGAGCCTCAGAAATCAGAATGCATGGGAGAGGGAGGACAGTGCATAAATGGCCAATTTGAGTGCTCTCAAACTTGGGGCCAGCCACAGTTTGTGGGGATGTTTTCAGTTTGAATCCATTGCTGGAAGAAAGCAACACCATCAATGTTCTTTTTTCTCCTTTAAATTTAAAAAACAAAAACAAGCAGACATGAACGTAGTCACATTGGCTCGCTAGACCGAATATAATCCTTCCAATGCCACCAAGTTATCATTACAGTTTTCATACAATTTATATTAGTATCTCGCTTCTTCTTGACCTCCTACAAGAGATGAAGAGGAGAGTGTAGAAAACACTTATGTAAGTTTATAAAACATAAACAATCAAACGTGGACATAGCTACTTTAATTAGAGAATATATGACGATATGTAATTTTATGTATCTGAGTTCGAATTTTTTTCTTTGTCCGTCTGAATTAGAATATCATTGGTATAAAAAAAACAAAAAAGAAGTCTTTTTATTTTGGTGAATTACAGAGGTGGAAGAAAAAAAAAAGGGTTTTGAATGTCGAAATATAAATGCAATGGCAACGCAAATTTTGGGAGACAGAGTCACAGTGACACAGAGAAGCGCAGTGGAGAGCAGAATCCAGAGGGGGTTGGCATGCATTGTCATCGTTGACCGAGGTTTGACTGCTTAGTGGATATGCAGATGCAGTGAATGAGCTGGCGACATCGACTGGTCAAGGGGGCCACGTGATCAGGGTTGCCTTGCATTCCATAAAATAATATTCATAATTAAAATTAAAATTAGAAAACTGCATAGGAATAGGAGGATTTGCTACTTCGTTAGAAAATATATTATTTTTTTTAACAAATAATATTATCTGCAGTAAGCGGCATTTTCATTAGTTTTCTTCGTGTCAAACCAAAGTGCCGTATTTATGTTCTGATTCATCGCTACTTGTAGATACTGGAAGAGATCACGTGAGCACGTGCAGAAGCTAATGTCCTTCCTGAGATAGCGCCATGGTGGTGGCCGAGCTAGTTTGCTGTTCGCTACTGACAGAGTCACGCCATTGATTTCTTTGGGTTCTGAAGAGAGAGAGAGAGAGTTTTCTGCACCGGTGTACGTACATCAGACATTGCGATATTTTTACTGTTGGAATTTTGACCGCTCACTCAACTCTTTCTTCAACCGATATATGTCGAGCATGTAACATTTCATAGATAGATAGTGGGACGTGGAGACTAGAGTGTCTTCAAACTCTACGCAATCCAAACTGAAAGTGAACCCAAATACAATAACAAGTATAGATAATCTCATTAAATATTTAATTAAATAAATTGTGATGATCTTATTTTCTTTGGTTTTTGAAGAAATTAAGGGATTTTATTATCTTGTTTTCTTCAGATTTGGGTTTTAATTTTAATACGAGGGATCTTGTCATTTTGGACATGGTACACGTCACTGATTTTCCTGCCACTTGGTAGGTCTCAAATGAGCGTGGGTTTTACGTGGAATCCATTCCAATATAAAGAAAATAAATATATTATTATTCTATGCATGATAAGTAATTTATTTAATTCTAGATTTATAAATAGGATCAAATCTTCTAATTTGTCTCAAATTGAGAGGACTGAGGACGGAAAGAAAACAATGATGTATTTCTTTCAAAAGAAAACATGTATTAGTACAAAAAGAAACAAGATGTTTTGGGTTTAATTTAACTGAAGGAGAGAAAAGGTGCGGCGGCAAAGAGAGAGAAAAGAAGGGTATAAGGAAATTCTTTGTGTGTATGCTTTTATTTATAGTAAACATAGCGTTTAACAGGCTTACTTGCCTTACAAGTAAGAAAGCCTAAGATCTTCTTGATCACATAGGAATCTTAAATATTTACACCAATCACACATGTGCACATGAACAATTTCACTAATTTTGAGTTAAAAAAATATACATATTTTTATGAATTTGGCTACAATACTTACATGTATTTAATCCAATTATTTTCATTTCACTTAAAAAATGACATTATATTATAAATGAATAAACAATGCATGAGAGATGAATTAAATTTAAAAATAACTACTGACGGATCTTATTACCATACAAGTTAAATAATTACTTAAAAATGATCGCTGAAGAAAATTCACACACCGAAATACAAAATTAACCGTGAATGTACTAGCACAACAAAACATGTGTCTTATTTTTCATGAATCTTCACAATATCTGTGAATAGGATCTGTGTCCATACAATTATTTTGGGATAATTATTGGAAGAAAGAAGAAAGAGGGGACCAGGAGAGAGAATTGGAAGCTTTGAAACTCAACTTGCAAGCAATGGACATGGCTGTCAATCACATGGTTTAACCTTTTTCTTGTGGTGTCATGACAACAAACAACACACTTTTCTTCCTTCTAATGGGTCACCCTATTGGGGGATGGACACGTGGTTGATTCCTATAAGCACAGAGCGTTTGGATGTGGACAAAAAACCCAAACACAAACCGAATGGTCGTGCAAGCCCTACATCCTGCTGGGTCTGAGCCTGAGCCTAAGCCTGATTTAACTGTCCATATCAGTTTGGGGTCCCCTCCAGGACATGAGCCATTAGGGCCAGACTTCTTTAGCAACCTACCAAGAACTTGGGTCATATGATATGGGCTTCTATGACACTAACCAGACTTAATTTTGGTCTCTTAATAAGGAATTTACACAGTCATTATCCAAGCAATTAAGAAAGAAACTCATATTTCTTGGGCTTCAATAGAGCCATTGTCCCTTAAAGTATCTTTGTGTGCCTTTTGATTAATGTCTTGGAGGGAGGTCTGCTGACCCAAAGATGAAGGAGGATTGCGTATTAAAGATATGTACTCTTGGAATTTAATTAGCTCTTATGGCTCGCCATATTTGGTTTTTGTTCGGTGATGGGGTGGTAATGTGTGGTCTAAATGGATCAAACCTATTTCCTTCAAGACAAGTATTTTTGGAGCCTAACAGTGCCGTCTACTTGCTCATGGAATTGGAGGAAACTTTTAAAGCTTCGTGAGCTTATTAAGCCTCTTATTCATGTTTCAGTGGACGATGGGTCGTCTACTTTTCTATGGTATGATAAATGGCACTCTTATGGCCTTCTCTTAGACATTTCAGGCAGCGAGGTAGTGTTGGTCTCTGGTCTTCATATAAACTCTAAGCTTTCTTATGTGAACAGGGCCTCAGAGTGGTGTTGGCCGTTTACTCCAACTCAACTTTCCTTTTCATTCAATCAAATTCCTACAACATTGTGCCTTCTTCTCAAAGTTTAGATTCCTACTTTTGGGTTCCTAGCAACAACTATATTTTTTCTTCAGCTTCCGTGTGGAATTGCATCAATCCGGTGGCTCCTAAAATTTCTTGGGACCACTTGGCGTGACATAGTGCGCCTATTCGACATGGGTTTTGTGTTGTGGTTAACCATAAAGAATAAATTGACTAAGCTTGACCACATTAGTCAGTTTGCTCCTCGTGCCAATCTTGACTATGTGTTTTGTGAATATCTGAGTTAGAATATGACTCACATTTTCTTTGAGTGCCCCTTATAGTGAGGTATTTGACAGCATGTGTTGATGAGGTGTGGGGCTCTCTAGCTCCACCCTCCTTGGTCTTCTTTTGTGGAGTATGTGGCGGCCCAATGGCGGGGGAAATCCTTTCCCATGGTGGTTAAAAAAAACTCTCTCTAGTAGCCACTATATACTGCATATGGTGTGAGTAGAATAATTGCATCTCAACAACTGCAAGAAACTCTCAGATACAGTTTTTCAGTTGATCGCCAATATGATTCGATGTCGATTGTGCACTTTAAAAGTTAAGCCTTCCACCTTTAACATACAGGTTTTCCATAATTGGAATGTTGATGCTCCTTGCGCTCCATGTTTTTTGCCTTCCCCAACGTGGATTAGGCTTTGGTTTTTAGGTTTTTCCTTTTGTTAACTAGTGCTTTGGGCCTTTCTTTCTAGGGGTGATTCAGTGTGGGATTCCAAACTGAAAATTTACGAGATGTGAATTTGAAGACCAATCTTGAACCGAAAATTCATTATTCCCAATTTTCTGGATTCCCGAAATGTTTTTTTCAGAAGGGATCGGAACTGAATTTTGGGTTTTAGGTTTTTGGGCTGAAATTTGAGATTTTTGGATTGTGAGCTAAAGTTTGGACTTTAGGCTTGAAATTTTGTTGCCCAATTTCATATCAATTGAATTTAAGCTTTTTACCTCATACAAATTTGAAATTTCATACCAAGTCAAATTGACATTTCAAATGCATGCAATCAAAATAAATAAATATATATATATATATATATATATATTCGATTCAGTTCAGAATTCTAAACCATTGAATATGTAATCCCGAATCTTGTACTGAAATATAGAGTCCCAAATATTTCAATATTATTGGTTTGGAAATTAAAAAAAAATTCCATATTCTGTGGATAGTCGCTATTATTTTACAAGATATTTGGCAACTTCTTCAATAAATTTCAAATTGATCATTGATTATACTTATCGAGAAGCTCACATTGCGGCAAATGAAATGTTGCCTAGATTAACAATACAACCATTCTTGTTTCCGAATGTAATGTTGCCTAGGTTAAAGTGATTTGTATGGATTTAAGATTTGTCAAAGATCCTCTTTGTAATGCTTTTTCAAATTTTTCTTAAAAAAAAAAAGATAATTAGGTTTTTTGTTTCTTCCAATCAGCTGTATAGAATGATTCAAAGACTTCTAATATTAAGAAGAAAAACGCCGCTAAATTAATAACCAATTGGTACTTTAGTCTTTTGGTCTTTTATTGTGCACAAAATGGTTGATAAGTTTGATCACATATCCTTAGATGTTATTAATTTCAATTTAGCCACATGCACAACTAAATGTTAAACAATTTTCTACATCGATCAGATGCATCACATGACATGGCCATCTATATCAATATGGACACACACATATGCTACACATGATATGCAAACGCTAGGAAGTAAAATTGCTAAAAAAGTTGAGAAGAACTATCAAGACAAAGTGGTTGGAGAACAATATGAAACAACTTAATTTTTTTTAAACAATTGTTTACAAAGCTATAAACGTAGTCACGTTTATTTTTTTTCAACATTTTGTATAATCTCATTTGTTCGCATCCAAGCTTTTGTTTGGTTCTCTGCCTAGATTATTGAACCATGCACATAGCGACCAAATTTGTTCATGTTTCATGTTTTTCCTCATGAATTCCTCGTGTCCTCTTTGTCTCTAGTTTTGGTCCATTTTTGACCTACGAATTCATACCATATCCTTTGAAATAAATAAATAAAAGATATACAATACCACAAAACAGAACCTATACTGTTTATTCATAAACAAACGAATTAAATCATCAGGAGACAAAAAAAAAACGTCTTCGATATGTAAGGATTTTGTCTCATGTAAAACAAAACCATCTGAATCAGACTATAGCATAAAAAATAAAAAAGAAGTGTTAAAAAACAAGAAATTAATAGCAACATAACAACACAATTTTTTATTTATTTCGCATAATCAAATCCTACAAGCATAGAGACATTCGTTTTTTGGTTCTACCATGCATTATAAAAGATCACCAATCATTATTTTCATGCCTAAACGTTGCTGTGCATAGTTCACAAGCTTCTCAAACTCTTCGGGGTTGTCGATTTGGCCACTACCGTTGAAATCCGATGACTTCATTGCTTGACGAGCAGCGAGCTCTCCACCACCCGAACCAAACCCTCATTCTGCGAAGAGCCTCTTTCAGTTCCTCACGGCTAATCTGCCCGTTGGTCTTCACCAGTGTAAGGAGAGGGAGAAGAGATATTGGAGATGTCATTTGTAATGTGAGAAGTAGCACCCGAGTCAATAATCCAGGAAGGAGAAGAGGACTTGGATGAGTAATGAGCACACATTGCAGCAAGCTTTGCTGAAGGAATGCGACCAGAAATATCTGGATTCATACGATCAAAACAGTCAATGGCTTCGTGACTGGAGTTGCCACAGATCTGACAGGGTGTACGAAAACCAGAGGAGAATGAACCACGAGAAGTAGAGGTGGAATGATGACCACGAGTGGAACCAGATTGGAATCCAGTATTGTAGTGACCTCGATTAGGACCTCTGTGACCTCGATTGTTGAAAAAACGAGGGGTGCGACCACGATTGGAATTATAGCGAAAAGAATGTTGAAGTGGAGAATGTTGAGCAGCCAAAGCCTGTGGTGGTGTAGGAAGAAGCGGTGGTGCAGCTTGAGCCGAGAGTGCATGAAACGGTTCAGGGCTCAGAGAGGATGCAATTTTCTTCCGACGAGTCATGGAAAGTTCCTTGGTGAGTAATAACCCATGGAGTTCATCAAGAGAAGTGGAAGACATACGAAGCATGATAGAATCAATGAATGACTCAAACTCATCAGGAAGACCGGCCAGTGTAGCAGCAATAAGATCACGATCGGAGACAGTAGCACCGGCAGCAGTAAGAGAATCAGAAATCTCTTTGATCTGTTGTAAATAATCACCCATGGATTGAGAACCTTTCTGAATACTCTGAAGACGAGAACGGAGCTGATGAATATGAGCATCAGAAACACCACCAAAACGCTGCTCAAGTTTAAGCCATAGATCTCTAGATGAAGAAACACCAACCGTGAACGGAATAACTTCCTCAGAGAGCGTGGAATTAAACCAGATGAGAAGATTCTGATCCTTCTCATACCAACTCTCAAAAGCAGGTGATCGGACCATATTTATACATATTTTTATATCAAATTCACTCGTCTTTTCTTAGTTAGTTCGTTATATTTTGAGCTATTTGCGTTATTTTTAAGTTTTATGAATTTATCTAGAAAAGAAAATAAAAATAGAATAAGTGAAGTATTAAGTAATAATTTCGTCTAAACTATCTTGTCTGTTGAATTATACTTATCATTTAGAAAATAATATATATATATTTATATTTATTTATATATTTATATTTATTTATATATTTATATTTATTTATATATATATATATATATATATATATATATTTATATTAAAATGTGTGTGTGACAGCTATCTCGGTGGAAGCTTAAAAAAACAAAGGCATGATGACAAGCTGCAAGGCAGCTGGAAAGAAAAGTCAGCAATGATGAAAGGCATCTTGCGCAGGGAATAAGTGGAGAGACCAGCCTTCATTCGAGGGGAAAAGCTGCCTGAAGCAGCGAACTAAAGAAAGGCTGAGAGGCGCTGCCTCTTGTCTTGAGGAGGCCTGAGGAGCAGCGCGAAGGAAATAAAAGCAGCAGGAAATAAGCTGCCTTTAGGCAGCTTAAGAAGAAAACAAAGGCAGCGGTGCAGAAGCTTGCGAGGGGGGTGACAGGCGCAAGCGGTGTTGGCGTTCGAAGCAGCGCCCAACACGCACAGAGCCACGGGAAGCAGTGCACAAGAGGCAGAGACTGTCTTTGTTTTTCTTTGTCAGAGGCGCAAAAGGGCAGCACGCTGAGGAGCAGTGCTACGGCAGTGCACCGAGTGAATTGCACAGAGAGATTCTTGCGCACTCTCTTTCGGTTTAATCTCTCCAACTTCAATTAGTTTAATTTCTATTTTTAATTTATAAATAATGTGTAATTAATTTATTTTGGCTAGAGGATAATTCAAAATCATGATTATATTTGTAATTTGAATTGGTAATTTCAGTTGTGATTTCTGAGTTGTGATTTAATTTGCTTAACTGCTTGATTAATAACTTATTTATGTTTGTCGATTAAGAATGCAAACTTAATTTACATGCATGAATTTGATGCTAGAATATAAGTGAATTTCACCTAATCGTTATGAACTTATATTCATGAGTAGTGAAGGTTGCTAGTCACAATCGCGTTAAGTAAATTCTTGGCAGGAGTATCATGCTTTTCATAGTTACGAATGCCTCGTCAGTATTTATAGTTTTCACAAAGTTTAATGATCTTTGATTGTATCTCTATTGTGCTTTTCACGTAGGGGACTTTTAGAGAATGTGTTAAATTGTTGTATGCTGTTCATCCAATTTAATAACATAAGGAAAACTTGAAGATTAAAAAAGTGCTGTTCACGGTTAATCTGGAGTATTGAAATTTACAATTTATTGAAGGAACAACTGAAGGTCAATTTAGATTGCATATGTGTCTTGTGTGGAGAAAAATCCTCTAGCCAATCCGTCATCTATCTGTTTACTTTAATTTTATGTTTTTGTCAATCTTGTAATTTATTTAAGTTTAATTTACGTTTCTTCAAAAATCAATCCCCCCATTATTAAAATATTATTATTTAGTTAATTTTTATTATTTTTTATCTTTTAATTTAATTTCCATCTATTTAATTTCCTAGTTTTTATTTTAAATTGTTTTCTTTATTTTGAGTTATTTTAGTTAAGTGTTTTTATTTTAGTTCAGTGTTTTAAACCTTGTTTTTACGTTTTTAAATTTATTTTAGAGGTTTTAGCAATCCCTCCTAATCCCCGGCCTAGAACGATACCCTACTTACATCTATACTACATCTGTCAAAAAGAGGGTTTAAATTTGTGCGGTTTAAATTCCCGTCAAATTTTTGGCGCCGTTGCCGGGGATTAGTAAATTTGCTAATCCCTTTATTTTTTGTTGTTTGTGTTTATTTTATTTTATTGTATTTTATTTTATTTTGTATTTTATTTTTTTGTTTTGTTTGTTTGTGTTTATGTTTATATTTGTGTTTGTGTATTTTATTTTTGATATTTGATTTAGTTTTCGTTCTTTAATTTTAGGTAAAAATGGATGAAGATATGGCAACCATTCAAGCTCAATTGGCACAGCTCACTGCTCAATTGACACATAATGCCGAACGGACCTCAATGTCAAGTGTCTCTACACTTGATGTGCCCTATGGGCAAGGATATCAGACTCATCAGTATCCTCAATTTTCTGCATATGAAGATGATTGGGGATATCAAGGCTATGATCAATCAAGGGGCAATATGTATTCCAACGATTGCAATTCGGATTGGAGGGATTATTCAGATCAGACGTGGGATAAACCTCAGCAATTTCAACAGAGTGGATATTGGCAGCAAGATGAATTCTATTCAAGACCTATGCAGCCACCACTACATCCCCCACAACAATTCCAATCGAATCAAAGTATGCCCGTGGATTATAATCAAATCCTTAATGAATTAAACTCTTTGGTGCAGGGGTCACAAAATCAAGCTAAGGAAACTCACCAAGGAGAATATTGGCAGCCGTATGAGGAGTTCTGTACAACACCTTTGCAGCCACCACAGACACCACAACAATCTGCCCAATTCGATTCAGGTACATCTGTGGATAATGATAATATTATTCAATTACTCATCTCTTTGAACCAGGAAGTAGAAAATCAAACCAAGGAGATGGGAGAATTGAATAATCAAATGGGGCAGATTGTGGAAGTTCTTCCTGAGATGAAAAGTGATATCCAAATTCTTGGTGCAACGAATCAAGTTCCAGATTTTGCTGAAACGTTCAAAGAACCTTGCACGCCAAGAAGAAGGATTCAAGAAGAAGTGGCTGGAGAAAATCGAGAATACATCCAAGCGGTTGTGCATGAGGCAACAAAAGGCCATGAAATTGAGTTTGATGAAACGGGACAGGCCACAACCACCATCGTCAACCTGGCCAAGTGCAAAGTCCCGGAAATGTCAAAAAACGTAGTCTTTGTAATTGAGTTTGTTTCGGAGAAAGACAGTAAGCCATCTTCTCCAATTTTAATTTTTATTTTATTTCATACTAACATATTTCTAATTTTAATGATTCAGGCACCCACCCGAGAATTCAAACCATTGCCGAATCATTTCAAGTATCACCTCCCATTGAAAGATAAATTCCATGCGTTGGAGCTGAGGGGAGGTTAATGGAAAGAATCGTCCGGCTAAAGACGTTAAATCAAGCGCTTCTTGGGAGGCAACCCAAGCAACCAGATTTGCATTTCTTAACCTTTTTCTTTATTGCCTTTATTTTCATTTTTGTTTTGTTTAGTTAGTTGTTTTATTTGGTTGATTTTTATTTAGTTTGTGTTTAAATAAATTTAGGGCCTTGTTTATTTTAAGTACGAGTAAATAGTCTTTTTACATTAATTTACATATTTTAATTTGCTTAAAATAAACCTAAAAAAAAAAAATTAAATTATAATAATAATAATATTTATATATTTATATAAATATTTAAATAAACTTAAAAAAAAAATTACAATAATTCGAAAAACTAATAGCAATCATTGGTTTTGGTTAGGTGGCGCCTCAGAGGTTGACGGAGCTCCGGGAAGACGAAGAGCCAGAGTTGGAATCTCCGGAGCCGGAACGCTTGGTGCTGCTCCAGAGGACGAAGGCAACATAAATCTCGGGAGTAGCGCCATGAACCTTTCATGATCGCTCTGAATCCGACCGTCCGACTCTTGCAGCTGGTCCAGCTTCCTCTTCATGCTGGTCGAGTAGCTAGTTGCGAGCATGTGCAACTCCTTGTTCTCGTGCCTGAGTCCTCTGACTTCTTGCCGAAGACTGACCACCTCTGCCATTAGCGACTCCACCTGACGAGATCTTGCAAGCAGGCGCTGACCCATGTTTGAAACTGAGCCTGCACACTGGACACTGAGAGCCAGTGAGTCCTGAACAGCCAGCTCGTCTGACCGCATAGACAGCAACCTAGTGTCTCTGGGAGTAAGAAGGTTTCTTGCAACCACCGTTGCGGTTATATCGTTCCTCATCATTGTGTCCCCGACTGTAAGAGGACCATTGGGGGATATGAAGGATGGATTCCAAATGTTGTTCGGAGAAGACGAGTCATCGTCTTCCCCGACATTCAAGTTTAGGCGACGGTCGGAAGGGCAAGACATTTTTAGAGGCGGTTGAGGAAGAAAAGAGTTCGGAAAGATTAAGAGTGCAGAAGTGCAGGAAGAGTTCGGAAGGATTTTGAGTGTTTACAGAAGGGAGTATTTTCAGAAGGAAGTGTTTGAGGGAGTTCAAGTGTGATGTGAAGCAGAATTAGCGCCTCTATAAAAAGAAGCAAATCAAAGAGAGGCGCTCCTCGGAGGTTGAAGACGCGTCCTCACGCAATTCGGAAAAGCTGGACGCTCCTTTCTCAAAAGAGCCGTTTCCTTTCTCAAAAGCTGGGCTTGACTCAGCAATCACGTGGCATCACGAGGGCTCAGTTTTTCGAGTTTGTCGTGACTCATCACATGCAGCGTGGAGCGTTGCGAAAACCACGAGCCGCACCCGGTTTTGAACCCCGGTTTTCAAAGGATCATCATTCCAATTTGTCGTCACTCGTCGCATGCGCAGTCAGCTTCGCGGAAATTACGGAAGCTTTGTCAGAAAGCGCGTAACGGGTACTGTTCATCCATCACCGGCTGCCGACAAATAGTGAGGGAACAGTTCCGGTTGTGAGGGAAAATTTCTATAAAGTCGACCTTCGCCTTCCACATCAAAGGCACACCTTCACACCCTCTCCACCTCTCCACCTCTCAACCTCTCAACCTCTCTTCCTCTCTTCATCTCCGATAATGTCTTCCCAAAGAAAGCTTTCGAGTTATTCAGTGTTCTTCATCCCTTGGATCACCCGAGAAAACAAACCTTCCAGAGCAAAAGTATTTCATATTAAAAAGGTTAAAAGCAAAAGTATCTCATATTATGCTTTCTCCTCTCCTTCATCTGAGGAACGTGGAGAAAGTGAGATCCTGATTGCTTACCTAGTCTTGCTCTCGAGTACTCATCTCAGACCCCTCCCAACACACTTCAAAAATAAACCTGTGTTGAGGTACTTCTTCAAAAACAAAAGTACCTCACAGACGAAGCAGGAGGAGTCTGAGGTGCATCCAGATGAAGGTAGAGTCTGAGATGATCCAAGAGTTCAAGAAGATGCCATCTGCATGGAGACCTGAGTACTTGAAGCATGTGGAGACAACGTGCTGACTCATCCTCTACTAGGCTGAGGAGCACTTGCAAGAAGGAGGCCCATCCTGTTCAAGAAGGAAGCTGTGGAAAATCAACAAGGACGACCAATGATCGCCTATTAGTTCTTTTCATTATCTTTTATTTTCAATTTTTATTTTTCGTTTGCATTTTTCTATATTTTGCTTGCGTGCTTAACTGATTTATTTCTTTTCTTTGCAGGAACGTTTGGTTATTTCCTCCCTTGAAGTTGATTGCAAAATTTACGCTTGGGGGTCATCGCTTGGTTTTCTGCAAATTAGAGAAGTTTTCAGTCCCTTTGCTTTATTTTGTTTCGTATTATTTATTCATTTTATTTTTATTTGCATTTTATTGTTTTCTGACATTGGGGACAATGTCTAGTTTAAGTGTGGGGGTATCAAGATATAAAAAATGACCAAATTGAAAATTTTTGTACCTTCAACTTTGAACTGATTTCATTTGTTTCCATGTTGTTGTTTTTTGTTTTCTTAATTAGTTTTGTTTTATTTAATTTTTTCAGAAATTTTTAAAAAAAAAAAAATCCAAAAATATTGTCTTGTTTTCCTTATTGTTTTTAATTAGATTTTTGTTAGTTTCCCGACCCAATGATATAACTGAATGAAGTTTGAACCATGATTATCAAGAACTTAGCTAACATGTGTTGTATGAAATTCCTTATTCTCTTGTTAGTTTTGTACATGTTTGATCATCTTTGAAAAACCAAATGCACATAGCCTTGTTGATGTGAAACTAAAGCATGACTTAAAGCTTCATATGTGAATTTAGTGACCATATACATCCTATGTGAGTTTTTAAGCCTATTGAAAGTGTGTGCATTTTTCATACACTCCCATTCTTTTATGTGTGATGAACTTATGTGAGATGCATCTCTAGAACTTGCGTAACGATCTTTTGAAATATTTGTCATTGATTGCATGAACTTGAAAATGATAGAGGCATTAGGTTCACCACCATGGCCCAAATATCCATATTTCCCTAAGAAAAAAAAATGATATCATTAGATTGCCATCTTGAGCCGTTATGTGAGCCTTTTATTTCTTATCACCAGATATGTCTACCCTTATACCTCAAAACATGTTTCCTTACCCTTTCCAAGCGAGCAATTTGAGATTGTCTTGTAAGAAATGTTTGTGAAGTACTTGGAAGGTTTGGCAAAAGAATAAGTGTGGGGGTATTTCATGTTTGTTTTTGGCTAAAAAAAAAAAAAAAAAAAAAAAAAAAAAAAAAAAAAAAAAAAAAAGAGAAAGAAAGAAAGAATGTTTACGAAGAAAATAAAAAGGTTTAAAGTTTCAGTTTAAGGGTGTGATGGGAAGTGTTAATAGAATCGTTGGAAAGTTTGAGTTCTTATAAATCTCATCAAAAGAATTGCTTGCAATGTAGCTTGGAACTTGTGTTTTCCTATTCTTTCGTTTCAATAGCCCTATCCCTAAGCCTCATTACATCTAATAAAAGTCCTCTTGATTTAAGTTTTGCAATTATGATTGTGGAGAAGTGATTTTTATGCAAGCTTATGGCAGATCTTTCACATTTGTTTCTTTGAGCGAAACACATTAAAACTAAACACATGTGTGATTGAGTGCATATCCCGTGAGAAGGTTGCTGGTTTGCATATGGTGATTTTAAAAATAAAAACTTGAAATTGCATTAGCATGGCTATCTCACACACTACACTTCAAGGATGATTTAAAGATTACTGCTAATATTTGAATAAGGTAGATGAGCTTGAATTAGCTTTTTGGTGCTAGCTATGGTTCTTGCTGATTTATGTTTTCGAATGAAATTCTATGAGGGTCAAATAAGGGGAAGCTAATGTTTTTCATGTTGTTACTTGTTCTATTTTCTTTGTTTTGCTCGAGGACTAGCAAAAGTTAAGTGTGGGGGTATTTGATCGGACCATATTTATACATATTTTTATATCAAATTCACTCGTCTTTTCTTAGTTAGTTCGTTATATTTTGAGCTATTTGCGTTATTTTTAAGTTTTATGAATTTATCTAGAAAAGAAAATAAAAATAGAATAAGTGAAGTATTAAGTAATAATTTCGTCTAAACTATCTTGTCTGTTGAATTATACTTATCATTTAGAAAATAATATATATATATTTATATTTATTTATATATTTATATTTATTTATATATATATATATATATATATATATATATATATTTATATTAAAATGTGTGTGTGACAGCTATCTCGGTGGAAGCTTAAAAAAACAAAGGCATGATGACAAGCTGCAAGGCAGCTGGAAAGAAAAGTCAGCAATGATGAAAGGCATCTTGCGCAGGGAATAAGTGGAGAGACCAGCCTTCATTCGAGGGGAAAAGCTGCCTGAAGCAGCGAACTAAAGAAAGGCTGAGAGGCGCTGCCTCTTGTCTTGAGGAGGCCTGAGGAGCAGCGCGAAGGAAATAAAAGCAGCAGGAAATAAGCTGCCTTTAGGCAGCTTAAGAAGAAAACAAAGGCAGCGGTGCAGAAGCTTGCGAGGGGGGTGACAGGCGCAAGCGGTGTTGGCGTTCGAAGCAGCGCCCAACACGCACAGAGCCACGGGAAGCAGTGCACAAGAGGCAGAGACTGTCTTTGTTTTTCTTTGTCAGAGGCGCAAAAGGGCAGCACGCTGAGGAGCAGTGCTACGGCAGTGCACCGAGTGAATTGCACAGAGAGATTCTTGCGCACTCTCTTTCGGTTTAATCTCTCCAACTTCAATTAGTTTAATTTCTATTTTTAATTTATAAATAATGTGTAATTAATTTATTTTGGCTAGAGGATAATTCAAAATCATGATTATATTTGTAATTTGAATTGGTAATTTCAGTTGTGATTTCTGAGTTGTGATTTAATTTGCTTAACTGCTTGATTAATAACTTATTTATGTTTGTCGATTAAGAATGCAAACTTAATTTACATGCATGAATTTGATGCTAGAATATAAGTGAATTTCACCTAATCGTTATGAACTTATATTCATGAGTAGTGAAGGTTGCTAGTCACAATCGCGTTAAGTAAATTCTTGGCAGGAGTATCATGCTTTTCATAGTTACGAATGCCTCGTCAGTATTTATAGTTTTCACAAAGTTTAATGATCTTTGATTGTATCTCTATTGTGCTTTTCACGTAGGGGACTTTTAGAGAATGTGTTAAATTGTTGTATGCTGTTCATCCAATTTAATAACATAAGGAAAACTTGAAGATTAAAAAAGTGCTGTTCACGGTTAATCTGGAGTATTGAAATTTACAATTTATTGAAGGAACAACTGAAGGTCAATTTAGATTGCATATGTGTCTTGTGTGGAGAAAAATCCTCTAGCCAATCCGTCATCTATCTGTTTACTTTAATTTTATGTTTTTGTCAATCTTGTAATTTATTTAAGTTTAATTTACGTTTCTTCAAAAATCAATCCCCCCATTATTAAAATATTATTATTTAGTTAATTTTTATTATTTTTTATCTTTTAATTTAATTTCCATCTATTTAATTTCCTAGTTTTTATTTTAAATTGTTTTCTTTATTTTGAGTTATTTTAGTTAAGTGTTTTTATTTTAGTTCAGTGTTTTAAACCTTGTTTTTACGTTTTTAAATTTATTTTAGAGGTTTTAGCAATCCCTCCTAATCCCCGGCCTAGAACGATACCCTACTTACATCTATACTACATCTGTCAAAAAGAGGGTTTAAATTTGTGCGGTTTAAATTCCCGTCAGCAGGATTCAGAGATCGATCTGGTAGAAACGGCGATGGACAGGGGTCAGATCCATCAACGAGACCAAGAAGCTTGTAGCGACGAAGAATTGGGGCAAAAAGAGCACACCAGGGCAGATAATTCGAACGATTGAGCTTGATCGGCACCATGCTACCAATGTTCTGAATGGTAAGAGAGGTATACGAGTGAGACAAATTAGGGTTTGAAGAGGACGAATTAGGCAGAATCGGAGAAGAGGAGTCGGGAGGGAGCGCCATCAGAAATCAAGATCAAGAAAACAAAATCAAGATCGGAGAAGCAATCAACCAGCAACAAATTACAAGACGAAGAACAGACCAGAGATCGGAGAAGAAATCTCAGCGGAAGAGATCAGGATCGAAGAGAGCCGTGAGGCGGTGGCGATGGATACCATGAAGAAACAGAGAAACCTAAGAAACTTGCTTTACTGAATATTCCTCTTCTCATTTTACTTTCTTTTCTTAATTACAAAAGTGTTTTGTAGTACATATATATAGCTGAAGCTATGCACACTATTTTCTCTAACAAAACCATAACAAATATAACAAATCTTAGTAACTATTATTACATCCATAACAGAAATAATATCCTACACTATATGATGAGCTGTCATGACTTGGCATCTTTATCTTTAGTGATCATTGTCAAATCGGTAAATCCACGCTTTGAACTCTTCCACCGTCATCTCCTGGTCAGGCTGCACCTGCACACATGTAACACATTATGGCCATAATGCATGGATTGAAGTTTTCTCTACTTTCTAAGTAGAAAAAATGTACTGTCCGGAGAAGATGGAAATTATGGAAATGTAGCCAGATGGGCAGGCAAGCTTGGTTTGGTTTGGTTTGGTTTGACTCTCTACTTAAAGTGGATTTAAAGTGGATTTTTAGTAGTGGAGAATCGAATTTAGGCATATATGGATTGACACTTTTTTTGGCATTTTTTTTGACATCACTGGTTATTTCTTTAAGGCCGTGTGCTAACTTTATTCTTGCGAGTACGCATGGGATCAACATAGTTAACTAAGTGTAATTATATAAAATGATAGGCAATTATACAGGGAATTGATATCCACAAAATCTTTTTCTCCCGCTTTTACATGTTTAATTATTTATGAAAGAGATGAATAAATCAAAGAGAATCATACATAAAATAACGAAGATGTGTAGAGAAAGCAAACGAGTGTTTGACAATCATTTTCAGAATGAAAATGGATCCACTCAATACCTAAAAAGTTTATAGAGAGAATATTATTGCGGTGGATACAATTATGTAATAAAGTAGAAGAACAAAAAGTACAGAATAAAATTGGTTATTGCTTCAAGGCATATGTGACAAAGTTGTTATATACTTACTAATATATTGAGTAATTCAGCGAGTTTATAAAGCTCTATGACCTATTGGTATATTTGACTTCATTCGAACATTATTTGATTTCTCCACAGAAATGAATTTTCATTCAAGAGCCATCCGTGCTTGTCCGGAGATTTTTGTTCATCTAAAATATTAACAATATGAACAAAAACATAGAATCTGTTTGGAAATATTTTTAAAATGACTAAAAGCATTTTCAGATTACGAAAAGCTCTTTTGACTATATTTGACAAAAAAATTTTACAGTGCTTCTCGGTTAAAAAAAGCTTTAAAGTGTTTTCTAAAAAAAAACACCTAATGTGTATTTTTTTCAGTAAGCACTTCAAGTTTTTTTTTTTTTTTTTTTTTTTTCTTCAGAGAACACTTGGATTCTTAACAAAAAAAAGAAGTCAATGTGTGTTTAATAAAAACACTTTTCACTGAAAATACTTCTGAGCAGAAGTGTTTTTTAAAGAAGTAACTCCAAATGAGCCCATAGTGATTGGGCAGTTGCGAACATGAAGGTTGCATTGAAAAATGTCATCAACATTTGATCTTGATGAACATCAATACCCTTGTCTATTTCATTTCTTCAAAAAAAAAAAATTTGAGCACATTGATATTTTTACATTAAAGGGAGGGAGAATTCGTTTAAGCCACATAATGGGTAGCCTAATTTGGTATCAAATTCGCTGTCCACGAGATTCGAACTTAATACCTTTCACTTTCAAGTGAAAATGAATATCACTAAATCGGAATACTGAGTGATCATTTTGTCTATTTATCATCTTTCAAAATTACCTTGGTGGTTTTTCTTCAGTACGTGTTCACTCCAAGTGCAAACACTTTTAACACGTGTCGGAGTGATGCATGCGACTTCAAACACAACGCTATCACTCAACTTGAGTTTGTTACATTACCATTTCAAGCACACGTTATCACTTCAATCTCACACACACTACCACTAAAAGTATGGACATTGGCATTTGTCTCACAATATACGACTTCAATTAGTGTATTAATTAAGAAAAATCGTGAGCATTAATTCGTGACTAGAGCATGTATACTTGATCATGTTTCTTTCCTTTGTTTCATATGAATGCTCATGTACAAGTGAAAAGGGTTGGAAATATGGATTGGTATACGTTTTTTACACAATTTCTTATAGCTTAAGTTAATAAGACTATTAGTTGTCTAACATGGTTCCATAACCATTTTTTTATAACCAGGTTTGAGTTTGAGTTTCAGTCCCCGCTTCTTTACTAGTTGCCTTTTAATTGTGGTTTTGAGTTTGAGTTCGATTTAGTCTCTCCAACCCCTATCAATCTGTAACGTGCAAAATTTGTTGTTTAAAGATAAATGAGTTTGATATACATTATTGATTCAAACATAAAACTTTTGAGGCTATTGATTGTCTATCATCCACGGTACAATTTTATCTTAAGAAGTAGATGATGGAAGTCGTCAAAACAATGGGATGGGACTGGTTAGAGCAACATATATAAGATTTAGGTTATTACTATTAATTTTTGTTTCTCCAGTAGAGAGATATGCTTTATGTGCATTCATTTTAGCCTGTGGACTTCTTTAAGCATGGACTGGGCCGTAATGACAAAGTAAATTTTGTGCATACTTATTCTGGCAAATCTCATCTTTTTTATCATTTTAACTTCCATAATACGCCAAACTCGTCCAAAAAAAACTTCCATGTTATGCCATAGAATTAAGCTATCTTACAGCATCCAAGTTTCTCCTTTTAGATTTATGTATTCATAAGCTGATTAATCTGACTTTGGACATGAAAACTAGCAAGGCAAACATGAGCACTTATCAAAGCTACGAAATCATATTAGCTACTCATTTGGGTTAGCAGTGCGACCGCACAGGGCCCTACAAATTAAGAGCACCGAAGCTTTTATGTTGGCCTATATACAAGGAAATTTTTTTGTTTTCCATGCATATTGTGAGGACGTCACTAAAATTGATTAGTTATATTAGTCATACATGCTCCAAAAGAGGAGATGTATCTATTTTACTCGTTGCAAATAGTAATGTTAGAAGCAAAGACGAACATCCAGCTGATATAGCTTATTTAAGAACAGAATCAAACATCCCTTACAAATATTAGAAGCAAATTACTTGACCATATATAACATGGTATAGGAAAACCAAATTATATATACGTATCTCTTTAAACAGTTGGTGTTTTGAAGCTTCCCATCATTTTGGTAAACTCATTCATGTCAATTAAACCATCACCATTAGAGTCCACAGCTTTCACCATAATCCTACAAGCCCCAAGGCTGCAATTCTCTCCCAACTTCTTCAACACCAGAGACAACTCCTCTGCACTTATTTTCCCATTCCCATCCAAATCAAACACTCAGAAACGCGCTTTCAATGTCCGCCTTTCTCGCCTCATCATTTCCCATGTTGAACGTTTCCACAAACTCGGTGAACCCAACGAAGCCATCCCCATCAGAGTCAAGGGCCTTGAATGTCTTGGCAATCTCACCCTCTGCAATGTCTTTGTCCAGGGTCTTGAGAGCCGACTTGTACTTCCCCTTGCTGATTTTACCATCTTTGTTCGTGTCGAATTTATCGAACACATATCTTACTTCCTCCACTTTTGGTTGGGATGAAGGCCTTGAAAAACTAGACCTTTTAGACCTTCCTTTGGAGAAGCTCACTTGGGTTGTTTCTTTGAAATTTGACATTTTTGTTTTCTTCAGATGAAATTAAATTGTAATATATATGACTAATGCAATGAATACTACTGCATGCATGAAACTACCATCTTAGGCCATCTCCAACCGAAGGGTCCAGAAGGCCAGAGGGCCGAAAAGAACCCAAAAACCGTCTCCAACCGAGGGCTAGGTCAGAGGGCTGTGGAATCTGGGAGGGCCCCACGGAATCGAAGAGGGCTGGCCACTTCTAGCCAGCCAGCTAGCCCCGGGTTGGCTATTTTTTTTTTCAAATCTGTCAGATTTCCTGTCGGTTATAACCGACATGAATAATTTGTAGGGCAGCAATAATGTCGGTTATAACCGACACTAAAAGTGTTTTAAACTTACCGGTTGCGTCAATGTTTTTTATTAATTACTATTAGTGTCAGTTATAACCAACACTAATATTACAATAGTGTCGGTTATAACTGACACTAATAATTTGAAATTTTTTTAATACAACGGCTAGTTGAATTTAAATCAACTAGCCGTTGCATTCTTTTTTTTTTAATTTAAAGCAACTAGCCGTTGCATTCTTTTTTTTTTAATTTAAACCTTTTTTTTCTTCTATAAATATGGTGAAGCTCTTTCAATTCTTCACTTCATCTACAATATTTCCTTCATTTTCAATATTTCCTTCATATGCAATATTTCTTCCAATTTTTCAATAATTTCCTTCAATATTTTTTCAATAATTTCCTTCAATATTTCCTTCCAATTTTTCAATAAAAATGGCCTCATCTGCAATGAAAGGTAGGGTTTGGACCCGAAAAGAAGATGAAGCTCTTTGCAGGGCTTATAAATGGGTCTCAGAAGATAGTGTGAGGGAGATTTCTCAAACAAATGAAGGTGTTTGGACTCGTGTGTCCAAAAAATACTTAGAATTCTACGAAGGCACCATTCCACCGAATACCCGAAACCACGAGAGTTGTTCTTCAAGATGGAAGAAACATCTTCATCCAAGTTTGAATAAATGGCATCAAGGACTATTAGCAGCCGCAAGTAGACATGAAAGCAGCGCCAATTACTACGAGGAAGTTAGTGTTTTCATAATTTATTTTAAATGTTTAATTATATTACATTTAATTTCATAAATTAATTTCCTTTAATTTTTGTAATTATATTTAATTATATTACATTTAATTTCATGAATTAATTTCCTTTAATTTTTGTAATTATATTTTCTAGGTACGCTAAGCGGAGGAATTGTATATGGAGGGCAGCTCAAAACCCTTTCAGTTTCACGGTTGTTGGGAAATTTGTAAAGGGTGGGTGTTATTTGAAGATCCACTTCAACATAGAGTAGATCCTGTGCAGGTGTTCGAAACTACATCCCCAGTTGTAGATACGGATGAATATGGATCTCCTAACATTCAACAAACAAGGGTAGATAATTGGTCTCCGGTCGAAGGTTCTTTACCTAGGCCTATGGGACGAAACATGGCCCGAAGGTTGAAGGAAAAGGGGTAAGGCAAATGATAATTAAGCTGCTCAACATGAAGTGGCGGCCTCATTGCGATTAATGGCAAAGCAAAATGCCCGTGAGGCGGAAGAAAGGAAGTCTAGGCATGAACAACAGGCCAAACAAATACAAGAAGAGATTGGATGATAAGAATATGGAAATGAACACTTCGAATTATACTCCAATGAGTAAGGCCTATTTTGATATGAAAAAAAAAGGAAATTATGGCTCGGCGGCAGTTGTTTACCTCTGACTATACTCCTACAATGGCGAATGATGAAGATGTTGGAAATGTGCCCTAAAACCAATCATATGATGATACTTTACGAACATTTCACATGTTAAACTAATCTGGTTTAATATAAAGGGCAAAGATTCATATGGCCAGCCATCGGTTGGAGATGCTCTTATATAATGTGTTGGGGTCTTATCTGTTGAGGAATAATATAAAGGGAGAGAGATTCACGTGCATTGTCAAAACAAATTCGGATTCAAAGTTATAAAAACAAAATTTAAAAATAAAAGAAAAGAGCACAACATGAAATTGGTCAATGTATTCTTATTCCACACTCACTTTCCGATTAAATTCATTGAAGAAAGAAACAACTGAAGGAATTATACACACACACACATGGTCTTTAAGAGAAGGGATTTGCATTACTTAACCTTTAAGAAATGGGATTAGTTTTGGGGTCTGCACCATGTCGAACTTCAATAATCCGAACCTTCTATTTCCAAGTTGCACCTCGGAAATCATTCATGCAAAAAATCAATTCATTTCGAAACATTTGCCCATTTGATTGTCATGATGAAATTTTAATGTTTCTTAGAACATACTGTTCGTTAATTTCTTTGACCTCAATTAGATTTATGAAGTGAAACTTGAAAATAAACGGTTCAAATTATTGATATTCATACCCACAACGTCCCTATTTTTGCAAATTGTAATAAAATGATAATCTTGGTGATTTCTATTCCAAATCTCAATTTTGGTATATGCCATGACTCCACCAAATAAAGTTGCACATTCTTGTGTTAGTTGAGTGGAATATTCAATCAAATGAACAAGAAATAAACATCATATTGGTAAAGGATTGCTTATCTAATATCGATGATTAATTGATTAGAGAGGGGGGGGGGGGGTGGGGGAAGAAAAGGAAAGGAAAACATGCATATTATATGGAATTTATGTTAAGGATTTTTGTGAAAGGGCAAGATACCAAGAATCACAAAAGCTTTCTCGCTGCTTCGACTCCCTCTCTGTGCACCAGCAACTTTCTTAGTTGTCGCAACTCCCTCTCTCTGAAATCCATCAAAGAAGAGGAACTTACATCTCAAAACAGAAGAAGAGGAAACAAAAAAAAAGGAGAATTTACAGAGGGAAACAGAAGAAAAAAAAAAGAAAAAAAAAAGAAGAAGAAAAAGAAAAGGAAACGGAAAGAAGACGAAGACGATTAGGAACACGAAACAATATAAAAGAATAAAAGTTTCCGGTTTCAAGGCATTTGGGAGTCTTTAGGCTGATGTAAGTGATGGGGACTATGGGTGGAGGGGAGGGATCACACCACATGTGTGGTGCTTTATGAAATGGGGAAGGATGCATACACCTCTTTATAATTGTCTCTTATGACCTCAACTTTCAAATCAATTGCTATATTGGTTTTGACTGGTTTTGGTGATCCAAAGTCCAAAGTGGGACACCAATGTAAATAAAATCATAAATAAAAGAGAGAATTTTGGGGATGATACCAATGTGCATGGTTTGATCAAAGGATGTCTGGCATGGCTGTCTAGTAGTTTTATTATGAACCACCCAACCAACTAAGTGGGATTTTTACTTTTATTTTAAAAAAATTAGATATAATTATTTAAAATGTCTTAAGTTATATGGCACATATGCCTAAGTTATATTATTTTATTATCTTATTTATGGATTTCATACAAGTATAATTTTATTTTTTTACGTGTCAATATGCACTTATTTACAAGATATACAAGAAATTCACCTAAATCTGCCTTGGCCACCTAGGCTCTCGCCTAGATCCCGCCTAGGCGCTAGTCCCCCACCTGACTAGCGCTTAGCATTTTTTTGAACCTTGGTAAATGATGTGCTTGGGTTTGCTTTGTATATGTACCATGCAAGCCTCTTTTCTAAATTCCATATTTTTTTTAAAATTAGGTTTTATAGAATTTATAAAATTAAAATTTAAAAAAAAAAAGATTCGAACCGAAACCGAACCGAACAACCTTCAATAAGGGAGTAGCACTAGCAATAGAACCACCCTCCATTTTCTTGTAGTGATACCCTATTGTTAACTGTACTTGAATTAATTTCAACACCAAATTTAATACTTAAATATTCTGAGAAATATTCACGTTATATAATGGTCAAATGATATCCTTTTTTTAGTTGTAAGTAATAGGTATAAGGTGAAATTGGGTAATAGGCAGAATATCTTGCAAATAAAAAATTAACTTGCACAGTAGACTAGTCAAATGAGCTAGTCAATTAGTTACAAGCTAGTCAGTGATATAAAGGGCAGTTGTAAGAACAAAACCTAATTGACCAATACGTTCAACTAATCAGAGTCTGCCCAGATTAGTTTTCCAATAATAATTCCTAAGCTTGAACACATTTTCATATTGGTTCATTATGCAAACAATAATAATAAAGCAATTATGAATTAAAGTATCAAGCTCACCAGTCAACTTAGTACAGATTTGTCAGTTAATCAAAAGTAAATCTATGAATCAAACTTAGTTCACTACAAGTTATCTTAGTCAATAGCAAATCAGTTCAATTCTCATAATATGCAATGTAAACTTAGTCTCTAACACATATCAAATAACAATTTATAGTGTCACATCCCAATCTGCACAGCAAGATATTATCCGCTTTGGGCCAGCCTGCACGGTTTTATTCTTGGGTTCTTAGGCCTTCCCAATGGGTCACCCATCTTGGGACCACTCTCACTCAAACTCGCTTAACTTCAGAGTTCTTATAGGATCCGAAGCCAGTAAGTTCCCAAAATGCGTCTTTCTATAGGGATGTGGGCATGTATATATAAGGCATAGATGATCATCTCTCATGGGCGATGTGAGATCTTACAATCCACCCCCCTTAGGGGCCCAACATCCTCGTCGGCACACTTCTGACTAGGGAGTGGCTCTGATACCAAATTGTCACATCCCAATCTGCATAGCAAGATATTGTCCGCTTTGGTCCCGGCCCGCACGGTTTTGTTCTTAGGTTCTTGGGCCTTCCCAGAGGGTCACTCATCCTGGGACCACTCTCGCCCAAACTCGCTTAACTTCATAGTTTTTACAAATAATGTCAGCCCTATAAATTTCATAATCAGAACAGTTTAGTTTTTTAAATCTTCATTTGAAGATCATCCCTACAAAAAAATTATTCGAATTGGAGATCGATAGTGATCCAAATATATCACATTGATGGACGGCTCAAAATGAATATGTTACTTGGTACACACACCATCCATTCATACATTTGGATGTATAAACAATCTCTGGTTCGAATACTTTATTTTATTTTATAAAGATGATCTTCAAATGAAAATTAAGAAATTGAACTGTTTTGATTATAAAATTTATGTGGTGAAAATATGTTATTTTAAGGGGTTAGATATGTGCATTCTGCCCATGGGGATGCAAGTATTATCTGATGTATAATATTTGTGTCGAGTTTGATTCCTAGTTATAGTTTGCACATTGTGCAGCTTAGCCTAATCTCCCTCCTCTTATAATTTTTTTTTATAATTATTATCTCTACTAATTAATAAAACACTCATTGTCAACCCAAACCATATGAAATTACCAGTTTAACCCTCTAATTAAAATAGAACATGAATAAGAAATATGGGGCAGAAATGTAATTTCACATAACTAAATTTTGTTTTTTTTTTCAAAGCCTCACCTACATGTAATCCTAACATATCTCTAATAAAAAAATTACAAAAAAAACTTCCCACTCCAACATTCTCTATAACTCTCTTCCTCTCTCCTTCTATTTCAAAAATAAAAATTAAAAATTTTCTCACACACTTAATGTGTGCCCATATGCTAGTTATTATTAAGAGAAGGGGAGGATTTGAAACTACTACAATAATGTAGGGAGGGGAATTTCGAACGCGATATGCATTGATAGAAATCCAACATCTTAAACCTTCAAGATATTGGAACACATGCAAACTAATCTCTCACTTTTTCCTCTTATGGCATGTGTACTAAACTTTAGAATTATACCTACCCATTGACGAATGTATTCTCAACTTTTGCATAGTCAAGTGGAGCTTCACGTCTTGTACCCACATAAAGTGGTTTGTCAAAAGCTTCCTAATTAAAGAAATCGAACTTGTGATCATTCGACAATTCGCTGGAATGAACAAGATTGTGGTTTGTGCTATTGGAAATAAAACCTCTATAAGCATAAAATTTAGAACATTCAGGGTTCTAAGACATGGTTTGATTTAGTTTGCATGAAAAACTTTGGGTTTTCCTTGGGTGTATTGTTTTATGAAAACTTCGGATTTCAAAGGCACTAAATACGAAACTACAGGTTCGAGCTTAGATGAACTTCTAGTTCATAAAAGGGGTAGCTACAAGAATACAGAATACAATATACATCTACGTGTAGTGAATTTGATATTGCTTTAGGAACCCAAGTGTGAGTACGGAGCTATGAAAGGATGACAACGATTCGCGGAAAAAATATAATGCTACATCATTAGTTCCAAAAAAGTGGAATGCAAGCCATTTTGGATTTTTGTCAAATTAATGGACTATTGATCACTTAAATTAATTTTATAGATCGAAACCAGACGGGGTGGATCGTGGAAACAAATTAATGATATTCAGGTCATATTCACTTTAGATGACTTCAGGTCAAATGATTAAGAAAATATAGCCTAAATAGGCTTGAGCCGATGACACCCCAACATAATTTGGTGCGGCTGCGAAGCTATGAAGCCAAAAATTAATATTAGGCCGAGAAAACGTAGCAGCCCGGCAAGTATGTGCTGCCAGCTGAACAAGGCTCTGCAGCAAAAACTTCATGCTGTTGGGCTCGGGCAGGCGTGTTGTAGTTTCATGGGCCGAGACAAGAAAGCCCAATATGCGTCTGCAGGCTGTAGTAGAGCACGGGCCAAGGGGAACGGGCAGCAGCAAGTGGATCAGTTGTACAGGCTTGTCCAGCAGAGACGGGAGGCCCAAAATGGGCTGGTCTTGCACGCAGCAAGTTAGAGGGTTGATGTTTGGGTCCAGACGCCAATGGCGTTGTTTTGTGCATGAGCCAGAGCTTTCAACTCGACGCAGACTCAGAGGCGGCGTGGCGGTGCGACTTCAGGCCGCGGCTCCACCACGATTTCCCTTTTTTGTTTTTCTTGTTTTTCTTTGAGTTTTTAGAACCCTAATTTGTGCTTCTATTTTCTTTTGGTTTCTTTGACTCACATAATTCCACAAAACAATTTCATAAAAATAAAACATATATTGCAGAATCAAATATATGAAATATTAGTTGCATGCATAAAGACATTTGTACTCCAAAAACATTTCGTACGTGTTTTAATCCATATTTTGCTTAAAGATATCATGAGAAAAATTACTATAACAATTAAAGTAACATATGAAAGTGATCTTAATAATGAAATTCGTGTCAACAGACAGAATTAACCCTTTGTTCTACATATGCTAAAAAATGTAGCCTTTTTTCTTTTCAAAAGCCACATTGACAGTTATATGCACAGCTCCTATAATTGAACCATCTATTGGGGAAAGAAAAATAAGGATCAAAAAGAAAATTTTAAAGAACCTACCAAATAGTATCACCACAAAATTTGCAAAGCTTGAAATGATATTCGTATATCTGCAAAGAAACAAAGAGTACCTGTAAAGCAATAATGGAAGTCATTCAAGAACCCAACAATTTGCAGAGGAGTTGTTGAAAGAAAAAGCATACCTCTAAAGAATAAAGATCAGAAAAGTTATTAAAAGAAAAAGTAAAGAAACCCAATTAGATACAGGAAAGAATGAAGCTTTGAAAAATTGATTACCAAAAAAACCCCAATTAGATACTGAAAAGAGGAAAATCCCAATCAACTCTCCTTGGGAGCGTTATCAAATTCGCCTTTGAAAATAAGCTGTTGTATATCAAAAGTCCGAATGTTTGAAGGCATTGTTTACTGACATAAAGATCAGTAAAAAATGAACCACAGAGAGTAATCTCACTAACTCTAATTGTAGATAGTAAACTGAAATTATGCAATACAACAATCTGAAGCCAAGCCAAACAAAATATTCGATCTTGTATAAATGAATATTGTTACAACCAATAACCCAAAAGTTAATATTGTGAAACCAACCAAATTGAAGGAGAGGAAAATGAAAATAGTGAATATTAAGAGAGATTACATACCTTTTCTGAGGTAGCAAGGAAACTGGAATATAAACAAAAATTTACGACAAAGTAAGAAAGTTTAGGCATTCACCAATAATCCGACTTGACATCTTTATATTTCGCGGTCGGCCTGAAACTCTTCAAAACAGACAATGTCTTGCACTCGTCTCCACTATTAAGATCAGATCCAATATATTCGAATAATCTGTTATCTCTACAAACAAAGCAGTGCTTATATACAATTTATTAAAACACACATATGCAATAAACAAATCCACAGATGCTGCAGTTCAGAGAGCACATGCTGCACAGATGCATGTGTTAATCCTTTACACGTAGATAGCATCATTCCCATGTGTTTCCTTTAGCTGTCAGGGAATGTCTAGCATGATGCTTGACAGCACTGTTGTCCAAGCTGTACAGTTAGTGGAGCACTAGTGCTCCTTTAACACTCCCCCTCAAGTCGGAGCGTGAATGTCAATGACGCCCAACTTGCCTAGATGTGTATGAAAAATAGGCGCACAAAGTGGCTTAGTAAACAAGTCAGCGACTTGTTCTCCTGTTCTGACATATGACGTTTTGACTTCTCCTCTTTCAATCCTTTCACGAACAGTGTGGCAATCGATCTCAATATGCTTTGTACGTTCGTGATACACAGGATTTGCAGCTATGTGTAAAGCCGCTTGGTTGTCACAAAATAGCCTTGCCGGTTGGGAATGCTCAACACGTAAATCTTCCAATAAATATCGCAGCCAACTTAATTCACAAGTAGCTGCAGCCATAGATCGATATTCCGCTTCAGCAGAGGAACGAGCTATTGTAACTTGTTTCTTGCTTTTCCAGGACACCAATGACTTTCCAAGGAAGATACAGTAGCCAGTAACTGATCGACGGGTAATGGGGCAACGTGCCCAATCTGCATCACAATAACCGATTAAATGCAGTTCACTTTGGGAAGAGAACATTAAGCCTTGTCCAGGTGCTCCTTTGAGGTATCGAAGAAGTCGATATGCTGCATCGAGGTGATGTCGTTGTGGATCTTGCATGAACTGACTCAATGTGTTGACAGTGTATGCTATTTCTGGTCTTGTGATGGTCAAATATATTAACTTTCCAACCAAGCGCCTATACCTCTCAGGTTCATGTAGTGAAGTGCTACCTGCAAGGGTTAGGACCAAATTGGCCTCCATTGGAATTTTCATGGGTTTGGCTCCAAGAAGGCCAGCCTCCTCTAATATGTCCAATGTATATTTTCGCTGGCAGATTGTGACTCCAGCTTTTGATCGTGCAACCTCAACTCCAAGGAAATATTTCAGAAGTCCAAGATCTTTGATTCGAAATTGGCTGCTGAGGAAGGCCTTTAGGTTATTGATTTCTGCCTCATTGTTACCTGTAATCACCATGTCATCAACATATAATAATACAATGGTGAGTGAAGTACCCTTGACTTGAGTGAACAAAGAACAATCTGCCTTGGATTGGCAGAAACCGATGGTACATATTGCTTTCGAGAATTCTCGAAACCAACTTCTGGACGCCTGTTTAAGGCCATAAAGAGATTTGTGGAGTCGACATACGATATTCTCCCCCTGTCGAGGACAACCTAGAGGAGGCAACATGTAGACGGCCTCATGAAGTTCGCCATGAAGAAAGGCGTTTTGAACGTCCATTTGATGTAGGGGCCAATTACGGACAGCGGCGACAGTCAATAGGCAACGCACAGTAATGAGTTTGGCCACCGGTGCGAAGGTTTCCTTGTAGTCAATACCTTCACGTTGGGTGAAACCTTTTGCAACGAGACGTGCTTTGTACCGTTCAAGAGTGCCATCAGATTGGTACTTAAGTTTGTAAACCCATTTGCAGCCGATGGGTCGTTGTCCCGATGGAAGAGGCACAAGAGTCCAGGTTTTATTTTCTTCGAGAGCAGTGATTTCGGCCTTCATTGCTGCAACCCAGTGAGGATTTTGACAAGCCTGCTCATAGGTAGTTGGCTCCACCAAGTGTGAAATATGAGAAATGAAACGCTGATAGGCAGGAGATAAGGAGGAATAGGAAACATACCGATGCAGTGGATGTCGCGTGCTAGACATGGACAAAGAGAGGCCTTCAGATGGCATGAGCAAGGTGGAGTGATGAGCTACATAATCTTTGAAATGAGCAGGTGGATGGGTAGGACGAGTGGAGTGACGTAGTGGGATTTGGTGAGAGGGTGTTGTTGTAGGTGGTGAAGGAATGGGGGAAGATTGTTGCGGCGAGTGGCAAGTGACAAGTTCATGGGGTGGGTCGATGGTTGCAGGCGTTATGGGAAGGCTGGAGTTGCTTGGAGAGAGACCAAGGTTGGTCGGGGAAGATGGCTCAATTTCATTGGTAGGTACCGTGGGATGTGGGATAAATGAGGGGGTGGTGTCGTGTGTGGGATAAATGGTGGGAGTAATATGTTTGTTGGTTTGGTCGATGATGGGTGAGGATTTGTAAGGAAAAATGTGCTCATGAAAGACTACATCACGTGAGACAAAAAATCTACGTGTGGTTAGATCATATACCTTATAACCCTTTTGGCCAAGAGGATAACCAAGGAAAACACAACGACGAGCACGAATGTCGAATTTGTTGGTGGGTGTGAGATTGGTGGCATAGCATAGGCATCCAAAAACTCGCAAATGGCTGTAAGTTGGTGGTGTGTTATGCAAAAATTCATATGGAGATTTATAGGAGAGTAAGGGTGTAGGTAAACGATTGATTAGATAACATGCGGTTTGAATACTCTCCCCCCAAAATTGTAAAGGTAAGTTGGCTTGAAACCTAAGGGCACGACCAACATTCAAAAGGTGCCTATGTTTACGTTCGACCACTCCGTTTTGTTGTGGTGTGTAAGGGCAAGAATGTTGGAATGAGGTACCACATGAGTTTAGGTAAGGACGTAGGGAAAGGAATTCACCACCATTATCTGCACGGAGAGCTTTAATGTTGCTTTGGAATTGTGTTTTGACCCAAGAGAAAAAGGATTTCAATATCGTTTGTGTGTCAGATTTGAAATTCATAAGGTGTACCCAAGTGAAACGAGTGAAATCATCCACAATGGTAAGAAAATATCGTGCTTCAGTGTGTGTTTGATCTTTGTGAGGTCCCCAAATGTCACAATGAATTAAGTCGAAAGGTGCAAAAGATTTGATTTCACTATTATGAAATGGCAGACGAGTTTGCTTGGCTAAAGGGCAAACTTCACAAATGTGTGTGTGATCAAACATTATTTCAACATTATTTTTTGGCTAACAAAAGTGAAGGTGCGGATGATGGGTGTCCGAGTCGCCTATGCCATAGGCTATTGGTATGACAAATGTGGTTGGTGAGATGGGGATTTTGTCTTGGTGTCAGATAATATAGCCCATCAAAATGCTTGCCCAGGCCAATCACCCTCTTCGTGTCCATGTCCTGCACAACACAAAAATTGGAATAGAACGTCACTTTACAGTTCAAAGCTCTTGTTAATTTACTAACAGATAATAAATTGACGCGGAACTTTGGTACGTGAAGAACTTTATCAAGAGAGAGATTATGTGATAATCTCATGGAACCAATATGTTTGATTTCCGCTTGCTCCCCATTTGGTAAGCCAACGTACTCATGTTGGGCGTCAACGATGCTATGTGTTGGTGGTGAATGTGATATATGGTCGGTTGCCCCACTATCAACAATCCAAAATATAGTCGAGTGTGGATCTGTTTGTGCTATGTTGCATTTAGGTAAAAATATACCTGTTGCATTTGCAAGTGTTTGTCTGTTACCATTGCGGAGCATGGCAATGATCTGATTGTACTTCTCAGTAGTGAACATGGGACCGACAGATTCCCCCGAGTTGTTGGTGAGTGCAGAGGTGGTGCTCTCGGCATTGTTGGCTACTAGCCTGCTCTCGGCATTGTTGGCTACTGGCCTTTTGTTCTTGGGTTTCATGTTCTTGCCATGCCATCTGTGTCCTACTGGAAACCCAATGATGTAGTAGCAATGATCCACCAAGTGTCCATCTCCATCACAGTAAGTGCATTTAAGTGACCTACGTGAAGATGTGTTGTAGGGTTTGTTGTTGGTAAATTGCAACGCTTGAGTTTGCTGAACCTGCATTGCATGGGAGTTTGTTCCCACATCACGTCGATTTGCCACATCTATTTGTCGTTCATGTTGGAGAATGAGACCATGAACTCGGCGTGTGTCAGGAAGTGGGCTCATCAACAGAACCGATCCTCGTACAGTTGAGAAAGAGTCGTTTAATCCCATCAGGAATTGCATGACTCTTTCTTTCTCTTCCCGTTCAGCAAGCCCTTTTAAACCTGCACAAGTGCACACAAGTGGATCATGATAGGATGCCAATTCGTCCCACAAGGCCTTCATCTTGGTGTAATAGGCAGAAACTGAAAGCTGCCCTTGACGATTTTCAACAATTTCTTGTCGAATTTGGTAGATCCTTGAGTCACTGCTTTGTGAGAACCTGTCCTTGAGATCGTTCCAAACTGCAGCAGCAGTTTCAGTGTACATGATGCTGCTGGCTATGTCCGAGTGGACTGAGTTCACAATCCACAGCGTGACCATGTCGTTGCATCTCTTCCAAGCTGTATGCTTTGTGTCCAAGAGTGGTGGAGCTTTGATGGTTCCATCAATGAACCCAATCTTGTTCTTTGCGCTGAGACCCATGCACATGGCACGGCTCCATTGCCCGTAGTTGTTTCCATCAAGTGTTTTGGAAACTAGAATAAGCCCCGTATGATCTGAGTGGTGTATGGTATATGGGTCTGAGAATTCTTCATCAGATTTGGTGCTTTGGGTTGTGTCTGTCATGGTGTTGACAGTGTTGTTTGTGGAAGATATATGAAATGGTTATGAAAGGAGGAGCTACGGTGGTTATGGCAGCGGAAGAATGAAGGCAGAGCAGAGCAAGGATTAGACCCGCTCTGATACCATATTAAGATCAAATCCAATATATTCGAATAATCTGTTATCTCTACAAACAAAGCAGTGCTTATATACAATTTATTAAAACACACATATGCAATAAACAAATCCACAGATGCTGCAGTTCAGAGAGCACATGCTGCACAGATGCATGTGTTAATCCTTTACACGTAGATAGCATCATTCCCATGTGTTTCCTTTAGCTGTCAGGGAATGTCTAGCATGATGCTTGACAGCACTGTTGTCCAAGCTGTACAGTTAGTGGAGCACTAGTGCTCCTTTAACATCCACACGTTGTCCAGATCTAATCGTAGTGAGTGACTGAGGGCCTGATGAACCTTTAGAAAATGGAAGAAAGTGAAAACAAAAAGGAAATTGATGAACCTTTTTTTTTCTTCCCAAACCACTCAAAGTAGAAGGAATGGCAAAGAAAGATTTCCCTCCTTCTCATAATCTTCTGTGCTCAACATGGAGTTGTGGTTCATGGCAGTTTTCTTTTCCGTTAGTTCGTGGTTTTCTCTAAAGTCCCACGACATCAGAGTTTTGCACGTTTCATTTCATTTTTTTTCCTTTTTTTTATCTTTTATTTGTTATGCTTTTCTTACAAAATTACCCATGATGTGTTATTTTCGATTAGTTTTGGATTATTTTGTTTTAGGGGTGTTTTTGTCCTAAAATTTTTGGTGAAGCCTTGAGACACCAAAATTGATTGCTGGCTTTCTAATATTATAGAGAGAGAGAGAGAGAGAGAGAGAGAGATATATATATATATATATATATATATATTGAAATGAGAATTGTTATTAGCACTTCAAAAATCTTATTTGTCACTTCTCACAAGTGTATTTTTCTTTCTAATTATAGAAAGTTTGGAGTGCCAAATCAAATTTTTTTGAGTGCTAATAACAATTCCATATTAGAATATGCAATATATATGTGTATATATATATATATAATAGTAAAACTATGAAATAATAGACTGAGGTTCATTCATCATGGAGAATGTCTCCATACAAATAAGGGTTTATAAAATATCTAGTATGTGTATTGAAAGAACCTAAATGGTTGAAAACAAAATAAAACCTTTGAATTTATAGGAGATCCTTCTTGAAAATTTAGAATTTCAGCTTCGATGTGTTGTATCACGTTCAGTATAAAAAAAATCGAATATAATCAATATAACATTACTAATATAATAAATAAAAAGTTAATCATAATAACAATGATTGAAATGCAATACTCCCCTGAATAAAGATGAACAAACTCTTTTTGGCCCAACTTCAAGAGCGTGCTGATAATGTGTTATAAGCCTATTTAATTGAAGAACTATAAAGAGATTGAATGAGAGGGTGCGACGAGAAGTAGAAAGAATTGAGGGAATTCTGATGTGTGATTTCTCATCTCATTTGTCACATCCCAGACCAACTCTGCCGTAGCGCGATATTGTCTGCTTTGGGCTTGGCCAGCACGGTTTTGTTTCTGGGAACTAACACGAGAACTTCCCAGTGGGTCACCCATCATGTGATTGCTCTCGCCCGAACTCGCTTAACTTCGGAGTTACGACGAACTCCGAAGCTAGTGAGCTCTCAAAAGGCCTCGTGATATATGGAGGTGGACATGTACATATAAGGCACATCACCCCCTCTTCGTTGGTCGATGTGAGATGTTATATCAGTGTGCCTTTATTTAAGTAAGGTAAGTATTCCCCTTTAAGTATTACAATACATTTAGAAAACTATTTAAAAGAGACTTAATTTTCGGTCGTCAAATCAAATGAATTAAAGAAAATTAATTATAAAAAATTAACAAAGATGTGTAGAAAGTAAAAATAGATGTATAAATAACACTACTCATGATAGAACATGCTAAAGATTTGTGTCCACTTTGTTATATTTTTAATTCTACTGATAGCTTGCCTTTGTTGCAACTCAAGTTTTGAAAAAGCTTTGGCGAGATTTAAGGTAGAACAAATTTTGTTGTCGGTTGCATGGTGAGGTTTATGGGACCCATTACAGGATAAGATGCCACTTACGACTCACATGTTGTAGGACCCACATTAATAAACAATACTTTTCACACATTTTTGATAATTTTTATCCATTGATTTTTTTTAATTCATCTGATCCAACGGTCGAAATTAAAAAAGTGTTTGAATATCACACCCCGTTTTACAATAAACATTTATCTCTCTCTCTCTCTCTGACAAAGTGAAAGTCTTTTATTTTTGAGAAATAAGACCAATATTAAATTATTGTTTAGCGGTTATATTAACACTAGTTCTTTGACTTACAAATTATAGATAAAAAAACCATATATCTTTGATAATATTCTTTAACTAGATATTTTGCATAGTGTAATATTAGGAAGGTCATTTATTTAAATTATATTTTGTAAATCGTATGACGTAGTTGTTGAATGCTGATGGTTGAATTATTGCTTAAGTATTGATTAACATGTATTTTTTTTATTGTTGAAATATCACATAATTTGCAAATATGATTTAAAAAGTTGGTTTACCTGTTATCACTATTTGGTTGTGATATAATTTTTCTGATTGTCTAACAGGAGAAAATTCTTCATGTATTTTCTCTTTTCAACTTAATGGGGTCCAGGAGAGGTTGTACGATTCGTTTTTGTTGCTTGCTTACACACACGATATACAAATATAATAAAGAAAATTATGTTTTATTTAAACATAAACATAACCTTAAAAAGGTTAAGCTTTATTAAGAGAGAAAACAAGAGACAAAGACAAGCCCCATTGACGGATATCTTGATTTCCTAATTAACTAGCATAATAGCATATACCAAGTCCTCATAGAATTCGTTCGCGAAAATCTCCTCCACACCAGCACTAGTGAGCTCTGTAGATCTCTCCACTAGTGCCACCCAGTCAGTCCTGACCAACACAATCACCATCACAACAAAGCAAACCATCTGGGCTGCTAGAAGGCCCAACCATAGGCCCAACAAGCCTAAATGCATCGCAAACGCCATTAAAAGTGCCGTAGGTAACCCAACAACATAGAAAGCACAAAAATTGATAATCACACCCAACATCGGCCTCGCGCTACCTTTCAACACACCACAAACAGTGGTTTGAGGGCAGTTCCCAAGCTCACACAGCCCTACCACAGGCAACACAGAAGCAGTTAGTGATATGACCGCTCGATCGGCCGTGAAGATTTCCCCCCAAACATTCTGCATTGTGAGCAAGAAAGTGGATGTTATAAGCCCTGTGAGAACGGAAAAATACAATGCAATAAACGATGATTGCTTAGCTTGTTTTGGATAGTTGGCGCCTATCTCATTCCCCACCCGAGTCGACACAGCTTGACTTAACGCATAGGGGAATTGGTAGACCAACGCGGTGGCCTGAATTATAATTCCCATGGTAGACATAGCTTCAGCTGCATTACTGAGAAGCCCTGAGAGGATAATCATAATCTCATACCACCACCACTCTAAGCTCACAGAAACACAACTTGGGACCGCTTGACGTATAATTTGGCTCCAGCCATTGAAGCAACATCGGATGGACCACCATTGCCATGTGTTTGTGCTGATACTTGAAACACACAAGTAGAGAATAAGAGTTATAAGACAGCTCATGTCGGTTAAGGTTCCAGCAAGGGCAACACCCCGAATGCCTAAGCCAAAATGCCATGCAAGGATATAGCTGGCAGAGGCGTGAATCACAAGGGCCACTGCAGCGCTAAGCATTAAAGGGAATGTGATGCTTTGGGTTCTAAGGTGGACTCTGAGGGGGTTTATGATAGATTGGAAAAATAAAGTTGGGATAGAGAAGGTGAGGTAGGCTGTGGCTGTGGATGAGATTGTTGGGTTTTGGCCCGAAAAGATAAGTAACGGCTCACAATTGAACCACAAGATGGAAATGGGGATAGAGGTGAGGATGAGGATGGTGATAGTGCGTTGGAGGATGTGAGACATGAGAGGCCATTGTTGGGCTCCAAAGGCCTGTGATGAGATCCCTTCCATGCCTGAAGCAAGGCCGGCAAGAACCGAGTAACCGCTAATGTTGGCCACACTAATGGCTAGGCTCCCTCCTGCTAATTCCCCCCCTCTCGATTTTCCCAAAAAGAAAATTGAAATCGCTGATTTTGCGTACACCATGAGGCCTGTCAAAATCATTGGCAGAGCTATGTTGTATAGCTGCTTGATCTCTTCAAGAACCTATTCAAATCAATTAAGCAATAAATAATAAATATAATTCAGATGCACACACAAAAAAACATACATGCAAATATGGCATAAAAAAACAAAAGCGTTTCATAAAACTTACCATTGAAGAAATGGTGGATGGCCGATGCTGAGAATCTTGTCCATCTTCTTCGTCGTCGTCGATGGGGTGGTCGAATAGCTTGGACAAGAGCAGAAAATATATATGTGAGGTAGCTTCACCAATCTTGTTATACCTCATCTCAAATTGGCTAAACAAGATTGAAATTTTTGTGTAGACCTCAATGACTAAATTGATGAAATGGAGCGGGACTCAAATTAAGGAGAGAAAGATGGTTAATCTTCCTAGCACTCAGAAATCTTTATATAGTTATCTCACTACAATGGCAATAACAAATAGATTGGACAAACATATAGGCATGGCTTTTCATCGTAAGTGATCGGTTTTGTCTTTGTCTTGAAGAGTTAGTTAGGGTTTGCTAGTGAGGGATTGACGAGTGTGAGGAAGATAAGAAAAGGGGAAGAGGTGGCCATGCGAGTGGTTTGTCATTTTATATGAGGGTTTTGTCTCTGAATTTCTCACAAGGCTGAAAGTTAATCTTGTTTTACATCAGATTTGACACTTTAACGTTGGTGACAAACTGGCAGCCTCTCCGAATGCCAAAAATTCATGAATCCACATAAATCTGAGAATGAGATAAAAGTGAGGATTAGAATACTAGGACACATTAGTTGTTAACTCATTGGGTCGAACTAAATAAATTCTAAAGGAAGGAAAAACTTTGATGTTTTTACCATTGGGTCAAACTAAATAAATTTTGTGTCTAGAGAATTTTTTTTCCATTGGCCAATAAATGTCATATATTTGAAACCAATAAATCATAGACAGAATGTTTCCAAATCAATACCTAATGTCAAATTTGAAAATCCTTTCTTATTTGACATAATTTGATTACTTAAAAATTCATATTCATGGTTGTAAATTCAAATGATGAAATCAATGACTTAATATTTTATCATTGTTCTTTTAAACATAAAATGTATGAGTTTTTCATTTAAATTATAAATGTATTATTTAAAATTGTAGGTTTTCATATTTTAAAAGATTCGTTTTTAAATGGTCACGAGTTCTTGTTTGTTTTGTGATAAGGAGCCATAATGAATTTTCTCAATACAATTATTTTATTTGAGTCACGCCAATTTAAAAGAGCAACAACCATGATACATAGTTAATTAAAACAGTGAGCAAGTCTCATTCTGATTGTAGAAATGGTTTGGAAACAATTAATCTTGTATGACAAAATAAGACGTAGTCAACACTACACTTAATAAATGTTATGCACGTGGAAATATCATTCTTAAAAAAAATGTGTTTGCACCTGTAAAAGTGATAATGTTCGAATACATTTTTGTTGTTGTTATATATGTTTTCGGGTGATTATCACTTTATTACTCTAAAATATTGTGGTTTTTAAATTTTTATACATCAAGTTTTTTATTTATTCAAGTCTCATGACTAAAGTTTTGTTTTTTTCAGATTCATACTTCTGTTAAGTAGACCGTTAGTAACTCCGTTGAACCATGGTGTGTCTCCTATGTGAATGATAACTGTATATCCACGTGGTACCGTGGCTCTCCGTGGACAATTAAACAATTTCAAATTTTAAAAATTAATTAAAAAAAATAAAAGATAAACAATTAAAATAAATTAAGCAATTCCTTCATGGGCTGCTGCTGCTGCCGCCGCCGCCTCTTCTTACACTTCTCCTTCCTAGCCCTCCTTGTCCTCGCCGTCAAGCCAAAGAAGTCGTAGTTCGTCTCCAGCAAGTTGGCATCCAGTACATGGGCATCAACTCACCCAATCCCACCCCGACCGCCGACCGCATCCAAAACCCTGCCTCCGCCTTCCTCTCCTTTAACATTCCCATGCTCTTCTCAACCCAAACAAAGTTGGGATCAAGTACAGCGAGTCCAGGTTTACTGTCATGTACCGCAGGATCTCATTGGGCAAGGCCTTCATCCCCGACTTCTACCAGGATGCCCACATTGTCTGCCAAGTCGTTGCCACCATCGCCGTTTATCGAGTCAATTTGCTCCAAGCCGACACCGTCGATTTAGTTCGAGACACTTCCCTCAATGAACGATTCGAGCTCAGGGTCTTGGGTGATGTTGGTGCCAAGATCCACATCATGAAATTTTGGTTTTAGGGTTCTGAGCTTTGGGGTTCTGGGGATCGAACTTCTTTTGGGAGGAAGATGACAGGAAAAAAAAATACGTTTTGAATTTTAATGGTTTTAGGGTTCAAAGTTTTTTAATTTTAATTATTCACGTGCAGCTACAATGACGCTTGGATATACAGTCATTGTCTACATATGAGCCACATTACGTTTTAATGGAGAACTAATGGTCAACCCAATGGAGTATGAATTTGGAAGGAAAAATGTAACATTAGGTATAAGACTAGGATGAAAAATAAAATAATAATAATGTATAAAAGTCTGAAAATCACGATACTTTATGATAGTAAAGTGAAAATTACTCGTATTTTTAATATTTACTTTTTTTATAAATACTTTTTTAAAAGAATATAGTAAAAAAAAGTACATAAAAAAAAAAGGCATGTCAAATGTGGTCCTTAAAATAAATCAAGAAGACACACACGAAAAAATAAAATAAAAAAGTACCATAACTCCACAATTACAAACTCTTTAGAAAAATAATTCAAATCCTTAGTCACGTAGTACTATTAGTCCCAAACCCCAATTTCTAGTCACAAGAGAGAAGGGCTAGTGCCTTAACGGAATTCAAGGCTCCCCCACCCCACCCCTCTCCTAATTCATGAGCTTGTTGTGTTAGCATCTAGTTGAAGTTGAACTCAATATCTGTAACGCTCTTGAGTCGTCATAATTCAAAACATGTCGTCTCGGAAACACCCTTATTAGCAGCATGGAAGAAGAAGAGGAGCAAACCAAGTACTGCGACTGCTCATCCTCTCCATGGCTGGAGAAGAATGTTGTGGTGGCCAAAAATTAGTTGATCAAATATAGACTTATTTCAATCTAAAGTTATACTCGTAATAAACAAATAACTTACAAATGCAAGTACATGGTTTGCCCAAAATGTGGTCAATGGCCTAACTTAATTGCAATGGGCTTGGGCCAACCCAGGCAGGCGTTATATATATATTATAATGTTGTGGCTTATTTTATTCCTTTTACGCATTACTTTTATTTATAGTAATAATGAGGGAGAAAAGAATTATCATCCTCTAAGGAATACAAGTCCTAATAGGGAAGAATAACTAGTATCAAATTTTAGGATTTACACAATCACATTTAAAAATAAGGGTAAATTACATAATACCCCCTAAGGTTTGAGATCTATTACAACCTCATACAACATCTTCAAAACATTTCACTTTCATACCTCAAGTACTATTTTATTTCAATATAATACATCTGTTACATTTTTCATCTATTGATCCGTTAAGTGTTGACATGGGTGCCACATTTGTGCCATGTGGCTGCCAAATGTGTGCCACGTGGCAAAAATATAAATATATATATATATATATATATATATTGTTTTTCTGTTCTCTCACGTGTCCACTCTTCTTCTTCTTCTAACCCCCTTCACACTCTTTGAACCTACAAACCCAATAACTCCTCATCACCCACCTCCTAAGACCATCTCCAATGGTTGGGCTAAAAGCCAAATATTTTAGCCCGAAAAATTTAACTTTTAGCCCAGAAACTGTTTTTCTACTCCAACCGTTTCAAGCCTAAAATTTTAGCCCGGGATTATTAAAGAATAAACTTAGGCTATTTTTTTTTTCTTAAATTAATTTTTTTAAATAAATGTGTAGATTATCATAAATTAATTTTATGAACATTTTAATAAAAAAAAATTTAATTCCGATAAATATTTTCACTCAGTTCGGTGGAGCCCACATTGATTTATGGGCTAAATTCTGGGGGGAATCTGGCCTTGGTTTAGCATTTAGCATTTAGCATTTAGCCCGAATTTTCCCTTTGCATTGGAGTGAGTTTGGGGGGAAATTTTGGGGGGTAATTTGGCTTTTAGCCCACCATTGGAGATGGTCTAAATCCTATCCTAAAATTAAGTGATAAATAAAAATCAAAACTTCAATCACTCTCTTTGACCAAAAAAAAAAAAAACTCTCTCTATCTAAACTCTCAACCTCACCCGATATACTTCCATGGCCGTCTGGCTCTTCCCCGTCTCAACCCCACCAATTCCCGGCTAATCCAGTCCTCCTATCTCCTCCCAAAACCCAAACTCCAACGTCTTCTTCCCGAATCTCCACCCCTCATCCGCCACCCCCGTGACGCACCTCACCCTTACTCCCCGCGGGCCCGCCACCCCCCGACCCAAAACCCGACCCTATCCCTTCTCTCATCTGCAATCCCACCCACCATTTTCTCCTCTCTGCAACTCGAACCCTGCTGGTCGGTCGGCTCGGACAACGAGGTATGTATTTAATTTTGTCCTTCAAATTTTGAATATTTTCGGTGCTTGGTTGGTGATGGTCTGAAAATGGAGTTAGGGTGGGTGGGGTTGCAGATGAGAGAAGGGAGAAAGGGAGTGAGGGTGAAGAAGAGAAAGGGATTGGGGAAGGTGGGGGTGGGGTGAGGGTTTGCTGGGTTTTTTAATGGGAGGAGAGGGAGGTGGGTCAGGGATGGTAAGGTTTCTGGGTTTGTTTGCGGGGTTGCGGGAGGTGGGTTTCAGGTTGTTCTCTCTTTTTTTTAAAGATTCAGGTGTTTTTTTTTTTATTAAAAAATATTTTTTTGCCACGTGGTATGCTACGTTGGCAGCCACGTCAGTACGTAACGGATTAATGGATGGAAAATGTAACAGATGTATTATATTGAAATAAAATAGTACTTGTGGTATGAAGGTGAAAGTTTTTAAAGATGTTGTATGAGATTGTAATAGACTTGAAACTTGAGGGGGTATTATGTAATTTACCCTAAAAACAATGTTTATAACAAATTACAGTTTATATCTATAATAGCTAAAGACCTATCCCGAATGAGGATCATCTCTGAATCCTCTTTGTGAGGATCTCGGGGATCTTCCAATCGTGTCCCTTCATCATATATCGTGCGGTCAGAAATCATTATAATTTTTTATTTAAAATTGAATATAAATAGTACGTAATAAAAACTGACTGCACAATATACAATAAACGAACACGATTGAATGATTCCTGAAATCCTCATAAAAAGGATCCGGAGAGCATCCTCATTCACCTATCCCAATCTAAATTTATACTTGTCTTTAAAAAATTATTAAATAGAAAATACACAAAACATTAGCTTTTAAATGATATATTTGCTCAGAATATGGCCGATGGCCAGACTTGATTACTTTGAGCTTGGGCCAGCCCAAGTAGGATTTATGTATACAAATAACAGTTTATATCGATAGTGGCTCATCTACGCTCTATTTGTTTTTTTTAATGAAGCAACACTTGGTTTCGTGCGCGCGCACATTTATATATTTTAAATTATTACTATTATAGAGAGGCGAAAGAATTTGAAACTATTATAATAATTTAAAGGAGAGCGAGTTTCAAACCCGAAATATTTGAATAAAAACTCAAAACTCTACCTACAAGGATATTGAACATATGCAAAATAAAGGAGTGTTGCGATAATTGAACACATGAGCTATCGCATAAATGATTAAAATATTCATGAAATTGTCGATATTTTTGTCGAAATATCTGAAAAATCAAGGATTGATATGGAAATGGGGTGAAATCTGAACTTCATCCTATGTCAGTTAGATATAGGAAGTCAATGAATATCGAAGATATTTACCGATTCACTACAAAGATTTTGCTGGAATCCATTGTAGATTTTGAAATTTTGAAATTTTTTTGAGAAGTAGAGAATAACAGGTATGAGAATGTTCGTGTCGGTTAAGGTTCCAGCAAGGGAAACACCTGAATGCCTAAGCCCAAAATGCCATGCTAGGATATAGTAGGTAAAGGCATGGACCACAAAGGCGCCTGCAATACTGAGCATAAAAAGGAAGGTGATGTGTTGGGTTCTAAGTTAGATTTTGAGAGGATTTATGATAGATTGGAAATATAGAATAGAGATAGAGAAGGTGAGGTAAGTTGTGGGTATGGATGAAATTGTTGGACTTGGATTATGGCTCGAAAACACAAGGGCTTACAATTAAACCACATAATGGAGACGGGGATAGAGGTGAGGATGGGTAAGGTGATATTGCGTTGGATGATGTGACACATGAGGAGCTATTGTTAGGCTTCAAAGGCTTGTGTGAGATCCCTTCTATGCTTAAAGTGAGGCCAACAAAAACCCAGTAGCCACTAATGTTGGCCACACTATTGGCTTATATTTCCAAAAATAACATTGAAATAGCCGCTTTTGCATATACCATGAGGCATGTCAAGATCATTATACATATATCTCATTGCAATGAATAAGTTAATAAAATGGAGGAAGACTCAAATTGATAAAATGGAGTTGGAATTTTGTGTAGATCCAATGAATAAGTTGATAAAATGGAGGAAGAGGAAAAAATAGTTAATGTCCCTACTCGGAATTCTTTATACATATATCTCATTGCAATGACAATCCAACTTTACATCTGAATTGACACTCTAACATTGGTGGTCCGTCTTTGAATTTTTCACAAGGCTGAAAGCCAATCCAACTTTACATCTGAATTAACACTCTAACATTGGTGGCAAACTGGTAATCTCCTCAAATGCCAAAAATTCATGAATTCACATAACTTTGAGAGTGACATAAAGATGAAAATTAGAAAACTAGGAAATCTTAAATGCATTTGAGCACACATGCCATTTGAACAAAATAATGCTGCAACCAATATAATGGAAAGTAGCTACGTTCAATATCATCCAAATTTTCCCATCCACATTATGAACGGGTTATTATCCAAATATCTAGCAAACTTTATACAACAGAGTTTTATTACAACTCATATTTTCACATCATGATAATTTTGAAAAATATAAAATGAAAATCCAACAATGGCAGCAAAATGAAGAAGAACACATACAAAGCACATTGAATCCTAAATACCCTGACTTAAAAAGAAATCCATGTTAGATTTTCGAACCAATTTGTAATTGTCATACAATGGAAAATACTCAGAATGGAAATCATGAAAGTTCTCTTGGTTGGACCTAAACTTTCAAAAAGATGTGGGAAGTTCTGAACTCCATCATATGTACAGACTTATGAGCACATGATATCCTCTTTTCAATGATATCCAAGTCATCAAGCTACAAAACAATATCCAATAAAGAAAAGAAAAAGTGATTAACATTCCATCCAATGTTAACTCACAATTCCTGGCTGTGTTGCAGATGGGAAAATCTGGAAAAAAAAAATAGTCTCCTGAGTTTGAAAACAAAACCAAATTAAACACCTAGATATATGATCCGAAATGAATCCATACTGTTGGGGAAATGAAGATAATGATATAACATGTCACAATCATTATTCAAATAACAAAATCAATGGCATGTGTTTATTTTATGAACGTAAAAGCTATATATTCATCTTTCTTACCAAGCATGGAATATATTCTTGTATCAAATGATCTTCAACTTGAGAGTAACCTTTTTTTTTTGGGGTTCTCTGCTACAAATTAGATCAACCAAATAAAGAATCCTGTCAAAATAGTTATAATTTTTTTCATATGCTGCATGTGAATAATGGCTATAAAAATTAGTAAGTAAAAAAAAGGGTAAATTACATAATACCCCATCAGGTATGAGGTCTATTACAACCTCATACCACATCTTTAAAACATTACATTTCACTTTCATACCTCATGTACTATTTTATTTTAAAATAATACCTCTATTACATTTTTCATCCATTGATCTGTTAAGCGCTGATGTGGCTGCCACATTTGTGCAATGTGGCTGCCAAATGTGTGCCATGTGGCAATTTTTTTTATACATTAAAAATATTATAATATTTACCCTATTATAAAAAAAATTAAAAAAAACCCATTGTCTTCCCCGACCCTTCCCCCTTCCTTGCAACCAAACCCATAAACCATTCCCCCAGACCCACTCCCTCTTCTCCGCCCTACCCCATCCCACCCCACCTCTATCAAGGCCTTCGCCCCAACAACCGTCGCCAATCTAAGCCCGGGATTCAACTTCTTGGGCTGCCCCGTCGACGACCTCGGCGATTTCATCTCCCTCACCATTGACCCCCAGGTCTCGCCGGACGAGATCTCCATTTCCAAGATCTTTGCCCTTCACCAACGACACAACCACCATTGGGTTTCCCTGAGCTTCTTGGTTTGAAGAAGCGAGTGAGATGCTGAGGTCCCATGGCTACAATGTCATGGCGTCGTTTCTCGATCTGCAACTTCTTGGCTTCAAGAACGCGAATTCGATGACCGTGTTCGCTCCTCTCGACCAAGCGATGGACAACCCATTGCAAGAACCTTCGATCTTTCTCTGACACATCGTTCCGTGCCGGCTGATGTGGAGCGATTTGGCGGATTTCAACGACGGCGTTGTGCTTCCAACATATATGCAGGGTTTCACCATCACAATCTTGAGGAACGGTGACGTTTTGCTTCTGAATGGAGTTCCGGTCTTCTTCGCCAACATGTATTACGACGACACCTTCGTCGTTCATGGCCTCCGCGAGACTTTTGTGATGCCAGAGACGCCGGAAAATGCCGATGAGTCTTCGCCAGGGAATTGAAGAACCGACAATGAGGTGCCGTTTGATACTACTAAATTTTGAGATTAGCTTCTTTTGCTAATTGTCGTTAATTTCTTGCAAACAAGTTCAATTTTTTACTGAAGATTTCTGGGTTTGGTTGTGGGGCAAGGGGAAGGGTTGGGGAAAACAATGGTTTTTTTATTTATAATTTTAATTTTTTTTATAAGACCATCTCCAATGGTGGGCTAAAAGCCAAATTACTTCCCAAAATTTTTCTCCAAACTCACTCCAATGCAAGGGGAAAATTCGGGATAAATGCTAAATGCTAAACCAAGGCCAAATTCTCCTCAGAATTTAGCCCATAAATAGGTGTGGGCTCCACCGAACTGAGTGAAAATATTTATCGAAATTTAATTTTTTTATTTTATTAAAATGTTCATAAAATTAATTTACGATAATTTACATATTTTTTTTTAATTTAATTTAAGAAAAAAAAATAGCCTAAGTTTATTCTTTAATAATCCCGAGCTAAAATTTTAGGCTTGAAACGGTTGGAGTAGAAAAACTGTTTCTGGGCTAAAAGCTAAATTTTTCAGGTTAAAATATTTGGCTTTTAGCCCAAGAGACGGTCTAATAGGATAAATATTATAATATTTTTAATGTATAAAAAAATTATTTTTTTGTCACGTGGCCCACATTTGGCAGCCATATGGCACAAATGTGGCAGCCACGTCAGCGCTTAACGGATCAATGGATTAAAAATGTAACAGATGTATTATTTTGAAATAAAATAGTACGTGAGGTATGAAAATAAAATAGTACGGACTATTATGTAATTTATCCTAAAAAAATGATAATGAGTAGAAAGATTAGTTGACTTGTCTGTCACACAGATTGTTGTACAATAATGTGTGACAAGCCGCCATGTTTTTCACGGATTCCCTGTTATTAATAGCAGGATAAATAGCAATTGGAGTCCTTTGATCCGAATCACTGAGCAAGACTGCCAACCAAATAATTTTGAAAACATCATACTTTTCATAATATCCCATGATTTCACAATCTTACTCTTTCATTGGCAAACAATACCATGATCTATAATTCTGAATTAGAACATGAAATGAATTGTTTGAGTAAAGGCACATACTTTTTTTTTTCAATCCCCTGGTACAAAATTTCCAACAGATGATGTGAAAAAAAAAACAATGCTGATAAAGTCTTAATTTTTCCTGATACCATTGAATCGTTTAGCTGTAGCGTGAATAATGTCTTTAGTAAGAAGGTATAAAATTATAGAATTTACAAAATATTGATTGAACACATGATCCACAAACAACAAAAACAAAAAAACTAATGAGAATAAAATTGTCAAAGGTACTTGCTTACCAAAAGCATATAAGATGTTGTAGATTGACATTTTGTCACAAAGAGATGCATGTTTGCAGGCTAATTATCAGGTGTGATTCAAAATTATTGTCTTAAATTGAAAAAGATAAAAGCTAATGATTTTTTAGTAAAACTTTGATATCTCTAGTAAAGCATCCGTTAAATTTGCCTTAAACGAACAGTACATACATAAAAAATAGGAATATCTAAAATAAGGTTATGTTGTTAATAACAAAAATGAAATTTAAGAAACAAACTGAGGTTAAATTGTTGACCTTGTTTGTCAACCCTGTGGCAAAGCATAAAATGAAGAAGTATTTGCTTCTCTGAAATCGCTGTAAAACTTTGATCGTATTGTCCAGCATTTACTCATGAAATTGTATAAAAAGTAGGGTAAATTACACAAAACTACCTCAACTATGAGTCAAACCACAATCTCATACCTCATGTTTTAAACATTGCAATGTCATCCCTCAACTTATGAATTTGTTGCAATGTTAGACCTCTATTAAATTTTCTATCAGTTTAACTGTTAAATGATGACTTGGCAATAATGGGACCCACTTATAATTTAAAAATTAAATAAGTGAAGAATTTTTTAACTGACAAAATTAAAATTATGGTAAATTACAAAAAACTACTTCAACTATTGGTGTCACGACACTTTCATACCTCACCTTTTAACATTGACAATGTCATACCTCATCTTACGAATTTGTGCCAATGTTATACTTTCCGTTACTTGGCCGTGAATTTTTCAGTTAAATGCTGATATGGCTTGATTTAGGGCCCATTTTTTATTAAAAAAATTATTAAAAACTAAAAAAAAAATCATTTAATATTTTTTTAAAATATTAAAATAATAAAGAAAAGTTATAAATTAAAAAAAAATCTTTCTTCTCCCTTCCTGCAACTGCGACCCAAAAAAAAAAAAAAAAAAACCAAATTGTCTTCCCCCTTCCCCACCCCTCTTCTCCCCGCATCTAACCTCGCACCCACTATTTGCAACCCAAAAAAAAAAAAAAAACCCAGATCTTGTTGAGGTGGAATCGGAGTGAAAATAGGAGGAATGGGTGTGGAGGGAATAGGGTAGGGGTGGGGGACGGACGAACTGGGTTTCCTTTTTTTTTCTTTTCTTTTCTTCTTCTTCTTCTTCTCTCTTTTTCTTCTACAGGGTGGGTGGTTTTTTATTTTTATTTTTAATCTTCTCCATCTTCTTCTTCTTCTTCTGCAGATTTTTTTCTTCTCTCTTCTTTTTCTTCTTCTTCTTCATATGCAAGTTGGACTTCTTCTTCTTCTCTCTTTTTCTTCTTCTTTTTCTTCTACAGGGTGGGTGGTTTTTTATTTTTATTTTTATTTTTAATCTTCTCTCTCTTCTTCTTCTTCTTATGCAGATTTTTTTCTTCTCTCTTCTTTTTCTTCTTCTTCTTCTTATGCAAGTTGGACTTCTTCTTCTTCTTCTTCTTCCTCTTCCTCCTTCTTCTTCCTCCTTCTTCTTTCTTTTGCTTCTTTTTTCTGCAACGAAGATGGGGAGATAGAAAGGGGGAGGGACGAACTAAACTGAGGTATATTTTTTTTTACTTTTCTTTATTATTTTAATATTTAAAAAATATTAATTTTTTAATAGAAAGTGGGCCCCGAATCAAGCCACGTCATCATTTAACTGAAAAATTCACGGCCAAGTAACGGAAGGTATAACATTGGCACAAATTCGTAAGATGAGGTATGAAAGTGTCGTGACACCAATAGTTGAGGTATTTTTTTGTCATTTACCCTTAAAATTATTAAAAACCCTATCTCTCTTCGTGTCTCTCTCGTCGCTTCTTGATAGCTGTCTGCGGCGAGTCCTTTGTCATGGAAGTCACCTGAACTCGAGATTCGGCTACTGTATGAGCTTCCTGCCGACGATTTCTGGACCTAGGGACTTTCTCAATCCTCATCTATCCGTCGTTAAGGTTCTAAAGATCGGCAAGGGAGCTCTCAAGTGCATCATGAGAATCTGAAGTGGCATAATTACCATCGCCGTTGCTAATGTGGTTGTTGCTGCTGGTGGAATCAAGGGCGCTAGGGATTTTGAAGTAATGGAAGGCGTCGTGATGGGGAGGGAGGAGGAACTCAATGGAGTTGGGGGATGAGATCTTTTCAGTGAGGTAGACTGCGCGTCTTCTCTATTTCATTCTCTCTTTCATCAGCGCGTATTCTCCACCGCTGCCCATAAATCATTTTACCTATAACATCATGGATTTAAATTAAAAATTAAGTATTAATTTTCTTCGGTAGAGAAATAGTCTAGTGTTTTGGTCTAATGGCTATGAACGTTTCGTGGGATTTGAATCCCACTCCGAGAACTTGTAAATCTATTGGGATTTTAAGGGTTTGTAAATTTTGATTTGTGAGATTTGGGAATTGCGGCCTACTTGTAATTGCCGGATCCACATTCAATGCATGGTTTTGGGATCAAAAATTGAGTCTGCACTCTCTTGTGATTTTTTGACTTGGGTTTTGATTTTTTTTTTCTGAAAAAAAAATTATATGCTTTGGTTTGTTTGGTTGCTCGGTAAATGTTGGAGGGGGGTAACGGATGATTAGGGATGAAGGAGGATGGATGGTTGCAGTTGAGAGAGTTGTTTTTTAATTGATTTTAATTGTAAACAAAAAATTAATAATTTATTAATAATTAATTTTATTATTAATTTTTTATTCCAATTATCAAAGAAGTTGGCTCCACTCCTGCCACGTCATTATTTAACAGTCAAAATTGACAAAAAATTTAACGGAGATCTGACATTGCAACGAATTCATAAGTTGAGGTATGACATTGCAATGTTTAAAATATGAGGTATGAGATTGTAGTTCGATCCATAATTGAGGTAGTTTTGTGTAATTTATCCTAAAAAGTATTAGCATTGTTTTGTTGGTAGACATATTTTTTCAATTCAAGTTTAAAATGTACCAAAAAAATGAAATTTAGTGATTCATCTAAAAGATTAGAGTAGTATTAACCAAATGGTTAAATTAGTGAAACATGACATATTTATGAGAGTTGGTGTTGAGTAAAACTTCGAGAAATATGTAATGAGGTTCTATCTAACAGGAAATATTAAATGAAAAACTAATGAAAAAGACTTGAAAACTTTGAGTTTTAACGATAAGGACAAAATAAAGGGTAAAATGAATAGTATCATAATTGACTTTTTAGTGTAAAAATGTGGTTTTTCGTCAAAGTGAACAGTCCCAAAACTTAAAGTAAGGATAACTGACAGAAAAGTAACATTATAAAGCAGTGCAAAGATTTTAGCTCCTAGTGTTAAATATATTGCTTGATCACCTTCACCAAGCTCTCGTGATTGTACCATCACCCTGTAAATTATATATATATATAAAATACAAATAAAGCAAAACCCAAGTTGCTAATCAGATTAAAAAGCTACAAAATGCTAGGAATTTTACAAACCAGGACAAAATTGTCGCCGAGATCCTTGAAGTTCTCGAGGACTTTGGACTTTGCCGGGTTGGAAAGGGTAGTTTCTCAGACCAGAAAGTAGGTGGGTGGCCGGCCTTAGCGTTGGCCTCGACGATGAACTTTCTAGTGTCACCGATGAAGAGGTTGGACTTAGATGCCGTTGGGAATAAGATTGAGGGGAATCAGAATAGGATGAGTCGGAGAGAGAAAACGGGCAATTCGATTCAAAGTGGTGCATGAATGAAGAGGTGGAGGGTCGGTAAGGAGGAGTTTGAGCTCTTTTTGCAGTTGGAGGTTGAGAGCAATGAAAAAAAAAGAGATTCATTCCTTTCAGATATCAATCTCTTTTAGAGAGAAAAGTGGCATCACCAAGCCATCTCTCTTAAAACGTGGTAGCAATTTTAGAGGAGATATATTTGAACGCACGCAGGACTTGAGAGTTCGAGAGACATCCACCATCAACGCGTGGATAACACAGGCATACATGAAATAACAAAAAATAAGAGAAAAAACAGAAAAACACTATAGAAGTAACAGTGTCACATCCCGACCTGGGCCCTCACCACAACCCGGGCTCGACTCTACCGTAGCACAATATTGTCCGTTTTGGGCCTCGAGCACGCCCTCATGGTTTTGTTTCTGGGAACTCACGAGCAACTTCCCAGGAGGTCACCCATCCTAGGATTGCTGTAGCCCAAACTCGCTTAACTTCGGAGTTCCGATGGAACCCAAAGCCAGTAAGCTCTCAAAAGGCCTCGTGCTAGGTAGAGATGTGAATATACATATAAGGATCACTCTCCTGTGCAATGTGGGATGTGACAATTTGGTATCAGAGCATAAGTTGGGCAGTATTGCATCCACCACACATGTGACGAGAGCATTCTAGGCTCTTGAGCCTAATTTTTGAATCTTTTCACCTCGTCGAATACAAAAATATGTTAGGTTCTCTTAAGTTTTAGGCTGTTTTGCCGACTCCTTGATATTTTTGGAGATTACTTGGCAATTGTTTTTAGACTTAAGGCGAAGAATTTTCCTGCCAAGGAAAGATGTAGATTTGAGATTAGTTGATGGCCTTAAAGAAAGGTTAATGCTTCGACATCGATGTATCACCAGAGATTTATAATCGATTCCATCACTATTCTGGGGCCATCATTACTAAACCTTTTGAGTTGGAAATTAGAAATAGTTTTGGTTCCTTGGCATAGTTCGTTAGAATCCCCCTTATTAGAATTCATTCGAAGTCTACCTTCACCAAGATTCCAAAAATGTCTAGGGTGATATTGTGATGCTACAAGGGTAACACTTGATGGAAGAACATCTTAGGACGATTATTGTTGGTCCTTAATGGCGCTAATCCTCCCAATTGAACTGGTGGTTATTTTGGATTTTTGGAGGAAGATCGATTTCCATCTACGTTCGCTCTAAAGTGGATTATTCGAAAACCCTATTTTTCTAGCTTTAGGACATTGTAACCAATATTAGTCTCCATAAGTTCTTGGCGCTATACTTGTCAATTCGAAGAGTATAGGCAGGTATGTGAGTTGTTGTACCTTTGGTTAGGAGGAATTTCCGAAGTAGAAAGTATCTTTTTCCTTGAATTATTGAACTACCTTTTAGAACCAAGTTCTTACCCATTATCCGAACCAACTACCTGAGTGGGCTTTAACCTGTAATCAGCCTATGGTGGAACTACTAATTGGTGACACTGTCCGATATCCATAAATTGTTAATTAGTATTCAGGTGGTTTGATTTTTGGCACCGGACACATGCTAGTATCTGGAAGTGACATCATTATGCCAGGACGCCGGTTTATAGTTCAGGGTAATGAACAATATTAGAATTATTGCATATGCGTTAATTCACGACGCAATGGATAGGCCGATTAACAGTGACTGTCTGAGCCGAAGAAACTAAATCGTGGGAACTTAGGAGCATACCTTTGTTGATCATACTACCTATTTAGGTAATTAAAATTCCTTCGACTAGCCACCCTTCGATCACTTCCACAGGTTTGTTGTAGGATCGAAATACGAAATGGCATTTCACTGTTAGCACGTTTCAAGTGTTGAGGAATTGTGAAGACCTTTTAGTTCATGGAGCAGAGTTGGTTAACAGTTGGCCCGTTTCGAAGAAGTATACTTTTGGGTGTCTTTTCTTAACATTCTATTTGGATGTCTCTGAATACGAGGAATGGAGTACACCAGTGATTCACCTTGTTAACTCTGCATTTACTTTCCTTATTCCTTATCGAACCACTTTTATAGCGGTTTTCTTTGTGACTTTTGAATGAGTCTCACTTTGTTGAGTGGACTTAATCACTGAAGCTTATCGGTTAGAGAATTACCCAATCAAACACCTAATCTAAGGAACTCAAACCTATTCGCGAAGATGAAGGCCAGAACCTTAGGTTTTACACTTATTTGACCAACCTTTGTAAGTTGAGCTTACCTCCTTGGTTTGACGAATTCATAGTGATCTTATTGGTGATCTTCTTCTTACCTCGATAGTGAGACTAAATTCTTTATGCTCTGTTAGTTAGCTTTGTACCAGATTTCTCGATTGTAGACTTTGATTAAATTGATATTCTTCTTAGAAGATGTGATCTTAAAGGATGAGATTCTTTTCTTCTCCCAAATAGGTTTTAGCGGAAGTAAGTTGAAATTCTCACAAAATATCGAGAAATTCGAGATATCTTTGGCCTTGTCGATTTTATCGACAATTTATTAGTGATTCTTTGACTATAGTATTCTTCTTTCCCTTTTGGCCGAAGAAGGTTAGTTAGTATGGGAAGTTGGATATGAATAAAGTTTCTTACAACATAACTGTTGTCTCAACTCTCCATCGCGTTACATTCTTCGATGACGTTGATTTTTGGAAATTCATGATGACGTGTCCTTGGATATTTCAATTGTGCAAAGGCGGCATAACGGATTACCAATTATATTCCAGCGTGCAGAACTGTTTGGAATAAGTAATCTTTTCTATGACTTAAAGTCAATATTTATTAGCTTTGTTTGATAATCGAATGGCATTTCTCTGTGGATAACGTATCTAAGATCTTTATTAACCTCAGAACTCTTTGAGTACACTTATTTGCGTAATGAACTAAGTTTTGACAGCGGCAGTGAAAGGAATAAGTCAATATCTAAGAGTGCACTATCGTGTATCATCTCATTGTGCAAACTTAGCTATTGTTTTCCAACCATCCCTATTCCATTTCAGCGGATGTTCACTGGCATTGATTGGTGCTATTTTTGGATTATCAAGAATTGTTGAAATGGTTCTAATTACTGCTTGAGGTTGACTGGAGATGAGAAATTATTGCTATAAGCTCCCTATAAGAATTATTTGGTACATGAAGAAAGTACGAACGCCAATAATCAGGATGCTGAATCAATACTACGCACATGCAATGTTTCAATGGTGATAGCTTTAATAAAGTGGGAAACCGTATTCTCCCAGCTCTAAAGCTTAAAATTTATGCTGGTGACGAGTTCTTTCCTAAAATTTGGCGCTAGAATTTCAACAACAAGACACTTGTGAAGCCAACTAAGTTAAAAGTAGGATGTTGTTAACTTCTCCACATAGGGTGATCTAAAAGTCCTCATGTGTGATGTGATCAGATGAGGAGTTGGGAAAGGAATCAAAAGTCGAGGCTCCACTTGATGTGTTTGAAGAGAATTCTCGGTCCAGACGCACCTCGTCTTTGGTTAAGTAGAAGGATGTTTAATGAAATAAAGTCCTAACTTTATGGACAACTACAGTTTCTTCTCTGTTTGCTTTCAGAGGATGATGGCAATATGAGATGGCTACTTTTGGACTTCTATGCTAGTTTAGACAAGCAGAGATTAGATTGGATCATCATTTGGATATATTTATATTTTATCGTGGCATACGTTACACTTCCAAATTTTGGGAAGTCTTTCCAAAGGCCGTGAGTACTAGATTTTGTCTAGTATCACATTACCGCCTTGAGACTAAGGATTTGTCTGAAATGAGCTATTCAGATCTTAAGAGACGTGTGGTAGGTTGTTCGTCCCATAAGTAGTATGGTTGTGATATATCGTTAGCTTCATTTTAGTTGCTCGTAACTATGGTTACAATTCTGGTTTATCTATGTTCGCATTGGAGCTAATATACAGAGATTTTATGCATGGTGCATAAATGGTAGGCACTTACCCTTGTTAGGGTTGTGTGTAACTGTGGTTACACTCTTGGTTATAAGCATGGCATTACTTGAGAAATGGTATGGATATTTAAGCGCAGTTTGTGATTTGCAGAAGAGTATTGCGAATATGTATTTGGATTATGAAGATTTTGACCTGGGGAAATTTACGATATTGATGACATTGCCTGATGAGTAATGCAAGAGCACGATCGAGACTTAATTTAGACAGTGCATGTATATTTTCCAATGAGGGGCAAGATGGTAATATTGCACCATCGGGAATTATTTACTTGCTTATCGTGACAACGATGACTTATCAGTATTGCGAGCTGCAGACCGTAATATTGATAACACATTTGTTGGATTCGTTAAGCAAGTGGATATGTAGACCTTTTATATTAGTATACTTAGTTACTTGTGTATTATGTGTTTACCTATTTAAGGGTTGAACTCAATTTGAAGATACTGTTTTTGTACATTCGGGGTACAATACACTACGAGTGTGTAGGCAAAGACTTCTTTCTAATCAGTCTTGATTTCAGTAAAACTATTTTTGCAGTTTTCATATACGTATTTAAACGTTATGCTTTCATACGTTTATTTTTAATACTATGTTTTTCTAAGTATTGGATTTTGGTATAATGCTAAAGGAGAAAGAAAGTTGAGCTGAGAGGCATGAAAGATGAATCACTGCACTCTGATCGCGATGGAATGCCATTCTCTTTTATGAAGCCGCTCTACCTTGATATCTCATTCACGTGTTTATTTTTCTACTATCTTTTCACTACTTTTTCTCCAGCAAGTGATTTTAAATTTCAGGGACAAATTTTTTTAAAGGTGGGTAGATTGTAACAGTCCGTCCCTAAAAAATATGATTTTTAATAAATGAGTTTATGAAAAGGCCCTTCGAGGCACATTCGTTGTTTAGTGTTGCCCGCCTTGTAGTGACATGTAAGGTTCGTTTTCTTGGCTTATCCTCGTAGTACTCGTTGCTACGGACGCGTGGGCATAGGCAGAACTTGATTTGGAGTTATAATGAAGAAGTTATTAAGGATTGAAGTTGAGGGACAATTACTTGGAAAATTCCAGAGAATTTGGAATGCCACATGGGTGGCCCAGATTAAAAAGGTAAAAAATGATGTGCGGTCAGAATGGAAAGTAAAGAAATGAATAGAGGAATAAGAAAAGGTATGGACCAATCAGCGAAGGAAATAGAGAGAATGGGTGAGTGGGAGTGCCCAATTGGAAACAAGAGAAATGAGGAGAAGATAGATGAATGAGAAGCAAGGGATCAACCATAACTCGTGCGACCCGTGACCTGGTGGTAGCCGGAGGATTTCTCCGGTGAAATTCACCTATTTTTCCATCGAATTAAGCAGAACCACCATTCCCAATCCCTATAGCGACTTTCCCTCTATCCAGTCCACCTTAAATTCGACGTGATTTGGGTTCATTTCGTGGAGATTAGCACCGGTGGGTGCGACGGGTCTCACGGTGGCAATCCGTCATTCCTGAAGCAATCTCAACCAATCATTGCCACCCATAACATCCTCTTGAGGCCTAGAACAAAGCCCAAGCAGTGGTTGAGGCGTTTGAGTTGCTTTGGAGGTCGAATTGGAGCACACCCAATTTTAGGGTTCCTACAGGTTTTGATGAAATTGGAGCACTTCTAGGCCAAATTGGCCTTGGCCACATGTATGAAAGTTGTTTTACTCATTGAGATCTTCAATTCTGAAAATTTTGAGAATTTTTGGAGAAAGTTGAATTTTCCGGCGAGTCGGGGCGGCCGACCGCCACCCGCCACCCACGGTGGCGAGTGGCCAGTGAGCTGCCAAATTTATTTTTAGGCGTTATTAAATGTCTTGAGATTGGATTGACGTGGATTGATCGTTATGACCTAAATTCACTTTGATACGGTAATAGGTCAATGTATAAACCAACGATCCAACCGTTGGATCGTCAACAAACTTCAGTAGGTCGTTATTCATAATATTTGAGGAAAGTAGGAATTTACGGATCAGGAGTCCATCGTACGGATCTTCCCGAGCTGGAATTGTAAGTTCATAAATAAAAGGTTAACCGCCACTTGGTTTTGGCAATTGACGGAGATCCAACCGTTGGATTGTAACGAAATTTTGGGGTATTGTTCTAGAAGCATAATGTGGATCATTGGAAGTGATGGATCAAAGATTCGTGATACGGATCTTCCTGAAGGAATTTATGAGATTCATTAGGGATTTCATTTGACTAGCATGCATATACAAATCAAAATATATATACGAAAAAAGCGGAAGCATGTTAACAATTAAAATTAAAGCTCTAGTCATTTAAATCCCCTTCAAGATGCATAGGTTTATGCAAGATGCATCACAAATTATTTTATTGAAGAACAAAGTTAAGGAGTAGATTTGTACCTCTTGATCTACTCTTAAGACCAAGGATGGACCACCTCCAAGACCTTTGCTCCTCAAAGTGCTTGAGCCTAGCTTTCCTCCTTGCCTCCTCCACTTTGTATGTTTGAGTGCTCCAAGGTTCTCTTAGAGTTTTCAAAGAGAAAACCTCTAAAGATCCTCACCCACTAGTGTAGTGAGAAGGATTAAGGAATTACCAAAAGGGTGGAAAAATGATTAGCTTTTTCTCCCTTAAGGTGGCCGGCCACTTTAGTGTTCTTAGAGAGATATTTTCTTTTTCTCTAAATTGTTTTGAACACACAAAATAACCCTAAGAGATATTTGTCTATAATGTTGCTTTTATAGACAAAATGAAATAAGTCAACAATTGACTTTCCCACCTCCTCAAAGTGGCCGGCCCTTAGTGTGATATTTTGGGCTTTGGGCTTTTATTATTTCAAGTCATCCAATGCTTGAATAAAAGCCCAATGGGCCCAAATAAACCCGAACGTTTCTTTAAGCCCAAAACGATCTTTTATCGCTTTTATGATTTCTTTAGACTTTCTAAATTAATCACCACACCTAATTAATCCAATTAATTATTTCCATCATCCATTGATTACTCACTACAAGAGTGTATTGGTGAACAATCTTTTAGGTTCTAATTAGCAAGGCAGTGAGCTGATTGGCATCAATCCAATTGATTTAATCCAATCACTTGTTGAATTAAAACTTGCTTTTAATTCACGTTCTTCTTTGACGATTACAATTAATCATCTAGAAGAGCTCACAAGCCATGAGTGACATCTAAACATATTTCATGGCTACTCAAGCTAATGTAGAAGTTATTCAGAGAACCTATTCAGTTGGAATTACAATGCAATTCGATCATTCTCTAATACAATACTCTTAACCACATCACTAGGGTATGGATGTACCATGTTAAACCCCTAATGTGATTATGCATTCATATATGATTCATTTGAGTCGTATAGGAACGCTTTCTTTACTACGCTCGATACTTCGGCCGAAGATTCCCGAATCATATCTTAGAGTATTCATCCTCTCTTAACGAGGATTAGAGATCCCTTGTTGACCATTCACATGCCTACATGTTTAGATAGCTTGACCCCAAGAATGCCGTGGACTCTCCAAATGGAATGCCATTTGACATGGTCAAAGATCAAGGACCTAACCATTAGACATCTATGATGCCTCAGGTCAAAGGATTAGTTACATTATTCCAACTATCAGAGTTACTTGCTTGACATGTGAGTAGACCTCCATGCAAGTACTCTCGTTCGATTGCGTTCAGTGAACTCATTCCCTCAATGAGCTCCTACACACTTGTCTTAGTGTCACTACACGAATGGGATGAGACTTTCCATCCTTCCATTTGAAGCGGACATAGTATGTACTGATCTATGCATTGTCAGTATCCCTCCGACAATCCTATGACCAGGAACCTTTTTGGACATGATGGTTATGTGAAGAAGGTCTCTGTAGTCTAACATCATTAGATTACTTCTTCCACGATCCATCGTCCATGGATTCACTATTTAGGACATATTTCGTTCATTGAGATAGTCTTAGTTAGTATCTTTGCCTTCCGATGTATAAGAGTCATATATATACATCAATGCAATGTCCTGAAAGGTTTCTTCCAAAGATTGACTTTCAGGGCATACTTCCAACACTTCCGGATCAAATTCATAGGGATGCGTTATATGTAAATTACATATTCTCTCAGTACGGATTCTGAGACGTGATTGGATATTTGTGCTAGGCGATGATCATTTGGGATCATTTGGGACATTTCGATAGTTGTGCTAGGGGGTTGTAGCGTGGACTCCAGGTGAGTGAGCTTTTGCTTTCAGTATACATATATATGATTGGCATTTTTCCTAGAATTACGTTTTTAAATGGTTTTAGAAGTGAAATGGTTTCATAATTGAAATGCCATGTCAAATACCGTTGATATTGTTATTGTGATTGTATTGGTTTTTCTTTGGCGTCGTGGACGCTCAGGTAAGTTAGGTGAGTACATTTGTTAATGATAGTTGTGATGATGATGAGATTGATATATAGCTCATATTCCTGCATCCCAGTGTTTGTGCCCCGCCAGAGTAGGGCCTAGCCTTCACGTGATCATTCACCTCCTGCACCGTACGCTCACCTTGGATCCAAGACAGGTGCCAGCCTGTCATACAGACCACTATAGGTGGTTCCGACTCGTAGGTGACTTGCGATACGTCGCATAGCCTTCACGTGATTGTAGCACTGAGCGTATTTATACACCCATCCTGTCGTACAGACCACTATAGGTGGTTTTGACTCGTGTGTAGGATATTGATTAGGGAGCTATAGATTTAGCCGTACAAGTCACGTTAGGTGACTCCGGCTGACGTATTGTTATCGTTGGCATATTATGATTTAATTTATCTCACCTGCTGCACGATTATACTGTTTGATTTGATATTCTGACATGGCATATTCGAGATTTATTGTTTTCTAACATATTTTGATATACGAGTATGTACGATATTTTCTGGGAAAGTATACGAGTTTTACAGAGAGGGGTTAGTACGTTTAATATTGAAATGGTTTTGAAAAGCTTTGTTTTTACCCACTCACGTTTTCTGTTTTGCGCCTCTCCAGGTTTTAGCTGATGAAGTTCGCATCGAGGAGGATTTTTGGCAAAACTTAGGATTGGTGGCTACTTCTGAGGGTATAACTTTTACCTATTCTACTGTACTTTACTTATGCTCTGAAGTCATGTGTGAGATGGGTTCACTTCCGCTCACCAGCACACTCTGGTGTTTAGGCACTTAGGTTTAAATTTATTCACATTTTCCACATCACTATACTTTATGGCTTCGTCATCTTCCAGGTGTCGCCCAGCACAGCTCAACTTCGGAGTCCTAGTGGACATTCTGGGTCGGGGTGTGTCAAACAGTGTTTTTAGTTTGCAAGGACATAATAGGAATTAACTTGTAAGTTTGAGTTTAAGTATATATATAATTTTGGCCAAATTTTTTTCGTGATCCCTATGGTGACATGCCACTTTCAATGTGACCCTCGTGGTAAACTTTTAATTAAACCCTCGTGGTGGGTGTTGTTAGCAATTGTGGTCCAAATCCAAATTTTCGTTAGTTTTCCGTTAAATAAACTCACGTGACTATCACATGAAAGGTCAAATTCGTTCTTTCAATCCAAATTACATCTTATTCAATGGACATCTAGTATAATTTAGGGTTTAACTGAATTTAGATTTTACAGAAAAAAAGAAAAAGAAAAAAGCTTGAACGCGGAGATTGAAACTAAACCTGTAAAACCACGTCTATGGCTAGGAGAAGAGGTGAAGGTGAAGTCGCACCTAACTTCTTAGGTATAATTTAATTTTGTTTGGAAAAATACTTCTAATATACCATTGTTTTTTTTTTCAATGCCAAAATGTCTTTGATCATAAGTTAGAGTCTTAGTCTTAATTGAATTTTCATTCTTGAATCAATTTGTATTAGTATGGATGCATAAATGCCTTTCAGTTTTGTCTTTAATTGTAATGTGGTTTTATGCAAGCTCTAGTCGGCCAGTACACAACCTTTCAATTTTTTCTTAATCTCTTTGAATTTTAATTTTTTAACTTTCTTACGCTCTTGAAGTTCATATGCGGAGGGTGGACCTGAAGATTGAATTTTCTGCAATGCCTTTCACCCGTTGTCTTTAATTCTACAATGCCTTTCATCCGTCTGAATGCATATATACTGCATTTCACCCATTGTCTTTAACTCTTTAAGTTATTCTTGTACATATGTGATTTTTCTACATTATATATGTTGAGATTCATGTGCTATCAAATTGGGGTGATGGTTAGTGACAGTGGAGGAGGTCCACTAGTGGCTATGGCGGTGGTTGGGAGCCTGAGATGAGATACGGGAACTGCTGGGGTTTTTTTTATCTTTACAAGTTTCTTTTTTTTGTAATTTTATTTTAATCCAATCATGTTTTTGTTTTTTTTATTTTCCAAAATAAATAAACTTAATTTTGACCGATCCCCATTTGATAGTCACATGATTTTATGTAACGGAAGACTAATGGAAGTTTGGATTTGGACCTCAATTGCTAACATGGCTCACCACGGGGGTTTAATTAATAGCTTTTTCATCACATGGGTCACATTGAAAGTGGAGTGTCACCACAGGGACCACAAAAAAAATTTAGCCTATAATTTTAGTAATTCTACTAGTGATCTTGCCCTTGAAATTAATTAGTGGACTAATCACTTAATCACCTGAACCAATTCACTAATATTTGTGACAACCCGTCCCTAAAAATTATGATTTTTATAATTTTAATAAGTGAGTTTACGAAAATGCCCTTCGAGGCACATACTTCGATTGGTGTTGACCGTCTTGCAGTGACACGAAAGGTTCATTTTCTTGGCATATTCTTGTAATATTCGTCGCTGCGGACGTGTGAGTGCAAACAGATTCAAATTTGGAGCTATAACGAAGAAGTTATTAGCGTTGGAAATCGAGGGCAAAATTGATACTTTTCCAATTGTTTGGAAAATTCCAGAAAGTTGGAGGGCCAAATGTATGGCCCAAATTAAAAGAAATAAATTTTGTGTGGTGAAGATTAAAAGGAAAGGATGAACAGGGGAACGAAGTGAAGGAATAAGGAGAGGAGACAGAGGAATAAGGGCCAATGAGGGAAGAGAGAAATGATGGAAAGGAGGGAGGTGCAAAGCACCCAACCGAGTTGACCCATGTACCCAGTTTCGACCCGGTCGGCTCCTACCTCCATTTCCGATGAAAATTGATCCTTTTTTCGACGAATTTCTTCACACAACCACTTGGAAACCTCCCCACAACCCTTCTTCTTTCATTTCCACCCAAAATTAGGAGGAATTTGGTGGGAAATTGTTCAAAAACCCACGGTGGGTGCTGTGAGGTCTTGTTCGAGATTCACCATTTCTAAACCAATTTTCTTCAATTAACACCACTAGAACAGTCCCCTAGAACCCAGGAGCAAAGCCCAATCCTTTGTTTGAGCATCAGAGTTAGTTTGGAGGTCGAATTGGAGCACACCCAAACTTAGGGTTCCGACGGGTTTTGATGAAATTGGAGGTCTTCGAGGCCAAATTGGACTTGGTTGAAGGTATGAAAGTTGTTCTACTCATTGAGATCTTTAATTCTGCAAATTTTAGTAATTTTTAGTGAAAGTTGAATTTTCCGGCGACTTGGGGCGGCCAACGCCACCCGCGGCGGCGCGTGGCGCGAGGGCCACCAATGATGTTTTTAAGAGTTATTCAATGCCTTGAATTTAGTTTTGATAATGGATTGACGTAGATTGATCGTTAGGACCTAAATTCGTTACGATTCGGTAATAGGTCAAAGTATGAATCGACGATCCGACCGTTGGATCGTCACCAAACTTTAGTATGTTGTAGTACGTAATATTTGAGGAATGTAGGAATTTATGGATCAGGAATCCCTCGTACGGATCTTCCTAAATTGGAATTGTAAGTTTGTAAATAAAACATTAACCGCCACTTGGTTTTGGCAATTGGCGGAGATCCAACCGTTGGATCGTAACGAAACTTTGGGATATTGTTCTAGAAGTTTAATGTGGATATTTTGAAGTGGCGGATTGAAGATTCATGATACGGATCTTCCGGATCAAATTCGTAGGGATGTGTTTTATGTAAATTCCATATTCTCTCAGTACGGATTCTGAGACGTGAATTGATATTTGTGCTAGGCGGTAATCATTTGGAATCATTTGGGATATCTTGATAGTCATGCTAGGGGGGTTGTAGTGTGGACTTCAGGTGAGTGGGCTTTTGTTTTCATTATATATATATATATATGCTTGATTTTTCCCATAAAATGAGTTTTAAATTATTTTATAAATTAGAATGCCATGTCAAGTATAGTTTATATTTATTATGATTGTGTGATGATTATTGCTTGGCGATGCAGACGCTCAGGTAAGTCAGGTGATGTGCCCAGGGGAGTGATCCTTAAATGTATATTCTCATCCCTACCTAGCACGAGGCCTTTTGGGAGCTCACTGGCTTCGGGTTCCATCGGAACTCTGAAGTTAAGCGAGAAAGGGGCTAGAGCACTCCCGTGATGGGTGACCCACTGGGAAGTTACTCGTGAGTTCTCAGAAACAAAACCGTGAGGGCGTGGTCGGGGCCCAAAGCAGACAATATCGTGCTACGGTAGTGGAGCGGGCCTGTGAAGTGGTCCACCCCGGGGCGGGGTGTGACAGGTGAGTATATGCTTGTTAGTGATAGTGATGATGATGAGATTGTGATATAGCTCATATTCCTATACCTCGGGTGTTTGTGCTCCGCCAGAGTAGGGACTAGCCTTTACGTGATCATTCACCTCCCGCGCCGTACGCTCACCTTGGATCCAATATAGGTGCCAACCTGTTGTACAGACCACTATAGGTGGTTCCGACTCGTAGGTGACCCACGATATGTCGCACAACCTTCATGTGATCGTATCACTGAGCGTATTTTATACACCTAGCCTATGGTACAAACCACTATAGGTGGTTCCGACTCGTGTGCAGGATATTGGTTGAGGAGCTATAGATTTAGCCATACAGGTCACGTTAGGTGACTCCGTCTGACATATGGATATTGCCGGCATATTGTGATTATTGGTTTTATCTCACCTGATATATGCATATATTTCTTGGCTGGATATTTTGGCATGGCATATTTCTGACATGGCATATTCGAGTTTTATCGTTTTACAGCCTATTTGGGTATATGATTATATACATATTATTTTCTGGGAAAGTATACGGGTTTTACAGAGAGGGGTTAGTACTTTTGATATTGAAATGGTTTTGAAAGGCTTTGTTTTTGCCCACTCACGTTTTTTGTTTTGCACCACTCCAGGTTTAATTGTTGAGGTTCGTATTGACGAGGATTCTCGGCAAATCTCAGGATTGGTGGCTGCTTTTGAAGGTATAATTCTTACCCACTCTACTGTATTTTACTTATGCTCTGAAGTCACGCGTGAGGTGGGTTCGCTCCTGTTCACCAGCACACTCTGGTGTTTAGGCACTTCTAAGTTTTAATTTATTCACATTTTCCACATCACTACACTTTATGGCTTCATCACCTTCCAGGTGTTGGCCAGCACAGCTCGACTTCGGTGTCCTAGTGGACTTTCTGGGTCGGGGTGTGTCAATATTGATTGCTTTTAAGACATATATCTAACAGATTTGATCATTTACTATTCATATTTTAATTTGTAGATTACCATTGCAAAAATTAATCAAATTTCAAAATCATTTTACCAGTTAATTAGAAGGCAATCATTTAGTGTTTTTTTTTCTTTCAAGAATTGTATTTATTTATTTTTTCATCACAATTGGATATTCTAATGATTTAGGATTTTTTTAAATCTTTTGTAAGGATGATACATGAATGATGAATTAAAATATAAATTGTTCGCATCGTTGAAAGGTGTTACGAAATGCACACTACAAAGTATCCTCAAACAAGCTTATTTGAAAAATCCCTCAACATAAGGGGACTATATATACATACATAATTTGGCATCTAGCATATAACCAACTCTCTAGGCTCTAGCACTACAAAAATTAAACCCACTAAGAATCTCCAATGGAGACCCTAAATAGAGTCTTACAATCATATAGTCCCAAAACAAAGGGACAAAAGGCTTCTAATAATTTGGAATCTAAGTCTTTAAATTATCTCAAGATATAGGGATTCACTGGATACCTTAAAGAAATCCTCAAATATGAGGACTATATTATAAGGACTCAAAGAGTGGCCCCATGTTGATTTTGAGTGGGAAATAAACCCACTCACGCAGTGCCAGATCTAAAGAGGGACCTGGGAGGTACCAGAACCCCTCAAAGACCTTAAATCGTGATTTGAAATTTTCTAGGGACCCCTCATACTTGAATACGATGGCCAGTGCAGGTTGCAGCCGTGTCATCTTCTTGGAGAAGACAACTGCGTGAAGAAAGGATTTTATTTTTATTTTTTAAGACTCGGCCCATAAAGCTCGTTTAGGACAATTGTTTGGTTCTGTTCGATTTTTGCTGTTTGTTTGTGGGCCTAGTATTTTGCTTTTGGTGAGATGGTTGGCGTGTTGCTTGTTTTCAAGGCCACTTTTTCTTTGTGTTACTTTTTTGGGTCTTTATTTTGTAACGTTTCTTAGTAACTAATGAATTTTACCTTTGTATCATAAAAAATAATTTAAAAAAAAAACCAAACCCCTAACACGTCCTCCCCTACTCACCCCCCAACAAAAAAAAAAAAATTATAGTGAAAAATGTCCTCTTCACACAACTATTGATTTCTCATTTTTCATTATATTGACCCATAGTTGAGGTAGTTTTGCATAATTTACCCTACTTTAATTTTTTAAATTATAGTGAATTTTACCTTTGATTTCTCATTTTGTTCCTGAACTTGATATTATATTCTCCCTTAAAAAAACTTGATATTTATATTCATTTTGTGCACTCTGATAATAATTTTTCTCAATTAAGAGGGATTAACAATCTTGCTAAAAAATGGTGGAAGAAAGGGTTGTAGCATATTTGCTTATTCAATGGGCTTTGGTTTTATTGGTCGCAATTGCTTCAATAGAGATGACATTTTTTGTTATGAATATCATTGAGGGTCTACTCCGCAACAAAATGAGAGATCAATAGTTCTGTGGAGAGGACATTTTTCACTATAATTTTTTTTATCTTTATTATTGGTACCATCTGAGTCTAAAATCCTGGATCCACCACTGCACTAACGTGAGAATACTGCATACCTTTTGTTTTTTTAGGAAAACTAACAAAAAATCCAAAAAAACCTTAGTTTTAATGAAAAATGACAAATAAAGCTGTAGTGAATAGTATCAGGAAAAGGTAAAACTGTGATTTTTCATTAACAGTGAACAATACTGGGAGTGTTTCGTTAAAACTCCCTTGTTTTTTTCTTGCTTTTTAAACCCACCCATGTCGTGTGGGACTAGGATTATCTCCCATCCTCTTTCCATCCCCTTCCATCCTTTCCTCTCACATTCTCTATTTAGTTTTTCTCTTTCTATAAAAAAATTAATATAAAATGTTGACATGATTTAACTGTAACCGTTCAAATAAAAAGGGAGGGAAGAAGAGGGAAAGAAAAGGGGAGAAAATCCTACTCCTGTCGTGTGGGCATGTTGTTTCTCTTTCTATTTTTTTTGCAACTTCTCCTTTTCTTTTTCATAGGTTTTTGGTTTTTATCAACGGCTACAATACTTCAACAAAATGAACAATAACATTTTAGTCAATGTATTTAGAGATTATACTATAAGGACTCTACTATTGAAGACAATATTCCTTTAGGGTGTGTTTGGTACGCAGACGGGACGGGACGAAACAGGACGGGACGGATGTTGTAAATTTTGAAAAAGACAAGGGGCATTGTTGTCCTAAAATGTTAAAAATTTCTGTCCCACAGACGTGGAACAATCCCGTTCCAGGGGGGAGAGGTGGAACCAAAAATCATCCAAAACTTGTCCCGTGGAACGCCTCGTCCCACTCGTTTTAAGCGTACCAAACGCGGGACGGAACGCCTCGTCCCGTCCCGTCCCGTCCCGTCCCGCGTACCAAACGCACCCTTAGGGACACAAAATTTTTCTTTAAGTTTCTAAACGAGTCCTTGAAGGTGGTGGGAGTTTCCCATTGGAGATCCTCTTATTTCATAACATGTTTATGTACTTTAAAACTTTTTTTTTCTTTGAGATTTCACATGTGTATTACGTGTCTTGTTTTGCTTATAAACTACATGTGTCATGGTGAGTGACAATCTACGGAAGCAACTAATATTGCACATATGTTGGATAGTGATTAACGTGAGATTGGTATGGAGCTACTCGTTGGTACCTTGCATTGGCTTGAAGCTACCCAGTGGGGCGCTTAGTTTGATTATGTTTCAAACATGATCGACATGGAACAATAAACAAAGACATACTCATTATGCTAACTTCATTAAACGCATTTTGAACAAGCGACTAAGGTACTTTTAATCAGCGTAAGAATACTCAAATTCCTTAAATGATATGATACGTTGCGTTATCTTTATTCTACACGAAAAACATTTCAGTTGGAGAAAGTGGCAGTCTTTCAAAACACAAAGTCAAACAATTGTTCTTCTTTTTGGTACAGATCCCAGAACAAAACTATCTGACGGTGTCCGTACTCCACGGTCCATTGATTAGAGGGGCGAATGTGAAAATATAAAGTACGAGAATAATCAAAATCACAGAAGTCTATGGGGTGTAAGTATAAATAACATAAAGTAAAGGGGAGGAAACAAGAAGACAAAAAAACCGTTCCTGACTTTCCTCTCCTCTCGTGCTTAGCCTCATTTTTCGTTTTTTTTCGTTTACTCTCTCTCTCTCTCTCTCTCTCTCTCCTTCTCTCTCTCTTTCCGGTGACAGTAGGGCTTCTTCTATCTTGCGCTTTCGCACTCGTGTTTTCTCCGCGGCGCACGTTAACCACGCCGTTCTCTATCTTGCGCTCCCGGAGGTAAGCTCCTTATCCTACTCCCCCTTTGTCTTTCCATTTGATCTCCTTAAATTCCGTCACTGAGAAAACCTAATCGGACAATAATCGCACTTTAATTGGGGTTGTTTACATGCATTACGAGATAATTAGTTTAATTAATCGAGGAATTATGTGATGATTAATGTTTTGATCGATCAGGGTTAGGGAGAGACGCTCTAGGGTTTGGGTTCCGATTAAAATTAATCATTTTTCTGTGAGATCCGTGGAAGGGGAACAGACTTTGATTCGATATTTTGGGCGGGCGGGAGCAGAAAGCTAGGGTTAGGGTTTTTGATGCGTTGGCAGAAATCAGCGAGATGGCTAATCCCGGAGTCGGGGCCAAGTTTGTATCTGTGAATCTGAACAAATCATATGGGCAGCCTTCTCACCATCATCACCATCCACCGCATCATAGCCCTTACGGGTCGAACAGGGGGAGGCCAGCTAGTCATGGCAGCGGAGGAATGGTGGTCCTTTCGAGGCCTCGCAGTGCGAACAAAGCTGCTGGGTCGAAGCTTTCTGTTCCACCCCCCTTGAATCTGCCTTCATTGCGCAAAGAGCATGAGAGATTTGATTCGTTGGGCTCAGGTGGTGGTCCTGCTGGTGGAGGGGCTGCAGGTAGTGGGGCGAGGCCTACTTCGTCTGGTGTGGGGTGGACGAAGCCTACTACTGTTGCTTTGCAAGAGAAAGAAGTGGATGGTGATCATGGAGGAGCTGAGGCAAATGACCAGGCTTTGCATGGTGTTGATGGGGTCAGTAGAGGGAACAGTGTGGGGAGCAGTGTTTATATGCCACCTTCAGCTCGGCCTGGCTTGGTGGGACCTCTCCCTATTCCTGCTCCAACATATCAACCAGCAGAGAAAGCACTGCTGTTGAGGGGTGAAGATTTCCCTTCTTTGCAGGCTGCTTTGCCTTCTTCGTCAAGGCCTTCACAAAAGCAAAAGGAGGGTTTGAATCAGAAACTGATGCAAGCTGTCCGTGATGAATTGTTGAATGAGCAGAGGGATAGTACTCATTCTAGTTTGCTTGTTGACATGCGGCCTCAATTGCAGACGTCTCGTCGTGGTGTACAGAATGAGAATGGCAGTGAAAGTAAGGGTTTGGGTGGTGACCGAGCATCAGAGCAAGTAAGGAAGCAGGATGAGTATTTTCCAGGTCCACTACCACTAGTTCTGTTGAAACCAAGATCAGATTGGGCGGATGATGAGCGTGATACAAGTCATGGTTTCACAAATCGGGGCAGAGATCATGGGTTCTCAAAAACTGAAGCTTGTTGGGATAGAGATTTTGATATGCCCAGAATAAGTGTTCTACCACTCAAGCCTGTTCACAACCCTTCGGAGAGATGGGGTCAGCATGACAATGAAGCTGGAAAGGTTTCTACCAGCGAAGTCCCAAAGGTGGACTCATACAGCAGAGATGCAAGAACACCTAGTAGAGAAGGAAGGGAAGGAAACTCATGGAGAAATACCACATTTCCAAAAGATGGAAATAGTGGTCAAGTTGGAAATGACCGAAATGTTTTTGATGCAAGGGCGTCGAGTTTATACAGAGAAACAAGCAAGGATAGTAAGTATAGTCTGACTTCTGTTCAAGAAAATGCTCAAGATAATTTTGTTAGGAGGGATGGGTATAGACAAGGAGGGAGACAGCCTTGGAACAATTCTACAGACTCAAATACAAGCAGAGGGCCTGAATGGAATAAACGTGACCGGTATGGCAGTGAACAACAAAATAGATACAGAGGTGATGCTTTACAGAATAGCTCAGTGTCCAAACCCTACTCTGCAGGTGGTAAAGGGCTTCCTGTCAATGATCCACTGCTTAATTTTGGAAGGGAGAAGCACCCATTTTCAAAGAGTGAAAAACCTTATGTAGAGGATCCTTACATGAAAGACTTTGGAGGTACTGGTTTTGACAGCCGGGATCCCTTCTCTGCTGGTCTTTTTGGAGTGGTTAAGAAGAAGAAAGAAGTGCTTAAACAAACTGATTTCCATGACCCTGTTAGGGAATCTTTTGAGGCTGAACTTGAGAGAGTTCAGAAAATGCAAGAACAGGAGCGACAGAGGATCATTGAGGAACAAGGAAGAGCTTTGGAGCTAGCTCGAAGAGAAGAAGAGGAGAGAATGCGGATGGCTAGGGAACAAGAAGAAAGGCAGAGAAGGATGGAAGAAGAAGCTAGGGAAGCAGCGTGGAGAGCAGAACAAGAACAACTTGATGCCATGCGAAGAGCTGAAGAGCAGAGATTAGCTAGGGAAGAGGAGAAACAGAGGTTGTTTTTGGAGGAAGAAAGGAGGAAGCATGCTGCTAAGCAGAAGCTTTTAGAATTGGAGGAAAGGATTGCGAAGAGGAGGGCTGAAACAGGAAAGACTGGTGGTAATTCTGTGGCTGATGCAGATGAGAAAATGTCTAGGATGGAGAAAGAAAAAGATGTCTCCAGGGCAGCTGACATGGGTGACTGGGAGGATGGTGAAAGAATGGTGGAGAGGATCACAGCCTCGGCATCTTCTGATTCAAGTTTGAACAGGTCCTTTGAGATGGGTTCTAGGTCTCATTATTCTAGAGATAGTTCTCCTTTTGTGGACAGGGGAAAATCCGTTAGTTCCTGGAGAAGAGATGTATATGAGAATGGGAACAGCTCAAGCTTACTTCTGCAAGACCAGGATTTTGGCCATCATAGTCCCAGACGAGATTCATCTGTTGGTGGGAGAGCTCCTTTAAGGAAAGAGTTCTATGGAGGCAGTGGATTCATGTCTTCTAGGACTTACCACAAAGGGGGAATTGCTGAACCTCACATGGATGATATCACTCATTTAAGGGGGCAGAGGTGGAACCTTTCTGGCGATGGGGATCATTATAGTAGAAACATGGAGATTGAGTCTGAATTCCATGATAACTTTGTTGAAAAGTTTAGTGATGCTGGATGGGGGCAGGGGCGTGTCCATGGCAATCCTTATTCTCCTTACCCTGAACAGTTGTATCCAAATTCTGATGCAGATGGGCCTTATTCCTTTGGTAGGTCACGGTATTCCATGAGGCAGCCTCGTGTTCTTCCTCCGCCATCACTAGCTTCCATGCACAAATCCTCCTACAGGGATGAAGTTGAGCGTCCTGGCCCCTCAGCTTTTCTAGACAATGAGATACAGTACAATCAAGCAGGTAGAGGTGAACCTACCAAGCAGACAAGGCATGATACTAATCGTCCTGAGAATATTGGACAACCTGAAATAATTAATGTCAAACAAGAAAACACAGGGAGTGAGAATCGTAAACTGGACAGTATCACCAGCCCAAGGTGTGACTCACAATCATCTCTTTCTGTGTCTAGCCCCCCTAGTTCTCCAACTCATCTTTCTCATGATGACTTGGATGAGTCTCGAGATTCTTCAGTGTTATCTGCCCCGGGAGACAGCAAAGAGGTCCCCTTTTTTGGGCCGGAGAGTGAACCTCTCGTATTACCTACCAATCCTGGACAAGAGAATGTGATGAATGCTTCTAGTTCTATCTCAACTGGTGATGATGAAGAATGGGCGGTTGAGAACAATGAGCATCTTCAGGAGCAAGAAGAATATGATGAAGATGAAGATGGATACGAGGAGGAAGATGAAGTGCATGAAGTAGATGATGAGAATATTGATCTAACCCAGGAGTTCGACGACATGCATTTGGAGGAGAAAGGATCCCCTGACATGGACAATTTGGTCCTAGGCTTCAATGAAGGTGTTGAAGTTGGAATGCCAAATGATGAGTTTGAGAGAAGTTCAAGGAATGACGAAGGTACATTTGTGGTACCTAAGGTTTCATCTGGAACTGTTGAAGAACAGGGGTCATTTGATGGAATTCGTGCTGATGAACTGACCCTTCAACCTATGGATAGGCCCAACCAAGTGAATGTAGGTAGTTCTTCCAGATTGGTCCAAGAAACTGAGAAGGCAATGCAGAATTTAGTTATCCAGCCTAGTGCTGTCTCTCATATGTCAGCTGCAACTGAACGTGAACATGTGGATGCTTCTAGTACTTCTGGGCCATCTTCTCAGCATCCAGTTACATCTTCAGTTAGCCTTACCTCCCATTTGTTGTCCAGTCAAGCTGCCATGCCTACAGTATCTTCTGTTCCGAATCAGACAGATGGACCTGTTAAGCTTCAGTTTGGGCTGTTTTCCGGTCCATCGCTGATACCATCCCCAGTCCCAGCTATACAAATTGGTTCTATACAGATGCCTCTTCCTTTGCATCCTCAGGTTGGTCCGTCTCTCACCCACATGCACCCGTCACAGCCACTCTTCCAGTTTGGTCAGCTAAGGTATACATCTACGATCTCCCAGGGAGTACTGCCAATGGGTCCTCAATCAGTGTCTTTTGTTCAGCCCAATCTCCCATCCGGTTTTTCATTGAATCAGAGCCCAGGAGGCCCTCTGTCTATTCAAACTGGCCCAGGAACTTATCAAAATATTAAAAATGATGCTACATTGAGTTCAGTGAATAATAATCAACCTGGAGTTACTTCGAGGCTTTTGGGTGCATCTCAAGAGAATGTATCAGAAAAGATAAATTCAATGCCCGCTGGAGGAACTGCTGAAACCTCTGTCATGGTGCAACGGGGACCAGCAGTATCCCGTATTGGCGATAGCAGTTCAAGATCTGAGTCTCTTCCGGGGGAAGACCAGAGAAACAATAACTCGGTTGGGAAAAACTTCAGTGGTTTTCTTGGTACTCGGGAATCTCAAGGTCAGGCTCAAAGTGGAGCAGCGCCATCTCAGTTAGTTATCAAAGACAAAGATTTTAGTGGGCCAAAGGCCCATGGCCTAACATCTGGCGGCAGAGGAAGAAAATATGTGGTTACAGTTAAAAATTCTGGCTCTAGATCATTTCCAGTTGCTGAGCCTACCCATTTAGAATCTAGTGGGTTTCTGAGGAGACCTCGACGCAATATGCACCGAACTGAGTTTCGAGTTCGAGGAAGTGCTGATAAGAGGCAATATACAGGGTCTGTATCTTCCAACCACGTTGGACTGGACGAGAAATATGTCTCTGGAAGGGGTTTTGGGCCTTCTGTAAGAAGTGGGCCTAGGAGGGTTGTTATGTCAAATAAACCATCAAAACAGATGTTAGATTCAGAAGGCTTGAGCCCAGGTCCACTTAATTCACTAGAAATAGATTCTGGGAGCAAGGCTGAAAAGGGGGCTGGAAAAGATGCTTTGACAAGGAATCAGAATGTCCTGCAATCTGGAGAGGGAAATCTTAAAAGAAATATTCATTCTGAAGAAGATGTGTATGCTCCTCTGCAAAGTGGCTTTGTGCGTGTCTTTGAGCAACCTGGCATAGAGGCTCCTAGTGATGAAGATGATTTCATTGAAGTGAGATCAAAGAGGCAAATGCTGAATGATCGACGTGAACAGAGAGAAAAAGAAATCAAGGCAAAGTCTCGGGCCTCAAAGGTTGGAATGCATGTAATTTCATTTTGTATTTTGCCTTACGTTGATTTGAATAGTGTTGCTTAATTTCTTTTATGTGCTCATTTTATCAGGTTTCACGAAAACCTCGTTCTACTTCAAAAAGTAGTACTGCCTCTGCCAACTCAGGTAAAAATTATGCAGTGGCAAATGGAGAAGCAGGAAACAGCAGTCGCTCTGATTTCGTTGCCTCTGAGGGACGTGGATTGGTAAATATGGAAGTATCAGCTGGTTTTAACACTAATGTGGTGTCTCAACCGTTGGCTCCAATTGGCACTCCTGCTGTAAAAAGTGATGCCCAGGCTGATATTAGATCCCACACAATCAGGTATTTGCTCGCTTTGAAAAAACATTTAAACCCAATAACTTAATACATAGATTTCTAATCATTCTTTTTATCAACAGGTCACTGAACACAAGCTCCCTTCCTGTAGTATCAGGTAGTGAGAAAAATCTTGGGCGCGGCTCAATTGTTGACAACAAGAGTAAGGTTCTGGACAATGTTCAGGCATCTTTGGACGCATGGGGTAATTCACGGATCAATCAACAGGTGTGCAAAACAATTATGTTGTAAATCTTGGCCTTTTGTTTTACCATAGGTTTTTCATTTTTGTTCTGAATAGATTCTGTAAGGTTACTGTGTTCTTTTTTGTTGGTTTCTTCACTGTGTTGCTTCCATGACATGCATTGGGTGCTTTTATTTGCACCCAAGCATATTTTTTTGTGTTATACAAATGAGTTGTTCACTGTTCTCGTTCTACTGATGGTTTAACTTACCTCATTTGTGTTCCATTCCATTATTGCTCCTTTTTTGACACACACACACATATCTCTTGGTTGTACTGATGAAGCAACATATTACTGCAGTGTGTTTCCCTTTTTTTCTTTTTCCCCTTCTGTATACTGCCTAGAGTGCAATTGATTGACTTCATCCAACAGGTTATATCCTTGACACAGACCCAACTTGATGAGGCAATGAAGCCTGGGCAATTTGGCTCTCATAGCTCAGTTTGTGAATCCAGCATGCCATCTTCATCAATCTTGACAAAGGAGAAGCCATTTTCTTCTGCTGCAAATCCAATCAATTCCCTGCTTGCTGGCGAGAAAATCCAATTTGGTGAGATGCTAAAAATCTCGAGAGTTTGCTAAAAGTTGCATTCGTCATTTTTCTGATCATTTTATCCTTCTATATTCAGGTGCTGTCACGTCTCCAACAATACTTCCTCCTAGCAGCAGCTCTATTTCACATGGAATTGGTCCACTAGGACCATCTCGGTCTGACATGCAACTATCCCACAATCTTACTGCAGCTGAAAATGATTGTGGTCTTCTCTTTGAGAAAGAGAAACACACGGCTGAGTCTTGTGTTCATTTGGAAGATTGTGAATCAGAAGCTGAAGCAGCTGCTTCAGCTGTTGCTGTTGCAGCCATCAGCAGTGATGAAATTGCTGGGAATAGTTTGGGTGCTTGCTCTGGTTTGGTTGCAGATACCATGAGTTTTGGATCTGCTGATATTGATGGGATAACAGCAGGTGGATACTTATTTTTCTTGTGTAGTGACACGCATTCCTTTTCTCCTTATAATGTTTATTATCTTATTAGAATTATTTTTAATCTCTGGTAGCTGGAGCCGGTGATCAGAAATTTGCCAGTCAATCAAGGGCCAAACAGTCTCTATGTGTGTCCCTTCCAGCAGATTTATCTTTGGAGACCCCACCAATCTCATTAAGGCCACCTTTACCAGGTCAGAATAATTTCATTATAACCAATTTTGTTTTGACTGCCCTTCCTAAGAATGTTCAAGGTGCTGATATAGATGGGATTACAGCAGGTGTGAATGGATTTTTTGTTTTAGTTTTGAGTGTTACCTTATATTTAATGATTCTTCTCATACTAGAGTTTTTAATCTTTAGTAGGTGGAGCTGGTGATCAACAATTAGCCAATCAATCAAGGGCTGAAGAGTCCCTCAGTGTTTCCCTTCCAGCAGATCTATCTGTTGAGACCCCACCAATTTCATTATGGCCACCCTTACCGAGTCCTCAGAATTCTTCAGGCCAAATGCTTCCACATTTTCCTGGTGGCCCACCATCCCATTTTCCCTTTTATGAGATGAATTCCATGATGGGGGGTCCTGTTTTTGCTTTTGGACCACATGATGAATCTGCATCTACTACCCAAGCACAATCACAAAAGACTAGTGCACCAGTTTCAGCGCCACTCGGAACTTGGCAGCAATGCCATTCCGGGGTAGATTCATTCTATGGTCCTCCTGCGGGTTTTACTGGTCCTTTTATCAGTCCAGCTGGAGCCATACCAGGTGTTCAAGGCCCTCCACACATGGTTGTCTATAACCATTTTGCGCCTGTAGGACAATTTGGACAAGTTGGCTTGAGTTTCATGGGTACTGCTTATATTCCATCAGGAAAGCAGCCTGATTGGAAGCACAACCCTGCATCTTCTTCCATGGGTGTTGGCGAGGGGGAGATGAACAGTATAAATATGGTTTCTGCACAGCGCAACCCTACCAACATGCCTGCTCCGATCCAGCATTTGGCCCCTGGGTCACCACTCCTTCCCATGGCTTCACCATTGGCCATGTTCGATGTTTCTCCTTTCCAGGTAAAATTTCAATATGTTGACCTAGTATATACCCCCTCCTGCTTAGTGGTTTTTAGGTTTTGCAACATAGTGGGCTTTCGGGAGAGTTCTCTCTAAAGAGAGTGGGAAGGGGAATGCTTTGAGTGGTAGATTTTATTCCTTTTAGAATTTGTTACGGGTACATGAATCTACAGCTGGTGCAAGAGATAAATATGTTAAATTTTCAATGTATTTCTATTTGGTTGCGAGCAGTTACCATACTTTTTCTTTCTGGAATTAACCCAACTAACGAGTTTGTAAAAATTGTTGTCCCCAGCCTTCTGATATGTCAGTTCAAGCACGGTGGCCCCATGTTCCTGCATCATCTCTTCAGTCTGTTCCTCTATCAATGCCAATGCAGCAACAGGCAGATGGTGTACTTCCTTCTAAATTTAGCCATGGTCCTACTGACCAATCATTGCCAGCCAACAGGTTCCCCGAGTCCCGAACTTCTACATCCTTTGACAGCAGTCGTAGTTTTCCTGTAGCGACTGAAGCCACTTCCACCCGATTTCCAGATGAACTGGGTTTAGTAGACCCTACAAGCTCCGGCAGCACGGGGGCTTCAACACAGAATGTTGTCACTAAGAGCTCATCTGTGAGTAGCACCGTAGATAATGCCAAGACTGATGTTGATCAGAATCTCAGTACCAGTTCTAGTGGACATAACGCAAGTTCTAACGCCAAGTCAGAGTCTTCAATGAGCAAGAGTAATATTCCTAACCAGCACTATGGCCACTCGTCATATTATCAGAGAGGTGGTGCTTCGCAGAAAAATAGTTCAGGCGGTGACTGGTCCCACCGAAGAATGGGGTACCAAGGAAGGAATCAGTCTTTGGGTGCTGAAAAGAACTTCCCAGCTACTAAGATGAAGCAGATATACGTGGCTAAACAGACCTCAAGTGGGGGTTCAACAGCCTCGTGAGGAGCCACATAAAATTAGTTGCCGCTTGCTGGGTTCAAGAAAATGACTGCAGGTTGAAACAGTTGTTCAGGAATAAAAGATTTTTGGTTTCTTTTTTTCGCAGCATCTGTTGCACCGGTAGGTGCGGTGTCTAGTATTTAGATTGAGATTTTGTTGAGAGAGATGTAGGTGCTAGGGTATGCTGGTTTTCCCAACGAAGGTCTGCAGAAACTGGCAGCACGCAGGTGATATGATGGAAAATTTTGGGCCTGCCTGGTGCTGCTTTAGAGACAAAATGGGATGATTTTGAAGTACTAGTTCTTGTTGACAACGCAACTTTGTGATATTATTTTCAGTTGTGGTCCATCGATCCGGTTTCATTGTTTGAAATCTTTGTTGGCTGCAAACCGAAGTGTCAGTTTATTGGAGCATTTGATGTACTAAAAAACCAACACTGTTATAATCCAGGTAAAATTCTTTTTGCAATTCTGGTAAATGATAGATGTGGCCTCTTAGGGATGTTTTCCCCCCTTCTCCTTGAATTCACTTTATCTATATATGTAATTTGGATTGTGATCAACGATTCCTGCTTCTGCAGTTGGGTTAGTCGTTAAAAACAAATGAGGGAAAACTGTCGTCAAACGACTCTGTCCATCTCCGTCCATCATCAGTAGCACACGCTTATATAATAATAAAAGCATGTGATAATGGAGCTTATATTCTAGGCCAAATTTTTTTTGTAATCTCTGTGGTGACATGTCACTTTCAATATGACCCTTGTGGTGAAAAAACTATTAATTAAACTCCCGTGGTGAGCTCTGTTAATAATTAAGGTCCAAATCCAAAGTTCCGTTAGTCTTCCGTTAAATAAAATCATGTGACTATCATATGTGGATTAATTAAAATTAAGTTTATTTATTTTGGAAAATAAAAGGACAAAAACATGATTGAATTAAAATAAATTACAAATAAAGAAATTTGTGAAGATATAAAAAACCCAACAATCCTCGTATCTCATCTCAGGCTCCTAGCCACCACCATAGCAACTAGTGGACCTCCACCGTCGTTAACCATCACCTCAAATCCCGTTAACCTAGTCAAATTGCAGATCAAGCCAAACCCATTGTGAAAAAAACCCCTCAAATTTGCAGACCAACCAAAACCCAAGTGAAAAAGGAGAGATAATATAATTAACCATTCACAAACGAAAAAACTTCATCATTTTTCATAACATAATATATTGGGGTGTGATATCCACACACCCCAAATTACTTCTCACACACCCCTTGTTAATTTCTGTCCGTTGATCTTCTTCAATTCATCCGATCCGACGGTCGAAAATTAGAAGGGTGTGTGAGAAGTAAAATGGGGTGTGTGGATATCACACCCCAATATATTTTGCACACTGATGACAAAATTATGTCCAGCCTAAAAAAAAAAAAAAAGCAAAGGCAAAAGTATGTCTTCCACAATATATTGTGGTTCATCATAACAAAATGCCATTGAAAATGTCTTCCACAAAATAAACAAATAATCTAGTCTCCCATAAAATAAAATCAATTTCCTCTACTACATCATTTCTTTTGCAAGGTATGGTGCTTTTTCGTTTGGTGATTTTGCATATTGTGCATTGGGGCCATTCCAGAAGGTCTCCAAGGATTCTTATTGGATGATACTATAGAGGTCATTCTTGGAGGTCTCCAAGGTGCATTGGCAGAGTTGGAATTGGATGATATCACTAAAGGTAATACAACCGATGGAGCTGTACTTCCAACAATTTCAACAGTTGTCTGCCTCTTACACGATTCTTTTTGTACAATAAATTATTAGAATAACGAAATAGCATCCAAGTGTCTATATAATATGCAAAGAACTACAAAATAAACAACTTACTTTAGCCCTTGTATGCACTAGAGCTGAATTTCCAGCTGACTGATATGGGATGTCACCTATTAGACCTTCAGTGGTTGCAGTTGCTATCTTGAGTTGGCTTATTGCTATTATAGTTTCCACATGTGTATGCCTTATAGCCTAGATATTTTCAAACGAAATTAAATCATACCTAAGAAATTAGGTGCGACTTCACCCTTCACCTTTCCTCCTAGCCATTGAAGTGGTTTTACGAGGTTAGTTTCACTTGGGTTTTGGTTGGTCTGCAAATTTGAGGGGTGGGATGTATTTTTCACAATGGGTTTGGCTTGATTTGCAATTTGACTAGGTTAACGGGATTTGAGGTGATGATTAGTGATGGTGCAAGTCCACTAGTGGCTATGTTGGTGGTTGGAAGCCTGAGATGAGATACAGGGACTGGTGGGGTTTTTTTTTAATTTTTATCTTCACAAGTTTCTTTATTTGTAATTTTATTTTAATTCAATAATGTTTTTGTCCTTTTATTTTTCAAAATAAATAAACTTAATTTTGATCGATCCACATGTGATAGGCACATGATATTGTTTAACGGAAGACTAACGGAACTTTGGATTTGGACCTTAATTCCTAACAGAGCTCACCACAGGGGTTTAATTAATAACTTTTCACCACAATGATCATATTAAAAGTGGCGTGTCACCACAGGGACTACAAAAAAAATTTGGCCTATATTCTAATTACGTGGTCAGTGTTGTAGGCGTGATGTCATGTGTTGTAGACGTGATGTCATGAGTAGCCCTAGCCCTCGTGTGGTAGGGTCTCTTTTCGGTCACAATCAAGTTGTCTTTGTTCACACTCCTCACCGCGTCGTTAGTAGTTCAGTACGAGGTAATGCCGTACAATTTGACTCTCAATTTTTATTTATTTATAAAAATCAAAACTTCAAGTGTTCAACCGAAAGAAAATTTTCAAAATTGCAAGTGGCTCGACACCAAAACTGTCACGCCAAGCCAAAAAGGCACAAACACTAGTTCGTGGACAACCATACCATTAAGTCATCATCTTCACCATCTTGGAGCAAGCCATTGTCCCACAACAAGAACTGGTCATCCTCCTCATGACCAACGCTGCTCTCCGCGGTCGCCATCGCCCCCAGTTCCATATTCTTCAGCTGCGTCGCCTGGTTGAGTTTGACCTGATCAACCTTCTCCTCCTCCTCCTCCTCCATGACCTCAATTTCGCTAATATTCTTTTGCTTTTGCTTATTAATTAATCTTGGATTAATACTGTGACATCCCACATCACCCAGGGGAGTGATCCTTAAATGTATATTCCCATCCCTACCTAGCACGAGGCCTTTTGGGAGCTCACTGGCTTCGGGTTTCGTAGGAACTTCGAAGTTAAGCGAGAAGGGGGCTAGAGCACTCCCATGATGGGTGACCTCATGGGAAGTTGCTCGTGAGTTTCCAAAAACAAAACCGTGAGGGCGGTGGTGGAGCGGGTCCGGGAGGTGGTTGCGCTCGGGCCGGGATGTGACAAATACCGGCATTAGCACTAGTTCCATTTCTAGAACTGTCGTTACTCGTGACAATGTGACCGCTCAAGTCTGATGGGAAATCGAACCTGGAGTGGAATCTGGAGAATGGAGATGTAGAGATGCAGAGATGTAGAAACGACCAAAGATGACAAGGCCTCGTGCTAGGTAGGGATATAAAGTTTCTACAAACTATATGACATCGACTCATATTTCAGTTAATCATAAATATCGAAACGTGATATCAAAGATCTAAACCGTTCATCTTCATACATCCGCCAGATGATTATGTTTTCAAAAAATAAAATTCATTAAGAAGAATAAAGCGTAAATGACAATCGACGATTAAATATAAATTTAAGGTTTATGGATTATAGTGTTGGATTTCGAAGCTGACCCCTTCATGAAAGTTGTAAAGCTTGTTACTATGAGTGATTGTCTATTATTTTTTTACATTTTTTACCCTTCGACAATAATTGTTATTAATTTTTCCCTCAAATAAAAAACATTCATGAGGGTTTGTAGGATTTTAAAAATCTAAACGATAATGTAAGTGTAACCATTATCTATTCGTGGAAGAATAATGATGAATCACAAGTGTTTATATATTCTTTCACATTTTTCATTCTTGTATGTATATCTTCTTTGTTCTTGCCTATACAAATACTATACTAGTTTATTTTAATTTTGGACAACAACATGTTAAGTAAAATTTATCCTAGTAATGATAATAAGGAACTCTTATAATAAAAATAAATAATGACTAAAAGATTTTTTTTTATAACTTATATAGAATAATAATTCAAAACTATATATTTAATATAGAATATATTGTATATATTAATATGGCTATTGTATTTCATAATAAATCTTTTAGTAATTAAACTTTAAAATTATCAAAATATTTTTTTTCTTAGCAGGTCGAAACGGGTTACCCACGTGTTATCCGCGTGTATACCTGTTAAGAACACGTTATTAACGGGTCATCTGATAATGACCCGATTAGTTATCGTATTGATCTGAAACCCGTTATTTTTGTATCGTTTTCGTGTCGTGTCAAAAACTGTCGAGTCTATTCCCGTACCATTTTGGACTTTGACCATTAATTAGAAAGGAAAACTAATGATAAGGGATCAAAAACTTTGTATTTTAACCAAAAACCAGATAGTAAGTTTATTTAATGGTAAGGACAAAGCCCAACATTTAATCAGTCCAATCAACATGGCCCACATAATGAATTTTCGATTTTGCCCTTGGCAGCAGGTCTACGTTCGTTTAAACTCTCTTTCCTTTCTTTCTGGATCTCTGTGCTATTCTCTACCTCCATAACCTCAAATCCTTTCACTCTTCTGATCCAAAAAAATAAAAAACCTCAAATACTTCGACTCCTTCCATCTTGTTATTTCCAACTCTTTTCCCCTGGTCTTGTCCAAATCGCACTCACTCACCAACCGGAGCCGCAAAGCGAGATAGAGAGAGAGAAAGAAACAACCAGAGCAGCAGCGGAGATGAAGACCATCCTCTCCTCTGAGACGACAGACATTCCCGACAGTGTCAAGATCAAAGTCCACGCCAAGATCATCGAGGTCGAAGGTCCTCACGGGAAGCTCATCCGCAACTTCAAGCTTTTACTCCAAATTATGGAGTTATCGAACAGTAAGCTGCATCTAGTTTCTATGCACTGCCTTCTCTTTACGGATTGTACTGCTACTCATATTATCAAAGTTCCCTCGTGTACATATATTAAATTCAATACCATAATTTGTTGTCCTTCCTTACAGTTTTTGGGAATTTTGGAGGAATTATACGTAGATGAAATCTTGTATAAAAGGGAACTTGATTGTGGATGAATAATTGATCCCCTTGTGTAAGTTTATGCTTTCAGTTTACGAGATAGAACCCAGGTGGAGCAATTATTGCGTTATATTGTTGGAGAACCTCCTGATGATGCTAAAAGCAAACAAGCCTTCAAGTATTATTGAATCTGGATCTGGTTTTCAATTTAGATATGCATCTGATTCTTTTTGGATTGGTAGCTTTTAGGTCCCCATTTTTGTATGAAATTTTAGGTCTAAATGTTTTTTTATTTTAATTTGATTAGGAGCTTTTAGGTTTAGTGCTAGGTTTATTATTCCCGTGCTTGTTTGGATTTTGATGAAATTTTAGGAGAATTTTAGGTCGGGCAAGGATTTTGTATTTGTTTTTTGGTATATTTTGGATTTTGATGAAATTTCAGGTTCTTAAGAAAAATCTCGTAACTCGATTTCAAATTCAAGTTGAAATTTTGTGGCTTAATGTTAGATGAACTGGTATCTGAGTTATGAATTCTGAATTCAGCTGAAACTTGAAAAAATAGGGTTGCATTTCACCAAATTGATCAGTTGGCTTTTTGCTATGAAGGAAATGCGGATTCGTATGGTCGGTCTCGATGCTGGAAGTACATCACAGACCACCATTCCAACAATTGGTAACATTATTCACATGCTGTTGCAGTTCCATTTTTATTTAACATGACTATTGTGAGACTATTTTCGTTTACTGTTTTAGGTTACTACTTCACAGTTGGTTGAGTCTTTAAAAGACATATTTGTGGTACAAGCTGCAATTAGAAATTTATTCATGGTTGTGTTGCCAAGAGAGGGCAGGATGTATACATTTTCTTGGGGGCAACGATGGCAAACTCGGCCACCAAACCGAGCCAATTGATGTTGAGCCCCATCCTTTATTGGGAGCACTTGAGAATGTACCAGTGGTGAAAATTGCAGCTGGATACTGCTACCTTCTTGCTCTGGCTTGTCAACCTAATGGCATATGTAAGGATTGTTTGTTTTCATCAGTTTGCCTTGATAGCATAGATCAAACAAAAAGCTTTTTTGGAACCAAAAAAGGTGTTCCAGGATCTTATTCATACTTATTGAGAATGTTACTAAAATAAAAAATAAAAATAAAAATATTGTGAGCCTTGTCCAAACTGTATTTTCCTAAAGCATTCAATCACTCCTTTTGATATCTTCATGTTTGTTCCTTGATAAATCCAAACTGAACAATATTTCTTAAACTAAACACTAACTATTTCTTAAACGGAACACTAATACTATCACTACTTCTTAAACTGAACACTAACTATTTCGTAAATTGAACACTAACTATTTCTTAAACTGAACGCTAGTACTATTACTATTTCGTAAATTAAACACCGACTATTTCTTAAACTAGAAACCTTGTAAATTAAACACTGATTATTTCTTAAACCTAACACTAGTACTATCACTATTTTGTAAACTAAATAGACTATTTATTAAACCAAGTAATAGTACTATCACTATTTCGTAAACTAAGCACTGACTATTTCTTAAACCAAACACTAGTATTATCACTATTTCGTAAACTAAACACTGACTATTTCGTAAACTAAACACTGACTATTTCTTAAACCAAAAACTAACTATTTCGTAAACTAAACACTGATTATTTCTTAAACCAAAAACTAACTATTTCGTAAACTAAATATACTATTTATTAAACTGAACATTGACTACTTCTTAAACCGAACACTATTTCTTAAACTAAACATTGACTACTTCTTAAACTGAACAATATTTCTTAAGAAAAACTAATGAAAAGGACTTCAAAACTTTTAATCTTAACAAAAAAACCAGATACTAAATGTATTTAATGGTTAGGACAAAACCTAACATCAAACTAGCCCAATAAGACTAGCCCATTTTTCGAATCACCATATTAGGAGTCTTTGAGGATGAAGGAATTTAAGGTTATTGGGTTCTGGGCATCCGCAGCATGAACATTCGCAGCATTGGTGGTACTGCTAGGTACAGACACTTCTCCATGACATTTCTTAACAAATTTCTCCAATATTACAGTTTCCCTTAATTTCTTCATACATTTTTAAGTTCTAATCAATCTTTTTCGACCTTTAACCTAATACAATTGTTAATAAGTAAGTTCCATGTCTGCAAATAAAAAATAAAAAACACATTTTTTACTTGTTATCTTTATATTTTGAAATTTCTCCAGCAATCCGGCATGATGTACCAAATATATTAGTTATTAGACATGTATATATGCAGGTGTACCCCTTCGTGTTTGTATGCATATATTTTTTAAAAAATTATTTATATTGCTATGTGGAAATTGCATATTTTTTGTTATTGCTCCGTTGAATTCCAGGTCAGTGCTTGGAAAAGAAAACGCTAAAGGAAATTAAAGAAGAAACTTAAACAAGATTAATGATTGACAGCTCAATGGAGCATTTTAGGTACTTCATAGTAAAACCTATGTAGGAAATGTGGATAAATCGCCCCGAATTATGGAGGACCCGGAGTTCTCTGCAATTGTTTGGCTTAAAGAGAATTTCATGAATTTGAATATTAAAATAAAAGTTGTTGTCTAGGAATGATGACTTACGGTTTTTAGTTTGGTATTAGCATTTGTTGTTTAGACACAGGTACTGTTTTTGTGTGTTAGGTAGTGTATAATAACTTCAAGAAGGATAAAAATGGCTACTGGAAGTGGTTCGCTGGGAACCTGGCATCAGGCGGTGCTGCTAGTGCATCATCTCTTCTTTTTGTATATTCTCAGGACTATGCAAGAACACGTTTGGCAAGTGATGCCAAGGCTGCCAAGAAGGGTGGTTGAAAGGCAATTTAATGGTTTAGTTGTGTTGGAATTTTCGTGTATCGTGGACTTTACTTTGGAATGTACGATTCTCTAAAACCCGTGGTTTTAACTGGTGGCCTGCATGATAGCTTCTTTGCTAGCTTCTTGTTTTCTTGTTGGGATGGGGAGTTACGATTTGTCCTAGATTAGCTTCTTACCCCATTGACACAGTGCGCCACAGATGATGATGACCTAAGGAGCATCAGTTAAATATAATAGCTCTTTGGATGCATTTAAGCAAATTATAAAAAACGAGGGTGCTGAGTCGCTGTTTAAACGGAACACTAGTACTATCACTGTTTTGTAAACTAAACACTGACTATTTATCAAACGAACAATAGTACTATCACTATTTCGTAAACTAAACACTAACTATTTCTTAAATGGAACACTGGTACTATCACTGTTTTGTAAACTAAACACTGACTATTTATCAAACGAACACAAGTACTATCACTGTTTCTTAAACTAAACATTGACTATTTTTGAAACGGAACACTAGTACTATCATTGTTTCGTAAACTAAACACTGATTCATAAACTAAACACTGACTATTTCTTAAACGGAACACTAGTACTATCACTGTTTCGTAAACTAAACATTGACTAACAAAGATATTACAGTAATTTGAAAGTAAAAATTAACGAGGAAAAAACCTCATGCTGTCTCCCCTCAAAACCAAAAATCTTTATTTTTTTATTCAGATTTTTTGACCTGCCATGCAAGCGCACTTGCCATGGCAAAGGCCGGATGACAAAGATCGGTCAAGGACTCAGCTCTTCCATTGAGCCTTTCGTCCCGACATCTCTTGCATGCGTGCAAACCCAAATCCACCCAAAAATACCCCAGCTTTCACCTTCCCCAATCATCATATTACAGTTATAGCTTTCGATTAACCAATATACATGTGTTTGCGCCCTTAGCCGCAAGGAGATATCAGATCTGTAGATGTTGTAACGATGTCGATCGGATTGATCACGGAAACATCAAGGCTTCGAGCCTCCATCGGTGTAAGAGGTCGGTAGATGAATCTGATCGAAAACAAAACAAAATAAAAAGCAATCAGAAGCTGTATCAAAGCTGAAATTCGCTGCAGATCTATAAAATTCAACCAAATAATTAAAAAAAAAATGCTATGATTAATATCTAGATAACAAAATGGAATAAAAAAGTTATCACCCATCTAACTGAACTCATACGATTTATTTTTAGAAAAAAGAGATTCATGCTCTTGCTTGAGGTTCTTCTTCACGCACTGATTGTAACCACTATGGAGATCCAAATAATTAATGGCAGAAATTGTGGCTTCAGGATCTTGCTCATCACCACAAGGCACAAACATCACCGATCAAATGGGGGAGAGGGATTGTCGGAATTGATGATGATAGGTTGCAATCATCGTCGTCGTCCATAACGGAGGATGACGTTCGCAGTCGTTGTAGAAGAAAGGGATTGGTGGGTCGCAGGAAATAGGGATTGGGTCACTGGGATTGGGGTCACCGGAGAAGAGAGGGGTTGTGGGTGCGTCGCCGGAAATGAGAGGGGATTCAGGTTCGATGAGGGAGAAGAAGAATGTTTGGTTTGCAACTAGGGATGTTTGGTTGTATGGGCAATTTTGGAATATTAATTGTTATGCGGTTTAGGCTTTTTGGCGCGAGCCTGTGTGTTTTAGTTTTTGAAGGGCCTGACATAAAAGTTTTGTGTCCTTATGATTAAAATTTAAGTCTTTTTTATTAAATAATAATTTAGGGTGGTTTTTTATTAAATAAAAGTTAGTCCAAGTCCTTTTCATTAAAGCTCTCTAATTAGAATCTCAATTTTTATTTATTTATAAAAATCCAAATTTCAAGTGTTCAATCAAAAGAAAGTTGCTTGACACCAAAACTGTCACGCCAAGCCAAAAAGGCACACAAACTAGTTCGTGGACAACCATGTCATTAAGTCATCATCTTCACCATCTTGGAGCAAGCCATTGTCCCACAACAAGAACTGATCATCCGCCTTATGACCAACGCTGCTCTCCGCCGTCGCCATCGCCCCCAGTTCCATATTCTCCGGCTGCGTCGCTTGGTTGAGTTTGACCTGATTAACCTTCTCCTCCTCCTCCTCCTCCTCTATGACCTCAATTTCGCTAATATTCTTTTGCTTTTTCTTATTAATTAATCCTGGATTAATACTGGCATTTGCACTAGTTCCACTACTAGAACTGGCGTTACTCGTGACAATGTGACCGCCCGGATCCGATGGGAAATTGAGCTTTGCCCTATTTCCGCGGAACTCGATGGCGGCCTTGTCGTAAGCCCTGGCCGCGTCCTCCGCCGCCTCGAACGTCCCTAGCCACACCCTCCTCGCCTGTCGTGGGTCTCGAATCTCCGCCGCCCATTTCCCCCACGGCCTCTGCCTGACGCCCCTGTACTTGTTCTTGCTTTTCCTCGTAGTTGGCACATTCATCCCGACAAACCCGGTTCCCAAACTCAGTTGCTGGTTCCTGTTTTGATTCGGCAACGATGGCGGGAAGTAGTTGCACCCCAGACACCCTGGTATCCCGCACACCCGACACGTGTCCCCGTCTAGTAAGAAGGCCAGCCTGTCCTCGTCCTGTTGTGCTGGTTGGCCCGCTGCCAACTGGGTGCCGCTCGTCGAGACGGATGACGTGGCATTGTAGACGGCCGGCATTGGCTCCCGGTGCTGATTGGTGAGCCCACTGATGCTTCCACCAGAGATTACGTGCTTGAGGGCGGAGACCATGATGCAGTGCTCCTGCTCCTGCTGTATGCAATTCGCATGGAAGGGCATTTTGGTCCGATAACTCTTTGCTCCACGGATATTAAAAAAAAAAAACACGAAAAATCGAGAGAAAAATCTTTCAATTTCTTCCGAAAAATGAGGAGTTGAGAAAACCCAGTGAGAGAAGAACACGGAGGACAGCGGCGAGAGAGAGAGACTCGGTTTTATAGGCGGATCGAAGAGAGAGACGCGGTTTCAACACGCTATGGGGGTTTGCACTTTGCGGTAGGGGGTTGCCCATTCAGATGGGTAGGCGGGGCCCACTGGCTGAGTTTATCGCTGGCGTCACTAAAGTGGTGTTGGCGTGGCACAGCAAGTGGCTGACAGCGCAGCCTTTCTCATACGAGTTTCCGCTTTCGCTTCAATGGGGGCTTGTCACGTGGACTGGACGGAAACAAAAGCATTTTTTGGAGTTTTCTTGTGTCCTTAAGATTTTTATTTGGATATTTCCTCCGTCCTTTCTTTTTTATTTTTTTTTATAACCGAATATAGGAATATATTAAATGTTGGTTGTCACCGTGTTGAAAACAACTGGCACGGGTTCGCCGTCAGATTGATGTTCATGCTATCCGGGGCTGACTCAGGGTCAAGGTCAACATGTGAATTGTTTGTTTTCTGATTCTGTTTTTACATTTGGATTTAGATGCTTGATAAGTCTATATTATACCATATATTTTATCCTACTCTTAGTTATAGTTTATCGGTTATTTTAGTATAATTTTGATACTTTGTTATGTATTTTCATTGTAAGACATTCGATTTCCTCTGGAGCAAAAATTGATCAAATGGATGAATTTGGAGTGATTCCAATTTGTGAGTCTTTCAAGATGATTGTATCAAAATTTTAGATTTTTCTACTAAGCCGTTTGACCGTGGCGATGAAATAAAGGCCCAACGTGTGGCTTTCTCGAATTGACATTTCTAGATGTTTTAGAGGTCAAGATGACATATTTTGAGGAAGATTCTTTCTAAGGATTTGTTAGGGATGTCTCAGGCTTTAAAAGTGACATTTTGAGACCAAATCAGAGTTGATTTGTTTGGTCAAAAGTCTGATTTTTTAAGAAGTCCGAATTTCAGTTTAAATAAGAAACCTTTTATTTTCTAGTTATCTTATTCTATTATATTTCCTAATTTTTAGAAGACCTTTTCTAGGTAGGATTTTATTTTGTAGTAATATAAATAAGGATATTTAGCCATTCGGGGAGGCACGCACTATTTTGGAGAATTTCAGACTTTTTACCTATAAGGTGTTTTCAATCTATGTTCTTAATAATATTTTGTTTTATGGTTGTTCGTAACTAATTTCCGTTTGTTAGGGTGATGCCTTAAGCCTTAGAATGAAAATGTAGTCTTTATTTAATTGCTTATGATATTATGCATGCATGCTTTGAATTATTAATCATTGTGTTGAAACTGTCTCTATATCTTAATGCTTATCTACCATTAGGATGTTTAGATAAGTAATCAGATGAAATTCAGTCGGAATACCACCGGAGGATTGAATATTGCTTTTTGTGATTGATAGTTGTAATTTCACTTGAGGCGAATATCGCGTCTTAGGGGTTGCACGGTTTTTTAAAGGGTTTTCACAAAGCATAATGAGTCATGGATGTTTATATTTGATTTGAATATCACAGACAGATTGCATGTTTGATATACGTTCTAGCTTGAATACCATGAGTAGAATATGCATTAGCAAAACCTAACTTTCAAAGTTGCATAGGTAATTCATAAGTAATTAGTAAATCTACATGAGATTGTTAAAGGGATGGCAGAACCCTAGTGCTTTTCCAAATTTATTTCTCAAAACCTTTTCTTTTTGATCTGATTTCTTCTTAATTGGTTACTAGTTGTTTTTTCTAAGTTACTTTTATTAAATTCATTTTTATTATATTTAAATTAAAAGCAACCTTTTCCAATCTTTGTTTTCAAATAATTAACTAAGATTTTGGTTTTGCATAAATTGTTTTAAATAATCCATGTGGAAACGACCTTGCTTGAGGCATTTATATTACAACTACCTTGTTCTCTTGCAAGTATTTTAAAGTGTTTTTGTCCCTACTTTTGCAGGTGATAAAAATTCATATCAACGTTGCATTGTAGTGTCCATTTCCTAATTTCATTTTTTTAATCATTCACACGCATACTACATGCTTGTTTTTATATTTGGATTCAAACACTTCAACGCAATGTCCGCTTCCTGATCTGTTTTTTATTTTTGGATTCAGACAGTGTTATAGTGTCCATTTTTTGTTTTCGCTTTTTCATCACTTACATGCCTCATACGAGCTCTTTTTACATTTGAATTCAGACACTACAGTGCAATGTTCGTTTTCTTGTTTTGTTTTATACTTTTGGATTTAAACACTCGCAGGCTAAAAATATGATTTCGCCTCATTTAAAAAAAATTGCCTCTAAAAGATGAGTCTTAGTCGTGGACTATATACTCTACAAAAAAATCTTCTCAGTGTAAGAGAATAATCAAACAACTATGTACACCCTCCTCGTTAAAGAGAAAGAGGGCCCACAATCAGAAGACGAAGAAAGATATGATGAAGTAGACAAAAAAATGGGTAAATTATATAAAACTACCTCAACTATTGGGTTAGTTATAGTTTCATAACCCGTTTTTAAAAAATTTCAATGTCATACCTTATCTTCGAATTTGTTGCAATGTTCTACTAAATGTTGACATGGCTTGAGGTGGGGCCCACTTTCTATTAAAAATTAAATAAAAATTTATTAAAATAAATATATATAACCCAAACACCCATCTTCCCCCCGACCCCTTCCCCTTCCCTGCAACCCAAATCCAAACACCCATTTACCCTTAATAAAATATGTCAGTTGTCTGTCAATTCATTTGGGTTGCAAGGAAGGGGAAGGGGTCGGGGAAGATGGGTGTTTGGGTTTTGTTTTGTTTTGTTTTTTTTTAAGAGTAAATTATTATTTTTTAATATTTTATTAATTTTTTTAATAGAAAGTGGGCCCCGCCTCAAGCAACTTCAGCATTTAACAAATGAATTGACAGACAACTGACATAATGTATGACATTGCAACAAATTTGAAGATAAAGTAAGACATTGAATTTTTTTAAAGACGAAGTATGAAATTGTGACTGACCCAACAGTTGAGGTAGTTTTATGTAATTTATCTCAAAAATAGCGTTGAATTGTGAATTAGACATGAGTTTAGTCGTTATATTGTATAAACGCAAGATAATACTTTAAAGGCTCATTTGATACATATAGTTAGATAGGAATGGAGAACTTTCCAATTGTAAGTATGTATCAAAAGTGAAAGTACATGACTTTTCATTTGAGTAGACTAAAGAGAGACGCTTTCATTTTATTTTCCATGTTTAATACGGGTTTCCTTTTAGAGGAAGTCAAGAGTCAGAGTCAGGTAAAAGAATGAAGTAAGATTCTCTTTTCTCTTAATTTCTGTTCTCTTCAATCTCTTCCGATTTAAACGGTTGTGATTACGTCACGTTTATATCTTGTTTTGAAATTTTTAAATATGAAGAATAAGACAAAAAAAAGAGTGTAAGAGGAGAGAATGAAAAGAAATGATAATAGAAAAAAGAAAAAATCCTACTCCCAGGTAAAATGACATGTCTTGGTCGGTTGGTCTCCAATGTCAAATCCAAAAAGCTGTCTTTACCAAGTTAGTGGGAAATGACAAATTGTAGCTCGTGTACAAAGATCAACCAGCTTAGAAATTAGACATGAGCCTACAACTTGTCTGTCATAAACTGTATAGCCGGCTATTCAAATTTGGACATTGGGGATCAACCTAAACTAATTAACCGACCAATGAAAACTAGAGGACTTTTACTTTTGAACAAATCACATTATATTTATATTATACCTATACGAAAACCCAACACAAGTTTACTGTTTATTAACGGTAAACGGACTAAAACGCCCCTCAAGCTAGTCTTCAGCAAATACTTTTTGGCCTTTTGTACAGTATAATACCGATATTGCCCTTTCCATTCACCCCGTTCATTTGTGGAGTTCTCTTATTCTGTTCTTGATTTTTGAACCACATGTATAGCTTTTGTGGCACAGGAAAAATATAAAATAATAATAAAGAACAATAAAAGTTTATAAAAAGAATTAGGTGCAGGGAAACAAATAGATACACATAAACTGTTAAAATATCACTCCACATAATGTAAACCCTATGAGAAAGAAAATAAAAATTTGAAAGCCATCTTTGAGTATGATCGACAAAACCACAATAAACATAGCTAGTTATGGAAATATCATAACCAAGGTCTATAACACAGTGAAAATATCCTGCATGATTAGTGATAAACTAATTTGAAACAAGTTTTCATTCCCAATAGCAATTTTTAGAAGCTATCCCATTTTTTGCTGAGAAGCAAAGTTTTTTGCCCGTTTGAGTGCTCATAAATCACTCATGCCATTAATTAATTATTGAAAGCATGAACATCCCAATATGAATCCGAATGAACAGATCGTTTACAAAATTCAGTGGCTACAACACTTGGTAAGTCCTCAACATTCTCAAATGTATATATTTTCCAGCATATCAAGCCAAATGCAAATTTTGAAATTAAATTCATAGCAAAAAACATTTAAAAGCAAATCATATTGATAATGTTAATTAATATTAACAAAGAAGATCAATATTGGCAAGTAGTGACCAGTACCTCATATATAAGCCTGTTTTGGATAGTCTTATGGTTGTTTATAAACGATTTGATGGTTGCATAGATGGCACCCACAGTCTCCAGGGTGATGCACACACAGCTGCTTCTGTTCTTGGGTGGGTGATGCACACACAGTTGCTTGTGTTCTTGGGTTTGAAACCATTAGACCTCTATTTCTAGGTAATTTGGATACCTCAGTTTCGCCTCCTTATATTTCAAAGCTAGTTGCCTATTCATTAAATACTGCAAAACCACAATTTGTCAGCTAATCATATAATAATGACAAAAACAACGCTAAAATTTTCTATAGACACAAACAGAAATTGACAAAATTGAACCAAATACAATTTGAGCTGAGGGGGGAAAATTAAGTAAAAGAGAAAGAAAAAAAAAATCTCAAAATCCAAGTAAAATGAACAACAAAAATCCCATATCACATAACCAAAATTAATTTAAAAAAAAAAAACATGCTTGAAAGAGAAATAATCGGTAAAGCTTGAGCTCTCTTGGGTAATCAGCTGCGGAGAGAAGCCATGACCGGAGGTTGCAGCATCAGAGCCGTCTGGATCCTCAACAGTCTCGACACCGTCGTTTTCTCCAGGTCTTCTCCGAACACATTCTCACAATACTCTCTCTCCGTGTCTGTCTATCTATTATATTGAACAACCTCAACTTCCTAATCTTAGATACAATTTTTCTGCTTCATAATTTAAAATTTGATTCGTATTTGGTAACCCTAGATATGGGGATTTTGCAATCCAACGCCCTAATTTGCTTCTGAGGAAAATTTAGCAACAAAAAAATTGTTTTTTTTTATTAATTTGATTGAGTAAAGATAACTACTTATTTGAGGATCTGTCTGTGCATTGGTGGACGGAGGCTACAATTGATAACTGGAACCTATGGTTATGCTTCTTGGCATCAAACAGGGCGAATTTATATGCATATTTTTTCTTTTAATTTTGTAATTTTTACTACTCATCCAAGTGTTTTATGACATGTAAATATCTTTGTTTCCTCATAACTTAGCAATGTTTTTTGCATGTTCATACACTAGCGTCTGTTAGTTTTTTGTATTTCGTTGCTGGTTCTAGTTGAAAACCAGATACCACTACCAAACTATGTTAGATGACAGTAATATTTTTTGCATGTACATAGACCAGCATTTTGTAATTTTTGTACCCAAATGCCGGTTCCAATAGAAGAATAGCTAGAACCACTAAACTATAATAGATGACTGTAATATTTAAATCTCAGGTTCTCCAAATTTAACTGTTTACCTATAAAGCTTTTGTAACCTCTTTGTTATCTGTGATGTTAACATTGTATCACTATTTTTTTAGTATTCGTAAACTATTTGATATAAATTTTAAACCCGCGGCAACGCGCGGGTACTCCTTTCTAGTATACATCAAAGGCCATACAAAATCCAAACACGATTATTAGGAACAAAAGTTGTGGATTTCAGAAAAGCAAGATGTTCCCTGAAAAACTATTTGGAGTAAAAAAAAAAAAAAGAGTAACTACATTTTACATCCATTAGGTTGAGGTTGATTTTCAAATTGGGCCACGATGTTTTATCATTTTCACATTTTTCAGAATATTGTTTGAATATTCTCCTTTATCCTATGTTGTTTTCAACTTATTTCAACTTTTAATGAAAATTCATTATTGTAGCTCTCATGTTCTGTTAAAACCTTCTTTGCAATTAGATCATAAGATCTCAATCATGGATTAGTTCAATAAAAGCAACACTTAAAATATACATATATTCTATCGATACGGATGTTGTAGATAGAGATTCAGCGTAGTGAGTTGAAGGCCCAATTGTTTCTCTTTGATCGTTTTCTAATTATATTGTAATCTACTTATTTTACAACTTTACCATACTCCTTTGGTAATTAGTTTTTGAATAATCTGTAAAGACATCTTAGTTATTGGATTGCATGTTAGAAAATGAACTCTTTGTTTGCAGTTTGAATTGCATGACTCAAAATGTATTATATTTTCTTCAATTTCCAGCTTTGAGTTCGGAGAGAAGTAGATGCCATAGTTCAAATCCAATTTCCAGTCTTATATCTACACCTTTTGTGTTATCGTTGTTCAGGTAATGCTCAAATATATCAAATTTATCTTCATTTTGGATTGCATGTCTACCTAAGATAGTTAATTAATGTTTTCTAAATCATTAGTGGTACTGGTTTTTGCATGATAGTTTTGAAATGTGACTTTTAGGTGTTTATTTTGGTTGATTGTAGATTAGCTATTGTTAAATATTTAATAATTAACTTTTTTTAGGGTTCTCAGTTAATTATCTGTTGTTTGGAGTTTGAATTTTTTTTTCCAACCATGTTAACAAGGTCTAGAAATAGCAAACTCAATAAAATGATACAAGGTCATATTGTTGGTTCTTCCAGTGGCGTACAAGCTCTTCTAGCTCTTCATATCATTCCATCTCCAAATAATGATTCCGTATTTCCTATTTTTACTGGAAGCAAATCTTGAATACACAAGAAAAATTAAAAAAGTTTTAGTTTTTGGATTCATGTTTGATAAATAGTTTGAAATGGAGAACTTGGTTGATTGAGACAGAGAATTCGACAGCTCAAAACTATGATTTGCTGATCTTGAAATGGAGAAGTTACTTCTCGCTTCACTTTCACAATGTAAACCAGCTTCTCAGTCCAGTTCTTAGATATGAGGTTTCATACTAGGTATTTTAATTTGATTGCGTTTTGGATTTAAGATTTCAATTTAATAACTTTATATTTTCTAAACTTAAGGTAAAAATTGTTACATAGTTTCAAATACATAGGATTAGTTTCATAACTTTTTGGGTTGCTCTTTTATTATTTTTTAGGGAACTTTAACGAAAAGCTCACGGTACTGTTCACTTTAACGAAAAACCACATTTTTACACTAAAAAGTCAATCCTGGTACTATTCACTTTACCCTTTATTTTGTCCTTATCATTAAAACTCAAAGTTTTCAAGCCATTTTCATTAGTTTTCCTTATTTTTTATTGCAGATTTAATCCCTTGAACTTGAATTGGATCACTCTTTGGTCAAATGCTTATTAATATTAAGTCTTTGCTCCGCATATGGACCATCATTGAAGAGTTCCTACTGTCAAATTATAACTAAACTGCAACAGCTGCTGCTCCATCATCATTTCTGAAAAATCAGGTAAGAATCCCTCTTCTGCATTTTTTTTAACAATGAACCAATGGATGCACAAAAAAAGTTGTGCGATCTGATTTTTTTTGTCTTTCACTTATTATCTCATTGAACAAATTGATTCCTAGAAGCCATTTTAAGTATGCTAAACATTTTAGATTTGACATTTTGTGTCGAATATTAAGATAGAGAAACTTTTCTCTAGAACACCATTTGTCCATTTATGCATTCGTTTTTCTAAGTAAACAATTATGCAAAATGAGGGTTTATATTTCACTTTTTAAACACTTTAGGCCAAATTTGTTTCAGCATAATTCAATTGATTGGTTTGAATGCGAATAATTTGTAAAACTTGGATTTATACAGTATTTAAGGTTTAAGGTCATAGCTCAAACCACACATATATTTTGTTTTCTCATCGTTATCATCCATAGTTCAAACTGCACATAATATAAAATTTGACATAAACTTTACATACTTGGTTAATAATGCTTAATGTTTTTGTCATTGCAAAACCAGCTGTTCCAACAGTTTTCAACTACGTGTAAATAAGTACCATGACTTATCATGTATATTTAAAATTTTACACATGTTTTATGTAGTTTCAAAACCTGCAGCACTGTGCGGGCACTCTTGCTATGGTCCCTACCTTCTGTGTCGCTCCACTAAAATTTGAGTTTTGTTGCCAACAATTCTCGTTGGTGTGCGATCTGTAAAATCCTTTATAAATCCATACCGGTAGCAGTTGACAGTTAGGTGCCACATGTAAGTCTTTCCAGCTCGAAGTTGTGGGTATACCCTGACACTGGTGATGAGAGTAACCAATCTCTCCCTAATCTTAATAGTTAACACAAATTCATCAATCAATTCATGTGCCAACCCTAAACAACCGGTTTTTGCATATAAATCAATCAAGGCACTCTGTATGACAAGGTTTTGCTCAAACCCAGTTGTGATCACAACATAATGAACCTCTTTGCGTTACGTAATCGCAGCGAGAGCCGCGCACGCCTTGATGACGAATGGAAACGTGAAGTCATCATAAGGGCAACCGGAAGCCCGGGAATGCAGGTAAACATACAAGAAGTCATGGTAGACGCAGTGATTGCTAAGGTACCGGATTACCAGGTTCTGCAGGCCAAGACTTGGCCTTTGGATTTGTTAGAATAGATAAAAAGAGCTAAATGTGAAGAACCCAGATGAAAACAGGACCTAACGAATTGGTCTACCAGAAAAAACATCCTTAACAAGTCCTTGTACGATGAGAAGGAGATGAAAGGCTTCGTGTCCTCGCACGTTTTGCAGATTTAGCAGACGGAGGAAGTGGGTGGTTTTGGAGTATGATTGAATAATGTTTGTGTCTGACAAGAGAGAGAATCAACGGAGAAGAAGAAAGAGTATTGGATAGGCGGAGGAAGAAACTCATTCCTCCATTAAAACTCTGAGATTGGAGCCCAAAGCTAGCCGTTAAGATTTATATTTGGTCATCTGGGCTAACCTACTTTGTATACCGAAATAAGGATTCGAACTCGGATGCGTACGGCCTAGCTCATCTGGCTCAACTAACATATGCGAAGGAAACAAGATATAACATGAGCCCTAAAACAAATCCGACAATTATCAATAGTAAATGATCTCTAAATATTTTGTAACCTAAAAAGTTAGAGAATTTTTATTAATGCTCCAAAAATGCCATGCAACACCGTTTTCTTCTTTTTTTTACACGGAAGTCAAGACAAGATGATATTTTATGAGTGCAAATATCAGCTTCATTATATATATGAGACTCGAGGTTAGCACAAGCAATGAGTGAGAAAGCGAAAATGAGTTACGATTACGGTGAGTCAAAACTTTGATTCCTTCCATTGTAACCAAAACAATAGAATACCATCAATCATAATTTGCATTTTTCATGAACAAATATTTAAAATTTTACAGAGTACCACCACCACATTCAACAGTACTAGGCACCATAGTTATGTCTAAGATTTACCATTCTACAAAACATTCTCAAAGCGAAACGAAAAGGCTTTTGTTTAAAGATATAAATACATCACACAATAATTCTATATTGATCGCGACCTCGACATCACGCAGAAGGCTAAAAGCTTACGAGTTCTAATACCCGTACGTTGTTCTCTTCATCATCCTGACAAACTCATCAGCATTAACTTCTCCATCACCTGTATATTTCAAGCCATAACCTCTCCTCGATAAAGAGAATGACCGAACAACTATGTACACTCTCCTCGTTAAAGAGAAAGAGTGACTGACACACCCCGACCCGGAGTGTCCACTAGGACTCTGAAGTCAAACTATGCTGGCCGATACCTGGAAGGTAACGAAGCCATAAAATGTAGTGATGTGGAATTTTGAATAAATTTAAACCTAAAAGTGACTAAATACCAGAGTGCACTGGTGAGTGGAAATGAACTCATCTCACACGTGACGTCAAAGCATAAGTAAAGTACAGTAGAGTGGGTAAGAAGTATACCCTCAGAGGTAACCACCAATTCTGAGATTTGCCAGAAATCCTCGTCGAGACGAACAGTCAGTGGCTAAAACCTAAAGGGTCACAAAACAGAACATTTGAGTAAGCAAACCAAAACTTTGGAAACATCTTTCCTTTTTAGAAAGTGCAATAACCCCTCACCGTGATCCGTATAATTCCCCAAAAATAACAATACATATGTATATAAAAATCATGCTGAAGAACGGTACAAACCAAGTTATGCCATGTCGAAATATCTCAATATTAACCATATAAGCAAGATGAAATAAATCAATATAAAATAAATGTTAGCTGGAGTCACCTATAATGACCTGCACGACTCATCCATATCTCATCAATCAATGCTAGCACATATCTCATCAATCAATGCTAGCACATAACTCATCAATCAATGCTAGCACCTATCTCATCAATCAAAGTGGTCTGTACGACATGCTAGGTGTAAATAAATACACTCAAGTGCTACAATCACGTGAAGGCTGTGCGAAATATTGCAAGTCACCTACGAGTCGGAACCACCTAATGTGGTCTATAAAACAGGCTAGCACCTACCTTGGAATTCAAGATGAGCGTAAAGTGCAGGAGGTGAACGATCACGTGAAAGCTAGGCCCTAGCCTCGGGCGGAGCACTAACATTGGGGTGCAGGACAATGAATTCTACTCAAATCCATTTATCACTAATTACCATTCGATCATACCAACATTATATACTTACCTGAACTTATCTTGGCCTTTGCATTAGTGTGCAACACTATGCAAAGTTGTACTAAATCACATACTAAAATGTAAACTAATTATGGCATGGCATTTATAAAACGTAAAACCACAATTTCTTGTTTCCTCACACAATGATTTATAACCAACATTAAATCCCCAAATCATAGGGTTAAATCTCATATTTTTCACTAGATTCCTTCACATTGCTCAATTTTCCAAACAAAGGCTTTGTTTCGATTATTTAATCTCACTTATTGCATGGTTGCATCTAACGTCTCGTTAGACTGCCTACGTACCCTAAGCAGGGATCAAGTCAATCGTAGTTCACAATAATTATTGTAGATAATACGCATATGGGTATATCATGATATAATCTAAACTCAACCATCTCATAGTATTTCATAACATATAAACATATATATATATATATATATATATATATATATGACATGGTATGAGTTTTTTAGTTCAATTTAAAAGCATTAGTGGAATTATCAATCATATATATATATATATAATACGAAGGAAAAGATCCACTCACCTAGAGTCCGCGCTACAACTTCTTAACACAAATATTGAGGCGTCACGAACGGTCGGCGTCTAGAACAATTATCAAATCACATCTCAGAATTCTTGTCTATAAATTACATAAATTACATAGAACATATGTCTACGTAATTCAATCCGGAAGATCCACATATCCGATTTCAGATCTATAACTTCCAAGGATCCACATTATGCTTCTAGAATAACATAATAAAGTTTCGGAACGATCCAACGATCGAATCTCCGCCAATTGCCAAAACCAAGTGATGGTTAACATTTTATTTTACGATCTTACAAATCCAATTTGGGAAGATCCGTACGATGGATTCCCAATCCATAATTTCTTACATTCCTCAAATATTATGAATAGCAACCTATTTAAGTTTGGTGACGATCCAACAGTTGGATCGTCGATTCATACAATGACTTATTAATGTATCGTAGCAAATCTAGGTTCTAATGATCAATTTTCATCAATCCATTCTCAAAACTGAACTCAAGACATTTAATATAGCCTAAAAATAGCATTGATTGCCCTCTGGCCACGTGCCGCCGTGGGTGGCGGTCGACCTCCCCGATTTGTCGGAAATTCAACTTTCTCCAAAATTCTCAAAATTTACAGAATTGAAGGTCTCAATGAGTAGAGCAACTTTCATATCTATGGACAAGGCTAATTTGGCCAGAAAAGGCCCCAATTTCATCAAACCCGCCGGAAACCCTTGAATTTGGGTATTCTTGATTCGACTCCAAAGCAACTCTGACGCCTCAATCATTGCTTGGGCTTTGTTCCAGGGCTCAAGGGGAGTCTAATGGTGGTGGTAATTGAAAGAAAATGTTTTAGATTTTGGTGGTTCAAATACAAATCCACCGCACCTCCACCGTGCGGTTTCACCCATTTTCAAGGCCAAATCTCCCCAAATTTAGGGTGGAAAGGATATAGGAAAGGTCGTGGAGTTGGTCCTAGGTGGTTAGGTGGTGTAATTCATCGAATTTTGGCCGAAATCGTGATGGAAAATGGTGAAGAAATCGGAAGAACTAGGTCAAGGGGAAGGTCTGATTCCCTCATTCTAACTCTCTTTCCTAATTGGTCCATTCCATCCCTTCTTTCTCTCATTTCTTTTCTCTCCTTCTAGTCCTAACCGTCTACTTCTTCCTTCCATTTTCTTTTCTTTTCATCTTAGCCACACAAGTGGCATCACCAGATTATGCTTTAAAAATAAAAAAAAAAATCTGGAGCCTTCTATAAAATATTCAAATGACCATTTAGTCTTTAACTTCGTTCGTTAATAACTCCTTCGTTATAACTCCAAATTGAGTTCCATTTGCGCCCATGCGTCCGTAGTGACGAGTACTATGAGAATATGCCAAGAAAACGAATCTTACATGACATGACCTGGCAGTCAACGAAAGTCAACCTACTCGCCTGTAAGGGCAATTTCATCCTTTCACTCTTCTAAAATTAATAAGATCATCAAAGTAGGGATGGGTCGTTACAATGACCACAACCAAAGATGAAGAAAGATATGATGAAGTAGACAAAAATAGTGCACACTCTCCTCGTTAAAAAGAAAGAGTGACCACAACCAAAAATGAAGAAAAATATGATGAAGTAGACAAAAATAGTGTTGAAGTGTGAATTAGACATGAGTTTAATCATTATTTTGAACAAACGTAAGACAATACTTTAAAGGCTCGTTTGATACTGTTGGTCCTAAAAACTACTTAGCCTACGTGGCGCGCAGGCCGAATAACTAATAAGCTAACTTTGTCCGTCAAGTGTATGCGGGGCGTGCCAACTCGTCGGCCGAGCTCAGTCGGGGAGTACAATATGCTGATGTGTTGTGTTGATGCGTGCGGCTGACTTCTATATCCTGCGATTGCGACCGAGGAAGGAACACGTCTCGACCTCTGGATTTTCAAGCCTGAAGACAAGGCTACTAATTACGAAGTTCACAAATCGTCGTTGTTGGCTTCGGTCACAGTGATGGTATTCGTTAGAGTAAACTCACGCCGAATTGACACCAAAGTATAGGGGCACAGATACTCAAAGCGGATATAAGTCTTGATGGTAAATGTGGTTCGACCGTCTGAATGTCGAACTCTAAACCCCACTTGTGAGCATGCGATCATAAAACAACTCGGCGTTCGATGACATCTACCGAGAAGATTGATGAGATGACATCTACCGACAGGGATCCGAAAATCCTTGTCGACCGAGACTTGGATAAATAACCAGTCGACCTCGACGCAATGCTGTTTATCCAAACTGAATGTGCTCCGAGGTTGGCTAATTATGTGGCAACAATGCTGTTTATCCAAACTGAAGACGTCACCGGTTGCCTTCACAGTGCTATTTATCCAAACTGAAGGTGTGAAGGCAGAAAAAGAAAATAAAAATCTCAAGGTTGTTGAGAGGTTCCGCGTAGCGAGAGAGTTTGTACAGGGCAGATTTGTGTGTTGAGTTGGGGGTCCTTTTTCTGTCACAGAGCACCTTGTATTTATAGCATTTTTTTCCCTTGTTCCCTTGCTTGGCACGGCTTGGATTACTCTATAAAGTCCAACTAGAAATTAAACTTCCTCCACGCGCTTCCATACGGCATCACCACCATATTTTGACTCATGATAAGCCAATCCCTTTGCTAATAATTATCACAAGTAGCATATTCGAAATGTCTGATGCAAACCACATGCAATAGAATTGTCATTAATTTCAAACCCACCATGCTGCTTGGGGGCCAAATCATCCACGTGTATGTAAATTATGCACGTCATAAGCACCTGCAATTTCATTGCAATGCTAACTCTTTCAAGCCTTATCACACATATATATATATATATATATATATATATATATATATATATATATAATAAATGGGGACATGCTCTCCACCGTTAGATTTAACTTTAATGAAATTGTGTGGCTGAAATTGTGTGACCTGTGTTTTAATCTCAACCACACAATTTCATTAAAGTCAATCTAACGGTATATATAGTTTGCTCAGCACAAACTCTATATATATACCAAGCCACACGGAACTCTCCTTACTACCACATTAACTGTAAGGGGTTAGCAAGCAGCCAGCTGTGCAATCTCCTTTAATTTCTCCATGACCTAATAAAATGCTTGATTACTTGCAAAAGAACCCCATAAGTATCTCTGCAAGCTTTAAAGATATTTTCAAGATAATTACTACGATTAAAATCAATAGTAATTCCAAGAAAAATATTTTTTAATTTTCATAATCATCTGAGTGGCTTCGATCGCCTGAGCCGAAAATGTAAAATCGGGTCCAAACAGGTACATATAGTTAGATATAAATGGAGAACTTTCCAATTGTATGTATGTATCAAAAGTGAAAGTACATGACTTCTCATTTGACTAGACTACAGAGACGCTTTCTTCTTCCTTTCCATGTTTGGTACGAGTTTCGTTTTAGAGGAATGTCAATAGTCAGAGTCAAGTCAAATGACATGTCTTGGTCGGTTGGTCTCCAATGTGTAAAATCCAAACAGTTGCCATTCCCAAGTTAATGACAAATTACAAATTGTAGCTCGTGTCCAAAGATTGACCAACGGCTCAACATCCAGCTTAGAATTTGACATGAGCCTACAACTTGTCTATGTCATAAATTGTATAGCCAGCTATTTGGATTTGGACACTGGGGACCAACCTTAACCAATTAACCGACCAATGAAAACTAGAGGACTTTTTAAAAAATGACGACGAGATCCGTTGATAAAGTTCCTATCTTGTCTAAAATCCAAACAGCTGTCTTTCCCAAGTTAACGACAAATTACAAATTGTAGCTCGTGTCAAAAGATTGACCAACGGCTCAACATCCAGCTTAGAATTTGACATGAGCCTACAACTTGTCTATGTCATAATTTGCATAGCCAGCTATTCGGATTTGGACACTGGGGACCAACCTAAACTAATTAACCGACCAATGAAAACTAGAGGACTTTTACTTTTGAAAAAATGACGACGAGATCCGTTGATAAAGTTCCTATCTTGTGTGTCACTCCACTAAAATTTGAGCTTACGAGTTCTAATACCCGTATCTTGTTCTCTTCATCATCCTGATAAACTCATCAGCATTAACTTCTCCATCACCTGTATATTTAAAGCCATAACCTCTAGGATCAGCGAAATTATACTCAACGATTACAAAGCAGTGGCACACAGGAGAAAAAGGTTGATGGCATCAAAAGGGGGATGGTTTATATATATTTATGTACTTACGATCTCGGTCTGCTTCCTCAATAATCTCTTGGATCTCTCTGTCAGTGAAGTTCTCACCCAGATCCTTTGCAATGTTTTTAATGTCTGCAGGAGATATCTTTCCCTGGATTCAAATCCGGAAAGAATGGGGTTAAGTATTGACAGATTGAAACAACACAAGTATTTGAATTTAAGTATTCCAAACTGAAACAAAACTAATATTGAATAAGCAAAACAATACATTGCGATCTAGGTCGATGAGCTGGAATAGCTAAACGTGTAGAAATCAACAGATAATCTAGAGGGCCAGAAAATAAAGACACGCCTTTAAGCATTTAGAGCCAAGCAAACATACGGAAAAACTTAATTCCCTATCAGAAAATATTACTCAGTCTAACCACCAGGTTTTAATTTAAAGTTTTAAACATTACAGGGACAAATTAGAGATAAAAACATACGCAATATAATTTTAGGAAAACCATATTCAAACTCACAAACACAAGCTTAACAAGTGAATGTATGTAGGCGGCACATTACCTCTTCGGTCATCTATCAACCCATTACCAAATTCAGACAAACCAAGTCAATCAAAACCCTACCCACCACCCAAAATCTATCAAATTCAAGACCCATTGATCCATATTTTTCAAATTCCATCAATCGATCAAATTAAATCGTTCAAAGTATGCAATTTTACCAAATAATGAGCTAAAGATGTTAAAAGAGTGAAAATTGAGCAGGACATTGCATTGAGAAGTATACCATTTACCGACGCGTGAAGTATGAAAGTCGAAGAAAGTGTCTTTCTCTGGAGGAATTTGATGTTTCTTCGCCCAGAAGCTCTGAGGAGGTCTCTGTTTGCAAATCAAATTTGGGAAAGGAATTTGGGTGTTTTGATACTCGGACAGATTGGGCCAGGAATTTTTTTTTTAACGCGCCCAGTTGTAAACTAGTAAGGTCAACTGACATTTTGGAGTTGATGGGTCGGGCCAGGTTTTACTCCAGTTTTAATGGGCTTAATATCATTATTATTTTATGTTTCCTCTTCTTTTACGGTGTGCTCTTTCATCTGCGTGCACGATCGAAATCCCAATTATATAATAAAATTAAGTACTTAAATTTAGTGTCATTTTAAATAGGTCTCAATTTTTTTTAACAAACGATAGTATAGTGGTGGCGGAGTGGGCTAAGCCTCACATTGGACTAGCCATAATAATGTGGTTTCAAATTCGCTTTTGGCAAGAATCGAACCTAAGACCCCTCACTTACAAGTGAAGAGGAATATCACTAGACCGTAGTACTAAGTATCTCACCCTTTTTAAACATTCCAAACAAGCTTCCAACCTAATGAAAATATCACATTCGTTAAGCTCCATTTAAAAATTCCTTTTAAATTAACTAGGGCTTTGTCTACAAAATTAATAGAAGGTCATGGAAGCATGGCCTCCACCAATTAATGGTCACCACCACCCCTATCACGCCATCACCTCCAAACCCAATGCACAAGCACCAATTCCACCCTCAAACTCATGCCGCCAACATCGAGAAGAAGGTCATGGAGGTTTTTGAAATTGTATGGACTGCCATAATGCAGTCACCACCATCTTCACGCCCACAAAGAAGAATTGAAAGCTTTACGAGCCAAAAATAGGCAAATGAGGAAGTCACATAAGCAAAACCCTATCTGAATTCTTAACCCTCTTATTTGTTAGGAGATTGCCCTTCTAAAGTAATTTCAATTTGGGGTCCATTTTTTATTCAATTCATTACCGTTTGATCATTGGGTTTGATATTATATCATCTATGTTTGAAATTTAGATTTTGAGGCAACTAGTATTAATGTTGATCATAATATACCCAGTTGGTGAGTTTGGAATATAAATGTTGGGATGGGGTTTTGGTGGTCGTTGGTTGAGCTTGGACGTGCATGGCAGGGGCTTGATATTTCCCAATCTTCATTTTTGTTTTTCATTTTATTTGTAAATTTGTTTTATTTTTATTTTTCATCTTCATATATTTTCTGAAGTTATTTTTATTATTTTAGTGTCCATGTAAGTTAAAAAGTGTGACTTACTGTTGCCACATATACATTTATATATAAAAAAAATGAACTGGGGCGTAACGGATATGACATTTTCAATAAATTATGCATTTATATGGAATGTTTAAAAAAGTTGAGAGCAATTTGAAATAACACTAAAAGGTTGAGGGTCATAGATATTTAATCTAAAAAGTAGAATTTCTATTTTTCAAAGGAGAAAAGAAAAGGAATCTCAATATTGATACCGAATGCTGAAATATGTTTTCAAATAACAAAAAGCTACTAAATACGTCTTAGTCTAATAGGTGGTATTTGTATCTAATATTGGAAGATCTCTCAAGTGAGGAGTCAAAATAAAAATCTAACTTCTCGAGAGAAACTACATTACAATGTCTTTTATAAACTACATCAGCTTTTCATTTCCTCCCTACTAGCCTGGCCTTGTGGTCCTTAACCGGATTGAATCTTTTCCAAAACTTGGCTGGAAGTCCTTGCTGAGGTATTGGAAATGGGTCGCCCCCCCACATTGGACCTTACCACTTCCTACCTGCAGCAGATTAAGCCCTATCAATTTCAAGATTTGAGTTTTTTTTTTAAATGATAACGTTATTGAGTTAAATAACTTAAATTGTTAGTTGTTAGGATGAAGGTAGGAAGATCAGTGGGGATTGAACCCGACTGAAGAGAAAAATATACATACGCTCGTACCTGAACTTGTTAACAAGATGGTGGATAAAAATAAGCACTCCTAGCTTGGCAACTTCATTTCCTGGACAGGTATGAAGTCCATTTCCAAATGGCATGACCGTGTTGGGCTTTAGTCCAAGCTGTAATCCAATAAATCAAACCCAATTAATTAATTAGATGCTCATTAGATTTTCAAAATTTACATGTTTAAACAATGAAGAACTGGAAGCATATTAATAAAGATAAATTGCAAATAGGGTTCTGTGAATCCTTCCATATATTACCTCAAATCTTGATGGATCGAATTTGTGCGGATCAACAAAATATTCTGGATTATGATGAATGTTCCGAAACAAAGGCAGTACTTTCCCTCCCTTTGGGATCAAGTATCCTATTGGACATGACAAGGGCAACTCAGTTAAATTAACATTTTCATATATATAGCTAGCTTTTATTTCTTAATTTTCATTGTTTTTTCCTGCAAGGTGAACTTGTTCACTTAAGTTTCCCTTCGGAACTAACATTTTCATAGCTAGGGTTTGAAATGGACTGAGTTTGTGTGGCATTTTATTAGAGTGGGGTTCTGTGAAATATGGGTCACCAGCTAGTCAGTGTACACTACCAGTACTATACAAAGGGAAAGCCTTGTTAATTATGTACTTTTCCTTAATAATTGAGTTGGATCTTTCCCTTTCCAGGCGATGTCGTTTATGTTTGTGCTATCAATCTCCAACAGTAAAGCTAGCCCTTCTATTGTCATTTGTCACGGCTCCGAGAAGAACTTACTCGTAGTGGGGATACCAGCCCGCTATATTGCTACATCTTTGATGATGAGAGATTTAGATACAATAGAGCGGTATTTATATTGCTTGTAGTTCCTTTGGTAAAAGAATTAAACAGATGATCATTTAGCCTACCTTTGTATTCAACATCTTCGACAGCCTCCCTAAAGGTAAAAGAGATGATGCTTGCCATCCTCAAGCTCTCCTTCACAGCCTGCGACAGAACTTCCAGTTTAGTTTCTCAGTCACTTTGATGCATTTTAGAAGAAGAATTTATTTTAGAAAGTCTTATAGGAACTACGGTTGTATACTAATGTTTTATGTTTAATCAATAATGTAAAAAATGTATCAAGTGAAAATCAGTGACAAATATGGAACCCACAAACGATGACCTGAGACCTATGATCAATTATTATTGGTTTGTGTGGTACTATCAGCTATAGCATAATAATGATGATTTTCTTGGTGTGACTATAGCATTGTCATGTGGTGTTATCAATTCTCTTATATTATACTACGTGTAACCTAAATTATAAACTCGTTGTTATCAATTCTCTTATATTATACTACGTGTAACCTAAATTAAATACTTGTTGTACAAAAACATTACATATACATAACACGTAGAACACAAAGCACCACGGGGTAAAAATGTTATATATACCTAATATTCTCTTGAAAAGTATATATATGGACTTACCCTGCTGGTAAGGGGCATATTTCTAGTCTCTGACCAACTCAGCGAATGGTTTCCTCCTCCATTTGATTCAAAGATTGTCTTCTGTTCTATCTATATATGGTAACTTCTGATTAACACATGAGGTTATGCAGGAGGCCATGCATGTTAATAAAAGTATGTAATACTATTTAGATAGACATGTTAATAGGCCATGGATGTTAATAACAGTACGTAATACTCTTACGACAGATAAAAGTGACGCACTTGCTAATACTTTCTAATGTTGAAAATGAATCTCACATTGATGGAATGAGAGACCTTGCATGAGTTTATAAGTAAGTTGGTATACTCCTCATATTGCCAATTAGTTTATGGTGGAACCTAAACTTCCTTCTTCCTTCATCTAATACGTGGGTGTCATGTATAATGATGAAATCCACCTCTATTAGAGACATTATCAGCAAATGTGATAGTTTTTGTGTGTTTAAATAGCATTATTGATGTTATAAATTCTGACCTCGATCGCTTCTCGAAGCTTTGAGTCATCGTGAATGTATTTGATCATCCAAGTTAGGAGATTGGCTGTGGTGTCCTGAGCAGCAAACATTACCCCAATGATGTTGTCGACGATTTGATTGTGTGTTAGGGTTTCTCCCTTCTCATCCTTGAAGTCCAATAAACTGCCCAATAAATCTTTATGCACCAAACTCTTTTTCTTTCTCTCTTTTATTATCTCACCAAGAATTAAGCTTATTCTTCTCCTTGCCTTCACAAATGAATTTAAATTCCCATTTCCCACAAATATATTGTACAAGAATATTGAACATTAAAAGAAAAGAGAGTAACTTAGTTTGATTAGTACCTTCTCAACCAGATTACGATAAGTAAACATATAATTGTTGATCGTGGCAAATTATTATGCTTACTGATGAGTCCATTTCATATTATATATTTTACCCTATTCTTAGTATGTTTTGGTAATTATTTTGGTAGAATTTTGATACTTTGATTTATATTTTAAATATAGGACATTCGACTTCCTCTGGAGCAAAACATGGTCAAACGGGCGAATTTTGGAGTGATTTAAGTTGGAGGACGTTCGTGTGTCACTTGGCATATGCGTATCAAAATTTGGGATTTTTCTACCAAGCGGTTATTTTCTGGCGATGGAATAAAGAAGCAGTGTGCAGTGCTGAAAAAATGACGTTTTGGGCTTGAATTGCGTTTTTGGAGCCCAAGATGATTTCTGATGGGTTCGTGGCCTTCTGGAGATGTGTTCGGAACGTCTTGATCTTCAAAACAAGCTATATTGGGCCGGATTTGGAGGAGATTTGAGGTTAAAACGTGGCTGGACAGTTTCTGTGCAGATTATCCTAACTTAATTAGGATTTTATTTTATTATTTTATTTAGTATAATTAGTTTCCTAATTAGATTAGGAGGCCAAATCTAGGGTTTTTGGCGTTGGATTGTTAGTAGGTTTATAAGGCTTTTGCCGTGGGAAGTTGAGGGAGCTTTTTTTGATTTATTCAACTTTTGGAGGAAAATAACTGTGCTAGGGTTCTTGGAGACTTCATACGCTAAGGTGTTTTCATTCTTTTTCGTCTTAATGATATTTTTTATGATTCTAATTATGAATATGCGTAACTAATTCTCTCTTGCTAGGGTGAGGCCACGAGCCTTAGCATGAGTATGTAGTTTTTCTCCAATTTGCTTATGAGTATATGCATGCAGGTTTTTGAATTATTAATCACTGAGTTAAACTATCTAACTGTCTTGATGCTTGATCACCATTAGGATGTTTAGAAAAGTAATTTGATGCAATTTTGGTCGGAGGTCGGTCCCTGAAATTGACGAAGGCTTCTTGTGATTAATATGTGCAAGTTCACTTAGGATGAATACCACGTCTTAAGGGTTGCATGGTTTTTTCAAAAGGTTTCACAGAACTTAATGAGTCATGCATGTTTAGATTTGATCTGAATACCACAGACGGATTGCATGTTTGATATACGCTCTATGTTGGGGGTCCAAGTAGGCATATATTAGGAATACCTAACCTTTGGAATATGCATGTATGGGTCATGAGTAATTGGGAGAACTACATATGATTGTTAAGGTGACGGCAGATCCCTAGTGTTTTCTTAATTTGATTGTTACAAAACTATTTTTCTGTCTTCATCTTTAATATTGCAGTTTAGTTTAATTTTATTAGTTAAATTCGTTTTAAGTTAATTAATTCATAAAATCAATCATCACAACTTTCTGTCTTACAATAATTAATTGGAGTTTGATTTGTTTCGATTTGTTTAGTAATCCCTGTGGAGAACGACCTTGTGAGATTCATTTATACTACAACATCTTTGTCATTCTTGCAAGTAAATTAGAGTTTTTAACCCATTTGCACGTGTGGTAAAACATCTATCACTTACCAAAACCGATTTATTGTACAAGGAGCCGGGGAGTATTGCGGAGAAAGAACTGTAACCTTTGTCTAGAGAGTAGTCGTTTTTCTTGAGCATTTCTTTGTAGTGATTGTTTAAGTGACCAAGGATAAACATGACAGCAACATCGATTGTGAACTGCATACGCATGCCATTATTATGAAGATGATCAGTAATTAAATACCTAGAGATATTGAAGAGGTTATTAGTTCAAGCATCATCAATACTTATAACCCATTAATTAGTAAGGCTAGCTTAAATTTTCATAAATATAAGTAATAATTAAACATAAAAGAAAGTCAAGTGCTACAGCATGAGTGGATTAATAATCCCACGGCGCAATGTGACCGTTACCAAAAAAAAAATCACTGTACGTAAACTAAAACTTATGTTAATAAAAAAATCATTTAAAAACTTTTGTACATGGGAAAAACCACATCTTTTATAAATAAAACTTTGACTGTACGAGAAGATATTTTATTGCACATGCATAAATGAAACTTATGGATCGATTATTGATTTATACTTATGTGAACATACGTCATTTTAAAGTTCTATGTTACAGAACAAATACGCATACAATATCAACACAGAAATATACATATGTTTGTACTATACTTCACTAATTTCGAAACTGTTAAGCATCGGTCATCTTCATACTTTTGAGAACCCACCGAAGAAGTTGTGCTAAGGCACACCTATCGAAGCATAAGAGTTTTTCTCCAACCAGGAGGCCAATCAAAACACGACACGTATCAACATCATAATAAAACTCCTAGAGTCCCACATCAACTGTGAGCGGAAGCCGAAGACTCTCCTCAACTATAAAATGAGATCATCCTCCTACAATTAATCCCCAATGTAATTATTATACTTAAACTTGTCATTGGAACCCACTAATGATGATTATGCTTGAACCTATCTATTGTGTAAACTCTTCACTATTAATGAGAGCTCCTCTATCCCGTGGACGTAGCTAGCCATACTTAGGGGGAACCATGTACATCTTGTGTTTGTTTCCATATCTCTATTTATTTACATATTATCATCACTAGGTGACAGGAGCAACCTAGCGAAGGTCACACACTTGACATTTTATGTTGTTCCAAGTCTCACCAAATTTGTGCATCAACATATATAATCCAAACAATTAAGTTTTGTTAACCGATAAAAAGAATTATTAAAAAAAAATTTGAACTAGCCAACCTTCTTTAACTCATAAAAGGTTTTAACGACATTGCCAGACCATGAGTCTAAGGTAGAAATGACAATGGCTTCAATATCTGGGACCAAGTTTCTCATAACATCCAAGGACAATGATCCTTGGACTAATCTGTCCATGGTAGTCATCTTGGTGGAAGAAAAGTGCTGAGGGACCAATTAATCTCTCTTTGCTTTGGGGGTATGTAGGTTTAAACAAGTGTGCCTGAGTCACCAGCACAAACCGCACAGCCTCTGGGCTAGGCCGCATCACACAAGGACTGCCAAGTATGTGAGTCTTGAAAACTTCTCCATACCTAACAATAATTAAGATATGAAATTAAAATAATCCAGTCTTGATAAGCATGCATGCAGTGGATTTAATCACTTAATTACCTGTTGTGCCTAGTTGAAAAAAAGACATTAGGGTTTTGATAGTATGGCTGCATGGTTTCACTTACATAGGGCCAACCCATTGTGGAGGTAGAGTTGCTCTAGGATTCAATGCTCTCATTTGTTTTGCAAGTAATAAGATGAATGAAAAAAGAGCAATCAGAAGAAAATTGTAGAGCGGTAAAACAATATACATATCGCTCTCTTAGGAAATTAAATTCAGTAAGTTATTAAGGACATTGTTGCCTGTGAACATAGTTGTGCTTGTTTATATAGGAGTTGCAGGCAGGCAGTGACAATGTGTGATTAATTCGACTATTCTCTGCCTACCCGATTTCAGTGGACAGTGGCTAGCCTGCCAGTCCAATGACTGATTGCCCTAGCTAGCTAGTTGCACAACTTTTCGTCGTCCAATCCAACCCACTATTTAACCTTTCAAAAGGATTGCCGATGGTACTAGATTTACCATCAGGCACAGACCTAGCCACAAAAATTCTAGTGAGATGAGCCATAAAAGTAGAAAAAGAAAAATGAAGAAGCCGTAGATTATTGAAGAGAACGAACGTAGATTCTTGAAATTTTGAGAAACAAAATACTTTCTTTCTTATAACAAAATGTTAAATATTGAGGGTAAGAAATTTTACATCTTTTTTTTTTTTTTTGCTAGATTTATGTCCATGTCATGTACTTATCTTGTCTTTTTTTGTGTCTGTGTGTGGAAGAAACTGGAAATGCATTCCATAACACAGCAACAACATAAATACATCAGGAAAGCCAAACAAGGCTAACAGGATTAACAAAACAAAAGGAGTAGCGAATACAAGTAGACGCCAAAACAACAAAGCAAGCGTCATTCCCCACTCCAAAAAAAAACCACCTAAGAAGGAGGACATGGCAGTCCATCCTTGTTTAAAATTCTTACCAACGAAGATGGTGGTCTGTCAAACCTGCTAAGCTCCCACATCTCCGTACCCACATATGTTGCGACGAAATTTGCTGCTTCCTTCGCTAATCTTGGCACTCAAGACCATTTGCAAATCTGGAAAAACTTCCCAACATCCATAATACGACTAATAATGGGAAAAATTTCCCAACTACACCTTTCCTTTCTTTCAATAAGGCTTGAAATTACCTGCTTTGAATCTGATTCCACAATTATGCATGGATAATTCCTTTGTTGTGCACTTATACAACCTTGAAGCACCACCTTAGCCTCCGCCATCAAAGCATTTGAAGCACAAACCTTCTTTCTTTCCATGCTCTTACATATTCCTTGTGAGTCTTTAATCACAATGCCCACATATGCTTCATTACTCCTGAGTTTCCAGCTTGCATCAACATTCACTTTTATCATTTGTCTAGGGGGATGAGACCAAGATATCATTCTCCTCTGATTTTCCGTACCCGGGGATTGCTGGACATTTATCAACTCCTTCGATGTTCGAAGAGTCATACTGGCACAAGTGATATCATGAAGAGTTTGTGAAGGAGATGGATTTTGATGATTAAAAAAAGCCTTACACCTAGCTTTCCATATGTGCCAACTTGTAAAAGCCATTAAAGATATAGATCTCCTCAAATCCTCTATTGTTGCATGGTTCGCTTTCAATATTTCCATCAACCAAGCATTGATATTTGTCACTGAACATCTATCAATCTTGTAACCAAGTGGCCCTCCAAACCAAACCGGCTACACTCATGGGCACGTAAGGAGCATGTGTTCCACAGTCTCCTCATACTCATTACAAATTGGGCATACCGGTGATGGAGCACATTTATTCTTGAATAAACTGGCATGCGTTGCTAATACCCCTTTCACTACTCTCCACATAAAATTTCTAATTTTTGGTAAGGCCTTAAGACTCTAAATCCCCTTCCACACTAGCGGATCCATCACGCACGAAGAAGACAGCCGCTGATTCTGACTCCTCATTTTCTTGCTTCGAATCCATGTGTATCCTGACTTCACAAAGTAATTTCCTTTCTTCTCCATTGGCCATATCAGTCTATCATTAGACTCCGAATCTCCTCCATCTGTTGCTTCAATTGCCAAACACTCATCCTCCGAAATTAAATTCCAAATAGAGTCTAAGTTCCAACTTCTAGTATTCTCCTGAATAATTGATGCCACATTCTGATTTCTATCAACACTCACACCATCAACAGGATTTGGATGTCCATTTGTAATTCCCAGCAACCATTTATCAACCCACAACTTGGTTTGATGTCCACTCACGACCTGCCAATGCGCACGCTCCCTAAGAATCTCCCTACCTTCCAACAAGCTTGACCAAATCCAAGAGGCTCGCCCACCCTTTTTTTCCTCCAAAAACGAAGCATTAAGAAAATATCTCGCTTTAGCACTTTGGCCCAAAGAGTATCAGGTTTATGAATAAGTCTCCAACACTGCTTAGCAAAAAGGGTAAGATTGAAGTCCTTCAGATTTCTAAAACCCATTCCCCCTCACCTTTAACATATCCCAATTCTTCCCAGCAAATCCAATATATTCTTTGTTCCTTCTCCTTCTGACCCTACCAAAAGTTTGCAAGTGCTGCATCAATTTCCTTGCATAACTTATCTGGAAATTTAAAGACAGACATAGGCTAAGCCGAGACTTAGACATAGGATAAGCCGAGACTGCTTGTGCCGCTGCCTTAATTAAAATTTCTTTACCTGCCTGAGAGAGAAACTGTTGTTGCCATCCATGAATCTTCCTCAAAATCCTTTCTTTAACATACCCCAAGGTTTCATTTTTTGAACGTCCCCACAGGGCCAGAACACCCAAGTATCGGCTAGGATCATCAACTCTAGGCATTCCCAAAATTCTACACAATTCCTCCCAAGTCGCCCTTGGAGTATTAACTCCAAAATAGATAATAGACTTCTGCAAATTAACTTCTTGCCCATATGCTTTACAATAAGCATCAAGAATCTTGACCACATTTTGATAGTTACTTCTTGTTGCTTTTAGAAAAATCAACGTATCATCTGCAAATAATAAATGAGAGAGGCAAGGCCAATTAGCACAAATCTTCACCCCTTCAATGTAACCCATATTAGAGGCCTTTCTCAGTAACAGAGATAATACTTCACTCACAATAAGAAAAAGATATGGGGAAAGGGGATCACCTTGCCTTAACCCCCCAGAAGGTTTGAACCTTTTCCCAGGTTGCCCATTGATTAATACCGCAAACTCCACAGTTGTAACACAACTCATTACCAAATCCACCCATTTACTATCAAAACCCATCTTCACAATTACTACCATAAGGAAATCCCATTCAACCCGATCATAAGCTTTATTCATGTCCAATTTGATTCCAAGCTCATAATTCTTCTTTGCTTTTCGAAGCTTTAAGAAATGGAAGACTTAATGAGTTATAATAATATTATCTTGGATTTGCCTACCTTCCACAAGGCATTTTGACTTGTAGAAATAATATTCGAAAGTAAAGGCTTTAATCTATTAGCTAAAATTTTTGAAAGAACTTTATAAGAATAGTTACACAAACTAATTGAGCGGAAATGGCTCACCAACTTCGGATTCTGAATTTTGGGAATTAGCACAATATTCGTTGAGTTGAGCAGTCGCATGCTTGTTCTTTCATTCATAAAATCAGCAGCCATCCCCTTCACCTCCTGCGAAATAAAATCCCAAAATGAATCATAGAATACTCCTTGAAATCCATAAGAGCCTGGAGCTTTCAAAGTGCCCATTTGAAAAACTGCATCTTTAATTCCCTCATCCTCAATACTTCTGTTAAAAACCTCATTCATTCCCAGCGTAAAAATCGTGCTAACACAATCAAGAATGTCACCCCAATCACGTTGTCATCAGTTGAGAAAAGTTTCAAGAAGTGATCCTCCACCACTTTTCTTATCCCTGTTTGATTATCTGCCCAATGCCCCTCACTATTACAAATCTTCGCAATTTTTGTCATATCTTCTTCGTTGTATAGTTGACTGATGAAAAAAATGCAGTGTTAGCGTCTCCCGTTATCTTGTTCACACCAAATGATCACTCGTTGTTAACTAGTTAAAAATGAGTCGTGTTTTGGTTAACCTATGAATGTCTAACCATACAATTATTTTATCAAATTACAAATCTAGATGAGATGACACGACATGAATAAAAAAAAAAATTTAACTTCCGGACTAAGTTATATTGTTTACATTGAATGAATTTACTATTGATTAGTTAAAAAATGGGTTGAATTTTTGTTGTTGAGAAAGAATTCCACATTAATGGGAGGAATGACCTTACAGGGATTTACATGTAAGTTGGAGAGAAAAGAGAGAGGGATGAATATAGCAAATCAGCCGAAGAGGGAGAGAGACAGGGTTGGGAAAAGTTGCTATAGTGAATAAATTTATAAATAAGGGTTGAAAAAAAATTTCTTTCAAGATAAATATGTCATTAACAGTTTTTTTAATAAGTGAGTGAAAATAATATGATGAGGTAGGTTTAGTAGCATTTAAAAATTTATATGTTGATTAGTAATATGATTTAATAATTTTTTTTTCATTTATAAGTAAGAAGTATTAAATTTAACTTTCGTTAAAAATAAATTTGAACAAAACTATTGCGACTAGCCATTATTAAGTTTAATCAGTGTTCCATACATTATATGTCGGGCACGGACCGCAGCATATTGGACATAATCTAGCGGTCTCCGAAAGGTCTCGTTGGAGGGCATTAAGTCGGTGGTGCAGAAAAGGAAAGTACCAGAATGTGGGCCCACTCCAGCTGGACGATCCCTGATAAGCTCGAGATATCAATCTCTAGGGTTTAGGTACATCAGGTGCCCGTCACCATCTGATTTTATGATGAGTGTAGACACCGAAAGTTCGGTGAAATAAATGTTAATCAATGCATTAAAAAATTACAACTGTAAACATCGAAATTTTGGTGAAATAAATGTTGATCAAAGCATCAAAATTACAACCTCCATTCATTTCATATACATCATCAATTTACTTCACCAACAAAAAATGGATGGCAGTGATTTATTTTCACCAACAAAATGGATGCCAGTGATTCATTCTCACCAACAAAAATGGATGCCAGTGATTCATTCTCAATCACCAACAAAAATGGACGGTAGTGATTCATTCTCACCAACAAAATGGACGGTAGTGATATCATTCTCACCAACAAAAATGGACGGTAGTGATTCATTCTCAAAGCCTATAAATAGGCTTCTCCATCAAAAGGAAAAGGGGGGAACCAAAAATTGAGAAGACACCAAAACCTTGAAGCGTTGAAACTCTAAAGCTTTCAAGCAAATCCCGAAGGATCAAGAAAGCTCTCTTTGTTCTTCGTCAAAACCTACTTCAAGATCAAGCTCCCGACGGCCCTTGAAGGAAGTGTTCATCATTCATCACCCGTTCATCCTAAGATCAAGCCCCGACGGCCCTTTGGATCAACAGCTCATCAACAAATCTACCAATTACAAAGATAAAATCAGAGGATCAAATTGTAAAAGAGATTGTAACCCTAAAATCAATACAAAATATTATTTTGTACATGTGTTTCTTGTCTCGTTCATTTCAGGAATTTCCGTGTTTACAAATTTGGCACGCCCGGTGGGACAATCTCTACCTCTCATCTCTTTCTCCGTTCAAGAAAACCAAAGCACACCTCCAAAATAAATGGCATCAAGAAAGGATCAAGCTGTTCCCGCCACCAAAGCAAAGAACAAGAACATCGTTGCTGCAGGTGGTGACACTTTAGGCATCATCACTCGAAGCAAGGCAATAGCCCTCTTTGCCGCGGCTCTCACCCCCGTATTAACTCTACCAAGTGAGCAAGAGCACCTGAGGTACAAACCGGTGATCACTCTGACCTCGCTAAGTGCGCCAAGAGAGGGTATCCCGAAGGAGTACCCCGAGTCCCTGCTCTCTGATGCCAACTCAAGTAGCAGCGCAGCCATGCAAATCATGACCACCGAAGCGACTTCAATCGAGGAGCAGTTTGCTCAAATGAATGAAGCGATCGCAAAACTCACACGAACTGTGGAAGAAAAAGACTTGCAAATCGCCGCACTCACCAACCAACTGGAGGCGAAACAAGACGTGAAAGTCGACCTAAAGGTTGATCCACCAAAGAAAGAAGTCGACGAAGAAGAGAAGCCTTTGGTGGAGAAAGACGAAGAGAAGCTGAAGCTGGACCAAGAAGCGGTGCTTATGGGATCTCTCTTTATCCAGCAGCTGCAAGAGATGATCGCTAGCACCATCAAGACACAGTATGAAGGGAGCTCACATACCTCCGTGTTGTACTCAAAGCTCCACTCTAAGAAGATTGACGCTTTGAAAATTCCGAGGGGCTATCAGCCGCCAAAATTCATGCAATTCGATGGGAAGGGAAACCAAAAGCAGCACATCGCCCATTTCATTGAAACTTGCAACAATGCTGGAACGGAGGGAGACTACCTTGTCAAGCAATTTGTGCGCTCATTGAAAGGTAACGCCTTTGACTAGTACATGGACCTCGAGCCTGAGCTTATCAACAGTTGGGATTAGCTAGAAAAGGAATTCCTCAACCGTTTCTACAGCACTCGCCGCACTGTTAGCATGCTAGAGCTAACCAGTACAAAGCAATGGAAGGACGAACTTGTCGTCGACTACATCAATAGATGACGTTCATTAAGTCTGGATTGCAAAGATCGGCTTTCTGAAACCTCCGCCATTGAGATGTGTGTTCAAGGAATGCACTGGGGGTTACATTACATACTTCAAGGCATAAAACCAAGAACGTTTGAGGAGTTGGCAACTCGTTCCCATGACATGGAGCTGAGTATTGCTAATCACGGGAAGAAGAAGCTAATCGCCGACTTTAAGAAGGATAAGGTGTTCACCCCAAATGTAGACAAGACTGGGAAGAGACCCGCCAAGGAAACTTTTAATGTTAACACTACTCCCATCAAGATCTCATCCACTCCCATGAAGACCTCATCTGCGCCCAGCAAGACCTCATCCGCCCCTATCAAGATTTCTTCCAAGAACAAAGGAAATGAGGTGAAGAAAAGTGAGTCGCCTCGCACCCAAGATAGGTATAAAAACACCTTGAGGGAGTTAAAGCAAAAGACATACCATTTTCCTGACTCAGACATGGATGCAATGTTAGACGACTTGCTGGAAAAGAATTTGATTGAGTTACCAGAATGCAAGCGCCCTGAAGAGATGAATCGAGTTAATGATCCGAGGTACTGCAAATACCACCATATTGTAAGTTATCTTGATGGCAAATGCTTCATCCTGAATGAGCTTATCATGAAGCTAGCACAACAAGGGTGAATTGAACTCGACATAGAAAGTACGGCCGCAGCGCACACTACTACAATCTTGTTTGGGTCCCTCGATCTCGTTCCTCTCCAAATGACCCATGACCGCTCCCTTCAATACTCAAGTCACACGGCACCTTCTGCACAACCATCGCTGAGGGCAAATAACCAAAACGCGTTTACCGACAATAAAGAAGGATGGACATTGGTAACCTACAAAAAGACAAAGAAGCCAAAATCACAAGTCACACAACCAGAGGTGGAACAAAGAAGAAATCACAGTAGCCACAACAATAGGAAGTCCAAGAGGAACGTAAGAATTGATAAGCCAACGTACGCTGGGGAAACCACAAAGCAAGAGCCACGTATCCTCATCTCCTTGCATGAGTACTTCCCAAAGGACTTCTTCCAACGGTGCACTATCGTTACCTGTCACATGGTTGAAGTAGAGATGAAAGAGCCCTTAAAAGGCAAAGTTGTCGCCACAGAGGAAGAGAAGACCATCGTGCTCGAAGAAAGCCTGCCAATACACTTTAGCATCGTGGAAGCTCTACGATTGCCAAAGAAGATGCGAAAAACACTGGCATCGGTCTTGGCGAGTCCCGATGACCACGAACTGTAAGGAAGCAAAGACGAATGCTTGAAACTTCGGCCACATGAGCATGTTGCATGTTGTACCGCCCAGGATGCAATCCACTTCACCGATGAAGACTTGCTATTGGGATCAAAACCTCACAACCGTCCCCTCTTCATCTCTGGGTACGTAAGAGAGCACAAAGTCAACCGCACGCTTGTGGATGGTGGATCGGCCATAAACATCATGCCAAAATCAACAATGACCACAATCAGCATTAAGGTGAATGACCTATCCCTAAGCCGTCTACTAATCCAATGTTTTAATCAAGAAGGGCAAAGAGCGATGGGCATGATCCGAGTGGAGATGACCATTGGTGAACTTAAGTTAAGCACGATATTCCATGTGATTGATGCAAGAACCTTTTACTGCTTACTCTTAAGAAGACCTTGGATCCACGAGAATGGAGTAGTGCCATCCACCCTTCACCAATGCTTAAAGTACTACCGAAAAGGAGTAAAGATAATACAAGGCGACGCCAAGCCATTCACTGAAGCTGAATCACACTTCGCAGACGCCAAGTTCTATATGGATGAAGCTATGGTGCTTGAAGCTCTTCCAAAAGAGATCAAATCCACTGGCAAAGCAGCACCTAAAAAGCAGGAATGGCAAGTCATGCCCAAAAAGCAAGAAGGAAAAGATGTGCCATCTTCAAGCAAAAGCGACGATGAGCCCGCCAAACCTGTAACAACCAAAGGGAGTAGGACGCCCTCAAAAGGGCCAAACACACCCGTCTTTCGATACATCCCGATGTCGAAAAGAAAGAATGATCAATCCCTATTTGAAATGGGAGCAAGCAAGGCCAACACACAACAACACAATGATGATGTAAAGTTGCTTAAGACAAATGCAGTTTTGCCTCTGACATAGCTAGGCAACGCTAAGGCTGCAAGACCACCACAAGGCTTCGTAAAAGCTCAGCCAAATGAGGTGGAAACCAGCTTTCTTCCAACCAAGAGGATCGAAGAAGGTTTTGATCCAAACGCCTACAAACTCATGTCAAAGGCTAGGTACAACTTTGCTTCCTCATCAAGTCCTGGAAAGAAAGTTGCAAACATCAAAGAACGTGACCTCACCAAAACTCAAAAGAAGTTGAAGGAGCAAGGGTATGGAGTTGACAACAACAAAGCCGGGCTTGGCTTCACACCAGATGCACTCGTAAAGATCTCAAACAAAGCAAAAAATGCTAGCACCCAACACATCAGCGTGACCGTTGAACAAGATCAAGAGGAGCCTAAACCCACTCATCGAATATCATTTTTCGATAGGATGAATCGCTCAAGACCCAGAAATTCAGCACTTAATCGCATTGGCGGTCAAAAACGAACCTCCGTCTTCAAGAGGCTTAAAACACCAACATCACAAAGCTCTATTTTTGAAAGGTTGTCAAAACCTAAGAAACAAATCAACACGGCTAGCTCGCCTTTGCGACGATCAGTTTTGGAAAGACTTGAAGACGACAAGAAGCCTTCTGGAAAGAGGGAGACAACGCCAAAAGAAGAAGAGCTCAACGAGCTAGCAGAAAAAGGCGATATTCGAAGCTCAATTCCTTTAAGGATGAAGCGCCAAGCAATTGTCAACCGTTCAGTCGACTCATGAAGAATGATGTTTCGTTTGTATGGGATGAAGCATGCCACAATGCTTTTGAAAGCATAAAAAAGTATTTATCAAGTCCACCTGCCATGGGGGCACCCATGCCTGGAAAGCTGCTCATATTGTACATCGCCGCTCAGGAAAGTTCAGTTAGAGCACTCTTAGCACAAGAAAATGAATCCCAGAAAGAATAAGCGCTCTACTACCTCAGTCGAACTCTCACCAGCGCTGAGTTGAACTATTCCCCAATAAAAAAGATGTGCCTCGCCTTGGTGTTCGCCATTCAGAAGCTCAGGCATTACATGCAGGCTTACACTATCCACCTGGTCGCTAAAGCTGACTTAGTCAAATACGTCATGTACAAACCAGTCTTGACAGGGTGACTCGCTAAATGGGCGTTGTTCCTTAATAAGTATGAAATTGTCTACGCCCCCGTTAAAGCCGTCAAGTGACAAGTTCTAGCAAACTTTCTTGTTGATCATCCAATCCTAGCTGATTGGAAAATCTCAAACGACTTGCCTGACGAGAAGGTGTTCTACATCGACATCTTCCCGACGTGGACGATGTTCTTCGACGGATCCGCACGAGCAGACGGAGCGGGGGCAGGAGTAGTATTCATGTCGCCACAAAGGCAAATACTACTTTACTCCTTCCAGCTAAGTGAATTATGCTCCAACAATGTCGCTGAGTACCAAGCACTGATCATTGGTCTCCAAATGGCGATCAACATGGAAATCACAGCCCTCGAGGTATATGGAGATTCTAAGCTCGTGATAAATCAACTCTTGACTGAATATGAAGTGAAGAAAGATGATCTCGTCCCATACTTTCGGCTGGCCACTCAACTGTTGCAAAAGTTCGAGGCCATGACACTAGAGCATGTGCCAAGGAAAGAGAATCAAATGGCAGACACCTTAGCCAACCTAGCCTCGAGTATGAAACTAAAAGAAGATGAAGCTGCAGACGTACCGGTTTGCCAAAGATGGGTGATCCTACTCGTCACCGAAATGCTACTGGATGATACAAATGTCATCTCAGTATTTCCAGTCGACGCTAAAGAATGGAGACGGCCACTGATTGACTACTTGGAGCATGGAAAGCTTCCAGATGATCCTAGACACCGCTCCGAAATACGTCGACGAGCACCTCGCTTTCTCTACTACAAAGGAACACTCTATCGACGCTCTTTTGAAGAAGTACTTCTGAGATGCATAGATGAGGAAGAGGCCAATCAAGCCATGGAAGAAGCACACTCAGACGTGTGCGGAGCACATCAGTTTGGGCCAAAGCTACATTTCCAGCTCAAAAGAATGGGTTACTACTGGCCAAGCATGGTGAAGGATTGTCTGGAACACGCCAAAAGGTGCCAAGCCTGCCAATTCCATGCTAACTTTATACATCAACCACCTGAACCATTACACCCTACAGTTGCTTCATGGCCTTTTGATGCATGGGGATTGGACGTCGTAGGGCCGATTGCACCAAAGTCATATGCGGGAGAAGCTTACATCCTAGCTGCAACAGATTACTTCTCCAAGTGGGCGGAAGCCATACCCTTAAGGGAAGTCAAGAAGGAAACTGTCGTCCATTTCATCAAGGAACATATCATCCACCGATATGGTGTGCCTCGCTACATCATCACTGACAATGGAAAACAGTTCTCCAATAGACTCGTGGACGAGCTTTGTGAGAAATACAAGTTCAAACAGCACAAGTCTTCCATGTCTCATGCTCCAGCTAACTGTCTTGTAGAAGCATTTAATAAAACATTGTGCAACTTCCTGAAGAAAGTGATCGGCCGAACAAAGAGAGACTGGCACGAAAGAATAAGCGAAGAACTTTGGGCATATAGGACGACACACATGACTCCTACCCAAGCTACACCTTATTCTCTCGTATATGGTGTGGAAGCTGTTCTACCACTCGAAAGTCAAATCCCTTCACTAAGAATGGCTATACAAGAAGGCTTGACTGACGAAGAGAATGCAAAGTTGCGTCTCCAAGAGCTAGAAGCACTGGATGAGAGAAGGCTCGAAGCTCAGCAGCACTTGGAGTGTTATCAAGCACGACTGTCCAAGGCTTTCAACATGAAAGTTCGCCCTCGTTCTTTTCAAGTAGGAGATCTTGTCCTTGCATTGCGTAGGCCTATTATCACAACTCACAAGACAAAAAGCAAGTTCACATCAAAGTGGGATGGGCCTTACATAAGACAAGAAGTTTACACCAACGGCGCCTACTTAATCATGGCGGAGGACGGCTTGAGGATCAGCCCCATCAATGGCAGGTTCTTGAAGCGCTACTACCCCTAAAACAAATGCTCTACGCTCCTGGCCTGCAATAGCATAAACTGTGTACAGCAAAATCATCATCAAAATCACAAGTAAAAATAAAAAAATAAAAAAAAATTCCATTATTCATTTGAACTACGTCATGCCTTGATCATTCCTCAACCGAGGGTACGTAGGCAACTTGAAACTTCAAAAACTTCAAGTACAGTCACATCATCAAAAAAAACAAAAAAACACAAACACTTTGAAGAATAAAGAGCAAATTCAAGAATGAAAATACTTTATTTCTTTAAAGGAAGAAGTCGGCTCTAAAGCCCTGTTACAAAAAAATAGAAGACACTACTCGAAAGCTATGTCCCTAAAACTACAGAGGCGATCCTCAAGCAAGCCTTCCAAAGTCTTCAAAGTCTCTACCTCGGTAGGAGACAAAATAGGCAATTTCATAGCCGTGCCCTTCTCCTGTTCTAAGCGAGAAATCTCTTCTTGGTATTGAGAAAGCGTAGCTTTCTGCTCCGTGAGCGCACTTTCAAGATGAGATGTTTCGATTCCCAGCCGCTCTCGCTCTCATACCAACGCATCTAGATGCTCTCGGACGGAAGCTAAAGAAGTCTCTGTAATTTGATAATCTCCCGAAGCGGTTTGCTGAAAAGACCGAACCCGGGCTAGTGACGAGTCTATTGTTGCCAGTTGTTGAGCTCTAGCATCAGGACTCAATTTCTTCAAGGAAATAGCACGCAAGGAAGAATACTAAGTCGAGGCGGCCATAACTTCGGCAATCTTGATCTTCAAAGACGAAGAATCAACGTTAAGGTTGTCAATTGCAGAAACAAGCTTTGACAAATCCTCTCTGAGCAACGCAAGGTCTTCCAATGGGCACTTTGAAATCCTACTCTCAATATGGCTCTTGGTGTCCATGGCTGCATGGAGGTTGATGCGATGGATAAGTTGCTCAGTATCTCTAAGGTTCGACCTTCTCAAAGAAATCCCAGGACTAGCTGGCAAAAGTGTTGGACGCATGATGGACTCTTGTACACCTTCACCTACACACGGCAAACTTGGGAAGATCGGCGGATTTTGAACAAGCTCTGCACCAGGCAGATCCCCGATCTCCTCGTCCGTAGGTAGATTGCCTCCAAGTAGCATAGAAGGCCCAACCTAAAGAAAAACAAAGAAATGTGTTAGAAACGAAAGTTAAAATAACGAAAGAAGAAGAAATCATGAAAGAGAAAGAAGTACATACATCTTCCTCAAATGACATATGGCCATCGGATTGAGGAGGCCTAAACATTTCTTTCTTCTTATGACGAAAATTAACACCATTGTCAACCTGAGCAACTTTAAGTGGTCGCTTGTTTAAAACTTGTTGGCGCTGCCGCAAAACAAGTCCATCTTCGTGCGAATCAACTTCGTCACCTGCCTCTTCAGAAGCATCCAAATGGGAAGAAGGCAAGCACAAGCGCTGACGAGCTAGAACCACAGGTCTATCTTGTAAGGAAGCGGTACTCGCGCAATCGAAAGGTACCACCTGCGTAGGAACTAGAGAACAAACCTTTTTTGACGTCTTATAGGGAGAATGGGAAGAATTGGTATCACTTGCCATCCCCAAACTCTCATAATGTACCCTTGACCACCAACTTACGTAAGCACGGGTCACTGGATTATTCTTGAACTCATCTTTGGCCGGTAGGGTGATAGAAGCATTTGTGCATGCACGGGTACAAGACTCCCAATTCATGTACACGGCTTGCAAGGATTTTGATTGGGCTCTTTCCTTCAGCTTACCTGGCACGTTTTAGACAAAACCAAATTGCCTGCTAAAACGGTGAGGATTATATGGCTGAATGATACATCAGTCTTCTTGCCGCAAAGAAACATACCCTGAGCGAAGACTTATAAAATAAGATAGGTCTGAGAAGCGAAGATGCGAATCATCCATGATGCCTTGCCGCGCCAAGCCAACTCTTGCCAAGCGATCCATCCTCAAGCCTTCACAACTTCTAAGCAATGCTTGCGCCTACGAGTCGTCAAGACTTTTCGCAGAAAGCACTCTAGAATACTTCGTCATTAAAGGCCCTAGCTTGGCTGAAGTCGGTGAAGAAGGCCCTGACTTGTCTAAAGTTGACGAAGAAAAATGAGTGCCAAAGTACTCACCCAACCAGCCGTACATATAGTGGTAAGGAAGTACCGCAGCACCGTCTTCAATGCTTGCCGAGTTCGAAACAAAACTTAAGCCGTTGTAAATGCTAACTAAGACCGGAATAGCGAGGCTAAAAGATTTGTATGCGGCCATCTTGCTAGCAAATTTGAAGACTCCGGGACGGACAAAGTTAACATCATCTTTGGGGAAAACAAACTTACAAAGCCAACAAGCTAAGAAAGTGGCTAAGTAAGATTCTTCCAAGTACTCTGGAGCCACGCCAAGATCCTCAAACGCCTTCAACTCGGCCGAGGTACGGCGCCCAGCTGGACCAATGACACCTGATGGATCCGAGTCTCCCTTAGGCCTGGTTGTTTTGTTACGACCATTTTTCTTCGAATGCCTCTTGTACTTCATGGTGTCCCAATACCAAAATCGGATCCATAAAGAAATCTTCACGCCTGACTTACCCGGAGCCTCTTGAAAAAGCTTGTGATATGCCCAAAACAATCAGCGACAGTTCGTAGGCAATCCTCGACTGTTGCGACAAAAAAACTCCTCCACGCTGGGAACAACTTCGTCATAAAATTTTCCTTGGATCGGCAAGCCTCCTATCTTGTGGAGATCCCTAAGTGAGATCAACATCTTCCCTCGAGCCGTGTGAAATATGTTGGTCGCTGAACACCAATGCTCAAAGAATGCACAAATGACGGAATGATGACGATCATAACTGAACAAAGATGCGTATACAACATGATAAAGGCCTGTTTTGGTAAGCACATCCTTGGAGCGGCTCAAGACATCTTCAAGCCATTCCCAATAAAACTCAACGAATAAGGCTCCTTCAGTAGTCGATAGGGTGCCACTTCAAGCCACAGCTCCGTAACGGATACGATCACCAAGAAGCTTAAACAAAACCGGATGATTGTCATGAACATGGTACGAAGGGTTCAGGATAAGAATCCTCGACGAGCATGCCCTCTTCTTTGTGTTGGGTCGAATAGAGTCTACCACCTCCCAAGATTCTTCAGAAAACCATGACTTAATATGCATGGAGTTGTCTTTTGCGGGAAGAACAAGCGCCTTAGGGCCAGTTAGCGGCGCATAAAGCTTCAACGTCGTTCCACTATCCTGCGAATCGCCTTCCTTTGCAAGAATGGTAATGGTGTTGCCCTTAAAGCACTTGAAAAATACCATGACCGCAACGAAGAGTCAGCCACAAAACTTCAGCACACCACCGAGGGAAAACTGTGATCCAAAGGCACTACACAGCGAAACCTCGCTGCAGTCTTTTGCGCGGCACCACACGGCGAAAAGTGACGCACTGCAATAAGCTCCAAGCAGCAGGATGACGGACAATGCAATGGTGTGCAGCGAACAATGCAGCGACGGCGCTACAGCAAGCACGGTAAAAATGGCAGCTACATGACGGTCCTTCAAGGCACGTTACGGTAGCAAAGAAACCAAAATGCCACGCAATCGCACTACGTAACCCCGCAGTGACTACGCAAGCAGTTTCTTGCACCGCACGGCGACGTCATCGCCAAGGGGAAATTGTGCCCAAAAGGCATTACACAGCGAAGCCCCACTGCAGTCTCTGGCACAACACTACACGGCAGCACACCACCGAGGGAAAACTGTGATCCAAAGGCACTACACAGCGAAACCCCGTTGCAGTCTCTGGCATAAGTACACCCACGTCCTGCTACCACGGCTCTAAAAGCTTCGTGAAGATCCTGGCGTCAAGCTCTGCCTTCTCCAAAAAAAAAATTAAAGATTCCTGGCATCACAACAAAGAGATCCATCAGTGGGGGAGGGGGCACGCACGTATTATGCATAAAAAAATAGGCACATTATATTCTATATACATATATATATATATATATATATATATATAATGTACGTAGCCAAAATCGTCTTCAGCCTAAAACATACCTCAGAGTGAAGGCTACTGTTGTCGCCCCACGGTGACACCCAGCTACAAGCTCCAGCACTTTCTACGTGCACCACGAACTGCACTCATTCGGTCTGTTTGCTGCTCGATGTATCTTTGCCACAACTGCTGGCCGTCGTTGTTGAAGGACCAGAGTTTAAAGACATCGAAGAGCTCCTCCAGTTACCTCATGTATATATATATATATGTATATATAGGGCTCAAGGAAAGCAAAGTCGAAGTCGTCCTTCACTTGAAACAAATGAGCCGCACTAAGTTGGAAGCCTCACGATGGCGACTGCCCCCTCATCTTCCAAAAAGAAAAGAAAAAAGGAAGAAAACAAGCAAAGATGATATACGCGTTTCAGAAACAGCTACGTGAATGAAGCATGTCCTGTGTGTGTATGTGTGCATATATATATACAAGTCTCCAAACCAGCGATTAAACATGCACAAATATGAAGCCGCATGTTCTGTCTGTGTATGTGTACATATATATATACAAGTCTCCAAGAGAAACAAGCAAGCATGCAAAAAAAAAAAAAATGAAGAGTAAGCTACGGTGCAAAAGGAAAAAAGAAAAATGCAGTGGCTGTGCCATGGTTATGCAATCGTCGAGTAGTGACGATTCGATCCCATATATATATATATATATATATACAAATACATGCGACCCCATGACAATATACATATGAATGCATGCTATCCCGGGACGATATATATAAATGCATACAACCTCAGAAGGTATACCTTCGTGTCTGCCTTCACAACAGCCTTCAAACATGCACTTGTAGCCACTCTTTTCGTCCAACACCGAGCTCACCACACGGCAGACGCGAAGAACACATCACAGCAAGGAAACATGACAGTGCAGTTAGGATTCAAGACAGTAAGTTGGTGCAGTGGCTATGTAAAGACTATGCAGTGCCCTATGTGTGTATGCATGCGTGTGTGAATGCGTATGTATATATAATGGTCTCAAATGAAGCTGAGCTGCACGAAGTGCAAAGACTGTGCACTGACTGTGCAAACAGCAGTCCGCGTGAAGAATGCAGAGAGGAATGCAGTGCAAAGACTATGCGCTAACTGTGCAAATAGCAATCCGCGCGCAGAGAAGAATGCAAAGAGGAACGCAGCGCAGTGACTGTGCAAGTAAAAAAAAAAGGGATGGTCCGCATGCGAGAAAAATGCAACGCAGTGAGGGAGGCTACCAGCCTGCCAGGGAACTCAGCAGTGTCGATCTGCTACATTCATCATCAGAACATGTATACACACACACAAAAAAAAAGAGTAGGTGCAAGCTACTGTTAGCAAGTTAAGAAAAAAAAAAGAGGTAGTGGCGACAGAATTATTGAAAAGAATAAGAGTAGGGGGAAGGATGGTGCACGGCACCACCTTGAAAAAGTTTTTTATTTTTTTTATTTTTAAAAAGATAAAATAAAACAAAATAAAAATAATAATAAAATAAAAAAAGGGAAGTAACACATCTTGGCGGGGCATATGTTTTATTTAGCACAATACACTGAATGAAATAAAGTCCGTTTATTGATATCTCCGATAAATTACAAACAAACAAAAAACGGAATGGAAAAGAAAAGAAGAAAAGAGGAGCCTTCACGAATGTCACTTATGTGAAGCCTCAGTACTCGGCAGAACCCCAGTTGGGGGGGGGCACCGAAGATGGATTATTCGGGGCCTCAATACTTGTTCGAACACCAGATGACGAAGGCAAAAAGTGCCTCCATAATACATCCTCAAACTTCTGACGGTCACTTTGAATTCGACCTTCGGAGTCCAACAGCTGATCAAGCTTCCTCTTCATGCCCGTTGAATAATTATTTACAAGCACATGCAACTCTCTATTCTCACGCTTGAGTTGCCCAATCTCTTGACTAAGAGTTGCCACCTCGGCCATCAATGATTCAACTTGGCGAACTCGAGCAAGTAAGCGTTGGCCCATGTTTGACACAGAGCATGCACACTGAACACAGAGAGCTAGGGAGTCTTGGACGGCCAATTCATCGGACCATCTTGAAAACAGCCTGCTATCTTTAGGTGTGAGGAGGTTCCTGGCTACTACCGTAGCTGTTGTTGCATCCCTTATCACAGAGTCTTCAACTGTAAGAGGGCCATTAGAAGACAAGAAGGATGGGCGCCATATATCACCCTGACGCGGCGCGCCTGTATCATTCCCAAGATTTGAATCGTTCCCAAGACTCAAATTTAAGCAAATGTTAGACGGGCAAGCCATTATCAGAAATGGTAAAGGAGAAGGGCTAGATGGAGTAAGATCTCAGAGATATGACAAGGATAATTTTCACAGGCGGGAAATCTTCAAAGTGTGCGTCTTGAATACAATCGATACCTCTATAAAAGGAGAAGCGACACAGCCACCTGTTTAGAAGTCAAAGACACACCACTCCCCATATTTCAAAGAGGCGGATTTTCCCACCTAAAATCCGTCAACTCCTTTCAGACGCAATCTCAACTTTTTCAGGTATCACGTGCAACTTTGTCAAAAATCTCTGACAAAGTTAAAAACGCGTAAAATCCACTGTTTCAACCACCACACTGCTGACAAAGTTGAAAACGCGTGAGGTTCCGCTGTTTCATCTACCACGCCAACACGCTTCTGCCGACAGGCATGGGTGACAAGTCCACATCCGCGCACTACCTGCCATCGCATCCCTCCCTATATAGGTCACCCTCATCTTTCATGGCGAGGCACACATCCAAAATGCCTAATTCTTCTTTCTTGCCAGAAAATGCTTCTGCAACCAAACCTTTCAAAAAAAAAAAATACTCAGTTCTCTTCCTCCTCGAGAACAACCCTTCAATCAAGCCACTCAAAAAAAAAAAGATCAACCCATTTCCTCAGCCAGAAACCCCATTTCCATAAAATAAAAAAATAAAAAAAAGTCTGCACCAGCATCAAAATCTTATGCTTCTTTCCTACAAGAGCAAAAGTATTTCATATCATTAGGGTTGAGAGCAAGAGTATCTCATATCATGCAATCGCCATGTTCTTTCCCTCGCCCTTGCTCTTGACTGCAAGAAGAAGAGAAAAAAAGCAATCAGTCAGAACCTGAAATCAGACTTCTGCTCTGGAACGGACTGCCTAGAACCCCTTCCCTGATTGCTTTCCTAGTCTTGCTCTCGAATACTCATCTTCAACATTTTGTGCTTCCAAAGAAGATACCGCCTCTGCAAGGAGAACATATGAAGCGGGTGAAATTAATACATCGAAGCATGTGGAGACAAGCGCAACCAATATATGTGCTAGTTCATCCGCTACTTCTCCAAAAGCAAATGTATCTCATATCATCGAGGTCGAAAGCAAAGGTATCTCATATCATGCTTTTCCCCTGTTCTTTCCTTTGTCCTTGCTCTTACATGCAAGACAAGGATGAAGAAAATCAATATGTCGGAACTTCCACTCAAACTTCCGCATGATGCATCAAGCTCATGGAGAATCAACAAGTATAACAACTGCAGGTGCCGATTCATCCCCAACCAAACCGAAGACCACTTACCATACGAAGTTGCTTGTGGTCCAGTTTCTTCAAGATCAAGCCACCAACGGCCATTGAAGAAATCACAAGCCCGATTCAAGATCAAGTTTCCAACACCCTTGAATCAAATCCAGTTCAAGATGAAGTCTGTGGAAAGTCAACAAGCACAACAAATACGTGTGCCATTTCATCCTCAGCAGAGCTGAAGAAATTAATTCAAGATTAAGCCATCAACGACCCTGGGAGAAACTTCCAAACCAAGTCAAGAACAAGTCTCGACGGCTCTTGGATCGACGTCTACACTAAGGGACTTCAAAACGCATCTCCTACACGTGACAAACACATGTATACGACGCGCCCTGAAGTGGGGGCATTTGTAGACATCGAAATTTCGGTGAAATAAATGTTAATCAATGCATTAAAAAATTACAACTGTAAACATCGAAATTTTGGTGAAATAAATGTTGATCAAAGCATCAAAATTACAACCTCCATTCATTTCATTTACATCATCAATTTACTTCACCAACAAAAAATGGATGGCAGTGATTTATTTTCACCAACAAAATGGATGGTAGTGATTCATTCTCACCAACAAAAATGGACGGTAGTGATTCATTCTCAAAGCCTATAAATAGGCTTCTCCATCAAAAGGAAAAGGGAGGAACCAAAAATTGAGAAGACACCAAAACCTTGAAGCGTTGAAACTCTAAAGCTTTCAAGCAAATCCCGAAGGATCAAGAAAGCTCTCTTTGTTCTTCGTCAAAACCTACTTCAAGATCAAGCTCCTGACGGCCCTTGAATGAAGTGTTCATCATTCATCACCCGTTCATCCTAAGATCAAGCCCCGACGGCTCTTTGGATCAACAGCTCATCAACAAATCTACCCATTACAAAGATAGAATGAGAGGATCAAATTGTAAAGAGATTGTAACCCTAAAATTAATACAAAATATTATTTTGTACACATGTTTCTTGTCTCGTTCGTTTCAGGAATTTCCGTGTTTACAATGAGGTCCCCTGCATTGTAGTGCTAGAAAAGTCGAATTATGGTCTTCCGGTAAGAGCTTTTGGACCGCATGTCAATTTATCACTTTCGAGATGGATAAAAATATTCACGAGCTTGTTCATATAACGCTTATTACGCCACTTGTCTAATATTACTTATATTTGATAAACGGAGTTAGCTGTGCTCAAGATAATCATGTCTCTCACCCTCTCAAGCTCGTAAAGAAGCTCAATCCACAATGCTATGAGATTTTTAAATTTTTTTATTCGGTAGATAACAAGTTTGATGAGTTATAATCTTATGATTCTTTTGAAGAATTAAGTCAATTATACTTTGCACCTCTCTAGTTTAAGGTAATTGATATTTTGATCCTTGGTTTTTTAAATTGATACTACACTTTTTTTTTAGCCATACTAATTTACTTTCATTAAATAAAAAGGCAAGTACAAGAAAAAAAAGAGTCCAAAGAGTAGCCCACTACCTACATACAAGCCCAACAACAAAAAGATAATACAATGGGTAGGCCCAAAAGTGGCCAGTTGAACAATAACAAAAAAAATCCTAAGATTAGAACGGAACCAGCAACCACCAGATGCTACTCCATCGCAAGGCCACCACCACGACCAAGAGAACGAACCAACGGAACAAATGAATCAACCAAAAATAGGGGGGGTGGCAAACCATTCGCACAGTGAGTGCTCCCATATACAGACTCATTTATCGGTCTACCTGTCGATTTAACTTTATTTATACGATGTAACACTCGATTGTCCTATACTTTGGCCAGAATAGGATCCTCTCGGGATCCTCTTTGTGGAGATCCAGAAGATTAATCAATCGAGTTCGTTCATTATACATCGAGCATTTAGAAATCAAATTTAAAATTAAATATAAATAGTACCTAACGAAAATTAACCGCACGATGTACGATAAACGAACATGATTGATTGATATTCAGATTCCCACAAAAAGGATCCAGAGAGGATGTCATTAACTTTACATTAAAAAATTGTTACGTGGACAACTAATATTGTCTCTCCACACAGTATTAGTTTTGAATTAGATTCTTTTATTCCATCAAACAATTACTAGTTACAGCGATCAAATAAAGGTGATCTGAAATTTTGAAGCTTAAATTTATACAAATTTTGTACAATTATTTTATTTATCATCTTTGACAGTGATCAAATTAGCACACATTCCATCACTAATCATACCTTATAAACTTCTCTAATGGCACCCAATATTCTATCTGCAGCATCAGCCCCAAATAATCTTGGAAAATTAGACCCCAAATCAATCTCGATAGTCTTCCTCTTGATCAAATCATCCCTCCTCTTCAAATATTCCCTCTCATCCTCTCCCACTTCTCTCTCCCCACAAGCACATTGATCCAACCAGATTCCCAGCACCTCCTTTGCAATGGGACTCACATCATTTTCTATAATGTCCTCCAAGCCTTTTCCCTCCCCGCCACTCCCTGCTTCGATCCGAACCAAAATTGCAGTTGGAGACACTACGCTTCGGATGTATAGCGATGAAGAGAAGTAGGGTTTGACCTCAACAAGTTTCTCAAGCTTTTGCCTGGGTGTGTCCAATTGGGTGTCTTGATAAAATGTTTGGAGGTAGTCAGGGTGGAGAACTAGGTCTTTTCTTGGAGGAAGGTCAAGGATGAGGACTAGGGATGTTGGGCTGCTCTGGATGAGCTCAAGTAGGAAGTTTGGTGCATCTGTGGTTGGATTGAGATAGGATGACAGACTTGTAATGTTCAGTGCTCCACCTGTTGGTAGCTCACAGTGCAGCCAACTTCCTAATATGAAATCAACCTGAAATATGCGAATGTCAATGAAGAGAAAACATGTAAGAGCCCATTTGATAACTATTTCGTTTTCATTTATTATGTTAAAAATAGAGGGAAAGTATAGGGGAGAAACATAAATGAACAATGATGATGGAGATGGAAATGAAGGATAATATACGAAAACAAAATCGCGAAAGTGAAAATTGCTTTCGTATTTTTTGTTTTTCGTTTTCATTTTGTACATCACTCCATATACATTTCTTCAATATCCTTCCATCTTCCATCCTACTCCTTTCTTTTTTCAATACCCTTTCTCCCACAAACTTTCCCATCTAGAACACAGAAAACGAAAAACGAAATAATTATCAAACGAGTTTCAGATTGATCCATATTTTGTTGACATCACACCAATATGCAATACATGTAGACATTTGATCAATATTTTGTTAATGCTATAATCCCACTAAGTCAATATTATTACGATATTGTATCAACAATTTATCAGATACTGTAAATTGGTAACTAGCACAATCGAATCACTTACGATATGCTTCTGTTGTGAGTTTGTATTGTATATCATGCCCTTCTAACACTCATAAAAAAATTTCTAGAGCGAGTAAATAGGTACGATTCTTTTACCACTTGTTACATGTAGAATTGAATTATATTTAGAGCAAGTCCACTTTCTTCCCCAATAAAAAATGTACCAAAAATAATAAAAGAAATGAACCCAATTTACTCCTATGAATTTCTACCTCTAACCAACAATCCATTAGGAGTTTGAAATCAAAAGCTAAAATCCCAATTGGCATCAAACCATTAATATCCACTCTTTTACATAAATCAAGTGAAAATTATAAACAAGAAACAGGGGTTCGAGAAAATTACAGGAGAGGAGGAGAGGCCCGATCGGATGTGGAGGGATGCATGGTTGGTGCCACTCTCGTTCTGGTAGTACTGCACGTCGGGAGGGAGAGTACAAGGCAAGAGCTGCGAGCCAAGGCGCGTCTCTAACGTCGATACAAGATCGACCATGAGGTTCTTGTGTGGGGCCGACACGTAGGGGAAGTCTATGAACTTTGCTTTGTTCCCTTGGCTGTGCGGGTCCATGGGAGATGATGCTGAGGCAGAGGAGGCGCGGATGCAGGACGGGGAGAGAAGTGGAGAAGACGACTGAGGAAGAGGAGGAGGGCGAGGGAGAGCGGAGGAGTGTAGGACGTGGGGGAAGATAACAGCCATTCATTCACTGGGCAGCACAACAGTCACTAACCGACACCGTCGTCTTCGCTTGTGATATTTCTGACAGCCATTGGGCATAGTGGGCTCATATACTTGAAACCCAGTTTGTATTTTCATACGGGCTTCACCACCATAGAATCGTTGATCCAAATGCACTTACACAAAAATGAAAACGGATTCTTGTGGGCTGAAATAAACTTCAATTCCGAGACGTTACATGGTGAAATTACACTGGTGTTGTTTATTATAGTGAGATTGTCTCGTATTGGATTAGTTTTAGAGGCTAAGTTAGATTAATTTGGCGCGGATTATGTTATTGCGTCACTCATGGAACTCATCCAGCTAGCGTAAGGAATGCAACACGTGCAACTCACACAACCCGAAGCAGTTGGTGTTGAACCTTAGGAATGGCAACAGTTCGGTTTGGAGACAAAAATACTATATTCATCCCCATAACCACAAAAATTAACTATATCCATAACCACAAATTAAACAACTGGATTATCTATAACCATACCCGTTGGATAACGGATTCCCCATAAGTTAACGGTTGTATCCATCTTCGTCAATATAAAAAATGTATTCGTTCAGTTGACGCATTATAGTTTACTAGATATTAATTTCGTCATTAAACATTTGATGTATACAGTGATTCAATTAATGGATCTTGTTGAGTATACAAATTAAAGCATTGAATTTAAAACATTGATGATGTTGGCTGGTTTTTGATATCTCCAGTAAGCACTATTGAATTCTCATAGATTTTGATTCAAAACTTTTGAACCTTCATACAAAATGCACCTGTTGTGTTCTCAAGGTAATGGATTGGGTGAATAATGAATATACAAATATACATATATATAATACTATATTATATATAAATTATATTATTTATTATTCGGGTCAGATTCGGGTATGGATACGGATTTGGGACTCCTATAACCATATCCAAAATTATAACCAAATAATATTCACGTTTTTTTCCCGTATCCAAAATATACCCAAACTTCTATACCCAAATATGTTCCATTCGAGTGATTATCTACGGTTATCGGGTTTAACGGTTAGAATTTTCATCTCGATTGAAACCCCCATGTTGCTTGAGTGAGTTAGGAAGATAGCACAACTCAAGCTAAAGAAACTTGAAGAAAATACTTGACGGATGTACATCGGGACCAAGGTGGTCATAGGACCACCCAAAGCTTGGGAAATATACATGTTTGTTCTAAGAATTCTTCAAATGTTTGGTATGGTCCCCTTTATGCTCACAAAGTGTTTAATAAAATACTTTCTAAAAATATCTCGACAGTACTCGGCAGATTGCCTCATGAGCACCGGATAAATTTTCACAATAGTACTTGTCAGCACTTGGACCTAAAATTACCTTAATGAGACAGAATCCTTCCCCAAAATTACCATAGTTTAAGATCAAGCAAGTTAATAATGATTGTACACAAAATGTAAAATTGCAAATATTAAATTTTCCTAAACGATGGAAAAAAAAAAGACCATTTGAAGTCTCATTTTCCAGCATTGTACATACACAACAAGGGTTTTTTTTTTCTTTCTTTTTTCAAAAAAGAAAAGAAAATGAAAGACAATTCGTGGTAAGCTAGTTATCCACCTCTTCCAAACCCATAAAATTTCTTCTTACCAGTGACCACAGTCAAGCAAACTCACCAGCTTAAAGTATCGAATTCGGATCCTCTCATACCTAACAAGGTTCAAAAACCCCATTCCTTATTATAGCTACATAATAACACCACCATATCTTTTGTATATATATTGCAATTTTGCAACCCTTCTACGATACTACCTACGCACTTTGGCATCGCTCCGTATTTTATGCAAAATTAAAAGCATTTTCTACAAATTTTTCAAACTGCATGCGGGTATGTGCACAGTAGTTACCATGCACACCTCTTCAACCTTCCAGCTAGCTCTGCTTGGCTCGGCTTGCTCAGCTAGCCTAGTTGCACACCTTCTCGGTCCTCATCATCGGCGCGTGAAACTCCACCCCTCCCTTCATCCTCTTCGCGCGGGGCCCGCCGGCGCCGCCACCACCAACCCCTAATTTCTCATATCGCCCCGTTTTCTTTCCCTTCATTTTCTCCTCCCCTTTAACCCAAACCCCAAACAGCTTCAATCCTTCCTTCTCTTCTTCCTCATCGTCACCACTCTCCATATCCAGACCAAGACCATGATCGTCCGCTTCAAAATCATCGCCGCTGGGCCCACAGATTCCCTGCCCAATGACGCGGTTGATCTGATCGGGCTTCATCTTCATGTGCTCCACCAGAAATCCCACCAGCTCGTCGCACTGCTTCTTCGTCTGCGCTAGCTCCGAGTTCAGATTCTCGTTCTCCCGCTTCAGCTTCTCGTTCTCGTCCGATAAATCCGCCACCTGGCTCGGCGCCGCCGTCTCCACCGACCCAGGGTTCTTCGAGTCCGGCGTCGAGTCCGGTGATGACGTCGACGTCGACGCCGTCTCCTCCCCCGAGTTCGACGGTGTTGATGGTACTCGGGATTTTTCGCCGGGGGGTGCTTGCGCCGCCGTTGACGTCACAGATTTCCGGCGACGGATCTCGGACAGGAGCTCCTTCTGCCCTCGCTGGAAGTTGTCGTTCGCGAACTCCCATTTGTCCGGCACGGTCTTTCGAAATCCCTGAAATTAAAGCAAAAGGAAAACATTTGGTAATTATTAACTAAATATAAATTTTTTATGAAATAATTGAGTAAGTTTAGAAAGTTTAATTTTCCGCTTGGAGACAGGACCGGACTGCAAAACTTCGCCACTGGGTTGCGGCCACAACCGACAATTTAGAGTTCTAAAATGGGGTGTGACGTTTGGATGCTTCCGTTGTGACTTTATCTTTGATTAATATATATTTCTTTGACGGCCATCAACCTTTTTTTTTTGTTGAACAAAAAACTCAACTATACAATTTTCTTTTCTGAAAAAGAATCATTAGTTGCAGTTTCCAGGTAAATAGGCTCATCATTATTTCAGTTTATTCCTTGTCACAATTCAACGATGATAAAAGTGTTTTTTTTTTCTTCTAAAAAGAAATTAATTTATTTACCATCGGGAACACTTCAACGATTTCCAGTGATCTTCAGTTTTGTCCTATACTTTGTTTTTCGAAATCATAAAATTAATTTTTCCTACACTTTGGAATTATCTTCAGCCCTCCAAGGGTTTCAAGTAATTTATGAACTAATTAATAAGACATTTTTATGCTAATATAATTTAAAAATAAGAAAAATACTTCGTTGCTAAAGAATTCAACAAGCTTACCCCTATTATAAATATAAGTAAACATGCAAGTGATATAATTTGAAAATAAATATAAGTAAAAATACAAGCAAAAGAAAATATAATTTCGAAAAAACTTACATAGGTGTTAAGCTGGCGGACGAAGCTTGAGAAATTGTTGTGCTTGAAATATTTAGGCAACATGTCCCTCGCAAAATCCACGGTCTTCCAAACCACAAACGTCGTCCCACTTTCATTCCACGATATCACGTCGTCCGAGCTCGGATCATCCACAAGTTGATACGTCTTCATCAGAAACGGCGCCGGAACGGACCTTTGCGCCATTTTTTCCGATCGGAAAAAACCAGAAAAAAGAAACAAAAAAAACTTTGGCTATAATACTATGCAACTGATGTACAAACCCCACCCCTTTTTTTTGGTTCTAGGATTTAACTAAATTATGGGTTAGTTAATTAGGATTTAGGAGGAGGTATTAGGGCAGCTAAAAAGGAGAAGGGCAGTAAGGAACTCCCAACCCCAGCAGTAAAAACCAGAAAGAAAGAAGCGAGAGAGAAGAGTGTTGGTTCGAGCTTTGCCTTTACCAGCTTCCATGGCGGTGGTTGTGGTGGTTTTGAGGTTGAAGAAAAACCAAGATCATAACTTTCTTCTTTCAATCCCTTCCTCAAGAAGACTCAAAACAAACAGAAGTGCAACTCCTTTCTAGCGCGTTCGTGGGCAGGGCTTTATAAAGGAGAAGAGCCCACAGAAAAATTGAAAGTGACGTGGGATCTAGAAATTCGTTGAACAAAACTCTCTTTCTCATTATAAAATATATAAGGTAATTAATTGTGCTTTTGTCAGCGTTACGGACTTATCTTGTCATCCGGTTATATGCTCAATATTAACGAAAAATTTAATTTTTGTATTGCATTTTAGCTCTTTTTTTTTGGCATTGAGTACAGTGTGTGTAGACTGTGAATCTAACTAACTTCACACTCCATGCTTGAAAAATTTAATGGAAGAGAATCCTCTCCTGTGCTCGGGATGAGGATTCTCTTGACCAAGTCATTTAGGTCGTTTAAATTTAATCTATCCGTTGCAATTATTATAATTTTTATAAGGTCTCTCTATTTTGAGCCGTTTGATTAAATTTGAACGGCTCAGATGGCCTGGTCAGGAGGATAACTTTTAAATGGTCTTCCTGTTTGGAGCCGTTTGATTAAATTTGAACGGCTCAGATGACCTGGTCAGGAGGATCTCCATCCTGAGCTCAGGAGATGATCCTCTTCCAAATTTAATACCCTGATGAGCATTAGTTGTCTTGCTCAAATAGAATTAACTAGTCTAAAACATGTCGTGTTTTTGCTAACCCATGAGATTCAAGTTAAAACACGAGTCATGTTTTTGTTAACCCGTTAAATATGTTATTGACTCGTTAAAAAACAAATTAGCTAATGAAAAGGGCTTGAAAACTTTGAGTTTTAATGATAAGGACAAAATAAAGGGTAAAGTGAATAGTGCCAGGATTGACTTTTTAGTGTAAAAATGTGGTTTTTCGTTAAAGTGAACAGTACCGGGAGCTTTTCGTTAAAGTTCCCTTTATTTTTCTTATTTACAAAACATTTACTCCAAACTTAAAGAATGGACGTTTTGATTACTTCAATTGTACTCAGCCTTTTCTGATTTGATTCATTGATATGATTTATTGGTTTAGGTAGAATCAACGTCTTGTGTTTAAATTTTTTAGTTCTAGTTTCGTATTGCTAAGTCGTTTCAATTTTAAGTTTTATTGTCACTTGTATAAGGAAAAATTATATTAATTCTCTTAAACCTACTTAAGGATCACTTGGAATAACTAGAAACCCAATCCGTCCAGAGAGAAGCAAAAATGAGCTCATCCTTTGCCTCCGTCCCTTGCTTTGAGGCTTGGAGTCGGCGACAACTCTTCTAAAAAATCTTTCTTGGTCTCTTTCTTCTCATTCTTCCTTCTTACGTTTATTTTGTGTCGAATTGCTTCCGTGAAACGTTGTAGTTGCCAAATAGTTGTCATCTTTTGCCCACACACATAACTACAAGTTTCACACACAACTAACACAAGTTTTTTTTTTTACTCCCATTTGCACTTTTGATATAATTTTTGAGCCATATAGCGTGGAATCAGTCAAGTTGCGCCGGGTTAGGGTTTAAGCTAGTTTGACACATTCTCTTCGCGATACTGGGAGGATGTAGATTATGTGACACTATTTTGTTCTTTTAATTTTGATTATGTTTAATAATTCCTAGATTCTCACTAGGAGTTTGTTGGTTTTGATTTCTCTCTTTAGGAGATGTGTTTCTTTTTATTTTCAGTTTAAATTTATGTATAACAAAAGTGAAGTTGTTTGATTTATTGAATCTACTTCACTTGGTGTTATGGAGTCATGACAGAGATTGGGTGATACGGCTAGACCTATGGGTATTGTAATCTTATCCCAAAACATTTTAGAGTTTTATTTTTTTTATTTTTTTATTTATCACATAATCTCTATGTAATATGAGAACTAATAATTCCATTGGTCCTTGTAATCCTATAGTGTCCGGTGAGCTCGGCTTTCAACAAAGTGCTTGAAGTCCGCTTATCGGTTTGCAATTAATTAGTCATGATTATTGTAATACTTTTGAATCTAATTTGCAAGTAGTGTTGTAGGGTTAAATTGTTCATGAATATGTTTATGTAATGTCCCTTATTCAATAAATGAAGTATGGTACTTCTTTTTTAAAAATAGTTTTATGTGTTCAATTTGCTTGCGATACTTAAAGCGTCAAAGATCTAAAGGACTATTCCATGAACTTTATCCAAAATAAGAACAAATCTAAATGTAAATTTTATAAACGAGATTTTCTCGAAAGTAATGTCTATTCTTTAATTAATAGGAAAGTCATAGAGGAGAATCTACGTTCTTTGAATGTTCTAATGTAACGGTTTTATGAATAGTTTTTGTGTTTATTTTCTTTCCACTTTGTTCAATTAGACTATTAGAGAGTCGTGTTCGATGAACTAATTATTACACTATACAAACTAAAAAAAAACATGACTCAATTGTTACCTAGTTATATGCACAACAAAAATGAAATATTTAGTGTTGGATTGCATTTTATCTGTCTTGTTTACACCAAATTCAGTGTGCCAGATTGCAATTTGAATAAGATGACACTAGAAGCTTAAAAACTTAATGTCCGAATGTCTTAGTTATCTTATTCAAATCAAGAAATAAAAAATATAATCTTATTCACAACCGAGTGAATTCATTGTTAATCAGCGAAAAACGGGTGGTATTTTTGTGAACTTATATAATTTTTTGGTTTGTTATTTAAAAAGTCCCATAACATAGCATTATGCAAAGAGGTCCAGATAATACATAAAGAGTTGTGTTATCCACATACCTCAAATTACTTCTCACACACCTTTGTTAATTTCTGTTCTTTGATTTTCTTCAATTCATCTGATCCGACGGCCAAAAATTTCAAAAGTGTGTGAGAAGTAAAATGGAGTGTGGATATCACACCCCTAAAGAAAACCCACCACATGAACCCCACTTTAGTCGTGTTCAAAGATCGGATCGACATTGGGACAAAGGGACAAACAACACGCTTTTTCTTTCTTGAAGAAAATGATGAAAGAGAGTTTGAGGGAGTTTGGTTTTAATCTTTTTTCTAATGGGAAATGGGTGGGAGTTCTTCTTTGATCGGTTCTTTGAGGGAAGCTTCTACTACATTTCTTAACTGTGGGTCTTCCTTTTTTTTCGTGTAAGCTGTGGAAGAAGAAAGAAGCATTTTGCTGAGAAGGACGGACACGAAGAACATGTTCAAACATTAGACTAATTATTGGCCACCTCAAGAGCCTTGTCTTTTCCTCACCTACTACTTTGAGACTTTGATTAATTTTGTATTTATTTTTTTGATAAGCAAAACTTGATTAATTGCTTCTATTCTTCAATGCTTATTTCTTTTTCCTTTTTTCATTAACCTTGATTTTCTCAAGAAAAAATATACTCGGTAATCATCTATAAAATTAGGAAAATATTTGGTCAATCATACATGCACCAAATGATAACTACATAGACTTATTACTTTGACTTTAATAATACACATAAATTTAGGCCTAGCAATTTCTTGCAAGAGCCATTAACGTGAGAACGAGACAAACATAATATGTATAGGGTCAACCCGTTAACAGATCGGGTCGTTATTAGATTGCGATGTTATTGAGTCAACCAGTTAAGATAACAGGTTTGACACGATCGATTAAAACAACGAGGTTGACACGAAAACGACACTAACACGACATAAAAGGCCCGTTTCTCAGGTTTACCCACTAGGCCTGAAGATTTTTGCACGACATGTTAACCCACTTGAAAAAACATTAAAATAATGGGTTCATAGTCATCCATTAGCTCGTTGGGTCTGAAGGATTATTTTGTGAAAACATGTTCATTTAAGCAACATCAATAGCATGCAATTAACAATTAAAGGCGGAATCATGCAAGCATGCACTTAAAAACAAAACATAACCCATGAAATTCAAAGCCTAGTAGATTGGTGAACCATTACTTAACTCAAAACAAAGTGAGTTGATATTTATACCTTTGTAGATTCCTCTTTGCATAAGCAAAGGCTAATCACCCAAAGAGAGGGCCTTCATTACTTGCATCTTAGATCTATGGATTTGAATGGAAGAATAGGTTCTCCAAGTTCCCAAAATTGAGAACCTCTAAGTTTCTTCACCAAGGTTAGATTTAAGAAGAAATGAGTGACCTTGGAGGAGTAGGATTGCTAGCTAACCCCTCCAAGGGGGCTGGCCTCTTTAGAGAGAAAAGAGAGTTTGTGTTTTCTCCAATTTCCCCAAAAAGAACCCTTAATGAATTTTGGCTATAAAGTCATATTTATACCTTAATTCATTTGAGTGGCAAACTTGTAAATAAGTCCAAGTTTACTACCCTCCTCTAAATGGCCGGCCTTAGGGAATTATTGGGCTATTTGGGCCTTTGTGAATCATTATTCATTAAGTTGTCATACAACTTAAGTTAATGGACTTGACGTTCGAAGCCCATTGGGCTTTAAGGTCCAAAACTATCCCGAGGTCTTTAACGAACTTATTCGTTTGATTAATTAACATATTAATTAATTCTTGCCATAAATAATTAAACCATTTAATTATTCTTACTCATCTCCGTTGAATCTTCAATCTCTACCTTACACGGTGTACGATCCATTAGGTTCCTTTTAGCGAGGCAGTGGGCGATTCAAACTCTTTCAAATCGATTGTGAATTGAAACTTACTTTCAATTCTCCCTTTAGTGTTTATACACGTTTAGGGCTTCCACAAACCATGAGTGACACCTAGCAGCATATCATGGTTACCCAAGCTAATCAGAAGAGGTGGAGAACCTATTCAGTTTAGGATTACAATGCAATACGGTCTTTCTCTAATACAATACTCTTGACCACATTGTTCGGTTTGATAGTTTATTCATGTCTACTATCCAATGTGATACGTGTACTTATATGATTACCTTGAATGTGATTTGGAACGCCTTCCTTCATCTCATTCATACTCTGGCCAGAGATTCTAAATCATATCATAGAGTATTCTCCCTCAAACGGTTTGAAGGTTAGAGATCCCTTGTTGCGCATTCACTTGCCTCTATGGCTAAGTGGCTTAACCCCGACGATGCCGTGGACACCCTCCTGATGGTGTGACTTTGACATAATCAAAGATCAAGGACCTAACCACAAGACAACTGTGATGCCTCAGGTCAAAGGACTACTTTGCATTATCCCAACCATGAGTTCTCATGTGACATGAATATGAGAACTCTTCGTTGATCGTGTTCAGTGAACTCATTCTCTATTGAGCACCTATGTACTTGTCTTGGTGTCAGACACACCAATGACTCGAGACTAGTCACTATCTCTAAGAGAAGACATAGCACGTACTGATCTTAACGGACTATCAATGCCCAATTGGCAATCCTATGATCAGGAACGTTTAGGATGTGTCTACGAAAGAATGGTCTCATGAATCTAACTTCTTTAGATTGCATTCTCCCAATCACATATTCCTTGGACTTATCGTTTAAGCATATAACATTTATAGGAGACGGCTCAAACAATAACCTTTGCCCTTTATATATAAACTACATTAGTTTAACTTTGTGAAATGTCCGTAAAGTATCATCATATGATTGGTTTTAGGGCACATTTCCAACAATCTCCCACTTGCACTAGAGCCAATCAGCTTGGTCATCAGTGATGATACCTCTTCTGTAGTCATTTCATAAATGTCTGAGTAGTAGGCCTAGACAATGGATATCTATATGTTATCCATAGAAGCAACCTTGAGAATAACGACGTCACCATTATACATGATTCCTAATCATGTGGTTTAGTCTCTCATTTGAGTTTGGACCTTGATGAGACCTTGATTCCCTGGCTTGAGTTATCGCCCCATTAGTGTCATACACTTTCTGGTTGGAACCGAATAGAGAGTTCATAAATGAACTTTCCCATCCAAACAACATTGTTGTAAGCTTCTATATGGCAATATATTTTGCATCCATAATGGAACACACTAAAGTCATTACTTTTAATGTTTCCATCCAAATATCTCTTTAGTCATAATAAAGATATATATGTTTGTCTCTTCATTCATAATGAAGAAACTTCCAATGATGGATTAGATTCATAATCTAATACATTTAACGCTTCCATTACGTTACTCTAATTCTTCCTCAATTATTGAGTAATCAATCCTTCGGTATTTCTTAAATACTTAAGGACTCACTTGATAGTTGCCATGGTTCTGATCCTGGGCTTGCACTGATATCGTCTTATACCGTTCTAGGTACAACTCATATCAATGTTTTCATACAATATGAAACACATAAATCACCTTTCTGCGTATGCATAAAGGATTCTATTTACGCATTATTTCTTTGGGAGTCAAAGGGTACATTCCCTTTGAGAAGAACAACTTCCTAGTCTCACTAGAATTCCCATTCTAATTGAAGTTTATCATCATATGAGAAACTTCCTAGCATCTCTTGTCTATTTTAGGGATTGATATAATCCAATTATATCTTGAAATATATCATTATAGATTTCCATCCCATTATATAGACTATATCCCCCATATACATTCTATCGTTTATAGAATGTTTAAAGTCATAACTTTAACGAAGAAGTATTCTTTTCATTTCCAAAAATTAATATATCATATATATTTAAATTTAGGAATATGATTAACTCCCACTAATCTTTTGTAAACCTAGTAAACAAAAAGATTCATTTACATCTTTATAAGAAATCAAACGACTTGATCTTTCTCTCATAAGATGGTTATAGCTCCCACTAGCTTGCTAAGATTCATGATGGATGGATCTCTACAACTTACATGTCTTGTGATTCATAGTTTTAGACATATATTATCAAGACTATCTTAATAATGGTTTCGGAAACCCATATTATGCCCAAACATTGAATCACCATTTAGTTGTATCTAGCAATCTTCGAATTAATAGAAACTAAGACTATGTCAAAGATGGTTTCTTCAAAGTCAACCATTCTCTTTGATTGTAGTCACCTTAAGCTACCTATTAGCTTTTAAGGTTTCATTATTTCGAGTCAAATGGTACTTTACCATTTCCTTGAGTATATATATCGTATATACACACTTAATGTAGTCATAAGGATTTTCATTCTTTATTTCTTTCGAATTAAGAGGTGCAACTCTATGACATAGTCATAAAGTTCAAACCATTCAACTGAGACGGTTTATAAATCATTCTCGACTACCTTGGAGCTTGTGGTGTAGGAACTAGGTTGTTATATTTGTTGATTATCATCTTGTCTCTCAAAGAACCCATTCTTTGAGTTCTATCTCTCGTTCATTTGCGTTTAGGCAAATTATATTGTAGTATTACAATGAACTACCCAACAAAACAACATTTGTTAGTTGGTTTATAGAAGCGATATCCAAAAGTTAATTTAAGGATATCCCACAAGATTGTTCTCAAACAAATATTGCTTATTAGCACACAACCCCAAATCTTAACATGTTTAAGATTTGTCTTTCTTTCCAACTACATCTTATGGAGTCATGAAAATTTTGGAAGATCTTCGAATTGACAATCATATTGTTTTAGAAGTATATATATCATATATATTGGTAATTGATAATGTCCAACGAACTAAATCTCATTCATAGTTCGTTTTTCTCCTAATGGAGAAATTCATTATCTTATGATGCTACTTTCCTTGATATCTTTCAAGGAAACTCTTCTAAAGTGTCCTTTTTCCTTGGATCAAATCTAAGGAGGTAAATACTTTAGACGTCTTACTCATCAACATACATTTCTTGAATTCTTTGAAACCTTTTGCAAAGTATTCGGACTTGTGTTTATTCAAAGTAAACTATAGTCCAACCGAGAGTGATCTTCGGTGAATGTCATACAAGATGAGTAGTATTATGTTGTGGACAAGTGCCACTAACATCTAAGTGAATTAACCTCAACAACTTTGTGATTCTTTCTTCTTTCCAAAAGAATAAAGATTCGAACATTTCGCCTCTCTACAATTTTAACAAGAAGGCATTGGATCCGGATCTAACGATCCAAAGCATCCATCTATGACCAACTCGTAATTTATGTTGTAGAGGTATCACAACCCAGTTGGGATTAGTCACTGCCTTGCAACCTTTTGGGTTTTAAGCATCGTTATATTCTAAACAGTTAACACTACCACATCATCTCTACTATAGAGACAATTAATTAGATTACAATGATCTAATCATTCATTAATAAAGAACAATGTTTTGTCAAACAAAACATTCATCCATCTCTACTATAGTGACGGAATTAAGTTCCTTAAAATTGGAATGTAAAGACAATCTTTAGTTTTTCCAATTTCTTTGGCAGTTCATATGAGGCAGTAAGTACAATCTGCTTTCGCAGAGATCTATATTTTATTCACGTTTCGAATGTGAAGTACTTTCTCTTCTCTCATTTATCTTCTACTTCTTATTAGCCACACTTTTACAACAATTGTAAAACATAGTTACTAATACAGAATCATGCATTCAAGTAGAAGAACCAACTGTTATGAACTTTTCAAGAACATTTTACAACACCTTCAAAAAGGTGTGTTCTTGACACTTGCAAGACATTTCTTGCAAATACCTCTTCCAATGTCCATCCTTTCATAAAGAAAGTTTGTTCTCTTGGAGTTATTTTTGCCTTCTTCATTTAACTTCTCCTTTGACTACAATAGTCATGGTCCCTAAACTCCCACTATCTCTCTTGAAACTTATTTCAATTGTGTTATACACATCAAACGATTTGGAGAGCGTGCGGTTATTGTTCACTATATAGTTTACAATAAACTTAGTGAACTATTAGGATAGGGACACAAAGGTGAAGTCCTTGCCTAGTTTCCGTCTCGTTAAGTGGTTTAACACTTCAACACTTAATGATTCAATAATCATCATAAGTCCATGTTGATGGACTATTTTTGTCAACCAACCATTATGTTCTAAACATAATTACAAACTTTCAAGAGTTGTTCAAGGCAACTCTCATTTCTTCATACAACAATTTGTAAGTGAAGAATCATGGCACATAAAGTGTCCATGCCCTTGTGCTTACTTCTCAAGTTCCTTGTTCATGTAACAAAGAAACAAGCACTAATGTTTGCGTTGATTAAGGGTTGTTCAAAGCAACTCTTATTTCTTCATACAACTATTTGTATTTGAAGAATTATGACATTAAAAGTGTTGTCCTCTTTATGATAGACTTTATCTAACATGTTCTTCCAACGATACATTATTTATAGGAAGATTGTGAGGATGAGACTACTTAGGTACATTTACAAGCCATTAAAGACAATCTATGGGATTGTAGTACTAAGTCCGGAAACTAAAGCTTTCGGCTTTTCTTTGTCAAGTTTTGGATAGCGTTTGCAAATATATTGGTAAATAAATACATAACGAATATAAATTGATTGATTTTAAGCCATTTGATCCGGGTCTTTAAATCAAATAGCACCACCCACTATTTTTGGCAAATTCCATATCCCTCATCGGAATTCGAGAGTTTTGGAGGAAACTCTTAGTAGGGTATGGGAGACTCACTATTACCAAGCCCACCTCACAATGATATGATGTTGGCTAGCAAAAAAATAATAATGAGAGAGTACACTTACTCATTTACATCTAATGTAAGAACCCATCTTATTTGGCCTCTAGAGAATGTTACCTCACAATGATATGATGTTGGCTCCATTGCACTTAGTTAAGTTATTCCCACCATGCAAGTTCAGGTAGGGGTTCAAGAACAACCTCACAATGATATGATGTTGATCATTCTCGTTGCCTACCTTTCACAACATCAAGTATGCATATAAACTCCTCCTGAGTGTAAGCATGCACTTTGTACTCCCCTATGATAGGGTGAAGCCGGTGTACAAGTCACAAACGATTGGAGCCTAACACGGTGGAAGGCCACGAAAGAGTGTTCAAAGCACTCTCACGCTTATCAACTTAATAATAGTTTGGTTGAGGGTTTTTAGGTCTCATCACATATATAAACATACATTTTAATCCTATTACAACTATTGGTCCATGTGATTGATTTAGTAGTATATGATACTCCCACTATGCTTGTAAAACGGTTTTTAAAGCAAGAGTATATGGTACTACTAACATAAGGTTTGCATTCATTGATGGACTATATAGTTGCCTTAGGGCCTTAGGATGACTATGAACCTTTTATTAGATCCAACACGAGCCTAGTGTTGAATCTCAGACTAGGGATGGTGATTGATTTTAGTTATGCGTTTAATCACATTAAGGCGTGTTGTCTTAGGGGCGTTGGACCCAACTACTTCAATTTCATGCATATCATATAAAGTAAGAAAGAAGTACTTCAAAGTAAAGATGAGCTTATGCTCTTTACAACATTTGAATAATACAAATTACTTTAAAGTAAAGAAGAGCTTATGCCCTTTTACAACATTTGATCAAATCAAATTACAACCAAAATCTAATCTACACATTCCCATGGTTCAAACAAATTTGAAACGGCCTTTCACATAGCTCAATTATCGTAGGCTTAGGTTCATAATCACCCTTTAATTAATTAACACTTTAACTAATTAAATTGAATGCAACATTTTTCATTTAGTTTTTGTATCCATAAAATTGATTTAAATGGAGCTAAATAAAATGAAAATCCAATTCTCATTTCAAGAGACAAAACAATTTTGTTCTCTACCTAATTTGGGCCAAAATGCAATGACCTCAACTTATTTGGGCCATAGTGCAATTAATCTCAACTTTTGGGCTATTTTGCAATTAGCCTCAACTTTTGGGCCATAGTGCAATTAACCTCAACTTTTGGGCTATTTTGCAAAAACATAAACTTTTGGGGTCACTTTGTAAAAACACAAAAGTCCACTACTTCATGTAATTACAACTAGAACCCAAAAATTTCCACAAATATAAAAACTTCATTAAAGGAGCAAAATAATTTGTCCTTTAGCGTTTTTGGAACTAAACGTAAAAACGTAAACTTTTGGGCCAAAGTGCAAATACACAAAAGTATCAAAATTTTATGTAATTGCATAAAAGCCCCAAAAGTACTCCCATTGAGGGAGTGGCCGGTTTTGGGAGAAAGCATGGAGTGATGTGTGTGTTGATTTGTAAGTTTGACATAAAGCATGCAAGTGGTGCAAGTGTGTGTGTGAAAGGGAATTAATCCTTACACACCCATCACCATTTCTATCACCTTTTGAATAAATATCTAACACATTTAAATATTTGATAAAACACAAAACACAAACTTTATGAAATAAATCAAAACTTTGAATCAAAACACCAAACTTTTTGTTCTTGGCTAAAATGTCAAGAACAATGAAGAACATTCATGAAAAACTCAAAAATTTCCATGAACATTTTTTCATCCAAAAACATCCCAAAACCACTCAAACTTAAGGGAAATAACATATAACCATACTAGGGTACATAGGGGTCCCAAAAGTTACTTGAAAACACTTTTAACAAGTCAAACAAGAACCCAAAAAATCACCCTTTAATTTTGGCCGAAATTCCCAAAAATCATGGCACCAAATTTTAGCTCCAATATTCATGCTCATATGAACTACATCTACAACATTTGAGATGGCAAATTTTCCAACAAAATTTACATTCATAAAAACAAGAATAAAGCTTGTAACATATTACAACTTTTAAATCATAAACTATGAACTACAAAACCCAAAAGGATTCACCAACTACTAGACCTAGGCTCTGATACCACTTGAAGGATTATTTTGTGAAAACATGTTCATTTAAGCAACATCAATAGCATGCAATTAACAATTAAAGGCGGAATCATGCAAGCATGCACTTAAAAAAAAAACATAACCCATGAAATTCAAAGCCTAGTAGATTGGTGAACCATTACTTAACTCAAAACAAAGTGAGTTGATATTTATACCTTTGTAGATTCCTCTTTGCATAAGCAAAGGCTAATCACCCAAAGAGAGGGCCTTCATTCCTTGCATCTTAGATCTATGGATTTGGATGGAAGAATAGGTTCTCCAAGTTCCCAAAATTGAGAACCTCTAAGTTTCTTCACCAAGGTTAGATTTAAGAAGAAATGAGTGACCTTGGAGGAGTAGGGTTGCTAGCTAATCCCTCCAAGGGGGCTGGCCTCTTTAGAGAGAAAAGAGAGTTTGTGTTTTCTCCAATTTCCCCAAAAAGAACCCTTAATGAATTTTGGCTATAAAGTCATATTTATACCTTAATTCATTTGAGTGGCAAACTTGTAAATAAGTCCAAGTTTACTACCCTCCTCTAAATGGCCGGCCTTAGGGAATTATTGGGCTATTTGGGCCTTTGTGAATCATTATTCATTAAGTTGTCATACAACTTAAGTTAATGGACTTGACGTTCGAAGCCCATTGGGCTTTAAGGTCCAAAACTATCCCGAGGTCTTTAACGAACTTATTCGTTTGATTAATTAACATATTTATTAATCCTTGCCATAAATAATTAAACCATTTAATTATTCTTACTCATCTCCGTTGAATCTTCAATCTCTACCTTACACGGTGTACGATCCATTAGGTTCCTTTTAGCGAGGCAGTGGGCGATTCAAACTCTTTCAAATCGATTGTGAATTGAAACTTACTTTCAATTCTCCCTTTAGTGTTTATACACGTTTAGGGCTTCCACAAACCATGAGTGACACCTAGCAGCATATCATGGTTACCCAAGCTAATCAGAAGAGGTGGAGAACCTATTCAGTTTAGGATTACAATGCAATACGGTCTTTCTCTAATACAATACTCTTGACCACATTGTTCGGTTTGATAGTTTATTCATGTCTACTATCCAATGTGATACGTGTACTTATATGATTACCTTGAATGTGATTTGGAACGCCTTCCTTCATCTCATTCATACTCTGGCCAGAGATTCTAAATTATATCATAGAGTATTCTCCCTCAAACGGTTTGAAGGTTAGAGATCCCTTGTTGCGCATTCACTTGCCTCTATGGCTAAGTGGCTTAACCCCGACGATGCCGTGGACACCCTCCTGATGGTGTGACTTTGACATAATCAAAGATCAAGGACCTAACCACAAGACAACTGTGATGCCTCAGGTCAAAGGACTACTTTACATTATCCCAACCATGAGTTCTCATGTGACATGAATATGAGAACTCTTCGTTGATCGTGTTTAGTGAACTCATTCTCTATTGAGCACCTACGTACTTGTCTTGGTGTCAGACACACCAATGACTCGAGACTAGTCACTCTCTCTAAGAGAAGACATAGCACGTAATGATCTTAACGGACTATCAATGCCCAATTGGCAATCCTATGATCAGGAACGTTTAGGATGTGTCTACGAAAGAATGGTCTCATGAATCTAACTTCTTTAGATCGCATTCTCCCAATCACATATTCCTTGGACTTATCGTTTAAGCATATAACATTTATATGAGACGGCTCAAACAATAACTTTTGCCCTTTATATATAAACTACATTAGTTTAACTTTGTGAAATGTCCGTAAAGTATCATTATATGATTGGTTTTAGGGCACATTTCCAACAGGGTCATTATCAGGTTAACCTGTTAAGATAACGGTTTTAACACAATATGATCTATTAAAATAACGAGTTTGATACATGATCACGACAAACACAACCCTGTTTATTAGGTCTAAAACTATCTGTATAAAAAATATGTACATTTAATCATCTCGACTAGGAAAATGATTTCACAAATCCTATCTCTTCATGCACTCTCCTATTTGTTTTTGTCCCGTAAGCATCTTTGATGCTTGTTGAATAAATTATGCCTATAACTCATCATTGCTAATGTTTTTACAAAGGGAACTTTAACGAAAAGCTCCCAGTACTATTTACTTTAACGAAAAACCACATTTTTACACTAAAAAATCAATACTTGTACTATTCACTTTACTCTTTATTTTGTCCTTATCGTTAAAATACAAAGTTCTCAAGCCATTTTCATTAGTTTTCCTTTTTATAAATTATTGTCTTAAATTATTATTGCCTCACATAAGTTCTCTACCTATTCATTTGAAACAGTGGTCACAATCGCTTCCCTTAATTTGTTAGTTCCTAATCCTCCCTATCAATTAAAAAGTTAGGGTGCGTTTGTTGTACCGGACTGTCTCGGACTGGACTAGCTGCAGGGATTAAGCTGGATTGACTTAGAATAGACTAAGCTGGACTAGTTTAGTGAAGTGTTTGGTGCAGTGTCGGACTAAAAAACAAAATAATAAAAATTAATTCACTTTTTATTTTTTATTTTTTTCGTTTTCTAGAATCTCCCTATTTTGGTCAAACTATTTCCTTCTTTTTCTCTCCTGTCTCTTCCCTTTTCCTTATCATGTCCGACTCTCTCTCTCTCTCTCTCTCTCTCTCTCTCTCTCTCTCTCTCTCTCTCTCTCTCTCCCTCTTCACTTCCTCTCACAACTTCATAATCTACTGCAAACCTTCAAAATCAAACCACAGAGCAAGAAATAAAGTGAAAATTTAGGAGTTGGGGTTCGGGTGCATGTGTGATTGGCTTGAAGGTGGGAGATGGAGAAGGTTCGCAATCAGGGAGTTTCATGTTTTCTGGGTTTGGTTTTCCTCCCAGCGTTGATTTAAGCTTATACCCACTGCAGATTTTTGTGTGTGTGTGTGTTTTATAGGTTTCTGGGTTCTATTTTGCATGTTGGATCTAGATTTGAAAAATGGAACGACTGCAATTTTTTTTTTTTTTGAATTTTGCGGGATATGGGTTTGAAAATGGTTGTGGAAGCGAGGAAGAAGCAGATGGGAGGGGTGAACTGAGGAGAGGCGAAGCGGACAGAGGTGGTCTTAGAAGTCCGCCCGATTTTGGGGGGCCTCGCAAAGCCCCTCTAGCGAATCGTTTAGTCGGGGTTAGTGTAGGCGAGTCCCATTAACGCTAATCCGTGTGTGCAACAAACACGGGATTACAGTGACAGGTAGTCCAGTCCAAGCCAGTGAAAGCTAGCGAGCTCAAACAAACACACCCTTATAGTCTTAGACTAATATATCGGCTGCCTATATTCTCTTTCTTCTTTCCTTTGTTTTTTTTTTAATCAGAAAACAAATACATATTACACAGTGACAGTGACAGTGACAGTGTTGCCACGCAATGTTGAGGAATGGATTTTATAACAATCCCAAACTACAAGGACTATAGACTTAATGGTTAATTTGAATATTTCAGATAGTTAATTCACTAGCTAGCATATAAAATTATGTCAAGAATAATGTTAGGCACATAAAATTTTCAAACCAAATTTGTAAATTAAATGATGTGTCACAAATAAAAAATAAGAACGTTAACCAGAATTTAAGTAATAATCCAATTATCAATAATTACGTCATTCGGTTTACAAAGTTTGACCTTCCTAACATTACCCTTATATCAAATAGATTACCAAATACCTTTGACCTCTTGAACCATGCAATTTTATAATTATTTATTGTCGTATTAGTGAGACATCTTCTTTCTTAAGTTAAATAACTGCCGACATGTCACTATAAGTAAGGATTAGATAGATACTGATCTTTATCCGGTTCATCTGTCTCAAATTGATTTGAGTGTTTTCTAGGTGCAAACAACCTTATCAATAGCCTAACTTCATTACCCAGTTAGAATGCAATGGATATATCTTTTTTTTGAATCTTAAACTAGTACGAAATAAATAGAAATGGATTTGTGTGGAATTGAAATTTAAAGTAACTATACATATACTAACTAATCTTCGGTCAACTGACAGTTGTCTCCAATGTTTGATTTACATAAATTCAAGGATGATATATTGTATAATTTCAGTAACTAATTGTAATAGCGTAACTTTGTTGTGTTCCGCTAAAAATGTATTTTTGTACTTCAATGTATCTTTTCTTTCTCTCGTTCTCTTTCTAATAACTAGGATGCAACCATATCCGCCGCCAAGAGCATTAAGTTTCGCAGTCTTTGCCTGCACATCACTTCTTTGTAATGGTTTCTTGGTTTGAAGAACCTTCTGATCTCTTAGCAGATCATTTGCTTGAGAGGAGGGTCTCTCTTTTGTGTAACTGGTCTCTTTTACGTGTTTATCTCTTCCAACTTTGAAGGAATATATGGTATGCTATACAAGTTAAGTTACATGATTGCCAGAACCAAAATTGTTAGGATAACTCCAAAATTTAATATTGGTGTAAACATTTGAATTCTAATTAAGAACAAATTTTCAACATTTCAATTATTTCCGGTATCAGTCACGAACAAAAAAAAAAAATATCATTTGAAGAAGTTTTCTTCAGTGAAATCTATAAGTAGCAAAATTAGAATTTTGTCATGGAGATGGTTGATGAAAATGACAGCCATGTTGCTCTGTGAATCAAAACAAAGTTACGTAGCTGTCACAACTTAATTAGAAATGAACAAGCAGCCCAGCTTTCGTTTTCCAGGAGCTGAAAATTTTTTATTGAATCAAAGGGAGGCTAACGTGATGTGGACGAAGCGTCCCATATTCATATTTTCGTGCTTATACCATTGGAATTTAATCAGATGATATTAATTTGCATCTATCTTCTCTTTGACCAAAGGACAAATGACAAAGGATAAAGGAAGAACATATCTGAACATTTCTGTATCTACTTTAAATAAGAGCTTAGTACAAATCACAAATGAGATTATTTTTTGAGGAAAATAGGATAAAAAATATATTGTTAATCGATTTTATGGTGAAATAATAATTTTTTTATGGTATTACAAGTTAACTTGTGTATGAAGCAAAAATGTCACATGTGTTTCATGTCACTCAATATGTTGGCCACTTATATTGCTCAAAATGCGTCAAGAAGCGAGTGCGTAGATGTGAAGAAATGTGCTCAACTTCTTTTCAATTTCACGTCTCTCATTGTTCATCTACCTTTCTCAAATTTCTTCCCTCCTCCATCTTTTCTTCTCTCTCTTTTTTTCTTAACAATGACATGTTGTGGGAAAAGCGTGCCGTGCCTTTCCTTGTGTTGACACTTCATTATCTCTTGGTGCGTTTACACCTAATTGGTAAAGCTAATTATTTTGGGTTCGAGTCAAACAATATCGACCCCTTAAGTACATTCGAAGATTTATCAAAAGCACAAAGAATAAACAAGAATTAATAGGATTTAAATTGTGAAAATACAGTGGGAGTCCTTCACATATTATGTGTTCGTGGCAAAGATTTCTTTGGAGGAGGATTCTCGGACTTTAGCACAGCTTTCCAAGGAATTGGATATTTGGATACGTAGTCGGGCTCTTGCTTGTTGTTGTGCTACAAGAAGAGGACAAAGTTAGTTTTGAAAGGTGCCTTTGTAGGGCCTTAGGTATAGGCCTTGAGGTTCACAATCAAAACTAACTGAGTGTTAGGCGTGCCACTACTATCTCAATATAGTAGATGTAGAACAAGTGTGTTTTAAGTCGATTACTCTTTCTACACCCAAATGAAGAAGAACAAAAAGTAAAAAAAATAAAGTCCAACACTAGGAAACTCCGGCCACCCTATCTCTCCATACCCCAACGACTCCTAATTTCTACCCTTCCCCAACCCCACCGCCACCTCCTCTACCACCCACAATGAAAACCCCAAAGATCTCAACCATTACTCAATCTAACTTGTTGTTCAAGAACTGGATAGTTAGGCAAAAGGTACTCGAGAATTTCATCACTCACTTAAGTTGTCGCAAGTGAAGAACGTTAAAGGACTTGAAACTGGGAGTGTGTCCAGAAGAGTGTACACTTAGATTGTCAAAACTCATTAATTCTCCATGCATAATGCAAGAACTGCTCTACTGTAGACCCTTTATTTGCATTGGTATAAATACCTAATAGCTTGCGGGCAAATGCATAATCGTCGGAAGCAAAACCGTCCACATCAAGTGTTTGAACTCTCTTTTCTAATGCAAACTATTTTAGGGTTTTATTGGGATTAGTTGATTAATCATTTTCCTTATCAAATCGTGTTCAATGATGGTTATAATTTTCCATATTGTAAATGAGTTGTAATGTTAATTTGTTGTAGGATTACCACATGATTTGAAGTTTTGAACTTACAATTTTCAACTTCCAATATTACTTCTAGTAGAGGGTTAGATTCGAATGGTCGACTATCTTAGAGAATTTGGATTGTTAGAATGCTTGCGTGAAAGATTAGGAAAGGGGTAGTGATTGTTGAGATCTTTAGGGTTTTCATTGCGGGTGGTATGGAAGGTGGTGGTGGGGGGTTGGCCCGGTTGGGGAGTTTTAGAAAGAGAGATTATATTCACACACCCCAAATTACTTCTCTCACACCTTTTTATATCTACCTTTTTTGTTGATACCTTTTATGGAGGTAGATATAGGCTACGTAGCAAAAGACTTTGGGTTCTAAGTGTAGGGATGAAGACAGTGTGACATGATCTGCAAGTGCTGCGAAAGAAGTTTGAAAAGAAAGAACTCGCGATGCCATGCAGTTCAGAAGGTGAACGGCATAAGTTACCGCATCAGCCCACCAGTATGTTTTGGGCGCACAAACCCTAATCAGAATAAGACGAGTAATCTCTAGAATGCGCATGTTCTTTCTTTTGGTCACTCCATTTTGTTGTAGAATTTGGGGACAAGTAGTCCCATGAAGAATGCTTTTTTTTTCCTGAAAAATTGGGAACGTTCAAAATTACAATATTCGCCAACCTTTTTGGATTTGAAGACATTATCTAGAAGCGAATATTGATTGCAGATCAAGCAATAAAATGTTTTGAAAATTGCAGTCATATCACTTTTATTTTCCATGGTATACAACAAAGTCATCACAGTGCAATCATTCCCAAACGTTATATACCAGTAGATTCCATACTGAGTAGTAATATGAGATGGCCCCCACACATCATAATGAATCAACTCGAAAGAAACAATTTTTTATTTTATTTTATTAAAACTCAAGCAATATGAAGCTCTATGGGTTTTAGCTAATGTGCACATATTATGCTTTAGGGAAGAGTTTAAAATATTATGAAATAAAGAGGGAAGTAACTTTCTCAAATAACCAAAAGATGCATGACCCAGTTGATGATGCCATAACTAAATAGCCTTCACCTTGCTATTATTACTACTTCGAACTTGATTAACAAGGCCGGGGGCTACATTATCCACATAGTAAAACTCTGTCATTTTAGTGCCATGCCTAATGATCACCTGAGTTCGAATATCCTGAAGCAATAAAAAAGGGAACATTAGCACAACACAATCTAACTACCCGATGACTTGACCATTGACAATAAATTATTCAAGAGTGCGGGAACAAGTATAGAGTTGTGTAAAGAGAGAGTAGGAGTGACTGTTTTAGAACCCAATCAAGTAACCGGGACAACACCCTAATTAGTCGTGACTGTACTGTCCTATGTGTTATAGATTTAATGAGGATTTGGTCATAGGTCATAAGGTTTTTGGCACCCGAGTCAATGATCCAGGCCATATCTCGATTTGCATACGCAATTAAAGAAGTGATCATATTACCTGTATCTTCAAAAAGAATTATTTGAAGAGATCATGTTGGGAAGTGAAAGTTGTGCAGTTAAATCATCTCGATGCACATCTTGCTCCTGTCCCGCTAATGGAGTTCGGATATCACTGTAGCTTGGTGAGTTAGGTCAACATCGGACCCAACATGGCTAGCAGCTACGGCAACAACTCCTGACCCAATTTTTGCGAGTTTGGCTTATGCGGGACGTTTGTGAGCCTTTCCCTTGTTTTGCTTTCTTCTCTCCATAAACTAATCTAGATGACCATGGATTTCGAAGCATGTTTCTTTCGCGTGACGAATTCCATTGCAGTGGCTGCACCAAAGCTTATCATTTTCAACTTCATCCAAATCCCCAGAGAATGCAGAGGTCCCGTTGAGGGAGACTTACTGACCATGGTCATGGAAGAACAACTGTCAGCATTTTTACCGCCAAGCATAGTAGCTTGTCGTCGTGCTTCACGCTAAACGGTGTTGAAGCACTACTCTATTACCAGGACTGGCTTCATAGGGAGAAGGTTGCTCTAAATTTGATCGAACACGTCATCAAGTCCTGCGAGAAAATCATGCACCCGATCTTTTGAAGATCGTCTTTCGGGGTCTTCAAATCAACACCATACGCCATCTTATTTGGACACCGTTTATCCATCTCCTACCACACGTTTTTCAACTCCACTAAATAATGATTTACTGGACGCCTATTTTGCTTTATCGTCGTTGCCTTGCATCAGAACTTGTAATATTGAGATTGATCAACCCCGTCATAAAACATTTGGGTGACACTATTCCAATGTTCTTGGTTGTCCGCAATTCGATGAACATCCCAAGTATATACATATCTATGGTTTTCAGCAACCAAGCTCGTACAATTGTGGCCTTGGTAAGCCACTTCGAGTAGCCATGTTCCGTCTCATCAACCATCGCGGTCTGTCCATTAATCAAGTGTCCAAGCTTGTTTAAGCCCGCAACATGAATCTCCATCATCCTCGACCATACCTTGTAGTTCGTATCGTTCAACTTGAACCCGAACGACAAGCCATGGATGTTGGAAGACTCGTTTGAAGCAGAGGTCTGACCCAAGATCGGGATAACAGCCTTGTCCTCAGCCATTACAGCAACGGATTTGGGGTTTTGAAAATTAAGGTTGCGAGAAATGTGATTGTGCAACATATATAAATACTCAAGATTTAAGAATTATACCTAGAGGAGAAGCCCTGAGTCGAACAACCATCTTGTTCTTACAACCGTCTCGAGTGAAGAACCACGAACACAGCCAAATTGGGGCTTTCGTGTACAGGTTTGGGGCATGGGTTGTGGGCTGGCTACTTAGAATTGCTTCTAAAGAGTTTCCTTTTGAGTCTCTGCCTCCACCTTGGTGTACCGAGTGTTTGGGAGGGTTTAGTGAGTGAGAAGGAAATTTCCTGGAGGCTTTGGAGACTAAGCCAAAGCCACTATACCAAGCATATTCCATATCCTTTGATGGATAAATAATTAAAGATTTTACCGCTACTTAGTACTACGGTCTAGCAATATTCATCTCCATTCGTAAGTGACAAGTCTTAGGTTCGATTCTCGTTAAAGACGAATTTGAACCACATTATTGCTAGCCCATTGTGAGACTAAGCCCACCCCCTCTCTTTAGTGTAGATAATATAATTTGTGCAAAAAAAAAAATGATTTTACTAAATCATAGTCCACCTCCTATTTGGGTGGATTATAGGTGGTTTGTATTGTTTTACTAAGTCAAATAAAACTAACAAAGATCTAGGGTTTGGTGTTTGGTATGAGTCTCGTCTCAAGACTAACTAGGATTTGGTCTTAGGTTTGGTGTCAAAGAGAGTTTCAAGTCGTCGGCTAAAGTTTAGAGAAAGAGACTGGCCGAAACTACTTTGATGTCAAGATAATTTTTAGAGTTTAATTAGTTGTTATATACTTCTCTTTGTCGGAGGCAATATATACCAGGCTACACATAACTTAAAAAGAATAAGAGACAATTAAAGAATCCTAATTACATACTAAAAACATTTGTTTGACTCACGCCAACCATTTTTGTTAATGGAAATGAAATCTATCTAGAGTGGATGGATGGAGATAACAAGAAAAAGGCCGAAAATCAAGAACAGACCTATGACTACTAAAACGGTCTTGTGGAGACCGATCGACATGCCTTGAGATAACAAAAATCACTTCTTAATTAAGTGTATAAAAAAAAAATGCTTTTAGGCCATAGTATAGACAGATTTTTCATATTTAATTAGTAATTAGTTGAATGAATTCCAAAAACAAATAGTTAGACGCGTCTTTGAACAACAAATTATTAGCCTTCATTAAGAACAAAATTGACGAGTTTAAATTGTACCATTATTTTCCATGATCAAAATACTTTTAAAAAAAATTGATCATCTTTTTAGTACCCTGTGCAATCTGAATCAGTCTATAAGAGAGCCAAAAATTGGGATGAAAGTTCAAAGATATCTATCCAAATTATTAGGATCGACAAGAAGTTCAACTTTGTAGACTATAGTAGTTTCTCAAATATTTTGGAAAAAAATTGTGTTTGAGGATGCGTGTGTGATTTAGTAATAGCATAATTGTCAAGGATGTCCTGATCAACTATTTGAAACTTTGTATTGGTTCCAACCAAAGTATTGAAATTGAACGGTTATGAGCATGCTAGTGCTTAGTTGGGTCTATGATTGAAACGTTTTCAAGGCATATCAAAGATCAAGTTGCAACTGCAACTCTAGCCCTTATTCTCGAGTAGAGTTGCAGCTGCCACTAAACCGTCACCTTTGTTACCTACTTGCTTTTGTTCCAATCCCTGAATTCTAGGGTTTATGTCTTCTAGATTTCTTGTAACTTGTAACTAGAGCTAGCCTTTTATCTCTTGGCTTCTTGCTTGTAGCTGTTAGTATGAGTCCTATGGGTTGTTTACCTAGCTTGGACCCACTATAAGAGCTCTCTCTTGTAATACAAACTTATGATGAATATACACAATAGTTTCCTTGTTGAAATGAATTGCAACACAAAGGAAAAAAATTAAGAAACTAAGGAGAGAATGTCAACTCGCACCAACATTGAAAGTTTTGGAAACTGATTTAAGCCTCTAAAATTAGCAGTAAGGGTTATTTTTATAACAACTTGAGCAATTTTATACGAGGAAAAGAAAACTTTCTTGCACAACTTTGAATCTATCCGTTAATTTGTAAATAAAACAATACAAGTGTGAAATCGGTAGTTAAGTTCAATCGTAGAGAGTAACGTATGTATTGTTTAATTGTCAATTATATTATTGTCAAATTGTCAACTTTGAAAAATCGTATTTATTTATATTCTTAACTACAGTTGGATGGCTTAGTGATTTTAGATTTGTCTAATTTTTCATAAAGATAATATGCGCTAAAATATAGACAATTTAGATCGTTGAAAAAGTTAAAGAATGAGCACTGTAATGTGTTGAGGGATCTCTCAACGAAATGGAACTCTATATATGTAAATGTATGTATAATTTTAGTCAACTATGATTAATGAAGCATGAATCTTAAAGGGCAGAAAGATGAGCTGCTATATACAGTTATACACGACCCGCACACGCTTGCCGTCTTTGAGTTGAGTTGTTCTGCTTAATTAGGTCTGGTCCTCACTGACCTAAAAATATGTGTGCATCTCAGTTGCAGTTACACTTTGCTCAATTTTTTATGTCCCTTCCCATTAATTATATCAAAAAAAAGAAAATATAAGTTGGGAGCGCAAGAGGAAGATCAAATTCAATAGGGTAAATCTATTACTTGAAAATAATATGATAAGACTCAAATCGATTTCCTCTCTCAACCTCGACATGTGAAACAATGGAAGGAGTGCGAGAGGTGGAAGATGAAGCAAAAGCCTCGTGAGTATTTTTTCCTATATTAAAATATTCAAATAACCGTTGCCGAAGCAAGAGAGCTATTGCTCTATTTAAACCAACAGCACACAAGGAGTTCCAGCTGGACAATTCCTTTCTCTACTCACTAAAGACAAAAATAGCTATATCAAAAACTTAAACTTCTATTCTCCACAATTAAGCCGAAAACCCCAAAATTACAATTCTTATCATCATTCCCCCCTTTGGAAAACAACCTTGTCCACAAGGTTTTAAAACTGAAAATCTGGAAATCGAGCATGGAAGTCGTTATAATCTTCCCAAGTAGCCTCTTGTTCCTCTTGTCCTGACCAATGCACCAACAATTGAACTCCCGCAGTTGTTCTCTTCTTGTACATTCTTCTTGCAAGCACAGAAAGAGGAGCCTCCTGCACTGTGCCATCGGGTTAAACCAAACTCTCCAAATGCTTTTTAAGGCAGCTAACATGGAAGACATGGTGTATTTTAGTTCCCTCAGGCAGTTTCAACTTGTAAGCCACTGGGCCAATCCCCTCGAGCACCTCATAAGGTCCGTAGAACTTAGGATGAAGCTTGTGATAAGCATAGGAAGCTAGAGACTACAATTGGTAGGGTACCAACCTGAGATAGACACAATCCCCTATTGCAAACTCCTTTTCAGTTCTGTGTTTATTGGCCTGGTCCCTCATTTTGTTCTGTGCCACTTCTAGGTTGGTCTTCAACATAGATAACAACTGATCCCGTGTAATCAAAGCTTGTTCCACTGACTCTACTTTGGCAGTTCTAGGTTCATATGCAAAAACATGTGGGGGTGCATAACCGTAAACTAGTTCAAATGGAGAAAACTTAGAGGATGTGTGATATGATATATTGTAGTTCCATTCAGCCTAAGGCAACCAATGGACCCACTGTTTAGGCTTGTTACCCACAAAACACCTGAAATAGGTTTCAATGCACCTATTTACCACTTCTGTTTGTCCATCACTCTGAGGGTGATACCCCGAGCTCATACATAATTTCGAGCCTTGAAGTTTGAAAAGCTCATTCCAAAATGAACTCACAAAGACCGGGTCCCTATCACTGACAATAGAAGAGGGCATTCCATGTAACTTGAAGATATTTTCAACAAATACCTGGGCTACCATGGTTGCAGTGTAAGGGTGGGCAATTGCTATGAAGTGAGAATACTTTGATAGCCTATCAACTACCCACAAATATAACATATTTGCCTTTGTAAAGAGGCAACCCCACAATGAAATCCATGCTTATATCCGTCCAAACCTTCTGAGGTATAGGCAGTGGTTGAATTAAACTAGGTGGAGCTATAGTTTCATACTTATTTTGCTCGCATGTACTACACTCAGCCACAAAGGATTTAATATCCTTCTTCATCCCCATCCAATAAAAACATTTTTTGATTCTATGATAGGTTTTTAGTACACCTTGGTGACTCGCAGATGGTGTGGAATGGTGCTCTTTAATTACCTTTAGCTTCTAAGGGGAATCTGGGCCTAGCACAATTCGAGACTTGTATCTCAGGAACCCATTATCAATATGGTAGTGCCTTAGTGCAGGGACAAGGGAGGGATCTTGGGTTGTCCTTAACCTCTTTACACTTCTGTTGAATCCAAACATCACTTTCAGTAGACCTTCTCAACTCATCAAACCAACCAAAATAAGGGTAAGATATAGCTGTACAACTTAATTCATGACCGTGTAAATCATCTGGCATAGTACTAAAAGTATCAGAACCATGCACTCTAGACAAGGTATCAGCTACAACATTATCACAACCCTTCTTGTAATGAATCTCATAGTCATACCCAAGCAGTTTTGAGACCCACTTCTGCTGAAATGGTGTGTTTGCCCTGTGATCCAAGAAGTATTTTAAACTGCAATGATCGGTCTTGATTATGAAGTGTCTTCCTTGTAGGTAGTTGTGCCACTTTTTGACTGCATGAACAATTGCAATCAATTCTCTCTCATAAGTAGAAAGAGCTTGGTTTTTGGGACCCAAGGCTTGACTGGATAAAGCAATTGGTCTCTCTTGCTGCTGCAACACTGCTCCAATCCCATTGCCAGATGCATCACACTCTAGCTCAAAAGGAATGGAAAAATTTGGTAAAGCCAGGACTTGAGGTGAAGACATGACCACCTTAAGTCTGTTAAAAGCTTCCTTGGCAATGGAATTCCAATGGAAACCATCATTCCTTGTCAGTAGGTATTCTATAATACCCAGTCAAGCCAAGAAAACCTCTTAATTCCTTGATAGTCTTTGGAAGTGGCCAATCCAAAACTACTTGTATCTTGGAGGGATTTGCCTCCACACCCTTGCCCGAGACAATATGGCCTAAGTACTCCACCCTTGACTGGCCAAATGCACATTTCTGCTTCTTAACAAACAGATGGTGGTGTTGGAGTAATTCAAAAGTGGTGTGAAGGTGTGAAAGATGATCCTCCCATGATTGACTATATACCAAAATGTCATCAAAGAAAACCAAAATGAATTTTCGCAAATAAGGCTTGAAAATATCATTCATAAGGTTTTGAAAAATGGCTAGGGCATTTGTAAGCCCAAAAGGCATAACCAAAAACTCATAGTGTCCCTCATGATTACGAAATGCAGTTTTCTCGACATCCTCAGGGTGCATAAGTATTTGGTGGTAACCCGACCTCAAATCCAATTTAGAATAGAATTTGGCACCATATAGTTCATCCAACAAGTCATAAATGAGAGGGATATGATACTTATCCTTTATAGTGATGGAGTTGAGTTCCCTGTAATCCATGCAAAGCCTCCAGGTGCCTTCTTTTTTCTTAACTAGGAGCACTGGGAAGGAGAAATGGCTATGACTTGGGTGTATGAAACCTGAAGTAAGCAGCTCCTGCATAGCTTTTTCTATTTCTGTCTTTTGCAGTGGATTGTAGTGGTAGGGACGGATGTTTGGTGGGTTAGCACCTGGAACAAGAGGGATTTTATGGTCATGAATCCTGCTAGGTGGTAGCGTCGTGGGCAGGACAAAGATTTCCTCAAATTGCCCAAGAACCTGTTGTAGTTGCTACAACTGCTCAGAATTCAAGCTGCAAGCCTCTAGTTTGTCCTGTTCCATTGAGTGCAAGAAAAGCCCCAAGTTGGAATTGAAAATTTCCTTATCGAATTGCTGCATAGATATCTCTTGAATGAGAGGTGAAGTGGTAGCACTATGCACAAACTCATATTGACAACCCTTCTTAGAGAACTGTAGGGTCATTAATTAGAAATCCCATAAGACTGGACTTATAAAAGAAAGCCAGTAAACCCCGAAAACCACACCACAACCTCTTAATGGTAATGCAAATAAATCCACTGCACAATTGTATCCACCAATATTTAAAGCAGTATTAGTACAACAACCCGAGCCATTCACTTTCCCTCCATCTGCAATCATGACTTCAAAAGGTCGAGTGAGAGTTGTTGCCGACCCCAACTTCTTAAGTAATCGAGAATCGATGAAGTTGTGTGTACTGCCCGAGTCCAATAGTATGGTAACAAGCTAACACCTAACAAGATCTTCAACCTTCATAGTGTGCACAGTGTGCTTAACATTGGTACCATAGAAGGCGCATTCGCTCAATTCCATATGTTGTATCTCTGGCAAAGTATCTGCTAAAGGTGGTTCAGCTTTTTCTTCATCCACATTAACCAATTCTAACATCAATAGTTGCTTATGAACACACATGTGACCCTTAGTCCATTTATCATCACAAAACCAGCACTCGCCACGCTCCCGCTTCTTCTGTATGTCCTCGGGAGTTAATTTCTTGACTGGGAAGTTAGTGGGTTTAAACGACACCAGAGAGGAAGGGATGGGGTTAGGAGTGTGGAATCTGAGAGATGGAGAAGGCTTAGACACCCCGCCTTTAAGATCGGTGAATTTGGCATCCAATTGGACTGCAATGGCTATGGCCTCATGAACAGTGTTTGGACGCAGCAACTTCACATCGTATTTCAACTCTTTTTTAAACCCACCCATAAAGCAACTTTTTAATAATAAAGGCCCTAAATCTGGTGTGCAATTTGCCAAACGACGAAATTCAGATATGTAGTCCTTGAGAGTACCTGACTGGTGAAGTTTAAAGAGCGATTCAGTCAAACTCGGACGGGCCAAATTCGCGGCAGAGAGTACGCATGAAATCCTCCTAACGAGGAGTGGTAAGTAAGCAATCCTACCAATGAAACCACTAAAGAGCCTCTCCGTCAAGATGGAAGGAGACCATCATAACTTTTGATGCTCTGGAGTATAATAATAAGCAAAAAATTGCTCAGCACGATAGATCCAGGCCAAGGGATCCTTACCAGAAAGAAATCTGGGAAACTCAATCCTCGGCTGCCATTGTTGGCGATGGGAAGAAGGACCACCATCATATGAATCACGGCGAGGGGACCGATGAAATTCGACCTCAGCAGGAACGGCAGAGTCGAGGAAAATATTAAGAGAAACCGGAGCACGTGGCAAAGGGGAACCCACACCAGCCCCAGAGAAAGCCATCTCCCGGTGAAATTGATCGAAAAATATGGAGAGCTTCGATTCCAGAGTATCAGATAGGGCAGTAACCGAAGCCTCCAAAGCCTCAATGCGAGCATCCATAAGTGAAAATTTGGTGTTGTGGTTGTGGCAGGGCATGCAAGGATAAGGGAAAACAGGATTAGGATTTGGGTGATACCAATGATATGACTCAAATCGATTTCCTTTCTCAACCTCGACCTGTGAAACAATGGAAGGAGTGCGAGAGGTGGAAGATGAAGCAAAAGCCTCGTGAGTATTTTTTCCTATATTAAAATATTCAAATAAACGTTGCCGAAGCAAGAGAGCTATTGCTCTATTTAAACCAACAGCACACAAGGAGTGCCAGTTGGACAATTCCTTTCTCTACTCACTAAAGACAGAAATAGCTATATCAAAAACTTAAACTTCTGTTCTCCACAATTAAGCCGAAGACCCCAAAATTACAATTCTTATCAGAATATTATGAACACGGATTACACATAAAAAAGGTGGGAGTGATATTTTTTTCGCAGAGGATAGAACTTAATTGGTACCACCGATTGCTAATTAAGAACCAAACCCTAGATCTTTTCTTGTCACCTGAGCCAGAACACAGATGGCCATGGTCATTCATTTATATGATTTTATAATCCAACTCATGTCGCATGTGTTCAAAATGATCATTGCAAGTCTGCAACCGCCACAGCAGGAACTCAACATGTTGTTCCAAGTTTTAGTGTACAACGTTATTGTGTTGCAGAGACTTGAGAAGTAGGCAAAATCATGACGACCAACTATATACATGGGTATGGGTTTTATGATTAATAATATGCGATAAACGTTCTTGTAATAGGTCACAACTTTGGGCCCAGGTCGGCCTATGCACACTAGCAAATTGGTTGGAAATTTTAATGAATGGGCCACTGATGATGATTACATTTAGATGCGTTCTTATTTTGTAGGGTAATATTTGTTGGAGAGTTAACTTTTGTAATTAGTTTAGTTACCTGTTTGGGTCCTTGTAATCATGTAATTAGGATAGATAATATTTGGTGTTTCTTTCTTTGTAAATCAATCTTGTACAATATATATTTCCCTCCTTGGTGAGAAGAATAATAAATTAAAATCCCAAAATAAACTCTAATTAGCATGGTATCAGAGCAGAGATCCTAGGATTTCTGCTCTGCCCGTTCCTTCAAGCAAACTCGGCCCTCCCATGGAGAACCTACCACCACTCCACGGTGAAAACAACCTCATCATATCCGATCTTATCCCTATACTAAACACTACAACCTTAAACACTATTATCCTAATCGACCCTACCATGAATCCTCTTCCCGTTTGAGTTCTTTTGACATGCTTTTGGAGTCCTCAGATAATTGTGGTTATGCTTTTAATATGAATAATTGTGATACTTAGTCCGATTGGATCATTGACTCCGGTGCCGTAGACCATATGACCTATGACCTCATTAATTTAGTTTGTGATACTGTTCCACTTCGACGAAATATTACTAATGCTAATGGTGTCACCTCACCGGTAACTGGCGCTGGCATTGTACGCCTCACGCCTACCCTCTCTTTGCCGCATAAACTACTTGTACCTTCATTAAAACATAAATTGATGTCTCTTCGCCAAGCTACTAAGCAATTGAACTGTTGTGTACTATTGTATTCGAAGTTTTGTCTTATTTATGATATTCTCACAAATGAGATAATTGGTAGTGGTACTAAGAGGGGGGATCTCTATTTTGTGGACAATGTCAGTACAGGACGAGTCAATCTGGCCCACGGAGCCATTGATCACAAACGGCGTCAGATATGGTTATGGCATCACCGTTTGGGTTATCTATCTTTCAATTATTTACAGCATATGTTTTCGGATTTATTTGTTGGTTGTTCGGTTTCAGACTTTAAATGTGACACTTGCGTACTTGCCAAGAGTCACCGTGTTTCTTATCCGTTGAATTCTAATAAAAGTGATCTTCCTTTTGGTCTTGTTCATTCAGATGTTTGGGGACCATCTCCGATTACTACTTCATCTGGTATTAGGTGGTTTGTGACTTTCATAGATGATTACACACAGATGACCTAGTTATACCTTCTTAAGCATAAAAGTAATGTGTTTCTGGTGTTTAAGACATTCCACACCATGGTTTAGACATAGTTTTCTACTAAAATTTGGATTTTGCATTCTGATAATGGTGGTGAATATGTTAATAATGATTTTACACATTATTTAACTAATCAATCCTTCACGAGACTACTTGTCTTTAGACTCTTCAACAAAATGGGGTGGCTGAGGGCAAAAATCGCCATCTATTAGAAACTGCTTAATCGTTATTGATTGGGGCGCATGTTCCCCCCTCATATTGGGATGTTGCTCTTTAGATTGCCATTTACCTTATCAACCGCATGTTATCCAAAGTATTGAATTTTCTTACACCTTTGCAAGTTCTTGCTATAATCGTGCCTCTACCGTTTGTTTTGGTGCTCTCGCCGCGAGTTTTTGGATGTGTTACCTTTGTTCATCTACATAAAAATCAAAAGACAAAACTTGACCTATGTGTTATCCGTTTCATTTTTATGGGATATGGACTAAATCAGAAAGGGTACCGTTGTTACCACCCTCCTTCACGTCAGATGTATACTACCATGGATGTTACTTTTTCTGAGTCTGAGATGTATTACTCTTCGGCTTCTTCTAACCCTTCTCTTCAGGGGGAGAAACTGCATGACGAGCAGGTTTGGACCATGACTGCTACCACTGATCTTCCGATGCCACTATTAGTTGAGCCAATACGAGCCCGTAGTGGCTACGTTACTAGCCCAGCCAATCGAAGTAGTATCGCTACTCATAGAACCAGCGATAGGCACGGCAGTGCCGTCTTCACCCACAACAACAGTGCTGCCACTTGACGATCTTGAGACTTTTACTGTTACTACTCCCCCTCGTTTTAAAATATAGTACCCCCAAATGAAAATACTCCAGAGAATATTCCTAAGGTAAGATCTTCTATCCCTATTAATGTATCTGATGTTCTGAATTATCAGTTACCTTTTAGGCACAACTGGGGAAAGCTACCCAATTGATATTCACCATAAATAATGAAAGGCTCTAAATATCCCATTGCCAACTATGTGTCATCACATAAATTATCAGAACCCGGCAAAGTTTTTGTACAACAAATATCCAATGATAGCACACCAAGTTCATTGAAGGAGGCACTATCTGATGATCGATGAACCAATGCAATGGAGGAAGAAATGGATGCACTTCAGAAAAATCAAACATGGGATTTAGTTCCGCTACCCCGAGGAAAGAAGATAGTGGGATGTCGATGGGTGTACACCATCAAATACAAAGCTGATGGGTTAATTGAACGATACAAACCACGATAGGTGGCCAAGGGATACACTCAGACGTATGGTGTTGATTATACAGAAGAAGTGTATATGGTAATCTTGATGTGAAAAATGCTTTTTTACATGGTAATCTTGGATTGGCCATTACAACAATTTGAAGTGAAAAATGCTTTCTTACATGGTAATCTTAAAGAAGAAGTGTATATGGATATTCCACCTGGTTATGCATGGTTTCACAACCCAGAATGGTGTGTAAATTGAATAAGGCATTGTATGGATTGAAACAATCACATCGGGCATGGTTTGGTAGGTTCTGGACGGTTATGAAGAAATATGGGTTCAGGCAAAGCAACTCTGATCATATACTTTTCTTGAAATGTCGAATGGGTAAATTGACAGCACTTATTATTTATATGGATGATATGATTCTTACGGGTAATGATAAAGAGGAAATCTCAAAGCTGAAAGATTACTTAGCAACTAAGTTCGAGATGAAAGATTTTGGTGGATTGAAATATTTCTTGGGTATAGAAGTAGCTCGATCTAAACAGGGTATATTTCTATCTTAAAGAAAATATGTTTTTGAATTATTAGTCGAAATCGAAATGCTTGATTGTAAACCAGTTGACACCCCTATAGTCCAAAATCACCATCTTGTCGTGCACCTTGATCAAGTTCTCACTAACCGAGATCATTATCAAAGGTTAGTTGGGAGGTTAATTTATTTATCTTATACCAGGCCTGATATTGCATATACAGTAAATGTTGTTAGTCAATTTATGCATTCCCCGAATGATACGCATATGGGTGCAGTTGAACGCATTCTACGATACCTAAAGTCTTCCCCGGGTAGAGGCATCATGTTTTCCAAGAATGGTCATTGCTTGATAGAAGGTTATACAGATGCAAATTGGGCAAGGAATATTACTGATCGACGGTCCACATCTGGTTACTTTACATTTGTGGGGGGAAATTTAGTGACTTGGCGAAGTAAGAAACAGAAAGTGGTTGCTTTATCAAGTGTAGAGGCGGAATGCAGGGGTATGGCAAAAGAAGTATGTGAAATATTATGGCTTCAGAGGTTACTTGCAGAACTCGGGTGTCCTTCAATGTCGGCTTCGAATTTGTTTTGTGATAATAAAGCAACGATTGATATCTTACACAACCTAATCCAGCATGTTCGCACGAAACATGTGAAGTTGACAGACACTTCATTAAGGAGAAGTTGGATGGGAATATTATTCAATTCCCATTCGTAAAGTCAGAGGAACAATTAGCGAACATCTTAACTAAAGCTGTTGTCAGTCAAGCGTTCTACAACTCTCTCGTCAAGTTGGGCATGAACGACATTTATGCACCAACTTGAGAGGGAGTGTTGGAGAGTTGACCTTTGTAATTAGCTTAGTTACCTATTTGGGTCCTTGTAATTAGGATGTAATTAGGATAGATATTATTTGGTGTTTCTTTCCTTGTAAATCAATCTTGTACAATATATATTTCCCTCATTGGTGAGAAGAATAATATCAAAAAATTAAAACCCCAAAATAAACTCTAATTAGCAATGTTGAATCCCACATCGACCATACAAAAAGAAAAGTAATAGTTTAAATATCCTAACCCCACTCTAACTAACACCGAGGCCTTTTGTGATAAAACTCCACACTTGACGGATTGTGCAAGTGGTAATTACCAAGTTGGGGACAATATCGGTGTTGTTGGAAGTGGGCCGTATGGCTCGTCTCTTTGATATTTCTACATGGTATCAGAGCCATGGAGTGGGCTCGTACTATAATGCTACATGATCGGTGGGTCTCCTTGACCTCACGCGATGATGGTGGGTCCCTTGGCCTCGCGTGTAGGGTGAGTCCCTTTGGCTCCACGTGGTTGCCGATGTATGGATCTCCCACGTGTGACCCACTAATTAGGTCCCGCGTGAGGGGGCGTGTTGAATCCCACATCAGCCATACAAAAAGAAAAGTAATAGTTTAAATATCCTAACCCCACTCTGACTAGCACCAAGGCCTTTTGTGATAAAACCCCACACCTGATGGATTGTGCAGGTGGTAATTACCAAGTTGGGGACAATATCGGTGTTGTTAGAAGTGGGCCGTATGGCCCATCTCTCTGATAACTTCTACAATATTATGTGAGAATTTTAATACTAACAGAACACAAGAGGGTTTGAATTCGAGATGCTATTGGTTGTAAATGAATCTCATATTAACTAAGATAATGTACTACTTACATATAAGCACGTTAATCAACACTTAATAAGCACTTTAATCAACACTTAATAGTAATCCAATAAACAACCACCACATCATTTGGTTTAAAAGTTTTGGTTTTCTTAGCATTACCCTTAAGTTATTCTATTCTTAAAAAGTGAAAGGAGTTCATTTTCTTAAGAATGGATGAAAGTATTATCCAAACTTGAATGGGTTCTAGCGCAACTCGTGGAGTTTCAAGAGGATTAAGAGGTAATTAGTTGCTATCTTTTTTTTTTTTTTTTGAACAAACTGTAATTATAGTAAGGATCCTCGAGTGATCTTTATAGACATAATCATAGTACATGTATCTTGCAATGGAACTAGAAAATTGTAAAAACCAAATACAATTCGAAGACAGGGCTGGGGAGTTATGAGTGGGTGATTCGATATTTTGCAAAAAGCAGGAGGGGCGGGGAAGAGGCCTTTTAATTCAGCAATCTTGGCGGAAGCGGAGATTATTCGTGTAGTGCTTATGTTTTGTAAAAACGAAGGGTTTATGAAGGTGGAGATTTAATCGGATACCTAGGTGCTATTACGAATGATTAACAAGGAGATTGAAGTGGATGCTGATTTGGAATGTCTTATATTTGATATTGATTTTTTGGTGAAATATATTAGAGATGTCAAAATTGGGTTTGTGTCGCGGGGTAGCAACCTGGCTGCTCACACGGTTGCCTCGTTTACTGCCAAACATGGTGGTCCATTTGTTTGGGATGAGATAGGCCCTAAGGTTTTATTTAATATTCTTGCTATGGATGTAAGCATTTCGATTAGATTATAAATAAAGTCTATCTTTTGACAAAAAAAAAAAAAAAAAAAAACCAAACACAATTATGATTTTAATATCTAAGATCATCAACCACATCTGTCATCATGTTTGATTCTAGGAAGATATGCCTGAATGAAACTTGAAAAATTTACCCTTGAGGTGGATGATGTCTTCAACATGAGATACTTAATTCTCCAAGGAAGTTGAACAGTATAACTTATTAACAGAATGGTTTCATTAATAAATAAACATATTACAAAAGTTACCACATGGCTATATTTTTTAGTGACCAATTGTTGACCCTAAAAACTACCAGACCTATGTGGTGCACATGCCGAGAACTAATGGGCTAATTACATCACTTAACTATGTGGTGCACATGCCAAGAAGTAATAGTTTAAATATCCTAACCACACTCTAACTAACACCGATGCCTTTTGTGATAAAACCCCACTTGACGGATTGTACAAGTGGTAATTACCAAGTTGGGGACAATATCGGTGTTGTTGGAAGTGGGCCGTATGGCCCGTCTCTTCGATATTTCTATATGGTATCAGAGCCATGGAGTGGGCTCGTATTGTAATGCTACATGATCGGTAGGTCTCCTTGATCTCACGCGATGATGGTGGGTCCCTTGGCCTCGCGTGTAGGGTGAGTCCCTTTGGTTCCACGTGGTTGCCAATGTATGGATCTCCCACGTGTAACCCACTAATTAGGTCCTGCGTGAGGGGGTGTGTTGAATCCCACATCAGCCATACAAAAAGAAAAGTAATAGTTTAAATATCATAACCCCACTCTAACTAACACCAAAGCCTTTTGTGATAAAACCCCACACCTGATGGATTGTGCAGGTGGTAATTACCAAGTTGGGGACAATATCGGTGTTGTTGGAAGTGGGCCGTATGGCCCATCTCTCTGATAACTTCTACAATATTATGTGAGAATTTTAATACTAACAGAACACAAGAGGGTTTGAATTCGAGATGCTATTGGTTGTAAATGAATCTCATATTAACTAAGATAATGTATTACTTACATATAAGCGCGTTAATCAACACTTAATAAGCACTTTAATCAACACTTAATAGTAATCCAATGACCAACCACCACATCATTTGGTTTAAAAGTTTTGGTTTTCTTAGCATTACCCTTAAGTTATTCTATTCTAAAAAAGTGAAAGGAGTTCATTTTCTTAAGAATGGATGAAAGTATTATCCAAACTTGAATGGGTTCTAGCGCAACTTGTGGAGTTTCAAGAGGATTAAGAGGCAATTAGTTGCTATCTTTTTTATTTTTTTTTGAACAAACTGTAATTATAGTAAGGATCCTCGAGTGATCTTTATAGACATAATCATAGTACATGTATCTTGCAATGGAATTATAAAATTGTAAAAACCAAATACAATTCGAAGACAGGGCTGGGGAGTTATGAGTGGGTGATTCGATATTTTGCAAAGAGCAGGAGGGGCGGGGAAGAGGCCTTTTAATTCAGCAATCTTGGCGGAAACGGAGATTATTCGTGTAGTGCTTATGTTTTGTAAAAACGAAGGGTTTATGAAGGTGGAGATTTAATCGGATACCTAGGTGCTATTACGAATGATTAATAAGGAGATTGAAGTGGATGCTGATTTGGAATGTCTTATATTTGATATTGATTTTTTGGTGAAACATATTCGAGATGTCAAAATTGGGTTTGTGTCGCGGGGTAGCAACCTGGCTGCTCACACGGTTGCCTCGTTTACTGCCAAACATGGTGGTCCATTTGTTTGGGATGAGATAGGCCCTAAGGTTTTATTTAATATTCTTGCTATGGAATGTAAGCATTTCAATTAGATTATAAACAAAAGTCTATCTTTTGACAAAAAAAAAAAAAAAAACCAAATACAATTATGATTTTAATATCTAAGATCATCAACCACATATGTCATCATGTTTGATTCTAGGAAGATATTCTTGAATGAAACTTGAAAAATTTACCCTTGAGGTGGATGATGTCTTCAACATGAGATACTTAATTCTCCAAGGAAGTTGAACAGTATAACTTATTAACAGAATGGTTTCATTAATAAATAAACATATTACAAAAGTTACCACATGGCTATATTTTTTAGTGACCAATTGTTGACCCTAAAAACTACCAAACCTATGTGGTGCACATGCCGAGAACTAATGGGCTAACTACATCACTCAACTGTGTGCGAGGCATGCCAACTCGTCGGTCGAGCTCGGCCGGGGAGTAAAATATGTTGCGTGGCATTGGTAACTTCTTGATCTTGCGACTACGGTCGAGGAAGGGACACGTCTCAACCTTCGAGTTCTAGAGCCTGAAGACAAGGCTATTAGTTCTATGAAGTTCACAAATCGTTGGTGCCGGATTCGGTCACAGTGATTATATTCGTAAGAATATAAGCACGCCGAATCGACACCAGATTATAGCAGATGTACATCTTAATAGTAAATGTAGTTCGGCCGTCGAAATGCCGAACTCTAAAACCTATTTGTGAGTATCTAATCATAAAATAACTCGGCGTTTAATGTGCCGAGCCTAATAACCTGTAATACCTCACTTCGCCGAGAATGATAATGAGATGACCTCTGCCAACAAGGACTCGAAAATTCTTCTCGACCGAAACTTGGATAGATAACCAGTCGGACTTGACGCATTGCTGTTTATCCAAATTGAAAGTGCTCCGAGATCGGCTGGTTTTAGGGCGACAATGTTGTTTTCCAAATTGAAGATATCACTGGTTGCCTTTACAATGTTGTTTTCCAAACTGAAGATGTGTTGGCAAGAAAGGGGAAAATGAGAGATTTCTCAAGGTTATTGAGAGATTTCGCATAAAGCGAGTTTGCGCAGGGCAGTTTTGTGTTGAATTAGAGAGGGTTGGAATGATGGACCCCTTCTCTATTTATAGTAGCAATTCTCCTCATGGCTAAACTAGAACTACCCTTGGATTATGACTCCTTAACCTAATCCAACTAGGTTTCAACTAATCCTACCTTTATTAAGACTTTGAACCAGCTTCTCTATCAGACCATATTCACTTCTTGAATCTCAGCATCCTCATCTTATTGAGACGTACTAGGACTCGACTCATCCCATTAATCCGTTTCACACTAGGACTCGACCGTTCTCAACTGGGTGGCCCATAACAACCAGACGACCCACGAAGAGTCTAGAAATTAACCACTAGGCCAAGAACAACTCAAAGCTCGGCCCAAACCAATATTTTGGGCCCATGCATTGCCCCATCGCTTTTAAGGTTGTCGGCCTACAATCTTTGGCAGGGCCTCGGCCTTAAGGAAGCGAAATTGACCTTTAGCATACCTCTGAAGGGTACTGAAACGTCTCAAAATAAACCAACCATGCGAATTTATGAGACACGATCACACGTTTTTGGTTCTTTTAATACCCTACCACGTGGCAACTCCCCACTTATTTGTTCTTTAATGATGACATTTGAATCATGCAGACGCTAAACATCTATTCACCATTAAACATGCCGTTACATATAACCTTGAATTGCGAATTGCGAATTGCAAGGTCACTGAATCGTCTCTTCATCATAAAATATGCCGCCACACGCAAACATGCATCCTCAATCTGCAAGTTTCTCGGTTTTTTCATCTAGATTCCCTAAATATCCATCATGATTACAAAATTGTCTGACCAATTTTGCCCCTTTTTTTTTTTCTCAAAAACCAAATGATTGGTCTTATTTCCAAAACGCCTATAAATACTCAAATTTCTTCATTCAATCTTTACGCTTTCAGAACCCTCAAACTTCTTGCCATTTGCTCTCAATCCCAGAACTCATTAACCCAGAAAATACTTCAAGTCTAGAAAATTCCTCGAGTCCTTAATAATGGCTTCCAACACCTTTATTTCCAAACTTTCCAATGAATGCACTAAGTGCTGGGACTTCATTGACAGAAAGGCCATAAAAACTATGCGATTTGAAGGTGACTTGAGTGCTTCTCACCAGATCTTGGGGCCACTTTTTAAAGATGACGTCCCAGCGTCCATCACCAACCTCCTCAAAGCCCACTGCTTGACACTCTTGTTTCAAGGATATGACTGGTCAAAGTGGGATCTGACCAAACCTCAAAGAGCCTGGCCTTTAACCATTGCGGCCTGGGTAGCTTGGGTTGAGCGGATGGAGAAGTTCTTTAGCAAGGAATATAAAACTCTTGGCATTTATGATGCCATCAAACTCTCGACCATCGAGATTGTCATGGACAAAGAAATTCTCATGGCAGCTATAGGTTTTTGGCGCTCGGCCACCAATACTATAGTCATTCCCCTCGGACCTATTGGCCTTACTATTCTCGACGTCTCAGCCATCCTCAGGACTTCCCCTTTGGGTCTTCCACTTCGGGTCTTCCGATTGATGTCACCCTTTTTGGGTACCAGGTAAACCTCGACCTTAAATCACTCTTCGACGAACGCATCACTGAGTCGCTGAGGAAGAAAAATCAAGAACCCTCAAAAGAAAAAGTTCAGAAACTTCACAAGAAGTTTTTCAACTACAACACTCTCATCTTACACTTCGCTAGCAGAAGGGAAAAAACCCTTAAAAAGGGAGAACACGGAACATTCTTATTCTACTGGTACAACCAAGTCGAATAAGTGTTTGGTCGAGAACATGCCAGTCGCTGAAGCCTTAGCCAGTGGTCACACCCTAGCTCTTAGTTCGGTTATCTTTGCCAACCCCACACATTGCCTAGCCGAGACGACAATTAACAAAATCGACCCGCACTAAAATGGCCCTCTCTGGGTTTTTCAATTCTGGCTGCAATTCTATTTCGCCATCCTCAGGCCAGAAGTCCACAGCTTCAAGTTCTCCGAGGCATTAAGTCTTCAATTGGGCTCTAGACCAACTCATCCTCACTCAGCCAAATAAGTTTTTAAATACTTCTATGGCCTAGAAGACCCTTCTGACAACGAGTTTATGATATGTCGTTGCCAAGAGTACCCATTTTTCATTAAGCTTCCATCTTCAACAAGGAGTGAAGCCGAAGATGCTGACCTTCGAAAGAACTAGGGAGGGGCATTTGTGCTAATTCGTGACCTCATTCTTGATTGTGATGCTAAGCGTCCAAGTTGGGAGGTCTACTAACCCTATTCCATCGCACGGCAACTCGGCTACCTCCAAGGATGCCCAATGCCTTTACTCACCTCCCGTTCTCTCTTAAGCTGAGGGTGCCTCTCTGGTTCTTCAGAGAGAGAATATAGGGAGGTTGAGCAAGAATTTCAAGAGAGGTGTAGGAAATTCCGTCTTCGACTGAACGTCTCTGAAACTCTTAATGTTGCTACCTTTGTTGACTAGTGGGTGGTACACTTAAGACTTATTTGGCACACCGGTTGAAGATGTTGTCAAAAACATTTTCGACGACCGTTCAAAGAAAGCTCCCGCCCAAAAATCCAAAGAAACGGCTTAAGGTATTTGTTTACATCTATCATTTTACTATGGCCATTCGTTCAAACTCCCTTCTGATTTGACTTTAGTTTTTTCAGGTAGCCGTATGCCAACACAAACGATTGTGGCAGCTATGGTCGTGGCCAAGAAAAAACTTGCCCTCTCACTAAAAAAAATTGCGACTACTTTACCAACATTACCGGGTGAATGGCCTTGCCCAGAGGCTGAGACGGTTGACGATGCTCCCTAGTCCAAAAAATGCGTCAAGAAATTGGCAAAAAAAAAAAGAGTGGAAGATTCATGTCATTTCCAGCCAAACCACAGGAGCAACTGCTCTTAGTGCATCTCCTTGCGCTCATACGGTTCAAGCCTTAGTGGATATGCAGCCAAACCCTCCCACCGATTAAGTATCTGAAGTTCGTCTTATCCATCAAGTTATGGTTGAACAAACCATTGCTCCGCTGGTCAAGGTACCTACAACTCTAGGGCTGGTTTTTGCTTCTGTCTTGGAGATAGTGGCTACCTCGACCGAGGAAAATCTCTCACCAAATCCAAAAACAAAACCAATGACCGTTTTGGAGGAAGAGGTATGATTATGTTGTTAGAGACTATTTTTTCTTTCAATTAGATTCCCAGATACTATCAAGTAACAACAACTTATTTCAGGACGACAATAGTGAAGGAATCCTGCTAACGAGTCGTCCTCAACCATCTAAACCACCATCCACTAATCTTCATCCATCGGTCAAGGTGACTAGCCAGGTTGACCCTCATGCAGCTAATCGTGGAAAGATGCCTCTTGTTGAGCTTGAATCAACGGCAGAGTCACCAATTCATCCATAGGACCAAGACCTTGGCATTCGCCCTCAATAAGCTACTTCAGCCTTTGTTAGGATCCTCATTGCTTTTCTTTTGTTAACCTTTTGCCTTAGAATTCTAAACTAGAAAGATATTAACTGTTAGGTGCCCAATTACTCATTTCATCAAAAATTCTACTCGCCGAATAGCGTTATTTATATCTCTGGCCACCTCAGTGGCCATCAAACATAGATAACCTTCATTGGCCGTGTGAATTAAAAAGCAGTCTTAAGCACTAGGTTCAGCCATTAAGCTCTCTGGGCTCGAGCAACGAGCCAGCAGACATGGCTGAAGTCTCTTTTTGGCAGGTTTAAGATTTCCCATTTTCCTTGCTTCCTTATGAATCTACTTATTCTGAACAATCTTCTCTTTGTGTAGCCTTCATAAGATGTTGAACTCAACGCCCTACTTTCCAGTACTTCTAGAGTAGCTGGGCCTTCTGCTACCTCGGTTGAGCCTTTCGCTTCTGCAACAGAATCTGATGCTTGTTCTAGGCTGCGGGGGCTCCTATCTCTTTTGGCCTCGCAAGTTCTTCAACGTAGTGGCCTCAATTTTGAGCAGGCTCTTCGGGCGGAGGATGATCTCAAGGCTGCAACTTCGGCTTGATAAAAGGACAAGACAAGCCGAAGTCACAATAGGTGAAGTAAGGTGGCTAGAGTTGAAGGCCACTCTTGAAGCCTTCATTCCTTTGACCTCTTAGGATTTTATTTGTAGTTGTAGGTCATTTTGATTTTTTTTTCACCATACTTATATCCTTCTTGCAAAATCAATGAAATACTCCTTTATTCTCTCATCTCCTAAGTGATTGGATAATATTTCTTTAAAAAATTTCCATCGATTGGTAACTTGTGAATTAAACCAGTTTGATCCTTGAGGTGGTATGCCCCCTTGCCGAGAACTTTATGAACGATGAACGATCATTCATAATTCGGCGACCATTTGCCGAATCTTGGGTCCTTAATGCATACAAACAACATGGTTTGCCAAACTAACTCTCCTTCACCAAACATTTTTTGTCTGTCTCACTGATTATAAGCTCGCTCAGCAATCTTTTTCTGTGCCACCAATAAGTTATAAGCATCAAGCCGAGATTTTTCCAAATCTTCTAACTCTTGTCTCATGGCCTGACTATACTTAATACTGATCAAACTAGTTTGTTCAATTACTCGCAATGAGTTTATATTTAGCTCGACCGACAACATTGTGTCGTGTCCATAAGTTAACCCATATGGGATCATCTCGGTCACTGATGGGATTGAAGTTCGATAAGCCCATAGTTCTTCATGTAACTTCAAATGCCACATACCAAGCCTATCTTTTACCAGTTTTTCAAGAATAGCAATTAACACCTTATTACTTGCTTTGGCCTGCCTATTCGCATGCGGATAATACGGCATAGACTAATCAAGCCAAATTTTCAAACTCACCGTGTACTCTTTAAATCTATCAGATGTAAAATCAAGCCAATTAACACAATGTTCTCTTCCACGAACGCACAAACTTCTTTAGAAGTTAACTCAGAGTATAACTTTGCTTCGACCCATTTGGTAAAGTAGTCTGTCGTGACGAGTATCCCTGCATGCTTTGTTGAACCAGAAGATGGCGTAATTTTGCCGATTACGTCTATAGCCCATCCTCTGAATAGTCATAGCTTGGTGACCGAGTTGAGTGATTTGGCTGGGACTCTTTGTATAGATCTGTGAATTTGTCATTGTACACATCCTCGTGCGAATTCAATACAATCTTTCAATATACTCAACCAGAAATAGCCATGTCGGCGAAGCAACCAATGCATCTTGCGTCTGGATTGATGTGCTCCGCAGATTCCTTCATGAACCTCGGTGATTGCTTGGGCAGCCTCTTGCGGGCCGAGATATAATAACAATATGCCATCATTACCCTTTTGATATAGTGTATTCTGGTATAGCACATAATTCGTGGCATAAGCATTATCCTACGGTTGTGTTTACTGTTGGGGTTATCGAGATACCGCATGATTGACATTTTCTAATTGTCTAGTAATGCATCGACCGCGCAAACATCTACATGATCTCCTCATTCCAATAACGAAGGCAAATACATGACTTATGTTTAGATCACACGATCGTGCTGGAGAACTTGTTGATTAACCAGGGCAGGGTGCGATCGTCTTCTTACAAGTATCAACCGGCCTATCTCGCCCTCCATGAGCTGTGTTCCAGAAGCTATTTTAGCCAGCTCCTCTGCATCGGTGTTTCAAAGTCGGGAGATGTGTTTGAATGTGATACTGTCGAAAAACTCGGCCAAATAACTGGCAACCATGTGATAAGGTGCCAGAGTACAACTCATGTAACGAAAAGTTCCATTGAGTGGTTAATCATAAGTTTTGAATCGCTGAGGACGAGAACACGGGTCGCTCGTAAGTCGTGGAGGACGTGAAGGCTAATGACAAGGGCTTTGTATCCGGCCTGATTATTCGTACAATCGAAATCAAGCCTGAGAGAAAAATACCAGCGGTTGTCATCTGGGGATTGAATGACAATCCCCACACCAGCCGAAGTTGAAGTACTAGAGCCATCAAAGTACATCGTGTAGTAATTATCACGTGTTTCCACCATGCCAATCTTGACATCAGTGCCCCTAAAACCAAATGGGGAGAGGTGTTAGGCCAAGAAATCGGTCAACGCTTGGCCTTTGACAGCTTTCTAGGGCACATATTGCAAACTGAATTTAAACAGTGCCATTGTCCACTTCCCAATTCAGCCTTTTACTATCGGCGGAGTGAGCATGTAATGAATGACATCGGTCTGGGCGATGACTTGAGTGACCGACGGGAGCATGTAATGCCTGAGTTTTAATGCGGCGAAAAATACGGCTATGCAGAGCCTCTCGACAGTGGAATAATTGATCTCATGTGGGTTGAGATTCCGGCTAAGATAAAAAATGGCTTATTCTCGCCCAGCGTCATTGTCTTGTGCAAGAAGGCATACGATGGATTCTTCAGCCGCTGAGATGTATAGCTTGAAAGGTTTGCCACGTCGTGGTGGGGCAAAGACATGTGAGGTCGTGAGAGAGACCTTGATTTGTGTAAATGCCTCTTGGTGTTCCGCGCACCATTCGAATGTGTCGAAATCCTTGAGTTTCAAAAGCGTGGAGAACATTCTCATTTTCCCTGCCGAATTAGCAATGAATCGGCAGAGAAAATTAATCTTACCGAGCAACGACTATAGTTCCTTCTTGGTCGCCGAGGGTGGAGCATTGATGATTGCTTGGGCCTTATTTTCATCCACCTAAATACCACGATGATGTACAAGAAATCCTTAAAAATTACTAGTTGAAACGCCGAAAACACATTTGACAGGTTTCATTTTAAAGTTGTGATGGCGTATACGCAGGAAAGCCTGTCCAAGATCATCCAAATGTTTCTGCTGACGTTTTGATTTGATTACAACATCATTAATGCAGACTTCGATGGTGGTACCAATCAAATCGTGGAATATAGTATTCATAGTTCGTTTATGTGGCATTGGCGTTCTTGAGGCCGAACAACATGACGACCCATTCGTATGAAAAACAGTCTTATGGACATTGGCCTTGGTGATGAAAATTTGGTTGTAACTAGCATGTCCATTCATGAAAGATAAGATCTTGTGGTTTGTTGCCGCGTCGATTAACAAATCTAAAATCGGCATGGGATATTCATTTTTAGGAGTTGCCAGATTCAAATTTTGAAAATCAATACAGATACGTAAGGCACCACTTTTCTTCAAAACTAAGACGATGTTTGCCAACCATTCAATGTATCGAGTTGTCCGAATAAACCTGGCTTTTGAAAGTCAAATGAGTTCGTCTTTTATGTCGAGTTGCACTTCGGTTGAGAATCGTTGAGGTGGTTAGGGGAATGGTTTACACCCAGGTTTGATGCGTAATTCATGCTCAACGAGCATTCGATCTAAGCCAGACATCTCATGGTAACTCCAAGCAAAACAATCTTTAAATTCTTTGAGCAAATTACAAAGCTCGGTTTTTACATGTTGGGGTAACAAAGCACTAATAAAAAAGGTCATGGTTCTTCGGCCATTCCAACATTTATTTCTTCTAAAAGGTCTTTGACTTGGGGTTGACTATCCTCGAGTTTGACTGGTGCATCCTGAACTTTGTCTAGTGATAGTACTAGGTCGTTGTCTCATGCGACTAGAAATTCAACTAAGTTTATGCCTGAATTTGGTTGCTTGGAAATAGCATACCAATGGGCCAGCAGTCATTCCATGGTAGATAAAATAGCGGCCCAGTGTTTTTCCTATTTCGCTTCAGACATTAGTGTCGGCGATCAAATCGGCTAACCCAAGTTTGGCCGAATCCTGATGTACAGTCTCGGCACCTACTTCGATGGCTTTATGTACTGAAATTCGAGTCAGCCATCATTTCTCGTTCAAACCCTTTAGGGTAATATAGCCAACGTGATCATCATAATACCAAGCTTGAATCATATTGGCTTCAAACTGCTGATTGTCGGCCAAATGAACCACAACTGATTTGCCATCCCAAAAGATAAGAACCTAACATAATGAAGAGGGAATCCAGTTTGTTTGATGGATCTAATCCCGACCGAGCAATGCATTATACTCAGTCTTGGAGTCGACTATGAAAAATGCGATCATGTGATTGCGACCTGCAACGCTTACCTACAAATGAAGCACTCATTTGGTCTGGGACTTGTCACCGACAAAGCTGTTCATGGATATTCTTGATGGAATGAGTTTGTTGTTAGATCATCATAGTGCCTTCATGACGGATACGGGCATGATGTTGACCGTTGCCTCACAATCGACCAAAATTTTGGAGATTGAATATTCTTCAATGTGAGTCGTGACGTACAAAGGCTTCAGATGTTGAAGATTAACCGAATAAGAGCGAGGAAACAGTTCATCCATAGTGGCTTTAAGTTTGTCTTCTTTGTTCGCTTACCCATCTTATTTGGTGGCGACGAAATTGACTTATGTTGCTTCTTCAGCAGCCACGTCACCATCCAAGAAGTTTGGTTGGCACGTGGTTGGTTGAAACTCGGTAGGTAGAACAAAGACCATGTTGATTTCCATATTTTTTAGGACTAAAGAGCCCATTGGATCTTGGTCGTCGTCTTCCGGGTTCTCGAGTATAGTATCATGCTTTGGAATATGCTCGACCTGATCATCTTTTACCTTAGCAGGTACTTGCTCTTATGGTACGTCAACTGGACCTATTCCATTCTAGTTTTCATCCTCAAGCTTACTCGTTGCTGAGGATTGATTGTGTCCCTATAGCGCTTTACGGGCCCGCTTCTCATAAGATATTCGAGCGTCCTTTGTGTCTAAGTAAGCATCTAAGTGTGTTACGCATTCTTTCTCATCGGCCGTAAGGCCAAAGAGGGACACGACCAAGACGACTTCGAAATGATATCGTAAATACTAAAGGTCTTTAAGAGAGAAAGAAAGCTCGGCGGTGTCTATGTCAGTGTATGGGTCGACCTTGAAGCCAAGGACTCGAGCTTCATGTATATGCTAAAACTTGGTTTTCATCGCCGGATAAGTAGTTTTCTGGATAATCTGTTCAGCATCAGATCAAGTTAGTGCCAGGTCAAGAGCTTCTTGACATGCCTTAGGTAGGCTGTACAAGTCATTGGCGGAATACTTCTTGTGAAACTCCCACATGTACTCCAATGCTTTGCCGAGGAATGAAGGGTGTAGATTATTTCGAACTCTTATTAATGGCTTTTATGGGGGTAACAAGGGAAGTTTGCTTTCAGCTTCCTTTCTGAAATGCTCGAAATAGGCTTTCATCTCCCTGCACCGAAGTAGGAGTTTGATAAGCTTCTCAGATTCTTCAATGGTGATTTTGAAGTCGCGATCAATTACCTTTTTTCCTTGAAGTAACATGGCCATGATTGTAGAGGGTTGTCAATCATTTTCACTACCTGTTGCTTCTTTCAGCTGCCATTTGGTAGCCGAAGTAGCCTATGCCGCCTGTCGTCGAGCCATATAATCTATCTGTTGGCGTCACTGTTTCTGAGACTTAGATAAACGGTGTATATACCGATAGGAGAATTGTAACTATACCACAATTGGTCGCGTAGCTTAGGTGGCTTGAAGGTTTTTTCGTTCACCAATGAACTCGAGTTGAATTGCGCGAATAATAATCATCATTGTAAAACGGCACGTCGCAATCAAGACACCGTCTGGCTGCGGTTGGGCCATATATTCTTGTTTAAGGGCAGAGCCTATCGAACGCCTTCTGGTGTTGGCCTGCGCCAAGTACCTTTGGAGGTATCGTCGCGGCCGTGGATGGCTATCGTGGTGTTGAAGCCTGAGGTGGTTTCTCCTTTGGCTCGGTTAGGATGACGCGTGCTTTACAACGACTGCACAAAACCATTAGTTCACCAACTTCTTTTGCGCTAGGGTCTAACATAGATTCAACTATGGCTGGTCCCGAAAACTCTGTAGGTGGTTCGTTTGAAAATAAATCAATCTTAAGTCGTGGCCGAGAGTTCTATTTTGGGACATGATGTATTGGAACAAACTCGACATTTCATTTCCCTTTGCTTTTAGGCAAATGAGCATATACCATACCAACTGTCACTGAAGGGAAGGGTTTGACATCAACGACCATCTATTTCTCAGGATATTTTAGCTTGCTCATATCAATCCAGCTCTGAATGGCATCACGGAACATGACACAATTGTTTGTTGTATGCTTATTCGAGTTATGGTACTTGCAATATGTTTTACCTTTTAGCTCTTAAGCCTTGGGAATGTTATGTCCTGGCTGAAGTTTAATAATCTTCGTTAGCAACAATTGGTCAAATTTGCTTGGGCCTTGGTGATATCGAAAGTATAAGCTTTTGATGTTTTAATTATTTCCTCAGAGGCCGAGCGGGTTTTGGTATACTTGGAGTTGACTTGAGCCAATGCCTTGCATATGTATGGTTTATCTATTACTATCTTGGTCGCATCCACACTGGAGTATTGGGAATCTTCGCATTTGGCCGATTCATAACTGACCATGGGATTCTTGTAAATCGTTCCTCAGGATGTGGACTTTGAGATCTTTTCTTCTTGCAGCAAGTAATCATATTACTCAGCATGCTGAGCTAATTCATACATATCTTGGAGATTTGCCCCCCATGAACTTCTTTTATAGTCCACGTCTAGGTCGTTTAGAGCAAGTTTAACGAATTCAGCTTTAAGGAGAGATACTTGACACCAATTTCTGGCCTACTTGAACCTCGTAAGGTACTCCATTAGTGACTCATCAGAGGCTTGGGCCATTCTGGCCATAGAAGCCACTGATACATCCATCCCTGGTCGTAGAATTATTTGTGGAATTTCTCAATTAGTTCCTCTCAACTCTGGATGGAGTTAGGTGGGAGATTGATATACTATGCAAATGCTGAACCTATTAATGAAAAGTTGAACAATCACAGCTTGTGGAAGTCATTGTTAACGTCTTCATATTAAGCAGTGAATTGAGCTACGTGTTCTAATGATGACGGGGATAACTATCCGGCAAAAAGGCTGAAATCCAGAATTTTGAATCCCTTTGGGTACTCGATTTTCTCCACATAGCTAGGATATGGATGGATGAATTTCAGAAACTTCAATCCTTTTTTCAAAGCCGAATCGATCATTCTTTGGACTTCGACCAAATCAATAGGTGTTTCTATCCTTGGGTTAAAGTTGTCTGTCCTGCTAGTTGATCCATTAACTTTTTCCAAATCGACCACTTTCAGTCGAGCAGATCTTGTCTCGGCCTGCGTCCCTGGTAATAGGTTGCTCTTAAAAGATAGGTTACCTGGTTTGATCCATGGGTCCACTGTTGTGGCCGTTACTAACCAAGGCGTCTCGTATTTCTACAAGTATGTTTATTTCTCACCTAAACCATTGCTCAAATTGCTGAGTTTGCTTGTCAAGTTGTCTCCAAAAAAATGATCTGGTTAGTGGATCAGAGGCATCACCACTGTCTTTGTCACAATCCTCCACCATTCATTCGACCAAATTTCCTTTTGTCATTTTGGTGAGTACCCCTGTATCACGAAACGGCTCGCCAATACTAACTTCTCTTTCTTGACATGGCACGCTCAGTGTTTCGGGCGTCACGGCAGTAGTAATCTGTGCCGATGACAAACCTTCTGGCCCTGGGTTCTGGGCTGTAAAGGTAGTGGTTGATTTTTTTTCATGGTTGTTTTCTTCTTTACTGACCGTGTTTCGATGGGCATGAACTTCGTAGTTTTAGCACTGGGTCCCACCGGGCGTGCCAAAATATTCACCCTAAAAACTACTAGACCTATGTGGTGCGTAGGCCGAGTAACGAATGAGTTAACTACGTCATTCAGATGTGTGCGAAGCATGCCAACTCGTCAATCGACTTGGACGGGGAGTAAAATATGTTGCGTGGTGTTGGGCGCGTTGTTGACTTCTTGATCTTGCGACTATGGTCGAGGAAGGAACACGTCTCGGCCTTCGGGTTCTAGAGCTTGAAGACAAGGCTACTAGTTCTGTAAAGTTCACAAATCGTTGGTGCCAGATTCGGTCACAATGATTATATTTGTAACAATATAAGCACGCCAAATCGACACCAGACTATATGAGCACAAGTACTCAAAGCAGATGTACGTCTTAATCGTAAATGTAGTTCGACCGTTGGAATGCCAAACTCTAAAACCTATTTGTGAGTATCCAATCATAAAATAACTCGGTGTTCAATGTGCCGAGCCTAATAACCTGTAATACATCACTTCGCCGATAATTCTAATGAGATGACCTCTGCCAACAAGGACTCGAAAATCCTTCTCGACCGAGACTTGGATAGATAACCAATCAGCCTCAACGTAGTGCTGTTTATCCAAACTGAAAATGCTCCGAGATCGGCTGGTTTTACGGTGATAATGTTGTTTTCCAAACTTAAGATATCACCGGTTGCCTTCACAGTGCTGTTTTCCAAACTGAACATATGTTGGCGAGAAAGAGGAAAATGAAATATTTCTCAAGGTTATTGAGAGGTTTCGCGTAGATCGAGTTTGCGCAGGGCTGTTTTGTATTGAATTGGAGAGGGTTGGAATGATGCATCCCTTCTCTATTTATAGTAGCAAGTTTCCTCATGGCCAAACTAGAACTACCCTTGGATTAGGACTCCTTAACCTAATCCAACTAGGTTTTGGCCAATCCTGCCTTTATTAGGACTTTGAACAAGCTTCTTTATTAGGCCACATTCACTTCTCGAATCTCAGCATCCTTATCCTAGTGAGACTCCCAATTGTACTAGGACTCGACTCATCCCATCAATCCGTTTCACACTAAGACTCAGTCGTTCTCAACTGGGTGGCTCATAACAACTAGATGACCCACAAAGATTCTAGAAACAAACCACTGGGCCGAGAACAACTCCAAGCTCGGCCCAAACACCAATTCAGTGATCCAGAGAGAATTAGCACAAATAAGTATACAAAGTAATCTATTATTGGTGAAAACGGTAGCTCATGCCTTGCCTATGTACTCCATGCAATGTTTTCTTCTCCCTAAATCTTTTTGTGAACAGTTGAATATGATGATCACTAAATTCTGGTAGAACGGTGATTCGGGCAAACGTAAAATACATTGGCTAAACTGGAAATGGTTATGTAAACCTAAGAATGAGGGAGGGCTCGGCTTTAGGGATCTATATGCTTTTAATCTTGCAGTATTGGCGAAACAAGCATGAAGATTTGTTCAGAATCCGGAGTCTCTTGTTTTTTGGGTTTTTAAAGCTTGCTATTTTCTTATGTCCGATTTTCTGGATGCAGGGGTTAAGGTCAATAGCTCCTATGTTTGGAAAAGTACTATGGCCTTAAGAACAGTCATCCATAAAGGATATTGATGGCAGCTAGGTAATGAGAGAAGTATTCGTATTTGGTGTGATAGTTGGATCCCACGTGATTTTTTTTTCTAGATTTTGACCCCAATACCGGAGCACTGGGATGCTGAGGCTATCCTGGATAGCCTCTTCTGGATGGAGCCAAAATCGTGGAATATTTCTTTATTGTATGAGTTATTCTTGCTGGAGGAGGTGGAATTAATCAGCAGTTTGCCTCTTAGCATTCGGGATGTCAATGATCGTCGAACGTGGCATTACGAATGGAATAGTAAGTTCATAGTGAGAAATTCATATTATGTTGCTCAAGCATTAGTTTTAACAAATGGCGAGGGTGCCACGGGTTCATCTTCCTCATCTAGTGTTGCTGGGGAGAAGTTATGGAAGAAATTATGAAATGCCTGCGTCCTGGGGAAGGTAAAGATTTATGCTTGGCGTGCGTGTTTAGGCTCTTTGCCTACTCGTTTAAATCTCAGTAAGCGGCAGCAGACATGTGGCGGTTGTAGGGTGCAAGTTGAATCCATGGAACATGTATTTCGAGAGTGTAGCTAGGTAATGGCAGTATGGTTTCGAAGCTTGGGCATTAAAGTAGATACGGGCCACCAAATGCCTCTCATGCATTGGTTGGAGAATATTTCCATGTCTTTTCCTCCAAACGGGTTTGAATTTTGCTTGATCCTGATCTGGACCATTTGGAAGCATATAAATGGTGTGATTTGGAATGGCATCTCGTTACCACCGTATGAACTTATGATTAGAACAGAGGGTTGGATGCACGAATTCCACCAATGGCATAAGATGAGGGGACAGAGGGATACTAGAGTAGTTCAAAAGTGGCGCAAACCTAGTGAGGGTTAGCTCAAATGTAACTTTGATGGGGCTTGGAGTCAAAATGGGCATCGGGGGAGAGGGGGGCTACGGGGTTGTAATACGGAACCATGTGGGGGACTTTTTGGTGGCTGTTGCAGGTCTTATTATGAGACTACCCTCTGCTGTCCACGGAGAGTTCGTGGCTGCACGTCAGGCGGTGCTGCTAGTACGGAATCAATGGTCGGCAGATTGTCAAATTATCTTTGAGGGTGATGCGAGTTTGGTGATGGCTGCTATGAAGGGACATGGGGATGATTCTTCCTTCTTTGGACTGTTTGTCAATGACTTGAGATGCTTTCTTGTAAGAATACCGCACTCGATGGTCAGCCATGTTCAACGGGAAGGAAATGAGGCGGCGGATCGACTTGCTAAGATGGGTCTTAGTAGCTCTCAGGAGTTGGTGTAGTTTGAGGAGCCTTCAGATTTGATTCAGGATATATTAGTCGAGAAGGGATTGTAATTTATCGTTTTATTGATGTTGATTGGTCATTTGAGGATAGGTTTTAGTTTGTGCTAGACACTCTTTTCCTTAAATCGGGTTGAAAGCCCTGACAAAGTTTTTATCGATGCTCATTGAGCACACTATCCTCATAATGTACATATTCTTTATTTACTTAATGAATATCGTACCTTGGTTTTAAAAAAAAAAAAGTATACAAAGTAATCTCTAATTGGCTACCACAAGCATTACCTGTATTAGCAGAAGCCACTAGTTTAGATCCACCACAAATACGACAGACTCAACAAACGCAAACCAAGAACACACAATATCACCAACAACAAGTGAGACCACATCAAATCATAGCTGACAAGCGAGGCCATATCATTTTCTAGGCAAGACATCACCCGCTAGACGCTACAAACAAAACCTACAGTAATCCGTCAATGGAATCCGCCCATCGGCTCATCTCCACCGGTTGGTTCATCTTAACTTGCGACTTTAATGCTTCTGTGAGATTGGCCGGAACCGTAATTTGATAAAGAAGAATATTTCCAACCTGAAAAATCAAACCATACGAGGGGATTCTTACCCACCAATAACTTAAAAACCAGCCCAAGTTCACAAATCCAGCGCCAAATCAAGGGATATTCCTTGGGTGGGCAAATCACGAAATTGGAGTGAAGGCTCCACCAAGAAAAAATGGCTGCCGAAGTGGTAGGGGAGAATATAAGTGTTGGGCAGCACCCATGGGGGGATAGAAAAAGGAGAAAAAGGTTGGGACGCCAGCAAGGGCGGAGCTAAGAACAAGGGGCCCGCGGCTGGATTTGGTTGCAGATTTAGGGTTTGCTTTTGGAGAGAAAAAGGGTGGCTTCCCCATTTTCAGTTGTAGTATGATGTGTTAAATCAGACTGCATACATCATACACAAAAATGTCATTTGCATGGTTATGTTTTTTTAATACATACGATATTATCAACACTAATGAATAGAGAAGTAGGCTAAATCTCGCAATAAGTTAGTTATAATAACTTTGTTCGAATTTACCGTTGGCGAAAATTGAATCTAAGACCTCTAATTTACAAATAAAAATAAAAACCAATAGATTGTAGTACTAGGCATGATGCATATTTTTAAATTCTTATACTACTGGCAAGGATAAAGGCCACGCTTAGTGCTTTTAGTGGTGCTTGTTAGAGCCAGCTTGTTTTTTGCACTTTGATTTCAATCCACCCGTAAATTCATTAGTCATAATAAAAGGCCAATGCAGCATGCACATGTCACCATTTAGATTGAAATTCAAATCAAACACTTCAAACTCAGTTCATTGACATTGGTTTTTTTATTTCTTTTTAATTTCTCTTTTATTTACAAACAATAAGATAAGTTACACTAAATTTAATTATATTATAAAAAAATCAATAAAACCTCAAGTGCAAACACGCAATTTTTAATCAACTAAGTTAAAAACCACTTGCAATTTTGATGACATTGTTAAAATGAATGGCTTTTTAAGCATTGTTAGAGTTAATTAATGTAAAATCCACGACAAGTAAGCTAAAATATCCATACAGTAGACGCTATATCATCCCAATTAAAATGTTTTATTGAAGGTATGTTAAACTTTAAGGATTGAGATGAAAGTATATATGAATATAATTAATCTTCTACAGTTCTACTTCCATTGCCTTCCTCTTCAGGAAAGAATATGAGTAGAGCTGTATCCATTAATAAAAAGTATGAGAGGTAGAGCTTTCTTGTTCAGTTTCCCTAGTATACCATGCAAAAGTAAAAGACAAATTTAATATCCCTTGCGGTTAAAAGTGTCCATGCAATTTACTTATATTTTAAGGCTAACTAAATTGTATACCCTCTAATTTAGAGATGATTTTTAAAATGGATCACCAAGGTCTGATTTTTTTACATTACACTATGAAGGTCTGATTTTTTTACATTACACTATGAAGTTTTGAAATTGTATCAATATATACTTTCTATTTGTTTGAACATCTGATCCTCCAATAAATTAATAAATTTTGTTTTGTCAATGTGGTTTACACGTTATCCCATAAACGGTTCTCGTGCTCATAATGTCATTAATTTGTTGAAGGGTCAATATGAATTGATTCAATTACAATAACTTATGATGCAATATGAAAATTTTAGAACCTTGTGACTCATTTTGAAAATGATTCTAAATTAAAGGGAAAAAAAAGAGAGAAGATATTTTAGAAGTCTAAACCAGATTCTGGAAGTGCTATTTGAGCTAGAGTTGGCGTGCATAAGTTGAAAAACAAAACAAAAATAAAGGAAAAGAAGACATGTTGTAGGAGTCATAATTTGTTATTACAATCAAACAGAATCAAAGTGTCGGACATAAACATTCAAACAAACATCGAATTGTGAATTTTTTTTGCCTTCAGACACTAATTCAACTAAATGAGAAAAAGAAAAAAAAAAGAGAGCAGACAAATAGAATGAGAACATTGCCAGATTACAAACTGAAGAAAAACCAAAAGCAAAAAGTCAATCCATTCCCAGTACAAGTTGGTTCACATTAACAACTACTTTTTAGAATTTTAATCCCTCTGGTTATTAATTTTTAAACCATGCAAGCAATAAAGTCGGTGGGGGTGGGGCATTTGGAATCATAAACAACAATCATTGACAAGTTTGACGTTGACGTTTTGGTTACGTTCTTAACTCTGGTTTGGTACATTAATCACCTCACGAAGTCTGCCTCACCGTGCAAGCAACCACCTGTGCCCACTGCCTCAGCCGCGTCTTCACCGTCTGCGGCGTGTCTCCTTCACCAAACATTCCAATTTTCCCGAGAAACAAACAGAAAGTCAGGAACTTGATTCATAAACATGATGAATAGTTGAAGAAGAAACAAAGCCAAGTTTTTAAAGACAAGTGAAAAATGAAATATACATACCGGGTCCGAAAATGGTATGGGGGCTGCCGATGGGAGAGGGCACCGAGTCGCACTCAGACGGCGTCGGCGAAAACAGCGACGTTGGAGTCGCAGTAGACTTATTAGAAACCGAGTCACAGTAACTCTTGTTGACCGCGTAGTAAAGTCCCAACGCGGGAAAAGTGTTAGCGAGTCTCTGATCGGACTCGGGCGAGTCAAACCCGAACCCTAGCTCGATGCAGGCTTTCAACTCGTCGAGATCTTCGTCGGTGACGCTCTTGCTCCGCTGGAGGTTCGATCTGCCGTTGATTTTCTTGCGGCGGTGCCATGCCTCGTCGCGGTATGCGTCCGGGGACCACGACCGCTGCTTGTAGAGCGGTGGAGGAGGCGGCGCGTGGGGTTCAGACATGGGCGCATCCACCGCAACTGGCGTGGTGGGTGGGGGGATTTGCGGCGGAGGTCGGAGGACCTCGCGCGCTGGGGGCTCTTTGAGAGCGCTTATGACTTGGTTGGCGTTTTTTGGTTTGTTACGAAGGAGAAGGGTTTAATAGGAGGCGAGGTAGATAGTAGGGCCCAGTGGAGACTTTGCTTAGGTTGGTCCTCGTCATCATGACCTGTTCCCTTCGCTGATTTTTCACTAGTTTTTGGAAACTTCTCATTTTTTTTTCTTTGTTCGAGTGTTTTGGTATTTGTATTTTCTGGTTGATTCGCGGAAAAATGTTCGGCGGGGAAGGGGTTTGTGTGTTGGGGTGCGGTTGTGTTCGTCATTGATGCTTCACATGAGTGAAAATTGGTTTTGTGGTTATACCCACCTACCTTGTATTTAAGCTTTAAGGTAATTACGATATGCATGAGGGATTAATGAGTGTGATTATATATGCTCTAAAGGGCAAGCGATTTTCAGACTCTACTTCCAATTTTTATATTCGTACAGTAGAATAAATCAAGGGGTAATTAAAGAAATACATGAGGAAAAAATTAGAGTGTGAAAATTACTATTATAATTAGGGTTTATGGTTTTATAGAAAATTTTAAGGTCCTGTGCTAGTTAGAGTAGACTCAAAAATATCATGATTAGGTTCAAATGATTAATGTTGTAAAAATTAATTCATAATACTTAAGATGAAGTTACGCATATACATGCATGATAAATCTACCAACACAAAGTTGGTTTATTTTTTTGTTTTTTGTTTTTAAGAGGACAACTGGTAGTAAGCCGTGATTATTCATTCATTCCGGGGGCCAAGAAGACTCACAGAGACATTTCAGCATCCTCCTAGCCACAAGTTTGGCTTCCACAACAACAACTGGTTTCGAACCTCAGACCTCTAGTTTTTAGTTTTAAAAAAGCCTTGTAATTTGGTATTTACTACTAAACCACCAGCTCATGATTCCTATACAAAGTTGGTTGGCTTCGGATGGATGTCTAGGTAACCACACTGAAAGCCTCATAACTGGTGAAGCTAAAATTGTTGCAAAGCTGTAGGGTGGATTGAGCTTGAGGTGGGGTTGGATTCACAATGACGATAACTTGACACACACACGATGGAACATGCTTCAATTGCTACATTCATTTATGACATTAATTAACTTGCTAATCAGTTTTGTTTTGTTTCATTTTCAATGTAGTTCGATCATCTTGCGATTTAGTTTTATATCATTTTCATGTTGATGGAGTGGGTAACAAGGGTTGCTCAAATTTTAGCTACATTTGCATGTAAAGAAATTAAAATAGTACGTAATTAATTATTATTTTATTTGATTAGGAAACTATGTTTAATCCTGATTGTGATAATACATAATTAATGAGAACAATTAAATACATGAGCAGGCTTTGTATTATATAGTTGGTTGAACACGCATAATATATTAAGAGTAATGCTAGCTAGGAAGATTAAATTTGTAAACTAAATGATGAGTCACCAATAAGAAATGAGCACTTTTATCAACGCTTAAGTAATCATTAAATCCTCAACTTTTATGTTGTGGAGCCAAAAATAATCTCAAAAATCATGAAGCTGACACGTGGAGTCTTTTCTAAAAAAGACAAGACTACCCCTATTAATAAGCAGGGAGCAGCTTCATTTACCACATGCAGTTAAGGTAGAGCAGACAGAGATCAATGACTGCTCAAGGCACCCTTGCCCGTATGAAAAGTCAAATGTATTTATGATAGAATAATCTCTTATTCTTATCATAAATACATTTTTAATTAGAGAATACCTATTTCAAGTAAGTTATCATAATCCCATTTATTTAGGATATTTACTTAATTATTCTAAGATATTTATTTATTAGAATATTCTCACTCAAACTCCACCTTAGGCCGGCCACCTGTAAACCCTAGATTGTCTGCCTATCTCCTCCCATTCTCCAATAAATACTTCATTTATCTCTAAAATTCAAAGAAGCTTTAACTATCCTTAAAGAGGTTTTTTGCTTCCCAAAAACACTCAAACACATTCTTTTCAAAATTCTAACTTTGGCATCGAAGAATCTTCGGCCAAGCCTGGGGCTTTTGGCCTTAATCTTAGGTGTTATTATTTTGCTGGTGCAGATTCGTCAATCAAGAAAATGCAGAAATTTGCATCCACAAATTGGTGCTTTCATTAAGAGTTCTGATTCGAAGACTCAAAGAAGACTCTCGCTTTCAACTTCCTTCGTTCGTAGATCCATAACTACGATGGCAAGAAACTCAAAAACTACAACCAATTGGACCCCCTACGTTGAAGGACGTAGACCAACCAATGGAGATCGCAACGTGGCTCAACGCCGTCACTTCTCGAGGCTCACTATGGCCAGGACTGCACCTTTGTAGCCACAAGACACCGGGGCCATGCTAGCAATGGCTGCCGCCACTATAGTGGCCCATGGGGCAGCATCCGCTCATCATGAGGAAACCCTAGGGCAGGAGGCCCATGGTGCAAGCAGCCAGTAACCACAGGTTCAAGCAGTTGCTTACCTTCTCCAGTAGCCCTTGGCATCTACCACTTTCACTTGGACGTTAGTGACCTAGACCGAGGCAGCCCAACGCCCATACGCCCGACCTACTCCCGCAGCCCTCCTGATGGTCTAACATGGTCCTAGACCAGTTTAACCAGCCTAGATCGAGATCCCAAGGCTGACCAAAGGTATTTTCACCTCACCTTACTGTATATCTGACCCATCCTGGCTCAAGATTTGCACCTGGAGTCCATTACACTTCCACAACTCAAGTAGATGTCTACATTCCCAACTTTTTCACTCCAAATAACAAACAACACATATCCCGATAGGCCACTGAACTCACAAGTGTCATCACGCAACATACTACCTTGGTGAGTCAGCTCTTGCAGTGTATCGAGATGCAGCGTGCCTCAGGCGAGGTGTCCTGAATAAGACTAAGGTAGGGGATGACGTTTATCTCTAACAGCGTTCCAGCAAGTAGTTCATCAACCAGCCACAAACCAAGCATTCTGGTAATGTCCACTTCCGCCTAGGCCCTTGAGATAACGTAGACTCTCGTCTTAGCGAGCGGAGGAGCGTACACTCTCGATTAGGCCCCCAGACGAGCATATATTCATGGTTAGGGCCAGACTCTGATAATCAACATAGACAACCTTCCAGTCGAAGTGTTCATACATAGCTAGGCCTGCAAGGAGCATCATCTACCTCACATTGGAGTAGGTAGCACGACGAACGAAGAGAAACAGTCGCACAATCTGACTCAAGTTTAACCGATAGCTTACAAGAAATTTGCTCACTTGCCAAGAACATACTACATACACAGCAACCGCAGCATAGACGAGTTGAGTGTAGGGAAGATTAGTTGAGACCATTAAGTCATGAGTAGGGGTAGTCAGAAGCCCCGCTGCCTCGACAAAGGTAAATTCAAGAAGAAGTAGAGAGGTTCTTGACTGATAGATTGAGTGGATTCCAGCGCATCGAGACCACATACGAAACTCTTCGCATGGATGTGGCATACATGAGTAGATCACCTTTCACGGACAAGACCAAGCAGACGAAACCTTTGTAAGTTCAATACGTTATATTTCACCCTATTCAAGGGAGATAGAGACCCGAAAAGGCATTTGAAACACTACCGCAACGCGATGATCCTCTACAGGGCTAACAAAGCTTTAATGTGCAAGATATTCACCATTACTTTGTAGGGCGAGGCACAGGTTTGGTTCCATATCCGGCCTCAACAGTCCATTTAGAGTTTCGATGAGCTTTTCGTAGTTTTCACGCTTGATGAAGAAGAAGTCTAATCATCTCTTCAACATTAAGCAGAATCCAAAGAAGTTGCTCCATGATTATCTCAAGAGGTTCAAATTGGAAAAGGCGAAGATAGTTAGCTACAACAACTCGATCGTCAACGTAGCCTTCCAAAAGGAACTCCTAGCAAATCATCCTCTATTCGGAGAATTGATCATGAAAGAAGACCTAATTCTAGCAGACTCGTTTGCTTTAATAGAGAAGCATGCACTTAAGGATCAAGCCCGACGAGCAAACAAGGCACCTAAGCAGCCTCGGAATGAGCCAGGTAGCCCAGAAGAAAGTGGATAAGAAACAGTCCAATGACCGACGCAAGCAAAGTACCAAGCGCAGAGATCGGTCCTTAACAAGAGGAGGTCAAGCCACCAAGAACTGTACCAAGTTCTCGATCCTGATCAACCAAATCCTCTGCGACTTCAAGAGTGAGCCTTGGTTCAAGTTACCAAAACCATCTAAAAAGACACTTCCAAGCTGGATCACACCTAGTATTACGTGTTCCATCGAGAACCTGGTCACACGACCGACACTTGCTATATCTGGAAGGACTACTTAGAGAAGCTAGTGAAAAGGGGTACATATGGCCGATACCTAGACAAGCCAGCTTCACATCCTAGGAGAAACGCAGACGAAGAGCCGTCTGCCAAGACCATAAAAATCAACGACATCTTCGCTGAGTTCGATGAGGGCCCAAACAACTCTAAGAAAAGGAAGATCCCACATGCTATAATAATCTCCCAGGTTTAAGCAGCCAACGCCAAACCTTGGTTTCACCGAGCATGATGTTGATGGAGTTAACTTCCCACACGACGATACTCTAGTAATATCTGTTCAACTAGTACACGATATAGTCAACAGAGTTATGGTGGACAACGGTAGTGCAGTAAATTTACTTCAACTATTCGTTATTCAGAAGATAGGCCTGGAAAACACGGTAATACGCCGAGTATAGTTACTCATAGAATTCAACGGATACACCTCAAATGTAATTGGCAATATAACACTCGATGTGAGAACACCACTAGTAGTCTTAAAGTAGATATTCATTATAGTCAATGACTTGTCTCTCTATAACGGGATTCTGGGAAGGCCTTGGTTAGTGAAACTAGGCGTTGTAACCTTCGTCGAGTACTAGAAAATCTGATTTCACATCCTGGGAGGAGCAGTCGGGGAAATCAAGTCTGACCAGGCCACCTTCCGACGATATGCTGAAGGAGTCAAAGAAGAAGTCCTTTACCTCTGTGTAGACTACCGAGGTTGAGAATGACAAGTCTATTACCAAATAGCAACTACAGTAGGCGAATCAAGATGATGGCGTTCAGGAGAACATGCCAACAAAGGAAAAAGGATGGAAGCTAGAAGAGGACACCGAATACATCATTCTTGATCTTGAGTAGCCGGATAAGACAATTAGAATCGGCTCACAACTAAATCTGAAGGGAAAAAAAAGATCTCACGTCATTCCTTCGGGAAATCGTGATGTTTTTGCTTAGTCACCTTCTGATATGCCCATCATCGATAGATAGCCTGCCATAAGCTACATATCGATCTTGCTACCAAACTGGTGATCCAAAAAAGAAGACAGTTCGCTCTAGAACGAGTAGCTATCATTGAGGCAGAGATAGACAAGCTACTGGAGGTCGGATTCATCGAGGAAGTGGCGCATTCAGCATAGCTAGCCGATGTCATGCTGGTAATGAAGAAAGAGAATGGAAAGTTTAGAGTATGAGTAGACTACACGGACATCAACAAGGCTTGCTCGAAAAATTCGTTCCCTAACCCTCGAATTGGCTTACTGGTGTACTCAACTGCAAGGAACCAGCTGCTCAACTTCTCAGATGTATATTCTAGCTACAATCAGATTGCCATGTTGAAGCCCGACAAAGAGAAAGTTGTGTTTATGATCGAGCGAGGCAACTATTACTACAAGGTTATGCCTTTTGGCCTCAAGAAAGCAGAAGCTACCTATCAAAGGTTAGTAAACATGATGTTCAAGAAGCAAATTGGGGTTACCATAGAGGTCTACGTCGACGACATCATGGTAAAAGGAAAGCAGCAGTTAAACCATCGCAGAAACTTGGCAAAGACATTCAGTATCCTTAAGGAGTACAAGATGAAGCTCAACCCTACCAAATGCATATTTGGAGTTTCCTCAAGCCGATTCTTAGGGTATCATGTAACCCAGTAAGGAATTGAGGCGTATCCCACGTAGATCAAAGCGGTTGAGCGCAGCACTTTGAAAAGTTAGTAAACATGAAATCCCCAACCACTTTGAAAGAGATCCAAAGTCTAACCTGAAAAGCTGCTGCGCTCAACCGTTTTCTTTCGCTCTCAACTAATCGATGTAAGCCTTTTTTCAAGGTCATCAAGAAGACGCAAAGAAACAAGTGTGATAACGAGTGGGAGAAAGCATTTCAAGACTTGAAGAGATATTTGACATCCTCTCCACTACTATCCAAGCCGGAAGCAGCTGAGGAATTATACATATACCTGGCAGTTTCAGACGTAGCAATAAGCTATGACCTCATACGAGAAAAGTTGGGGGTCCAACTGCCAGTATTCTACACTCCTCGATGCGAAAACAAGATACCCAAGGATCAAAAAGCTAATTTTGGCGCTAATTGTTGCAGCTCGGAAGCTTAAACCATACTTTCAAGTGCATACGATCATCATTTTGACTCAGTATCCCCTACAATCTATCTTATATGGTCCAGACGCTTTTTAACGAGTGATGAAGTGGGCGCTGGAACTCGACCAATATGGCTTGGTTTATCGACCCTACATGACGATAAAAGCTCAAGCATTGGTAAACTTCATAGCAGAGTTCACTCTCGGCCTAGAAGATGCAACAACATATCCCAAAGGTACCCTCGAAATAGCCGAGCATGCCCTTCTGACAAAGACTTTGGGTGCTTACACGTTGATGGTTCATTAAACTACGAGGGCTATATAGTAGGCTTGGTTCTTATTAACCCAGACGGCTCGATGTTCAAGAAAGCAATCAATCTAGACTTCAAGGCATCAAACAACGAAGCAGAGTACGAAACCATATTGGCAGGCCTCCGGCACAAGATCTGGCAGTCAAGAAGCTCGCAATCCATTCCGATTCTTAGCTCATCACCAGCTAGACTATCGGGGAGTATGCAGCAAGGCATCTAAGGATGACATTATACCTCGACAAGGTACGAAAATAGCTTGAGGTGTTTTAAACTTACACCCTCACACAGGGGCCACGGGCAGACAACGCTCATGCAGATGCCCTGGTAGCCTTAGGCTCCGCTTTGGACTACCAGTTCAGATGCTCAATCCTGATCGAGTATTTAGGAAAATTGAGTATAGAAAAAGAACCAACATTTGAGGTGTTACAAGTCAATACAACCTTAAGCTGGCAAGATTCATTGACTACCTAGTCAATGGAATACTCCCTGCAGAAAGATTGGAAGTTAAGAAGCTTTAAATAAAGGCGGCACACTACTAGATATAGAACGACATTCTCATCTTAATGTTTTTTTTAGGCCCACATCTCTGCTGTCTAGCGTCTCTTGACGACTTAAAAGTTCTTAATTTGATCCACGAAGAAGTTTATAGAAACCACTCAAGAGTTCGATCCTAAGCACATAAGGTCTTCAACGCAGACTACTATTGGTCCACCATGCATCAAGAGGCTAAGGAATTTGTTTAAAAGTGCGACAGCTGCCAACGCTTCAAGTCTGTACTTGCAACACTTGCCAACGAGCTCCATCCGTAGATAAGTCCATGGCCATTCATGCAGTAGGCAATCGACCTGATAGGGTCCATGCCTCCCGCTACTAGGGCAGAGGTATGATGATCATGGCTACTGACTACTTCACCAAGTGGGTAGAAGTTGAGCCCATAACCACCATTACTTAATCAGACATAGAGGGTTTCATATGGAGGAACATCAAATGCCAGTTCGGTATCCCACAATCTATCGTCACTAATAATGACCCGCAATTCATGTGCAACTTGGTGAAGCTCTTCCAGAAATATAGCATCAAGCAACACATGTCGATGCCTTGATATCCACAAGGCAATGAGCAGGCATGGACGTCTAACAAGACAATCCTAGATTGCCTTAAGAAATCCCTCACATACAAGCAGGGAAAGTGGCCAAACGAATTTCCCGGTGTCCTATGGACGTATCGCACGACCAAACGACGAGCAACCGGTGAAATTCCTTTCTCATTGGCATTCGGTTTAGAAGTAATTATCCCTCCTGATGTCATTTTGCCAAGCATCAACACCATACTATCAACTTTAGAGTAGAGCAGAAATGAGATAGCCACAAATCTAGATCTAGCAGAGGAGGAACGCGAGAAGGTTATCACCCGCATTACAACCTACCAGCAACAGCTCATCTCCAGCTACAACAAAATGGCGAAGATCTGTTTCAACTTAGACATCTGATCTTAAGAAAAACATTCATCACTGCTCAAAGAAAAGGCTCCAAAATAATGAGTCATATTTGAGAAGGTAGCAGGTGGCAAAGGTAGTTACACCCTCACCATCATGAACGACATAAAGATTGACAAGCAGTGGAATGCCTACAACCTGCTGAAGTACTATATATGACCTCCCACTACTCCCTGAGCTATGCTCGGGTGAAATAAAGCTCAAAGACTCAAGCAGCTCGACGAGCCCTACCTTAAATGCCAATGACTATCCAATTGTTATACAATTTCTACCTTTCAGCTAAGTTTGATATCCTTCATCTCATTTTTCAATGAAGCTTTCTGAAGTTATTCATCATTTAGATCGATCGCATATCTATAACAACTGTATACTCATGCTCTCATTGAAGATTTCACCTAATCAGAGACTTATCACAAGAATTGCAATTCCCCGAGAACCAACCTTGCTCTTCCTTTAGAATAGGGTAAACTACGCACTCCGATTATCCAGCCGTGGATGGGTCAGGCTACCCTGGTGTAACTAAAGCATGATGGCCTACGCCGGTATCCCTAAAAGTAGCCACAATGGTCTTTTTCAAGGCTTAGCTAGATTTGAAGGATTTAGGCATTTGGCTTGATCCACGGAGACCCGAGCTTTAGAGACGGAGGAGGCATGCTGCGCAGCTCGCCTTTTATACGGCTGCCCACGAAGATGGACCATAGTTGAGCATCCTTGATGTGACCAGCTACTGGCAACCCTGGCTGAGTATTTTGTATGTGACCAACTAGCGATCTTCGTGTTACGGAATAATATTTCCTCTACCCATTAGAGGAACATCCTTTTTGAGCATTCGTGATGTGACTAGCTAGCCTTCACAACTGAGCATCTGCGGTGTAATACATAAGTGATCTCTGCAATGATACGGAATTCTAGCTCCGGCTACACGCATGGGTGCACGTGGTTGAGCATCTTGATATGACTAGCTAGCATAAGAAGCTGAGCTTCTTGTATGTGACCAAATAGCGATCTCTGCATATCCCTAGAAACATAAAGTCATTGCCAATTCAACGAGCAGCCTAGAGATTCTGGAAGATCGCTGGGAACCTAAAGTCGCTGCCTATTCAATGAGCAACCTACGGTTTCTGGAAGTACCTGGGAATCTATAACCGCTGCCAATTCAACGAGCAGCCTACGGATTCTGGAAGATCCCGAGGAACCTAAAGCTACTGCTTATTCAACGAGTAGCCTACGACATTTGGAAGTACCTGGGAACTTAAAATTGCTGCCAATTCAACGAGCAACCTATGGTACACCCTTCGAGCCGTTAGTCGCATAAACTTACACAATCGCACAATCTTTTGAAAGGTTAATAGGTTAACTCGAACATGCACTGCTTAGCGCAGAACAACCCCTTGGGTTTACACTGATTCCTAAAGTGTTGTGCTACTTGTTACGCAGCCTGCATAATTGGTTATATAAAGTGCTGCATAATTGGTTATATAAAGTGCAAAGAGTTTTTTTTAACCACTGCCCACAAAATTTCATAGAACCACGCACTTTTGATGCGAAAGGTTAGCAAACTTCGTGTTCAGCAATCTTTAATATGTTGTGATGCAAGCCATGCAACTCAAAGGATTGGAGAAAAGATGACCAGCTTTCAAGTTTGTTATCCTAATCCCATTTATTTAAGAGATTTACTTAATTATTCTAAGATATTTATTTACACAATTATGTTGGAATATTCTCACCCAAATTCCACCACAGGGTCAGCCACCTCTAAATCCTAGAGGGCTAGCCCATCTCATCCTTTTCTCCTATAAATACTCCATTTATCTCCAAAATTCAGAGAAGCTTTAGCTATCCCTAAAGAGGTTTTTTGCTTCCCTCAAACACATTCTTTTCAGAATTCTAACTTTGGCATCGGAGATTCTTCAACCAAAGTCCCCCATTCATCGTGGGCGCGTGAGGCTTTTGGTCTTAATCTTAGGTGTTATTATTTTGCAGGTGCAGATTCGTCAATCTAGGAAAGACAAAAAATGCATCCACATATGTCATTTAGTTTACAAAATTTTATCTACATATTTAGTCTCCTTAACATTACTCTTAATTTAATTAAATGAATTTACAATACGCAAACCTCTCTATAAATTACCAACTAATCAAAGTTAAGCTGTATTACAATTTATATGTCAATTTCCTTCGTGTATCAGCAGCCTGGAAGAGGAAGGACGGGTCTCTGGCAGTGGCGGAGACAGGATTTTACGTGAGGAGGGGCCTCACATAAATGTCAAAAATATAAAACAAATGGATTGATAAGAGAGTAGAATACATGCTTGAATTGTCAGCTAATTAAATTTTTTGAGACGCTAAATGCTTTTTCCATGTTGAAATTAATAAGTCAATATAGAGAGTGATTAATAAAAAATTAGGGAGAATTTAGAGAACAAAATATATGAAATTTTATAAATTTAGTAAAACATTAGAGAGAACATAGAGATTTATAAACCTTAATATTGTTGTGGGTTGGAATTTGGAGGAGAAATATATGAAATTTCACGAAGGAGAGGAGGAAAACTCAAAATTTATTATTCTTCGGTTGGACAATATGAAAGAATATTTTTTTATAAAACTAAATCAGATTTTACATTTTAATTTTTAGAGTTGATTTGTTTATAAAATAAGATGTTAAATTTAGTTTTAAGATGAGTGCAATTGGAATTGAAAAGATAAAGAGACCTCTTACTTTAATTATTGGTGAATAGAATTTAAGAATTTTGTGTAAACTAAAAATAAAATATTACATTTACCAAAAAATTAAAATTATAATACAAATTATTTAGAAAGGATGACAAAGTGAGGGTAGGCCTATGCCTATCCAAGGCTAATGGTGGCTCCGCCACTGGTCTCTGGCGGCTTAATTTCCATTAGAATATAATAGAGATGCTTCATAGATTTGTATATTGACCCAATTAGTCGTATAAGTTCCAGAAAGTTTGGACAAATATATAGTACAGGGGTGAATCCATGCAACTTTCTTTCATTCTTTGACCACGAAGATAAGGTGGATGCCGATTTGCTAGTGCCAAAGTCTCAACTATTACCGGTATTTTACATCCTCATTATAGCATCTTATGTTAATAATATAAATATACATGTAAGTTTTTATCTACATAATAAAATTTACTTTAATACGAGACATCTTGATATATAACAGTGTTTCGATATTATATAAGTTACTCTTCGTTTCCGCTACCTCATATGCTAGCATTATATTACATCATTGCATGAATAATGACCTTTTATTTTAATTGGAAATTTGACTGTGTGTCTGAGTTGTGACTTTGGATTCTCATATCTCGACCCTTCTATGCCAAACCCTAAACACACAAAACTGAGAGAATGATGGCATGGGAATAGTGCAAGGGCGCGGATCATCATGTCAGGTGTCCCATGTCTTTTGAATTTTAATCCAAAAGCACTTGTAATTAGTCAGCACAGCAGTTCCAAGTCGGCGGAGTTATTTAAAGTATACGTGGGGTTTCCACTTACAATTTTCTAAAGCCAAAAGCCATTTTGATATCTCAATTCAAGTACTTTTATTATTTGTTTTTGAATTAATACATTTGAGTTGAATAATTACGTGAGATTTTTATTGTAATATTTGGTTACCTACTGTAGGTTCCCGCTCTTTTCAAGTCGCCACATTAACAGCAAAAACCAAGTAATCATACTTTCAATAAATAAGATGGTGTCTTGTTTATAATGTGATTATACGTTTATTTATCTTTATCTTTATTTCTATCCTCATGCGATAACTTATCACCTTAGGAGAAAAATAGATAAAAATCAAACGGAGGCATGAGGCCTAAGAGATGAAAATTTAAAAAGGCCTTCTTAAAATGAGTATTTATAAAATCATTTTTTTAAATTTCATTGAAAAATTGTTCTTCTTGCTTTTGGAAAAATCATTATTCCCTTCTCTCAAACAAAAATACGAAGAAAAGAGAGTGTCATATGAAGAAAAGGCTAGAGGCGTGATTTGGGTTTTTTTTTTTTAATAATATTAAGAGCATCTCCACTTGTTAGTGGAATGCAAGAGTAAAGACATGTAAGTAGCCTTTATTTTGAACAGTACTTGCCTTTGTGCAACTCCACTCGTTTAAAAAGGACAAGGCCACAAGCAGGGGCGAAGCTACGAAGGAGCGAAGGGGGGCGGCCGCCCCTCCGCTCGCCGGAAACCAGAGGATGGAGCGACCCTTGAACCCCCCTGGTTCGGCCGGAAACTGGGAAGCAGCGCGGGCGAGGCGCGGTGGTTCTGAAACCAGAGAGGTTTCGGACGAAATGCCCCAAAGTTTAAAGCATATTTCAAAAATTGCGAGGTCGGAGGAGTTCTCTGTGTCACTGAGTAGAGTAGGATTACCGAGGCTATGGCGGTTGGGATGATTCGAGGGTGTAAATTGGAGATGAAGAATGAGAGTGAATCGGGGAAGGGTTTGGAGAATTCGAACTTTTCGGATAGGGCTTTCGAGAAGGTTTTCTCTACGGCTGGAACCGGGTTCGTTTCGGTTATGGTTGGAAGCTTTGCTAAGAATTTGGTTATGGGATTTTACTCTGATGAAATTTGGTTATGGAATTTGGTTATGGGGTTGCCATGATTTTTTAAGATATGAAAAATGAAAGTGTTTGTCTGATTGTGTGCTTTGGCGAGGAAGAAGGTGAGTGTTTGGCTACAGGAATAAAGGATGTTTGGTTGTGTTTGGGAGATTCAAATACGAACAGGTGTGATTGTTTTATTGTGTCACATAAGTGAATGTGTATATTGGAGAGTACTCAACTATTATCTTTTTTTTTCTCTTCTGACCCCAACTTTTTGCATGGTTTATTAACCCATTTTTCTCCATTATTATTATTTTTTTATTCCTGTATGTATTTTTATTTTCTCTTTTAAGACTCTCACCGTATTTATCTTAAATTCTCACATTATCTATAAATATTGTATTACTTTTTAAAAATAATGTAAATATTGTTTAATGCTTATTTTACAATAATTTAAATCCATCTAGGCTCTTGTCTAGATCTCGCCCAGGCACATAGTTGCTAGGTCTCAGTCTGCTGTTTGACTAGCGCCAAATATTTTTTAGGATCTAATTCTAGCCAATTTAAGCTTCTTACATTGGCTTTGATATTATTGCTTACAACTACTTTGGTGGAGAGACTATTTTCTACTATGAATATTGACTCAAAACTTTGCACTTTCTAATATGAAAGCAACCGCTTCGATTGAACCTTGCACTGTTTTGAATATCGCCCCTCCCCTCGACAAATCCTGGCTTCGCCACTGGCCACAAGGGCAAACAATGACAAGTACTATTCACAAAAGTTTTTTTTTTATTTTTTTGATCTTTTATGCTTTGTTGGCCTTAACCAGTAGAATTACAAACCAAATTAACAATCCCACTATGGCATCTACTATAAGCAAAACACAAGCCGTAATCACCGTCTTCTTCCAAACTTCGAAAAGAAGTAATTTTGACCATGGACCAAGCATGAACTGTTGACAAATTAGACTTTGAGCATGAATTAGCAATGAAGATCGGAAGCAACTGTCAACTTTGGTTTGGAACGGCAACTTTGGGCATTGTCTAGATGTCCCACATCCACCTTCAGCACCTAAACATAGTGCTTCATTTACCTTGCACAAACCTGTCCCATTGATTACCCCTTGAAACCCACTTGCTGGTCAGCATTTCTGTTCTGGGACCCACTTGCTGGCCGCTCATGTCGCAATAACGTGGCCTTTGCCAGTGGGCTCAAGGTTTAGCAAAGGTTCTTGCTCTTACGTTACATTAACGAGTGGAGATGTTCTAAAACGTTCTAATACGAAGCTCTTGTCGAAGGTGTGACCTAAGGCCTCGCTCACCAAAAAACAAGCTTAAAATTTTCAAGGGACGAAAACATGTTGCACACTTAATCCGTACAATTTATTCGGAATTGTTGGATTTCAAATGAAACTTTTTTTTTATAAAATTAGAATTTCTAATCCAACTTGCACCCCAACATAAAATATATTTTCAATTTGACAGCGTTGGGCTTGAGTGAATTTGGGCCAAAACCGAAAATGCCAAAACATTTGGGCTAAGAAACCGAATGTACAGAAGTCGTTGTATATTCCATGATTCGCCTCATCGTTCTCATGGCTTAAGTCGGTGATAGAGGAGGCAAACTGTAACTACCTACCAAAAGGGTTAGGGCTCCTCTCAGGTTCGCAACTCGACCAGTCGACCCTCGAATTCGAATCGAATCCGGTGGAACGATGTGGCACGAAGCCAGGAGGTCGGAGCGGAAGGTCCACGACATGATGGACGCCGCTCGTAAGCGAGCTCAACGACGTGCCGTTTTCCTGGCCAAGCGCCGCGGCGACCCCCAGCAGTCGATCCGGGTCGTCGGCTCTCGCTGCCGCTTGTACCGCGATGACGGCCTCTACCAAGCCGCCGAGGACCAGCAAGGCCTGTAATGCTCCTTTCCCTCAACTCTCCTTCTCTCAGCTTCAATTTGCATGTGTATGTATAATCACGACGTCGTTTTGTTCGAATTCAATTTCTATCAGGATTCCTTGGAATGGGAAGCAAGATGTTTTGATTGATAGGTATAAATTTCAATTCTGTTTTAGTTTTACTGTCGATTTTTCATCTTAAGTTTGTGAATGTTTTTAGCTTGAATTTTGTATTGGTAAATGTAAAATGCAGATTTGATGGGCGAGCTCTGCTCGATTTTATTCGAGATACGCGGCACTTGCGTGCTCAAGAAAAGACCGAAGAAGAGGAGGAATTAGAAGAGTTTGTTAATTTTGAGCGTTATCGGGATTTAATTAAGCATCGTCGTAGAGGATGTCGGTACTTTGTTTTGATTTCTAATCATATGTCTTCATTTAAATGTGTATGACATTGTAGATTACAGACCATGTGTATGTAATCGAACGGCCTTAAGTTCGTAGGTTATACGTTGCTTTTCTGTATGCAATAATTATCTCTATCCGTAAAGGCATTGAAAGACAAAAATTATAAACCTTTGGTGTTCCAAATATTAATTGTGATGTGGGGTTTTAATTTAAGATTGTCACAGTTTAAGCTTCTTACGTTAACAGATACTGATGATGAGGGATTGCTACATGTGGAACAAGAGATAGAGGCCAAGTTTACTGCCCCGTTTGCTCCTGACAGGTTTGAATTTTCTTTTACATTTATACGGGTGTAGGTCTTGTCATTATTAGTGGTGTGTATGTTTAGCTTACTATGATAGTTTTGCTTGTGGCATCAAGTCTTGTTTTTGATGCATATGTAGGTCTCAGGCGCAACAACCTTCTGCTGTTAAGGGTTCTTATTCGCAGGTGGGGTTCTCTTATGAAGGGAATGGAAAAGATGAGGCCCAGTTTTCGGACTCTGATGATAATGATGAAGATGATGACGAAGATGAGGATGAGGATGATTTCAACAGTGATGACAGCGGTGATGAAGGAATGGATAAAATAGCAAAAGAGTTTGGAATAAAAAGATATGGTTGGCTTGTTTACATGGATAAGAAAGCTAAGGAGGAGGAGAAACGGCAAAAAGAAGTGATCAAAGGCGATCCTGCAATTGTAAGTTCTCACAATTGTGGGTTACATGTGCATTCTGTTCCAGTAGTCATAATCAATAATTTGAATTTGCAAAAATCTGTAGAGGAAACTAAGTCGTAAGGAAAGAAGGAAGGCTTCTCAGATAGAAAGGGAGAGAGAAAGAGAAGCTGCACGGGTAACTGGAACTCGGGTGCTCCACCATGACCCGTACCGGTAAACAATGAAAAATTTTATTTTCCAAAATTAGTTGACTTTTGCTCCTGTTGCCCAAGTGGTAGGATTTTTCCTTCCATATAACTTATGAAAATATTGCACTGCAGTGAAACTAGACGAAGTCCAACATATGAAGCTTATCCTCGCCCAAGAAGGTAAAATTGTTATATCGTTTGTATTCGTGTCTATATCTTCCCACAAAAGGCCTTTGCTTGTTACCTCTTGTTATTTGTGTGTGTAGATCAAGATCTCGATCATATTCACCACCATACTCACGGAAATATCCTCATGGTCGACATTCTGATGATGCTCATCGAAGCAAACCAACAACTGCTAAAATCGAATATATTACTGAATTCGGGGGATCCGGGGACAAGGATGGATCAAAGCGTGAAGGGTTCTCTCCACCATCTTCTCCTCCCTCACAAGCCGATGTGTTAAACCGGTCGGAGCACTCGACCCTTTGTTCTTACAAAGATTCATCGGACACTCTTTACTCTGCTGCATCTTTTCACCCATTTTGTTACCTGAGCAAATTTAGTGGTTTAGAATAGATCAGGCTTAGGGGTATCAACCTAACTGCCAAGAGGAAGAGGGAAGGAGGCTTCATTTCTGAAGCTCGTTTTGTTCCCCAATATTGTTATTCCTAATGCTTCTTCTTTCCTGCAGGCCTTCAACTGGTCTCATACTTGAGGCTCTGCATATTGATCCTGCATCCGGTGCATCCCTTGAGAAGGATAAAGGCGCTATATTGGTGAAACCACCAGCAAGGTATCTCATGGAACTTGGATCAGAAAATCTTTTGTTTTTCTTCACATTTGAAGTTTGAGGGAACGTAATCATTGGAGGCTTTATTAATCATTGTGCTTATTGTTTTCGTCCCAGCTTTTTTCTATATCCTTGTGACTACATTTTTCTCACATTTTAAACTTTGCTTGTTTCCTTACCTCACAGTACATCATCAGCATTAGCTAAGTTAACTAAGGGAAGTACTTCTGTTGGGCCGTTGAAGCAGCAACCAGTGGAGAAGAAAGAAACTCCTCAAGAACGACTTAAAAGGATTATGAGCAAGCAACTGAATAAACAAAGTATGTCCCATAACTTAATGCACTGCTTATGTTAAACAGCTGTTATTCAATTTTGTTATCAGTGCCCGACTCATGGTATATAAAATCATTTTGAACTTAATTGCTTTTTCAGTTAAGAAAGATACTGCTGCTGAAATAGCTAAAAAGCGACAGCAGGAACGCCAGAGGCTGGAAAAACTTGCAGAAACAAGCCGATTAAGTCGAACTAGGCGTCGTAGCCGCAGTAGGAGCTATAGCCGTTCTCCTCCAAGGTCGGTGATTTTTCTTTTTACATAATAAAAGGTGCTGGCTATAAATATGAACACAAGGCTGATAATCAAATCATGTTATGATCTCTTATGGTGGGTCCAAAATATATGCCGCAATTATATTACCTTCCCCATGATTGTGAAAATGTGTTAAATGCAGAAGACACCAACGTAGTAGAAGTCCGAGAAGGAAGAGTTCCCTAAGACGTTATTCCCGGTCTCATTCTAGATCTCGTTCCCGGTCTAACTCCCGGTCCCGAACGCGTAATCGTTCACGAACTTACTCCCGCTCACCAAGGTGACCCCACTACAGGGTTAGGAGCCGTTCAAGATACTGATGGAAAAAGAGTTCAGGACGGTGAGCAGGGCACTTGATGTACTGTTATTTGAGTTTTTCGCTGCTTGTAGTTCTAGAAGGTAGAACCGGTCAATCATACTTGAATTTCTGGGTTTGTGGGATCCCGCTGTCGTGAGTTATGAAATCCGAAACTTGTTTGTATATGAAATATTATACTAAATGGATTGGTATGATTTTATGTTTCGTTCTCGAATTGGATTTGAAAATTGACATTCATTTCTTCTTGCAACATACGTTGAAAGTCTAGTCTAGTGAACACAAGGGAACAAAATGTACGTCACGCACGCAATTGAATTGTAAAAGAAGTCCAGTAGAAACCAAAGAAAGAAAAATGTTAATGCGCTCTGCTTTACATTTCCGTGTCTAATAAACCTTACCAACTTCCATTTCTTACCCTTTCTACCCTTTTTTCCTCCCCTTTCTTTAGTTTCTCTCTCTGATTGCCGTTTATAGAGTCAGCCTGGGATTTCTCTCTTTTTTTTTCTTTTTTTTTTTCATACCTTCTTCCTCGTTTTCAGCCCCTTTCCCTCAACCCAAGCCCTTCCATATTTCCATCACCAACCTACACATCAGTCCTTTGCAACAATGAATTTTCTTCTCCACCATCTTCCCTCTCCCATAACTAAAAATTAGATCTTAAAGTTTCGAGCCCAATCCGGAATCTTAATTGTATTTGATTTTTGCTATGGGTATGCTTGTCATATTTGGGTTGATTTGGATGTGGGCTGCTTCTATTTAATGGGGATTAAGGTTTTATCGGCTGTTTTTACTTTTGGGGCTAACTACTTCTGATGTCTTCTTGTATCCATTTGTTGCTAGTGCCCCTTTTAGTCCTTCCTACAGTTGTGGATTTCACGTTTGTGGTGGTTGTTTGTATAGTTCGAGAGTCATGTTTGACTCATCATTTGATCGCTTGAAGATGACTCATGTTGCTAGCTCCGGGCGGATGGTACAATACCGTCTTCTATAGATCTCCTGTCGAGGCTTTGGTCTCCTCTTTGGTGCTTGGGTTGCTAGTGGCGGTGGTTGTAGGGAGATAGAAGAAGTTGCTAGGGTTTCCATGTATGTATGTTTTTTTTCTTTCTTTTTCTTTTTCTTCTATAATGGGCTCCAATTTCTTACCGGGCACAGGCTTACTTTGTATTTTGTTTGTATGGAGAGTCCTTTCTTTTGTTTTGTGCTTACTTTTGTATTTAGTGCCTTTTTTTTTGTAGTCTTGTTCTGTTGGTAATGATGTTACTTTTGACCTAAAAAAATGTTAATTGCCCTCAACACCAACCATTTTATAAAGAATTTCAAAAATACAAATAAATAAAAACACCTTAATACATTAAAATGAGTCATCAAATAAGGAATGTAAACCTATGCGGCAAAACCCTAAAGCTAGAGATGTCAAATTAACCGATTGGAATGTTAATGGGTATCCGTTAAGACTCGTTTAAATTGATAACATCATGAGATGAGGGTGTGAATGGTAGTAGTAATGATGTTGTAAGGTAAAATCAAACTAAATGAGTCTTAATATGTACTCATTAATAACTCAATAGTTGATTTACCATGTCTAACCCAAGCAATTGACCATAAAAATACCCTAAAGCAAGTTTCATGTATATAGAAAAGCCTAAGGATTCTTTTCCGGTTCTAAGCTTGTTCTCTTCTCTCTTCTTCCCTTTGGTTCGATTATCGTATCTCTTCCCTCACTGCATAAGAAAAACATGGATAATGACAAAATAGCAACGGTGATGCTCGAACACTTGCCGGTGAAGTCAGTTCTATAGTCTCAACTCGTATACAAACAGGTCCCGCGTTCCCCGACATGTCTTGGGCTCACAATCTGACTTTGCTTATAGCTTCAACTTCAATCCTTATCAGAATGAGTACTGTAAACACAAAATTTCCTGCAATGAATAAAAAAAGAGTGTGTATAAAATGATATTTGTATTAATGAAAAATTGGGGTTATAAACTCTATTACAAATGTTTGATTCCTCTATTTTGATCTCAGTAATTGCCAAGTGTAGATGTAAAATGAGTGACTCAATGGTCGTAACGACTTGTTCTCGAACGATAAATGTCACAAGGATTTGGCTTATGGCGACGGAAGAACTGGCACTTGTAGTGATGCTTGACGGTTCTTCACGAGTGTGGCGAAGAATACAAAGAACTTTCAGAGTCTTCTGAGTGTTTGAGAGCGTTTGGAGGCTTGAGCATCTGAGTGTAAAAATATGATTTCTACCCTCTTTTTTATCTTGGAGTCGTATTTATAGGCTCTTCCGGCTTGATTTGATTTGGGCCTGATTAATTGACGAATGGATTGAGCCTCGTTTTGGACTTGGTTCATGACTTGAACCCATCAAATAATCTTTAATCCAGTTATCTTTCACATTTCAACTTTAATCTGACTTAAGCTAAATGTCGACGTGTGACACCCTTGATGACTTGTTTGGTTTTTTTAATGAGTCACATACCACGTTAATAATTTGCGAAACACATGACATATGCCACATAAGCCTTGACATGTCAAAACCTTAAATTCTTGGCGAACATTTCTTTCACTAAAATTTCGATGCCTACAAATGCAAGGTGCTCCAAGCACGCTGGGTTTACAAGGATAATATGGAGTATTTGATTTTGAAACCTGGAAGGAGTAAACTTCTAGGTTTTGATACCTATAGATCTGTCTATTCCACGGTAGAAGGAAGTAAACTTCGAGGTGTTAGCTATGCTCGTTTGTTGATTTTCTGTTTCATTTGAATTGGCAAAAGATGTTTTCCGGGTTTACTTCTGATTTTGCAATAACTTTGATAATGATATCATCGTCTACATTTCTTCCATGTGTGAATTTGTTCTAGATGAGAGAAAGATGAGCGAGAGAGGGGTAAAGAGAGAAGATGATACTTTCATTCATGCTTAATGTTGAAGAACAACTCAGAAATAAACATAAATAACATAACTTGAAATACTAATTCTTTATTAATGAAAAATTCTTGCGATATAGAATAAAATAACATAAATAATTACAAGAATTAAAATGATATTAACTTGATTGAATCACAAATAAAGGTTAGAGCAAAAGCTATGCCCTTCAAATAGTATTTTCATCCCTCTTGTGCTTGTGGTTCTATGATGTTTACTCGATCAAGATACAACTATCTAATTCTACAATCCGCACTGAATTATAGAATTCTGGCAAATTGTTTTGTTTGTTTACTCTCTAAGAATTTTGTACGGAAGAGAAAGAGGAAGAATAGATGATTCTATTGGAAACTGAGATTGCAAATATATAGGTTGTTTCATACCCTTTCAAATAGCTATTGAACGTATTTGAAAGTATACAACTCTTTTTAAAGTTGTGTCACTAAATCAAAACGGTTTTTAGTTAATATGTTAATTAAAAAATTTATCGGAAATTAAAATTAATAAACTTTGATTAATTTTAACTTCCAAGGCCTTGATTAATTAATATTAATTATATTAGATTATATTATACAAGTCTAATCCACTCAACTATAAGGCCGAAGCCTTCAATCATTTCCAAATGGTCCAAATCCAAACCCCTAATACAAAGGACAAAACATATATAAAGACCATTGGGAGCCATATGTTCCCCGATGCGGAACATGGAGTCTCAAAACTCCAACACTCAACTCGTGATCCTTCGAATGATAAGAATACAAATCACATTTAGAAATACGGAATACAAACAAATACAAAATATACGATATGCATACTTCTACACGGGCCTAAGTGAATGGGCTAATCATCACGGCTGGTATATATGGTTCTCATCAAGGATTGCAGCCACATATGTGCCTGGTTTTGTCAATTTTATATTGGTGTAAAAAAAAACTCAGTTTGATAGTTTGTGCGTTCCTCTCGTGCTCATGGGTTTTAGCAGTTATGTTGAAGTTCACTGGTCTCAACTCCTAAATGTTATGCTACAAGATAAAAATATATATCTCCAATGCTAATAAGTTAGAAACTTATTTAAAATCTGTTGCGGTAGGAAGATTTTTTAATGTACTTGAAACAGAAGGCGATACACCATGTGTAACGTGTCATAATACAAAAAGAAAACACTAGAAAATACATCATATCTTCACTCTATGACAAGTGGTGTACTGACTTATGTTCCGAGTACATAAAAATCTCTCATTACGGTAGCAATCAAAGGGATGCATTGAATTTGAAGGTGCATTTTGTTTCCGGTGAAGGCAATAATTGTACTTCCTGTGAACCCTTTCATGGAAGTAGCCTTGTAAACAAATTATGTTGTAATTAGTTTTTGAAAAGAATATGGAATCATCAAACTATGTTCCCCCAAAACTGTGAGCTTTCCAAACTAGCCCACTGTCCAGGTTTGGTGATTGTTCTATTCATTGCCAACTTTAAACCAAGGGGATTAGGCCAAGTTTTCCCATCAGTCCATCTTAATGCACATTGAAAGGAAACAACTAAGCTAAAACAGCCTCTTTCATAAAAAATACATTTTTAATAAATTAGAATAAACACGCTAACAACCATAAGTTTTATATAATTAAAAAAAAACAGGTAATTTAGTTGGAGAAAAAAATAAAATTCCCCTTAGCTAGTCTCTTGTTATGTTCCAATTGATTTGTGATTGTGAAATTCTTTTCATTAAAATTAGTACAGCTTGAGTTTTTCATTAACATATTGAGTTTGAAATGTTTGTCTGTAAAAATATAACAATATTATCACGAGCTTTTATATGAAAAACCTTTCGTTTTTTTGGAAGGAAGAAAATACTATGCATTATATCATATTCTCATTTATTAAAATGTAGATGTCTAAGTTTACAGTTTGCCTTATACATATTTTTTTATGCTTCTTTTGTTAGAACGTGCATGCATTCATGACTTTATAAATCATTGAGGGCCTCCCGAATCAAATTGCCAATTGGAGATTTTAATGTTGTAATGGGAACAAAGGAAGATTGTAAAGATGGATGAAGATAAAGGCAAAGTTCAAGTTGCATGGCATAGCATAGATGCATCCACCATCCTCCTTTTTATCGGCCACTTTATATCTTTCTTTGCATCCCGTGAGCCACACGGGAGTTGTTCTGGGTTTCTGTTAAAGCGTAGCCATCACAAAAAGCTCAGATTTAAATTAAACCTTCATCTGCCTTTGCCCTTTATTCCATCCATATCACACGCACGCACGTATCTTATATATCTCTCAGTGAAAGTGATGCCTAATTGCATATCATATATTCACATCAACTTTACCCTTTATTTTTTTCATCAAACCCTACCTTTACTTGAATACCTTCCTTCCTAGCTACTTGATTTTTTGAGAGAAAGTTGTCATATAAAAATTGAAGAATTCTTACCACCACACGAGGGAGCCTCTAATCTAATCATAATCTCCCATTAAACTTTGTGATGGAATATGATAATTTGATGTCAAAGTAATTTCCATTCAAAACCCCACTACTCACGTCTAAGCTAGCGATGTAGATAGGTTTGCAATTTGGTTAATGTTGATGGTTGGGAAATATAAAAAATGCAATTAGGAATGTGTTAGGGTAGCCTTTGTCTCATTTTAGTATACTAATTGGCCGAAAGATGATTTAACAAATGTCAACTTGGTAAGCATGAAATTAATATTTTTTACAAAACGGTTTAATATGTTATGTCGTTCATTTGTCAATCATATCCCGAATGTTGGTAAAGTAAGTTTTGTTTGAATATGATTGAAATTAACATTTTAACAACATAACATATCAATTTTTAAACCAGAAAACGTTACTATAAATACCATCTTCATTTTCTATATTCTCATTTATCAGGGACATCAATAGTCTAGTTCAAACTTATAGTAAAAGAAACCGACAACAATCAATGGCCTCTTTTAGGTTTCTTCAGTTATCAAATAGTATATGCTTAAGCCTTTCCCACTTTCTACCTAAAGAAATGAATCCAAATCTCATTCATTTATTTGTCTCCCTCTTAATCCCACCGGCGCCTATGCGCTAGGCTTAAAATATATGAATTAAGATCTTTTTTTAATCTCTGTGTTCGGAGTCAACAAATCCAGAAATTCAAACCATTTAATTTAAATTTTGCAGTCTTCATTAGCCCATCTCACTGGCTCACTCACGCAACACTAAACCCTTAAACGGTCCAAATCTCTTTCTTGAACGGTCAAAATTTTCGAGTCCGTCGATTTTGGATACAGCTCTAAATATATGACCCCATTCTTCCTACAAACCTTAATTAGGTACAATTATTGTTATGTTGTTAATTATAACTATAAAATTCATATCTTTGAACTTAATAATTAAGTGAAGCACATGAGGTGGTGTATCACTCTTGGATCAACGTAGAAATTATATTGAATCTTCAATCCAACGGTGTATAAAATAAGGTTAATCCTAGTCTAGAACCTACCCTACAAAATGATTTTATTCTTCTAAGCATGCAGTCCCATCTTTTAATCGACTTCATATTTGTTGCCTACAAAAATCACCTAGCCTACGTGGCGCGCAGGCCGAGTAATTAGTAAACTAACTACGTCCTTCAAATGTGTGCAGGGCGTGCCAACTCGTCGGCCGGGCTCGGCCGAGGAGTAAAATGTGTTGATGTTGCGTTGAGCGCGCTGCTGACTTCTACGTCTTGCGATTGCGGCCGAGGAAGGAACACGTCTCGGCCTTTGGGTTCTAGAGCCTGAAGACAAGGCTGCTATTTTTACGAAGTTCAATATCAAATTCGGCTTTCAATGTGTCGAATGTAGTAACCTGGTAACACCTCACTTCGCCGAGAAGGCTAATGAGATGATCTCTGCCAAAAAAGATTCGAAAATCCTTCTTGACTGAGACTTGGGATAGATAATCAGTCGGCCTCGACGCAGTGCTATTTATCCAAACTGAAGGTGTTCCGAGGTCGGCTGATTCTACGACGGTAGTGCTGTTTATCCAAACTGAAGATACCACCGGTTGCCTTCACAGTGTTGTTTATCCAAACTGAAGGTGTGTCGGCGAAAAAGGAAATAAAAAATCTCAAGGTTGTTGAGAGGCTTCGCGTAGAGCGAGAAATTGCGCATGGCAGATTTGTGTGTTGAGTTGAAGGTCTTTGAATGTTGCCTGCACTCTCGTATTTATAAAGTCAAAACTCTTAGACATGTTGTAGAATCAAAGCCGTGATCATCCAACCATCTCTGATGATAAATCACATCCATCTTTATCCCAATCAATAATTGCCGCGCCATCAGGTAAGATCACTCTGGATAAACATGGCATATGCCAATTTTTATCCCATATTTCCACGTGCATGGATTCAAGATAAACAACACCTTTGTTGGTTAATTATCCAAGCCCCTTTATTGGCTAATGACAATCTGATTCCATCTTTATCTGCATTATATTTACATAAATGCATGGGGAGATAGTCTTCCAATCCCTCACGCAAATGCATGATACCAATCTCAAGCTGGACACTTCCATTTTAAACTCTTGATTTCTTGGAGATCGCCCAAACAATATATAAATATATTGAGATAATTCACTATTAAAATTATCTTCTTTTTCCATCCGACGGTGTGAAGCCATTTTCACTCAACGGCCTTGATCGCTTGGGCCGATGGTGTAAAATCGGGTCCAAACAATATTATATTATCATCCTAACCACAACGAACCGCTGCAAATCTTCTCTATTTCCTTCTGTCCCAGTCATTTGAACCTTAATCTTCGACATCATAGTGACATCACAGATCTTCACATTTAATAATTAATTAAGTGTTGCATATAGATATATCTGAATGTCAGATAAATTTTTTGACTAATAGATAATCAGTCGGCCTCGACACAGTGCTATTTATCCAAACTGAAGGTGTTCCGAGGTCGGCTGATTCTACGACGGTAGTGCTGTTTATCCAAACTGAAGATACCACCGGTTGCCTTCACAGTGCTGTTTATCCAAACTGAAGGTGTGTCAGCAAAAAAGGAAATAAAAAATCTCAAGGTTGTTGAGAGGCTTCGCGTAGAGCGAGAAATTGCGCAGGGCAGATTTGTGTGTTGAGTTGAAGGTCCTTGAATGTTGCCTGCGCTCTCGTATTTATAAAGTCAAAACTCTTAGACATGTTGTAGAATCAAAGCCGTGATCATCCAACCATCTCTAATGATAAATCACATCCATCTTTATCCCAATCAATAATTGCCGCGCCATCAGGTAAGATCACTCTGGATAAACATGGCATATGCCAATTTTTATCCCATATTTCCACGTGCATGGATTCAAGATAAACAACACATTTGTTGGTTAATTATCCAAGCCCCTTTATTGGCTAATGACAATCTGATTCCATCTTTATCTGCATAATATTTACATAAATGCATGGGGAGATAGTCTTCCAATCCCTCACGCAAATGCATGATACCAATCTCAAGCTGGACACTTCCATTTTAAACTCTTGATTTCTTGGAGATCGCCCAAACAATATATAAATATATTGAGATAATTCACTATTAAAATTATCTTCTTTTTCCATCCGACGGTGTGAAGCCATTTTCACTCAACGGCCTTGATCGCTTGGGCCGATGGTGTAAAATTGGATCCAAACAATATTATATTATCATCCTAACCACAACGAACCGCTGCAAATCTTCTCTATTTCCTTCTGTCCCAGTCATTTGAACCTTAATCTTCGACATCATAGTGACATCACAGATCTTCACATTTAATAATTAATTAAGTGTTGCATATAGATATATCTGAATGTCAGATAAATTTTTTGACTAATATGAGGATGATTGTGAAAGTGGATCAAGCAGCCAGCAGAGTCAAGACAAAACTAATTGTTTACTTTAATAGATTGGTTAATTTTATGTAAATATTCATATTGACATGTAATGAACTTCCACTTTGCTTAATTTTGTCACAACTAAAAAGTTTAGGTTGTATGTTAGTGAGTTTAATTGTTAGTTGTTAAGAGAAAGAGGATTGGTAAGAATCGATCCACCAAAATACATATCCAGACATAATGACTTTCCTCTATTGCGATAGAGTACTATCTGCAGGCTTACGTTGTATTAAAAAAACTTAAAGAATACGAAAAAGTGATATGCTAAGATTCCCTAGATGGGACCAAGCATCAATCCTATGCATGTTCATCCACTAAGAGAACTAGAAAACGGACCATCTAACTAGAATTAGGCATACAGGGACAGTTACCTCCATGCTTCCAAGCTAACTTTCATCTTAATTACCCTTAGGAGTTCAAGCCTACTATTGTATTGGTTGAGTGAAAAATTTTCTTTTCTTATAAGTGAAAGGTTTTAAGTTCGATTCTCATATAAATAACGAATTTAATATCAAATTACTGTTGATCCATGGTGTGTTTAACTCAACATCCCACCCTTATTATGTCTCACACATTATTATACTTGTATTAAAACATGGTGCTGATTTTCAGGCACTATTATAAGTCTTTCACACATATTTTTTTTTTTCCCAAGGTAAGAGTTTCACACATCTTTATAATTATTTTATATATATATATATAGTTTAGGCTGATTTTCACACACTATTATCACTCTTTCATGCAACTTTTCAATTGTTATATATATATATATATATATATATATATATATATAGACACACACACACACATAATTTTTTAGTTAATTTGTACATATATTTTACTTTTAGCCATAAAATTGAATAAATCAAACGAAAATAATGTGCAAGATTAAGCATGGGTGTCGAGAAGAAAAGAATGTATTATCATTACGCTTCCATATTTACATGCACAGTTTGCAAGATAAAAGCTAAGTTTAAAAAGAATATATGTATGTAAATTGTCACATCCCAGACCGGCTTCACCGTAGCACGATATTGTCCACTTTGGGTCCTGGCCACGCCCTCACGGTTTTGTTTCTGAGAACTCACACAAGAACTTCTCAGTGGGTCACCCATCCTAGGAATTCTCTTGTCCGAATTCGCTTAACTTTGGAGTTCCGACGAACTCCGAAGCCAATGAGCTCTCAAAAGGCATCGTGCTATATGGAGGGGAGCATGTACATATAAGGCACATTACCCCCTATCCGTTGGTCGATGTGGGATATTACATTACCCCCTATCCGTTGGTCGATGTGGGATATTACAATCCACCCCCCTTAGGGGCCCGATGTCCTCATCGGCACACTCTCACCACACGGCCGAGTGGCTCTGATACCATTCTGTCACAGCTCATACTCGCTCCACCGTAGCACAATACTGTCCACTTTGGGCCCCAGTCACGCCCTCACGGTTTTGATACCATTCTATCACACCCCAGACTCACTTCGCCGTAGCACGATATTGTCCGCTTTGGGCCCCGGCCACACTCTCACAGTTTTGTTTTTGGGAACTCAAACGAGAACTTCCTAATGGATCACCCATACTAGGAATGCTCTCACCCGAACTAGCTTAACTTCGAAGTTCCGACGAACTTCGAAGCCAGCTGTGAGCTTTCAAAAGACCTCGTGCTATATAGAGGGGAGCATGTACATATAAGGCACATTACCCCCTCTCTGTTGGTCGGATGTGGGATTTTACATAAATTCATATCCCAAGAAGGATAATACTAGGTAGACTAAATTTACAAATCAAATGATGTGTTTCCAATAATAAAAAAATAAGCACGTTAATCAACACTTAAGTAATAATCTAATCATTAACAACAACATTATTTGGTGTACAAAATTTAGTCGCCCTAACATTACTTTCTAAAAATGTTTTGACCATCTTACCAAATGTCCAAACTGTTTAGTAAATTTCACACGGCTGGCTTGATTCCATACTAGTCTCCATCAGTCCCTGTTGATAGAGAGGGTTATGCCTTAATTAATAATAGTATTATTGCTTTTGCTATATTTTAAACAGAGTACCGATTTTAATTATATCAAGCAAAATGTATCTTTGGTCTGACTTATGAATATTGTACAAATGTATTTCTATCGAAAACTTACATTTCATAACAAATAAAGATTACAGACAAAGCAAGACAATTGATATATAGCTTGACTAATCAATGTTTAAGGGAACATAATGTGGGATTGAGGAAGACAAGCAAGCAAAGTTGCCCACCATATCGATAGGTCCACTGGACTGGGTAGATATCGGTGATTAGAAAGTGCTGTAGCAGTATATGGACCCTCACCATGTCTTCTATTCTACGTACAAGACAGTGGCATACTCCAATGGCTTCCATGCAAAGTGGCATCTGACATCCACGTTCAGTTTAGCATTGAAAGACGACCTAGACATCTCCGTAATTTCTCGTATGGTTTTGTGACCAGGCTATATATTTGGTCTATGCCATGCGATCGATCGAGGACGTCTCCATCAAAAACCCTACGAATCTAAATTCAACTTTTGTGTTAATTTCATGTATGTTAAGAGACCATGCTTTATGGTCCATATCTCAACTTCCACATATCTTAAGCCAATACCGGCCTCCCTTTCTTTTTAAGATCCTTGTTGGTCAAAGATTTTGATATATTTGTACATATACAACAAATTCTCTCTCTCTCTCTCTCTCTCTCTCTCTCTCTCTCTCTCTCTCTCTCTCTCTCTCTCTCTCTCTCTGGTTTAAATTCGTGAACGTCGTTGTTGGGGACACCCCACAATGTAATGGAATGACCATCCATGTTTTAGGTTCCTATTGATTGATCTTTCCTATAATAAGTTAAATTGGAAATCTTTTGTGGTAAGATTCAAAGATAAGGATATTCTTTCGAAATGATTATGATGATAATCAATTAGCTCAATGATTTCCTATATTGTAGAGTACATCCCACGTTAAGAGTATTTTGTATGTATTGATAAGGAATTTTTTTTTCCCAAAGAATAAACTTTATTAAATACGAATTGAGATGTTTGCATCAAAAGTCAGAGCATTAAACAACCATTCCGGTTCAAAAAAAATCCCACAAATGACATCCCCCCACTCGTATAACATGAGCTGCAACCAAATGCGCAACCCCATTGCACAAACGCGGGGTAATGCCAAATAAGCCGATCAGGGCACCCAAACTTACTAAGTGGCAGACTCAGAATGATCTTTGCTTCTTTCTCATTAAAACAGTGTTCAATTAGGCTTCGATTCCACAGCCCCCCCAACGACCACCAAATCCCCCACCACCAATGGTATATCACCAGACTGTGAAACGGGCAAGAAAGTGCGTGGTATAGGAAGCCAAGGATCCTGCATAATACGAATACTCTGTCCATCCCCTACCTTCCATCGGATTCCCCTTTTCAAAACTTTTCGACCCTGCAAAATACCTTTCCATCCCCATGAAGTGCCTCTACCCACTGAAGCCTCCAAGAAAGACGTAGTAGGATAATACTTCACGCGAAGTATTTGAGCCAGAAGAGAATCCGGATTACAAATTAGCCACCACCCCACCTTCGCTAACATAGCTAAATTGAACGTAATGATTTCTTTGAACCCAAGCCCTCCAACACCCTTTCTTTTCGCCAATTTACTCCATGCCACCCAATGGACTCCCTTCTGCGTTTTTGGATCCCTCCACCAAAATCTAGCTATCACCTGCTCGATCTCCTTAGCCAATTAAATAGGAAGCTGGAAACAAGACATTGTATAATTTGGTAAGGCAATAGCTACACTTTTGAGGAGAACCTCATTCCTAGCCACCGAAAGGAACTGTTCCGCCCATCCATTAATTCTTTCATCTAACTTATTCCGTATATCTTCGAACACTTTCTTCTTCGAAACCCCAAAATCTGCTTGAATACCCAAATACTTCCCAAAGGTATCTTGGTACTTAATCCCCAGCATAGTCAATAAACGGATCCTCAAAGCGTGGGGACAACTAGAACTAAAGAAAGCCGAACTATTTTCCAAATTAACAAATTGGCCAGAACCAACAACATATTTCTGAAGTAGCTCAGTCACATGTAAAGCTTCCATCTCTGTGGCTTGACAAAAGATAACTGAATCGTCTGCAAAGAAAACATGAGAAAGAGAGGCAGCACGAGGAGTCACCGTCATTCCTCGAATACACCCAACCATCTCCTCATTTTGGATTAAAGCAGACAAACCTTCAGCACAAATTAGAAATAAAACGGCGATAAGGGGTCTCCCTGCCGCAGACCTCAGTACTACCTGTGGTTTCCCCATTGATGATCACACTGTTTGAAACAGTCCGGACACACTCCATTACCCACTGACAACAAACATCATCAAATCCCAATTTATGCAGCATAACATTCAAAAAAGACCATTCAACACGATCATAAGCTTTGGCCATATCTAATTTCAAAGCCATAAAATTTAGACCTTCTTCATTCCATTGCTTCATAGAATGTAGCAACTCATGAACCACCAATATATTATCCAAAATTTTCCGCCTAGCAACAAAAGCCGACTGGTTTTGACTAATAACTTTAGGAATAACTTTCTTAAGCCGGTTTGTCAGAACTTTGGATATAAGCTTATACGCCACATTACACAAAGAAATAGGCCGAAACTGTGTAACTTTCCTGGGGTTATCCACTTTTGGAATAAGAATAATATTTGTGTGATTTAACTCACGAAGCATACGTCCAGATTGGAAAAACAATTTAACCATACCCAAAACTGCACCTCCCACCGTCTCCCAATGGTGCTGAAAGAAACCTGCATTAAATCCATCCAGACCGGGCGATTTAGTTGGATACATCTGATGTAAAGCATGCTCAATCTCCATATCAGTAACCGTAGCAATCAGCAAACAATTGTCCACCTGACCGACCCGACACAGTACACAATCAATGATCTCCTGGAAATTCATGGTTAAATCCATCGTAAATAGCGTGTGGAAATACTGAATCGCAATCTCCTGAATACGCTGCCTATTAGTAGCCCACGTCCCATCATCCTCTTCTAGCCCACGAATTACATTCCTTCTCCTCCTTTTCATTGTCTGAGCATGAAAAAAGCGAGTATTTTTATCTCCTTCACGCAACCACTGAACCCGAGACTTCGTCTGCCAAAAAATTTCTTCATTCCGAACTGCCTTTTTCAAGTCCTCTTCCATTTCCCGAATTCGAAGACCATCAATACATAATTCGGAGGGTCGTAAGGAGGGATAGGGTTTCTTATGAGAAGGGTTTCGGCGAAACGGTTTCTAGTTTCTAGTTTCTTCGGAGAAGGTCTTAGTCAATTACTAATTTTTACTAATTTCTTCATTACGAGGACCCTACTCTAGATGCTGCCAATTTATTTTAGGAAAAATTAGTATCCGGTTTCTAGTTTTTATTGTTCATTGACTAAGACTTTATCAGTTTTTATATTTAGATCAATGTCCCTATCATTAATATATTAATAAATTACATGTAAGTTAGATAATTTTATGATAAAAATTAGTAATTGATTTAGAGCTTTAATACTCACACCTTTATTAAACTCTTAATTAATTTTCAATTCAAACATTTCCAAAATATAAAAAATAAAATTAGAATAAGTTTGTACCCATTAAATTATATATAACAATTCTTAAATATACCAATTTGTTATATGAAAACTGTACCCTTTTTTTAATATAAAATGTACTCATTTTTTATATTCTGGCAATCTTTTCTCTAATCCATTTTTAAACTTATATGGGTACATTATATTTCGTTGATTTAAGAATGTATCCATGTCAAGTATAATAAAAGAAATTTAATAATGTTATTAAGCCTAATATCTTTTTTTATTGTGCTTTTGAAAAATGTATACATGTTTTGGTACAACAATTTTTAGGTCAGTTTTGATGAACGTACCTATATATATATTGGAGATTATAATTCATCTTTAATATTTTTAATCTCATAAATTATGGGTTTTATTTAAAAGCTCATTAATATAAATAACTACAAATTTCATTTTTAATTTAAGAATATAATAAATGTTAATCGCGAGTGTTTAACGAAGTACCCATCGACAAAGCATAGAGGATGCAAACACGAGTGTTTGCATATTATTTTACACTCTTCACACTTATAAATGAATTGTTATGATTTTTTTATGTGTTTTTGGTATTTTAAAATTGTTTTAGTATTTTTAATATGATGTAGAATTTTTTTAATCTCATTTGTGTGAGACTGAGAGGATAAAACATTTATGAGTATGAGAGAGTGTAAAAAACTTTTTATATTAACTCTAAAATTGATAGTCACTTAACTAGTGAAGAAGAACAAAATGCATAACCTAGCTAGTCAATGATCTTTTCTGACAATAACTATATGCCCTCATAAATAAATGTCCATTTTTGAGAGCCAGTGATTGCTCTTGAAAATAGAAAGTTATTTTTTACGGCCTCTAATTCCTATCGCAAATACACAATCACTTCCGATAATAACTAATCATTCTTGAAAATAGAGAAATTACTACCGAAGACCACTTGTTGCCCTTGAAAATAAACAATTACTTCTGACAATTTAAACATGCCCTCGTAAAAAATATAACTATTTCCGATGAATAAAAGTTTCGTTGTAAACAAATGTGGCGTCAAAATTTCCCTCCAAAAATAGTTATTTTCGACAAAACGGCGACGAAACCCTTTTCTAAGGGCAATTTGGGTGTTGAAAATAGTAAACCTCTTGTCGAGATGCTCGCTTGAGGCCATGGATGGAATGTTGAAGTTGCATAATTTATGCTCCTCAACTTTAGGAATAAATCATTTGGTTGTTCCATGATAGTTCTTCCTCAAGATAGTTGTTTAAGAAGGTAGTTTTCACTTGCATCTGCCAAATCTCATAGTCACAGTGAACGGCTACTGTAAGTAAAATTAGAATGTTTTTCATTTGTAGATACCCCATAACTATAAGCCTAGCTTTGTATGTATGTACTTTCGACTTGCCTTTGAATTCTGTTTTCTTTTATAGATTCATTTGTTACCTATGGGAACTACACCCTCAGGAGGATCAACCAAGGTCCAATTTGGTTAGAAAACATTGAATCATTTTTAGGTTTCATGGTTACTATGCCATTTACTCGAATCAATGTCAAACATCGCCTCCTCGTAAGTCTGAGGATCATCAATTATTTGATCATTATATATCCTTATGTCAAAGAACTAATCGATCTATTATAACATTAATAATATTCTTACCATGTTTTTATATTACATTAGTATATCACCTTATTTGGCTTCTGATATGAACAGCTGCATCATCTAAATTAATCAGAATTTAATTTAAATTCAAAATTATTTAATAAATCAATAATAATAAAATCTGAAATTAAATGGTGATTGTGACGTGCAAGTCTTCTCCTTCCTTCTCCCGTTTCTTCTTCCACGCCATTTTTTTTCCAGCAGTCTTGCCATTAATGGAAGTAGACGAAGTAATGGAGCTATATGATTCTTCCTGGTTCGAGATCCAGATCTTCAAGAAACAACTGGTTTTATCGAAACCATCAAATTTCGAAGAACACCCAGATCATGAAATCGAAGAAAACCCGTCAAAGCCAGAGTTCTTACGGATTCTAACCAGGCACACCGGGTCCATGAGCGACGAGTTGAGCTCCAGTACGAGCACTCCTCCATCGCTACGGGCCCCTTCGAAATCATTCGCCAGAACGATAAGAAATCTCCAAATTCGCCATGGTTCGCGCCTTCGCCATCGACTTTTTCTGCACCTCCGCGATGAGGGTCGCCAAGGAATTCGACATCCCCACATACTACTTCTACACTTCTGGTGCTGCAGCTCTGGCTGCTTTTTTGTATTTCCCTAAAATCCATGAACAAACCACCCAGAGTTTCAAAGACCTCACCGACATCATTTTCGAATTCCCCGGATGGAAATCGCCTCTGAATTCCAGATTTATTTATTTATTATTGATTTATTAAATAGTTTTTAATTTTAATTAATTTTTAATTAATTTAAATGATATGACTGTTTATATCAAATAACATATAATGTGATATAAAAATATAATAAAAATATCTTTATTGCTATTATAATTATCATTCTAGTTGACTTATAAGTAGATGACGTCAAACGATATATTATAATAATAGACGTATCTTATTTTTTTTATTCTAATATTTAATGGTTTTCAACATTTACTACATCAATTTTTTTTCATCTCAGAGTCATACCTAAAGTGTAAATTTTGGAACAGTCTCATACATCAGTTAGTTAAACTGTTAGTTCTCCCGTTAAGTGATGACATGGCGCCCTGATTGGGTGCCACGTGTCATTAAAAATATTAAAATAATTATTTAAATAAAAAAATTATTAAAAACTTTATTTAAATAAAAATAATATTAAAAAATTATTATTTAAATAAAAAAATTATAAAAAAAAATTCTTCTCTCTCCTCCTCCTCCTCCACCTTCTTCTTCTTCTGGGTTTGGTTTCTATTTTTTTTTTTTTTTTTCTTCCTCGACCTCCTCCTTCTTCTTCTGGGTTCGGTTTCTATTTTTTTTTTTTTTTCTTCCTCCTCCTCCTTCTCCTTCTTCTTCACCCTGCATGCCCCACCCAGATCCCATCTTCTTTTTTTCTTCTTCCTCCTCCTTTTCCTTCTTTTTCCTCCTTCTCCTTCTCCTTCTTCTTCCCCCTGCGCGCCCCACCCAGATCCCATCTTCTTTTTTTCTTCTTCCTCCTCCTTTTCCTTCTTTTTCCTCCTTCTCCTTCTCCTTCTTCTTCCCCCTGCGCGCCCCACCCAGATCCCAGATTTTTTTTTCCTTCTTCCTACCTCCCTTCTTCCTTATTCTTCCTCCTCATTCTTCTCCTTTTTCTTCCTTATTCTTCCTCCTCCTTCTTCTCCTTCTTCTTCCTTTTCTTTTCTGGGTTCAGTTTTTTTTTTAATATTATTTTTTTAAAATAATTATTTTAATATTTTTAATGACACGTGGCGCCCAATCAGAGCGCCACGTCATCACTTAACGAGAGAACTAACGGATGTATGAGACTGTCCCAAAATTTACACTTTAGGTATGACTCTGGGATAAAAAAAATTGATGTACTAAATGTTGAAAACCACCGAACATGAGGGTAATAAACTGTCATTTACCCTATAATAATCTTTCGTTTACATATGTCAAATGGCGCAAGATGAGGAAGTGCCAATTCCATATTAACAAACTAAGACATATTTTTCCTCTACATGCTAATAAGATGAATTCTTATCCACGTTCGGCAATACAGAAGTAGCCCAACTATTTCTAAATACATGTAAGGTTTTTTCTATATTGAATGTGGGATTCATTTCCACACAAATCAGATGACATTGTTGGGCTTCACACATGGAACAACATGACTCATATACCATGAAGAAGTTGAAGTTTCACCATAAAACTAATTGATATTAAGATAGGACTGGCTCAATTATTTATAAACACATACAATGTCTCTTCTTTTTTGACTTGAGATTCATACTCTCAACATGTTTTGGTTACAAATTTGTAAAGAAACATCTTGTCGAGTACTTTATGTATATATGAGCGACCTTGCTTTGTTCTTTGGAAATTAAAAGTCTTGCTAAAATTTTCAGTGTCAATTTTTCTTGACATCTAATAACTTGAAAGGTCTTTCTTGAGAACAGGTAAATTAAAGTTTTTTTTCTTTCTAAGATACTCTTAACTTGAAAGGTGTTCTTTCTTTTGAGATATTAATAATTAAGAGGTGAAGTCATACTAGTAATTTAAAGGGTTAAATAGAAGATGGTGGGTCCAAATTAGAAAAATGGATAGAAAGAATGCAAAACGACAACGTTTCTTAAAAGTAAAAAAGAAGGGTGCAAAAGCACAACCCCCCTTCTTCATTTTGCCGGTTCTGCAACTCAAGCTTTTCAGCGAATAAAACCCAACAAATGATGGCTCTTATATCTACTATGTTATCCTATTAATTCACTATAATTTATCCTATCGAGTCCTTCATAGAGCTCCGCCTAGGGTTTAAGGTGGTCCTCCTGACCTGGCATTCGTGTCGTGTCTCTCGTGTTCGTGTCGACCCGATAGCTTAACGGATCGTATCATGTAACACCCGTTAAAATAAACGGGTAATATGACCCAACTCGAAATCGACCCGTTAATATTATCAGGTAATATGACCCGACCCGTTACCCGTTAAGAAAAATATTTTTTAAATTAATAAATAATGAAAATGAAAAACATAATTTAACCCCAAAAAATGTAAAACATAATACTAAATTAGCATATACATACCACATTGTCACATAAATACTACTTCAGAACATTAATAAATAAATAAAACATTTTTCTTTCAAGTTTACATACCCCAAAATAAGAGTCTAATGAAAAAACATTAGTGCATACTACAAAATACAAATGTTCAAAGATATGCAAAATGAAGAGAGTTATGTTTCAAGTTGAGGAACCTTGTACATTTTTTACAATAAAACCTTTCAAGTTTCATCAATCACGGAGGGAAATGGTATTGGAACTTATTGACGATATTTTCACTGAGGATTTCCATTATCCATAAACTACAGATTAAATTTAACCGTTGATTGTCGTTTACATTTACGTTCCATTCTTGTCATTTACATTTACGTTCCATTCTTCTCACCAAATTTTGTTTTTTTTTTCGGATTTTCTTTTTTGAAAACATGATCTCTTAAAGGATGCAGGAATATGAATGGTTTGGATCGTTTATATTACGATGAGAGTTTTACCATTAGTGATAATATAGCTCGAAGTCTATAAAGTCTCTAGAAACTATATAACATGAACTCATATTTTAGTTAACCGTAAATATCGGAATGTTATATAAACGATGTAAACCGTTCATTTTTCTGCAACCATTAAAAGATCACTTTTCAAAAAAGAAAATCTAAAAAATGAAATTTGGTGAGTAGAATAAAGTGTAAACGACAATGGACGGTTAAATTTAAATCTAAGGTTTATGGATTATGGTGTTAGATTTCGGAGTTGGCCCCTTCACGAAAGTTGTAAAACTTGTGATTATGAGTGATTGTATTATTATTTTATTTTTTATTTTACATTTTTTACACTTCTACAATATTATTAATTTTGCACTAAAAAACATTATTCATGAGATTTGGAGGGTTTTAAAAATCTAAACGACCATGTAACGATTGTCTAAGGGTAGAGGATGCAATCATGGGTGTTTATATAGGGGTGTGCTATCCACACACCTCATTTTACTTCTTACTTCTTACACACCCCTTGTTAATTTATATCTGTTGATTTTATTCAATTCATCTGATCTGAAGGTCGAAAATTAGAAGGGTGTGTGAAAAGTAAAATGGGGTGTGTGAATATCACACCCCTTTATATATGTTTTCACATTTTTTAGACTTATACATTAATGATTATGAATTTTATTTATTTTGAACTTCCTTAAAAATACATAAGGGTTTGTATAGTTTTAAAAGAGGATGCGATTAAGAGTGCTTGCATATTTTTTCACTTTTTTTGCACTTGTAAATTAATTATTATAAATATTTAAATGTATTTGGTATTTTTAAATTACTTGATTTTTTTTATTTGTAATGTGTTTTATAATTTTTTTAATCTCACTCTTTGCTCATAATATTTTATAAATAAATAAATTAAAATTAAAATTTTAAAATTTATTTAGAATAATAATACAATAATAATTAATGAACAATATATATATATATATATATATATATATATATATATATATATCCACTATATTTATTGTATTTTATAGTAAGTTTTTTTTAGTAATTAAAAAAAATTAAAATCATCAAAATAACTTTTTTCTTTTCGAGTTGAAACAGGTTACCCGTGTGTCACTTTCGTGTAAACCTGTTAAGGACCCGTTATTAACGGGTTCTTATCGTGTGACCCGATAACGACCTGATTAGTTATCAGGTTGACCCAAAATCCGTTATTTTCGTGTCGTTTACGTGTCGTGTAAGAAATTGTCAGGTCTACTCTTGAAGTTCTCCACAAGTGTTCCTTCAATGTTCGGAGGGTCCCAAAACCACCCCAATTCCTATATAAATCCGCCCCTGAGTATACTGCACGAACCGTTGACCCATTACATGCACCTAGACCAAGCGATTATATATATCTGAATTATGTAATTCAAATTCAAAAATTAAATTTTTTTTTTTTATCGAAATAAACGAAATTCAAGGCCACCCTCACGTGTTCTGAGAATCTGAGATGTCAGGTGAATTATTTAAGCTGCCCACAGCAAGAACAATAACCGTAACCAGCCTTCCAGAGAAAAGTAGCCGTTTAAATTAATAAATTTAAATTATTGTTTTTGTTGTCTAGGGCAAATACCAGTGTTTCCATCACGTGCTCAACTTGAGAAAGTAGCCGTTTATATCGACCCAGCAATGTACTTCGCAGGATTAAGTAATTATGTTTTATGTTAAGCATGGATTTAATTTCGTTTTCATTGTTTGTTTAGTGTAGAGGAAAAACAAAGTAAGATTTTTTTTTTCTCTGTTAAAAAGGCAGACTTCATTAAATTCAAATAGAAATGTTAACATCTGCAACAAGAACATTAAATAAAAATTTCGGACCAATAGCATCCCAACGAAAGGCACCTTTATGAGAGGCTACAGCATGAGCAGTGACATTTTCATTCTGCTTCACGAACCCAAACCTCACCCCTCGCAATTGAGCTGCCAACTGACCAATATCATGAATATAGCATTCCAAAGTTACATCCATCGCAACCGTCCCATTGAGCATGGATCTTTGCTATTAACGTGAGAGTACGTAAAATGATTTGGTCAAAATAAATAAAATAAATTATTTAGACAATATTTTGGTGTACTCTATAATATAATAAGATGGCAACTCGAAATTATTCATCCTTATATCTGTCATATTTTTGTAGTTTCTTAAAAGGGAATTTTAACGAAAAGCTTCCGGTACTGTTCATTTTAATGAAAAACCACATTTTTACACTAAAAAGTCAATACTGGTACTATTCACTTTACCTTTATTTTGTCTTTATCTTTAAAACACAAAGTTTTTAAACCCTTTTCATTAGTTTTCCTTTCTTAAAAAGGGTACAAAATTTGTTTTTCTGTCACTAATCTTATTTAACCAACCAAATTACCGGATCAAGCATGACTTACGTGTCCTTAATGGCATGGGAAATATTCAAATATGTAATTATCATTGGGAGAGAATATGTTAAATCCAATATCCAATGTTAGAAAAACCAGACTTTCGAATTTCAATATGCAACTGGCTTTGTCCTGCTTGCCAGGAAGCCCCATGGCCACTGGTGCTGACTTTCTGATCAACTTAGGTTGACTTTTGTAATGTAAATCCTTTGCATGGTACCACTTTTGGATTCTATTTTTTGGTGAGCTGCTATTTGATTTCGTTGCTAGAGACATGTGTAAACATGAGTAATATATATATACCACAACACCCCAATCAAAGTCTGCAAATTAATTGAACTAATGACGTTCTTGTTTTTATACGAACTTATTATGTATGTAATTTAGTAGTTAATCTCTTGGGCACATATGTCACATCCCGGTCCGTGCCGCCACCACATTCTGGGCTCGACTCCACCATAGCACGATATTGTCCTCTTTGAGCCCCGATCACGCACTCACGGTTTTGTTTCTGGGAACTCACACGAGAACTTCCCAGTGAGTCACCCATCATGGGAGTGCTCTTGCACGCTACTTGCTTCAGTTTAGAGTTCCGATGAACCTCGAATTCAGTAAGCTCCCAAAAGGCCTCGTGCTAGGAAGATGTGAGAATATACATATAAGGTTTACATGACACTCTCCCCTGGACGATGTGGAATGTTACAACATAGGTATATACTCTTAAATAAGTAGATTTGAATGATATACAATTCTCTATTTTAAACTGTTTCATTTTATAAAAAATAAACACACTAACTTAATTAACCAACTGACGTAATTAATCCAGAACTGCCACTTAACTTGTTACATTACCAAAATTGATAAGGAGAGAGCTTTATTTGGAGGGGACTAGCTAGGATATTTGTCCTGGCAATGAATGATCAAATTAAGCATGCTGTCACCCGGAGGAACATGTATCTATCTCCTTGTTGGTCTTATTATTCTGATGACCAATGATTAGGGATTAATATTTTCGCAGCAAAAAGGTAAAAACTTGCTTTGTTTTCCTAAATAAAATACTCAGACAGCAAATTAACGTCTATTGTACAGCAATGTGGTGGTATGATATGATGAGGTCTGCAACCCCTTTATCTCTTCTGCCAAGAATCAAACCAAAATGCATCATTATTTATGGGCCACTTTTTTATCCTTTTTTTCATAGTTAAAACAGCAATTAGCACAAGGAAAGCTTGTTTAATGATTAATTAGGTCAAGGAATTTGACATTTGTTGCACTATAATCCCGTTAGAAAAAGTGACAACCTCCCAGTCCCAGCACATCACAATCAAATCCCCAAATACCACACTTTCTAACTTTTAACCGTTGCTCAGTAAGTTGATAAAATTATATTTCTAATTGAATTTTAGTGTCTAGAATCATATATCGGAGAATAATTCATCAAACAGATCACGCAACGATTTACCTCTATTATTTTTAGACTAGTATTTGGAGAAGCTAACCCTTATAGATTATGTTTTGATCCAGGTGATATTAATGAAAGAAAATTGGCTTCAAGTACAAAGAAAAAGAAAAACCTGAACTATAAACATACCTAACTTGATAGTTGATGCTCTAGCAGATCTTGGTCAGTTAAATAAATTGGTAAATTTAGAAGGTTAGTCATTATAAAACAAACTTCAATAAAAATTAGTTAGTAAATTTAGTAATCGTGGTCAAGACAAAGTTGAAATACCGCCGTGAGTTTTTTCAGTATTCAAAATGAGTGGATAATCTTGATTTGACACCCGTTATTCTATTTAAAAAAAAATAGTAAATTTAGTAACGACTAGGGGTGAAATTTTTTACCACATTACCATACCTACCGTATTACCAACCGTACCATACCAAAGTTGTGTCAAAAAATTTGTACCACTGGTAATGATACGGTATTTGTACCATACCATACTGTTTCGGTACGGTACTGGTACTCAAAACTAGTACCGGTTACCAATATTATTAATATTATATTATATATTTATTCATATATATATATCTTGAACGAAAAGGTCGACTAAATATTTGTTTTCTGTACAGAATCAGTTTATTACTTCATGCAGAATCAGTTTGTTACTCAATGCAGAATCAGTTTGGTCGACTGAATGCTACTTCATAACTGCATTTGGTCGACCCATGTGGTTCTGTTAAAAATGGCTTGAGCCATTTAGCACATAAACTTTAGGTCGATTGAATACTACTCCATAATTGTATTTGGTCGACTCATTCGGTTTTGTCAGAAACTTTCTACAAACATCATACTTCTTGCTGTCTTTTTGCAAGCATTATACCTCATGTTGTCTTTCTGCAAACATCATACCTCCTGCTGTAGCATGCTGCTGCTCCTTGAAACTAGGGTTTTAGGTGACTTGTTGATGTAAATTTCCTTATTTCAAGGAGAAGGTGGCGTGTCCCCTTTTCTAGTTTTTTTGTTTTGCTGCCTATTATGCTTGCTGTAAACCTTTCTATTATTATTGGAAATATATCAAAACTTATTTTCAATAATATACATAAATAGAATTATGTATTATGTATTATTTAATATTATATTATGCCGTTTGATACTTTGACTCATTTATCCTATTCCTAAAATCTCTACAAACCAAAAACTCTCAGTCTCTCACTCTGGTCCCTGCTCGACACATTAGAAACCTAGGGCTTGTTCCGCCGTCGCAGCTATCTCATCGACTCATCTTCGTTTCTCGTTTCCAGCGACTTTGTCTTTCTCTGCAGTCCATCTCATCATCTCCTTCATCAACTTGCGTTGTCCTTCTTCGCGGTTCCATCTGTCAAGGTAATTTACATACAATTTTGAAGAATATGGAGATGAAGTTGAAACAAGTAAGACATGTTTTAAATTATTTAGTAAATTTGTTATTAAATGATCAACTTTAATTCTTATTCTAAATCTTATATATATATATATTAATATATATATATATATATATATATATATATTTATATATTTATATATATGTACTTTGTAATGTAGGCTTGACACAAGCTCAAGCTCAATCTTCTACAAGTTCAATGCCTCCTCCAAATGCATCTATATCTCAAAGCTTGAAGAATTGATCAATGAATTTTTAGTTTTTAAAGTTTTAAGTTGATTTAGTTTGAAATGTTAATTTCAGCATATTTGTATCTGCAACTACAAGTAGGGAATCCAAATTCCCCTTTATTTTTAAGCTTCATGTGAAACTGCATCCCTTTTATTGTTTTGGAATGAAGATGGTTTTGGATTAGGTTAAATTGTGTATATATGTCAAACTGTGTATATTTTCTGGGCTTTGAATTAGGTTAGGAAAATATTAGATTTTGGGCAAACTAAGTGGCGTAAAACAAATTGGTAATTACCATTGGCATACCATACCAACCGGTATACCAAAAGTTTGGTACGATAATGGTAATAGATTTTGTCGTACCAAATATTTGGTATGGTAATTGGTACAGAGATTTTGGTACGGTAATGTACCAAAACTATCCCTAGTAATGACTAGGCATAGTTAAATAGTAACCTAGAAAATGAAAAAAAATTAAAATAAACCAAGACTAAAATCTGAATGGGGTCCACTATAGAGCGGCTATAAATACACAATCTTGCTTTTCACAGCGCAAGGGTTCCGTTTCTCTCCCACCAAAAAGCGCTCCCACTCGGCACCTCCTCCCCTCCACTCCCCTCCCCTTCCACACACTTCATATATTTTTTCACCTCACACAGACCATTTTACAACACACGCCACCTGCATTCCATATCTCATCCGATTCCCCGCTCACTTCCGATTCAAAATGGTCGACGTCGATCGGAGAATGACCGGCCTCAACCCGGGTCACGTAGCCGGCCTTCGCCGCCTCTCCGCCCGAGCCGCCGCCGGCCCACCAACCCCAACAACCGCCACAAAATCCACCCTTCCCGTACGGAACGGGCTTCTCTCCTTCTCCTCTTTAGCTCACAACGTCATATCCCACCTCAAAAGCTCCGGTTTCCAGGTCCAGCCGGGTCTATCCGAATCCGAGTTCGCCCGGGCTGAAGCGGAGTTCGGCTTCGTATTCCCTCCAGACCTCAGAGCCATTCTCTCAGCCGGGTTGCCTGTCGGCCCCGGTTTTCCCGACTGGAGAGCCGCCGGTGCCCGCCTCGGTCTCAAGGCCTCGCTCGACCTCCCGATCGCTGCAATTTCGTTCCAAATCGCAAGGAACACCCTCTGGTCCAAATCCTGGGGTCTGAGACCGTCCGACCCGGAAAAGGCCTTGCGGGTCGCGAGAACTGCTTTGAAGAGAGCCCCACTGCTGATACCAATTTTCAACCATTGCTACATTCCGTGCAACCCCTGTTTGGCGGGGAACCCCATCTTCTACGTCGACGAGAATCGGATCTTCTGTTGCGGCTTGGATCTATCCGATTTCTTCGAGCGCGAGTCTCTGTTTCGGAAATCGGAGGCCGACCCGTATATCCTTAAGAAGCAAAGATCAGTAAGCGAGAAATCGGCCGGGTCGTCTTCTAATTTCTCACGGCGGAGCCTGGACACTGGTTTCGGTTCAGGAACCAAAACCCCTAGATGGGTCGAGTTCTGGAGCGACGCCGCCGTGGATCGTTGCCGGAGGAACTCAAACTCTTCGTCGTCGTTGTGCTCTTCTCCGGAAAGGTTCTTCGATATGCCGTCGAGGTCCGAAATCCCGAAATGGGTGGACGAGTACATTGAACAAATCGGGTCGGCTTTGAGACATGGCGGGTGGAGCGATACGGATATATCGGAGATGGTGTCGGTATCGGCGTCTGGATTTTTCGAGGGAGAGATGGTTATGTTGGACAACCAAGCGGTACTCGACGCGCTACTGCTCAAAGCGGATCGGTTCTCGGACTCGCTCCGAAAAGCCGGGTGGAGCTCCGAGGAAGTTTCGGAGGCTTTGGGCTTCAATTTTCGACCCGAGAAGGAGAGGAAACCGGCTAAGAAGCTGTCTCCGGAGCTCGTGGAAAAGATAGGGAAACTGGCCGAGTCGGTTTCCCGGTAATATTTTAATTTTACTATTCTGATTTTTCTTTGGGAAAATTGAAAGGGTCATGGGGCGTCGGGTTTCTGGATTTGGGTTTCCCCATCGGGTTAAAAAAAAATCAAATGCAAAGGGGGACGCGTTTGTACCATGAAACAGAGCCCATAAGTAAGAAAACAAGATGAAAGAGTTCAAATTACAAGGAAATAATATAGACATAAATAATTGATAATCCTATGTTTTTAGACAAAATTATGGTTTCTGTAATTATGTTGTTGGCTTAATTGTGTGGATACAGCTCATACTGATACCGGTGGGTTTTATTTAGTTGTACAAAACCAAAAATAATATTTACATATTTGTATTATTATTCATGTCTTTTGGTTTAGACGGCTTCTCTTTCGTCATTAGTTACTTTCCTGTACTTTTCCGATACTTGTAAGTGATAGTTTTAAGTTTAATTTTTATGGACTAGTGGTTTTCTGTTTGACTTTCATGAGCAAGTCACGAATTGTACGAGTTGATTTTTGGATATCATAAGTTATTATTCGCTAATTTATTGTGTAACTTAGCGGAGTTCGAGTTCTGCACACTCAATATCAATTATGAAATTAAGGAAAGGGGCTATGGTTTGTAGGGGGTAGAGCGCACGTGTGCTATCTTTTTAAAATTTGGAATTTTGAGCGCTGGAATCAAAGAGTGGGCGATGGTGCGATGCGCTGCGCTGTTTCTGCGAACGCGTGGGACAGTGTGAGATGATTCGTGTTATATATTCCAGGAGGCAGTGGCTAAACGACACCGTTCTCATGGGGCCTAAACAGGAAAGGACTTTTTCCTGGATGGGAACGATTTTCCGGGAAAATTTTGGTGAAAGTAAAGTAGAGTTTGCGATGGTGAAAACACTGGGACTGCGGTGGAGTCTGGGAGTGTGGGAAGAATGGCAGGTGAGAAGTGAAAGGAGGAAAATGTCTGGGGGAAAATTTGCTTCTTTTGAGATAGCGATAGGGTGGGGATATTATTAATGGTCGTTTTCCTTGAAATTTGGGAAACAAAAAAGAGAGGAAAAATATTGGGTTTATAGGAAAAAAAATGATTCTGATAAAAAAAAATGAAAAAAAGAAAAGAAAAGGAAAGAGTGAATGAAGCCTGACAAAGAAAACCTTGTGTGTGTTAACCTTTTAAGAGACACAACACAAGTACTTGGTCAAGGTGCGTGAATTTTGGTTCCAAAAAGAGGATTTTGTTCATGTATTATTTGAACTTTGTTTTCTTCAATCAATCGATAAGATATTTAAAATTACGTAATTCGTTCAGCAAGTTTTGGCCTTACACGTTTCATTCGACATGACTTATTAGATGGATTGATGTAGCTTTTGTTAAGAGAATTGGATCAATTGAGATTGAAATGTTTCTAAATGCATTTTGGAAGCTATTACCAACTACTAAAAGGATACAATTCTTTAATGCAAACATTGATTGATAAGATTTAGAAGATTGTTTGTCGATTTTTGAACATCTCACTTTTGGATAGAGATGCAAATTTTTTAGTAGATGCTGGCTTGTATAGGACTTTAATTCTCTTCAAGTCACTAGAACCTAGCTAAATCAATAAGAAGTTTAATTCCTTTATCAATAGAATATGTGAGATCAACCAAAAAGAACTTTTGAAAGATTAAACATTTGGACCAAAATTTATGCAATTTTTAGAAGTGGAAGGGCATGGTTGATAACTTGATATTTACCAAGATGGGGGGCCACGTGATGTGGGGTTCTATTTGAGATGGATTAATTTGGGGCTTGTTTGGAAAATAGTTTTAAATAATTGAAAACGTTTTTATAAAAAAAAAAAATTTAGACTTCAGAAGTAATTCAAGTGTATTTTCATAATTAACTTGCATTTTTATTAAGAATTTATTTTAAAAATATTTTTTCTAAAAACCTTTAAATCATTTAAATGCTCTTCTCAAGCAAGCTCTTGGACTTTTCACACTAAAGAGGTGTGAGACTAGAGAAGTGGAGCTTTCACACATTTTTTTCCTCACAAATTTGTTTCAAACTCTTGAAGTAGTTTTATCAACTTCTTGGAGGGAGGGGGTGTGGTGTTGTGGGTTGTTTGGATATTCGATTTTGAAGGGTTTTGTTGTTATGTATCGAAGCATGGTATGCATTAGGTTTTTAAACGGTCAATTTTTTCGAACTCTTTGACCAAACAAAAATAAAAAACTGACACTTTATAATGCAACGCATACTATACACCAGAGCATAATAATTTTTTTATTTGTTGTGGAGCATGGTTTGTCAACATGTTGATCTGGTACACATTGGGGAAACATCTAATTTGTGTCCATGTGGTTGAGCGTGGTACGAAAGTACGCATATAGGACTTGTTTTAGAACATTTATTTTTATTCAAACTTGAAATTAGTGTTTGGTGACCTTACAAATTAGTGCTCAGCAAACGTCCAATAATTTGCATTATTCATATGCATGTATGTATAATTCACATACGGCTTTTTGGCTTTTCGCTTTCTAAATAACTCGGTTTCTCCAAGTCTCCATCCAGCTAGTTGGCAGTAACTTGTTACCAAAAACACTTAAATGCATTACAGAATTCACTCTCACTTTAATAGCATAGCAAATTTGTTAACTTACTCAATAGCCTTCCATTAGTACTTCAATATTAAAAGACAATACTTCATGCACCGGCGGATCCATTAAGGGGCATGGGTCAGCTTACCCCTCAAATTTTGGTGAATCTATATGAATGACTTGGTTGTTGTTTCTTTGAAGGTTGAAGTTGTCCTTTATACATGTCCTCTAACTGCTTGATGAAATGCCTTAAAAGAGTAGTTGATGTTCTTATTATTTTTTTATAAAAAAAAATCAACTTGGGCATTATATTTTTGGTATGTGTTCAAGTAGTAATTTTTCTCAATTGAAAGGAATTGGTAGTCTTGCAAAAAAAAAAAAAAAGAAGGTGAAAATGGGGAGGAACATATAAACATATGTATTTGCTAATTACATTGGCTTTGGTTTTACCCGTTGCTACTACTTCAGTAGAGAGAGCATTTTGCTATGAATATTGTGAAAAATATATTATGTAACCGAATGGGAGATCAATTTTGAGTGATAGCATAGTAGTTTAGACTGAGAGCAATGTTTTTTCTTCTATTGATAATGAAGCTACAATGCAGTGTTTTCAAAATATGAAAAAGCGTCGCGGACAATTATAACTTTTATTGTTATTTGTTCAATAAATTACGAATGATAGAACTATGATTTAATTTTTAAGGCTATTAATATGTGTCTAAAAAATGCTTGTGACTTTTACATATGACTTGCCGTATAACTATTTTTGAATCCTCCACTGATAAAAACTAGATTGACCCACCACACCTTTTCAAACAAGTGTTAGCTTTTCAATCTTGTAATTGATGAAAAGGATGAAGGCTTCAAAAATCCTTGACTGCATAAAATCATGTAAATTTGCGATTAATAAATAGAGTATTCGTCAACAAAAAACCATGCTGGGAGTGAAAAACATGCCCTTGTAGTTGCACGGTCACAACAACAACAACAACAAAAAAAAAAAAAAAAAAATGGCTAACTTAGCACGAAATTGAAACGCAGTGTGCCAACCACTGTTAATTATTGATATAATTATATATTAAATGATAATGTGAAATATTCAGTTGTGATAAGGAACTCCAACATATATTTGTGGACGACAGTAAAATTGTACATATGGGATCTAACTGATGTATGATTTACATTTCCATTAGACATGTGAAATTTCTCAACATCAATAGTTGACACTCAATCACTTATGAAAAAAATCCGGCGCATGAAAATGAATAAGGATGGTGACAAAATAAAACTAGAAAAACTCAAGTTGGCTAGAACACCGTCTGTGTGTTCTCACTATGCATTTAACCCTCATCTATGATGATTAATGGTAAATTATATAATGTCACCTCTGACTATAAAGATAAAAAGGGATGTGAGATAAAAGAACACAAACGATCATAAATAAAGTAGCATGAATCCGATCCATGATGCATGGAAATGGAAACAGCAAAGGCAAAGCCAAGTTGATGAGACTCGAGAGTACGTACACGTGTCAACTCAATAAATGTTCCAACGGTCACTGCCACCGCCACCTGAATCGACCGTTGCTTCATCACGTGCCTCCCCCACCGCCTCATTGACCCCTCATCACATGCCACTCATCTCTCTGTCCCTCTGCTCTGCTCTGCTGAGTCCGATGACTCCGATATCCCTCTCACGTGTAGGAACCTTCCTCTCTCACAGTACCGTTGATGATTACTAACTCTAATATAAGGATGAGAATTGTCTGTCCTTCTCTTTTTCGTGCCCTCTCGTGTCTTTCTGTTATGTGTGGTTACGGTTAAGTCACGTCAACATTTTATATTTTTTTTTTATAAAGATAATAAGACAAAAATGAATAGTAATATAAAATGTTGACGTGACTTAACTGTAACCACACAAACAAGAGAGCACGGAAGGACACGGGAAGGAGGAGGGCAGACCATCCTCCTCCCTAATATAACCATACAAGATTGGTGAAAATCAGCCTTCAAAATAAGAACGCTTACACCAGTGGCTTCATCATCTCATTTAGATGTTGGATCATGTGAGATGGGCCCTCGTGGATTTACTGTGGGCATGGGCTGATTGTGCACCTTTTGGTCTAGAGAGCAAGTCGACAATGAAGTTTGAAGAGCCATGCGTAATATAAACTTGGGTAAATATCAGTTTATTATTCTCGTGTTTCGTGATTTTTAATATTTAGTACATCGATTTTTTTGTTCCAGAGTCATACCTAAAGTGTAAATTTTAGGACAGTCTCATACATCCGTTAGTCAAACTTTTAAGTCTTTCGTTAACTAATGATGTGGCGGCTGCATGGACAATGACTGGGCGCCATGTGTTAATAAAGGTCCCACGTGGATGTAAAAAAAAAATTACAAAATTGCAAAAAAAAAAAAGAAAAAAAAAGAAGAGGCTGTTCTTCCTCAACCTCGACTGTCCATCCCTTATCCCTTTTCTTCTCGGCCTCCACTCATATGTGCAAATCCAACCCTATCCCTCCCTCAACCCCCGACCCACTCAAAAATGGTTTATGGGCACCCTACCTCAACCCCCGACCCTTTCCTCCACACACCCTCCTCCGCACACCTGTACACCCACCCATTCCTCTCATTCTCCCTCCCTTCTCTCCTCTGCAGTCCACAAAGATTTATTGTTGGGAAGCCTATTTATTGCTCTCAAGAAACCTAGAAAGTTCCATCGCAAACCAGAGAATCTGAATCTTTTTTTCCCACACCAAATTTTCAAATCCTAAAACCAACAATCGGAAATTTCAAAATTTAGAAAAGCTCACTGACTGGAAAGAGAATATGAATCTCTAAAAGGAAAATGCAGCGACGAAAAATTCATACTCTTTGTAAAAATTTTGAACTTTTGTATTCAATTTTTTTTTTCTCACCTTTGGGCTTAATTTTTGTTTGGCTATAAAGAAAATGGCGTGGAGCATGACACACCAGATCAGCGTGCTCTCCGGGACTTCGATTAGGACGACTAAAGCCAGCTCATCATCCATAGAATCGGTCAGCACGTCGCCAATGTGGAAGTCTCCGGCGGCGGGTTTGACTTGTAAAATTCAGAAGCCGGAAGGGTTTGACGGGCTATCGCCGCCGTTGAGTCTGTGCAGATCGCTAGTTCTCGGGTCTAGACAGCCGGATCTGTCCATGGCTTGCAGGGCGTTCACGACGGAGACAGAATCGCCGGTGCTGGAGCACCAGGTGAGGGGTACGCATGATAAGGGGACGGGAGTGCTGGTTTACGTATGATGCCGTTGGACAACGTGACGATGCACAACTCTATGAATCGAAAGAAGGCGGTGAACGTGATTCTGCAGGCGCCGAAGAGCGTTGGGGTGGAGAGTGTGATGATGGACGTGTGGTGGAGGGTTGGGAGGGAGAAGGAGGGAAAGGGTCGGGATGGGTTGAATGCCCATAATTTTAATTTTAATTTTTTTTAATTTTTAATTTTTTTTTCATATCCACATGGAACTCTTATTGACATGTGGCGCCAAATCATTATTCACGTAGGCATCACGTCATCAGTTAACGGAAGACTTAACAGTTTGACTAACAAATGTATGAGATTGTCCCAAAATTTATACTTTAGGTATGACTCTGGGACGAAAAAAATTTTATGTACTAAATGTTGAAAACCACAAAACATAAGGGTAGTAAACTGATATTTACCCTATAAACTCATATAGATGGGAGAAATTTTTCTACATGCTCAGTAATCAATCAGATACTTCACGTGTCATTAAATGAGAGAATAAATATAAAAAAAATCATCATTTCCTCCATTTACATGCACTATGACATGTGAAATACTGCTTGAATATCCGATAGTTGGAAAAATCCCTCTATTGATCGATCGAGGGAGAGAGAGAGAGAGAGAGTTGGAAGTATGCCCTAAACTTATGACAGGACGATAAATTAAAAAAAGAAACGACAAATATGAAGCAAAGATTGATTACATGCAACGCATGTATTTGTCTGGTTGAAAGGAGGCGTGGTGGTGGCCTCCATGTTTAAGATTTTGAATGCAAAGGGAGACAATACCACTTGGTTTGGCATTTAATGGAGATCCAATTGATCTGTGAAGACTGAAAAAGCAGAAGAAGAACAAGCTCAAGACATTGCCAAGATCGACTATTAAAAGTAATTAAACCATTTATATTAAATTGTTATTGATTCTGTCAAGTTTCTGATGCGAGTTTGCATTGATTAAGATTGCATATGTGCAATCCAAATGCATGTTTGAGATGATGGTGGATGAGAGATCTGTCTTGGACTGTTGTGCTATTTTTGCTGCCACAAGTCTTTCTTTGTTTGTTTCATTATTGTGGGAGGGGGCTCGCATAGAAAAAACTAATAAAACTGAAAACCCACCAAGTCACATTTTCAATAGCTATCCATATGTGCAGGTCTTTTGGTCGATCATATGTCTATTGCTACCTTCAACCCCTTGATTGATGCAAAAAACTTATTGGTTTGTTGTTTTTAATACAAAATCTCATTTGTTTGTTTTTTTATACAGAGAATTATTTGTTAAATATTTTATATAATGAATGATAGCTCTTCGTGACAAATAAAAGTACGTAAATAATTGTCATTTTGACTACTATCATTCAACAATTGCAATTCTTCACGACAAATGATAAGTTTACGTAAGTAATTATTATTTAATCAATCGTTTCATGACTCCGAGACTCTTTCCGCATAAACCCAACTTGATTCAATCAATCGTTTACGAATTAAAAGGATTGCAACGGGAGGTAAGATTTGAGATTTTGGAGTATGATTTATTATCGGATCCAATATCCGATCATCTAACAAATCAGATATGCATTTAGTTAGTAACAAGAACAAATAATAGGAGCATGAACAAAAACAGGCAAAACACATATAGTGTGATTTCTGAGCTAAAAGACCAGCAGAGGAGGAGGAAAAAGAGAAATGGAGAGCAAGGTGGTAGCCAAAAAGAAAAACAGAGTTATCAGATGGCAATTAGCACAAATATCTTCTTAGCTCTCCTAATTTAATAATTTAAAAGCATCACTTGTACTCCCAACCAAAAGGTGGAGAACTGAACCAGAACCCTACCCCTTGCTTGGCTCATCTTACCCCTCCCTCTCTCCTCCCATCTGTCCTCCCACCCCTTCCCGCCCTTTTCGTCTCTCTGCCATCCCTGCAGGCTGCATGTCGCCCCTGCTCTCTGTCGGTGACTCGGCGCAGCCACCTCACCCCCATCCCCGTCCGCCAAAAACGATTCAAAGCAACCAAACAAAGCCCATTCTTTAAAGCAATGGCATGGACGTAAATAAAATGAAATTCGGCAAAAAACACTGTTCAGTTGAACAGTGCAATTGGAGATCCTACTTTAGACTAATGTAATGCAAGATCTGTCCAATTGTTGGATTAGATTGCGTTCCAATATTTTTATTATTGGGTCAGATTGGATATAAGACAATCCGGTCTATATCCGACCCGTTTACAATTACAGGTCCACTAGCAAAACATTTTCAAACTACATTTCTCTGTTAAGTATCACAGCTTGTTAATCGTTCTTATCTTACTGGAAGTAAAATTGTTGGCCCAGAACCCCAATACCTGTGTAAGGTAATGATTAAAAAGTTTTTAACCCCCTACTTCCCGTTCAAACACTAGGCAAAAGTACGTTATCGCCTCATATGCCAAAACTGGATGGGGAGGGAAATTAATATATTGCCAATGTCTGGTCAAATACCTACAGAAAAGGCAGCTTGCTGAATGGATTGATTTGGATCATTGATAGATGATCTGGGTTTAGGAGCAGGTTACTCTGTGGGCTAGATCGCAGCAAGGTTGGATTATTTTTGTTACAAAGAAGATCCGGCGAGGATCCTCTTTCATGATTTGTTGTAGGATTATGGGCTTAGTCCCTACTCTAACACCATGTAAAACCATCAAAGAAGAGCCAAAAGCCCGCTTCCAAAACACCGTGAATAATCCGTTAGGTGTGGGGTTTCGTGAAGTTAGAATATTTAAACTTTTTTTTCCCACAGAGATACGATCAATGTGAGATATTTCAACAAGATCTAGCATTCATTGTTAAAAAACAAAGAAAAAGGAAAATGGAAAAAGCTAAAGCTGTAAAATCTCCAGTTTGTCCTGAACACATAGACGTACACAGCAACAAATATCAGGAGACTAGTCAAAATTGATATATTCACATTCATCATGAAGATAGAAAGTTCTACATGTCGTACATATTTCCTCTTCTTTTTTGGAAGGGTAGCGTCTAATGTTGGTGTAATGCTATCTACTCTGCAAAACGCAGCATATTCACATTTTGCATTTCCACTGCTCTCCACAATGCTGTACAAATTTCATTATACGAAGTTACCGTCACGCAGCTTGAAGAACTCCTTCCTTCTCGGCACTCTTCGGAGAAGACTTCATAACTTTAACCCTGAACGCCACCTGCATAATAATACTTGGATGCTAAGAATTCATTCTGACAGAAGGAACCACCGCGCAAAAATGTGGCACCATTTGCCAGATACGACAGATTGACTGTGAGTTATGCACAAAACTATACGGTAAGGATTGTTTGCTACCTTCTGGGAACCAATCTCAATAGCATCGGAAGGACGAAAACGAGCAGGGGAATTTGGGGGTACTCGGTATCGCTTCTCCTCAATACTGCACAAGTAGAAGGTATTACAGGGGGAATGCAGGCAAAAGTTTTAACAAATTGAGTTGCACGCAGAAAAGGCGAAAATCACTTTGTTTCAGCTCTTTCGGTAAACAAAAACAAAAAAAAAAAACCACCCCTTGTACTTACTCAGCAATCCAGGTACCATTTTCACTTTGCAAATCAGTCACGTAGAAGGCACCATCCTTGTAGCTGATACGAGCGTGCATATCCGAGACCTGAATTAAGAAATACCTCATCACTCAATCTAGAACACACCAAAAAAAAAGGAAGAAACAGGTTTGTTTCTGGAGACAAATGTAAAGTGAACATAACCGGCCAAATCACCTGGGGCGAGCGTATTGTTATTGATGTTCCAGAAGCATCCCCATGTGGTACGCTCCTACAATTAGGAGAAAACATCAAAACATCATTAGAATTTTCTTATTTAGAACATCTTACTGAAAACATTTGTGCCTTCCAAAATATAAGGCAATATGCGGCTGATGTAGGCATACCCGATTATGCAGGATGTTTTCTCATCTCTATTCAAACAAATAAGTTGCGAAGCATCATTGTCTTGCCCACAAGGTATAAGATACCACCTACGAGAACAAATTGAATATCAACACAACTACCCTGGATTACTAAATTTACCGAAAATATTTTGTAGATTATGGTGACAGAAACTGGGATAAAACTTACTCTCCGTCAATAGCACGCTCCAGTGCATCATCGTCTTCAAACCATGTTCGTAACTGGTCACTTGCCTTCATAAAATTTGTCCGCATTTTAGCAGTTAAGTAACAACAAAATCCAAAAGGCGATCCAAAGATGAAGGAAAGAAAAATCAATTTCTATACACTGCTGATGAATAACACTTTGAACAACGTACTTTATCTGAGAGCCTGCAACTGGGTGACCTTCCTTCAAGTTTTGAGCTGCAAAGAAAAATCGTCAGTTTCTCTGTAGAGTATCCGTTTAAAACACATGAAGGTCTATGATCCAAGCGCCAACAGATTAAATTGTAATAAGATTTTTATAACAAAACCAAAAAAGATTAAGCAAAAGACAGGGAAAGTTACAGTTGATCAAAATTTTACCTGTTACCACCTAAGACCCAGCTCAGCATCAAGGGCATTGCCTTATCAATAAAAACTCTCCCACCAACTCTTCCCGGATGTGGTATCCGAAACTTCGTCAAAAACTACAAGGGTATTAAGTCAACATTAGTAGATATGCATCTTCGTTCTATCATCTATTCATTTAACTGATTTTCAGTATGTACTTAATAAAAGGTCTTACCGACAAAGGACCAAGTCCCACTCCCAGATAAGCCTTGTAAGTGGAAGCCATTAGTGCAGCCATTCTGGCCATTCCATGAATAATAGCAACCCGCAGTCTTCTAGAATTCTCATAGCTGAAGATAACGTAAAAAAAAAAAACTCACCAAAGTCTATACAACAACTGATTTGGCGTATAACTTAAATCTACAATTTTCATTTTAAGAACACTAAGATTCAGATGCATCAGGAAGCATCATCAGCTTATCTCAATTAACTTTCATCAATATAATAGCGTGGGGTTACCTTCTCAAAGAAGAATTAATGTCAATAGGAGTTCCCGATTCGCTACTTTTCTGCCATGCTTTATCAAGCTCCAAGGCAAGTTGATAACCGTCCTATGATGATGAAGTAATAGGGTCAGAAAGAATGCTCAACAACATGATCTGGGTGATGGATAATGCCCGGTGTTGAACCAAATCAGTGCAATGCATACCTCAATGGCCATGCATCCCCCTTGACCCATATTTGGCTGCATAGCATGAACAGAATCGCCAAGCAAGGTCACACGACTCTTTCCCCAGGTTAGGATGGGTTTCCTATCATATATGTCTCGTCGTAGAATTGCATCTTCCTCTGTGGTAAGTAACAAATCTATCACATTATCACACCAGCCCTCAAATATTTTGAGCAGCCTTTCCTTTTTACCTGCCAAAAAAATGGACAAGAACAAATGAATCGTATGTTTCTACTATCATAAAGAGTGAAAGCACACACATATATCACCATCTGACGTTTTCAACTACGTAAGAAAGGCTGAGAATCTCAATCTATACCATTGGGCCTATCAACACCACCAGGTGCTTCCTTGTGAAATGCATACCACTGCATCTTTCCTGCACCAACATCTGAAGAAACAAAGTATTGCTTGTGCCCCAAGAATACGCGGTACCTTCAGAAGATAAGTTTAAATTTAAGTCTTCACGCATAATATAACCTGACACATAAGAAGATAATGAAATGGTACAAATGCCAGTAAACCAGTAAACTAGCCATACTTAAAAAATAAAAGGTCAGACATACCCTACAGAATTTATGTCAGCAGGCACAAAATCTGCGATACCAGTATAACAAGTGTAACCAGAGTAAACAGCATCCGTTAATCCAAACAAGTTCTTCCTCACCTACTCACAAGAAAACGTAATTTGATTTCAACTTAATATTTTTATAATGAATATACTCTGCAGATTATGGTATATCAGTAGACAATATTTCATATGTGTGCCCAGAATTTTGAGCCTCGGAATTTCGCAATACCTTTGACCATATACCATCGGCTCCAACCAGAACATCGCCTTCAAAACGCTCACCATTCTCAAGTATCACATTAACCTATTAAATTGACAAAGGTATAAGAATTCTTATCAATTGCCAAACCAGATGAATTCTACGCAGTTCAATTACATTGAAATAGCACTGCAAAGATGCACATTATACAAAGACACAAACAAAAAGTAGGAAACACTCGTCAATTTTTTTTCTTCACATTTCTAAGCTACAAACAACGGTACAAACAAGATTTAAGTAATTAACAGGTAGTATGAGATCATTACCTTATCTCCAACGTCCTCAAAGTTAACAACGTTACTACCATTTATAATAATATCGTCCCCAACAGCACGAGCAAGAATTTGTTGCAATGTCATTCGGCTTATAACTCTTGTAACTGGAAGCCCCCGTTCCACCGCAGGAGTGAATGTGTCAAACTTGACATACCTGATAATCAACTAATCATCAATACATTTGAATGGCTGCATACAAATCACAATCGCTCCGCGTACACGTCTTATAACACTAATACTTGTACGAAATCATGTAAATTGTGTTGAAAATTGAAATGAACAATTTCTACTTTTATGATAAAAAATTATTTTACATAATTTCTTCATCCATTATTCTTCTTGGTTTTCATCAATTAAACAAGAAAATAAAATTCTTGACTTCTTCTCATTATCTCATAAAGGAGTATGTAAATTCCCAAATTATTTTAGCCTACAAACAATCAAAAGGAAACAAATTTGGCAATCAATATAAACTTGATCACTTAAAAAACTCAGAAAAACGAACAACAAAAACTCTTATAAGCTACCAGCCCAAAACTACCACTATCCGTCATCGAGTCCAATCGAATCATAGACACCAAACGCGACCGGGATCAATCAAAACAACTTACCAAGTACCAGAAACCCCATCAACGAGCCCATTGATCCTATCCCCAGTAACACAACCAAGGGTCATAACCTCCTCAGCAACATCCACATCAATGGCTTCCAACGCCGCCAACGCATTACTCTGTATCTGAATAGGGCCTCTGTACTGCCCCTCCCCTCTCACAGCACTCAAATCCTTCTCAAACACCACCACATCAAATCCCTTCTTTTTCGCTGCCAGAGCAAAAACCAGCCCTCCGATTCCACCGCCGGCAACCAGAATTCTCAGGTTCTTCTTCTGCTGGGTCGGTGCGGCAGCACTAGTGGAGGCCTCTGCGGGTGGCGCCGCCGTAGCAGCTCTCACCTCAGTCAAACACTTCTTATTCCCAGTTCTTGCTCTGCTTCTCAAATGGCAGTTGTAGTGAAAATATGGGGAAAATACAAGCGGGAAGTCTTTGTTGGCGGGACACGGTAGGTGGGACCTTGAGAAAACTACCGCCGATGGGTTCATGGAGTTGCAGAAAACAGCGGAAGCCATAGGTTTGTGCTCTGAGAAGCAAAAGAAGAAAGAACAAAAACAAGAAAAATGAAAGCTTCGGGCTTTCTTCCTCTGTGTGGAAAGATAACGACTGAGAGTCTGAGGATTTGAGGAGGGAGAAAAAATGGAGGGAGATAAAATAATATAGGTGACTTGAAGGCTTGAATTGTCCACCAATCATGGAGATTCTCAAGCCATGTGGCAATTTCTGGGCGAGACAAACACCATTTTCTCAAGAGGGAAAAATTAAATCCTTTTTGGAGTGGTGGTGGGTTGATATATTATTTTCATTATTTGCGAAAATTAGTAATATTTCTGTACTTTGTCTTGACTCTTGATTGTAAACTGAAATTGGAGAAGAAAGTGACTCTTGGTATGAAGTGTGGGCTTCTACCAACTTATCTTCAATATTATCTTTCTGAATTATATATTTTATGGCAAACGGTAAAATGATTTCTTTTTTAATTTAATACATTAAAGTAGAAATTCAACTGATTAATAGCTACAATATAATCGTAGGAGATTATAATCACACAATTTTTTGTTTTTTGTACATTATGTTCATGTTTTACTATAAGATTGAATAAATCCATTAATAGAATTGTGTATAGAAATTTTAAAAAAAATGAAACATTATGGTGGTGATGACTGCAAAAAACATGTAAAATATATAAGCGGCGGTGTGGTTCTAAGAACAGAAAGATATTTAAGAGATGATTAGTATTAATTAAGTATACCTTAATTGAATAATAATCTGAGTAGTAGCCCAGTAGGGACGAACGAAATGGGTATTCACTGTTGCGCATAAATATTTTAAAATGTATCAAAATCCGGTCAGATATAATAAATAGTTTAATTTTTTTAAATATTCAATTATTTATATTATAATATTTAATGTACCATTTTAGTTTACTGAATAATATCTCCTATGACATTCCTGTGTGTTGTGCTGTTGTGATTGGTTCGATGTTGCTTTAACTGTCCCATTAAACGACAATGTCATTCGTTGTTGTTGGGGCCCAGTAATTAGCTGACTCAGCTTACGCGTACGTGTCACTAACAAAGAATCCTCTTGTGTTCTATTTCATCCCATTGTGCCTTTATTTATAGTAGTAGAAAAGGTTAAATCCTTACCCCAATAGAATTACAACTCTAATATGATATTAACTACTAAAGGGAATATTCAAAGATATCTCTAGATACATTAAGATTTACACAATCACATTTCTAATCTAATAGGACTGTAACACTCCCCTTTGAGTGTGTAAATACTCAAACAAATGGCGCATTAGATTTTCAACAATGAAATAAGTACAGTTGATGAAGTGGTAAGCACAATGAGCGAATACGAGTCTCAAATTAACAGAAGAATGCATAAAAGGTAAAACTCACAAAACCTCACTATGGTAAAACCCAAGGTGGGAGAAAAGCCCATAGACTAAGGAAAAAAGTGAGAAGTTGCATTAAGTCAAAATTATATGTCTTTTGGACGCAAGTGGAAGAGTGAAGGGTATGATCAGCCCATGATGGATGCCTCGTTAAAACCTAGTTAGGTAGCAAAAACCCAGTGGAAAAAATGCTCCTAATCGTAGGGAAAAGAGTACATTAAGATCAAATGAGTATACTTCTGGATACTCCCCCTGTGTTTGATAGAACTTCCAAATGAGAATTACTGTGTACAAGATTGCATAGCCATAGGCAGAAATCAAAAGCTTGGTGCATTCACCAAGGCCTGTGTGATCAATTAAATTGCGCTTTGTGATCACTCTGCGAGGTTATTTGGGATGAACATAGGAATTCGATCAATTATAAACCCAAAAGACATGCAATACTTTATAAAAAACCGTCTATATAAACTCTCAGGCATTATCCAGTCTTCCAGACTTTATAGGATAAGTAGGGTGGTGAACCCTTAAAATTGGCCAGGAGGTTTACCAGCGATGTGTGTGGACAAACATGTGATCAGTTTGTTAATTCATCAACCAAAACCATAAGTTTTTATAAGGTCACCATTTTGGTTATATTAGTCCACATATATTCCCTTTGAATCCACTGTGAAAAGAGGGTGATTTCGTATCGTTGTGATGGATGATTTATAAAATCAATTTCCTCAACGAGCAGGCTTGGCAAATTGTGTTTGTAAGCAAAATATCCTTACTTCGGGTAAGGAGATGCGTCGTGGCATCATTGTTCAACCTAAGTCTCCCAAACTGTCGTGCCAAGGTAAATAAACTGCTCAATCACTAGGCTCCAGGCTGGCCACATGTGGCGTGTTCCCCAGTTGGTAGACAACCCATTGGCCCTAAATCAAAGTTTCAAGTTCATTTTTGGAGGTGGTGCAAAAATATTCAACTCTATTTTCTATCAGTGGTTCATTCATGATTATTGTTCTCTCGAATATCCTTAAGACTCAACGACGTTCTTTTGGAACAGGGAGAATATAAGGTATCTTAAATGGTAACTTAGTACTATTCATACAGCGAGGATGTGCTAATGCTCTTTATGAGGTTAGATAGACCTGAAGTTGTTGCTAGAGATGTGATTTAGGCATAAAGTTAGTGTGGATAGTATCACATTCATCCAGACAACTAACTTTCCCACATTCATACCTAAACACGAGTTTAATTGAATTTGGTCACATGTATTAAGAAACATGTTGCAATTAACTTGTATACGAGGACAATATCAATAAGATTATCCATAACTAAAACATACACCAAACTTGAATCCAAGAACATGGAAAAATGTTCACAAAGTAAATGGTTTACTGAGGGGATTTGACCAACAAGGTCATCCATGTCAAAATTTTGCTTTTCCAATGGTGTTCGGTGGAACAAAATCAGTCTCACATATTGACTGTGAGAATGGTACTCCTCAACGACATTGGTAGGGGCACGAATAGGTGCATAACCAATGATCTATTCCATCAAAACGGAAATAGATTATGCATGGTTAATTTTCAGGAACAATATCCCTTATTCTTGAAGTCTTAGGTCTTAGGTGCCAAGGATCATGCTTCGAGCATGATGCCATACCTTGGCAGGCTCTGATTCTACCATATGTTGTAAAAACAAACTCGAAATTAGATGGTGAAATGGACAAACCCAGACTTTCATGTTGACCCTAAAAACTACCTAGCTTACGTGGCGCGCATGCCGAGTAATTAATAAGCTAACTACGTCCTTCAGTTATGTGCAGGGCGTGCCAACTCGTCGGTCGAGCTCGGCCAGGGAGTAAAATATGTTGTGTGGCGTTGGGCACGCTGCTAACTTCTCGATCTTGAGACTGCGGCCGAGAAAGAAACACGTCTCGGCCTTCAGGTTCTAGAGCCTGAAGACAAGGCTGCTAGTTCTGTGAAGTTCAATTTCAAATTCGGCTTTCAATGTGCCGAATATAGTAACCTGGTAACACCTCAGTTCGTCGAAAAGGCTAATGAAATGATCTCTGCCAATAAAGACTCGAAAATCTTTCTTGACTGAGACTTGGATAGATAATCAGTCAGCCTCGACGCAGTGCTATTTATCCAAACTGAAGGTGTTCTGAGGTCGGTTGATTTTACAGTGATGGTGTTGTTTATCCAAACTGAAGGTATCACTGGTTGCCTTCACAGTGTTGCTTATCCAAACTGAAGGTGTGTCGGTGAAAAGAAAAATAAAAATCTCAAAGTTGTTGAGAGGTTTTACGTAGAGCGAGAGTTTGCGTAGGGCAGATTTGTGTGTTGAATTGGAGATGGCCTGATGAGTTGCTCATGTTTCTGTATTTATAGCACGACCTGATAATTACGTAGAGTTCCTTTGCAACTCAAACTGGTGAAGCTGCTGATCCGTAATGAGTCCCATCCCCCTTTTAGGCTTAGTATCATGTCACCATAAATAAACAAGTTTATCTCTATAAAATAAACAAGTTTATCTCCATGCAATCATTTCACCAATCAAATCCATCATGTATTCATCCTCTGACAACGAGCACATGCATGCATGATGATTCCTTCACCAACTTTAACTCTAAATAATAAGTTTATAAATGATGAAATATATCTCCACATCCCAGGGCAAAGCAATGTGCTACAACCCACATCTATGAATTCCAAGTCAATTTGGATTATACCACCCATCAAATGAGACCGCATTTCCTAGCCTCACACGTCTGCATGCTTCCATCCTTTGACTCATTATTCTCATCTTTTTCTCCTTATTCCCTTATCTAACAAATATTCAATTTGCATGCAAATTGTTATCTTGGTCAGAAGAGATAAAAAAAAAAATTCTTATCTCTTAAACAACCATCTGATCACACCCCATTGCGATTTCAATTAGTTTCTAGAAAAATATAAAGTCCAACGGTCTAGAACCCACTTATTTAACGGTCTCGATTAGTCGGACTGATGGTGCAAAATTGGGTCCAAACAGTTCGGTAGGCTCTAGCCAAAGCTGGAATGGTCTGTTCGGTAGGCCTCTGCCGAAGTAGAGCAATATTGTTCAGTGCATCTCTGCCAAAGCAAAGTAAGTGCATCCCTGTCGAAGCAAGGCACCACCATTAGGTAGGCTTTGACCGAACCAGGTTAAGCCATTTGGTAGATTCCAGCCGAGCTAGGTCTATACCGTTTGGAAGACTCTAGCTGAAGCTCGGTCTATATCTTTCTCTCACGTTTGTGGTAGTAATAAGATATGAGAATTTGGTAAGCTTTCGCTTTCTACATTGTTGCTTCAGGAACGAGTTAGAAACATGGAAGGACGAGAAAAGTATTCTCCAATCAAAGTTCAATTGGATTTATAAACTCCAGAATTGTACTCATTCATGGACGTAATCATGGTGTGCTTCAGGCAATGTCTTTCATGATTAGACAATCCATAAGAGTGAGCCAAAGAGCCATGGAATCTTCGTTCGAGAGGTACTTCCGTGGGTAATGCTTCGGGCATAAGCCTTCTAATGAAGATCATGGATGAGGCTTACTCAGCTTCTTATTAGTCAAGTAGAGATTTACGTCTTATACCCACATAAAGTGGTTTCAGTTAAGAAATGTCCAAATCAGTGAAATCGAACTTGTTATGGTTTGACAATCCACTGAATGGAAGGAATAAGATTATGATTGGTTCTATGAAAATAAGATATCTATAAGCACCAAAGTTATTCGGGTTCTAAGACATGGTTTACATGAAAAATGTCGGGTTTTGATGGGTGTATTGTTTTATGAAGACTTTGGACTCTAAAGGCACTAAATTTGAAACTGCAGGTTCAAGTTTAATTATGAATCTTCTAATTCATAAAAGGAGGTACCTGTAAGAACACATAATACAATATACAACTAAGTGTAGTGGATTTGGGTTGCTTCAGGAAGTCAAGTGTGAGTGCTTTAGGACTACGAAAGGGAGTTAGCAGTTTAAAGAAAAGAAATAAAATATGGAATCGTTAATGTCTAAAAGTAGGTTTCAGGCCAATAATTTTAGATATATTGTCAGATTAATGGACTGTTGGTCACTTTAGTTAATTCAATAGATCGGGACCATTTGGGGTTGATCGTAGAAGCAAAATAATACAAAGTTTCAGGCCATATTTTGGGCTATACAGCTGCATGGCTTTGGGCCGAGAAAAAGAGGCAGCCAAGCATTAGACTGTTGGCTGCTGTCTCATCTGTATAGCCCATTAGCTGTAGTTGCAGTTGGGCCGTGTGAGGCTGTTGCATGCAGCCCATCAACCTGGAAAAGCAAGGTTGTAGGCTTTCTGCACTCACTGCGCAAGAGAAAAAATTCACATGCAACATGCTTGTTGCTGCAACGGGGGCTAACCGGCCAGGGTGGGAAGAAAACAAGAGCCCAGCAACATAGGTTGCTACATGTGGACTGTTGCATGGAGGAAACCAAGCAGCAGAAGCCCAACAAGGTTGGCTTTTGATGAGGTGGCATGAATTGGGGCTACATGCCTAATCGTTAAGAACCCAGTAATGCGGGCCTGGTGATATGCGCGCAGCAAGCGCAAAGGGCTACTGTAGTTTTGGTCTATGTTTGGCTCAGCAAGGCTTCAAGCCGCGATTTTCCCATACTTTCTTTTTATATTTTTTTTCTGAAATTCCTAGGGTTTGAAAAACCCTAATTGCTTCTAATTTATTTCAATTTTTTTGACCCACAAATTTCATATAGCATAATTGCGTATTGCACGAACTAATACATATATTTACAAAATATATGAACACATATGCAATATATATAATTGAAAGGAAAATATAAATATAAGGAGTTCATGCATCATGGGGAATGTTTAACGCTTCATGGTCGTTTCAAATATCTTAATTTATTTTAAGCGTATTTGATTGGCAGAAAACAACAAAAAGCCTTTGAATTTGTAAAACATCATTCTTTGAAAGTTGTGCATCTAATTGGCAAAAAACAACAAAAGCCTTTGAATTTGTAGAAGATCCTTCTCTGAAAGCCGTGCATCTCTAATACATTGTATCACGTCTAACAAAGAAAAATTAAATTGAATCAATAGCATGTAGATCAATTCAGTAAAATAATAAATTAATCATAAAAAGAATGATTAAAACGTAATACTCATCTGATTGAAAAATAAACTCTCTTTAGCGCAACATTAAGAGCGTGCTGATAACATGTTGTAGGCATAATTTACTGAACAATTATGGAGGCTAGATAGAGGGGGTGCGTGTAACAGCCCGTCCCGAATTATTTTTATCGTTGGCGTGAAATTACTAGAATACCCTTGGACGCTTTGGTATGGTTGTGTGGTTTAAGTTGGAAATTGATATATTCATCATTTTCCTAAGTTTTTGGAAACATTTTTGGAACTAAGATATTTGTTTGGTTTTTGGTTGGTGACAAAGTTAGGACCAGACACTTCATTTCTCTATTCTGTTGACTCTCTCTCTCTTCCCTTTCTCGGATCTCTCCCATTTTCTGTACAAAACGTAAGGACCATTACCAAACCAACCCTCTCAAGCACGGATCAAGCTCGATCTTAGTCCCATTGTCTTCACCTTATCTTTACGAACTCATCCATACCATTTTTAAAACCTGAGACCTTCGAAAACCGAAGAAACTAGAAACTCATATTTTGTGCACTATTCATGCACACGTAAATGACGGGTTTGTAAAACCGCACAAATTTAAACCCTCTTTTTGACAATTGTAGTATAGGTGTAAGTAGGGTATCGTTCTAGGCCGGGGATTAGGAGGGATTGCTAATCTACTCTAAATTAAATTAAAAATATTAAATAAGACTCAAAGACACAAAACTAGGCTAAAAACTCTAATAATTCAAAACACACTTAGAATGACTCAAAATAATAAAAATACTCAAATTAGACACTAGGAACTCAATTGAACGGAAATAGAATTAAAAGACTAAAAATAATGAAAACTAACTAAATAATATAATTTAACAAGGGGGGGTTTGGTTTTAACGAAACATAAATTAACTTAAATAAATTATAAAATTGACAAAAACATGAAATTAAGGTGAATGGATGGGTGACGGACTGGCTAGAGGGTTCTTCTCCACACATGACATAAATGCAATCTAAATTGATTTTCAGTTGTATCTTTCAATAAGTTGTTAATCTCAACACCCCAAATTAATTAGGTACGCTTAAATTAACCTCAGATTTTCCTTATGTTATTGAATTGGATGAACAGCATACAACAACTCAAATTATTCCCCAAAAGTTCCCTACGTGAAAAGCACAATAGAGATACGATTAAAGATCATTATGTTCTATGAAAATCATAAGTGTTGACAAGGCATTCGTAACTATGAACAGCATGATACGTTTGCCAGGAATTTACTTAACGCGATTGTGACTAGCAACCTTCACTACTCATGAATATAAGTTCATAACGATTAGGTGAAATTCACTTATATTCTAGCATCAAATTCATGCATGTAAATTAAGTATGCATTCTTAATCGACAAACATAAATAAGTTATTAATCAAGCAGTTAAGCAAATTAAATCACAACTCAGAAATCACAACTGAAGGTATCAATTCAAATTACAAATATAATCATGGCTTTGAATTATCCTCTAGCCAAAATTAATTAATTACACATTATTTATAAATTAAAACAGAAATAAAAATAAAAGTTTGAGAGATAAAACCAAATGAGGATGCACAGTTTTGTTTTCAGTTGCACCGTGAGACGCTATGGCAGCAAATGGACTGCACCTGCCCCTCAGAAGACCCCGAGGCTTGTGCCTCTGATTCCTTTCCCGAGGCTGGTTTCAGTCTGCCAAGGCAGACTTGCTGCCTTCTTTCCTGGTTCCTGCTCGCTGCTCCACGCTGCCAAAAGCTCTCCGTGAATTGCCCCGCGCGCTTGGCCTCTGTTTTCTGCCTTGGGCTCACAAATGGCAGCCTAGCAAAACCGACTCCTCTGCTGCCAAATGGCAGCTCTCGTCTCCCCGTAAGCTGCCAAATTTCCCTCTTGCTCATCAGCCCGCTACCTATCAAGGCAGCTTCCCTTCTTATTTTTCTGTTTTGTTTCTCTTAAACTGCCAATTGGCAGTTCACCATTTTTGCCCCTTTTTCCTCCGAGGCTGCCCTGTTCTCTCTGTTTGATTGGCCTTCCTCCTTTTTCTGCTGCCAATTCCTCTTCTTCTTAAGGCTCTCGCCCCGTGTGCCTTTCATCATTGCTGACTTGCTTTTCTTTTATTATTCTTTTGTTTTTCCACCGACTTGGCCATGGGCTGCTCCCTTCATCACCTTCTTTTAAAATGCCGAGTGCTCCCAGCTCGTCCGCATGTGTCCCCAGCTGCCAACGCAGCTTTGTATTATTAATTCCTCCTCTTTACAGCTTGTAATCACACACACACAACATTATATATATATATATATATATATATATATATATATATATATATATATATATATATATATAAAATTTTCCAAATGATAAGTTCTATTTAACAGGCAAGATATTTTAGACGAATTTAGCACTTAAAATTTCATTTATTCTATTTTTATTTTCTTAGCTAGATAAATTCTATTAAAACACAAAAACAAAGTAAATAGCTCGAAATATAACGAACTAACAGAGAAAAGACGAGTGAATTTGATGTAAAATATGTATAAATATGGTCCGATCAGTAAACGTGAAGGTTTCAGAGGATTTCAAGCTTATAGGGAGCTTTAGATCGTCTCCACGAATCTCATAGAAGAACAACGAGGTGTTTTGGACTTCGGGAAGTGGAAATCGACAAGTTTGAAGTTTTGGTCGAAATTTCGAGGTTTCTCAAGAAAAATCTTGTGGATTTCGAAGCTCCAAATCGGTAAGGAAATGTTCTCCTAGTTATAAGCTTCATTTTGGGACAAATTTGAGAAAATTTGGTTTAAAAATGGCGAAAATATAAGGATTTTACGATTTTCCCGTTTTCCAGCGACGACGACGGTCGCCAGAGTCCCTAGGTTGAAGACGACAGAATATTTCGTCAAGTTTAACGGAATATTCTGACGTCATCAGTTAGATTTAACCAAATATTCCTAACGGAGTCACAGTCACCTTCAGTGTGCCTGGCACGTGGCCGCGTGTGGGGGCGCGTCTTGCCGTGCCTTCGCCGGAGCATGGCAGTACGTGAGCCATCGGATTTTTTTTTAAAATACAGGGTTGTTCCTGAGGTTGTGTAGACCACGTTGGTATATTCAAATACCAAAATTGAGCTATGTATGAGAAGTTATTTCCAAGTTTTGTTTATGTGCTTTAAAATAACGTTTTTATAGGTTCTTCTCATATAGGCGAGACCTATTCGGAGGACGAGCGTAGCCAGGCTAGGCGTGGGGGTTACGACCCGGCTACATATCAGTGAGTGGGCTTTTGGTTTTCCATAAATACCTATATACTTGCTATTTTTCCCAGAAATTGAAATTGAATGATTATACGTTTTGAAATGCCATGCAGAGTATATGCCTATTTTATTTATTCATTAATAGTTGCATATATTCATGATTGGTGCTGCGGACGCACAAGTAAGCGCCAGGTAAGTTCATAGAGTAAGTTATGAGAATGATGTGATGTGTTCAGAGCTCATAAACCTGCACCTCGATGTTAGTGCTCCCGCCCAGAGTTAGGGCACAGTCTTTCACGTGATGTTCACTTCCCGCACCATATGCTCGCCTTGGATCCAAGTTAGGTGCACAGTCCTGTCGTATAGACCACTATAAGTGGGTTTGACTCGTAGGTGACCCGTGATTATTCACACAGTCTTCACGTGATCGTAGCACTAGAGCATATTTATTCTATACTCAGTTATGTTATGAAGACCATGAGAGGTGGTGTTGATTTGTGTGCAGGATATTTGATATGGTTGAAATTGATTATGAGCTATAAATTCAACCAAGGGCTGGTTTGATACCTGGCATTTATAATTATACACTGTGTTACTATTGGTATTTCGTTGAGATACTTTGGCATGGCATACTCTTGGCATACTTTCGATTTTCACTATTGTTGAAAATGATTTTGAGATATATATATGAGTATATACTTTATTTCTGGGAAATTGTACAGGTTTTATGGCGATGGGTTAGAACTTTTGAGAAATGGAATGATTTTAAAAAACTTTGTTTTTGCCCACTCACGCTTTCTGTTTTTCGCCCCTCCAGGTTCTAGGTAGCATTTGTCGTTGGTGGCTTATGAGGATATCCAGAGGTTTTGACAATTCATTCATGTAGGACACCCTTGGGTGTTATTTGAATTTAGTACTTTTCTGCTTGACTGCACTTAGACTATTTATGCTCTGATTGTGTAATCACACTTAATCTCGTCACTAGTACCTTTCTCGGCTAGTGCTATTATTTAGCTTGGTTTTAATTCATTCGTATTTCTTCTTTTAATTTTGCTTCCGCACTGTGCACATGGTTACTCTCACGTGACAGCCAGCATGCCTCGATTTAGGTCGGGGTGTGTCAGTGCGGCACATAGAGAGAAGAAAGAGATGTGTAATTATGAGGTGTGTTCTATTTCACCCCATTGTGCCTTTATTTATAGTGGTAGGGAAGGTTAAATTGTTACTCTAATAGGATTACAACTTTAATAGGATATTAACTAGTAAAGGAAATATTCAAAGATATCTCTAGAAACACTAGGATTTAAACAATCACATTCCTAATCTAATAGGACTGCAACAATAATCACTTATCGTCAAGTTTTATATTAAGAGTTGCAATTGAACATTAATATCGAATATTTAATTTATACTTTTAAATCAAATTGAACGAAGAATAATCATATACATATTTGAATTATTTAGTGACCATTTATTTGAAATAAGGCATATATTCCGTTACTAAGTTGTCAATCCTTGATTAATACCAACATTAAAGATTATAGTGTTTGTATATTGTCAATTCATCCATTATAGTCAACTGCTCATAATGAATTTACTTGAAATCGAAACACTAAGGCAGCGGAGAACACAAGTGAAATGTCGTTATTGTGTCGACTAGGACATTCAGAACTAACGAACCAGTTATGAGTTACATAAAGAGTCAGTTTTAAGGAGCTTCTAGCTCAACTTATCCCATAAAACGCTTATGTGTTCAGTTGAATGTTGTCCATTCTAATATGTTTTAGTAAAAAAAAAAAATTACCATCTTATATTTAGCGAAAATATTGTTAACTATTCCAATTTCCCATTCATTTGAAAATGCAGCTTAACTAGCTTCGGTCCAAGGGCGGACCCAAATTTATATGAAGGTATACATACTAAAGTCTCATGAAAATGAAACTCAAGACAAACTATTATCAACCAATCACGTCCCTTGATTCTTTATAAACAAACTCTATAACATGAACAAATGCATGTGAAAATTATATTCAACGAAACGTTCATATTGTTAAATTCCATACACAAATGCACAACCATTGAGTTGCATTCTATGTTATTGACGTGAATATGTGTTAGGGTTTAGTTATCATTTTGTTAATTTCCAAAAGAATTATCTTGGCTATATAGCCCATGGTTGGGTCTTCGGTTTGAGCTAGGCGATGACAAGTTTGATAAAAATAACCCCACATGATCACAAATACTTCACAATTGCACGTAAAACGCAACAAAACCTTTAAACCAGAAGTACAACCTCTTCGATAGGCATGGAAGCTGAATTCCACCCTAAAAGCACAAGGAAAGCCTGAACTTTACGCATGCAACACCATGCATGCATGGCATCTTAAGTCACTATACACAACTTAACTCACTTCCATATAAGTATATAAATCCACATAAAAATCTACTCTTACAACATATTTGTACAATCTCTCTAATAGAGATTGGATCTATATGTATTGGCCCTACTTCTATTAAAAAAATGACATAAATGATGATACAAATAGGTAGTAAGTGTAGCATTCCTCAAATTCACAATAAGAGTAATAATAAAGCAAAAAGATTTCCTTATTTATCGGACACGCAAAGCATAAATATACCCTTAATTATTCACGACAAAAACATGTGTATTGTAGAAAATGGGATGAGGTTATGGAGAGTAAATTCTAGTTTAGATATAGATTGTACGTGTCTTATAAGCAGTTGTGTTTATCTTTATATTGGCATTTTCAATTCGGTTTTATAGTAGAACCTTAGTTATCTCAATGTGTGAATTCCAATTGCAAATGTACTCCTTGACATTTGATTTATGTTGTTCAAAGGTTAGACTTGAACATTTGCAGCATATGAGAAGATGTGTTGATAGTGATTAGTGAATCCCACATAAAATTAAAAAAAAAAAGAAAAGAATAAACTGTATGTGTGCTTACGAGTATTTGGGTCACTCCTCATTGTCGTTGATTTTGTAGTGGTTCAACTTCTTCGCATCTAAAAGCACTATTGGGATATTTACTTGGCAATGTCGTTCGAACCCTAAAGAGGAAGAGCTGAGAACGCGTCCATGCGGAAAAGCAAGGGCAACTCATACCAAGCAAGAGCGACATCAATACCCAAAGCAAATACATACGCACATAAACTTTGGTTACAATCTTCATTTGATTTGATAACTTGAAAGGACGTATAAAATTCACTGGATTATCGAACAGGTGCATGCATAGGGACTACATAGTATGGTGCATTGTCAGATTAAGAGACAAAAAAACTAATAAGAAATTGATTGTTTCCTTACTTTGGGGAATGTAGTAGATCACATGAGTTTATTTAATATCCAGGAACTTTTGTTTTTGCTTCTTTTGTAAGAGAAAAGTTGGCCATGGCGTTATTCTGAGATCTTAACTATTGTCGTGAGTCTCTGCATGCTTGGATATTTTTATTTGATCTACATCATCATCAATGGTAGTCCATAGGAATCCAATGGTCCACATTTCCAAAATGCAATTCAGGATAATTTCTCCCGTACAAAAGGGGAAGAGTCGTCTTCTCTTTTTAAAAAGAAGCGACATGTTATCGATTACAGAGAACCAAACCAAGGGTGAAACTTTTTCTGGTTCCAGATTCCAATATCAATCTGAATTCTCAACAGGAACATGATAAACTTTACACTCTAAATCATTTTTCCTCTCACATACAATTCTTTACTTATAGTTATTAGATTAGATAAATCAAATAAAATCAACAAAAAAATCTCTAATATCGTCGCAATCCACCAAGTAGTTTCGCAATTCACCAAAGCCTCTTGAAACAATGGTTACGTCGGCGCACGTGACCATTTTTAATGCTTAAATTGACAGACAAGGAATAAAATGACCACATTGATTATTTATTTTCAGGAACCAAATTAATGGGAGTGATCAATTTAAGGACCGAATAATGTGATAAAAAAACTTATTATACAAGTCAAATCAAATCAGTCTTAATCCATATCTAAATCCATTATTCGGATTATTGAATTAGGGTTGTATTCAAATTAGCAAATTGAAAGTCTTAATCCATACTTTAAGTATATCAGATTCGGATGAAATTTGGATCCAAAACCCGATCTATTGACAGGTCTACAACATACTAGTATTCTTTAAGATGAAAAAAAAAATGAGAGATGACTCCTCGATATTCAGTGTTTAAGATATCGATATAGGAGGAAATATCGATATGCAAATTTATTAAAGTATCGACGGATATAGCGATATCGGTTGCCTTCAACGGAAATTATGTAAATTTGCAATGGGGTGAGTATATTAACTCATTTAGATTTAATCAAAATTAGAGAAAAAAAAATTTCTCAAAAAAATGTTCAAAAGTTTGGAATTTGCAATGGGTTCTAGTTAAATTTCTGTAGTGAAACGATAAATATCTTCGACATTCATTGATTTTACTATATCTCACCGTTATAGTGAAGTTTTCATTTCACCTCCCTTTCCATTGATCCTTTATTGTTTAGATATTTCGACGAAAATATCGATCATTTCGTAAATATTTTAAATTAATAGCGTCTTAGTTTTTTTGTGTGTAGCCTTTTGTAATTTACATATGTAGAATATAAGCATAAAACATATGAAATGATTTTTTTTGTTTTTTTAAAAAAGTTAGAACTAAGTTTCTTGTTATCTTTTATACGAGTAGTAGCGGTGGAGGGCAATGAAACTCAATACCTCAAATGAAGAGGTCTGTACTTTTAACTAACCGAGTTATCAAATTTTTGCCAAACGAAATTATTATAAGATGCCTACAAGTTCTCCTTTACAAATGGTAATAGAAGAAAATACGAATGTGACTTTTTTTTTTCTTTTTTTCTTTTCTGAATATAGAAGTGCACATTGACGACAGACTAATTCACTCCTCGTATATTGTTGATAACACATGAGTCTATAATGTAAAAATCCGGATTTGCAATTTATCGACAAATAATCCAGGTAATGAGTCAACAAACATAGCGATTACTACACAAAGGAACCCGATCCTGGTTCCTGGACTCGCCAGCGACCTAATATTACAGATTTGGGCATTCCCACTCACCTACATTTTCACCGGATAATGGAAGCCAAACTATTTCTCAAGTCCGACAAGAACATTATTGGGGGACATCAACTAAGGATGTGATCCTTAATCTTTATATAAAATCAACTTTAACACAACCTGCATGGCATTTTGTTGACATTCCTAATATCAAGTACCAATTTTCCAGAGCCACATCTCTCTAGTATGGCCTGTACCTCCAATCTGCTCTTGCTGGTCTCGCACTGCCTATTCCACTACCGATTCCGTAACCCCACTGCAAAATTAAGAGATGCGGTATGTTACTCAAGATCTTTGGAAAATAAGCTAATCTAAATACCAGATTACAGCAAATATGCACCTACTAATGCAGGTCAGCGTCTGTCATCCATATAATCATTAGCTTTTGAAATCCACCACGTTTACATCTAAACCCAATTCATATAAAGTATACTTACATCATCAAAATCCAGACTTCCATACATCCTGCCATAGGAGCGCATAGGACCACCGTAGCCGGCAAAGGGCTCTACATTATTCATCATAAAATTTCCACTTGTACCAGCATCCTCTGGTGGTGTGGCTGTATCTATTGCAACCTACCCAACAACATATTAACTGAATGAAACTTCTTAACGAAAAGCAACATTCATGCTAAAAAAACAAAAAAGTTAGATGTGGGAGGATAAAAATGAAACACAAGTGCAGAGGTACAATGGAGGTCAGCTTCCTTCTACTACCTGCTGGCCACAAATCTCATGAGACCTTCGTGATACACGTTCTGCTACACCATCTTCCCCGAAAGTTACAAAACCAAACCCTCTATGCCCAGTTCTTTTGGGGTCCTACATCATAGAGTATTCTCACATTTTCAGGTTCCAATATTTCAAGAATACAGTTAGTTAGTTAGTTATAAATATACGATATCTTACCCTTGGAACATAGACATCTACTATACGACCAAATCTTCCAAAATACTGGCGGAGATCATCAGAGGTTGCTTCCTGAGGAAGCCTGCCAACAAAAATCTTTTTGCCCAGTCCTCGAGCAGATTCCCCTCCTAATCCAACACAAGATTTTTTTTTTTAAATTGTAACTTCCAAGTAGTCACATCAAGTGCGGTTTAATATTCTTCACATGAAATGCATTAAGTGTTCTAACTTGTAATAGTACTTACTTGGAAAAGCTGGTCCTGGTACAGGGTGGTCATACAAGGTAGGAGCCCCGAGGGCTGCATATCTAGTTGCTGCTGAGATGTAAGCATTATATGCCCCATAGCCACCCTGTTGCGCCATTCTTCCAACTGGTCTGAAATCATCTTCCTGAAAACAAGAAATTATATTTGTTGATTCTTGAGTTAGTGATATCATAACGACCAATCTTTAAACTTTAAATGGAATTAGTACTAAAAGTTCAAAAAACAAGGGAGTACAGATTGTCAAAGCTGTAACTTGCCTTGGGTGTAGCTCGATCAACAACTACATTGGAACCACCTAATTCATGAGTATCAGCCATCAAATCTTCCACAGAATCTGCAACAAAGAACATTTGTTTGTCCAAAACTTTTCCTAAAAAAGATAATGAAATCAACCACAAAGGAATATATCATACAATCAGCTCCCGGATCATCTATCCTACTGAAGCTAACTCATTATATTCACAACAATAAAGACCATAACGCAGGGTTCATATAATTTACAAAAGAAGCTGTTATTGCTACTCCAAACATGTAATCCTGCACTCCTATCTTGTAAAAAAATTTAGGCAGAAATTGCATTCAGAGGGGGTGCATCTTCTCTGGAGTGCTAATAATAGTTCCCTTTGCGTCTATATAGGATTATAATAAACAACTTCTTACAAAACTTATAAGGAATGGTAAAATAAAACAAGACATCAATACGTAAAGAATTTCAGATGTAAAAGCCAGTGAAAAGAACATATAATGTAATCAAATATGCTAGAGGAAAGCATCTTTTCTTCTGTAGTTCCATGCAACAAAATACCAATGACCTTTAGTTCTACCCTATCTCACCACATGAGTTTCCCTCATCATCACAAATAAATTTATGTCTACTGAAAGCTCAAGCAAATGCAAACTACTAACTTAATGTGCCACTGAAGGCCTTCAACTCCAACGGAAAACAGAAACTGACATTAGGCATAATGCAAGGCACAAGAGAATATAAGAGATGACCTGACCTGCATTTTCAAACGTTATAAACCCAATTCCACGATGCGCTTTTGAGCTTTGATCCTGAAACAACAAATTCGTGCAATCATAGGATACTAGGTCCAACCCAACAATAATTTGAAAAGTAAATGTGTGACTTGGTGGGTGCGTACACAGACATATCTATGCAAATTTACAAGTGTTGTAAGCATATGTACTGACAAATCAACACACAAAAAGCTACAACATCTAATTTAATTAATTTTGAAAAGGAGGATAGAGAACCTTTGGCATGTATAAATCCGTTATTTCACCATATTTTTCAAAATGACTGCAAAAATAATTCAAAGAAACATCAGGTAATTCCATATAATGACTCACAAAATAGTGTAAAAATAAGTTAACAATGATAGCCAACATATTGCAACCACAACAATACATTTAAGTACCTTCTGAAGTTTGCTTCTGTCACAGATTGTGGGATCCTTGCAACAAATATCCTGGTAACTTTTCTTGCAGGTGCCCTCATCTCCTCCTGTAAAAAAATAATGAAATATTGTCGGCAATACAACCAACAAAACTTTTATGATAAAGAAAGCACAACATGCATGCACAAAAATTATGAATAACCAAAAATAAAAAATGAATATTAACGAAATGCTGGTTATAAATTTATATTACCTTTGGGGTAGCTATTTTAACTTCCAACATTCTATTGCCAAGAAAATGTTCACTTGATGCTGCAGTCTGTAGCAAAAAGGATGTCAGTTATTAGACATTTGATATGCTAACTGTAAATCGTAACACATTTATGTTTCCTAACCAAATGATCATGCAAACATTGAGAACATTTGGTGAGTGCAAACGGGACCCTTGGAAAATTCTATTCCAACTCACTTTGGCATCTTCAGCAGATACAAATGTTGCATATCCAAATCCACGAGACCGACCAGTTGACCGATCCTAATAAATATGGAAACAAATGCAGTAACAAATGCTTGTAAGGTTCCGAAACAAAATAATGAAAATATTGATCAAATAAAGAGTATCAAGCAGAAGACCCTAAAATGAAATTGAAATATAATTGTCTCTCTGGCAAACTAAGAACTAAGTAAACAAAAGATGAAGAAAAATAGGATAAGTCTATAACAAATCAAGTTAATGACATGTTATACGAAATTTGCTCAACGTAAACGTTCAAGACCAAGCGGCGACAAAACTAACTTATCAAAAATAATTCTAGTAGTAAAGCACAAGAGGAACACAGAATTAAATTTCGAAAAGGAGTGATAGCATTAGCGAAACAAAAAGGGTTGGGGAATTGGCTAACCTTCATGACAATGCAATCCTCCAATTCCCCAAATTTAACCATATACTCTCTCAACCCTTCCGTATCGATATCCCACGGAATGCCCAAAACCTGAATTACGATCACAGACAACCCAATTCAAATAAATTCCACCAACCCATTAATAAAAATGCAAAATTTAATACAAAGACAAATAAAAAGGGGAAAAATCTAACCACGAGCTTGCGGTCCATGAGGTAATCGGAGAAGGCAGCGGAATCGGGGGCAGAGAAACCCTAAAATTGAAAAAAGAGAAAGCCTTGTGTTCTTCTTCTAAGCACTCTCTCTCTCTAACAAATCTCTCACACTCGCTCCCTGCACATGATAAGCACACCTCTTTCTCACACACAATCGGCACAAACCAATGCAAACTCACCATTTTCGAATTCGACATTTTTCTTTCTGTTTTCTTCAATTTACGAAAATTGGGGATGTAATTAAAAGAGAAATTGAAAATTAGGGCATGAAATTTGTTTAATTTACGCGCTCACTAACCTTGTGCAATCTCAATCAAACAATCAATCTCTGGGATTTTCAAAACCCTATACCTGACCAATCAACCCCTCGCGCTCCCTCTCCTCTCTCTCGCGCGTTCTCTCGTATTCGCTCGCGCCGCTCGGACCTTGAAGCAAACAATATACACAATTGGGCCGAGTTTGATATCCGGTTCCTCTCTTCTTAAAAATGCTTGTGTTTTTTTGGGGTCATGTGGAAAGAGGGGCAGGGTTCCGAACCATCACGTTAGTTTTTAAAAGAGGTTAGACGCTAGTCGAATGATGAGATGAGGCCTAACATTTAGACAATTAGTCGGATTACACGGATTTAATTAAATTTATTATATTTTGTATAAACAAATGTCAATATATGATTAAAATATATATAATTTCATCATAAACTACAAAATAGAATGTGTGTTCATTTAAGTATTTAACAAGTCTCTTGTCATTTATTAAAAAAATGCAAAATGAAAATTATCTTTTTTCTGTCTAAGTGAGTCTCAACCTAGGGGTGCCTAGGCGGGCGCCTCAGTAGGTCTAGTCATCATTTCTTAATTTTCAAACGCTTATGCATTAATCGGGGCAGTGACTAGCCGCCTAACGCCTTAGAACAGTGTAAAGTTAGTTGCACGCCATTGTCACTTGATTGGATAATTAATTACATGTCACAAGTGTATATGTGTAAATAATACAAAAAATTATGTAATTTTTTTGTCTACATGTCATGACATCATTAGAAGAAAACATCACGGTGCCGATATACAAGTGCAATGCAAGTTGTTTTAACACGCACGGATTTGATAACAAGGGGATTTCATTATCGGGTTGTGGTGGACATGACTCACTTTCATATCAAATGACACGAATACAACTCGTTAAGCTAATGCTTGAAAAAATTAACAATGAAAATATTGAGTAACCCAACACAATCTGTTTCAATGAAAAGACTTAAAATAAAATGTGTTTTGCCAAATTCATTACTTAAACATTCCACATAAAAACATTTCAAAAATGCCAATTTTTTTTCGTGATCTCTGTGGTGACACGCAACTTTCAATATCGCTCTCTTGGTGAAAAATTTGTTACCCCCGAGGTGAGCCCTGTTAGCAATTGAAGTCCAAACTCAAACTTCCGTTAAACAAACTCACGTGACTGTCACATGGAGGGGTCAAATTCGTCATTTCAATACAAATTATATATTATACTATGGACATCGAGTATAATTTAGGTATACGCTTGATATTCTTGAGTAAGTTATAACATACGCTTGTTCTTCTTATGAGTTAAAAAGTTGCCATCTAATTTCTAGTACACAAAGCAAATTGAAACAAGTGAAAAATGGAAGATAAGCTTACATCAACCATTTCACGAAGGAAAGACCAATATCATCATTTCTCATACGATAATATGTTTGTTTCACATCATTTTTCATACCATAATATGTTTTTTCACACTAACGACAAAAGCATATGTCCGACAAAAAAGAGAGAAAAGTATGCATTCCAAAATGTATTATGGTTCATTATAACAAAAAGGAAATGTCTTCCACAAAATAGACAAACAATTTAGTTTCCCACAAAATAAAATCAAGGGTAAATTTCAGTTTACTATCCTCACGTTTCGTGATTTTCAACATTTAATACATCAAGTTTTTTTTGTCCCAGAGTCATACCTAAAATGTTAATTTTGGGACAATCTCATACATCCGTTAGTCAAACTATTAAGTCTGCTGTTAATTGTTGATGTGACACTTATGTGGATAATGACTAGGCGCCACGTGTCATTAAGGGGGTCCACGTGGCTTTTTTTTAGAAGGGGTTAAAAAAAAAAACCTGTTTTCTACTTCCCCGCACCCTCTTCCTCGCTCTTTTCTGAAACTCGCACCCTTTCCTTCATTTCTCTCTTTTACAACTTGCACCACCCTCCATTCTCTCCTCTTTCATCCCTTCATTTTCTCCTCCGCACTAACACAAAGGATCTCCGAGCTCTCAACGCCGGAGATACATCAAGGCCACTTCGACTCCCAACCTCAGCACCAACCTTCATTAACTTCTCATCTCCCAAATCAAGTCCTCAATCAAACAAATCGAGAATCTCTCCCCGAAAAAGCTCTCATTGGACACAGTCTCCGCCGATCTCCGCTGATTCACGACTCAACTAAGCCAACTCGTTCTTTTACCCAACTCACTGAAGCTTCTCATCTAGAAGCTTAACTATCGCCTCTGGAACGCCTATGTCAACCTTTCAAACGCCGTCTCCCTTCGCACTCTCAGCGAGTCCAGAGCCGAAGAACATGCCAAGCTCCGCCACGTCGCCGCTGACCTCTTTATATTCGGCAACGTCTCTGGTGTCCCTTCCTTGGTGATAAAGTCCGCTTCATTCTACTTTAAGACCGGCCTCAAGGACCTGTATTTGTATGATAAGGGATTGCGTGTGGCGAGAACATGCGAAGAGATCAATGACCTGAGGTCAAAGACGCTGCAATCCAAGTAAAAGGGTTTGGTGGGTTGGTGCAGATGAGAGAATGAAGGGATGAGGGAGGAAATAAGAAAGAATGAAGGGTGGTGCAGCTTGTAGAAAATAGAAGAGAATGAAAGGGTGTGGAGAGGTAGTAGACTGTTTTTTTTTTTGAACCCCTTCTCAAAAAAAAAAAAATCTACGTGGACCCCTTAATGACACGTGGCACCCAGTCATTGTCCACATAGGTGCCACGTCAATAGTTAACGGCAGACTTAACAGTTTGACTAACGGATGTATGAGACTGTCCCAAAATTAACACTTTAGGTATGACTCTAGGACGAAAAAAACTTGATGTACTAAATATTGAAAACCACAAAACATGAGGGTAGTAAATTGAGATTTACCCTAAAATCAATTCCCTCAACTCTAGCATTTTTTTTTTGCAATGTAGGGTGTTTTTTCATCTGTCGGTTTTGCTTGTTGTGCATTGGGGTCATTCAAGAAGGTCTCGAATGGAGTTAGCATTAGATGATATTGCAAAGTCATTCCGAGAAGTCTCCAAGGTGCACTGGCAGAGTTGGCATTGGCTAATAACATTTAGGCAATCCAATCGATGGAGTTGAACTTCCAACTATTTCTATAGTTGTTTGCCTCCTACACTATTATATTTGTACAATAAATTGTTAGAAAAAAAAAAAAAGATAACATCCAAGTGTCTACAAAATATGTGCAGAATTACAAAATAAACGACTCACAAGTTTTTAGCCCTTATATGCACTTGAGCTAAATTTCTAGCTAGGTCACATGTAGTCATAGGATCTCAAGTAAGTTCATAGGCTCTCAAGTAAGTTTCTTTATAATACACCTCATCCAACGTTCTTCTGGGTTAACTCTATGGTGAAGTAATGTTGCAGAAGCATGGATGCATAGGATCTAGTCAGATCCCAACTCTTACAACTACAAGTCTTATTACCAACATCCACAACATACTAATCATTCAAGACTTGGAATACAAGATTTCATGCATGAGCAGCCAAATGATTCATACCAGAAAATCATACCTTGTTGAGATTGGTTTGTATTTTAGGACAAATTCTTATTGGTCATCTAATCATTGCTGCCTTTTTAGCCTGTAATCTTGTTATCAAATTGCACTTGATCATCAGTCATGGTTAAAATTGGTCCATCCCTAGAAGTAAGTATCCAACTATTAAAGCTTTACATAGGTTGTTAAGAAGCATTTCACACTTCGCCCTAGTGCTAAATCTTGACCTAGCCCACTTATTAGGATCTCTTACTGCCAACCACTTACATGCTTTGTAATTGATACTCTTCAACTTTTCCATCTCAGTTTTTGAATTCAACACGATTAAGTGCCCTTGCAGCATTCCATAACAAATCTTGTAGTGTCTTAACCTTTGTGAATTGCTTTGAAGTTTCCATATATATATGCCTCACACACCATCTATGATCTGTTATCAAACAAGATGCAATAATAAATACATAACGTAACACCCCCGCCCCCGAATTATTTACTTTTGGAAATAATATTGGTGACAGGCCTAAACTAAAATCTTGTTTAGTTGACTACCATTAATTTCGATTTTCTAATTCAACTCATTAATCCTTTACATTAAATTCATGACCAACCTTCAATTAAAAACCATAAGTTAAATACTCCAATTATTTATCAAATTCCTTCCTTTAGTACAATTTCACAACAAAGGATTCCTCTCTAGTATTTAAGTATCACCTATCGTAATTCTTTAATTATATACCTTGTTTCTATCCACGATTCATATTTAAAATTTCCACACCAACGTACTAATTTTGTTCTCACTTGCTACCACTTTCTTTTTATAAATCAATTCTCATTCTAAAAATTATTTCACATATTGTTTAACCTCACTTATTTTATGGCTACATCTAACGTCTCGTTAGACTGCCTACGTACCCTAAACAGGGATCAAGCCATTCGTAGTTCACAATTCCAACATTGTTTACATTGAATGAATTTACTATTGACTAGTTAAAAAATGGGTTGAATTTTTGTTGTTGAGAAGGAATTCCACATTAATGGGAGGAATGACCTTACAGGGATTTACATGTAAGTTGGAGAGAAAAAGAGAGGGATGAATAGAGCAAATCAGCCGAAGAGGGAGAGAGACAGGGTCGGGAAAAGTTGCTATAGTGAATAAATTTATAAATAAGGGTTTAAAAAAAATTTCTTTCAAGATAAGTATGTCATTAACAGTTTTTTTAATAAGTGAGTGAAAATAATACGATGAGGTAGGTTTAGTAGCATTTAAAAATTTATATGTTGATTAGTACTATGGTTTAATAATTTTTTTTCATTTATAAGTAAGAAGTATTAAATTTAACTTTTGTTAAAAATAAATTTGAACAAAACTATTGCGACTAGCCATTATTAAGTTTAATCAGTGTTCCATACATTATACGTCGGGCACGGACAGCAGCATATTGGACATAATCTAGCGGTCTCCGACAGGTCTCGTCGGAGGGCATTAAGTCGGTGGTGCAGAAAAGGAAAGTACCAGAATGTGGGCCCACTCCAGCTGGACGGTCCCTGATAAGCTCGAGATATCGATCTCTAGGGTTTAGGTACATCAGGTGCCCATCACCATATGATTTTATGATGAGTGTAGACATTGAAATTTCAGTGAAATAAATGTTAATCAATGCATTAAAAAATTACAACTGTAAACATCGAAATTTTGGTGAAATAAATGTTGATCAAAGGTTGGTGGCGAACGAGGCATCAAGGCAGTTCTGACAGAATATCACTCATGTAGGATTTCTCTGGTTATCATTTTCTTAGTACTTGTTTATTTTGGACTGCACCTAGGATACTTGAACTTTGGCATTGAGTTTTATGCTTCCGTCTTTATCACTCTCACTTATCTTTTATTGTAAATTATTTTGTTCGGTTTTTATTTCTTCACTTTTTCACTCTAGTACTTCCGAACAGAGCATTTGGCTACGTCACTCACTCGTGATGGCCAACATGCCTCGATTTTGGGTTGGGGTGTGTTAGTTTGGTATCAGAGCCTAGGTTTGGCAGTTTTGTATAGCTTGTGAATATTCTAATTATTTTGGTGTCTGTCAGAACCATGCCACCTTGCCGAGAGACACGTCCATCTTCTGAGCCTAGCTTCCCTAATATAGCTCAATTAGGGGAAGCTATAGCCAATGCTATTCAGTCGATGCTTCGTCCTCCCTAGAGGACCCCTCTAAAGTCCGTTTATAATTTGAAGATAAATACTTTTATGGGTAATGAGAGGTACAAGGGTGTCGAGAAATGGTTGATTCACTTGGAGAAGACTTTCAGATTGATGCAGAGTCAGGGGAGTCTACCCGCAGATCATTGGGTAGAGACGACCACTTGGTTCCTAGGCAAAGAACCGGCATCATGGTGGGAGCAGCAGGTTGATGAGTTACCCCAAGAGGAAGCGAATGATTGGGAGGTATTTAAACAGTTGTTTTATAAGAAATTTATTCCTCTTGCGTACATCGACAGCAAGAAACAGGAATTTACAAGTTTGAGGCAAAAGAAGATGACGACGAATGAGTACTATAGGAAGTTCACAGATTTGTCCTGTTATCATCTAGATGTTGCGGCAAACCCAGCAGAAATGCTTCGTCGGTTCAAGTTAGGTACTCGTAAGAAGTGGCGCTCGATGGCGACCATGACCCTCTGCAACACCTATCATGAGTTCTACGAGATTTTATTACAGATCGAGGATTCTGAGAATATGCCTAGTGACAGCGAGGAAGAAGAAGAGAAAGAAGATTCGAAGAAAAACGATAAAGGCAAAGGTCAGTCATCGCAGGGCCCCGGAAGACTCAGAGTTTCAAAAAAAACAGGGCTAGTTCGAGTTCGTCCAGTTGAGGCATCAGTTCCATAGTTCAGAGAAGAGGGGGCAGGTTCGCCGGAAGCCCAAGTTTTCAGAGGCAGCGAGATGCTGGCAGTTCTGGTGGTTTAACGGGACCGCATTGTCGGAGGTGTAACATTCGTCATATTGGTGAGTGTACACAGGGCAGTCAAGGATGCTTCACTTGTGGACATATTAGACATCGAGCAGCGAATTGTCCACAGAGTCAGCAGAGGCCCCAGATGTCTTCCTTACCACCACTAGTTCCGAGTCAGCAGACTCTAGTCCCCAGACGCAGAGTTCACTATCGATTTATTGCCAGGTACAGACCCTATATGATTGACTCCTTATCAAATGGCTCCTGCTGAACTGAGAGAGTTGAAAACTTAATTACAAGAGTTATTGGATAACGGTTTTATACAGCTTAGTACTTTGCCTTGGGGAGCTCCAGTTTTATTCGTATGGAAGAATGATGATACCTTAAGGCTGTGTATAGACTATCGACAGCTGAATCGGGTGACGATTAAGAACCGTTATCCGTTGCCACATATTGACGATTTGTTTGATCAGCTACGAGGAGCTTGCGTGTTCTCGAAAATTGATTTGCGGTATGGCTACTATCAGGTGAAGATTCAAAGTGAGGATGTCCCTAAGACGACATTTAGAACTTGATATGGTCATTATGAGTTCTTAGTGATGCTGTTTGGGTTGACTAACGCACCAGCTGCCTTTATGGATTTAATGAACAGGGTATTTCAACAGTACTTGGACCGATTCGTCATTGTATTGATCGACGACATTTTAGTGTACTCTAAGTCGAAAGCAGAGCATGTGCGACATCTTACATTGGTGCAGAAGAAGTTGAGGAAACATCGGTTATATGCAAAGTTCAACAAATGTCAATTTTGGTTAAATCAAGTGGCATTCTTGGGACACGTTATTTCAGCTCAAGGTAGCTAGGTGGATCCCCATAAAATAGCAGCAGTGGAAAATTGGGAGCAGACACGAACAGTCTTTGAGGTACGGAGTTTTCTTGGTTTAGCAGGCTACAACAGACGATTTGTTCAAGACTTCTCAGTTATTGCGTTACCGCTTACAGGCTAACCTGAAAGAATGTTAGATTCGAGTGGGACGATAGTTACGAGCAGAGGTTTCAGCAATTGAAATATTGTCTCACTCATGCACCTGTGTTGGCGCTTCTGGACAATAGTGGTAATTTTGAGATCTACAATGATGCTTCGTTGAATGGCTTGGGTTGCGTGCTGATTCAACACGGCAAAGTGATTACATACGCGTCGAGACAGTTAAAGCCTCATGAGTTAAACTACCATACTCATGATCTTGAGCTAGCGGCGATCGTGTTTGCATTGAAAATCTGGAGACACTATCTTTATGGCGAGATATGAAAGATCTTCACAGATCATAAGAGTCTCCAAAATCTGTTTACTCAGAGAGATTTGAACCTTCGTGAGTGAAGGTGAATAGAACTTCTGAGTGATTACAACTGCACGATCGAGTATCACCCAGGTAGTGCAAATGTGGTGGCTGATGCACTTAGCAGGAAGTCTCAGGGCAGAGTTAATGCTTTTCACGTGAGCCATGTTCCTCTTCTTGCCGAGCTGAGATCCACTGGACTGGAGTTAAAGGTAGAAAATCCAGAGGTAGTAAACTGAGAGGAAGGCTCACTTGCTCACTTTCAAGTTAGGCCGATCTTGATTTACCGTATACTCGAAGCTCAAATGGATGACGACGAGACTCAGGAGCTGATTCGGTTAAGAAATGATAGGAAAAAGAAAGATCTTCGGATTTGAGAGTTTGACGGTATGCTTATGTAGGAGAGTCGAATGTACGTGCCAGACAATGCAGAGCAAAAGAAGGCTATTCTTGACAAGGCGCACGTTTCGGCCTACGCAATGCATCCAGGTAGTACTAAAATGTATCATACCATTCGACCATTCTACTCTTGGCCGGGTATAAAAAGAGAGATTACTGAATACGTGAGCAGATGTATTGTGTGCCAGGAGGTTAAAGCCGAGAGGAAGAAGCCGTTTGGACGGATGCAACTACTTCCCGTTCCACAGTGAAAATGGAAAAATATTACCATGGATTTTGTATATAAGCTACCCCGTACGCAGAGCGGTTATGATGGCATTTGGGTAGTAGTAAATCTGCTCACAAAGTCCACGCATTTTATTTCGGTCCGAGAGAAGTTTTCCCTAAATCGATTAACGGAGCTCTTTGTGTCAAAGATTGTAAAATATCACGGTGTACCAGTTAGCATTGTCTCTTATCGAGATCCAAGGTTCACTTTTAAATTTTGGACGGCATTTCAAGAAGCTATGGGTTCGAGATTACTGTTTAGTACGGCATATCATCCTCAAACCGACGAACAATCTGAGAGGACCATTCAAACACTTGAGGATATGCTGAGATCTTCCGTACTACAGTTTGGCGATGCATGGCATAAATGCTTGGATTTGATGGAATTTTCCTACAATAATAGCTATCACTCAAGCATTGGTATGTCCCATTTCGAGGCGTTGTATGGTAAATCTTGTCGTACGCCATTGTGTTGGTCAAAAGTCGGTGAAAAAGTTTTGGAATGCCTAGAGATAGTAGACGAGACTACACAGAACATTCAGGTAATTAAGTCTAATAAAAAAGAGGCCCAGGATCGACATGAGAGCTTAGCAGACAGACATGCCACAGATCGTGTTTATAAAGTAGGTGATTGGGTATTCCTGAAGCTATCGCCATGGAAGGGTGTTGTACGGTTCGGGAAAAATAGGAAGTTAAGTCCCAGGTATATCGGACCATACCAGACCAGTGAGCGCATCGGTGAAGTAGCGTATAAACTTGAGTTGCCTCCGGAGTTGTCTAAAGTGCACGATGTGTTTCACGTTTCGATGCTTCACCACTATGTCTCAGATCCATCTTATGTGTTACCTCCGCAGCCGTTAGAGATTAATCCTGACTTGACTTACGAGGAGGAGCCGGTGACTATTTTGGACTGGAAAGATAAGGTCTTGCGGAACAAGACAGTGCGTTTAGTAAAGGTTTTATAGAGAAACAACTCGGTGGAGGAGGCCACCTGGGAGACTGAGGAGCGGATGAGAGAAATGTATCCACGCCTATTTTATGAATTTTAGTGATTTGTAAGTATTGTATAAATTTCGAGGACAAAATTTTCTTAAGAGGGGTAGGTTGTGACAACCTGTTCCGGAATAAAGTATCGATGGTGTGAATTGACGTTTTTACCCTTGCTCGTGCGTGGACGTGTGTGTGTGTTTTTTGGGCTCATTGGATTTTTCCCTTATTTTTGGACCCAATGAGAACTTGGGTTGTATGGTTGTGATTGGTTGGGAACTAAGTTATACACACACACACCCACACATGCACACGTGCACTTCCTCTTTCTATTTTCTGTTACCTGTCTCTTTATTTCTCTTGAATTTTCCATCCATTTCACCATATATGTACGGCCTCACCTCCATCACCCAAACTTGTCACGGATCGAGGTCCTAGTTAGTATTTGTAGACTCCTTGTAACCTTGTGAGTCCAGTGATACCCTTAGTTTAGTTTGAAACCCTTGAAACCCGAGAGCATTATTGGTGGTACTGTTCACATACTTTTAATCACGAGGGTTTTAGTGGATTTGGAGATCATAGTGAGTCTTAGAACACTCTCACGAAGCTCGGAGTACAATTTTGGTGGAATTTAGACATCGGGATCATGAGTTCCAAGTTTGGCTGATTTTCACGGAATTTCTCCAGCGAGATTTCGGCGAGTTTTGCACCTCAAAGTGGTATATATTTCTTTCCCTTGTCTTAAGCTTCATTTTGGTATAAATTTCATGAATTTTGGTTGAGAATTGAGTAAGAACTTCGAGTTTGAAGTTTTTCCATAAGCCGGCGGCGCAATATTCCGTCAATCTTGACGGAATATTCCTAATGGAAGGTAACCGAGTTAGGTTACTTTTGATGGAATATTCCAGTTTTTTACTGAATATTCCTTAACGGCGTTAGGGATTCCGTCCATGTGCTAGGCACGTGCCTGTGGGTGGGCGACGCGTGTGACCGTGCCTTGGCTGGCGCGTGGGGGCACGTAGGTGACCATAACTTTTTTCTAAAAATATGGGGGTGTTCCTGGGATTGAGTAGAGCATGTTGGTATATTCAAACACCCGAATTGAGTAATGTACGAGAAGTTATTACCTAATGTTGGTTATGTGCGTTAAATTGACGGTTTTGTAGTTGTTTCGCATATAGGTGAGGCCTATCCAGAGGACGAGTGCAACCACGCGAGACTTGGGGGATACGATCTTTCCACTTATCAGTGAGTGGGCTTTTGTTTTCAGTATATATATATATAATTGGTATTTTCTCAGAAATTATGTTTTTAAATGGCTTTGTAAATTGAAATGCCATGTCGAATATCATTGATATTATTATTGTGATTGTGTTGGTTATACTTTGGCGCTGTGGACGCTCAAGTAAGTCAGGTGAGTATATTTGTTAGTGATAGTTGTGATGATGTTGAGATTGAGATATAGCTTATATTCCTGCACCTCAGTGTTTGTGCTACACCAGAGTAGGGCCTAGCCTTCACGTGATCGTTCACCTCCCGCACCGTACGCTCACCTTGGATCCAAGGCAGGTGCCAACCTATCGTACAGACCATTATAGGTGGTTCCGACTCGTAGGTGACTTGCGATACGTGGCACAACCTTCACGTGATCGTAGCACTGAGCGTAATATTATACACCCAGCCTGTCGTACAGACTACAATAGGTGGTTCCAACTCGTGTGCAGGATTTTGTTGAGGAGCTATAGATTCAACCGTACAGGTCACGTTAGGTGACTCCGGCTGACATATTGATATTCCCGACATATTATGATTTGATTTATCTCACCTGCTTGATACTTATTCTGTTTGATTGGGTAGGTCAACATGGCGTATTCTGACATGGCATATTTGAGATTTATCATTTTTTTCAGCATGATTTGATATGAGTATGTATGGTATTTTCTAGGAAAGTATACATGTTTTACGGAGAGGGGTTATTACTTTGATATTGAAACGGTTTTGGAAAAGCTTTGTTTTTGCCCACTCACGTTTTCTGTTTTGCGCCCCTCCAGGTTTTAGGCAGCGGTGACATTGGTGGCGAACGAGGCATCAAGGCAGTTCTGACAGAATATCACCCATGTAGGATTTCTTTGGTTATCATTTTCTTATTACTTGTTTATTTTGGACTGCACCTAAGATACTTGAACTTTGGCGTTGAGTTTTATGCTTCCGTCTTTATCACTCTCACTTATCTTTTATTGTAAATTATTTTGTTCGGTTTTTATTTCCTCACTTTATCACTCTAGTACTTCCGCACAGCGCACTTGGCTACATCACTCACTCGTGACGGCCAGCATGCCTCGATTTTGGGTCGGGGTGTGTCATGTTTTCGGTGAAAAAAATGTAAAAGAAATAAAGATTTAATTAACTCAATGCCCTTCTTAGTGAAAGGTATAAACTTGCAAACACACTACAAATTCCTGCGGAATTTGAAATTAATTACAATGAAATCGTAGGCAGGACTATATGGATTTTGGTTTCATTGAATTCGTGCGAGGGAGGAACACATGCGAGGATCCTAATCTGGTGGCATTTACATAATCTTGGGGACAATGTGCTGGTGCTCCTGGCAGTAGCAAACCAATTAGCCTAAACAACTTGAACAAGGGGCCTTCATTGTAGTTTGGTCCCAACTTATTTGGAATGGTGAAACTTCTTGCGAGCTCACCAAAAGCATTCAATATCATTGGTATTGTCCCTGTTGGAGAGAAGTAATTCTTGTTTGGCTCTTCTGGAACAACCTGCAGCACATGAATATATAATTAAGAAGCATGTAATAAGATATTATGAAATTAGTCCAATAATTAAGAAGCATGTAACTATAAGATATTATGAAATTAGTCGACTCTATATGTTTTCTAGAGAGTTGTTATTGACATTATAAAGTAATAATAACAACACAATTTTTATCAGAACTGACACATATATCACCCGCATTTCTAATTGGGAAACGATATTTGTTTACGTTATAAAATTTTGAATTTGAACCATCCGCCAAGTCGATTCTTTTTCACAATCTCACGACAGATAATGTTGGTTAGATAAATAATATGACAGAATAAACTTTTCCATTCTTACTAGATTTGATAAGAGAAAAGTAGTGCTCACCTGAACTTCATAATTCCTATTATAGTAGAGGCAAGTCCCAAAATGCTTGAACATTAGAGCTTTGTCATCATAAGGCAACCTAGGCACCATGTCATTCCCATAAACAAACCTAAAATACCTGATCTTATGCTCTATCATTTTCTTTTCCATGTACTCCCCAAAAGCCTTATCTCCAACCCTAGGCTGCCCAAATGTATAGACTCCCTCCAACCTGTCCAACAGCAAATCTGAATCCTTCCCCTTGTGAAATGTTAAAACTGCCGGAAAGAGAATTGCTAGTGCCCCACCTAAACTGTGCCCAGTTATTATAAATTTTGCTTTGTCATTTTCCAGAAGAAGTTTTTTCAGCATATCTCTAATGGCATAGTAAGCCAAGGCTGGGCGGCTACCGTCTTCTTTGATTTGCTCAGGCTCCGGCCAACCGACATTCTTTTGTAAACCTAGAGCTTTCATGAAGCCACTATGGATTTTTCCGACCCCTTCAAGTTGATACCAGGAGATGTCAAAGTCGGAGCACCACGCATCCGCATCAAATGGTTCAGTGCCTCTGAAGGCCACAACAATTGTGTCATGTTCACCACTTCTGTCACGGAACATACAGGCTTGAGTTGTGGCTTTTTCTTGATAATCTACACGACAATAATAATGTTTTGTTAGTTTGGGATTTAAGTGATACTTGACTTCGAATGACTTTAAGTGAATTTTTGCAAGGTAAATTAACCTATACATAATTTGCTCATATATATCATATTACCCTATGTTAATGCGAATACATGAGATTTAATTTCCATAGTTGAACAGGAAAACTTTTTGTTACCTATTTTAGAAAATAAAATATGCATTAACAAAGTTCTCTAAACCGAATTTTCTATACTTTTTAATTTTCTTCAGATTTAATCATTTCTTACCATTCCAGAAGTCGTAAGAGCCCAAGAACTCCATCTGCAAGGGGAAGGAAAATAGAAAACAGTTGAACCATAGGACCATCATTACTACAATTAATGGAAGCATTGGAGGTAAAGATATGCAAAATAATGTGATACCTTCCAATGATCCTGGACAACAGTTTGCATGTAGAATGTGTTCTCATAGGATATTTTAGACGCCATCATACTAAGTGCTGCGTTGTACTTGCCATCTCCAGGCTTGATGCTTTCGTCCAGCTCTACTCGCTTGTCCAAATTTCCAATAAACGACAAGAACGTTCTTGAGGATTTATCTGGTATTATCACCTTACCTGTTCGTATCACCATTAATATCCGTTTAATCTCCATAAATTAGTCCAACATGTACAGATTAATTTTTTATATATATATATATATATATATATTTTCTATCGTTTATTGACCTGGTTCACAACTAGAAATACTATCACAGTTGATATTTAACACTTCTTTAACATAAAATAAAATAAAAAACACAGTTCATCATAGCTACTACATTATGGTACGTACTTCCATCATTCCATGTGATACAGATGCATGCGTTCACTATCTAGTATTTTTTTTTAATATTAATTTAGTTTTTTCACGCCAAATTTGCCTGCTTGGACCAATATTATCTTATATTATATAGACCAACTAATACAATATCCATCTCACCCTTTCGTATATAATTCCAAAATATAAAGTTATTTACTTCCCGACATGCCAACTGCTTTCTCTATCTATCTGATCTATCTATTGTTAAAATTATGAAACACCGAGCACAGAGGCAGTGGAGGCCGCTGCTGCCGCTCAAGCCTCCATTTAGATGTTCTGATGAGGCAGCGTTGATGGCACTACTTATGATAATCGTTACTCAAATTACATTAATTTCTTTTATGAGAGTCCTAATTGTGGACGAATTCTGGAATCGGTATTCAGGGAGAAGCCAATACAGCCATTTGTGTGTTTTGTTCTTGGGCATGAAGGAACAACTGTGAGTGCATGATAAAAGAAGGGGTGTGATATCCACACACCCCTTTCTACTTCTCTCACATCTTTTTGGATTTCGGCCGTCGGATCGGATGAATTGAAGAAGATCTAACGGACAGAAAGTAATAAGAGTGTGTGAGAAGTAAAAAGGGGTGTGTGGAAAGCATACTCCTAAAAGAATACTAATTGTAATTGATGCTAGTAAATTGGCAATTAACTTAACCAAAACAGCTGCTGCGTGGGGAGGACGCAAGTTAATAAATAAACTATATATGTACCTCGCAGTAAATTTAGGAGGATTCCGACCAAGTTTTGATTACTTGAGACAAGATTCAAGCACATCTCGATCCCCCAGCCAATAGCTGCCATTGGCTTGGCCACAAATTGAAGCAATTTTTGGACAACAATAGAGAGAAATATGAGCCATCTGCGCTGAAAGTCGTCCTCAGTTTCCTCAGAAGAGTCAACGAACCTCCTCCTTTCTAAGTTATTGGAAAACAAGATGTGAAACAGATCAAAGAAACCCACATCCTTTGGTTCAAGGAGCATGTACTTGCATGAGAAACACTTATCACAAGCAACTGCCATGGCTATAGGAGTTTATTTGCTGTGAAAATGATGAGAGAATATAACTTAAACTTCTTTAGTGGTGGAGTTTACTATGTGTTGTTTGCTGCAAGTTTCTCTCTCAATATATAGCTAGTTTGTGATAAATAAACAAATAATTGTAGGATGCTATTCTTGAACAGCTAAAGGCGGCTGCGTTATCGATGAAAATATGCCTATGTCTTGGTCTTCTCTTTTTTTTTTTTTTTTTCGGAAAAAGTCTTGGTCTTCTCTTAGACTTGCTTTGACGCGTTCTTAAAACATATTTTTCATGTTAAGGAGATTAAATTTTATAAATTAAATGACTTGAAAGTTAATTAATAATTAGATTGTTACTTAAACATTAATAAACGTACTAATTCTTATTAGTAACACATAATTTAATTTTTAAATTTTATCTATAAATTTAATTTCTCTGATATTATTCTTTCCACTTATACTGTACCAGTGGGAATCCTTTTGTGTGGGACAAAATCCAGAAAACTCGAATGCCATGCTGGATAATATAATTGGTGCACCGAAAATATATAGTTTTACATCTATATGCTGGGATGTTTGATAGTGATATTGACGCATTTTATTTTACTTTTTACGTTTTTAATAATTTTTTTTTATTGATTATATTTAATTTATTCGATTCGATAGTTAAAATTTGAAAAAAAGTATGTGAAAGGTAAAAATAAAAGGTAATGTTAAGGAGATTAAATTTAAAGACAAAATTATAAAATAAAAATAATGTGTTAATAATAAAAATGATTACGTTTATCAATGCTTAAATAATAAGTCAATCATTATTTTTCAAGTTCTTTTAATTTTTAAAATTTTATATACAAAGTTAATCTCTATAGCATTATCCATAAATAAATTTTAATCAGACTTCATTTAGGTGTGACCCGGGACACCATTACTATAAACACTTTTTTATTGTCCATCGGCGTCATCACCACTGAGTGTGACCCCGCACAACACAATTATAAACACTTCTTTATTGACCATCGGCGTCAGCACCACTATTGGAGTGAGCCCTAATCCTTTATAAAATGAGCATGTGCAACACAAGCACAACTTGTCTGAAACCTCTGTGAAGGTTCTACAACCACCAACCTAATTTCCTAAAGACATTGACCCAAATAAAAAAATAAAAAAACTTTAACGAAAAGTTTTTGATTTTATTCATTTTAACGAAACATTATATTTTTACACTAAAAAGTCAATTCTTGTTGTGACATATGTTCTTATCAATATGTGATTGTGTAAATCCTAAGTAGAGATAAAGTAGGAATCCTTTGGGATTTAGAAGACAATTCCTCAAGACTATTCTCTGATCTCTCTTCTTCTCTTTGCCGCACCTCTCTAGAAAATATAGGCCACAACATGTTATCAGCACGCTTTTCACGATGTGCTAAAGAGAATTTATCCGTCTTCAATCAGGGGAGTATTACGTTTCAATTATTTTTAATTGATTAAATTTTAATTTTATTGAATTCATATACTTCTATTGATTCAATTTATTTTCTTATGTTGAACGTGATACAAGCTTGAAGATGAAAGCCGAAATTTTCTGCATCAAACCAGTTCATTCATATCATCACGCAATTAGGTTCTTCAAAACAACAGCATTTTAACTCGATATTTTGTAAGCCCTGATAGCATGAACATTCACCATGATGCATGAACCAACTTTATGTTTAACGTATTTTAGATTCTACATAAATTGTGTATGCCTCATAACCATAATTGCTGAAATTATGTGAATTTTGTTGTGACATATGTTCTTATCAATATGTGATTGTGTAAATCCTAAGTAGAGATAAAGTAGGAATCCTTTGGGATTTAGAAGATCTTTCCTAATAGACTTTGTATTACTTGGAGAGCAAGTTTCTCTCCTCCTAATTACTATAAATAAAGGCACAAGGACTGGGGAATAACAACACAATTCCTCAAGACTATTCTTCAATCTCTCTTCTTCTCTTCGCCGCACCTCTCTAGAAAATATAGGCCACAACACGTTATCAGCACGCTCTTCACGCTGTGCTTAGAAGAATTTAAAGAGAATTTATTCGTCTTCATTAGGGGAGTATTATGTTTCAATTATTTTAATTGATTAAATTTTGATTTTATTGAATTCATATACTTTTATTAATTCAATTTATTTTTTTTCTTATGTTAAACGCGATACAAGCTTGAAGATGAAAGCCGAAATTTTTTGCATCAAACCAGTTCATCCATATCATCACGCAATCAGGTTCTTTCAAAACAATGGTTCGGTTTTTAACTCGATATTTTGCAAGCCCTGATAGCATGAACATTCACCATGATGCATGACCCAACTTTATGTTTAACGTATTTTAGATTCTACATAAATTGTGTATGCCTCATAACCATAATTGTTTAAATTATGTGAATTTGATATTGGTTATGAATTGAATCTTACATATGTACATGCATTGAAAATATTATTTTGCACATCCATCAATTTACATATGTGTTTCATTGAATTATATATGCATGCCATTTAATTTAGTTTAATAAAATAAAATAAAATTTGGATTTGTTTTGCACTGCGACATGCAAGCCGCACTCCAAGGATTTTTTTTGTGTGGCATTTTTTTTCCAATCCGAGCCCTAATGGGCTCCAGCTGATCGGCCCGTGTGGCTAGAGAAAAAAATTAGGGTTCTGCCGAACCCATGCCTTGGCATGCTGCCAGGCCACAAGACCACCAAGCCTACAGCCTGCATTGAAACATGCTGGGCTTGCAGCCCTCGCTCAGCCCACACGACACCAGTCCAACTGGGCTACAGTGTTCCCGTGTTTGGTGCCGCAGGAGAACCCAGCCCCGGCTGGGATGGGTTTGGACTTACCCGAGCCTTTGGGCTCTCGGCCTACTTTCAATTTTTTTGGTTTGGGTTCACCTACCGTGACCCATAACCCTGCCTTGCGGCCCGCCAAGAAGAAAAAAAAACAAATTTTTCTGGGCTCAGCAGCCCAGATTGAGAAAGAAAAAAAAACCAATTTTTTTGTTGTTTGTTTTTTGGGGTTTGCATTAATGTAGCCCGTGGCTTAATTTTTTAAATCATTTGGGTTTTTATATTTTTTACCCACATTTTAATTTGGCCCGAAGTCCAAATAACTTAATTCAATTATAATTGTAAACCTAAAGTTATATTTTTGCACATACTTGTTGCATATTTACTTGCATATATATTTGTGTTTGCCTGCAGGTATTATGAACTTAAAGTTCATACTTCCGAACCCAAAGTTTTGGAAAAGTGCCATAGAAACCTGAAGTTTCTTAACACGCAACACTCATGTTGAGACCCGAAGTTCTCCATGCTTAAATCCGTTTAAACCAAACCATATCTTAGAACCTAAATGTTCTAACTTTGATGTTTATGGAAATTTTATTTCCTAAAACACCAATCACATTCTTGTTTCCTCCATTCAGCGTATTGTCGAATCGTAACAAGTTCGATTTCACTGATTTGGAAGTTTCGAATGAGAAACTACTTTATGTGGATACAAGACGTGACACCCCGCTTGACTATGACTAGTTGAGAAATCATTGTAGCCAGTTCTTCATTCGAAGACTTATACCTGAAGCATATCAAGTGGAAGTACCTCACTGATGAGGACTTCATGGCTTTTTGACTCGCTATGGACAGTCCCAATCATGCAAAGATAAATTTTTGCCTGAAGCAAAACATGATTGAAACCTTTACGTCCATGAATAGGTACAATTCTGAAGTTTATATCCGATTGAATTTTGACTGGAAGAAAAAAATTTCTCGTCCTTCTATATCTAATTTGCTCCTGAAGTAGCAGTATAGAAAATAGAAGTTTACCAAATTCTCGGATTTGATTACTACCACACCTGTGAGAAAATGGTGATACCTTGCTTCTGCAGGGATGCACCGAACACTAATGCTCTGTTTCGGCAGAGGCCTACCGAACCCAAATTTGGGTCCGTCCCTCTCTCACAATCCAATTTTCGAATGTATTTTCCAAACATATGGTAGAATCAGGCCTGCCAAAAGGTAGTATCACGCCCGAAGCATGATCCCTTGCACCTAAAACTTCAAGAATAAGGGATAGTATTCCCGAACCTCAACCCTGCAGAATCTAACTCCACTTTGACGGAATAGATCATTGGTTATGCACTTTTCAGTGCTTCTACCAATGTTGTTGAAAAGTACCATTCCCGTAGTCAATCAATGAGACTAATTTTGCTCCACCTAACACATTTGGAAGAGCGAAATTTGACATGAAAGGCCTATTGGCCGAACCCCCTTGTTTTTTTGGTTTATTTTATGAATAATTTATTTTGTTCCCGGATTTAAGATCGGTGTTTGGATGTCACTATTATTCTCGAATACAAGAGTTAATTAACGAAGATTACCACATGTGACTACAATTAACTCATACTTAGGTATGTTTTGTGGGGAAGTTAGTTGTCTGGTCTATGCTAACTTCATACCTAATCATCCCTTGACAACCTTTCAGGCTTATCCAACTTGATTGTGGGGCATGGCACTGCCCTATATTGTCCAATGGTATTAATTTTACCATAAAGGGAAGCCTTATACTCACTTCGTTCCGGCAGCATGCCTTTTTGAGCTTTAAGGATATTCGAGAGTATTATTACCATATTGAAACCAATGTAGAAAAATGGAGTAAAATTCCTTGGCATATCACCATTTTGCACTTCCTACGAATATAGTTAAATGCATATTCTAGAGAAGATGGAACGCTTAACGAGTGGATTACACCCATTCAAGCCACTTTGTGGCCGACCAGAAGCCCGCGATTCCTAAGGAATTTTTGTTATGGATGTACGTTTGGGATATCTAGGATGATTTTTGATGCGCCGTTTAGGGCATCCCTTTCCCAGAAGTAAAGCAATCATACCTGGACACGTATTATACCTTAGCACCCTCCATCTTTTTACAAAGGATTCAAAAAAGGGACATTTGTGGACTGATTCAACCACCTTACGGACCATTTATATACTTTATAATATTGGTTGATGCTTCTACACCTTGGTCACACGTGGGACTGTTGTCCACAAGCTACATTCTCCACACTGGTAGCTCAGATTAACAAGCTCAGGGCTCACCACCCTGATTATCCGATCAAATTTATTTGATTAGATAAGTTGGAGAATTTACATCGAAATTTTAATCGAACACTTTAAATCTCGATGGATATTGCATGTCGATTGGGTTTTTGAAGTTGAACATCCAGTCCCATGTTCATACCCAGAACGACCCAGCAGAAGCATTCATTAAACACCTTCAAATGATTGCGTGATCGACTGGTCATACGTACCAAAGTTCCCGACCTCTGCTTGGGGCCATGCAATATTGCAAGCAACCATGTTGGTCTGCCTGAGGTTGGTTACCAGATACGAACCCGACATATCGCATCTGCGCGTCTTTGGTTGTGCGGTCTATGTGCCATTTGCGCCGCCCTTACATACACAAGAACAAAGGGGTCCTCAGGGAAGGATGGAAATCTATGTCGGTCATGATTCTCCTTCTAATATTCGTTACTAATAACCTTTGCCAGACGATCTCTTTACCGCTCGTTTTGCGGATTGTCACTTTTATGAGACATTATTCCCGTCGTTAGGGGGAGATATGAACGTCACTGTTCGTAAAGAACGACGCGAATTATCGTGGACGTCCCCACTATGTCTCATATCGATCCCAATCTAGATCATCAGAGTTTAACCAGACACTTCCTCTGATCTAGTAAAAATGACGAGATCACATGTACCAGCTGCAAATGTGTCTGCAAAGATGTGTACCAAATGTACTTCAGACCTTTGTCCTGACAGTACGAACGCCACAATTGTGGCCGACCCTCGTACATTGGCGGTTAGCCAATCAATCTATCTTATGCCAGAAGCATGGTAGATCACTCGGTTCGAGGATTCACCTCCCCAAAATTGGAGGAACGTGGCACGAACGAATCCCCCCCTCGATCGCTGTCTCAAACATTTTCATCTCATGAGATTAAATCCGGATTACTCCCGAGACCTGAAGTTCTTGGTCCAGTATACTAGTTTGGATGAGATATGAAATTGGAATGAGATTATCATAGATGATGTTTCATGTATATGGTAACTACTGATATAAATGAAAAACGACGATAACGAACCGCGTTCTGTTGATTAATGTCGACGTAGAACTGATAGGTCAACTAAAAGTATCAATCTATAACGAATGAGATAAATGAAATAGTGCAATATGACGCCTTGGCGCAAGGTTTCTCTCATACGCCATGTGATTGATTGCAGCATTACAAACGTGGTTGTAGTATATCTGGGATCGTGATATGAACCTACATGGAGTTTCCAAACGACTTACATGTACTGATTCAAATAGTTCTAGACCACAAGAACACCCTCTCATTTCTGATGAGGTCTTCCCTTTACGGATGCAGAACTATCCGGGCGGATGTGGTATACCCGTCTAAGTGAATATTTGATCAGTTAGGGATATATGCTCCTGCGTGTACAAAATCCAAAATTGCTAGAGTTGAGAAAATTAACTTGCATGTCGGACTATAAGATGAATGATCTGGGGAGAACTTGACATTTCCTCGACCTGAAGTTTCGAGCTAGTTTTGATGGTATTCTGGTCCACCAGTCGAACTAGACCCAGAAGGTGTTATGTCTAAGTATACCCTGATCGTCTGTATGTTAAATGCAAATGAGACCTTTACAGAGGGTATGGAGCATAAGATTCCATATTGGAACATGAGGCAGCCATATCTAAGTACCATTGGCGTTTGTTGTACTTAGCTCAAATGCACTAGGTCAGACATCTTATATGCTGATAATCTTTTGGCATAAAGCAGCACTGCGCCTAACACGCTACCACCAAACTTGGTGTTAAAGACGTTTTTCCATTACTACAGATTTGGGCTTATCTATCCCTATGCATCTTAGAATAGATCACACCCCCTTGATCTTCGGAATGATGCCTACCTTGTGGGATTCGCTGAATCAGACCGTTTATCTGACCGCACAAGGTACATTCCTGTATGGTTATGTGTCTTTACCATTAAGGAACACCGCAATATCTTGGAGGTCAACCAGATAGACCTTTTGTTGCGAAACCTTTGAATCGTTCTAAGACTCACTATGTCTCATCATGTGAGAGATGTAGTCGAAAACTCTTGTTGAGCATATTCAAAATCCCTGCGATTTTCATCCATCGTTGAGTCCCAACAACGATCCATGAAGATAACGCTGTATGTATCAACCAGATCATGATACATCCAACAAGTCAACACCAAGCATATTGTGTCTACATCAGCATGAGCATCAGAAGATTGAAGTCAAGCAGTCCAATTCCAGACAACCTTGCCGACATCTACACAGAGTCACTGCCGAAGTCTACCCTTCTAGAAGCTTGCCTGATGAATTGGTATGCGTAACTTTCTCATTTGTAATGCTTGTAGTTTCATTTGGAAGTTTTGTCAAACTCAGGGGGAGTATCCAGAAATATACTCACTTGATCTTAATGTACTCTTTTTCAATACGATTAGGAGCATTTTTTTCCCACTGGGTTTTTGCTACCTAACTAGGTTTTAACGAGGCACCTATCTTGGGCTGATCATACCCTTGTGAGCTCTTCTACTTGCGTCCAGAAGACGTATAGTTTTGACTTAATGCAACTTCTCACTTTTCTCCTTAGCCTATGGGTTTTTCTCCCACCTTGGGTTTTTCCATAGCGAGGTTTTGTGAGTTTTACTACCTATGCATTCTTCCGTTTGTTTTGAGATTCGCATTCGCTACTTGTGCCAACCAGACGAGACTAACTGCTTCTACATTTGCCTAAAGATCTGATGCGCCATCTACTTGAGTATTTGCACACTCAAGGGGGAGTGTTGTGACATATGTTCTTATCAATATGTGATTGTGTAAATCCTAAGTAGAGATAAAGTAGGAATCCTTTGGGATTTAGAGGACAATTTCTCAAGACTATTCTCCGATCTCTCTTCTTCTCTTTGCCGCACCTCTCTAGAAAATATAGGCAACAACAATTCTGATATTATTCATTTTACTCTTTATTTTGTCTTTATCGTTAAAACTCAAAATTTTCAAACTCTTTTCGTTAATTTTTTTAAAACTAATTTTCAAATATGGAGAGAGCTAAACAACCAGATATTTCTATGCACAGCATTGACTTCAATAATTACTAGCTGCGCATCAGTGCACATCAAAATTCAACGATTAGAAAGAAACTTTTAATACAAGTGATATAATATTTTACAAAAATCCATATGATAAAAAAAAAAAGATAAAGTTTAAACTCAAAAGATAGTGATTCGAAGGAAAAAGTCTTAATTATCGGAACTAGATCCTCTCCTGAGCAGGAGATCAGGATTCTCGGGATCAAACAACATGGGTCGTTGGATTTTGATCCAACGGCTACAAACAAGGGGCCCCTCTAAAAGTTATAATAATTGTAGCCGGTGGATCAAAATCCAACGGCCCGTGTTATTTGATCCCTAGGATCCTAATCTCCTGCTCATGAGAGGATCCAAATCCTTAATTATCATGGCAACCACCACTAGCAGACTCTTCAAAACAATTATCTTTTGACAATTTGCCAATAAAACCTAGTGTTATCATGTTTTCCAAAAAAACGTAGTGTTATCTTCTGATGATTTTTTCAGAATAAAGATACGTATTAATTGTTTGTTTGTTATTAAATAATATAAGTATTGTGTCCAAGTTTCTAATGGATCTCATATTCTTTTCATTCTACTAATTAATTAAATTTTTTTATCATTTATTTAGATTAAGCTCCGACAACCTTTCTGTTGTGAGTTCTTTTGTATCGCTAGTGGATTTTTCTCCAAAACAAGTTGTGAGGTATCATCGGCAATAGTAAAATGAACTACGAGGAGGAAATGATGGACTGCCTCAATATCACTTTTGAATACAGTTTGGACCTGGATGAACGATTTGAAAACACTATACATCTCGTTGGAAGGCTTATTGCAGATCACGAACCACCTCAGACGGTGGTGAAAAAGATTATCCGGTCAGCATGGAACAAGGTGAGGGTTGTATAGGTCCAGCGCGCCAAAGCGAACGTTTATGCCATTCCGTCGCGGAAGAAGCAGTAACAAGGAAAAACTGGAGAGGAATCCATGGTTTATCAGAGATTATACCTTCTTTGTCGAACTATGGCCGAAATTCCATTCCTTGGATGATATTGAGCCTGATCGAGCCATCTATTGGATCCAGGCTCACGACATACCCAGAAACTATTGTACACCGAAAAATGCACGGAGTCTAGGATAAAAAAAAAAATTAGGGCTGTTCTGGAGGTCACTGATGACATGCTTCACGGTGTCATGCCAGAAAATGGATTCATACATTATTCACCTGAAATATGAAGGTCTCCGAATATTCTATTACCGATGTGGGAGGCTCGGACACTTAAGTGGATGTTCATGACCGGCACCACCCACTTCCTCTGGTGATTCCAAATACTTTGAATCTCTAAGGGCGGAGTTATCGTCGAGAGCAAGCTCTCTTCTATTCTCAGCAAGACGGACTGCATCGGCGAACGGAGCAAACAAGCGGCACTGACGGCAAAAGTAGGAAGGTACCAGAGGCTTTTACGGCCCGTTGGACTATGATAGGGATATTTAGGCGACTTATCTAATGGCAAAACGAAAGGATAAGGAAGAGGACACATTCCATGTGGTACACCCTGACATCTCTGAAATCTCTGTGAAGTCTGCACACGTGGTCTCCCAGGACAAAACCGCTAGGCTAAGTCATGGTATTGATAAAACCTTCACCGCACAATTCGAGGGACGGCTAGATTACGATCACAGGTGGCATCCAAACAGCTATGGAACACAATTCACTAATGGAACACTTGCAATTGCAGTTAATAGGCTCTCCTTGAATAGGGATTTGTGTGATCCAAACCGAGCCCTTCCTTAGGCTTTGCAAAACATGGGTGGATTATTGCAGGCCTCTGAGGAAATTAGGGTAAGCCTAACAAATTTCAAATTAAGGGATTGCTTCCCACCCAACACGGATATTAGGGAGGTTGATGCAGATAGCCTTGTTGTGGCAGCCCAATACATTAAGGAAGCTAATGGTATGAATGAGGTGGCATTTCCGTCACCGCCACACAAACAAGTGAAGATTACACTTAACCTTTACCGTGGGATACTACTACACCTCGCTAAAGTAAAAAGAAACCCCAAAACCAGAAGCAGAGGTCGTGGCGGCCGAGGCTATCAAAGACCAAATGGAGGACTAATCGAAGATAAGGGGACAATAAACAGATTATGTGATGTGGTTATTAGCCCATCAAAAGAGCTGGTGGAAGCAGAGGAGTGCGGAATGCTTAGAAGAAATATAGGCACTATATACCCCAGATCGATGGCGGTTGAAGGCTCTTAGCCCTGCTGAAAACCATGAAAACATTGTTGTGGAACTGCCGAGGGCTCGGGAATCTTCAGACAGTTCAGGCGCTGAAGAAGATTTAGGATTTGACAAAGATCCCAACTTGGTTTCCTCTGCAAAACCAAGATCCCAACTTGGTTTTCCTTTACAAAACCAAGATGAAATGTTCTGAGTTACAATTATTGAAAGTTAAGTTAGGATTTGACAAAGTGTGTGGGGTGAGTTCCCTCAGTCAATCAGGGGGACTCTCATCATCGATACAGTACATTGACACTAAAATTAGGGCTATTGGAGAGCCAGATCATTGGAGATTCACCGGGTTTTATAGGCATCCCATAACTGAGAAGCGACACCGATCTTGGAATCTTCTAAGGTAATTGGCGTCCTCAAGTTTGTTACCATAGGTAATTTAAGGAGATTTCAACGAACTACTCCACACTCATGAGAATGAGGAAGGCCCGGTGAGACCGATACACCAAATTCTTTCCTTTAGAGAAGCTGTTGAAGATAGCCATTTACATGATTTGGGGTTCCTAGGTACGCTATTCAGATGGTTCACAACAAGGTCATGGGGCATAAACGAAAGACTTGATCGGGTATTAGCAACAGAGGCATAGAGAGAAAAATTCAATGACGCTACGGTAACCCACCTAAACCCGACAAAGTTTGACCATGTACCTATACTACTTTTGTGGGTGAATCACATGCTCACATGAGGGGCACACGATGGGCATTCCGTTTCAAAGAGTTTTGGGCCAAGCACGAAGATTGTGCTGAAATCATAAGGGGTGTTTGGGGCCAGCAAGTGAATGAAGTTCCTATGTACCAGCTGGTTCATAATATTAAGGCAACAAGAATTGCCTTACTAAAATGGCAGCGGTCTATATTTCGAGGAAGAAATGAGGAAATGAAAATGATCGGGGAGAAGCTGGGGGTCATCATTGCCATGCCTATCACAGAGGAAGCCATTGCAGATAAGGCATCACTTATGCAAAGGTATGATCAATTGTTGGGGCAGGAAGAAACATATTGGCGTCAAAGGTCTAGGGTTTTGTGGATGCGGGACGGTGATCGCAACACAATGTTCTTCCATCAAAAGACCAAAAACCAAAGGGCAAAGAATACCATTTGGCGACTGAAAAATGGGCAGGGGAATTGAATAAACGATGACCACGGGATTGATAATATTATACTCCAATACTTTGATGGAATTTTTCAGTCATCAAATGCCAGGAATTTGAATGGGGTCCTTGATTCAATTAAGGCACGATTGACGCTAAAGATGAACGGGTAGTTGGAAATGGAATATTTCGAGGAAAAGATTCGGATAACGGCTTTCCAGATGTAGCCATCAAAGGCTCAGGGCCCTGACGGAATGACACTTATATTTTTCCAGAAATATTGGGCAATCGTGGGGAAGGACGTTACCACTGCCATCCAATCTTTTTTTACCTTAGGAAAAATTCTAAAGCAGGTGAACTTCACTCATGTGGTCCTTATACCAAAACAGAAACGACTCGAGAGTGTATCCCAAATGTGATACATTAGTTTATGCAATGTGATCTTCAGAATAGCCTTCAAGGTTTTAGTAAACAGGCTCAAATCACTTCTGCCTCATATTGTACCGATAACCCAGAGTGCGTTCGTTCTAGGAAAAAGTATCTCAAACAATACCATAATTGCTTTTGAGATTGCTAATTACCTGTTTCGCAGAAGAAGAGGAAAGTCGGGGTTCCTATCTCTGAAACTTGACATTAGTAAGGCCTATGGCATGATAGAATGGAAGTATTTGCGGGGTATACTGACAAAGTTGGGTTTCTCACGACAAGGGATCAGTTTAATCATGGAATATATGTCAACAGTCTCTTACTCGATCACTGTTAACGAACAAACAAGAGGTTATTTACACCCCAAATGAGGGTTGAGACAAGGGGATCCTCTATCACCCTATTTGTTTCTCTTCTGCGCCAAAGGGTTGTCGGTACTTATTGCAAAAAATGAGGAGTTGGGACTGATTGAGGGAATCTCGATCGGGCACCATGTCTCATCGGTTCATCACTTGTTATTCGCAGACGATAACCTTCTATGTTGTCGGTCTAATGAGGAGGAGTGTGAACAAATCAAGGATGTACTACAATCCTATGCACTTGCATCTAGGCAAATGGTAAACCTGAGTAAAAGTGAAGTGTGTTTCAGCTGTAACATCAAGAACCCTAATCAGGTGAGATTGGTCAATTTATTGGGTGTTCAACAGGTTGATAGACATGAGAAGTATCTCGGGATGCTGACTTGGGTCAGTCGAACCGAATGATGTGTTTTGACTATATAAAGGATAGGGTTTCAAAAAGATTGCATGGATGGCAGGGTAAACTACTTAATGCCTCGGGTAAGGAGGTATTAATAAAAGCAGTGGCGCAAGTAATTCCAACCTACACTATGAGATGTTTCTTGCTCCCACGATATTTTTACGATGACATAAATCGCATGTTTACAGCTTTCTGGTGGGGTGGGAACGAATGACAACGAAAGGTCCACTGGTGCTCATGGACGAAACTCTGCTAGGCCAAAATTGAGGGGGGACTTGGGTTTTGAAACGTATATGCATTCAATTTGGGAATGCTAGCAAAGCAAGGGTGGAAGTAGATATTTGAACCCCAATCTCTGATGGCTAGAATCCTGAAAGCCAAATATTTTCCTAATGGGTCATTTCTAGAAGCAACAGTAAAGCCTAATGCTTTTTATGCCTGGAGGAGCATCTGTAGTGCACGAAAAATCATTGAACTGGGTATATGGTGATAGGTTAAAAATGAGGAGTCCATTTAAGTTTGGAAGGAATCATGGATTCTTTTCCCATCACAGTTCTGGCCTTTCTCCCTAAAGTCGATAGATTGTAGCCTAGAACGATTGTTGGGGCATTGCAGAGAAGGCATTGCAGAGAAGGCATTGCAGACCCTAAGTTCCAAACTCAATCCCGCTCAAACCCTCAACTCCATCTCCTCCCTTGCTGCCGCCATTAAGGTGCCTTTGTGCTGGTCGTCATTGTGGTGGTGGTGCCACCAGCTTTGCTCTTTGTATTTGCTCATTGTTATTGTGAAATTTCACAATTCAAGTAAGTTCTAAACCCTATGTATGATATATTTAATTTAATTGAAACCTAATTCATATTTATTTTGATTATATTGGTGGTTTGTTTATATTGTGAGTATTTATTTTGAATATTTTGTATATGTAGAATATATTTAATTTAATTGAAAGAAAATGAACATTAACACTGTCGCTGGAAAAACATAACAGTCTCTGCAAAAAACTAACATTGTGCTGGAAAAACTAACACTGTCGCTGGAAAAACTAACACTGTCTCTGGAAAACTAACATTGTCGCTGGAAAAACTAACACTGTCGCTGGAAAAATAACAAACAGTGTCGCTGGAAAAATAACACTGTCTCTGGAAAACTAACACTGTCGCTGAAAAAATAACACTGTCTCTGGAAAAACTAACATTGTCTCTGGAAAAATAACATTGTCGCCGGAAAAATAACACTGTCTTTGGAAAAACTAACACTGTCTCTGGAAAACTAACACTGTCGCTGGAAAAATAACACTGTCGCTGGAAAAACTAACACTGTCGCTGGAAAAATAACACTGTCTCTGGAAAAACTAACACTGTCTTTGGAAAACTAACACTGTCGCTGGAAATAAACTAACAGTGCAGTGACTTAAATTCCAGAAACAGTGTCCGTCGAAAAGAACCAAAATCCAGAAACAGTGACTTAAATTCCAAAAATATTGACTTAACTTATAACATGGTTTTTTATTAAACAAAACTTTTTGTAGAATGCAAGATGAGATATTTAATTTAATTGAAATCCAATTCATACTTATTTTGATTATGTTGATTGTTTATTTATATTGTGAGTATTTATTTTGAATATTTTGTATATGTAGAATTATTATGGAACGGTTTTTTAACAGAAAGTCATCATCGGGTTCGGGTAGTTCGAATAATGTTGATAGTTCAAATGCTGTTGGTAGTTCAAGAACTCCAAGTTCAAGACAAAGTCAGTTAGATGGTGTTTTGGGTAATCTTGAAGCGGATCCTGGATTGAGAACTCGAATAATAGATTATGATGCTAATATAAGAGATGAGGTCTGAAGATCATATCTACAAAAAGGACCTTGTCAACCTAGAGGTCATAATTTCCCAATAACTAATATGTCGGGAATTAATCGACGCTTCATTCCCCAATGGTTTTATGAGTTTGATTGGTTGGAGTATAGTATATCTAAAGATGCGGCATTTTGTCTCTATTGCTATCTCTTTAAAACCAATTTTGCACAAGTGGGTAGTTAAGCTTTCACTAGAGATGGATTTAAGACTTGGAAGAAAGGGAGAGAAAGATTTAAGATGCATGTTGGACCGGTTGGGAGTGTTCATAATAAGGCTAGAGAAGCTGCTACAAATTTGATGAATCAAGCTACACATATTGAAACGGCAGTGAGCAAACCCTCTGACCAAGCTCGTAAGGCTTATCGCACATGCTTGAATGCATCAATCAAGTGCACTAAGTTTTTATTGCGACAAGGTCTTCCCTTTCGTGGCCATGATGAAAGTGCCACTTCAAGCAATAGGGGAAATTACTTGGAGCTATTGCAATTCCTTGCAGATAATAATGATAAAGTTAGAGAAGTTGTGATGGAAAATGCTCCAGGGAATCTCAAATTACTAGCTCCTAGCATTCAAAAAGAAATTGTGAATTCATGTGCCCTTGAAACACTTGATGCTATCATGGATGGTCTAAAAGATAGATTCTTTTCAATATTGGTGGATGAAGCACGTGATGTGTCGGTGAAAGAGCAAATGGCTATGGTGTTGCGTTATGTGGATGACAACGGGCATGTAATTGAAAGATTTATGGGTATCAAACATGTTACCAACACTACTTCAAGTTCACTAAAGGATGTTATTGACACATTATTTTCTCGCAACGGTTTGAGCATTTCCAAGCTACGAGGACAAGGTTATGATGGTGCTAGCAATATGAGAGGTGAGTTAAATGGCCTTAAAACAAAGATATTGAGAGAACAACCTTGTGCATATTATGTTCATTGCTTTGCTCATCAACTTCAACTAGCTCTTGTAGCCATAGCAAAGAAGAATATAGACATTGCCTCTTTTTTTGCAACGGCTAATAGTGTGGTTAATCATGTTAGAGCATCTTGTAAGCGGCGTGATTTACTTAGAGGGCAACTTCAAGAAGAGCTTGTGATAGCTTTTGAAAATGATTGTCTTATAACAGGGCGAGGCTTAAATCAAGAAACAAGTCTCAAACGTGCCGGTGACACACAATGGAACTCACACTATGGTACCTTGATTAGCATCATTTCCATGTTTTCATCCGTGGTTCATGTGCTTCAAATGGTTATTGATGATAATCCCAATGAAAGTGCGGGTGAAGCAAATAAGCTAATGAGAGAAATACGTACTTTTGAGTTTGTATTTCAACTTTTCTTGATGAAAGTCATATTGGGACTCACAAATGATTTGTCACAAGCATTGCAAAGGAAAGATCAAGAAATTGTGAATGCAATGGCTTTAGTGAAATCATGCAAGGAAAAACTACATTGGATGAGGAATAATGGGTTCGATGCATTGGTTGATGAAGTATCTTCTTTTTGTGAAAAACATTATATTGATGTTCCTAACATGGAAGAGGCATTTATACTTCCAGGGAGGTCAAGGCGTAATGCTCCAATAAAGACAAATCGTCATCATTATCGTGTGGAGCTCTTTATTTATGTCATTGATGAGCAAATTACAGAGTTAGAGGATCGCTTTAATGAGGTAAATACCGAGTTGCTTATTTGTTTGGCATGTTTGAGTCCAAAAGATTCATTTGTAGCTTTTGATAAACCAAAGTTACTTCAACTTGCTCAATTTTATCCTCAAGACTTTTCGGATGAAGATCGTTTGGCACTTGAAGATCAACTTGAGATTTATATTCATTATGTGCGTTCCAGTAGTGATTTCTCTCAATTGGAAGGGATTGGTGATCTTGCAAAAAAAATGGTGGAGACAAGGATGCATCAAGTATTCAATTATGTATATTTGCTCATTACATTGTCTTTAGTTTTACCAGTTGCAACTGCTTCAGTGGAGAGAGCATTTTCTGTCATGAATATTGTTAAGGGTCTACTTAGGAACAAAATGGGAGATCAATGGTTGAGTGATAGCTTGCTTGTTTATATTGAGAGAGATATTTTTGCTTGTATTGAAAATGAAGCTATAATGCTTCGTTTTCAAAATATGAAACCTCGTCGTGGACAATTATAGCTTGTAATATTGTTTCCGTTATGAATTATGAATTATGAATGAAAGTACTATGATTTCATTTTCAACATGTTTTTCCATCCTAAATTTTTTTTTGGACTTTTACACTATGACCCCTTGTGGTAAGATTCCTGGCTCCGCCACTGGTTACAACCTCTTGAAAAGGGATAGAAACTGCTACCATGATAGGAGGAGTAGTTAGAATCCTACATGTCCTGGCCTCTCTTTTCGATTTAACTGGCTCATCATGTCTACTTCTGCATTTATACATACATATTACTGCAGTATTCTGATTAGATGTTCTAACTAATGAAACGTGATTTAATGGTTTTATTGATTTCGATAGTGCTCAGTGGTGTCGATATAATTCTTTCAGAGGAGTCATCTGTTATATCAAGGCAGAGATTTTTTTTTTTATGAAGAAATTTTATTGTACAAATACCAAAAAATGGTGTAAAGCATGGCGATTGTAATTTGTTTTTTATAAGTGAAGGAATAATGTTAGGTGCATGGATCAGATTTTCTTTTATACAAATATTTTATTTTAGGAATACCACTTGGTTGTGACGACCCGTCCCGAATTAATATATATTTTAATTCCCGAATGTGTAAAATGACAAAAATGTCCTCGTGGTTTAGTGACGTGGATGTACGAATATAGTTTTAAATTATTTTCTTGTTGACAAAATTAAATTGTGCTCGACGTCACGAGCGCGTCAACGTGAGTTAGGGCCGAATTGGGTTCGTAATGGAAAAGTTATGAATATTTGAATATGAAAAGGGTGATTTTGGACCAATTAATTAGGCCCTAAATTCCATGGCCCAATCAGGGCTTAAGACCATTTTATGTTTGCCAACCCTTGACCACACGCGCGCCCGTGCGCGCGCACACACACACACACACGTACCACCCTCATCCCTCTCCTTCTTTCTCGATCTTTCTTCCCCGCCCGTACAACCGTGACCTCCACCTCACAAACATCATATAAACACCATAGATAGAACCTTTAAGGACCTCTATCGTGTTCCTTGCAAGCTCACAATCCCATTTACACTATTTGTTAGAAGTAAGGACCTCGAGAACCTTGGAACTCAGAACTCCGGCGAGGAGTCGAAATTACTCCGACGTGATCGGCAAGGTTTTACAAGGCTTTAGGGCTCGAAAAGGGTTGTAGACTTAGCCAAAAATTTGAGGAATTTTTCGTTCAATTCTCATCAGTTTTAGGACCTCTAAGAGGTAAGATTATGTTCTCCTAGTTGAGAGCTTCAATACCATATAAAATTTGTGAATTTTTGTGTTGAAACGAAGAAGATATATTAAAGTTTTAAAATTCTCCAGTTTCCGGCGAGTTCAGGCGGTGGTGGACGGCGGATTCCGGCGAGGTTCACCGGAGAAGACAGAGAATATTTCGTGAACTTTAACGGAATATTCTAACGGCGTCAGATAACTTTAACGGAATATTCTAGGATTTTAACGAAATATTCCCTAACACCGTTAGGATTTCATTCAGAGTGTCAAGCATGTGCCTACACGTGGCCGACACGTGTAGCCGGCACGTTGGACATCAGAAATTTTTTCTTAAAATATGGGCGTGTTCGTGGTGTTGAGTAGGTCACATTGGTATATTCAAACACCCCAATTGAGCAACGTATGTGAAGTTATTACACGGTTTTGTATATGTGCTTAGTAAATTAACGTTTAAATAATTGTTTCACATATAGGTGAGGCATATTAAGCTTGGGTACCATATGAGCATTCGTGATAAAGGTGGTACCAATTTTCTCTCCAGTTTTGAGTCAATAGATTTACTGGCAAGCTGCAAGGACTCAGGTTTGTGTGTTGTTATGAATCATTCCATAGGCTACTACTGTAAGGACTCAGGTTTTTGTGTTGTCACTATTGAAATCGAATTTGGTGGCCGCTCAGTATAGAATAAAGGCCCAGTTTGATAAGAGGACTGAAAGAATGTTGGACATGGGAGATTTGGTGCATTTGAGATTAGTGCCTTATCAGCATGTGTCCTTAGCTTCTCACTCTTTCCATAAGTTGCAGCCACAGTTTTATGGACCCTTTGAAGTTCTAGCCAAAGTTGGACTAGTGACTTACAAACTGAAATTACCTGGGAATTCAAAACTGCACCCAGTTTTTCATGTGTCTTGTTTGACAAAGCATTTGGAAAGTCAGGTCCACCAACTATGCCACTTCCAGTTATCACTAACTCTAGAATACTCCAAGGTGTTCCAATTGCTATATTAGATAGAAGAATGGTGATCCAATGGCAGAATCATAATAAGGACGATGCTACTTGGGAGCTATATCAAGAGCTCAAGTTCAAATTCCAGAAGTTGTCAGTTGAAAGAAGGTTACTGTTTTGTATCCTGTTATTCTGTTGTTGCTGTGTTGTTCTCGATCATGATATGTGTTACTGCAAGCTCATTCGGGATAAGGGTGGAGGCTCAAATTTTAGGTATACAGTTACTTCAAATATTCATTCTTCTTGTATGAATGAATCTGAAAATTCTATTGAATGTATCCAAGAAGGAAAATATGGGGTTGTGATGTTGGTCTCCATAGATGGAAGAAATGGGGAAAGAAGTATTTCAGTCACAATGTCCTTTAAGTACTACTTTCTTGCCCCTAGCTCGAGTGGTTCATCCAATGATCAAGAAATATTCTACTTGTTAAGGAGGATTATCTGGTTCATATCTTTCAAAGGAAAAAAAACCTCCATTTGACAAGTTCTGTTCGTTAATTTTTTGGTCTGCAAGATACATGTTATATATTTGGAAAGAAAGCTGGAATTCTTTTGAAAGGAAGTTAGAATGTGAGGAAGCAAAGCAACTCTAAGATTACTCTTTGTTCAGTACCATTGCTCAATTTTTAGTTCAACTTTTTCGGCAGTCACCTACTCTAGAGAAGATCATGTCGGCAGTGAGCTACTTTAGAGGAGCAATGCTGCTGCGACTGAAGTGAGTGCAATGACAGAAACCGTTTTCAGGGGTGATGCTACTGGGGAGTTGTATCATGATTTGAAGCTCCAGTTTTCAGAAATTGTTTACTTTTTTTGTTTTTTGTGTGGGGGGTGCCAGGGGGGTGGGAAGGGTGGGTTGTTGTTAGGATGCCAGATGGCATCATCTTGTGGTGACAGACAAAGTTGGGCATTAGCATAAATAGTATATTGTAAGAGAAGAAGAGCAGTTGATAAAATATTGATTGTTTTTATTGTTGTTTTGTTATTCCACCTCTGTGCAATTGTGGAAGACGTAGAGTAGGCTTTTAACTTGTACAAATATAAATGCAAAGCATTTAAAATGAATAAATAATAGGGAAATTTCATTTGAGTCCTACTAGAGTTGTAGGACTATGTAAGTGTGTGTGCGCCTTTTGGTTAATTTGATATGAAATACTCGAGCTATAAAAACACATCCGAGGATCCCAATCTGGTGGCGTTTACATAATCTTGGGGACAATGTGCTGCTGCTCCTGGCATTACCAAACCCATTAACCTAATCATCTTGAAGAAGCGCCCTTCTTTGTAGTCCAGTCCCTTCTTGTCTGGAATGGTGAAACTTCTTACCAGCTCACCAAAAGCATTCGCCATCATCGGTATTATTTTCTCTGGGGAGAAGTAATTCTTATTTGGCTCTTCTGGAAGAACCTGCACATATAATTAACAATTAAAACAAATAAGAACTAGTTGGGTAATTGTTTTCCAGTTTTCATGTTTATTGGATAAGATCAAAGAAATCATGAAGAAGCGGTTACCTGCACTTCGTATTCCCTATTATAGTAGAGGCACTTCCCAAAGTGCTTGAACATTAGGGCCTTGTCATCGTAAGGCAGCCTCGGCACCAAGTCATTCCCATAAACGAACCTAAAATAATTAATCTTATGCTCTTTCATTTTCTTTTCCATGTACTTCCCGAAAACCTTGTCACCAACCCTAGGTTGCCCAAATGTATAAACTCCCTCCAACCTCTCCAGCAGGAGTTCTGAATCATTTCCCTTGTGAAATGTTAAAACTGCTGGAAAGAGAATTGCTAGCGCACCACCTAAACTGTGGCCAGTTACTATAAATTTTGCTTTGTCATTTTCAAGCAGAAGTTTTTTCAGCATGTCCCTAACGGCATAGTAAGCTAAGCCGCCTGGGTCCGCATCCACTTGTTTGATTTTCTCCGGCTCCGGCCAACCAACATCTCTCTGTAAACCTAGAGCTTTCATGAAACCTCCATGGATCTTTCCGACCCCTTTAAGTTTATACCAGGAGATGTCAAAGTCAGTGCACCATGCATCTGCATCGAAGGGTTCAGTGCCTCTAAAGGCTACAACAATAATGTCATGGTCGGCACTTCTGTCACGCAGAACACATGCCTGTGTTGTCGATTTTCCTTGATAATCTGCAAGACAATATATAATAACGTTCAGGTTTTGTTTTTATATAGTTGATCATATACATACGAGTATAATTTATTGCCAGTGTGTTTGAGTATATGATTCAAAGTAAATGTCTTACAAATATGCACCATTGTGAGACTTATTGTTTATAAAAGATTATCATATATTAATGTGTGTGCTCACTATAGTACTGATGTCTAGTAATATTCAAATTATAAATTTAATACCAAATTGTTATTAGTCTATTATGTGACTTAGACCATCTCCAACCCTTGGGCTAAAAGCCAAATATTTTAGCCCGAAAAATTTAGCTTTTAGCCCAGAAACAGTTTTTATGCTCCAACCCTTTCTAGTCTAAAATTTTAGCCTGAAATTCTTAAAGAATAAACTTAGATTGTTTTTTTTCTTAAATTAATTTTTTTTAAATAAATATGTAGACTATCGTAAATTAATTTTATGAACATTTTAATCAAAAAAATTTTAAATTTCGATAAATATTTTCATTCAGTTTGGTGGAGCCCACACCGATTTCTGGGCTAAATTATGGGGGTAATCTAGCTTTGGTTTAGCATTTAGCATTTAGTCCGAATTTTCCCCTTGAGTTAGAGTGAGTTTGGGGGGAAATTTTGGGAAATAATTTGGCTTTTAGCCCAGGGTTGGAGACGGTCTTAGTTAAAACTCCACCTCAATATTATTGCATTAAAAATAGTATTTGAGCAGTTTTAGTTATTATTACCATTCCGGAAGTCGTAAGAGCCCACGAACTCCATCTGCCAAAATAATATGGAAAAAAGAAAAGAAAAGGCAAATATAAGTTTTAAAAATAATACAGTATTACTAAATTATTGGAAGCATGGGAGCTAATTAAAGATGTAAATTTAAGAAGTTATCAAACCTTCCAGTGATCTTGGACTGTAGTTTCGATGTAGAATTTGTTCTCATACGATATTTTAGACGCCATCATACTAAGTGCTGCATTATACCTACCATCTCCATGTTTGATGCTTTTGTCCAGCTCTACTCGCTTGTCCAAATTTCCAATGAACGACACGAACGTTCTTGAGTCTTTCTTTGGTATTATATACTCACCTATATGGATAATATTCAATTAACTCCATTTAGTCCAACACAAATCTTAATTATTTTCTGTATTGTTTATTGACCTCATGATTCATACAGATTAGATAAACTATCGACAAGTGGTATAACAATTAACAGAAAGAAAAAAACAGAGAAATTTAAAAACATTTCATATATCATTGCTACTATATATAAATCTGGCTACATGTGTTGACGACGGTCATGCCAAATTTGCCAAAGGGGACGAATATATACTAAATGGGATACCTCATCAGCTAATGCAACTATCAGTTTTTTTCTTTATTTTTTGTTATATTGTAGATCTCAAATTCTGAAACTAACTTATTCATACTCATCACCTAACTCATCCACACCATTAGGTTAGGCTAACTATCAATCTCATTTTTATTTCATATATACTTTAGGAAAAAATAATAATAATTTTTTTTCCAGCAATACAGAAAAGAATGAGCCGAGATACCTTCTCACTGCTAATAATCACTTGCAAGGCATCAATCCTCTCCTGTAGGAGCGAGGACCATGCTTTAGAAATGCCGGCTATTCGTAATTAAAATTGTTAACATACTTTAGAAATATAATTTACCATTAATCCCTCGGACTTGGAGAACGTCCAAACATTGCCTTAGTAAACTGTTTCTAAGACCAAATTTTATGGTAATGTTATTCTAACCACAATTTTATACTATATTTTTTTACTATCTTAGATGGCAGATGAGTTGGACAAGCTACATCATTTAATTTCAATTTTTTATTAATTAAAACACTTGAATAATAGTAGGTGGAAGAAGGAGACTCTTTGTATACCACAATCATTATTTAAAAAATTGAAATTAAATGATGTAACTTGTCCAACTCATCTACCACCTAAGATAGTAAAAAAATATGATATAATTTTGAGAGAAGCAACAACTGTGAGTACTGGTAAGATGTTAGTTACCAATTAATTTAAGTAAATCTAAAAATTTGTATAAAAATAATAATAATAATAAATTAACTGCATGACTGCAAATTAAATGTACCTCGCAGCAAATTCTGGAGCAGCCCGACCAAGTTTTGGGTATTTGAGAAAAGGTTCAAGCAGAGCTCGATCCCCCTGCCAATCATTGCCATTGGCGTTGCCACAAACTGAAGCAACTTTTGCACCATAATGGAGAGAAATATGAGCCACCTCCGGTCAGGGTCGTCCTCGGTATCCATAGAAGAGTCGACAAACCTCCTCCTCTTCAAGTTACTGGAAAACAAGATGTGAATCAGATCAAAGAATCCCACATCGTTGGGATCCAACAACATGTATTTGCAAGAGAAACTCTTGTTACAAGAAGCCATGAGAGAATCTTGGAGCACTTGTTAGTGGTTGAGTTTCCAATGTCTATTTTCTGTGATCTGAATTCCATTTTTAGTACTATATAGCACGTACGGTTTGGTCACAAAACTCTTGATCAGCTATGGTGGCTGCTACAGTACAAGTGAAAGAACTTGGTAATTACCAAATAGTCTTTTAAGTCTTTTCTTAACTTTCTTTGACGCGTTCTTCAAGAAAATTCATATATATATATATATAATGTGTAATGCTTTAACGTGCGGGGCAAATAGCAAATTTCCACAAATTCGAAAGTCCGTGTCCTATAATCCACTTGACCAAAAAAATAAGAAAATGTTGTAAAATTGACGGTGTGTGTAGTGGAATAAATAAATAAGAAACAAAGTTTACGAGATTCCTCTACAGTCAATGTGACTGGAGTACGTCATCGGGACAGTAGTGATGTTTTCATTATAATTTAGAATAATAGGAGTACAAAAATAACTCTCTCTATTATCTCTTCTCCTTTTCCTCTCTTTTCTTTCTTCCTCTTCTATGAACTTTCTGTATTCTCTCTTATATCATATTGCAAGCATACGGAGCGCTCTATTTATAGAGCAGCTATGATCAAACTCATTAATTGTACATTTGAAATTTACAACATATACTTTGAAAATGTGATTCCTACGATTCCAAAGTCTACTGCCAATATTCTCATTAGTCTGCAATGTTGAAAATTCATTTGTGGGCCTTCAATTATCGGCCAATGTTGTCAACAATGCTGATATTTTCAACAGAAAAGTCTTATAATCCTATGTGTAAAAAACATTATGTATAGGTTGAGATGTTGACTGAGTTCATTTGAGTAATTTGACCCCTCATAACAAAATTATGGACTCTTGTGAACGTACGAGTGACACCCCTTCTTTTATATTATAACACTTGCATGGAGCACGAGTACAACTCCAGGTTGTACAAATTTATCAGAAAATTCACTATACTACAACCAAAGAACCTAATTTTTTAAGGAAAACTAATGAAAAGGGCTTGAAAACTTTGAGTTTTAATGATAAGGACAAAATAAAGAGTAAAGTGAATAGTACCAAGATTGACTTTTTAGTGTAAAAATATGGTTTTTCGTTAAAGTGAACAGTACCGGGAGCTTTTCGTTAAAGTTCCCAATTTTTTAATTGTTGCGAGAGAAATAGAGAGGAAACTGAAAAAAAAAAAAAATATATATATATATATATATATATATATGCAAAGTTGCTTAGCTTTTATGAAACGCCAAAATAAAATAAAAATGAAAACAAATGAAAAGGGTTTAAAAATTTTGAGTTTTAACGATAAGTGTTAAAGTCCCACATCAGTGGGGTAAAGGAAATCCAATTGGTTTAAATAGTATTACCCTACTCTAACTAATACATATGTCTTTTATGGTAAAAACCCCACACCTGACGGATTGGGCAAGTGGTAAAGTTGGGGACAGTATCGGTGTCGTTAGAGTGGGGCGTAGGGATGGGCAACGATTATAGCAGGCGGGTAACTGCGGTTATTTATCTATAACCATTTATTCTTATACTCGCATAACCGTTTACTCGTTGGGTAATTGCCTAAACGGTTATACCCATACCTATAACCATTTATAAACGGTTAACCATACCCATAACCGCGTACCCATTTAACAGTAATCGTTTAGTACCCGTTTACCCATTTATCCTTTTTTAACCTGTTTATCATTTCTTTTTTACCATTTACTCATTTTTCACCCAGTTACGTGTATTTTTAACAACTTGAAAATTAAAAAAGAAATTTTTTTCATAATTTTCTTTTTCTAACAATTAAACACCGTTATAGGTATATTCATCGTACATTTCCGTATTTCAATTTTTTTAGTCATTATACCATTCTAATAATTGAAATAATAGTTTACGGACGATATTTTTTAACTGTTGACAATGAAGATAATATAAAGTTTGCTAAGTATTCTTGGGTTACAAAAACTATTAAAAGACAGTATTCTTAGGTTATTTAACTTAGAATGTAAAGTATTAACATAATATATATAATGGACAATGAAATTTAAAGTGGTTAAGGAAAACTATATTACATTAGCTACATAAATCATACACTATAGTCAATAGCATTGATCTAAGGTTTGTGTGATAGGAAACATGGTTTGTGTTAAAATAAGTGGGTAAACGGTTACCCGTTTATAACTACGGTTAATACTCATAACTGCCCATTTAAATTTCGCGGGTAAACGGTTATACCATAACCGTTTATTTATCTAAACGGTTATCCATAACCGTTTATTTATCTAAACGATTATCCATAAACGTAACCGTAAAATTTAAATGGGCGGGTAACCGTAGTTATCTATAACCGATGGGTATTTGCCCATCCCTAGTAGGGTAGGCCCGGCAATTCAAAAATCCAACATGGTATCAGAGCCCACAGTTTCGGGCCCGTGCAAGCCAATGAGCTTGTGTGCAAGCTAACGAGCTTCTCACCCATGAGGAAACAAGTCTGAACTCTTAATATAGAGACGACCGTTAAGTTCCATTGAAAACAAGTGGGCCCAACGGGAGCCAACATCTGAGTTTCAATTACCGATGTAGATCTCCACATGTGAACCTCTAAATGAGGTTACACGTGAGGGAGAGTGTTAAAGTCCCACATCGGTGGGGTAAAGGATACCCAATGGGTTTAAATATTATTACCCTACTCTAACTAAAACCGAGGTTTTTATGGTAAAAACCACACACATGACGGATTAGGCAAGTGATAAAGTTGGGGACAGTATCGGTGTCGTTAAAGTGGGGCAGGCCAGACGATCCAAAAATTCAACAATAAGGACAAAATAAAGAGTAAAGTGAATAGTACTTGAATTGACTTTTTAGTGTACAAATGTGGTTTTTCGTTAAAGTGAACAATACTAGAAATTTTTTGTTAAAGTTCCCAAATAAAAAAAAGATACATACATGAACCTGTTCACACCTGAAAAAATATTATTAATAATTTTATTTTGTGTTACACGAGATTAGAAAATTAATGGAACAATAAATATCGTTCGGAGGGGCGAACACAACGTCAACGAAATGCAAATTTATGAAGCCATTTAATACTATGATATAGTGATATTATTCTTCACTTGTAAATGAGAGGACTTAAGTTCGATTCTCACTAAAAGGCGAATTTGAATTATATTATTGATAACCTATTATGAGTCTAAGCCCACCCCTTTTCCTTAGTATAGATAATAATTAAAAAATATATGGGATATAAACATCGACTCTCTCTCTCTCTCTCAAAAGTTTCCCTTGTTCTCTCTCTAAAATTCTCTCTGTGAAACACAAACCCAGGAAACTTTCGTCGTGGGCCTAGCCTTTGGCTTGGGTGCCGGAGGCATCCACCCCTTCCTTTCTTCTTTTCTTCTCTCTTCTTTGTTCCCCTGAGACCTCAGTTTCTCTCTCCTTTGCCATCTCCCTCTTTTCCTCCCCTCTCATCTCCTCTGCTTCTTCCCTTTCCCTGCTTCCCTTCTCATCTTCCTTCCCCTTTTCTAGTTTTCTCCCTTCCTTTTTAATTCTCGGTTCTCCCTTGAGTTTAATCTCAGTTTTCCTTGAGCCGAGTCTCAACTATCATGGGCTTCATGGCCTTTATCCGGCATTTTCGTCTTCTTTTACTGCTTCCTATCTTTTCATTTTCCTTCCTTCCTCTTTCTTAGCCGTGATATTCCATCAGGTGCTCACATCAAAGGGCTTCGATCAAAAATTGGATATCAAATCCACTTCCCTCCTATACTTTCCTTCCCCAACCGGCATGCCAAATCCCTATCGAGGCCATGTATTATGTGGCCTTCGCCATAGTAAGGGTATTTTACCTACCCTCTAGCTTCACTTTCTACCCATAAGATATTTTCTTTGTATATATTTTAAGCGCCGATGAAAGGACATTAAGGCGATCGATGAAGGTATTTAATTAATTTTACTCTTCTTTTTAAGTTGTATTGATTGCAAATGCAACGTATCAACGCTGGAGGATTCATTGTGGGGTCATAGGCTCAATTGACCCCTTCAATTCAGATTTTTTTCATGTGAAAGTCTGGTCTTGACCCCTTGGCTGTGTAGTTTTAGCTCAAGATAAGCCCTCCAACTGAATTGTGGACATGCCACAGTGACTGAAGCATGCGCTTGAGAGTTATGCTCTGCGCGCTTGTTATTGGGTTCTTGCCTTCTTGGGACTCATGCACTGTTGCCCAAGCTTGCTTTCTTTTTATTTCAATGTCTCCATTTTCAATCATAAATAGGATAATGTAATTGTTTTCTACACTATAATTCGATGGCTATAATTTTTTTTTCCCTATACATATAATTATACGATTCAAACATAAGTAGGATGTTATTTGTAAAATATATATAGGAATTATACACAAGTTATTCGTAAATCACATATCCATTAAGAAACCGCTATGCAGCTAACTTAAATGAACTTTCTTCATAATTTATACGTTCTGAGAATAAATTCCTAAATTCTAAAACTGTAAATACAAGGGTTAAAATCTCGACTGAAATTAACTACATTATTTTCCCATGATTTTGGGGTATGATATTGAAACCAAAACTAACAACCAAATAACATCCTGTTTTCTTCCTACTTTGTTGTTAATTTTCTTCGCATCTTGATGTTGCTTGTAAAGTTATGATTTCATCGGATAATTAGGATTTTGGTTCAGAATTCTTATGGAGAATTTCAAACATGGAACTCTAATTCTCAGTTTAATACTCGTATTTGCTTTCTCCAAATCTCAAACCATCTCCTCCATCCGATAAAAGAAAAGGTGCAGAGCAACGTCATGGAAAGCTTAAAAAGTCCCTAGGGGGGACTACTGTCCAAACACGGGTCCAGGCCAAACTGAGGTGGGCTTCAGCCCATCCCAAAATATTTCCCTACAGCCGATGCCTACTCATTGCGCATCCAAAAAAAAGCCCCACATGGCATTCAGAAAAATATTTAATAACCTTGTGCTCCCCAAGCAGTTAAGAATCGAGGGCCGTTTCTTCCAACAATGTGGCTTCCCGTTTCAGTACTAGTCAATGTGACTATATCCAAGTCCGCTACTAGTTTTGATATGCTTAGAATGTCATTTAGGCCTTTTCGTTACAAGGATTTCTCTTTGTATAAAATCATAAGCGTATCTCTTGTGGTAATAAACATGTATATAGTTACATACAACCTATAACAACTAAAAACTTCTTCTTTTCTAGTAGCTTGGTAATCTTACTTCCATAAAGAATTGTTTGCCTAATAAGTTAATAACATTGCGGAAATAACAATTCTATAACTTATTTCGGTGAAATGAGGACTCAAAAACCCAACGCAAAATAAAACGATAGAAACTAGCCCAAGGCTTATGGGAAAGAAAAAATAATTAAGGGCTCATGCAAATGGTAAGTTGATAAGCCAAGAAATGATGAAATTGGTCATGTGTACATATTACATAACTAATAAGGAAGCGACCGGCGCCACACTATCAATTTGGGTAAATAACTGTACTCAAGCACTTACCCAAGAATCAAACAAAGCTCCAACATTGGAGCGAACCACCATAGTTGTCCTTAAAACTAACTGAGCAGAACATAAGGCACGCCTCTCATGAGTCCACAAAACATTAACACGACTTGGTCACGTTTCCAAGTCTTATGACAAAATGGGCACTAACTAAGCAAAGAGCATGCGTCAAACGTTTTATCTCCCAAAATGGGTCAGACAACGTCGGATGTCAGAATTTGAATGGCCAAAATCTGAACATTTGCACGATGTCACAACAGTACAAACTAAAGAATTCCACTTAGGCTAGACACATAAAGAGAAAAGAACTCCGCTGATTTTTGCCTTTTTTTTCAAGGTAACTTAACTCCTCTCTTGCAAGCTTGGTACTCATTGCTCCTTTTTTTTTTTTTTTGGTAAGGAGGAGGGTAAACCCGAAAGAAACAGACAAAGGAACTAGACAAGAACAGCCCTACGACAGTCCCTGCCAATGACATCAGAAGCTAGAAAAGTAGTAGCAGTGGTAGGAGGAGAAACAAAAACATGAAGCCCAAGGGGTAACCCATGACCCAGGTCGGCCATGTGATCAGCAGAAGCATTCTTTTCTCTGTAGATATGAGTGACTTCGTATCTCCAATTTTTTTTGATGGCATCTTTGCAATCCATAATAAGATTGTAGAGTGGGTGCGAAGCCAAGATAGGTTTTTGGATCAAAATAACAGTATCCCAGGAATCACATTCAAGGATCACATCCTTACAACCCTCATCCCAAGCTATAGAAAGGCCCATGAAAGCACCCTGAAGCTCAGCTTCCATGATGGTTCCTCGGCCCAGGTTAGCAGCGAAACCCTTGATCCAAACTCCTTCAGAGTTGCGAATCAATCCTCCAGCACTTATGTGGCTAAAAGGGTCTCTACAACTCCCATCTGTATTGATTTTATATCTACCAATTGTCGGCCGGGTCCAGCAGATTGAGATGATTTGTCTAGGAGGCTTGCTAGAAGGACTCTTATTAACATCATACCAATCCCTTGCAAATTGAAGTATGTGCTCCAGATTTAGGACAGGTGGTTGTATGCCATCATTGAATACAACATTGTTCCTCCCTTTCCAGCAATACCAGAGAGTTGAAGCAAAGATAAGATACCAAGGTAAGCCATGTAAGGTAGAACAGTGTGTCCTAAGGTTTATGGCCATCCAGCTCTGGAAATCTAGAGCAAAGGAATGGGAAACTTCATGAGGGATTCCAACCCCATTCCAAAAGGAAAGAGACTGCCTACAAGACCTGAAGAGATGATCCATTGATTCCTCAACAGTAGGGCAAATTGGGCAACACGGGTTGCTGGTAAAACCTCTTCTAGTTCTCTGCATATTGGTGAGAATTTTCCCATGGCAAATAGTCCAGAGAAAAGTCACTAGCTTGGGTGGGAGTTTGAGTTTCCAAATGAAATTCCATTTCCAAGGAGTGATATCATTATCGCCAAAAAGAGAGAGATAGGCAGTTTTCACAGAGAAAGTTCCAGAATTGGTAAGACTCCAAATTACCTTATCTTCCCTACGAGGCGCAGTTCCAACATGCAAGCTGAAAATATGATCCACAATATCCGGAGGAAGGCAAGAGTATAACAAATCAACATTCCAACCAGAATCAGTAAGGAAATCCTCAACAGTCCAATCAAGCATGTCATTTGAAAGAGGAATGGTGGCAAAATCTTCGAGAGCTCCACACTCAAGCCAGTTGTCTTTCCAAAACTGGATTTGGTTGCCAGAGCCGACTCTCCATCTCATACCATTGGGAATGATTTGGGCACCAAAGAGGATCCCACGCCAAGTATGAGAGCAATTAGTTACTTTAGCAGAACAAGCACTCACCATGTCGTGGTGTTTGAGGTATTTTCCCTTTAAAACTTGTGCCCAGAGGCCCGAGTCTCTTTGCATAAGTTTCCAACCAGTCTTAGCTAGAAGGGCTTGGTTTATAGCACGGGTATCTTTCAAGCCTAGGCCACCCATGGATTTGGGCGTGCACACTGTCTCCCACTTAACAAGATGAACCTTGGAGTTAGCCTCAGTGTGACCCCATAAGAAATTCCTGTTCAACTTGTCAATTTTATCACATATGGAGGCTGGGAGACGAGTAGATTGCATTGGGTAGATTGGAATAGCTGAAACGACTGATTGTAGATAAACAAGCCTACCTGCCATAGAGAGTGTATTGCTCTTCCAAGCAGAAAGTCGACGTTGAATTTTTTCCACAATGTTGCCATACGTCTCTTTGTTGACTCGAGAATGCAATAGCGGAACACCCAAATAATGACCTAAGTCAGGGGTGAGGGGAGAACCACAAATGTTGGCAATTTCAGTAGCCTTACTTCGAGGGATGTTAGGAGAGCAGTAGATACATGATTTATCAAAATTCACCTGTTGTCCAGACACTGCACAAAAAATATCAAGACAATCCTTCAACACTCTGGCTTGAGTTGAGGAGGCTTCTGCAAACAAAATAAGATCATCCGCAAAAAAGAGATGAGAGATAAGAGGCCCAGATCTAGATAGCTTAACTGGCTTCCATTTCTTAGTAGTGGTACATCCATTAATGATGTGAGAGAGTTTTTCCATGCAAAGCACAAAAAGATATGGAGAAAGGGGATCTCCCTGTCTGATTCCACAATGAGGTGAGAAGGAATCCGTGATTTCACCATTAACAATAGCTTGGTATTTGACTGTGGAAATGCATTGCATGATGAGTTCCAAAATTCTCCCTCTTAGCCCAATCTCTCATAAAACATCTCTAATAAAGCTCCACTGAAGCCGATCATAAGCTTTGGAGAGATCAATTTTCCAAGCAATGTATCCCTTTTTACCTTTGGTGTTTCTGTATTTATGAAGGATTTCTTGAGCAACAACGACATTGTCAGTAATTTGCCTACCAGGAACGAAGCTCACTTGAGTGGGGCTAACAAGCTTATGGAGAAGCGGTCTCAATTTACCCACCAAAATTTTAGAGATGACCTTGTAGAGTGTAGAGCACAGACTAATAGGTCTCAACTGAGTCATGCTTGTAGGATTATCAACCTTAGGGATCAAGGAGATGAGGGTGTTGTGAATGTTATCAGGGAGCTGAGTTGAGTTGAAACAAACCTTAACCAGCTCACATACATCTTTGCCACAAAGGTGCCAATAGTTTTGGTAGAATCTAGCAGGAATACCATCAGGTCCAGGGGCCTTGAGGCCACCGATATTAAACATGCAAGCTTTAATCTCATCCTCAGTGACTTCCCCATTCAGAACAGCTAAGTCATCATCAGTAAGACAAGGAAATAGGTTGGGCAGATTCTCCGTAGTTGCCGTCGTTGTTCGAAGGGAGAAAAGATCTTTGAAATAGTTGACAACAATCGACTTTAAAGTCTCTTTTTCATCTATCCAAACTCCTTCAGAATTATTAAGGCCTTCAAGCTTATTTTTCCTTCTTCGCACCACCGCAGAGAGGTGGAAAAACTTGGTGTTTTTATCTCCCTCCCTAAGCCAAGTATTTCTTGATTTTTGGAGCCAAAAGAGTTCCTCTTGCTCAAGGATTGTACTGTACTCGTTGGTGAGCTGTTTTTCTAAGTCAAACAGATATGGTGTATGGCCAGCGCAAAGGGCCTTTTGGATTCCACAGATACGAGCTAAAAGCCTTCTTTTCTTCTGAAAAATACATCCAAAGACATTGTTGTTCCAGCTTTGTAGAGCAGAGGACAGAGTGAATGATTTGCAACTAGCATCGCCTTGAGCATTATTCCAAGTAGCATTAACAAAAGGTTCAAAATCCTGGTGAAGCATCCACATAGCTTGGAATCTGAAGGCTTTCAAATCAGGGTTAGGAATATGTTTGGAATGCAGGCTAATAAGCAACGGGCAATGATCAGATTTCACTTTAGCAAGGTGCCGAACATAAGCCTCGGAGAAGAGGTGTCTCCAAGCAATGTTGCAAAGGCCTCTATCAAGTCTTTCCCAAACAGTTTCACCATGCTCGTTTTTCTTGCTCCAAGTAAAATTAGCACCAATGAATCCAAGGTCTACCAAGCTATTTCTAGAAATCCAGTTGCCAAGACCACTATTTTTATTAACAGGCCTACCCCCTTTTTTCTCTGAACAGTGGATCAATTCATTGAAGTCGCCTGCAATAAGCCAAGGCATATTAGAGGCTGCAGAGACACCATCAAGGTACAGCCATAGGTGACTCCTCACTCGGGGGCAAGGAGAGGCATACACCACCGAAAGCATCCATTGAATCTGACCATCCATGATAACAGCGGTGATTGTTTGGGATGAACAAGCCACCACAGACAGCTTCACAGCCTCATTCTTCCATAAAAGCCAAACACCACCAGAGAATCCATTGGCATCAACAACATAATAATTTGAAAAGCCCAAGCCTTGTATGACTTCAATTGCCCTCTCACCACTGATCTTAGGTTCCAAGATAGCAAAGATGTTCACTTTGTTTAATCTGACGAGGTCTTTAGCAGTAACGGAGAAAGGTTTCCCTCCAGCACCTCTTACATTCCAGACCATAATCATCATAAAAGAGGAAATAATTGGTGTACCTGAGGCATGGACCCAATCAAAGGGGGGATATTGGCGCCTCTACTATTGTAGAAATGGCACCCACCACACCAGTTTGGACATTTTTCATGGCTTCTTGACGCCTATCGTTCTCCAAGTGCATCAGGTCCTTCTTGACGCCTATCGTTCTCCAAGTGCATCAGGTACTCATTGCTCCTTTAAGTAAGTAAACGACTTAGGCATCGGAAAGTGACATGCCGCTACCACATCAGTACCAGTTTCATGTAGAGGATCCAAACTATGCTAGTCCGAGTGTAAGTTTGACGGTAAGAAGAAAAAGAAAAAACTATTGTCTACCACGCACAAATCCTTATTTAGTTAGCAAAAGGGCATAATATGTATTAACAAGACCATTAGTTTGCACTTACTTTAAGTTAGCAAACATATTACAAGCATATGAATTAAATTGTGACTTGAACCAACCTTGCAATCAAATTTCTACCAAGATATATGGTTTATTCTTTTTCCCCTATGATTTGCATGAGATGCATTGTATGCCATCCTAAATACATCTCACCTTGCAGATGGGACATGGGAATGAATTGTCATCTTCCAACATAAAAGAAAGTGAGAATTTGGTTCAAAGATATTAGATGTGCGTGCTCCACCTGCCCCCTATAAATTGGCTACTCGGACTCCTGCCAAAATCTAATCCAACCAACCATTTTATCGTCTGCATTCATCTACAGTGTATTGCTATATAAATTCCATTGCTGTTCACATGGTCACACCACCTTATCTTCATTTATAGTAGCTTCTGCTTCCCATCTTTAGCGCACCTCCAAACTTATTCGACGGTTACTTTGTTGCAATGCTCATTAAACAAACAAAAGTACAACTTTTGTACTAACAAACTAAACTAATACGATTTGTGCTACACAATAAAACTTGGTAATTTCACTCGTAATGCTTAATAACCATTTAAAAAATATTAGGAACCTCATCTTATTTGAAGACAATATCGTGCGTGTATATTATGTCGTCAATGAAAACGTTCGAAACAAAAATCTATTTAATCAATAGTTCAAATTGACAATTTGGTAAGATAACATGTCAAGTTATATGTAACAAGAGATCATTTGCTTGCAATGTTGCATCTCTAGTGTGAATTCATCTTCACGGAAATACAATCCAATGAGTTGTGATAAATCTATAGCCTCGTAGAGAATAATGAACTTGTTAGTCTGATGACTATAATCGTGGGGTCTCATACAAAAGGATTAACGCGAAAATGCTCTATTCATATTATATCTAAGGGAGCTAATACGTGATTTAATATGTTATTTAGATATAAAATTGAAATAGGAGATATGAATGTGAGTGGAAAGATGAAAAATTAACGATCCAAATATATAAGAATAAGATAAAAAAAAGTAGTAGATGGGAATATGAAAATCGACATTATGATAGAAGAATGCATGTGTCAGAAAAATGATACAATGCATGCACTTGTTACGGGGGATTGAAAGTTGGATTCATTTCATGGATTTATGAAAAAAGGGGACTTGGCACTTTGCTCTCTCAAATAATGAAACCTTGTTTTTGATGTTGGAGGCTTAGGGTCTATTTGGAATAAATTAATATAGATGTGGTTTGATCACTTTTTTTTTTTTTTTTTTTTTGGGTGGTTCATTTGTTTTTATGCTAAATAAGATAAATGGCTTTTAGTGACGCATGATCGTAGAGACATGAACACTTCCATAATTCGACCCTGCCATGGGAGGCAACCTACCACCCACCTCTACTGCAGGATCTAGGCTAGATATCAATTTTCTCTTCTGGTATTTTGTTTTTGTTCCTTTTATTTTATATATCTTAGGGATGGGGGTGGGGGCGTTCATACTGAATGATTGGCCATCGGGTTAGAATTGAAGGAAATCGAACCACTCACGTAGCTTAATTCCAATACTTAACCGTTGTTCTCTTCTATTAACCATGGATGGGAGCTTCAAATTTTGGATTTCTCTCGATGTTTGGAACAAAAGAACTACCGAGAGTGATGAGTTAGCTGATGACCGGTCATTGTACTCAGTTTGTTTGAATCAGCCATTCTCAGATGCAAATCGGTGGCAAAAAATGATGCTAGTACAAACACTGGTGTTTCTATGCGAAGGATCGACTTATTAGATAACAAGTTATCAAAATGGCGTTTTCTCTAGGAAAATAATTTATTTTTTAATCATCGGTTAAAGACTATCTTTGCAAAAATTAATCAAATTGACTATCGTTTAGTTATGTCTATGTGTATAGAACAATGATCAACAATCTTGGTAACACAATCAATATTTTTGTAATGAACTGTTCAACTGTTTGATAAATATTATTAACTACATTGAGAAAAAAAAAAGATAAAGAATTGAGAAATACTGAAGAACTAAAGAGAGAAAACTGAAGAGGAAAATAAGAAATAATGAACGTGCTTTTTGTATTGATTGAATGATTCTTAGTTACAACAGATAGCTCATAAGCTATTTATATAAAACAGAGAAGCTATTTATACAAAAGAGAGCTGATTTAACACTAACAGACTACTTAACGACTTCTAACTATACTTACAACCCAATGCACTAGATGATTTCATATGCCACTGAATCAAACACATCGCATAGTGACATACAATGTTTATGTAAGAATCAAATATAATTCATGGCCAAATTCCCTATAATTATGCTTGGGGTAAAGGACTTCTAATTTTAAAAGGATTAATGTAATAACTAAAAATCATTCAATCAACACATAAAAGCACGTTCAATTTTCCTTATTTTCTCTTCAGTTCTCTCTCTAGTTCTTTAATGTTTCTCAATTCTTAATCCTTTTCTGATTTTTCTCAATGTAGTTAATATTCTATTAGGACCAAAATGTTGACCCTAAAAACTACCAAGCCTACGTGGTGCGCAGCTTGAGTAATTAATGAGCTAATAGTTGAATATTAAAGTGCGCGACGAACAAGATTACAAAATAATAAGAATTTTATTGAACAAACAAGAATGCCGAAACGGCTACAAAACCCTAAGAGGCTACATTGTGAATAACTTGATATTCTAGATTTACAAAGTATCATATATATAGAAAACTAACCTAACCTAACCTAACCCTAATTGGTATGAAAACAAAACCCTAATACTAACGGGCTAAGCCCAAAATACCAAACATTAAAATAAATCTAAATAATAATATTTTCCAACACCCCCGTCAAACTCATGGCGGTACACGACATGAGTTTGCCAACAGACGATGTGGATGCAAGCTTGTTATGCTTATTTCCGATGCCAATTCTAATACGAAATTTCATCGGTGTAAGTGCAAGATTCCAAATTCCAATGCAAGTGTCAGTGCCAGTGCCAATGCTAGTGCCAGATTCCCATGCTAATGCAAATTCCAACTTCCGAACAAACAAATAAAAAATCTAATTCACCACGTTCACAACGTCACTTGAGAGGTCTCTAATCCAAGCACTCAAGCGATCGTCGCGGTGGGAACAACAGACAAGCCAAACAAAAGGCTCAACAGTAGCTTCAATTAACAAACCCAAGGCCTTCAAACAAATCATAACAGCCCAACATATCGTGGGCTCCAAAAAAAAGTTTTGATGCAGACAAATGCAGGTACGAAGATGCAAATTCAAAGGGTGTGGGGATTTCAAGGCTTATACACATGACAACGAGGGGCGATGGGTTGCGGAAAAATTATAACAGATGGTTCATGCAGATGCTAGTGCGGGTGGGTCACAAGAAATGCAGGTTCATGGTTCAAGGAGCAGACGGGTTAGGTTGTCTGGGCAGATTGCAGTGCGGTGGTGGCGACAAGAATGACTTCGACTACGGATGAGCAAAAGACAACAGACGAAACTGATACCTAATAAACTGACAAACAAAACTGATACAAACAAATTGACACTAATCAAGAACAGATTAAATCTCGAAGGATCAAACCTACTCTGATACCAAGTTGAATATCAGAGTGCACGACGAACAAGATTACAAAATAATCAGAATTCTATTGAACAAACGAGAATGCTGAAACGGCTACAAAACCCTAAAAGGCTATATTGTGAATAACTTGATATTCTAGAGTTACAAAGTACCATATATATTGAAAACTAACCTAACCCTAATAGGCATGGAAACAAAACCCTAATACTAACGGGCTAAGCCCAAAATACCAAACATTAAAATAAATCTAAATAATAATATTTTCCAACACTAACTGCGTTCTTCAGTTGTGTGCGGGGCGTACCAATTCGTCAGCCGAGCTCGGCTGGGAAGTAAAATATATTACGTTGAGCGCCTTGCTGACTTCTTGATCTTGTGATTGCGGCTGAAGAAGGAACATGTCTCGACCTTTTGAGTTCTATAGCCTGAAGACAAGGCTGCTAGTTCTGCGAAGTTCAATATCAAATTCGACTTTCAATGTACCGAATGTAGTAACCTGGTAACACCCCACTTCGCCAAGAATGCTGATGAGATGACCTTTGCCAACAAAGACTCAAAAATCCTTGCTGGCCGAGACTTGGATAAATAACTAGTCGATCTCGAAGCAATGCTATTTATCCAAACTGAAGGTGCTTCTCAGTTGGCTGATTCTACAACAATAGTGTTGTTTATCCAAACTGAAGATATCGCTGGTTGCCTTCACAGTGTTGTTTATCCAAACTGAAGATGTGTTGGCGAGAAATGGGAGAATGATAGATTTCTCAAGGTTGTTGAGAGGTTTCGCATAGAGTGAGTTTGTGCAGGGCAGTTTTGTGTTGAATTTGAGAGGGTTTGAATGGTGCACTCCCCCCTCTATTTATAGCAGCAAACATTCTTACGGTCGAGTTAAAACTATACTCGAATTAGGACTCTTTATTCTAATCTGAATAGGTTTTGGCCAATCCTAACTCCATTAGGACTCTGAATCCTTCATTTAATCCAACTAAATTCAACTTCCAAGCCTCAGCTTTCTTAACCTATCAAAACTTCTTGTCGCACCAAGACTCAACCATTCAATCTTTATCTAAAACACTCAATCTTTCAATAGGACTTAGCCGGCCTCGGCTAGGCAGCCCATGAACCGGATAGCCCACGACGACCTAGAGCAAAGCTTCTGGACCGAGAACAACTCTAAACTCAACCCAAACTAGTATTTTGGGCCCAAACAAACAAGTTGTCCCATATTTGAAGTCTGAAAGCCACACGTGCTCCATGTCACCGGATTTGTGTTGTCCACGTGTTAGGCTTGAAAATTCACAACACATGAGGAGGCGTATTGAAAGTGAATCCCACATCAAGGAAAAAAGAGACCTTACATGTGCTTATAAGAATTGCTTACTCCCCATATTGCTAATTTGTTTGATTGTGTAACCTCAACTTTCTTTATCGTATCAAAGCAAGTTGTCGCACGTGTGAAGCCCAATGGACACACATGCTCTACATTACCAAATTTATGTTGTTCACATGCTAGAATTGAAAATTTCTCACACTTGAAGGGAGTATTGAGTGTTAATCCCACATTAAAGAAGAAAGAAACCTTGTGTGTGCTTATAAGTAATTGGATATTGTCAATTAGTTTTGTGGTGGAACCTCAACTTTCTTTCCATATGAATGACAAACTATCATGGATTTAATAATTTTTTTGAAAGCTTTGTATAAAATACATTATTCACAATTACTAAGTGGACAAGAATACGCACCTATATAAGAGGCACACGTATTTTCTTTGTTCAAAGCGGATGCCAAGCTAACTAAGATAATGTTAAAGCAAAAATTGGTATACAATGTTATACCTCAATTTTGTTAAGATATGAATCTCACAATGTGGAAAGAATGGATCATTACTAGAAAATACTACTTGCCCTACAAAAGATGAGCCGTTTTTCATCAGATAAATCAACTTGACCTGATGAAGTTTCCAGATGGTTGGGCAAAACTGGTCAATATTTAAGGTTTTGCAAACGACTTTGCTCGAATAAATGATTTGGAGGCAAGAATCTATTTGTGGGGAAAACATTGGCGAGAAAGAAAAAAAATGGCACATACTATGTAAACTCTTGCCTAACGACCCATAAGAGCAACTCCACTCCTAAACAATCCCCTAGGCTATAGGCAAACCAATCCCCCAAAGTGAACAGTAACTGCATTTAGTGAACAATAACTGCCAAAGTGGATCTCCTCTCTTAAACTAAATAGCCTAGGTTATTGGTATTAATATTATTAATTTTTTTCTAAAATAATAAACGATAATTTTATTTTTAATTCCGGATAGGAAACAATCTCGTCATGCCATGTGTCATTATCCGAAAGTACAATTTTTGAGGATAGATTTTCGAGTATATTTTTAACAAATCCCGTAGCACCAGGTGTCATGATTATGTAAGAATTTTGTTGATAGATTTTTGATAAGATTTTTAACATACCAAACTGAAAGTATTTGATAATATTGAAATGTGGTGTAAGGTGGAAGAGCATGGTTAAGTATTATAATTTTTTAATATTGTTTATTAACTTAATTAATATGGGTTGTTCGATTACAAAAAAGAATTGTAATCCAACAGCCTAGATTTTGACACGTATGCCAACGGTAAAAATTGAATTTTTTTTTTCTTTTTTAGGCTTAAAAATCTGGACCGTTAATCTGAAAATTTCAATGGTCCAAATTACGCCACATCACCTAGTTGTTGGGAAAGTGTGCCTACTCGACGAGCGCCAAACCTGTTTTCCTGTCGGGCTACTAGCCCTTCTCCCGCGTGTGATTCATGCGCTTGCTTAAAAAAATGGTGGATGACTCTAGCTTGCTTAGAAAAAAATGGTGGTTGATACCAGGCTAACATCAGCCTGACGTTAGTCCCCCTAGTCAATGGGTCAGGCAATTTGGGCTTGGGCTATTTGTCGGGCTCTCCTGGAGCCCAGTTGATTAGGTAGGGCTAGAGCATTTTTTTGGGGGTTGGGGGATTGGATTGCCCAATACCCTAGGGGATATTCTTGGGTGGACTTGCTATAAGAGCAAGTCCACTGGAGGACTAACTCCCCAGCACCCAGCCTAAAAAACAGCCCAGCCCCCTGTCCATTTACTCCAGCCCGTGGAGTTGCATGGCACCCAGCCCATGCTAGGCAACAGCCCAGCACGTTTTTTACTGACCCAGAAGCTGGCATGTTTCCCAGGCGCGTGCAACACAAGCGCGCAAGGCGCGAGTGGGTTCCAGGCTGTACAGAAAATGTGTCAGCCCACTTGGGCTCAGCGACGTGGCCTTACGATAGCCGTTGGATTTCCAACGACTAGTTTTTCTAGACCGTTGGATTTCCAACGGTAAAAAAAAAATTTAAATTTGAGTTTTAAAATGGACCGTCTGATCACAGATCAACGGTCCAAATTAATTAACTTAATTAAAATTTATTTAAAAATACATAAAAATTATTTAAAAATACAGAAAATTTTAAAAAAAATTATTATTTTTTCCTATAGTTTATTTGATGAGTTTATGTAATTTTATTTTAGTGTGTTTTTTTTTTAAGTTTATTTGATGAGTATTTCATTTTATTTTAGTGTGTTTTTTTTAAGTTTATTTGAAATTTTATCCGAAATTGATTAAAAATCTTATCCAAAATAAACTTTAAAAAATAAAACATACCAAATAAATGCGCTGGGTGCCAGCGCATTTTTTTAGGGGTGGAGATGCAGATGCCTATTACTGTTCACTCCAGTCTATTACTGTTCACTTGAGTGGATAAATGCGTTGGGTGCTGGCACCCAGTCTTAGGGGTGGACTTGCTCTAAAGGTTCTATTGCGCAAAGCCTTAATTAGGATTTAGGTTTTTTTTTTGTCGGGTAAGTGGATATATTCATTGGGCAAAGTGAGAGACATGGTTGGCATATTAAATTCCTCTAATAATTTTTGCATTCTACGAAATTAGTTTTGATGATCCAACTGTCAAATATTTTATATATACTTCGAGAACTAATACGCCAAAAATCAACAAAAATAAACGTTACAAGATTAGGTAACGGAAAGAAATCTTTCAACGGTTACAATAAAAAATCATGATTTAACGGTCATTTTTAGCTCCGATTTTGATAATTTTTACAGATACACTCTTCGACCCTAGGAGCATACAATGAATGAATCCGATCATCAATTTAAAATATTTATATTAGTGCATACCGCAAAAGCTTACGTTCTACTTAATGAAAATATAAAATAAGGGTACTGCTATTCACACTCACGATAACTAAAAGCATATAAGAGACCGGGTTGTTAGCACAATGTTATTTTGAAGAAACCATTGCATAACCAATTCACTCTTAATCTAGAAGTATTTTTCTTGAATTTTAAAATAAAATAAAGAGTAAATTGTAGCAATGGTCCTTTAACTTTAACTCAATTAGAGCAATGGTCCCTCAACTAAAAATCTATTATCATTGGCTCTTCAACTAAAAATCCATTATCATTGGTCGCTCAACTCATCAAAACGTGCAACTATGGTCCCTCAACTAAAAATTACCATTGGTCCTTCAACTTTAATCTAACTGAAGAAATAGTCCCTCAACTTTAACCCAATTGAAGCAATGGTCCCTCAACTTTAACCCAATTGTAGCAATGCTTCTTCCAACATAACTCATTTTGACCAAATTCAGATGAAGTTTTACGAAAAGGACCATAACTACACTTTTGATGAGTTGAGGGACCCCAATTGTAGTAATAATCATTCTAACATAACTCATTTTGACAAAGTTAATGAAAAGAACCATAGCTACATACTTTGATGAGTTGAGAGATCAATGGTAATGGATTTTTAGTTGAGAGACAATTGTTCTAATTTGATTAAAGTTGAAAAACTATTGCTACAATTTACTCTAAAATAAAACTCAAGCTTGAATTTCTCACGCTCGTATATGGACAATGAGTCAACTTCTTTGGCAGGCCACCCCCCCCCCCAAGGGTTTTGTCTGAGCTCGGGTTTGAACGGGGACCTCCAGTGTGTGAGAGTGGCGAGATAACCCACCACCCAGACTTCACTTGTCAACTTTTTGGGCATATGAATGGGCGAACAAAAATGTTGAAGCAAAAATGGTTGAATTCAGCATCAGTTGATCAAGGGTTTTGTCTGAGCTCGGGTTTGAACGGGGACCTCCAGTGTGTGAGAGTAGCGAGATAACCCACCACCCAGACTTCACTTGTCAACTTTTTGGGCATATGATATAATATCCTTTTGAGTTTGACCATGGTTTGGAGTCTTTAGACATACAAAAAGCTTGTTAAACATGCATCTCATTGGTCATTGCCACATCATCACTATCATCAGTAGTGTAATAAAGACTCTAATCATCATCTATCAGTGGTCTTTTATTTACTGTTCTTATTATATAGTTCATCTTCAAGATCTTGCAATATATAATCTCTCTCAATTTATGGCATGTTTGCATGTTTACTACTTACCTAGAGTCATAGAAGCCATGAATCGGTATGAGAATGAATGGGATGGGATAAACAACTCTTCTTTTGGCAGTTGACCGTAAGAGTAACAATTTGTTATTATTGAATCTGGTTCGCAAGAGGTGACCTCTCTCCTCAGGGGTTGGAGTAATGTTTTGGCAACATAATCTTCTTGGTGACATAAAAATGGGTACGTAGATGGATATAGAGGAGGTCTCATTTCAATTTAAGCAAGGCAATACATTTGCTCATGCACTTGGTCTGTTTGAGTTTTGGGACAAGGAAGAAATATTTGGGAAGATGATTCTTCGTTTTGGTTGATTCTGCTGCTGGAAAACGATCTTTGAGATGATTAGTTTTGGTTGTTTGCTATGGATTTACTGTTGGGGCAACACTATTTTTATTTTTCATTTCTTTTAACATATATTTACACTTGAACTTGTTAGGACATTTGGTTATGTAAATAGTGTTCTGCATGGATTAATGCAACCTCTAAAAGCATGCAGACATCAAATTTTCCTTTAAAAAATAACAAGTAACAACTACAAATCAACAACTAATTCACATTGCCCTCAGAAACAATCTCTCAAACGTACACGGCAATCACTCAATCAGTACATGATATTTCAAATTTCAACAAGTCTCCCATCATCTAAGCATCTGCACAGAACCCACCAACTGAGAAGGCCTTAAAAAACCAGAGTAATTCACATTACCCAACTGACTGCCACTCCCTTGGAATCCAAGGCCGACTGGTCTATCAGCCCCAGCTCTCTCCAGAGTCTGCACTTGCTTCTTCAAAAACTTCACATAATGTATGGCCTCGTCCAACATAGAAGCAGTGTCCATTTTAGTCCCACCAGGAACAAGTCTCTGCAGGATTCTGATCTTCTCGCTTATCCTCTCCCTCCGGTGCCTCGCCGCCACGCTCTGTGGGTCTTTCGAAATCTTCACGTTCCTCCTCTTCGGCGGCTTCACCGCCTCCGGGTCTATCTGAATGGGCTGCATTGCTGCAATCCTGAAGATCATCTCCCTCATTGCAGCCATGGAGTTTCTCTTCTCGTATGAAGTACTGGATGGGACTGATAGTCCTGTCGGACTAATACCAGAAGGCTTACTGAGTCTTGGAGTTAAGGGTTCTTGAATTGGGTTTCCCATGAAGGAAACAGAGGAGGGTAGTGTAGGATTTAGCAATGTGGGTTGTGGAGGAACTGCATTTGGATTATGGAAAATTTGCACTGAAGAAATGGATTCATGATTATTTGGGTTTGGATTTGAAACCCAATTAAAATCTATCTCTGGAAATGTGGGATTGTTGTTGTTGTTAGGGTAAGAGTCACTGCAGAACTGATCAGGAGAGTGCTGCTGTTTTTGCATTTGCATGATCATCGTCATCATGTCCATGTGATGATGATGATCACCTGCTGATGATGATGATTTGAGCATGTCAACATCCATGGCTTCTCAGACGAGAGAGAGAGAGAGAGCAGGCTGGAAATAATGTGAGAAACAGAGGAGGCAGAGGTATGGGGTGGGGGTGATGAGTGAGGAGGGGGAACTTTGTTTGGGGTTGGATTGGTGCAGTGACAGGGATAAGGAGGATGGAGAATAGTTGAAAGGAAGTGAATAAAATAGTGGAAGTGAGAATTGATTTAAATACTGAGAAAACCTCCAATTTACAGAATCCAGCAGGCTTCACTTGTAAGTGGGAAGGACTTTATATAGCAAGTTCTGAGTGACTGCCCATCATCTATGAATGCATTAAACGTATCTAATAGAGACTGCCCATCGTCTTGGACAACGACTTACATAAAGCGAGTTTATTAGGTCATTTTAATTCAATAATATAATGTAGTATGTAAGTTTCCTTTCACATGACATAGCATTATTAAATTGATACGTCATGTGAAAGTAATTCGTTTCACACAGTTGCTCTCCATTGTGTACGGATATCTCTACATTAAATCATCTGAGTTCTGAATCAAAACAAATGGTCAAAGATCCAAAGAGTAGTATTCGCATTAGATTAAGGGTAGAGTTTTGGAACTTTGAAATTATTGTCCACTAAGTTGATGGACTTGTTTCAATGGGATAGTTGAAGAAGGTGCATGAACTTAGGACTGTTATATGATTTCTTTGACTCAAAGGTCTTTGCTTTGCCTTAAAATTTTCACTTTATGGAGCACAAAAAGATCAATTAGGTACCCACAGTCACATGTAATATGTCAGATAATAACACATAGAATAATCCATCTTCTTAGAGTTCAACAGTTTTAGTATAATATATTTCGCTTCTTAGTATAACGAATTATTCATTTTAAACGTTCAATACAATTGATGGGTTATAAGTACATAAAAAAAGTTTATGCACATATATTAAATTATGATTAATGCATAACAAAAAATGAGTCATATATGTATACTGTTACGAGAAAAAAAAATTATTGTATTCAATAATACAACTCATAATACAAAAAATTCTCAAAAAGATTAGCTATAACAATTTTAATATCCCAAGAAATTAAACACATTATTGTATACAATTGGTAGCACTTAATAATCTTTCTGCTCATAGAGTTTGGGTATCGTAGTTTTAATATCGTAACGAATCAAGAGTGTGATTGACACCGGGAGAAGTCACTGGCGGTGGAATATTCCGGTGGGTGGAGTCGCTGTCAGTGGCTTGATCATGATTCCTGGACAGTTATCGTTGTGTGCAGTGCTGTTTAGTAGTCTGTCTCTCCTCTCACCGGATAAATTTTTAGTTGTAATGGGAATACTGATGATACACCACGTGTTTTTATGCAAATGATAACAAAATTAATTTTTAAGTTATTATCCTTTTAACACACATAACTCACTATTTATATAAGGACACGTGGTGTACCACCTCGTGTGACAGTCACACTGAAAAATCTCTTTTCTCACTGCTTTTCTTGGCACACTTTCCAAGTTGGATTAGAAGCTGACGGTGGTGCCGATTGCTTTGCTACCCTAGAAAACAACTCATCATTTTTCTTCTTCTTTATCTCATTTGTCACTGGTAAACTATTAAATGTCTTCCTTGCGATTTAATAGTAATAAACTTTATACTCTGCAATCCCTTTTCAGTTTCCATAGACGTGGTAACTAATTAAGATTAGTAAATTTGACGTCGACGTAAAAGGCATGCTAGGCCGAAGATCGAGATGCCTGACTCAAAAAATCAGCACAGTGAAAGCCGGGGAAAAGTTAAAAGGTCATTTTGCATGCCACAGTTCGTAAACCATTCAATATTTCTCTACCATATTAGATAATCGAATCGAACTGATATTTCTATTATACTTTTATGTATTATGTACATTAGTCGAAAATCTCAATGCTTAACAATCGAATACCCTCTGCAGTTAGAAGGGTGGTTTTTTTTCTTTTCTCGTAGATAATCTCGAATAATTATCTTACTGTAACAATATTTTTAAATAACGTTATTATTATAGCAAATATACTCATTACACTATGTCATTTCAAAATGTTACTATCCATCATATCGATAACTACTTCCATTTAATCTTGAATCATTACAATAATTGATTTGCTACAAAAATAGTGTTAAGGAAAAAGATCGGACATTGAGAAATATAAATTATTGAACAATTTGGAGTGGTATAAATCAAATCCATTGTTATCAACTGCAAAGAATCTTGAGCAGAAACAATAAAAATTGCTGAGAAAGTGGTCCCAATTTTTCTGTACAAGCTAAAGAAGCTATCACTCTCTCTGTCTGTGATATTCTCGGCCTATACACATAAAAAAAAATAGGTATAGAACTTGCACCTCAAACGCACAAGCCAAAAGCAACTGTAGAAGTGCTTCCTTTCAGATTGTCTTTCCTTAACTTATCACATTAACATTATTGCTCAAGAAACCTTGTTCATACTTGTTGATGAAAACTGAAAGCAACAGAAGAGATTGAATTCCGTATTTGTTGAAAATTAGTCAGAGAGAGAGAGAGAGAGAGGAATCTTAGGACGGTGCATACAAAGGCCCTCTCAAAAATTCAACTTTACAAACAAGTACAACTTTCCACATTTGCCTTTTTTATGCAGTTTTGGTGAATTGGCAGAGTCAACCCTGCATTGCGTATTTTAAGGGTTGTGGTGGTGGAAATATCGTCTAAAACTTGAGGTCATGATTTAAACCCTAACCTTGCAGGGATTAATTATTGATAGGTACAGCCACAACCTAGAGTAACTAGTTCAGTGTCCTTCCACTTACCTTGACTTAATTAGCCTCTAATAGCTATTGCAATTGCGTAACGTCATTCCTTGATACCCTACTCTATAATGTGATTCTGCACTCCAAAATTTAGAAGTGGAAGAGACTGGGTCCGAACCTATGCAGAAGAAACGTTGACAACAGTGGTCGAAATACACTGTCATCGTAGCATCCCGTGCAACAAAAATATTTGTAAGTTTTCATTCAAATGACATCATATCATTAGCACGGACAATCACAATGGTGGTATACATATGTCGTATAAGTTGTTCTTCAGAAAGAGAGAGGAGCGTCGACTACATATGTCATATATGTTGTTCTTTGGAAAGAGGGAGGAGAACAGACTAAACATCTCAATCATTGGTGGCGGAATTTTAATCGCAGCTGATCTCCAATTCTCGTTCGCTAGACCGAACTGGCCATAAATGGTCGATGTGGTTCAGGTTTTGACCAAAAATATGGTCACGGTCTCTCTAAACCGAGTTGAACCAGTTTGGACATATTTAATCTACAAATTTAAAAAAAATTAATATATAAACTGAGCCTAGCCCGCCTTGTATACAAATATATTTATATTGTTCATGTTTATTTTTCCAAATTGGTAACAACACGTGACGATATATCGGCACATCAACAGAAGTTTTGTCATCCTAGCACTTTCAATCAATGTATTAATAATCTAAGTTGGGACTAGTCTAGAGCATGTATGTGTTGTTGGTTCTTCGAGTTTCTGCCATGTTTGCATTTACATAGAGGGGGTAGAGAGGCAGACCGTAATAATAAAAACAATAAGAGAATGGACCACATTTCTGCCGAGAAATCATGCTAATCTGTAGCCATAATGGAGTCTAAAATGTACAGTACCTTTCTCATCTTTATAAAGTCATGGTGCTGATAAGCATGAAACGGTAAATTGTTCTTGTGTGTGTATATAGACATATATATCAGACCAAAAAAAAAAAGAAATCAAATTCATAACGCAAAACAATTCATACGTGAAGTAGGAGACGAAGAAGTCTAAACCCATTAATCTCGGTAGTTTAGATTATCTTATTGTTTGTCAGAAGTTGTATAATTGTAGCAGTCTTGGTTTCGCAGTTCGTTTGCTAGGTTATTTGCATCAATTCTGAGTTCTTCTGTATATGCTTCTGTAAAAATCAAAGTGATACGAGAAAATATTCGTGTTCTTCTAATTACCAAAAGCATTTTATGCATGAGAGGTCCAAGGCCCAGTATTAAAAAAACCAGTTGCAAATGAGTCGGGCCTAAATAGTTAGCCCAAAACTTATTCCAAGACCATTGGAAGCAAGCCCACACTCAACAAATTCACCTCCTACCCAATATTTTTCTTCACCTCGCCATCACCTGATTTAGGCTTTTTGGTTTGCCTTCTAAGGTTTTCTTTTTATCAGCTTGGGAGATGAGGATCGAGTTTGAGATCTATTTTAGACTTACATTTTTAGGATTTACAAGCAAAAATGCCCGCACGATGTCGCGAGTTTACAGCTCCAGTTACACATAATTACAACAAGGTTTTCAATTCTACTACTACATATATACAACCATACTCACAATCCTATTTACACGTATACAAATCAACATTTAAAACTATGTTAAATGGGGGGAGTTTTACCTCAGTACAAAACTTGATATAATTAAACAAATTCCAGTGTCATTAGTTCTTCATTTTGACCCCTACTCTTATAAACTGGGTTGAATGTTGCACATGGACAGTCAATTTCCATCGCAAAGAAGGGATTCTCCATCGCCACCACTATTGGTGTTCTCTTCCTGTTTTCCTTTACCCACATAGTGGAAATTCCAATTTTGAAGTCATTTTCTCACACTAAATAGCAAAAAAATAAAAAAAAATTTAAAATTAGAGAAAAACAAAGAAAAGCATCTAAAACTTATATTCAGAGACAAAAATAAGCAATATCTAGTTGAGAACTCACCATAAAAAATCAAACTTTACCCAAAAAAACTCTAAAAAAACTATAAAAAAAATTGAAGAACCCATTTGAACTTTACACAAAATGCAGCAAAGGAAAGACAAAAAAGAAAAGAGTAAAGCCATCAAGCTCAACCCTTTAATTTAAACTCCAAAAAAAAAATAAAACACAACCCCATTGATGCCTATTAAAAAAAATGGGGATCCCTCCCCTTAAGCTCCCCGTATGTGTATATATATATATATATGTATGTATGTTTATAAAGCAACGTAGAACAAAGTTTTGTTTGGCAGTCTATAGCATACTTAACAATGATAAAAAGTTGATCCCTTTTCAATGGCACTAAGTCAATTGAGACACAATCATATGACAAACATTTTCATTACAATCATAACCAAAGAGCTATAATAAAAACTCTCATAGGCTTATTTTTAAGCTCTCAAGCAGCCACAAATGTTGTGTCACTTCATATAGAAAAAGAAGAGATCAATCAGACTAAACATCAATAAGAAAATCTCAAGGGTCTTATTATTTTCAAAGCATCCATTACCTCAACTCATTTTAAAATATTTTTGAAGTATTGTTTCATTCAATAACCTTTTAAACATAACATAGGAATGTTGTTCGATTTAGTGTATATTTCTTCGAATTGTAAGGTATTTGACAGTCCAAATCTTTTTGTTATCTTAATTACAATTGCTAACCTCAGGAACTTGCAATCAAATTCTCCAAAGAATAGCCAATGACATGATGATAGTAATATACTTTCTTATAAAACAAAACATATACAATCTGTTGTTCGTCATATTCTAGAAATTAGTAAATTTTTAATTGCCTTCTCAAACAGTGTGTGTGTGTGTGTGTGTATATATATATATATATTTGGGTAATCTGGGTAATTCAATCCCCTAGAAAATAAGTTCACTGAACATGATTCCATAAACCCAAAAAAAAAAAAAGGAAAGCTTGATAAATGCCCAGAAATAAAAAAAATGCATAAATTTTTCATAGCGCATGAATCGTACCTACAACAAAAAAAACCCAGAAATCTAAATTAATAAAAGAAATCCAAACTACTAAAATACCCACCTCGATTGAATTGAATAAATCCTAGCAAACTCAAATAAAAAATTAAATATCTCGGACCGAAAACTGAAGCCCACGTCAGGTACCTCAAGAGTAAGAGAGACGTAGTACGTAGTTGAGATCATGGATTTAAATGCCGATATTATCGGCGATATATCGCCGATAATATCGGATTTTTCACCCAGCGATATTTTTTTTGCTTTCCTTCGAATTTTCGTGATAATATCGAGATATTTTCGATATTTTCGATAATATCGCGAAATTTTCGATAATTTCGCGATATTATCGAAAATATTGAAACTATGCGAATCGGAGATTTGGAGAAGAAAGCCGGAGGTCGCCGGAGCCAAAGTCGACGAGGGAGGATCGAGAGACCTTGGGTCTCTGTGCATGTGGACGAGAAACGACCGGAGTAGCTCGGATTCCTCGGAAAACGCCTCGAGACTCTCGGATTCGCCGGAGAAAATGGGTGTGTGCACCCCGTACTAACCCGACCTAAAACTCAGGGAAAAACACACCAAATCGTTTCAATTTCATTCGCTAAACAATAAATTAACGCGAAGGAGGGAAGATCGAGGCTTACCTCGACGGAAAATGCAGAGAACTCGCCGGGAGGAATTCTGGGTTTCCTCCTTCTGCCGTGATGTCACCGAGAGGGATAGAGGGAGACGAGAGACGAGGGAAGGTGATGAGGTGCGTGCGTGAGTTCGTGACTGCGAGATCGAGTGAGAGAGATAGGGAGAGTGAGAGGGTTTCGGTGCAAGAGAGAAGAGAGACTGAGAATGAGAGACAGAAAGGGAAATGGAAAGGGAAAAGAGAGCGAGATAATGACTCGGGGTGGGGGAAAAAACATAAAAGAAAGGGGATGGGTGCTGCCACGTGGCAGCCCAGGGTCTAGGGACCCAATTGAAACTTTTGGAAAAACTTTAGGGGTTAATTTCAGAATTATTTATATAAATAAAGGGCAGGTGTGACACTAATTCATTATATATAAATTATTATGATGTGTTTAAACTTCTTTCATTAATTACTACATATTTTCTACACTCACAATGTTTGCCAGCTCACTATATAATCAACTTAAATAAGTTAAATCCATCATGCAATGCATTTCCTTCCAATTTTTTGTGATAAACTAATAGATAATTGACTAAATAAACATCCTACAAAGTTTCAATAAAAATTTCCAAGTTTTTCTTACAATTTCCGTGATTTCCATGTAATTTTTATCGATATCGATATTTTATCGATATTTCCGTCGATATTTCCGTGTTTTCGGACTACCGATATTTCCGATATTACCGATATTTAAATCCTTGGTTGAGATATCAATGACAGAACAAGAGGAGGAGTTTCTAGGGATTTTTCTTGCTGAAATTTTCCTAGCTGCGTGTACACTTGAAGAGGTGGTAGAAATACGCGTCTCACCCACACCTGTACAAATTGAAAAATGTGAAATTAGGGAATAATTTTGGAAATTAGGATATAGGATGAAGAAAAGGGGGAAATATGAAGAACATTTAATAGCAGTAATAGGGGAGCTCTCAAGAATTTCATGTCGGCTTTGTATCGCAAATAGAGAAGTCGAGCTCTCCAACAGAAAACCTACTTTACACAAATTTATTGAATTAAAATTAAAGTAATGAGATTTAACTCAAAATTACCAGAAATTGAAATTGATCGAAACCCTAATCGAATTGAAGCCCTTGTTAAAAAAATAATAATTAAATTTTAAAATTATAAATTATAAATTAAAAAAATTAAAAATTAAAAAAGCCTCACTAATATTGAAATTAAATAAAACACCACCCTGATTTTGAAACCTAAGAGTGGACTCATACCTTAAATCTGATTTTCTACTGAGCAGCAGTAAGCCGCCACTTGATCTCCTAGTTTGGTATTGCTGTGCTTTGAAAAAAAGCTGCTGTGAGAATAAGCGGCTGTGAAATAAATCAGCTGAGTGTTTGGTAAACATTTTTGTAAAAGTGCTTTTGGAAAAAAAAGCAGTCTAACAGTGGGTCTTTTCATTAAAGGAGCACTGTAGCTCCGTGTGCTTTCAAAAAAAGCTAATTTTCCAAAGCTACAAATAGGTGCTTCAGCTTTTTTCTTTGATTTCAGCTTATTCTCACAGCAGCTTCCAAAATAAGCCCCTTTTTTTTAGTTTACCAAACACCTAAAACTCCTATAGCTTTTTTTCATGGGTGCTTTTTTTTTAAGCACCTCACTCCCAAACTAGGGCTTAGTTTCTTTTATCCCGCCAAGTGCAGGATACCGAAGTAGTTGATGGTGCGACAAAGGGACTGCCCTCATCTTGGGTAGCCAGTTTCGACCCCAGATGGTGTTATTTGGATAGTCCATAACATAAAGACTACAAGATAATTATAGGTTCTGCCTTAACCGCTAGTTTCACAATTCTGAGTGATCAAACAGGAGCACCATTGAAGGTATGCAGAGTAGTCTTACTCAGTTTGAAATTATCCATAATTCCAATCAATCTCCTCTCCTCTACTTCATTGAAGAGGATGCTAACTCCGGATATGTTGTCCACCAACAAGTACCTGACGATGGCATCTGAGATTTGGACCTTTATAACCAAGGCTTGTTGATGGATGATTTCCAATTACGTCTGGGCTTCTTATGAGAGGTATTGGAAGTCTGACTGTGAAGTGTCACGCTGGGTTCAGATTAGCAATTTTCACTGGAGTCTGAACGTACATTTCCATGACAGATGGCTCTTCAAATCTAAAGACAGCATCTTCTAGGGTTTTTCGCATATCTTTCGAATTAGATACGTTTCGAAGGATCTTCCATTCGAGAGGCCTTCAAAGCTTTTCAAAGTTTGTTAACATAGACATTAATCCTCATCAAAGTTGTCTAAACTTAGTCCATGGTATGGGTGACTTCGCCAACAAGGGCGTCACTGTTCCACGGTATGGCGGAGTCACTTGGGTATTGATTTGAGGTAAACATAGTGTGGGTGGAGTGATTTCGAGTGGCGAATATGGGTTTACTCAAAATGAAAGTACCAATTGTTGGGATCAAATTTATGCACCACCGTCTATGGAGGAGATGCATAAACTTGACTACCTGTAAAATAAACAAACGATTATGAACAACCTTGGCATCAGTTGGGCACCGGCCAAAGGTCCTCCAACTGCCAAGTTAGTAAGCAATATATGAGACTCAAGCAGTGGACAAGAGAATAGAGTATGCGACAATTACATTACTAGAGATGAATCCTAGATGAGTGTATTTATACTAATTAATTAAATTCGAAATTAATAAAAAATAATTAATTAATTAAATCTGAAAATAATTAATTTATTTAATTATTAGAGCCCGAGCCCCAAGGCCCATCTTTTGATAATTAAATATATATTAATTACCAATTAATTAGCACACCCCAAAGCCCAACCCCAAGGGTGAGCCCAATTTTCTTCTCTAAGGCCTTTTCTCCAATCACTTTCTATAAGGGACAAAGCTTTATAAATTGAAGAAAACTTTTGGGAATGGCCAATGTGGGACAAAGAATTTCAACTCAAAATTTCCAACAATACCCCACATTTGAGTTGAAATTTCATTCAAACTCCAACAATGACCCCACATTTGAATGCAAATGTATGACTAGGCTGGCTAAAACTGAGAGAGAATAGACATGATATGCATTAGGTGAAGTGTCTTTTAGACTTGAACTTACCCTAGTGAAAACATATCAGATTTACCTGGTGACGCATTGGATGTGGAAGATCTTGAATTGTTCACCGCATTAGTAAATCGAGACAATATGCTACACACATATCATGTCTGCCACACGTCAATTCATACGGTTGTGTTCATTTCGGCCCTGAATAGATCCCGGATTTCGTAAGAGCTTTAGAGAATTTAGTCATTTCAATTCTCATAAATGTGGCCCCATTTACTCCTATATAGGTGACATTAATTAAGAATAGTCTACCATATTCCTCTTGATAACAAGATATTAATGTCATTAAATGTATAAAACATAACCCCTCAAACTCAACAGACAACACACATTTTATCATAAGAATGGGTAAGTTGTGTGTTCAACTTTTGAATCAAACTCAACTAGTTTGCCTATTGAACCTAGACCATTGGATCTACAATCAGCTAGGTTAGGTTTCCACCTAGTCCGATTCATTGAATTGGCTTGAGACCCATTCCCCTCGATATAAATAATATTTGCTCTTTTGGTAGGCCTTTTGTCAAAGGATCAACTATATTTTCCTTTGACTTCACATAATCAATGGATATTATTCCATTGGAGAGCAACTTTTTAAAAGTATTATGCCGACGCCTGATGTGTCACGACTTTCCATTGTATACATGACTTTTGGCCCTTGATTGTGCGGCCATACTATCACAATGTATACATATAGCTGTTACAGGCTTTGGCCACACTGGAATATCCTCCAGAAAATGTTTAAGCCACTCGGCTTCTTCCCCAGCCAAGTCTAAAGCTATAAACTCAAACTCCATGGTGAAACGAGCGATACATTTCTGTTTAGAGGATTTTCAAGATATTACTACACCTCATAAGGTAAAAACATATCCACTTGTCGACTTAGATTCTGTAGTGTCAGAAATCCAATTGGCATCACTGAAGCCTTCTACAACAGGTGGATACTTTCTATAGTGTAATCCGTAGTCAAGTGTATTTTTGAAATATCTTAACATTCTTACTAAAGCATCCCGATGCTTTTGTGCCGGATTACTTGTATATCTACTAAGCCTACTTACCGCATAAGCTAAGTTAGGCCTAGTCGAATTCATCAAGTACATTAGACTTCCAATTACTTGAGAATATTCAAGTTGAGATATGGCATTGCCTTTATTTTTTCTCCAACTTGCATCCAAAGTCAAAAGGAGTTGTAGCAGGTTTGCAGTCAAATTGACCAACCTTCGTAATATTTTTTCTGCATAATGGAATTGTGTAAGGACATATCCTTCACTATTTCTCTTAATTTGAATTCCTAAAATGACATCGGCTTGACCTAAGTCTTTCATGTCAAAACTTGAATTCAACATTTTCTTTGTTTTGTTTATGACATCTTTATCGCTTCCCATGATGAGCATATCATCCACATACAAACATACAATAACGCAAGTTTTATCATTACTCTTAATGTAGACACATTTATCAGATTCATTTATTTTGAATATGGGTGTCAACAAAGTATATTCAAATTTCTTGTGCCATTGTTTTGGTGCTTGTTTAAGTCCATATAAGGACTTAACTAGTTTACACACTTTGCTTTCTTGTCCTTTAAGCACAAACCCTTCAGGTTGTTCCATGTATATTTCTTCATCAAGTTCTCCATTTAAAAATGTTGCTTTTACATCCATTTGATGTATATCAAAGTTGTACACAGCTGCAATCGCTATTAATGTCCTAATTGATGTTATGCGAGAAACTGGAGAATAAGTATCGAAATAATCTAACCCTTCCTTTTGGTGATAACCTTTGGCTACTAAACGTGCCTTGAACTTGTCAATGGTTCCATCCGCCTTAAGTTTCTTCTTGAAAATCCATTTATGACCAATTGGTTTACTACCGGGAGGTAGATCAACCAATTCACATGTGTTATTTTCCATAATGGATTCCATTTCACTTTTAATTGCTTCCTTCCATAAAGGAGCCTCGGAATAAGACATTGCTTCTTTAAAAGTTCTAGGTTCATTCTCGGACAAGTAAGCAATGAAATCTGGTCCAAAGTTTTTAGAAACTTTGGTTCTTTTTCCTCTTCTTGGTTCCACATCATTTTCTTGGACACCAGAAGAAGAGGCTTCATCATGACTATAATCATGAACCCTTTTTGTATTAGAAACAAATTCCTTTTTTTTTTGTATGGAAATATATCCTCAAAGAATTCTGCATCCGCAGATTCTAATATAGTGTTAACATGTATGTCAGAAATTGAAGATTTTGCCACAAGAAACCTATAAGCAGCACTATTGTTTGCATATCCAATGAATACACAATCAATAGTTTTAGGTCCTAGTTTCGTTCTTTTTGGTAACGGAACTTGCACTTTTGCTAAGCAACCCCACACTTTGAGAGTTTTATAAGTGGGTTTATGTCCTTTCCATAGTTCATAAGGTGACTCGTCAATCTTCTTTAGAGGAACCTTATTTAATATGGTATTTGCAGTAAGTAAAGCTTCACCCCTACAAAATGTGTGGAAGCCCAGAACTATTTAACATGGAATTAATCATATATTTGAATGTTCTATTTTTTTCTTTCGGCAACACCATTTTGTTGTGGTGTGTATGGAGCCGTTGTTTGATGTATAATTCCATGTTGTGCACAAAAATCTGAGAAGGTTGTAGACTCATACTCTCCTCCTCTATCAGATTTAAGTGCTTTGATTTTTCTCTCAAGTTGATTTTCAACTTCGGCTTTATATGTCTTAAACATATTCAAAGCTTCGCCCTTGCTATGAATCAAATAAACATAGCAATACTTACTGCAATCATCAATAAAAGTGACATAATAATTCTTTCCTCCACGAGTTGGTGTGGATTTAAAGTCACAAAGATCACTATGAATTAATCCAAGTAATTCATTTGATCTTTCCAAAATTGACTTTCTCGTTTGCCTAGCAAATTTTGATTCAGTACATGTTTCACACTTATGATTAAAATCAATTTTGAATTTAGGTAATAATTCTAATTTAACCATTCTTTGCATGGAACGAAAATTAACATGTCCTAATCTAGCATGCCAAATATTAGAAGACTCAACAATATAAGTAGAAGCAATTATTTATTAGCATCATCAATGGCAATTACATTGAGTTTCACGAGGCCATCAGCCACATATCCCTTTTCCAACAAACATATCACCCTTAGTAAGTACAAATTTGTTGGATTCCATTACAAGTTTAAAGCCCTTAGTAATCAAATTAGGTCCAGAAACCAAGTTCCTCCTTATTTCAGGAACATGCAGCACATTCAGCAAGGTGAGACTATTTCCATAAGTGAATTTGAGTATCACTTTGCCTTTGCCCTCCACCGCAGATGAGGCAGAATTGCCCCTATATAGCTTTTCTCCAGGGGTGCCATGATGGTATTCAGTGAACAGATTTCTGTCAACACAAATGTGCTTGGTAGCACTAGTATCCATAAGCCATTCACTCATATTTGAGACCATGTTGACCTCGGACACAACAGCAGCAAATTCTTCATCGGTGATTGCCATGTTAGCATAGTTGTTGTTTCTATGGCCATGATTTCCATCCTTGCGATGATAACAATCTTGTGTCTTGTGACCAGATTTGCCACATATATAGCAGGCGCCCTTGATCTTCTTTAGATTCTTGCCTTTAGGAGTAAGGGCAGATTGCACAAAATGCTTTGTTTTTGGAGCCTTATTCTTCTTTGGCGGCGGCTTGGCCTTGGAGTTTCCTCCCTCAACATAATTCGCATTGGCTTTAATGGCAGCAACCCCACCATAACGGTATGCCTTTATGTGGTCTTCTTCCACTCTTAGCCTCAGAATCAAATCCTCTATATTCATGTCACGACACTTGTGCTTGAGATAAATTTTGAAGTCATTCCAGGAAGTTGGCAATTTTTCAATTATCACCCCAACTTGGAAATGCTCATTGATCTTGCATCCCTCGGAGTGCAATTCATAGATCAACTTTTGGATTTCTTCGACCTGGGAGACAACAGATTTGGAATCCACCATTGTATATTTGAGAAACTTACTGATAACAAATTTCTTTGAACCGGCATCATCAGTCTTATACTTTTTCTCCAGGGATTCCCACAACTCCTTAGTTGTCTTGCACAGAGAATAAATGTCGTAGAGATTGTCATCCAAACAATTCAGAATATAGTTTATGCAACAAAACTCAGAATGATTCCAAGCTTCTATTGCCATGACAGTCTCTTTCGTCATTGGATTCTCATTGGACTTCGGAGCTTCTTCCTTGACAACATGAGCGAGATTCATGGTTGTTAGGAAAAACAGCATTTTCTGTTGCCATCTCTTGAAATCCAGCCCTTTAAATTTCTAAGGCTTTTCAGAGTATTTTGGCACAGCACCATTCAAAGTCACGGATTATTGATCCATTTCTGTTTCAAGATTGTTGGATAAATGTCAACAATCTGTGATAAAATACTATATGTAATAAAATATAAATACGAACAAAGTATGAACAGAACAAAAATATAAAACCAAACAACTTAAAGATCGAGGCTTGCGTACCACAATGTCCTTGAAACAGAAATTTCGCCCCTAGTCAGTGTTTGTAGTTCTTTGGATGTCTGCTTCATCAGGATTCAACGATCAAGTTAAAATTACAACACCGGAAAACTTAACTTCTGGCGAATTTCTTTGTGGTACTCTCAATAAGAATGCTATGGATTGTAGAAGAAGATTTATGTTTTTATGTATTCTAAATGCCTAGTAGATTGATGTATATATAATGTGATTATGCCTGTTCGCAATAGGTATGGAGAAGATATGCATCTGTTGGAAGATATCTTCTCTAAAGGGTTGCTTTGCTCTGCGTTTTTTTGAACTCTTCAGACTTCATCTGAAATGATGAGTCTGTTGGTAAAAAACTAATTAATTAAATTCAAAATTAATTAATTAAAACCGAAAATAATTAATTAATTTAACTATTAGAGCCCGAGCCCCAAGGCCCATCTTTTGATAATTAATTATATATTAATTACCAATTAATTAGCACACCCTAAAGCCCAACCCCAAGGTTGAGCCCAATTTTCTTCTCCATGGCCTATTCTCCAATCACTTTCTATAGGGGAAAAAGCCTTATACATTGACGAAAACTTTTGAGAATGGCCAATGTGGGACAAAGAATTTTAACTCAAAATTTCCAACAGTAAGGAGAGAGACCTTTCAGGATATGGAATCCGTATTAAATTGAGAGAATCCTTAAATATATCTAGAGATAGATATTGTTTACTTTTAAGAGTGTGATTATTTGCAGCGCACGCCAATTCCTAGATTGTAAGAATATCCAAGAATATAGGAAACTTATATGATCCCTAAGTGGATCAAGATTCCATATCTTGCGAAACAAGAATAGTCAATCTTAGCGTAGTCGACGAATTTTGCCTACTTTCTCGGAACACATGATGATGGTGACATCGCTAGTCCATTTGCTCAATTTGATCGGAGTTATTGGGTCCATAATCGGACGTCTAAGGTATATTAATAAAATCTTATTCAACTTTGACCTAGATGCTAAATAACAGTGGAGATTGAAGAAAGTGCAGAGCACCAATATTTTTTTATATTAATAAAATTTTATTGAAAAATAAGACCGTTAAAAAATTAGAGTTTACCACCACATTTATACAACTAGCTACATAATCAAGTTCCAATTAGCAAAATCTAACAAACTTCTTAATAACAAAATTTGCAATTCTTAATTACTCCCAATTCTCTGTGATTAAGGTAATCACAGTCAACCATCACCTCTTAAAACTATTTATCCTCCCTGCCTTCTCTCTCTTCATGCCCGATCTCATGCCTCATCTCAACCAATTGAATGGACAACGGAAGAGATGCGAGTGGTTCGACGAGGGTGGGTGCGTGACGAAATGAGGAGTGACATAGTTTGGGTTGGCTTGGCATATTTGGTAGAGTTGGGGTTGGTGGTTGATTCCAACGCGGTTGGACAGGTTTGCAGCAGTGATGGTGGTGATTTGACCTAATTACTCCATACAGGTCACAGAGACAAAAGGAAAGAAAGGAAATAGAGAGAGAGAAATGGAAAAAATGAGAGAGATAAAGTGGAAAAGCCATTAATAATTATAGGATAAGTCATTACCCGTTTTACTCACCATACAATATGACAAAACAAAAACAAGATTGTTCATATTTAATTTAAGTTTTATAAAAAGTAACCAAACACCCTACTCCCTTATCTTATTAATCATGTGACCAAACAGACCCCTTCATATTTTCTGCAACAAATCTGCACATCTTCCATGCCATGGCAACCATGGGTTCTCTTCTCCGGACCCACATCTCTATTCCCTTTCTTCTACAACAAATGCGACTCGTCATCCTCTGTGGTGAATGACGGAGATTAATGAGACGATTAAGTAAACCATTGCAGATAAAGAAGAAGGCGTATGAGACGGCGGCATTGAAGCTGAATTCGAGATCGTCGTCGTCCTGGTCATTGATGGTGGAATGAGGCCACGATCAGAGACACCGAGCCATGGCTTTAGCTGCGGGAATTTTATTTTTCTGCCACCATTACATCGGACTCACATGCCTTCGGTAGGCCTACTTCCTCTTTTGGTTTGAAGAAAAATTACTGGACAATGTGAGGAAGAAAGAAAAGGGTGTTTGGTTAGTGGAAAAGTAGAACTGTCGTGTTTAATTAGGGAGTTATGAGATGGTTAAATAATGACAGGCCCAACATAGAGAGTATAATGGGTGCTCACCAGTGAGTACTAAGTATTGTGCATTGTTATATAGGTATCCATTACCAAAGGGGGATGAACAAGGGTAAATCCACTTTAAGTATATGAGATGGATTTGAGTAGACCCACTAAGAGAAACATGGTGTGTGCTTTTTTCAAGAACATTTTGAAGTGCTTTTCTATTTTCTAAGAAAAACTTGCATTTTTATTAAAAGTTTTCATGTTCTTCTAAAATAAGTATTTTTATTGAAACTGCTTTTTTGAGTATAAGTGTTTCAAAGACACAGTTCCAAATGAGTCCTTAATCACGTTACTTTGCTTATGGGTTTTCCTAAAAGATTTATGACACACCCCGACCCAGAGGTCGAAATGTGCTGGCCGTCACGTGTGAGTGACGTAGCCAAAAACGTCAGCGGAAGAGTAATTATGCATGAAGTGCAGCAATGAGAGCCAAGTCGATAATGCACATACAATAAAGAGTAAGGTAGGACAAAAGTGAAATAGTTAAGTATCACAGAGCCAATCCTAAGTGCAGTCTGATTTAAACAAAACGATATAATTACAGAAGAACCCTACATAGGTAATGGTTGTCAGAACTGCCCCGGTGCCTCGATGGCCGTCCACGTCGTCGCTACCTAGAACCTGGAGGGGCGCAAAACAGAAAACGTGAGTGGGCAAAAACAAATATTTTCCAAAACCATTTTAGAAATCCGTATATAACCCCTCACTGTAAATCCTGTATAATTTCCCAGAAAATAGTACGTATATAAACTTATATATGAAAACATCGTCTAGAAATCAAAACTCATTATCAATCTCAGGAATAGGCCATGTCGTTATACCAACTCAGAAAAATCATCATGAGCCAAGTAATATAAATCAAGGGGTGTCCCTAGTGTCAGGTTAGCCGAAGTCACCTCTAGTGACCTGTACGGTTGAGTCTATAGCTCATCAACCACAATCAATCACTATCAATCATTATCCTGCACACGAGTCGGAACCACCTATAGTGGTCTGTACGACAGGCTAGGTGTATAATATTACGCTCAGTGCTACAATCACGTGAAGGTTGTGCAACGAATCGCGGGTCACCTACGGGTCGGAACCACTTATAGTGGTCTGTACGACAGGCTAGGCACCTGCCTTGGATCCAAGGTGAGCGTACGGTGCGTGAGGTGAACGATCACGTGAAGGCTAGGCCCTACTCTGGTGGAGCACAAACACCCGAGGTGCAGGTGATGAGCTAAATCACAATCCATCATCATCTCAGCTACTAACTATCATACTCACCTGACTTACCTGGCCGTCCACAGCGCCGGAGCATAATGAATGCAATCATACTCATAATTATAAAATATAATTGGCATACGACATGGCAATTCAATTATAAAATCAATTCAATTCATAATTCATTCAAATCGCGTTTCTGGGAAAAACGTCAATTATATATATATATAATTGACGTTTTTCCCAGAAATGCGATTTGAATGAATTATACTGAAAACAAAAGCCCACTCACTGGTAAGTCGACGGGTCGTATCCCCCGAGCCTAGCGTGGATGCGCTCGTCCTCTGGATACGTCTCACCTATATGTGAAACAACTATAAACTTATTATTTAAAGCACATGAACGAACTACGTAAATAACTTCTCGTACGAAGGTCAATTTTGGTATATAAATATACCAACGCGACCTACACGACGTCACGAACGTCGTGGCATTTTTAGAAAAATTTTAGGGTGTCTCACGCGCCAGGGAGCTCATGGGGTCACGCGCCCCCCACGCACCATCAACCTTGGCTCGCCGGACTGGTTTTTCTGGCGGCCGGAATTTGGACAAATTTTCAAACCTCTATTTCTCACTCGTTTCTCAACCTTTTTCCACCATTTTTCTTCCTACATGCTCTAAATTTAGAGTAGAACATTTCTATAGCTTCAAATACCTCGAAAAACGACTGAAGATTCGCTGGGAAATTTATCCAAAACCGGCCAACCCTGGAACCAGCGATCCCGACGTCCAACGTAGGCAAACGAGGTACTCCGAGCCTCGTGGGAACTCCTAAAGTCTCGCTGTGATCTTGGTTTCACCTAAAACGTAGCCAAGAAAAAGATGGTGAACAGTACTCCGATCGGTGCTCGAGAGAACTAGAGTTTTTCGAATGGTTTCAAGCCTAAAACTAACATATATGAACTCAGTAAGTCTCAGGGGTCATAAATAAAGTTACCTGGGCTTCGATCCATGTTGATATGGTGTGGTATGTGTGTGTCCGTACGAAGTGATGGTGAGGGGAGGACGAGAGAGTTCGAGAGAGAGGAAGACAAAAATTAGGGCAGTGCACGTGTGTGCGTATGTTGTGTGCGTGTGTGTTTTAATACCAGCCATCAACATCCACAGCCCAAATCTATTGGGCTTAAATGCTTAGGGCACCCAAAAATCTAAATTTTACCCCGTCATACCCTCGCTCGAATATAATTAGAGGGTAAAATCGTCATTTCACGTCGCTAAAATGTAAAAATCGGGACGGGATGTTACAATTTAGGACAACATTTTCTTGAAATTTTGTTTAGTAAAACAATAAGCTAATATAAATAAAATATAAAACAATGATAACGACACCATATCTCGACCAGCCACATACACTAAACACCAAATTTTAATGTCGTATCCCTTACTTGTCATTTAGGCTCTGCAACCAAAAACAACCCCACCACACCCCCACTCCTCCCCAATAAAAAAATAATAATAAAATAAAAAACAAGAATGTCTCACACCTCAATCAAATTGAACAAATTGCAGCACACCCAAATGCTACTCCCGCGTTACAAACACAAAATGTATTCAAGACGAGAAATTTTTGCGTATCTCGAATGCACACGAGATCCCATGTATCAATTTATATAAATGGATGACATAAATAATGTGCCTCACTTCTAATGTAGGTTGATGTATTGAAGTACAAAGTGGGTGAGGTTACAAATATTGGAGTACTTTTTTTCGGTAACAATATTGGGGTCCTTTGTTAGAGCTTTTTGATCCAATATAACGAATGTCTAATTTTCTTTAATAGGCGTTGGATTGTATGGAAGGGTTTTTGGTACCGGCGTATTCAATAATTTGAATCTGAACTATCGTAAATTTTCAAATAACATCATAGAACAATCATGTTTTAAGAATTTTAAATTAAAAAATAATAACGTTATGAAACGGTGTTACAATAAACCCTTTAATACCTACATTGAAGAAACTAAGCTGTAACCCAATCTCTGCTCACTCGCACCTTTCTCTTCACTCACATGTGAACCTTGGCCCCACTTGCTCTCCATCTGACCTCCAAAACAAGTCAAATCTACCTCTAGATTTCTCTCACTAAACCCCAGCACCTCCCCCCCCCCCCCCCCCCCAAAAAAAAAAACCTTCTGTGATTCTCTCTCTAGATTTTTCCATGGCTTCTCCAACTGCAACCACTCTTTTCCTCTGCTCCTTCCTCATTTTTCTCCATTTGGGTCCTCAAATCCAAGCTCAAATCGACAAGACCAGCTTGAAGGTAGTTGCGGAGGCTCTGGAGTGGCCGACCGCCACAATGTCGCCACTGTACGATGAGCTCGAGGAGGCAGACGATGAGGACGGCGAGGACTTGGAACTGGACGTGGAAAACGGGTACGCTCGCAGATCTCTGCTCTGGAGGAGGACGAAGTACTACATTTCGTACGGCGCGCTGTCGGCGAATCGCATCCCCTGCCCGCCGCGGTCAGGGAGGTCTTATTACACCCACAGCTGCTTCAAAGCCAGAGGCCCAGTTCGTCCTTACTCCAGAGGATGCTCTAGGATCGCTCTATGCAGACGATGATGCTGTTGTTTGCTGGGTAATTAGTAACTAAGTTTTGGGTATTAGTGGTCGAGGTTGTTTTATTGTTCATGGCGTTAAGCATCTACTTGCTGCTGCTGAAGTATCGAGAGTCTAATGTGCTTTGTTTTAAAGATCTAATTATGTTTGCGGGAAATAAATTAATTAATCTTGTGTTATGATATTTTCTTTGCATTTGTTTATTTGTTGGGTTATGAACTTATGATGATTGCAGAGAGATTACAATTAGTTTTTTTTTTATTTTTTATTTATAAGAACGTTATAATTTTTTAGTTGGATTCCCAATTTACATAATGGTTTAATTTTGTTGTTTTTAAACGCAAATGATCATTTAGTTTAGCGACACTCATTTTTGAGCTAGAACGATAATCGCAAAATGAGTTTAACTGCACTTAACTATCTCAACCACCCTATACCGACTCCATTAAAATTTCAACAACCGCCACCGATTGCAGCTTGCTACAATCATTGTCTGTTCCAGAAAATAAAATGCAGGGAAAATCCCACTCGCGCGCGGCATTACCGTTTAAAGTATATATTAATCAAAACTCAAAGTTTTAACCCTTTAATCGCAATTTGTTTGTTTAAATTTTTAATAAACTATAAGCAGAGGTGTTAGAATCCTAGTGCCGTTGGTTGATTAGGGGAAATGATTTGCAGTTTCACTTTTGGGAAACAACTTCTACTGTTGCAAGTTTGACCTAGCACTACCTACCTGCACAAAGTAAAGTAATTTCGAAAATTGGCAAGTTTAGTGATGTGGCCCTTTCTATTTTAATTCTTAGGCCATCTCCAACCGAAGGGTCCAGAGGGCCAGAGGGCCGAAAATGGCCCTAAAACCGTTTCCAACCGAGGGCTAGGCCAGAGGGCTCTGGAATCTGGGAGGGCCCCACGGGATCGGAGAGGGCTGGAGGGCTGGAGGGCTGGCTTCTTTCGGCCAGCCAGCCAGCCCCGGGCTGGCTATTTTTTTTTTTATTATTTTCTTACTGCTGTCGGTTATAACCGACAGCATTAAAGAAGGATTTTTTAATACTGTCGGTTATAGCCGACAGTAATAGGTATTCATAGGCAAATGTATTACTATTAGTGTCGGTTGTAACCCACACTAATAATTTGAAATTCAATTTAAAACAACTAGCCGTTGCATTATTTTTTTTTTTGAATTTGTTTTTTACAGTTTTATTATTATTTTTTATTTACAAAAATTTTCCTATAACTTTTATTTTTTCATATAACTTCTATTTTTTCATATAACTTCTATTTTTTCCTATAACTTTTATTTTCTCCTATTACTTTTATTTTTTCCTATAACTTTTATTTTTTCATATAACTTCTATTTTTTCCTATAACTTTTATTTTCTCCTATTACTTTTATTTTTTCCTATAACTTCTATTTTTTCATATAACTTCTATTTTTTCATATAACTTCTATTTTTTCCTATAACTTTTATTTTCTCCTATTACTTTTAATTTTTCATATAACTTCTATTTTTTCATATAACTTCTATTTTTCCCTATAATTTTTATTTTTTCATATAACTTCTATTTTTTCATATAACTTCTATTTTTTCCTATAACTTTTATTTTCTCCTATTACTTTTAATTTTTCATATAACTTCTATTTTTTCATATAACTTCTATTTTTTCATATAACTTCTATTTTTCCCTATAACTTTTATTTTACAAAATTTGTTTCATATTTTTTTAAAAGTCCATTTTCCCCTATAACTTCTATTTAAATTGTAGTTTTTAAATAATAAATTATGTTTAGCCCTATGGCCCTTTGGCCCTCGGTTGGAGACGGTTTTTTGTGACAGGGCTAAAACAAGCCCTCTGGCCCTCTGGCCCTCTGGCCCTCAGTTGGAGACGGAGGCAAATATGACCCTTCACTGTTCATTAAAATATTAATATCTTGAAGAATCTTGGAGGGCCAGAGGGCTAAAACGAGCCATCTGGCCAGCCATCGGTTGGAGATGGCCTTACAGAATTTCCAGCACTACTCTACTTCCCTTCACTAAAATATTCTTATTGTGTTCCGGTTTATGCTATCCATCAAGATTTTGTACTCCTAGATTTTTAATCAAAGATTCAATGACTAAAATATAACGGCCAAAAATTTCAGCGTCTAAAATAATCGAAAAATAGTAAAATTTTTGCAAAAATATACTGAAATCGAGCCTCAGACCATCTCCAATCCTGGGCTAAAAGCCAAATTACCCCCCAAAATTTCTCCCCAAACTCACTCCAACCCAAGGGGAAAATTCGGGCTAAATGCTAAACCAAGGCCAGATTCCCCCCAGAAATCGGTGTGGGCTCCACCAAATTGAATGAAAATATTTATCGAAATTTAAATTTTTTTTTATTAAAATGTTCATAAAATTAATTTACGATAGGCTACATATTTATTTATTTTTTAAAAATTAATTTAAGAAAAAAAAATTGCCTAAGTTTATTCTTTAATAATTCCGGGCTAAAATTTTAGGCTAGAAAAGGTTAGAGCAGAAAAAATATTTCTGGGCTAAAAAATTTGGCTTTTAGCCCAAGGGTTGGAGATGGTCTCAGGGAGGTGGAGAATTAGTCTTTGGGTTTGTAATCAGAGTACAGCTGCTTGTTTGCCCTAGAAACCATATGGGCTTTCATAGTTTAAATAGAGGGTACAGTTGGAATCAATTTAATGGCCCATCCTGGAACTTCAATTTGGGCTTGAGCATAGAGCGAGACACATTCTGGCCTTGTTATCAAACTTGTTTGCCACTTCATTCTGTTGATTGTTGAGTTTTTAAAAGCAAAAGAACCTTTAACAAATGGTTAGTTCAAAACTATGTAGCACTCAATGTCCTATAACAAAATGGCTCATTTTATTGTAGAATTTTGAGTTCATCGTTGTAACAAGAGTTGTTTCGCAATTGGTGGATTGTCCTCGTTGTTAAGATCTTCCACTTAAACTCATTGTGTCTCGCGTTCGAACTAGCCTTGAACACGGTCCGGTTCGATACGAGATAGGAGTGGAATCGAAATCAAAAAAGAATTTTGATACCGATTCTGGTACGGTATGGAAGCGTTTTGATTTCGAGCTGCATTGACAAAAACACACATTGAATTCCCAGAAATTTCGATTGGCTTCAACCCACCACATTTAACTCACAATCCATGTTCAATTACTAGAAATTTCAAGTACCAAAAAAAAGGAAAACTTGATTTAAGCCCAATTTTTTGAATCACTATTAGGAATAGTCCAATCCTTTAAATTTAGAATTATTATTTATTAATAACATTTATTATAAACTTTGATTTCATTATAATCATCTCTTTAATCGTTTATTTTCCTTGTGCTCCGAACCCATTTATAAATTTTTTTTTTATAATCAACTATATTACAAGTTAATTGTATTTATCTATCTATATGAAAGATTCATATTTATAGCGAGGAGCTCGAGCCTTTCAACTTTCGAAGTTTAAACTTCAAACTGCAACCGAAGGGCTAAGGTGGGAGGAGGCGAGGAAATAGGGTGGAGGATCGAGGAGGAGACGCCTGGAGGAGGGTGAAATACTTTGTTTTTTCATCGTCGTCAGTCGTTGAACAATTTGATTTGGGTGTCGACTTCTCGTTGTCAGTCATTGAGATTGGAGGAACAAGGTTGGAGGACGGAGGAGCGAGGTTAGAGGAGAAGACAACGGGGTTGAGATCGAAAGTCAAGGAGAAGAGGGATGAGATCGAGTCACTAGAGTGAGAGAGAATAGATAAAATTGATCTCTCTCTCAAAGGCACATGGTCTAATAGGTGTTGGATTTTTATCCTGTGTCCAGTTTCGAAATTCTCTATCTTTTAAATTATTGTAATAGTTTTGAACTCTCATCTTTTTCTTAATAATAGTAATTTTAAAATAAAAAAATTCTCACAAAGAAAGAATAGGTGTGGTAAAGTCCATGGTAAGCCTATGGAGTCTCCCAAGAACCAATTGAAGGCAGCCAAGTGGAAAAGAAACTTAAAAAAAAATCAATTCAGTTCTCTTCGGAGATATGTATAAAAGATACCAACCTGACTATTAGTAGACTAATTCAGCTTTGTACTGAAATCTTAAAAAAAAAAAATGGATTCAAACATAATTGACGTTTTTTTTTTTGTACGGTTTGATTTCGATTTTCGGTCCATTATGCCCACCACTAGTTCAAGCCTTCTCCCTTGTGTAAATTAGCGTAAAATATGTTGTGTAACAATAAAAAGAAGTTGTTTGAAAATATAACAAATGTTATAAAAACGATTGGAGTAGCCCTATAAAGAAGATGGTCCAATGAAGGTCAAAATCCCATCTTTGAATCCACATTTGGTCTAAGAAAAATATAATGAGTTATTATTGACACATCAAAAGAACTATCATACATTTCTCATTTATAAATACACAAACGAGAAAATATATACAGACATGTGCATAATGAATCAATAACATTTGTAGACTTTGTAGTAGTTAAATATTTTTTGAAGTGTGAACACCAGCTCTTCAAACTTTTGTAAACAAAGGCATGCTTTGATTTTTTTTTTCTTCCCCTTGTAAAATACATATACATGAGGTTGACTGAGGGGAAAGTCAAACCATGAACCAAGGAAAGGACCCATAAAATATCATTTTCCATGCAAGTGCATAACCTTGCACGCTACACTGCCTTTCCTTTTCTTTAATCACATAAATTGGGAGTCATCATCTCTCCCACTTGGAAAACAACTTCAACTTATTAGTATACTCTGTCAATATGATATCTCGAGTCAATGATGCAATATTATATAAACAAAAATTTACATTTATTTTTTAATTATTGACATAAAATATCACAGAATCAATTTAAATCATTAACATAAGACATCACGACGTCAATATATCCGTCTGGTACTAAGTCATTCTCCTACCACTTGAGGCTTGAGCAAATGGTTGTTGTAGTTGTCATCGTGAATTTCATTTTCAATGGTAGGAGATTTAAGATTAAAAAAAAAAAATTAGTACAAAAGATATCTGAAGGGGAAAGCCCATACCCATCGTCAGTTGATAGAATTCAAAAAAATCTAGTAGGCAAGTGTGAGCCCACTTACTTACATATCGTTTTAGGCCCCATAATATATAATTCCAATCTGCCCCCAGTTGTAACGATAAGCCAAAGAAAGTGCTAATCTCAACGTAGTGTCAAATCAAATACGGCTGGCTACTCACTACCGGCCACCACTTTGATAAACTTTTCAAGCTCTTGTGAACCGGAAATTTTTTTGGCTTGATCATGACTCCGCCGTTTGTTGTAATGCATGACCCTTCGTCGTAACCAAACTTCGTATCTTGAACCAAGTCTGACTCCTTGAAACCATGTTTAGTTCACTCATATTAATTCAAGCGGTAATACCATGTGTCATAATATAAGTCGAAAGACATTGAGAACACATTAATTATGTCATATATTTATTATATGACACGTTATATACTATATTGTGTTCTCAGTATACATAAAAATTTATCCGGCTCAAGGAATCTTGGTGGGACCGAATTGGCTTTACATGGACATGGACATGGACTCTAACTCGATCCTTGATCACACTTGACGCACAGTTCATAAAGCTCGTGCCATTCTGCGGTGGCTATTAAAACTATAAACTATATAAAGCATAATAAAAAAATAAACATAAAATCATGGATTATGGACCGTCGGCTCAAGTTCTCGTGAATTGACCATTCTGGGGTCCGGGGGCCGCACCGTCGGCTTCAAGTATCAAAAGCTTTGGTTCCGAGTATCTAAATCTCACGTGGGCTATATGATCATGAACCGACAAATCCCACAATTTCTACAAATAATGTCAATTTCCCAAGCAAAATATTTGGGGTGAAATTTTGTTAATTTCCGACGGCGATTCAAACATTTCCTGTCCAATTTCGTTGCATGTGTTGTGGTTGGTCCTACTTGCACCAACCGAATGGTACATTTTATAAATAAATAAATAAAATATGTCACACAATAAGCTAAATTGTTTGGGTTGTTTCCCGGGGTCTAGTCTTGTAGTTCGAGACCCATAACGTCACACGCATATCTTCATGTGAACACATGCTTAATTAATAGATTAGAAGCTTGACAATGTGGAATTATGGGGATTGTATAGGATCATTGTAAATATGTAGTAAAAAGTGCAACTAGCGAGTGTTTGAAACTTATCAATTGCTTGTCTGCGTTGGGGAATTGTTATGGAAAGTAGAAGACTAATAGTTAATACATAAATAATTTTTAATAATTTGAAATAATCACTCGTTTGGAATTGCAAATTGTTATGTGTGAATGTAGAAGATTGTTCAAAACACGCATTGATTGAACAGAATGACACTTGAATTATATTTTTACAATTTCACATCAAACATGAGTAACAAATCACACTTGGCATGGTATATGGTTACTTATGTTTAAAACAAGAATAAATCTAAAATATATATAATAAAAAAATGTTGCTAATGTAATCATAAACATGATTGTGGAAATTTTACTAACACGCCGCTGTATGAAATACTCGAGCGCAATGGACAGCTAAACTTAAAAGGCTGAATTTTGATAGTACAAATATAATTATTTAAGGTCAGTCTCATGCATTGGTGTATAGTAAAAAAAAAGGGAGGTTTAATAAAACACTCCCGGTACTGTTTACTTTTAACGAAAAGTCCTTTTTTACCTTTAACTGTCACTATTCATTATACCTTCAAAAAGGGCTTTTCATTAAAACTGTCACTATTCAGGCCCTTTTCGTTAGTTTTCCAAAAAAAAAACTCCACGAGATTGATGTGAATTGGGTTTTTATTTGGGATCAAGGGATGTCTTGTTTTCAGTGATGACCTCTTAAAGTGGAAAATGCTGTTGCGTAGCAAGTATAAATTAGATTACAAGGAACGCAAGTGATTGGTGGGAAGTGGGATGAAATATAATCGCAAAAGGATTCAGGCAGCATGTTTCATGTAAATGTATTTTTATCGTCACATTACAATTTAATATTAAATTTTATGTTAACAAAATTATAAAATATTACATATGAGATAAGAAAATATTTATAAAAATAGATATTCGAACAGGAGACGTCATATATATGGGTGTGTGTGAATGCTCTTTTGCAAGTGAGCTACAACTAACATGCATATATTTTGCTGACTCGAGAAGTACACATTCCGAGTGAACTGTGACATTTTGGGTGTGGCCCACACATAGACGTAGCGTGTTGAGATGAAGTGAATCGAAATCCAAGAGATGCTCCTGCATATGCTGATTAAGGTTGCAGTCGCAGACTTACTTTCCCCATGTGGCCTACCCTTCAATCTTTAACACTTCCGACTAATATTGTTTGAAGCACGTGAGTCGGCCTTGGTATTCATTAACAATCAACATGTCTAGGTGAAATAGCATTGTAGAAATAGGGATCTGATATCCACACTTTTTTTTTTACTTTTCTCACACCTTTTTAGATTTCGGTCATTGGATCGAATGAATTGAAGAAAATTTAACGGATAAAAAGTAATAGGAGTGTGTGTGAGAAGTAAAAAGAAGTGTGTGGATAGAACACTCCTAGAAATATTCTAAATTTGCCATCCAATTGAAAATCATTGAGTTTTGATTTTTTTTTTCTAGGTTGTCAATGGAAATGCTTACTTGAAGTATTAAATATAAATGACAAATAATTACCTAAGGATGAACCCATACAATTGTATTCTTGCTCCTCTATTGGCCATTAACATGTGTTGATGAAGAAAGACGACGGTATACTATAAAATCAATTAGTAATATAGGGAGTAGCTTAAGTCATTATAGTCATTGCAAGGTTGGTTTATCACGGATGTGAGATATTGTCCTTCACATTCTTACATGTCTCCTCATAATGACGAATTTTTAAGCAAATTACGTGGACAAAGTCGTTGGGCTTTACACATGGGCCAACTTATGCTCTTACGATGAAGAAAGTTAAGATTCCACCATAAAATAAGTGACAATACAAAAAGTAGCTCAACTCATTATTATCTATTATAAAGTTTGGTCCATCAGCGACCGATGTAGGATTTTGTCCTTCACATCTCACAATATATGTATATGTGTGTGTATTAACGTGATATTGTCAATAAATTATAAACTTGTTCCTGCTTATATTATAACGTATAAATTGTTAATTAACATCATGGAACTATATTCCAGTGTCATATAATAATTTAGTAACTCACAAGTTTCACCACCAAAATCCAAAAAAAGGGGAAAGAAAAAAAGAAAAACCCTGAAGTAAAATGATGATATTTTTATACGGTTGGTTCCAAACTTCCAAGGCTAAAAGTGAGATACCCAACGGAAGAATACTGATAATATTTTTTATGTGAGAAACGTGCCCACTTGCGGATGTTAAAGTCTGCAAACTTGAAAACGAGAGCTTGCAGTTGCATCTTGCATTGCATGCATTGGCTGTGGCTCCTCTCTCTCTCTCGATCTCTCTGTTGCGACCAAAGTTACATGCAAGCATTACTGCTTTCGGTTTTTGGCTGCCCACTGGATTGTGGTTGTTGCTTTGCCTCTTGGCAGATTGGCAAGGATTCAGCAGTTACGGCTTTGTCCATTTATTGAAGGGCACTTGCAACCTGCCATATGTAGCCGTCTATCTTTGTTCCTTGTTTCAGGGAAACAATATCTTCTTAGATTTTTACTTTTTTTATTTTATTTTTCTGGACTTATAGCTACTTTTATATATTTAAAATAAGACCATACCGAAAAGGTTTTGGGTGTATATGATATATCAATATGCCGCATGAGATGCTAATACAGCGTTTCGACCTAAATTAACTTATAATGTCATCATCTCGGCTTAAGGTTTAACAGTTAACAATATTGCGTGTTATAGTTTGAGTTAATTAGGTAGGATAGTGTCATCACACACCTATTTTTACTTCTCACACATTATTTTTAATTTTGTATCGTCAGATCGAATAAATTAATTGAAGAATATCAATGACAGAAAATTAAGAAGAGTGAAGGAGGTAAAAACGAGTGTGTAAATTGCACTATCCATTTAGTAGACCACACTATAGTATGTAGTGTGATGTATACAACATATGTAATAATTTTTTTCGTTTAGTCTACTCATGTATTAAATTAAAAACGAGACTTGTATAAATAATGTAGCATACACAAGTTTCGTCTTAAAAGATACAATTAACAATGTGATTTGTAAATATGATAATTATATTTGTCCTAATCCAAAATACGGTAGAAATGATGTAACCTTTTCCTCTTTCCTTATACAACATAAACCATATTTCTTGGAATCAATAAAGAAGAATTTAGAGACAAGTAGCTCAAATTAAGCTATCATCTCACATTACTCAAAAGATATGGAGGATTTTGTGATTCTATTGCAGTTGTGGTGGTAGTGAGATTTAGTATTTAGTTTTACGCAATGCTTTATAATTATCACACCTTCAATTTATTTAATGTTCTTCCAAATCAAAGCACATTTGAAACATGCTTTTTGTAACTAATCTACCTACATTTTTTTTAATTAATCTACCTACTTAATTAAGTGTGTGACATATGGCATAATTCCTTTGAACCAAAGTTTATGGAGAAGGGTCGATCCAGCAGTGGTGGCTGGTGAGAAAGATAGATGCAAACAAATTGTGTCGGTCCTTAATTTTTCACATCCAATAGAGAGCAAACGAGATTTGGGATTTTGGAATAATAAGTGGCCCATATTCCGTGAGCTGTTCACACATGTTTTTGCAAAGTATGTTCCTTGCTTATATTCTAGTGAATAAAAGTTAAGACATGGCTTTCAAAATTGCGGGTCGTTTGCTATGTGCACACGAGACACGCCTTCATCGAGTTTTATCTTTCTTTTCTTTTTCTTTTTTTTTTCCTTCGGGTGAAACCATAGTTGTATTTGTGTTTTAATTGTAGTATTATTAAGGGGAGGAGGGGATTGGAAACTATTACAATAATTCAAGTGATGGGGAGTTTTGAACTCGAGACACATGAGTAGAAACTCAACGTCCTATCCATTAAGATATTAGACCGCATGCAATGATAGTTGTTTTATTAGAGTATTTTAAAAAGTATGAAAAGTTAAAAGGACATTCTAGATGAAGTCCGAGTAGCCTTAATAATTAAGTAAAAAATGCCGCTGTATCAGCAGATTTGTGGAGTGACAAACGCAATTTTCTTTATCTTATTGAGAGAGAGGGAGAGAAAAGCTACATTGCAATTGCACATCCAAATAAGAATAGTAAATCAAATAAAACAGGTGATAAATTAGTTAAATGCGTTTCTTTTTCTTCAAGTAACAACAAGCTAGGTTCCCCTACCTTCTCCAACAAGGAGAGAGAGAAGGAAAGGGAGAGGGATGGGAAAGCAATTTCTTTTCAAATATAAAACAGCTCATGAACTATTTCTTAATAACTGAATTATGCCGGCCTAACAAAAAAAAAAACTCATGATCACCGATTGTTTAACAAAACAAATCTATATTAAAACGGGATTATCGATTATGCATGTGGACGATGGATGTTTAACACCAATCAATTATTTAAATTTGATCTTAATTAAGGGTAATCAAGGTTTTAAAGCTTGTGCATGTAATAGTTTGAGATTCGGTAATAATGGTGTGTATGCGTAATCGAGTTTAACACTAATCAATCAGTCTAATTAAGATTTAGTGATCTTTTTATTCTGTCATTTCCTTCACCTGTCCCCTCTCTGGCCACTACTCTCCAATCATGCACAATTGTACAGAATTTATTAGCATCCAATGACTTTTTAATGCATATCGTTAAACGATAACAACGCTTAAAAAATTACCCCCACTTCTGGGAAAATGGCTGGTGTCAGCCAATGAGCAATCAACCAGCCCAAGTAACAAATCACTGTGCCCAAGCACCAAGCAATTGCATTGGCAGTAAATTACTTTGCCCTAGCAATAGCCTTTCGCCCAAGTATTAGTATTAGGAGGGTAATGACTTGGCAAGTAGTAGTAGTAGGATAATAACCTCCGCACTCTCGTTCCTCTCTTTCACTCTTTTATATTTGTTTTTAACATTCAGATCAAACAATCAAGAAACGTCAAAAAATTGAATATAACATAAAACCAACAGAAAAAAAAAAACAAAAACAAAACGAGAGACTGTGAACGTCAGTTCCCCGTGACAATTAAGTTATTTAAGCATGAAATATAAATCTAGCCGCGTGTGGCGTGTGTGCAGTAAAAATCTTCCCATAAAAACACGGCGCAATACGAGTGCATGATCGGAAACGAGTCGTTGGGCCCAAAAAAATCCTTGCCTATCACGTGCTTTAAAGATATCAATCCCAAGCCACACTCCCAAATATTTTATAAAAATTTAAATACAAATAATAAATACAAGTTATAGAAATAGGAATGCCTATAAATACCACAGAGGCAGCTGCTGCTTAATTCAGACTTGTTCTGTTCGCTCTCTTCTTTCTTCTTTCGAAAGCAAACCCAGAACTCTCAAGTGGAAAAACCTCTCTCTGATTAAACCCTATATCCATGGAGTGGATTCGCGGTAAAGAAATCGGCCGGGGAAGCTTCGCCACCATCTACACAGCAAAACCCACCAGCCCATCTTCTCATCTTCCGCCGCTGGTGGCCGTGAAGGCGTCTGAATCCGGCTACTCTGATTCGCTCAAGAACGAGAAGCAAGTCCTCGACCAAATCGGCTCCTGCCCACAAATCATCCGCTGCTTCGGCGCCGATCACTCCGTCGAGAACGGCGAGAAGTTCTACAACTTGCTTCTGGAGTACGCTAGCGGCGGCACTCTGGCGGACGAGCTCAAAAGAAACGGCGGACGCTTGCCGGAATTTGATGTTCAACGCCACACAAAGTCGGTGCTCAGAGGCCTTGAATTCATCCATGCAAAAGGGTTCGTCCACTGCGACTTGAAGCTTCAGAATGTCCTGGTTTTCGGCGACGGCGCGGCGAAAATTGCCGACTTCGGGCTGGCGAAGAAAGCAGGGGAATCGGATAACAAGGTCGAAGTCAGGGGAACGCCGCTGTACATGGCGCCGGAATCTGTTAACGACAATGAATACGAGTCCTGCTCCGACGTCTGGGCTCTCGGGTGTTTGGTGGCAGAGATGGCGAGCGGGAAACCGGTGTGGGATCACAACCCCGGCATGAACATGTTCAAGCTTCTGATGAGGATTGGCGGCGACGAGTTGCCGCAAATCCCGGAGGAGTTGAGTGAAGACGGCAAAGATTTTGTTTCCAAGTGTTTTGTGAAGGATCCCAGACAGAGATGGACGGCTGAGATGCTTCTTGAGCACGCGTTTGTTTCCGGCGACGATCACACTGTTCTATCGGAGGAGAAGGCGCAGCTGTCGGCGTCTCCGAGAGGCCCGTTCGATTTTCCGGATTGGGTTTCGGTGGCGAGTTCAGAAATTTCTCCACAATTTGTGGATTGGTCTGGGAAAAATTTGGACTCCGAGTTCGATTGGTCGTCGAGAAAGAGTTTCGTTCCGGCGGCGGATCGGTTGAGGCAGTTGGCGACGGAGGAGAAACCCAATTGGTCGTTCTCTGAAGATTGGGTAACAATTACGTGATTCAAGAATCGGGTAAATTTCTGCGGCAGAGTAGGCGACGGAGGTAAAAAAGCAGAGGAGGAGGAGTCGAAGATTCTGAGATACCAAAGTATTCGTTGATTCTTTTTAGTGACTGTAAATTTAGACTAGGACAGAAGCAGATGATTTTAACAGTCTGGTCCTGATTGGCGCCACCAGTGGGTGGATAAAACTGTAGAGAAATTTTTTGATTGACTTGAATAGTTGAGATTAAATTTTCCTAGAAAAATTACAGATTTTCCAGGAAACCTGGCGTTTGGCTATGGTGAGGAACTTGTTGTTCCTCTTCCCTTGTTCTTCTTGACTTTGAAAATTCAAGAACGAGTAACTGAGTTTGATAAACGCATTCGTGTGCGATTCCAATTTCGTTAACTAACATAGAATTTGACCCATTGGGTCAATAGCCAAAGGAGAACACGTCTTTCTTCTTGGCAGTTTGGGTTTAAAACGTGTCTCTTCTTGACTAGATTGACTTTTCATCTCAACTTCACATGTTTCGTGCTTGATGTGAATATTGTTACCTCCTTCTACCCATGCCCTTCAAATAAAAATTTACAGCCCAACGTGTTGATTTCAATTATAATACTCGTTTAAACAAAATTTGAGGCAAAAACCAAATAATAATTTTAAGAGCATAAGCAATGTAAAGAAAACACGCTTTACATGCGATTCTTATGTGATACATATATTAGTGTCTACAAAGTTGTTTGTTTTGTGGTGGCTAATTGAGAATGCAACTGAATAGGGGTCAAGTGGTTATTGAGTAGCCAAATGATCGTAAGAGGTGGCTAATCAAGGAACATATGCCCATTATTTTAATTTTTAATTATACCACCCCTTACTTCCGAGTGGGAATAAAGGGCACATAAAACTTGTTGGAGGATAGAAGGTTCATGCTTTAGGCAATAATACATTGTTTGGATAAACTCAAATTTTAGATTTGTCAACCTCTACAACTTTTTATTTATTTTATCAAATACTTTACAACTATTTTGACTTTGAAGAATTATTGTTGGTGGTGTGATTCACTTTTTATTTTTATTTTTATTTTTTACACACTCTTCTTAATTTTTAGTTGTCGGATTGAATGAATTAAAGATGATCAAAGATCATGAATTAATAGGGGGTGTGTGGAAAGTAAAAAGAGTATTTTGATGGAGGGTGGAGGAGAAACGAAAGAGAATGGTTAAGGCCCTAGGGCAACTACCACCGCTATTATCCCACAACCAAGTTGACTGAGCATCAAAGGAAGAGAGAACATCCAAATATGAGACTCTGAGGATCTCTGACGAAACTTAGCAAGGACATCATCGACAAAATTCACTTCACGGAAGACATACTAACACTAGAACATAAATTTTGATTGTTGAGGATATAATTGCGCTTTAATCATGGTGAAGGCCCTATGATTCGGAGCACATAATAAAAGAGATGTAAATTCATATCCTATTGTTGCTCGTACCTACCATTGAACCCAATGTTGGAAATAGTTATTTATTTTATTGTTTGAATTTGGGCTCAGCCCATTAGTATTAGGGTTTCATTTTCCTACTTATTAGGGTTATGTTAGTTCTCTATATATATGACGCTTTGTAGCTCGTTGAATGATAAGTAAGTCATTCATGATGTAGCCTCTTAGGGTTTTGTAACCGTTCTTGCATTTTAGTTTGTTTAATAATATTCTTATTATTTTGTAGTTTTATTTGTTCCGCACTCTGATATTCAACTCCCAATACCGAAAAAGCTCTTTTGCAAGATTGGAACTGTTGTGTGTTTCAACTCATGCACACAAATTATTATCCCTGATTTTTTTTTTCTTTCTCGATTTGGTTTTTGCTTTTCCTAATCAAGGATAAGGGTTCGTGTGCATAGATTGAAGCACGTATAAAAGCTCTTGGGCGTTGAAAACAACTATTTATATCATGTTTGTGAACGGTGAGAAAACAAATAACACAAAAGTTAGTCATTTACAAATATATACTTTGACGTGGTGTAATGAAATAAAAGTTTGTTGCAATTTGGCACCCCCTAAAAGGTAAACAAAACACCTATCTACAATGGATATTGCAAAACCTGATTTTGATGTAGTTAATTTACTAAACAAGATTCTTAAACCCAATGCTATAAACAAATTAATACTACATGCTAAAATGCATATTTCTGCGTGGTGTATATTGAGAAGTATATCCTTCACAATTTTATTTTTTTTGCCAAAACTTTGAGATATCCCACACTCCGAAGGGTAGACTAATCCTCAGTGGGGTCCGAAAAGACTAAAGACATTTCAGCTCACTCATAGCCCACATCAAATAACTCACATCATTCCAAAGTTTTCATCCAAAGAATCACCCTTTTTTTTCCCAGCTTCATGCCTCGAACCCAAGTCCACAAACATATCTTACTTGGAATTCTACCCTATTTCCACTAGACCACTTGCCATGGTCAGGGGCGAAGCTACATAGGCGCAAGGAGGGGCGCCTCGCTGAAAATGAAGCCTAGGAGTGAGTATCCGCCCCTACTCTCGCCAAAAATGAACCCCTGTTTTCTGCTGCTGCTGCGCGCGGCAGTTCAATTTTCTAAAAAGCCCAAGCCTAATAGCGTCGTGTTGGACGTAAAAAAAGGAAAACCCCTTAAGTAGAACAGAGTCGTTTGTATCTATTGAAAAACATAAATAAATAAGACTGACATATGGGGATCACTCGTCCAAATTAACCTTATTAGGTCCCCCACAAATCAGCTTAAGAAGACAAGCCAGCCTTCAAGCCACTGCCTAGATTCCCCCCTTCGCCTCTTCGCCCTTCCCTTCCAAGTTACAGCCTTCAAGCCAAGCCATTGCCCAGCTTCAAAGGCTTACATAACTTGCCTGAATTCCTCTCCAAAACTTGACAGCAACAATATATAAGCTTATAGCTTACCTAAATTCCTCCAAGCTGGCTCCGTAATCTCGATTGAACCTCCAAATGACACGATTGAAGTCAAGAACACTTGAAACATGAGATTAAAGACTAGTTTGTATAAAATTCAGAATAAAAAAAAAGAATTCGAAATTTGATTGCATGTCCAAATCCTTTACCTAAACTTGTTTGGCTCGACTCACTAAACCCGTAGGCGAAAATCTTTTGTCAAAACGACTAGCAGAAAGAAATTTATGAATTTTCAATAATTTTTTTAGGGAGAACGGACAGAAGCTGAGCTTTCCGGATAAGACGAGATTGATGAGAATATGAAAGAACCAGATAGCATTTTGTTTTAAAATTAAACCCACATGGCTGACTACATTTGTGGCGTGTTTACGGAACGGAATGGCAAGAAACGAAATTGCATTCTTTTCCAGGAATTCAAGTCGTTTACTAGCATTTCCGGAATTAAAAAAAAACAAGATGGAGTCCACTTAAAATCAAGAATTGGATCTCTAAATCTCTTAGAATATGATCACCGAGATAGAGGTGGTATTTGGATTCTGGGAAAAAGGCTCCTTCAAGAATCCAAATTTTGCACCCAAACTACCCCAGTATCTTCTACCTCCTCCTTCGTATTTGTGGCTCTCTTTGCCCAGTTTGCCGACTCCCTTGCACGTTCACCAACTTAATCACGGTTATGGATAATTTTGTGCCAAGATGGGCCTCGAAGATTGAGTTGGTGGAATGGGTTGTCGTTGGCGAAGAAGGAATTTAAAACTTGTTCGGTGCCGTATCTGCCAATTGAATGACTAACACCTGTAATTAAAGCTGCAGTGGTGGTGGATCCACGCTATAGTGGTTGTGGCGTATATTCCAGTGGCTGTGTGGTTGGAGAGAGATGGAGGGAGATGAGAAGTAGATGGAAAAATAAGAGGGGGGAAGCTGAAGATAGTTGGGGTATGAGTGCGGTGCGGACCATGAATGGCCTAGCTATGAGGCGGTGGCTATAGAGGCATAAGGGGGTGGAAGATAAAGACAAGGCAAGGAAAGGCAGGGTTGGGTGGTGAGCAGTGCAGCTGGACCTTTAGGATAAAGGCGTGGGAATGATGGAGATGTGGGGGATGTGCAGCTCATGGACCAAAATATCGATAATATCGGCAAAATATCGCCGATATTATCATTTTTTTTAGATGAGGATATTTTCACACGTATCCACCTTATTTTTGTCAATATATCAAGATAATATCAATAATATCGGTAATATCGGGATAATATTGATAATTGCATGTTAATTTTTTGAAGTAATTAAGTAATGTTGTATAATTATTCTCTAGGATAATTTTAATATGTTTAATGTTATTTATTATTTTATTATTTTATTAATATTAGGTTTTATTATCAAATTGGATTATTATTCATTATTATTAGGTTTTTTTATTATCAAATTGGATTATTATTCATTAAATTGGATTATTATCAAATTGGATTATTCATTAAATTGGATTATTATTAAATTGGATTATTATCCAATTGGATTATTATTCATTAATATGTTTAATATTAGGATTATTTTATTATCAAATTGGATTATTATTCATTAATATTAGGTTTTATTATTCCATATTATTTTTATAATTACTTAAATTCTTACAATCATTTTCTTTACTTCCTATTTAATTATTCTGTAGAATAACTTTATTATTTAGGTTCTCTTATATAACCATCACTACTATATTTTTTGGCCAAAAAATAATTGCCTAATTTGTGACATCCCACATCGCCTAGGGGAGTGATCCTTAAATGTATATTCCCATCCCTACCTAGTACGAGGCCTTTTGAGAGCTCACTGGCTTCGGGTTCCGTAGGAACTCCGAAGTTAAGCGAGAAGGGGGCTAGAGTAATCCCAGGATGGGTGACCTCCTGGGAAGTTGCTCGTGAGTTCCCAGAAACAAAACCGTGAGGGCGTGGTTGGGGCCCAAAGCGGACAATATCGTGCTACGGTGGTGGAGCGGGCCTGGGAGGTGGCTGCGCCCGGGCCGGGATGTGACAAATTGGTATCAGAGCCTAACCCTGGCCGCGTGTGTGCCGACGAGGACGTCGGGCCTCTAAGGGGGGTGGATTGTGACATTCCACATCGCCCAGGGGAGTGATCCTTAAATGTATATTCCAATCCCATGATGGGTGACCTCCTGGGAAGTTGCTCGTGAGTTCCCAGAAACAAAACCATGAGGACGTGGTTGGGGCCCAAAGCGGACAATATCGTGCTACGGTGGTGGAGCAGGCCCGGGAGGTGGCTGCGCCCGGGCCGGGATGTGACAAATTGGTATCAGAGCCTAACCCTGGCCGCGTGTGTGCCGACGAGGACGTCGGGCCCCTAAGGGGGTGGATTGTGACATCCCACATCGCCCAGGGGAGTGATCCTTAAATGTATATTCCCATCCCTACCTAGTACGAGGCCTTTTGGGAGCTCACTGGCTTCGGGTTCCGTAGGAACTCCGAAGTTAAGCGAGAAGGGGGCTAGAGCAATCCCAGGATGGGTGACCTCCTGGGAAGTTGCTCGTGAGTTCCCAGAAACAAAACCGTGAGGACGTGGTTGGGGCCCAAAGCGGACAATATCGTGCTACAGTGGTGGAGCGAGCCCGGGAGGTGGCTACGCCGGGGCCGGGATGTGACATAATTTTCATGAAAAATAAATATAGGTACGTTTAAGATGTCTAGTGGAGTTACTAAACATGAGCTTGGGAACATGGAGACTATGTTGGACCACCTCCCGGATTTATGAGCCTCTTCACTAGTGAGGCAAACTTCACACATGCAACACAGGATGAGGACCATGGCAGTAGGCGGGCAGAACTAGGAATTGGTGCCATAGGAAAGGACTATACTCGTAGAGAAAGAGGCAAGGGGACTTTGTCAAGTCAAGAAGATGACTCGTTATCTATAACTTCAGACTCTGTTGGAGTGAGAAGTAGTAACTATGGTTATACTCATAACCAACCATTTCCCAACCCTTCATATCCCATTCCTGTTGGGATGAAATCGAGCGACTCATGGAAAGAATTCGAGACTCAATCTTCAAATGATTTTGTTTATGGACAACGTCAACCAATCTCAGATCCATATGGGTGGCATGTTAACAATTACATGCAAAACTATTTTGGGGATTTATCATTTGATAACTACTCTTCACAATACACTTACTCTACACATAGAGATGATGAAGATAGTGAAAATTTTGAACCTCATAGGAACTTTATGTGGTACTAAGTCACTCATGTATCTTACCATGCAATGTGTGTAAAATATTGTACTAATTCATTATATATAAATAATTATGGTGTGTTTAAACTTCTTTCATTAATTACTATATATTTTCTACACTCACAATGTTTGCCAGCTCGCTATATAATCAACTTAAATTAGTTAAATCCATCATGCAATACATTTCCTTCCAATTTTTGTGATAAATTAATAGATAATTGACTAAATAAACATCCTGCAAAGTTTCAATAAAAAATTTCAAGTTTTTCTTACAATTTCCGTGGTTTTTATTCAATTTTTATCGATATCGATAATATCCCGATATTTCCGTGTTTTTGGACTACCGATATTTCCGATATCATCGATATTTTAGACCATGGTTGCAACCGCTTCAGTGGGTAGAGCGTTTTCTACTATAACTATTGTGAAAACACCACATCGTAATAAAATGGAAGATCAATAGTTGAAGGAAAGCATGGTTGTTTACATTGAGAGACATATTTTTACTTATAATGAGCCTATTACGTTTTCACAACATGAAACTCGCAAATAACAATTGTAATTTGTTTGTATTGATAAATTATTAGCGACATTAATATTGTCTACTATATATCTAAAAGGATCTAATTGTCTACATTTTTGCGATCTCTTATCCTTTTATATTTCGCCTCTCTCCCAGTGATTCCTGGCTTCGCCACTATGCTACACGTTGTGATTTGTTTTGTTTATTTTTTTCAAAATCGTGTTTATATAAAGGTAATTAATAGGGGGAATTGGATCCCCTCTGAGGCAAAGCCTCGGGATCCTACTGAGCAAATAACACGGGCCGTTGAATTTTGATCTAACAGCTACAAATAAGAGGGCCCCTCTAAAATTATAATAATTGCAGCCGTTGGATCAAAATCCAACGGCCCATGTTGTGTGGTCAGCAGGATCCCGAGGCTTTGCCTCGGAGGGGATCCAATTCCTAATAGGGGAATGGACTTGACAGTGTGCACTGCCATGTTGCTAGTTTCTAGTATTAGAGACTTAAAAGTATGAATTTTGTATGGGGTATATATTATAAGCCTTCACTTACTTCTTGCCTTGCAGAGAATTGATTAAAACGTGTTATTATGAATCCAGGTCATGCAATATATGTTTGATTCATGCAATACTTATGTTACATTGTTAGATTATGTTGCGAAGCTCTTAGCTTTAATTATCTTAATCAAAGCGATTGATATAACACAGACTAATTTATGTTAAACTTTTGAATCTTTACTATCTTACGTCATTAGCACGATCGAAATGAAGTATACTTTGGAGTAGAAAATATTTTCCATTAACAGCTTAAACCTACCTAGCCTAATTTTATAACTAACCCTAGCACATAAGAAGCTTAACGCACCCCCAATAATTGTAGCTGAGTTAGGGCTAAGTTACTAAATAGTCTGACAAGAAAAGTTCACTTTAAATTCAAATCCAAAAAGGGTTAACTGAGCTTTATTTGCTAAGGATATTCAAAGAAGTTCTATCAAAGTTCTGTCAGATGTTGTCGGAGTAAGTTAAGTTGGAGTGTGATATCCACACACCGCATTTTACTTCTCTCACACTTTTTTGGATTTCGGTGGTCGGATCGGATGAATTGAAGAAGATCTAACGGACATAAAGTAATAAGAGTGTGTGAAAAGTAAAAAGTGATGTGTGGATAACACACCCCTTTAAGTGCTTAGGAAGTGGCTAGGAAATTAGGACTGTCGGTGCAAACTATATGTTGCCCAAGTTAATGGCTTTGGGCCGAAAATCCGATACAGCACTGCATCAAGACACTCATTTTACGGTGACTTCTTCAAGGCTTCACGACTATTGTCAAAGACACTTGCATCATCTACTTCCTAAATATAGGCCCAAAGAGTAGAATAAAATAGTCACAAACATGTGGTTTCAGTTATGGTATCTGAGATCAGAAAGAAGAATAAGTGAAAAATGAATTAGAAAAAAAGTTGGAATTATAAACAATTTATATTGGGGAATAATTACTGCACTATTTTTCTAGTTGTTAGATTGAATAAATCAAAACAAAGTCAACTGATCGAATCAAAGTTGAGGAGTGTAGAAAGATAAAAACAGGTATGAGAACATCATATCTTTTATTTTGATCATACAATTTTTAGGCCTCAAATTTTAGTTGCCTCTAAGTTGCAGGCAAGTTTTTGAGAAAATGAAGCATATGAAATAATATCTTACAATAGATCATTTGGCACAATGTTAGTGGCCACTATGGGACTCCTCACAACATATTTTCCACCATCATCTATCCAAATCAATGAGCCTTGGACCACATCTTCTTTCAACAATTTTGGACCTTCCAAAGTGACCTTATAACTTAGCTTTTCATACTTTTTCTTGAACACCAATCTCTGTGGCTCAACCTTCACCTTCAAACCCGCCATCGCCATCAATTTCGCAGTATAACTAGACTTTTCCCCTCCCACATTTGTCACTGTCCTCCTAAATTCTTGTACAACTTTTGCACTCGAATTAGAACCCTCACTGTTAAAGTAAGCAATGAAGGAAGGGTAATTAAGATGGATTGAACGGTCGGTGCAGTTGTTTTTGGACCCAGTGATCACTTGTATTCCTTTTGATGTGTAATTCATTGCACAGAGAAGGTTTATGTAATCTTGTGCCGTTGCTTCGTAGATTAGTCCCGGGTCAATTGCCTTGTTCGGACTAATGTGTCCTGCTCCAATGTCTAGGGGGCTTGCCGGGAGGTTACTATGAGCATCTATGATGGGATTTTGTTCATTGTCTAATGGATTGGCTGTGGTCATGAGGGCTGATCGAATCGCGGCGGGGCTCCAATCAGGGTGTACTTGTTTGATAAGAGCAGCCACACCTGCCACATGAGGAGCAGCCATTGAAGTGCCTGATAAAACATTAAATTCGCTGAACAAGGAGCCTGACTGAACTTGTGCCACTGAATTATTTGAAGTCCATGCCGCCAGGATTAATGAACCTGGGGCTAGAATGTCCGGCTTCAAGACACTCGGACAGCTCGGAAATGGCCCTCTAGAGCTGTAATCGTCTACTTTTGGTGCTGGCTTCGTGCCAAGTACTGTCTTTTTGAACTCCAAAATTGCTGTGGGATTTTTACTGTTCTTGATATAGTTTATGACATCTTCGCCATCTTTCAGACCGATGAATGCTGCTGGAAACGAGCTTCGAGTGTAGTACTCTGACAGGGTAATATTCGTAACAAAGACAGCTCCCGAAACTTTTGCGGAGTTAGCATTTTCAACTTGATCACTTATGCTCAAATTGTCTTTACACACAACAATCTTGTTCTTCAGTTTCATCAGTTCCTTTACGCTTTGACATCCGTCCGCGAAAACAATTGACAGTTTGCTTCTAGAGGAGTTGCCTGGATACAATGTAGTGAAGGTGATTTGAACACCATTTCCCAATGTTAAAATTCCTCGAAATTCGCGGTCTATAGTGCCTGCACCTATTATCGCTGCCCACGGTGCTCCGTTGAGTAATGTCCCGTAGGAAGGGCCACCATTTCCTGCTGAAGCTGCAACAAAAATTCCCCTTTTCATGGCTGCAAAAGTTGCTATTGCAATTGTGTCATCATCCAAAAAATGGTCATCTAATGTATAACCTAAGGAGATTGACAATATATCCACCCCATCTAAAATTGCTTGGTCTACAGCAGCAAGCATATCGGATCTATATACACTGTTAAACCAAACCACTTTGTATATAGCTATTCGAGCTCTTGGTGCCACACCTCTAGCCGTGCCAGTAGCATAGCCAAAATAGGATGCGCCTTTTACAACATGACCGGCGGCAGTGGAGGCAGTGTGAGTTCCATGTCCATCTGTGTCACGCGGTGAGTTCATCGTGATGGTCTCCTCAGGATTGTTGGCAATGTAGCCTTTGTTGAAAAACCTAGCTCCAATGAGTTTTTTGTTGCACAAGGAAGAGTTGAATTGGGTGCCAGACACACATGTACCTTTCCATTTAGAAGGGACTTCAGTCATTCCTTCATCCTTGAAGCTCTCGCTCTCAGGCCAAACTCCGGTGTCAAGCAAACCAATTATGACACCATCGCCATAATTCGAAGCAGGCCAGGCACCAGAAGAGGAGGTCAGACCAAGGAACTGAGAAGTGTGGGTAGTTTGGAGTTTGAGGGGGCCATCAGGTGTGAAAGAAACGAAGCCAGGGGACTTTTTGAGGGCTTCGAGTTCTGAAAGTGTAAGAACTGCACTAAAGCCTTGGATAGAATTATTATAAGTATGGATGATCTTTGTGGTACTATCAGAGGATTTAGCACTGTCCGAGATGGATAAAAGGGTAGCTAAATACCACCTTTCGTGGCTGGAGAAGGCTCTGGGCATGGCGGACGAGTCCATGTGGATAATGTAAGCATGGGATTGTGCAGAAACTGAATTGAGTTGCGTGATTGCAGATACAATTGTGCATACAATTTGCAGGAGCATTAGAGTAGCCATTGATGAGCAATGCGATGGCATTGTGTGATACAATGTTCTTTGCCTTTAAATATAAATATTCATGGTTTAATTCCAACGTGCAAAGAATGAACTTGGACCACTAAAATGAGTGTTTGCCAATGCAAGTTGGGCATTCATCTTACCTTTTTGTAAAGCATTTTTTAAGTGGACCACATTTTGCTCCTCTTTTCTCTATAATTCCCGTGATTACCCTCTTTCTTCTTGTATCGATTACAAAACTACAAATAGCAAGGTAATTGACCGAACAACTTTTGTTGTGTTCTTTGTTTTTCCATCAAATGGGCCAATCAGCTTGTGGAAGGCTTTTTAAGGTCAAAAAGGCTGCATAGTTGAAACTTCCTCATAGGGAACCCGGCCGACGTGAAACTTCTTGTAAAAACGTCAACCAAATTGAATGTTTTGGGATGATGATAAAATAATAATAATATAATAATAATATTTTTTATTATTATGTTTGTAGGATTAAATGATGTCATGTTGTCATATTAAGAATGAGTGGGAGGGAGGAATGAAAACAAACTTATGATAACACTCGAGAACCAACAAGGAAAGTCATAAATCCAATAAGTTAAAATAGGAAAAAGAAAGAAATGAGAATAAGATCTGATGTGAAAATTAACTTGACACTCAAATTAAACTCTATTTATGACAATTGTAGTATATACGCAAGTAGGGATCGTTCTAAACCGGAGATTAACTAGGGCTGCTAATCAATGTAAATAAGACTCAAAAACACTAAACTAGACTCTATAGACTCAAAACTAACTTTAAACACTCAAATCAGCAAGGAACAATAAAAAAAGACTTAATTCTAGACCTAACAAGTGAATTGGACGAAAATCAAACTTAACTTGACTTAAAAGACTAAAAGAAAACAGATTTAGACTCTAAAAACAAAACTTAAGAACAAGGGAGTTTGTTTTGGCGAAATTGAAATTAAAACAGAAACTTGTAACCAAACTTTAAAGAAAACGAATTATGATGAAATTGAATGGTGAGAAACTAGTTAGAGGGGTCCTTATCCACACATGAACATATGCATACAACTTGATTTCCAGTTATTCTTTCGACAAACCATGAATGACAATGCTCCGAATTAATTGTGTTGAACTAATCAATTCCCAGATTTCCCTAGACTCATTGAGTTGAATGGAAAACGCATCACAACCAAATTATTCTATCTCAAACTCCCTAACTATGGAATACGCATGATAGAGACATTTAACAAAGATCATTAAGTTCAATGGAAATCATGAACATTGACAAGGCATTCATAACTATGGAATACGCATGTTAATCCAACCTAGGGTTTACTTAACACAATCGTGACTAGCGATATTTACTACTCATGAATATGAGTTCATAACGATTAGGTGCAATTCCCTTATATCCAAGCATCGAATTTATGCATGCAAATTAAGTGTCGACCCTCAACCCACATACATAAACAAGTTATTAGTAAAAACAGAAAAGTAAACCACATCCATAATTCATGAAATCATAACTGGAGTAAATCAAATCATAATAAACATATGTCCATGGCTTCAAATTCGCCTCTAACTAAAAAGGAATTAGTTCCACATGTTTAACATAATTGAAAAGCAAATTAAATTAAACATGAAAACAGAAACAAGAGAAGAAAGAACTCTAGAAACTTTAATGGTGGCAGATGGCATGCGGCAAAGCCTTCTCCTCCCTTAGGATGCATGGCACAAGTCCTCTTCTTCTCCAAAGGTTGCGGCAAAGGGTTTTCTCTGTGGTGGTCTGAATATGGTGCGGCACAAGGTATGGATAGGTGATGAATTAGGTGGTGAAGGGTAGAAAGGTGCAGCTGAATGTGATTTAGGGTGAATGAGGGTCCTCCTTGCGGCACAACTAGAGTTATGTATATATAGGCACCACAAACCCTAGGGTAAATTAGATTAGGGCTTGGACTTGGAATAAATGAGGGATTAGGGCCCCTAGGTGCGGCAGGTTTTGTAAATCCATAAGGAAAAAGGGTTATGGCCCAATTAATTCTGACACGGATTTGCACAACCCAAATCCACAAGGAAAAGGGCTAATTAAATCAAAAATCCAAAGGGGAAAAGGGATGACAAGGTGCGGCACAATTTGGAGGGAAAGGAGATTGGATTGCAAGGCAAGGCAAAGGCCTTCTAGAAGAATTCTAGGCGCCACCTTTGTAGGAAAGGATCAGATTTTCTAGAAACATGTTTTGTGCAGAAATTTGAAGCTTCTAGATGAAACATGACAAGGTTTCTAGATGGAACATGACATGAGACATGAGCATGTTTTTAGGAATATGTTTGGATAATGTTGGATAAGATAAGGTTATGGATAATGTTCCACCTTTCTTGCTCTTTCCTTATCTTCTTTGTCTCAAACTTGTTTCTTCATCTTTAAAACAGATTCCTAGCTTTCTTTGACCTTCAAACTCGTCCATCCCTTGTGCTCCATATGCATGTACTCCATTTAATCTCAATTTTGCTCTAAAATGCACCAAAACGCACTTTCCTGCTTCACTTGCCATTTGAATCTACAAACACACGAAAATAGCTTAAATCACTATAATAAACGATAACTAACTACGTAAATGTAAGAAAACAAGCTAACTAAGTCGCATAAATATGCTCCTATCAAGATCAACTACCACCTAATCAATTTAATTGTTGGTCAATCAAATATTGCATAAAAATTGTATGGTGGGAACCACATATTTTCATCTCATATATCTGTTAGTAAACACATAAAAAGTCATCAATAATTTGTTTTAATTCACATGAGTTAGTATGAACATGACAAGTTAAGAAATAGAATAATTTTAAACATCATGCTAATTAAGTGAAAATGTCACCGATAGACATGAAATTTGCAGACCTTTTTAGTTTTTACCCTTAAAAATTACAATATTTGACCAAACTGAACCGATGTTAAGTTTAATTTTGGCCTAATTTGGAAATCACTTAAACTAAACAAAACCATTTATATTGAGTAATAAATTGTCTCGACTATTGATGAATCTATAGTATGAAGTTTCCATTGATATACTTAATAGAATCTAAACAGAACCAAACTGGGGTATGCCACCCTTAACAACAGTCACATGCAAACGTATATATTCAGAATCCTCGACGTTTTTGACATGTATGTACATGATAGGTTGGTCTATACGTCTGCTCTTGTTAGTGTTTGTAGGTTTTAAATCTTTAAAACTGGGAATTGTTTCGAAAGGAATGAAGAGAGAGCACGCTGAGAATTGCAAAAAGAATGAAGGAGTTCATTGCTCCTCAGTACTCTATTGGATTCGATTTCCTCACTCTCACACAAAGTGTAATTTACAAGGTGACAAAAGTGGTTGTTGTGACTCTACACAAGCTTCACGAGCCAAAGGGCAAAAATACCCCACCTGAGATGCACATGGTTCACTAATACAACATAATAGATATGGCAGGTGGCAAAATACAGGCCACTAAGCTGTTTTAATCTTAGTCGTACATTGCAGCTAAGAATGCAAGAACACTTGAGAACAAAATCAAATGAAAAATTTCCGGAAAACTTGAACTCCAAGGAAGTGAGAAAGGTTGTTGCAAATTTGACTCCAAGCATACTCCTGAGCATGTAAAATATGTCATTTGGCAAAGCGTTTGTAAAGATGTCTGCTAATTGTTCCTCAGATTTGCAGACAATAAGATTGATAATGTTCTGCAAGACATATCTGATATAGTGATACCTTCTGTGAATGTGCTTTGATCTTTGATGGAAGACAAGGTTCTTTGTCATTGCAATTGCATATTGATTCAGTACAAGGGAGTTGCATTTGCACTTCTCCAAAAAATTTGAGCACAAATCTTAGCCATACTGCCTAAGTTGTAGCTTCTAAAGCACTAACATACTCAACTTCAGCATTTGACAATGAAACACTATGTTGCTTAACTGATGTCCAAGGGACAATGCCACTGCCAAATGTAAAGGCATAGTCTGGCATACTCTTCATGTCAGTCTCATCACATTCCAAATCACTATTACAATAACACAAGCATTGCAAAGTTTCCTTTGACATATTCAATTCCAAAATCAATAGTTTCTTGGACGTACGTGAGTATTCTCAAGTACATCTCTTTGCAGTTCCAAGCTGCTTCTTAGTTAGATTGTGCATGAATCTTGATAATAGCCTTGCTACAAACATTATATCATGCCTTGTTGCAGTGAGATATAACAAACTCCTAACAATTTGCCTATACATTGCTTCGTTTGCAAGTTCACTTCTATCGTTCTACTTAAGCTTCTCATTAACTACTATAGGAATACTCATTGGCCTGCAATCCTTCAAACCAAACTTTTCAGGAGGAGCCAGTGCATATTTCTTTTGGTTTATGAAGATTCTATGCTCAGATTGGACAATCCCCATTCCTAGAAAGCGGTACAGCAGTCCAAGGTTTGTCATCTCATACTTTCTCATCATGTCAGCCTTGAATTCATTGGAATAAATTACACAAAAGTACCTCAACTATTGGTCTCACGACACTATCATACCTCGTCTTTTTAAATTGACAATGTCATACCTCATCTTTAGAATTTGATCCAATGTTATACCTTCCGTCAGTTGTCTGTTAATTCCTCTGTCAAACACTGACGTAGCTTGGGACGAAGACCACTTTCTATTAAAAAATTAATAAAATATTATTAAAAACTAAAAAAAATCATTTAATATTTTTTAAATATTTTTTTTAAAGGAAAACAAAACCCTCAATTCGTCCCCACCCTCTCTCTCTCTCTCTCTTCTCCCCCATCTTCATCTTCTTCCACCTACCTACAACCTAGAAAGAAAAAAAATTAATTTGTCTTCCCCCCGCACCCACTCTCAGTTTGTCTTCCCTCCTCCCCCCTCTTCTCCCCCACTTGAGCCCAAACTGCAACCCAAAAAAAAAAAATCCAGAAAAAAACCCAGATCTCGTCTACGCCACCATCGCAGGGTTCGTGAGGTGGAATCAGGAAACCCCCTTCGCCAGGTCGATTTCGCGGGTGGAGAACCTGGGCGCGGAGAAAATAGAGGGAATGGGTGTAGATTTAAGGAGTGTGGTGTGTAGAGGAGGGAAGAGAGTGGGTGTGAGGTTGGGTGTGGAGGGTCGATGCGAGGGTTGGTGCGGGGAAAAGATGAACTGGATATTATTTTTTTTTGGGTTGTAGGTAGGGGGTCAGGGGAAGAAGATGAAGATGAGGGAGAAGAGATGAGAGGATGAGGGGAAGGGGAAGGGAAAGGGGTCGAGGAAGTTTGGGCTTTTTTTTTAAGGGTAAATTATTATTTTTTAATATTTTATTAAATTTTTCATAGAAAGTGGGTCATGGATCAAGCCATGTTAGTATTTAACTGAGAAATTCATGGCCAAGCTAACGGAAAGTATAACTTTAGACCAAATTCTAAAGATGAGGTATGACATTGTCAATTTTAAAAGATGAGGTATGATAGTGTCATGAGACCAATAGTTAAGGTAGTTTTGTATAATTTACCCAATTCATTGATCAGCTTCTTACTACTTAAAATGTGCATAATTTCATCAACATAGATGGTGACAATTAGCGATTCTCCTTCTTCTTTAGTTTTGATGTACAAAGTGGCTTCGCTAGGACTTCTTTGAAAACCACATTCAGTGAAGTAAGAGTTGATCTCTTCATACCAAGCTCTAAGAGCATGTTTCAAACCATACAAGGTTTTTCTAAGTTTTATACAATGCATGTTCAGAACCTGGGACAATGAATCTCTCAGGTTGATCCACATAAACTTCTTCATTTAATACTCCATTCAAGAAAGCTAATTTTAACATTAAATTGATATAATTTCCAACTTTTCTAAGCTACAAGTGCAATAAGTATTTTTATATTGTCCAGTCTAGCAACATGATCAAAAGTCTCATTATAATCCACTCCTGGCTTTTGAGAGTAACTCTTGGCAACCAGCCTTGCTTTATGCTTTTGTATAGTGCCATCCAACTTCATTTTTGTCTTGAAAACCCCATTTGACTGTTGGTCTATCAACCAATTCTCATGTTTCATTCTTCTCAATCATTTCAATTTCTACATCTATGGCTTTCTTACAAGTTTGATCAGTGGCAGCATCTTCGTATTTATTTGGTTTAATTATACTAAGATTACACCTTGTATATACATCATTCAATGATCTTAATTTCACTTGAGTGGTATTTGAAGAACGGGTTCGTTCAAATTCAGTCACAAAGTCCTGGTAAATAGTTCTTTAAGGAATATTCCCTTCTAACACTAGTGATCATGCATTCATACTGCCTTTAACATTTTCAAATTCATTGGCATTCTCATTTAATTGCAGGCTTATTAGAAATGACATTGACTTCTCACTTTCAGTTTCCCAACTCCACATAACATTTTCATCAAATAGAACACTTCTGGAAAGTATAATCTTCTTGGTGTCAAGAACAAACACTCTATACCCATTTTCAGTCTTTCTATATCCTACAGAGATTCCCTTGATTAAGCAACCATCTAGTTTGTGTATGTTGTCTGGGAATGTGACTATAGCAAACACATCCAAAAACTTTGAAATGCTTGATTTCTAGTTCTCTCCTACTGAAAGCTTCAAATGGAGTTTTGTCATTCAACTGCCTTTGTCGGATATCTATTGAGCAAATATGATGATGTATTAATAGCTTCACTCCAAAGGTAATAAGGCAGCTTCTGTGGAGCAAAAAATAATCCTTAAACTCATGGAGTTGACACATGAAATATTTTTCAAGAAAGACAAGACTGCCCCTATTAAATGAGCAACGAGTAGTCTCATTCACCACGCAGCTGAGGTAGAGCAAGCAGAGATCAACCACTGCTCAAGGCACTTCTGCCCGTAGGAAAGTCAAGTGTATTTATGATAGAATAATCCTTTATTCTTATCATAAATACATTCCTAATAATAATAATAATAAGACATCTTTCAAGTAAATTATCCTAATCCCATTTATTTAGGATATTTACCTATTTATTTTAAGATATTTTTTTATACAAATATCTTAGAATATTCCCACAGAAATTCCATCAGAGGGCCGGCCACCCCTAAACCCTAGAGGGCCGGCCCATGTTCATTTCCTCTCCTATAAATGCACCATTTATCTCCAAAATTCAGAAAAGTTGGAGCTACCCCTAAACAGGCTTTTTGCTTCCCACAAACACTCAAACACATTTTTTTTTACAGAATTTTAACTTTGGCATTGGAGATTCTTCAGCCAAAGCCCCCTAATTCATCTGGGCGCATGAGGCTTTTGGTCTTAATCTTAGGTGTTATTATTTTGTAGGTGCTGATTCATCAATCAAGGAAATGCAAAAATTTGCATCCACAAATTGGTGCTTTCATTGAGCGCTCTAATATGAAAACTCGAAGAAGACCCTCGTTTTCAATTTTCTTCGTTCGTAGATCCACGACTACGATGGCAGGAAATTTAAAAACTGCAACCAATAAAACCCGCTACGTTGAAGGATATCGACTAACCGATGAAGATTGCGATGTGGCTCCATGCTGTTGCTCTTCGAGGCTCACCACGGCAAGGACTGCACTTTTGCCACCACGAGGCATCGTGGCCATGCCAGCAGCGGCAACCGCTATTGTAGTGGCCCACATGGCAACCTACACACAACATGAGGAAACTCTAGGGCAAGAGGCCCATGGCATAAACAGCTAGTAGGCGCAGACCCCAGCAATTGCTCACATTCGACAGTAGCCTCTGGCGTCTACCACCTTCACTTGGACGCGAGTTGCCCAGATTGAGGCAGCTTAAACTGCACTGACCGAGATGGCCCAACACTCATGCACCCGATTTGCTTCCGCAACCATCTAGAAGGTCTAGCATAGTCCCAGACTAGTTCAACCGGCCCAAACCTAGATCTCGAGGCTGACGGTTAACCCAAGGGTATTTTCACCTTACCTTACTACAGATTTGACTCATCATGGCTTAAGCTTTGCACATAGAGTCCATCACACTTCCACAACTCAAGCAGACGTCTACCATCCTAGATCTTCCACTCCAAATGGCAAACAATACCTATCTCGACAGGTCGCCGAACTGACAAGCGCCCTAGCACAGCAAACTATCTTGGTGAGTTAACTCCTGCAGCGTGCCACAGACGAGGTGTCCATAAGTAGGACAAGTGCATATGCGATGACGTTTTTCTCTAACGGTGTCCCAGTAAGCAGCCCCTTGACTAGCCACGAACCGAGCATTTTGGCAGTGTACACTCCCGCCTGGGCCTTCGAGATAGCGTATACTCTCGTCTTAGCCCGCGAAAGAGCATCCATTTTTTGTTAGGCCCTCGGGTGAGCATACATTCACTGTTGGGGCCACACTCCGATAATTAACATGGCAACCTTTCAGGCGAAGTGTCCATTAGCGGCTAGGCCCGCAAGGAGCATCATCTACCTCACATTGAAGTAGACAGCAATGCGGATACGGATAAGCAGTCGTACAATTCAGCTCAAGTTCAACTAATAACCTATGAGTAATCCGTTCGTCTATCAAGAACATACCACATGCACCACAGCCGCAGTATAGACGAGTCGAGCATAAGGAAAAGCAGTCGAGACCAGTAGGTCATGATCGGGGGCAGCTGGAAGCGCCACTGCCCCGACAGAGGCAAATTCAAGAAAAAGTAGAGAGGCTCCTTACTGAGCAATTGCGCAGATTCTAGCGTATCGAGACCATAGACGAAGCCCTTCGTAAAAACGTGGCATACATGGGAAAATCACCTTTTTATGGACGAGATCGAGCAGATGGAGCACCCGCATAAGTTCAATACGCCACATTTAACCCTGGTCAAGGGAGACGGAAACCTAGAAAGGTACTTGAAGCATTACCATAGCGTGATTATCCTCATTCGCTCTAGCAGAGAAACATACGCTTCGGGATGAAGCTTGACGAGTAATCAAGGCACCTGAGCAGCCTCAGAAGAAGTCTAAGGCAACCTAGAAGAAAATGGACAAGAAGTAGTCCAATGATCAAATCATGCAGGGGCCAAGCGCCGAGACCAATTCCTAGCAAGAAGAGGTCAAGCCACTAAGAACTATATCAAGTTTTCGATCTCAATCAACCAGATCATCTGCGACCTCATGAGTGAGCCTTGGTTCAAGCTGCCAAAGCAATCCATAGGAGACACCACCAAGCTGGATCACACCAAATACTGTGAGTTCCATCGAGGTCCCGATCGCATGACCGACACATGCTATACCTAGAGAAATTACCTAGAAAAGCTGGTGAATGAGGGTAAATACAACATATATTTAGACAAACCAGTTGCGCAGCCTAGGAGGAACGCATATGCAGACAATGAGTCGTCTGCCAAGACCATCAGAATGAACGACATCTTCATCAAGTCCTAATACTTAGGGGCCACAAACAACTCTAAGAAGAGGAAGATCTAGCAGGCTATAACAATGTCTCAGTTTCATGCAGCCTACGCCAAGCCTGGACCGATCGTTAGTTTTACCGATGAGGATGCTAAGGGAGTTGACTTCTCACATGACGATGCTCTGGTAGTGTCTATTCAATTGGCACACACTATAGTCAATGGTGGACAACGGTAACACAATAAATTTACTTCAACTATCCGTTATCCAAAAGATGGGTCTAGAAAGCACGATAAATACGCTGAGCAGAGGTATTCACCAGATTCAACAGATACACCTTAACTGTTATTGGCAACATAACACTCGATGTGAGAACACCACTAGTAGTTTCAAAGTAGAAGTTCATTATAGTCAGCGACCTGTCTCCCTATAACGAGATTCTGGGAAGGCCCTGGCTAAAGAAACTGGGCGCCGTAACCTCCGTCGAGTACCAAAAAATCTAATTCTGCATCTCAAGAAGAGGAGTCAGAGAGATTAAGTCTGCCGCATCACGATGACGCACGGTACAAATGCTGAAAGAGTAAAAAAAGAAGTCTTTCACCCATCGTAGGAGTTACCGAGGTTGAGAATGACAAGCCTGCTACCAAATAGCAATTACAATAGGTGGATCAATATGATGGGGTTTAGGAGGACACACTGATAGAAGAAAAAGTATGGAAGCCAGATGAGGACATCAAATACATCATTATTGATCATAAGCAGCCGGAGAAGATGATTAAAATCGGCTCAAGACTGAGCCCGAAGGAAAAAGAAAAACTCACAGCATTCCTTAAGGAAAATCATGACGTCTTTGCATGGTCACCTTTCAACATGCTTTATATTGATCCCAAGATAGCCTGCCACAAGTTACATGTCAACCCCGTTGCCAAACCGGTGATCCATAAGATAAAACACTTCACTCTAGAACGAATAGCGATCATTGAGGTAAAGATAGACAAGCTATTAGAAGCCAGGTTAATCGAGGAATTGATGCACTCAACTTGGCTAGCGAACGTTGTGCTGGTAATGAAAAAAAGAGAATGGCAAGTGTAAAGTATGCGTAGACTACACCGGCCTCAACAAGGCTTGCCTAAAAGATCTAATCTATGTCCCTCAAATTGACTTATTGGTGGACTCAACTGGTTGGAACCAGCTGCTGAGCTTCTTGGACACATATTTCGACTACAATCAAATCGCCATGTTTGAGCCTGCCAAAGAGAAAACCGCATTTGTGATCGAGCAAGGCATCTACTGCTACAAGGTTATGCATTTTGGCCTCAAGAACGCATAAGCTACCTATCAAAGGTTAGTAAACATAATGTTCAAGAAGCAGATTGGGGTTACCATGAAGGTCTACATCGACGACGTCATGGTAAAAGGAAAACAGAGGTCAAACCACCTCAAAAACTTGGCAGAGACATTCAGTATCCTTAGGAAGTACAAGATGAAGCTCAACACTGCCAAAAGCACATTTGGAGTCTCCTCAAGCTGATTCCTAGGGTACCTCGTAACCCAGCGAGAAATCGAGGCACATCCCAAACAGATCAAAGCAATCTTAGAGATAAAGTCCCCTACCACTTTGAAGGAGATCCAAAGTCTGACCAAACGAGCAGCGCTCAACCGTTTCTTTTCGTGCTCAACTGATCGATACAAGCTTTTTTTTAAAGCCATCAAGAAGGCCCAAATAGACAAGTGAAACGACGAGTACGAGAAAGCATTTCAAGACTTGAAGAAATACTTAACATCCTCTCCGCTACTATCCAAGCTAAAAACAGCCAAGGAATTATACATCTACTTGGCAATCTCAGACATAGTAGTAAGCTCTACCTTCATACGAGAAGAGTTAGGGGCCCAATTACTAGTATTCTACACATCTAAAGCTCTCCTCGATGTGAATATAAGATACCTGAGGATTGAAAAGCTAATTTTGGCACTAATTGTACTCGAAAGCTCAGACTATACTTTCAAGCGCACACTGTCATCGACATGACTCAATATGCCCTACGATCTATCCTACATAGTCCAGATGCTTCTCAACGAGTGATGAAGTAGGCTTTGAAACTCAGCCAATACGACTTGGTATTCTGACCCCGCATGATGATAAAAGCACATGCATTGGTAGACTTCAAAAGTGAAGTTCACCCCTGGCCTAGCAAATGCAACAGCACAGCCCAAAAACGCTCTCGAAGCAGCCGAGCACACCTTGGCCTCACCGACCCTTGTCGACAAGGACTTTTGTCGCCTGCATGTTAATCGCTTATCCAACTATAAAGGTTCCAGAACAGGCTTGGTTCTCGTCACCCCAGACGGCTCAATGCACGAACAAGCAATCACTCTAAGCTTTAAGGCATCAAACAACGAAGCTTAGTATAAGGCCTTATTAACAGGCCTCTAAATGGCACAAGATCTGCCAGTCAAGAAGCTTGTAATCCATTCCAATTCTTAGCTCATCCCTGGCCAGACTACCGAGGAGTATTCAGTAAATCATCTAAAGATGGCATTATACCTCGTGAGGTACGAAAGCAGCTTGAGGCGTTTTAGACTTACACCCTCACACGGGTGCCATGAGCAGACAAGGCTCATGTAGACACCTTGGTAGCCTTAGGCTCCGCTTTGGATTACTAGTTCAGATGCTTCATCCCAATCGAGTATTTGGGAAAGCCGAGCATAGAAAAAAATTGGGCAGCCAATGCGTTACGAGTCAATACAACCCCAAGCTGGCAAGACCCCATCATCGACTATCTTGTCAATGGGACACTCCCTGTAGAAAGATTGGAAGTTAGGAAGCTCCAAATAAAGGCAGCATGTTACTACATGTGGAATAGTATTCTCATCCGAATATCCTTTTTAGGCCCACATTTCCGCTGCCTAGCACCTCCCGATGACTTGAAAGTTCTAAGCTCAGCCCACAAAAGAGTTTCCATCACTTAGAAGGTCAATCCTTAGCACAGAAAGTCTTCAACGTTGGCTACTATTAACCCACCGTACATCAAGACGCTAAGAAATTTATTCAAAAGTGCAACAGCTACTAACGTTTCAAGCATATACTCGCATTGTTTGCCAATAAACTCTACCCATAAAAAACCCCATGGCCCTTCATGCAGTGGGCAATCAAACTGGAATGACCTATGCCCCCCGCTACTCGGGGCAATGGAATGATGATCATGGCTACCAACTACTTCACCAAATGGGTAGAAGCCAAGCCCATAACCACCACTACTCAATCAGATATAGAGCATTTCATATGGAGGAACATCATTTGCCGACTCGACTTTCCATAATCTATCGTCACCGACAACGGCCCGCAATTCGTGAGCAAAGACTTGGCGAGGTTCTTCTAGAAATATGGCATCAAGCAGCACATGTCTACGCCTAGATATCCCTAAGGAAATGGGTACGCAAAGGCATCCAATAAGACAATCCTGGTCTGCCTCAAGAAATCCCTCATAGACAAATAGGGGAAGTGACTAGACGAACTTCCCAGTGTCTTATGAGCATTTCACATAACCAAACGACGAGTAACTGGTGAAACTTCTTTTTCCTTAGCATTTGGTTCAGAAGCAATCATCCCTCCTAATGTCATCGTGTCGAGCATCAGCACCATATTGCCAACTTTAGAGCAAAATATAAAGGAGATGACAACAAATCTAGATCTAGAAAAGGAGGAACGTGAGAGAGTCATCACCCGTATTGCAGCCTACCAGCATCAGCTATTCTCCAGCTATAACAAAAGGGCAAAGATCCAGCAGTTTCAGCCTGGAGGTCTAATCTTAAGAAAAACATTCATCACTGCCCGAAAAAAGGCTCCACAAAGATGAATTCAATCTGGAAAGGTTCGTACAAGGTTAGCAGAGCATACAACAAGGTTAGTTATCATGAACAACAAAGAGATCGACACGTAGTGGAACTTGCGGAAATACTAAGCATGACCTCCCACTTCTCCCCGAGCACTGCTAGAACGAAATAAAGCTTGAAGACTTAAGCAGCTCGACAAGCACTACCTCGCAAGCCGAGGACTATCCAGTTGTTACGCAATTTCTACCTTCCAGCTAAGTTTAGTATCCTTGTTCTTTTTTTTTAAATGAAGATTTCTGAAGTTATTCATCACTTGGCTCGACTGCGTATCTACAACAACTGTCTACTCATGCTCTCATTGAAGATTGCGCCTAACCAAGAACTTATCGTATGAATTGCACCTCATCAGGGACCAACCTTGCTTTCCCTATAGGAGAGGGTAAACTACCCACTCTGAATATCCAGACATGATTAAGTCAGGCTGCCCTGGTAGAACTAGAGCACAATGGCCTACGTCGACATCCCTAGAAATATCCATAAAGATCTTTTTCAAGGCTTAGCTAGAGTGAAAGATTTTAGGCCTTTGGCTTAATTCACGGGACTCAGGCCTCAGAAGCGGAGAAGGCACACTGCACAGCTCGCCCTTTGGATGATTGCCCACGAAGATAGGCCGTAGTTAAGCATTCTTGATGTGACCAGTAGCTGGCAACCCTAGCTGAGCATTCTATACATATCCAACTAATGATCTTCGTGTTACGGAATAGTATTCCCTCTACTTGTTAGAGGAACATCCCTTTTGAGTATCCGCGATGTGACAAGTTAGCATTCGCAGCTAAGCATCCCCGATGCAATACATAGGCGATCTCTGCAAAGATACAAAATTCTAACTCCGGCTACACGCATGGGGTGCACACGGTTAAACATCCTTGATGTGATCAGCTAGCATAAGGAGCTGAGCATCTTATATGTGACCAACAAACGATCTATGCGTATCCCTAGAAGCCTAAAGCCATTATTTATTCAACAAGCAACTTACAGTTTCTGGAAGTACTTGGATGTATAAAGCCTTTACCAATTTAATGAGTAGTCTATGAATTCTAGAAGTACCTGGGAATCTAAAGCCGCTGCTTAGTCAACAAGTAGCCTACGATTTTTTGAAGTACCTGGGAGCCTAAAGTCACTACTAACCCAACGAGCAACCTACAATTTTTGGAAGACTGCCTACGATACACCCTTTGAGCAGTTAGCCGCAAAAACCTATACAACCGCATAATCTTCTGAAAGGTTAACAAGTTAACGCAAACATACATTGCCTAGCGCATAACAACCCTTTAAGTTTACACTAATTCCGAAAGGTCAGCGAATTTCATGTCTCATCAATCTTCAGTATGTTGTGATACAGGCCACGCAACTCAAAGGATTGGAGCAAAGACGACCAAGTAAGCAGCCTATAGTCAGGGGGTAACAATGCGAGATAAAGCTCAATAGTTCAACGCCTTAAAAGATCAAAGTTAACAACCAAGTAGTCATGCAGGTTCGCCTCCTTCTGTAAGTAAGGCGCCAGTCTGCTAACCCTCTGGTTAATAGCTTTGCAGAGGTCTTGAGCTTAGATTGATAGTCACATGGGTCATGCAAGCCCGTTTTCTTATTAAAAAATAGCGCGCTTTGCTAAGGACCTTGTGATTAAATATCTAATGGACCACCAATACGAAACATGTAACTACGGAGGTCATTCGGCCCGACAGGTTAGAAGTTTCGAAAGATGCCTCAAGCAAACGAAGATTCGCACCTGACAACCCAAAGTTGTTGCCTAAAGTAATGAAGATGAGCTTAACTGTTTTGTTCAAAGTAGCTGCTCGATTGGTTATTCTACAAAAAAAAACTCAAAGTAAGGCAAATAGACAAGGATGAAGTAAAGTGAAGAAAAATAGTTTATTAATTTCTAGCAAATTGGTAAACTGGTACGAAGGCCAATTGAGTTCAAGCAAAAGAAAAGGAAAAGCAGGAAAGGAAAAGAGAAGAAAGTAAATCCTAAAGTCTATCAAAAAATGCTACTCCTCAACAGCTTAGACATTTTCAGTAGCTGCATTGCTCCTAGCAATATCAATTTCATGTGGTTTATCAACAGCTGCCCTATCCTGGGTAGCACTATCATCAGCCACCTCTACCTAGGCATCACCACCTTTGGCTGCACCTCTCTGAGCAGCCTGATCTTCAGCTACCTCACCAACGACGCTATCGAATGAAAACTTAAAGAGATCCTCATAAGAAATAGCAAAAAACTCGAGGTCCTTATCATAAAAGGGTTAGTCATACGGTATACCAAGGAGAAGATCTATATAGCCAAGTTTGCAGAAGTCAGCTTGACCTTGGGCAAAGACAACCTCAAGACTGGACTTCTCGATCCTCAGCTACTTATTTTCCTCAATCAGGTTAGTACGAGCATTCTGCAACTCATCTAGTTCATTCTTTAGGTTCTCGTTGGCAGACAACGCTCCTTGCAGCTCCACTTCCGTAGGTTCAAGTCTACTGACGACCTTCTTGAGTCGAACAACATCATTATGCATGGCGAGCACCTGTACATCCTTGGCATCACAGACAGTCTAAAATTCTAAAATGGCATGCTCAAGGTCCTGCACCAGAAATACTTGGACTTTAATCTCATTCTCTGCAACGGTATATCTTCCCTGGATCGCATCAAGCTGTGCCTTCAAGTAACTGATCTCTTGATGAACGATCTCAAGCTGCTGAGCAATTGGGGCAGAGACATCAAATCCCTTCAAAAAGGCTAGTTCAGACTCCAACTCTTTAATTTTATCAGCAACTGAGCACGCCTCTGTTACCATGACTGCCGTTATCTTCTTAACAGCCTTGTCATCATCCTACTCCAAACGAGTGTACTCAGCTGCCAAGATCACAAATTTATGCATCATAGCAAGCAGGGAACCCCTTCACAACTAAGCCTCATGCTTCACGAAGAAACTATAGCCGACAACCTTGCTCACGCCATCAAAAAACTTGGCGCATGCTTCCGTGATCTCAAGCAAATTAGGCTTTAATAGTGTATGGATCTCGAAAAACTCCCCTAAAGCTAGTTTGGCAGGCTGATCACGGTTGCTTATGTGGGCAGGCGCTTTGATACGATTATTATTGCATACATTTTAATATCCTTTTTATTTAGATTCTTGTAATGTTTTTGAGTGAATTCAATTCTCTTTCATTTAGTTCTATGTTATTCCTAGGTTTGAGGAGTAAAGGCAAAGACACAACAAAAAAGATAGATTTTGCAATTGAAACGAATTATGTGTCCTGGAAGTAGAAACTGTTTGAACGGATCAGCTAACTTGATGGAATAAATTGTGCTTTCTCAGAAGGAATCAGCATTGTGCCTTATACCATTGGAAAGATATGGATGTTAGCTTTTAGAGGAATTTTACAGACTCCGATTTCGAGTTTTCTAGACGATGTTATGAAGATTTTCGTATAAGACGTCGATCAGCCAAGTCTGTGCGGAAATTGCAAAGTATGTTGGGTTTTTCAAGTCATAAGTCAATCGAAGCCCAAATCCCAAAATAGAACATTTGTCCAATACAAATGAGGACAAGATTGCAAAAGACCTAATCATGCTAGGATTTTGACGAATCTATAAAGGAGAGATTGTAGGAAGCCAAGGAAGCTTCTTTTTAGGGGGATTATCTACGACATTTTGAGGAGGGAAGTAGTAGCCATCTGTCGGTTCTTCTATATTTCAATATCGTTCATAAGTTTTTCATGTTCTTTTCTCGACTCTTCATTATGTTTTTCGTACTCTATTTCTAGGGGTTAGGATGATGCCCTAGCATGAATGTTTATGGTTTTCAATGACTAATTGATGGATTTTTAGTTTTATTGGATGAATTCTTATTCTTTACAAGAATTGAATGCTTTGTGTTGAAGTTCTTTGACTGATCACCTTAGAGCTTTGCATATAGTAATTTGAAGACGGATTTGAGGTGTAACTGCAATATAATTTGAATTAGCTTCTTGTGAGTAAGGGTTGTGAATTACATAGATGTTGTAACAAGATTTATGGTTTGCATGATTCTTTGGTTCTCTTGTATGTAATGAGTTCTACATGTTAAATTTATGCCCTAATTAGATAAACTGCATGTAAAGATATACGACCTCTGCTCTAACCGGAGAGAATCATATACTTATGGAGAACTATGGTATATAGTGCCTTAACCGGACTTAGATACATGAATTGTCATCTAAAAGACGAAATATTCCATTGAATACATTGAACCTGAATCAGATTGCTTGTGGTTGATTCCAAATCCCTAGATTTTCATCAGTTGCTTTAAAACTCAATGTGTTCTTCTCTTTAATTTTAGTTTTAGTTTTATGTTCTAGTTTTGTTTGCTTATAAAATCATCATATCAAACTTTTCACATCTTTGATTGAATTATTAATAAAGATCGAGTCTATTTCGTTGTTTGGGTTTATATTTTCAAGTTTGCATGTTTTCAATATAATTAGATTCCGTTTAGTATATCAAATTGGAGGTTGAATTAGAATCCTCGTGGGAACGATACTTAGACTTGTAAAACACTATATTACGACTATTTTGTGCACTTGCAAGTTTACACCACGCTTCATTCTCAATATGAGGGGCCAGCCCTAGCACTGCCTTGGCAATGGAATCACCATCCTCGTTCTTCGCCACTACACGCACCTCTGGAATCGGATCAGACTTGGGCACGGAAGACTGTCTCGAAACAAAATTAGGCATATGGGGCATGATAGAACTCCTCAGCTGCGCAATCTTGTCAGCAATCATTCTAATAACCCTCAAAACAGCAGACTTCATAGGCTCAAATCTAGTAACCCCTATCTTCCTCTTGGAAGAAGTTAAGTCAATCACAAGCTTCCTATTGGTGAATGAACCCTCACAAGAAATATAGGAAGTCTCCAGCTTTTTCTCCACTGAAGACTCTCGAGTAGGCGATAAAAATCTATTTATCATGCCTTCACTTGCAACAGGCTCCATAGTGGCAATCAAATGAGAAAAAGCCTTACCCTTAATCCTCCTAATCTCTTCATGCGGAGACAGCCTACCTTTCTCCTTACGAAGAGGACTGAGCAGCCAACGTCATTCATAGTATTCAGTAGGGATCCCCAAAGCGATGTGCACTTTTTCATGTCTAGATAAGTCTTTTGAGTTGAACCGAATTTTGAATATACATAAACAAATGATGAAAAATTAGAAGGCAGCCCAAAGTATAAAGCTTCGAGACTAAACAGCGAACTCACTATCGATGAAGGCAATCGAAACGTGCAACCCAGGCGAAGAGTTGGATTCCCACTCTCTGCTAATTTCTAGGGTCTCCCTAGACCAGTCATAATCCCATTTTCTTGAGTGATCGAGGAGCCTATAGCAAGTCCTCAGCTGCCTAACGCCATCAATGTGACCTATGTCAAACAAGTACCAAAACTCGTTAGTAGTCAGGTCCAAGTCAAAAAACCTGATCAAGTTGTGGAACCCCACCATCACATGGACTTCATTCAGAGAGCACTAAGCATGAGCACACCTTATAGAGCAAATCACCTCTTGGAAGAACTGAGACATGGGAAAGGTGAACCCCAACAAGAAGTAGTAAAGGTGAAACTTGATAGCTTTCCTAAACCCACATGGTTCATGGCTGCTACTATCCTTGACTCGTTTCACGCGAACCCCGGAAGAAATTGTGTGCTTAAACATCTTGAATAAGTCCCTGAACTGCTCATCGGAACCTACCTTGACATGAGCAGCTCTAAAGTAGCTTAGCTTACTTGCAGATTCACCCTAGCAATACAAGGGTGGAATAAATTCATCATTATTGTGGCTTGAGGAAGACATGTTCGAAAAAATCCTACAACGGTGCAAGAAAAAAATGTTAGAATGATGCTAAAAAAAAAGGAAAAATCCCATGGAGCAGTGTGACAGGTCGCAGCCCAATGGCTGCCTCCACGGACCTAATGCACCAGACCCAAGGCACGGAACCAGCATGCCAAGTTATCTCTTGGCTCAAATAAGCAGCAAGCTGCCTCTTATCTCTCTTCAGCCTAACAACCTTGCTACCCAAACCAACTGGAAGGAGTTGGCGCCCTCGCACATCCCTCTCTCTCTCTCCTGCGTTCACCCTTGCTGCAAGGGCCCAAGCCCAACAGCCTAATTCGCAAGGCAAAGGGCAAACGTCCCAACACTGCCCACACTCTCTCACTTCCAGGGCACGGGCCTGAGCCTTGCTAACCTTCTTCCTTCACAATGCCCACATGCAGCAACATGGTTGGCATGGTAACAGCACAGCAACCTTACAGCCGCCACTTTTCACTACTTTTCGACCCTTGACGAACCAAAATTCAAGCCCCAAGGCTCTGAAAAATTAAGAAGAATGAGAAAATTAAATTTTTCTTACCTTGGAAAATAAAAAAAAGCAACATAACACAATTCTTTGCACGAGTAAGCAAAGAAGATTGTATAGGAAGGGGAACAAATATCCTCTAGCTTTCTCTCTTTCTTGCGGGGTTTTAATTGCACTCACAATTTATTTAATCCCCTACTTGACATAGACTTAAATAGGTTTTGGTTGAAATTACTTTCCCTTTCCAAGAATAATTCAAATTCCAAATGGAAGAGGGAATCTACATCAAATTGGGACATAAACTCCATTGCAGCTTGCATTCCTACACCTTCTGCTTTTTCTTGCGAGCAGCCTAGCAAGTGTGGGGTCATTTGTGGAGCCAAAAACAATCCCAAAAATCATGGAGCTGACACGTGGATTATTTCCCAAGAAAGACAAGATTGCCCCTATTAAATGAGCAGGGAACAGCCTCATTCACCACGCAGCTGAGGTAAAGTAGGCATAGACAAACCACTGCTCAAGGCACCCCTGCCCGTAGGAAAGTCAAAGGTATTTATGATAGAATAATCCTTTATTCTTATCATAAATACATTCCTAATTAGAAAAGACATCTTTCAAGTAAGTTATCCTAATCCCATTTATTTAGGATATTTACCTATTTATTCTAACTTTGGCATCGAAAATTCTTTAGCTTTTGGCCTTAATCTTAGGTGTTATTATTTTGCAGGTGCAAATTCGTCAATCAAGGAAAGGCGGAAATTTACAGTCACAGCTTCTTTTCATGCAACATACTTGATAATGCTCAGAACTTGCATGTTAACAAAATAAAATAATAAATACCTGTAAGGCTTTTGGTACAAAAGTAAAGCGAATTAAACTCAGAGATATAAGTGGTTCACCTTTTAAAACTAGGCTACGTCCACTGTGGTGCTAGGATTTATATTGATATTAAGACTGAAAATAGTGTTCAGCTGATACAAGTTTACCCTCAATCTATCAATTGTTTGACTCTTATTTGGGAGGCCTTTACCCCTTTATATAGGCGCTCTATGAACCCCTTCAGCCTCTAGTCAACTTATTTGGCATTTAATGTGCCACCTACGAAGCCTAGGGTGTTGACATTCTCTATCACTTAGTCCTAACTTTCGGCAAGGAAGTGATAGACGCTCAGCTTAGATAGCATATCTTGTTAGAATAGTATGAGTCGAGCACCTGCTCGGCCTCGGTTATCCAATCTTGTTGACCCAAGCATCATTCTGACTGCCTTTATGTCGGTCATAGTCCTTCTTGCACTCTTTAGTCAACTAGGTTTAAGGACTGCCTTTATGTCGGTCATAGTCCTTCTTGCACTCTTTAGTCAACTAGGTTTAAGGACGGTCGGTCGTTGCACTCGGGTTTGTCCTCTTTTAAGCCTCTTGGGCCTCGAGCTTCACGTTCTCTTATTGGGTTTCTTTCTTGGGCGGCTCAACTGTTTGGCCTTAAAAGTGCCCATCATTACAAGGCCCTGAACTCTGTGGTCAAGGGTCCTTTCTTGAGTAGGGAATTGTAATGGTTGGTCGGCTTGTTGGGTTGCGCTCGGGTGTTTCCGACTCTTTGCTCGTGTAGTGTGGTGTGACATTTTCAATAGGTTAGATGCTTGTTTGGAATGTTTAAAAATGTTACCAATTTGAAATGACACTAAAAAGTTGGGCAGTTTTAAAAGCATTTCCACCGTGGTGGAGGCCCCCTAGGGCTATCCACTATGTTATCCACCCAGTGAATAGTAATTGCCCTTAATGAATGGTAATTGCTTTTTACATCTCCACCCCTACACTAAATAGCCTTGGCAATTGGCAATAAAATATTACTATTTTTTATTTATAAAATAATACAAAATAATTTTATTTGTAATTTCGGATAAGATTTTTAATTGTTCTCGTTGCACCACGTGTCATTATCCGAAAAGATAATTATTGGTGATGGATTTCTAATAAGATTTGTAATCGTTCTCATTTCTGAATCCTCCATATAATCCATCATCCATCCTCAGAAATCTCACACCAATTTTCTCAAGATCTCTATCATTATTCACAGAAACAATGTCTTCTTCCTCTTCAAAGATGATGTGGGAAATAGATCAGCAAGAGGAAGAATTGTTTAACCAATCAGAAGGAATGTTCAATCTCCATGTGGCCCAAAATGAGAGGGAATAGGATGAGGAGCATAGACGAAGAGATGACGAATCAAGAATGGCAAGAGCATCCAAGCTGTGGCTCAGATCTGCAGACCCAGCCGTGCTAGAAACATTGATAAAATGAGGCAACGACAAGGTAAGGATCTCTTGGACGATTATTTTGTCTGTAACAGTGCTTTCCTTGATACGTACTTTAGACGTCGTTTTAGAATGGAACAACATTTGTTCAACAAAATCATGGGCGTTGTTTGCAACCATGATTCTTACTTTGTGCAAAAGGATGATGCTTTTAGTGCTATGGGTCTCCTGCCTGAGTAAAAAATTAATGCTGCCTTACGGATGCTTGCATATGGAGCATCTGCTGACCAAGTGAACGAGATAGCGAAGATGGGAAAATCAACCATTCTTGAGTCCTTAATGAGGTTTTGCTCCGCAATCGAATTTATCTACACCGCAGAGTATCTCTGGAGACTTACTGAGATGGACTTGCAAAGGCTTCTGAAGAAGGGCGAGATGCGAGGTTTTCCTGGCATGATTGGAAACATCGACTGTATGCACTAAACTTGGAATAACTGTCCAAGTGCATGGCAAAGAGCTTACGGGGGACAGAAAAGGCACAAAAAGTATCATTTTGGAGGCGGTTGCATCATTTGATACATGGATTTGGCACACCTTTTTCGTAGTTCTGGGAGCTCAAAATAACCTTAACATGCTTGCACAATCCCCAGTGTTCAACGATGTCCTGCAAGGAAAAGCACCAAGAGTCACGTACTGGGTCAACAGACATAAGTACCACGAGCCATACTACCTAGTAGACGGCATTTACCCAAGGTGGTCATCATTTGTCAAAAAGTGCCACGTTCACGAAGTGCAAAGGAAAAATAGTTTGCAAGCTGTCAAGAGGGGTGCATGAATGATGTGGAACGTTGTTTTGGTATCTTCCAAGCTCGTTGGGCGATTGTCAGAGGTACTACCAGAATGTTTGAACTTTGATGTAGAGTCGCTTTGATCCATCATAATGACGTGCATCATTCTTCACAACATGATTGTGGAAGATGAGTACGATTATGATGCCGTTGATGAATATGAGCCAGACACGATGAACAATTCCAGAACACAAATATATTGTGCTCATGACGCCACTGAAAAACCCGTGCAACATGACCCATTAGAAAGGGATGGACGTTACAATGAAAGGCTCATTCAATGATATATTGCAATTTAAGACCCATATATGCATAATGCCCGGCAAATTGACTTGATAGAGCATTAGTGGGAATTGAAACAAGCTTAAGATGCTTAAGTTCACTTAGTGTGTTTGTTTTTATTTGGTGTGTTTATTTAATTTTACTAGGTGTGTTTTTTTAAGTTCATTTAGTGAGTTTTTTTATTATTAGGTATGTTGATGTAATTTTATTTGGTGTGTTTATGTCCCTTGAATAAAGATTGTCTTACTATAAATAAATTACCAAATTAAATAAATATACTCATAGTTTAAATAAAATACCAATTTCAATGAATTGGAAACAACATAAGTACTTTATTCAATAAATAAGAAATTACAACCCAAAGTGATTGGAAAATTATGGGCTCTGATTACAAACAAAGTGATTGGAAAATTATAGGCTCGTTAATGGATCATCATCACCTTACCAATTTGTGGTGCTAGGATGATCTTCTCTTGTCGTGCTAGGACCATCTCCTCTTGCTTTAGCTTCTCTTGCACGCCTCCTTCGCACCACATCCGCTTTCTCCGACTTCCAAAAATATTTAGAATTTGGAGACTTCCCTTCTAAAGGAATGTTCATAATGTCACGATCTCGTTCAGCTATTCTTTCTTCTCTAACCTATTCCCTTTCTTGCCTAAGTAGTTCTCTTTTTCTCTCAGTAACTTGAAATTCTTTCTCAATAAATGCAGCTTTTGCATCCTCTCTAGCCTTATCAGCCTCAAATTTAGCCATTTCCCACGCCAAAGTCGATTCACCTTGGCAAGCAAATTCTTCCATATACTTTGCATAATCATTCTTGGAAGCACTCCCTTTTCTCTTTGAAGCCTTCTTACCTTGAGGCCTAATTGGATAACGGGTCGACCACAACGCTTGTTCAGGGAGGGGCGTTCCAGGCACTTCTACTACGTCATCTTCATGAACATGCGAGGCATGATCGGGCGTAGAGTGTAGAGGGCTGCTGTTAAAGACCACTTCTGGACCGATAGGCACAACTCTGAATTTAGGACAATCTTTGACAATATTCCAACACTCCCACCGGTTGAACGATTTGTTTTTGCTTGTGATTTTGGCATTATACCAAGCTTGTGCTTGAATTTGCTACACAATGCGGGAGAAGCAATAATTATAATCAAAGTAGATAATGTAAATTTAGGTATAGTACAAACAAATAAAAAATATATTGTTACCTGATCCGCTTAATTTTCCCCACTTCGAAGATTACTACTAGCTTATGCCAAGGCGTCTCTCCACGTACTAAACAATTTGTTGAGTAGTCTCCAACAACTGGACAAAGATTCTTTGGTTTTTTTTCCACCAATTTTCTCAATATAATTGGTATGAATAAGACCCCACATTTCTCGTAACTGCATCTCATTACCCGTAATGACTAGTACACAACGTAACATCTTCAATAAGCATCCAATTCGTACTTGCATCATTAGTCATTTTGTTGGAAAAAAATTTGGATTGAAACCTTGAGAGAAAGATAGGAATGTGGTTGAAAATAGTTGAGAAAATATGAAATTGTGGTGTAAGGTAGAAGATAATGAGAATAAAGTAAAATCTTTTTTTTTCGGATTTTTATTAATTTTTATTAATTTTTTACATTTTTATTCACCTAATTAATCTCTACCGTTGGATTTAAACAAATTTGAATTCCAACACTCCAATGGTAACATTTCAATTTTTAAATTGTTTTTGCTTTTTTTTTTTTAATTTTTAAAGTCGAATAACGTGGACCATTGATCTCAGATCCAACGGTTGATATTAAATAAGATTTTTTAATTTTTTTTACTGTTGGCAATCCAACGGTCCACAAATTGTAGCCGTTGAAATCCAACAGACGTGGGGAAGCTAGGGGTGGAAAAAATTCCCAAAAATACTGAAATTTCGGTATGGGAATCGGGATTGTCTTCCCAATATTTTCGTATTTCCATACCGAACCAAAATATATATTTTTAATTATTATATATATATATATATATATATATATATATACACAAATAATAATATAAGTAAATCATGTTACTTTATTTTTCATCCCTGCAACATAAAGATATAAAGGATTATGATATGTGTTATGTGTCATTCTATTTCACTGATAGGAGTCACCTTTACTGGAAGTAACACAAACACCAATGTCAAAGTTGTTGAAGAAAGTAGAGAACATAAACACCGGAAGTGTAATGAGTATTTCATAGAATCACAAAAAGGTATATAACTTATGTACTAGGTTTGCCTTCTAGTGTATTCTTAAATGGTAAAACAACTCTATTCTATAGGTTATAAACTTATAAATGCATCTCAGTACTAAAAAAGAAGATATCATATAAAACTTATATGCGGTCGCACTGGTGGTTGTTTAAGAGTTTAATGTTGTCTACCGATATCGTTTGATCAATTCATGCACTATTCCTTCTACCTCCTCAACTTACTTCATGCCAAGTAACTCATCGGGAGTATGAAATTGAAACTAGTAATGGAAGAACAATCACGAAACAAAGGAAAACAAGAAGCACAGTAATGTTTGAAGTATGTACCTGATTACTTCAGTAAAAATATAATAGTTATGGGAATTGGGAATACAAAATCACCAAAAGCCCAAAAATATTTCGGGATTCCCCCTTATCCCGAAATATCGAAACTATTTCGGGATTCCCGATATTTAGGTTTGGGATCGGTCTTAAAATTGAGAATACCGAAAATTTCGGTTTGGGAATCGAGAATAAGGTTTTGGTTCGGTATCCCATATCGAACCACCCTTAGGGGAAGCCACATGACCTCCCCAACGGTAACAAAATTGAGTGCGCCGCGAGCCCCAGGCCTGAAATCATGTCGAACGACGCGCGCCCACCCGCGCTTGAAGGCCACACGCCTAACACACAAAATATAAAAAACGCGGTCCCCTAGACGTCAACCCACGTCAGATAGCCTTCGGGCGCTCGAACTGGCACGAATCCACGGGCCTCTTCCTCGGACCTGCTCGAGCTTGCTCGCCAGCACATGCTGGGCTTCATCACTCGGGCATTCAAGCCCTGTTCCTCAGCCTGTCTCTCGGGCTGGACACCACGGTGGAAATGCTCTAAGTACTCAATTACTTTTTCTTTTTTCAAAAAATATCATTATATATAGGAAAGAGAAAAAGTAAAGAAATGGCAGATGCTAAAGTGACAAAAGAGCTCCGCACCTAACGCATGCCGACGCGTTTCCTCCCGATCTGTTACCCCCAAACAACCCATCACATTTCCACCTTCCACGCTCTGTTCTTTTTCTCTCCCCAATCCCCGTTCCTCTTCCCCTCATTCCCATTCCCATGTGTAGTAAAATTGTGGAAATTGTAATGTAGCAGCTTCAGGAAAAGTCCGTCCAAACAAAAACATCCCCACATTCCAGCATATCCCAATCCCACGCATTCCTCAGGAAAGAGAGCGAAATTAAAACCCCAACTGCCACTATCTCTTCCAAGCACTTCTCATTTTCTCTTATTTATTTATTATTTAAAATAATTCTCATCTCACTCTCCCACTCTCTCTGTATCTCCCCTCCTCCCTCTCTCTATCTCTCTCTCAATCTCCATCTCCATCTCTCTCTAGATAAACCATTACCTTAAATTGTTACCAAAAACAAAGAAAAAAAAGCAGAGAGAAGCCTGGGAATTTGAGGTAAAAAAAAGCTTCCTCCTTTGGGTAACATTCTCAAAATCTCTCTTTCCTTTCTTGCAAACCCATAAACCCTTTTACCCTTTTCTTCTTCTTGTTACTTAACCATTGCAGGGTTTCAGAGAATATCAAAAGATGGGAGCTTTATTAATTAATCTCCAGCTTCAAGCTCTCTTCATTGCAGTTTGCTTATTTTCTTCCTTCTTCTGCCTCAAGGTTTATTTATTTATTTACCACATTTAATTAGCTCGCATTATCTTCAATTCTGAATATAAATTAATTTTCTGGGTATTTCCTAAATGGCAAACAGATCGGAGAGACGTGTTCGAAAGACAGCGACTGCGAAGCCGGTTCGAGCTGCCAAACATGCGCTGCAAATGGCAACACCCGACCCAGATGCACACGGATTCAACCCACGAGTCCCACATCAAAGGTCATCATTTTTTCCTTAATTAATCACGTAATTAAACATTTGTTTGGTTTTAGTGTTGTTAATTAATTTGCAAATGGTGATTGGTCAATAATGTAATTAATGATGGTAATTGAAGGTGAAAGGTCTACCATTCAATCGGTATTCATGGCTAACCACCCATAACTCATTCTCTCAAGCTGGAGTCAGGTCCTCCACCGGTTCCTTAATTATTGCTCCCATGAACCAGAACGATACCGTTGCCAACCAACTCAAAGTAAGTTTCTTTTCCTCAAGTATCTCTACCCTGCATTTTTACCCTTTTTTGTTTTTTGTTTTTGCTATATATGGAACTTGGATTTTTTCTTTTCTTTTCTTTTTCGAGAATAATTACACTCTATCTATCTGAATTACGGATAAATGATTAAATTTTGGGGTAATGATAAAGAGTCAACGGCTCTAACTAATTTGACTAAATTAAGCGGGAATTGCGTTCTTGCATGCCAAAGCGGTGAGGTGGGCTGGTGTGTAATCAAACGGTAGTCAAAGGAGGGAGCGACATACCCTGTTTTACCTTTAAGCACTCATCTTAACTTTCGACCGTCTGATCGAGTAAATTGAAAAAAAAAATAGAAATGTGTGGACAATAAAAATAAATGTATAGATAGCATCACTTTAGTCAAATTATAGACATGTTTATGGTATCAAAAATCTGCCGTCTTCAATCTTGACAAATTTGTACCTACAAAACAATCAACACATTTGATCAAAAACCAAAGTCTCATGGCACATGAGGTTAGAAGTTTAGCCAATAGATCTCTGATACCTAAGTCAGTATCTCTGAAAGAGTGAGTGTTTAAGGCTTTGTATGCATAGCAAAAACTATTCCCAAGATTATTAATTAGGAAAAATTATCTTGGAATAATGGTGAAAGTATCATTAATTGTGATAGGTATTACTTACTTGATGGAGTTGATCTTTGACTATTTCATGTCACGAGTAGGGAAGCTTTAAGCAGTCGTAATTAGCTGCTTGAACACTCGTTTAATGAAAACAATCTTATCTTTTTTTAAATTAAGTCTACGTGTCACCTCCAAGATTTTTGTTATTATTTTTTGCTCCACAATATTGACCAGGCAAATGTTTGATTTTCTAGGTTATCCTTCCCTTTTATCGTTACTTATTTCATGGTTTGACAAAAACTATATATGTCCGATGACGTGGCAATTTGCTAGATCATTGATGTGGTCAAGCAGGATCATGTTCAACTCTTGGTGTGTGTTGTTGTTGAGAGTGTCAATCCATATAAATAAATAAATATGTGCTTATAAAAAATTGGGTCACTCATCATATTGTTAATTGATTTTATGGTAAAATCTCAATTTTTACGTGGCATTAGAATAGGTTGTCATGTGAAGCCCAATGACCACATGTGCTCCATGTCATCTAATTTGTGTTGTTAGCGTGCTGGGCTTAAAAATTCGCCACATGTGAGGGCACTTATTGAGAGTATCAATCTCACATTGGAGAAGGAATAGATCTTGCATGTGCTAAGTAATCGAACTACTCCTCGTATTGTCAATTAATTTTATAACCCTAACTTCTTCAGTTGTGTTGGCATGCAGACTATGCAATAAAGTATTTTGAACTGAAAGAATCCATCGTATATTTGGATATCTGACCGTTTAAAGCTGGCATATGCTTGAACTAGAAATAAACCTCAAGCACCAAGCCTACCAAAATATACTAGAAAGGAGAAGAGAAGAGTACAAACGAGTGCACATGTAGCCAAAGCATCGAAGAAAAAATTGTTACAATAAAGGTTGAAACAGCCTATATGAAACGATAGTTAGACATGCCCAACCAATCACGAAGACAGAAAAAAGAAATAAGAGTAGGACATGAATCCCACCAAGAAAAACTAGAGCTAACAGCACCATAGTTTGCTAAAGCATCTGCTACTTGATTACCTGCACGAAAAATAGGAGAAACTTTAAATGACACAGTCAAAGTCGCTCCAAAATAATTTTGTCAATCCACCCGAAGTTGCCAAGGGACCAGATTAGGAGAACTAAAGAAATGAACGGCTAACTTCGAATTTGTTTCAATCCAAACAATATACCAAGCATGAAGCGAAGCCAACTCAATTGATTTGATGATCGTTAAAACTTCGGCATGTAGCACTAGGAACATTCAGATTAGAACTGAAAGCCCCAAATCACGAAAAACACCGTCACAGCCAGTCCTACCAGAATCTCCCTTACAAACACCATCCGTATAAATTTAAACTTGTTTCAACTGGCCTGCTAAAGATCCTTTATTTGTTTTATGTTGTTGAATGGTAGAATGGCGTCCGAGGGTTTATGCTGGATATGTATGACTTCAACAATGACATCTGGTTATGTCACTCGTCTGGTGGCAAATGTTACAACTTCACTGCATTTGTAAGTGCTTCAAATTATGCTTTTGCCAAATTGAATTTGAATTAAAGGAAAAACATCATGCTTAAATATTTCTGTCCGTTTGGGATTGCTTGTGGAAAGGTTAAAAGTTCTTTCTGACAACCAAAAGCACTTCTGACTGCGTTTTACATTAACAGTTAGAAGTGCTTCTGGTTCTTAGAAACGTTTTTGGAGAAGCAACAATCATATTCTTCTTCAGGATGATTTTTAATAAAATTCAGCGTGTTTTGAACGAGCAGAAGTTTCCCGCAGAAGCAATCCCAAATGAGCCTTTACTCGCTTTACTTTATAGTTTTAAAGGTTGAAAAGTAAATTGCTGCTCTTGATTTTGCTTGTATGAACCAATTTTCTCTGCAGCAACCTGCTATTAACACGCTGAGAGATATTAAAGCCTTTTTGGAAGCCAACCCCTCAGAGATTGTCACCATTTTTATTGAAGATTATGTGGAATCTCCATCGGGCCTGACAAAGGTCTTTGAGGGAGCTGGCCTAAAAAACTTTTGGTTCCCAATTGCTCGGATGCCAAAGAACGGGGAAGATTGGCCAACTGTCGATGATATGGTCCAGAATAATCAGCGGTTGGTGGTCTTCACCTCTAAGAAAGCTAAGGAGGCTTCAGAGGGAATTGCTTACGAGTGGAACTATGTCGTGGAAAATCAATGTGAGTCCTATGTTTTCAAACGTTTCAAGATGTCAAGCACTTCACCAGATTGTTTGTTTAATATTTGCTCCTAAATTTTCCTGAATTTTGCATGTGTAGTATGTGACATATCATTCTATTAATGCCCGTGTAAAGATTAATTCCTGTCTGAAGATTTTCCTTAATTTTGTTTGTGAACTATATTCTCAGATGGAAGTGGAGGAATTATACCTGGTTCTTGTCCAAATCGTGCTGAATCATCTCCCATGAACACAAAATCTAGATCATTAGTTCTCGTGAACTTCTTTCGCGATCTTCCAAATGCATCAGCATCTTGCATGGACAATTCAGCTCCCTTACTAAGCGCGTCGAAAACTTGCTATGAAGCTGCCGGGAAACGTTGGCCGAACTTCATTGCTGTTGATTATTATGAGGTATATAGTGAGACATTTCCGTTGAAAACTCCTGGAAACAGTGTCAAGTAGATAAAAGGACGGGTAGTGACACGCTCCCCTTTTCTCCTTCGGCACTCCTCTTATTTGTCCTTAGTTTTCCTGCGGTTTGTTCAATTCAATGGCTAGAGAAAAATGGAGTGCAATGGGAGAAAAGGAGAGTACGAAAATTGCTTTCATAAAAAGGTAAAATTTGCATGCATTTGCCTAAACCTATTCTGGCTTCTGTGTTGAAGAAAAGTGATGGTGGGGGAGCTTCAGAAGCAGTGGATGAAGCCAATGGCCAACTGACATGTGGCTGTGACAGAATCACTTACTGCAAGGTTCGCAAAATTTACCATCAGAACTTTATAACTTGTCAAACAAGGCAAATATGAAATTCATCTAAGTTTCCAATCTTTCTTTTATGAGCAGGTAAACGGTGGTAACGTTACATTTGGTTCGTGCGACGTCCCAAAACTTGCTCCGCCGCCACCTGCCGCCACCGCCGCCGCCGCCGTCACATCAGCTCTACCAAGTCCCAGTAACTTCGCTTCTCAGGGACAATCAGTCCACTTGCTTTGGTTGTCTGGAACAATTTTGGCTACAATTCTCTCAATTCGGGTATAATTTGTTATCTACTTTTGATTGCTGCCTCCCTTGTAATTTTTAAACCACACGATACATTTTTTTGGGAGAAAAAAATTGATGCCTCCATTATTTTGGGGTCTTGAGGTAAATATCTATTCAATATTGTAACAAGTTAATATATTTTGTACAGTCTGTTTCTCTTCGTCCCTTTCATTTTCTGATTTTTGCCATAACCAGAAAAGAGTCTCTGTCGGTTCTTTTCTTTTTATTCTTTTTAGCGGGAAGTTTCTTTTAAGTTAAAAGTTGGGCCAAGTTCGTTTGGGATGTCTCCTAAGATTCCAAGTTTTCACTTATTTCGCGTGTGATGTCTCCTACCACCATTCTCAGTCGCACCATCTCGACTCTCCTTCTCATTCAGCAATGTTGTACTATGATTGAAATTATATACTTTTCGGTTCACTCTTTAAAAATCAACTTCGCAAAAAATCAACCAAATCACATTGAGTGTTTGATTAACATTGTCAAAGTCTTAGTGTTCAATTGAAGAACATGGTATATTATATATTGGACAACTATTAGTCGATCAAATGATTTTGGATTAGGTTGATTATGGGCAAAGTTTTCTTTAACGGGTGACTAGAAAATAGATAGTTCGGGCTATTGTTTAACATTGTAGGATGAGAGGAAGAGTTGAGAAGGTAAAATGAGAAGTTCCAAATCAGAAGTTATTAGCATTCCTCAAACAATAATTATAGTGTGTATCAATTTGTTCTCAAGTAGAAAGAATCTACTCTATAATTGAAGATATATCTCTCTGTGTCACGTGATAAGTACTGTAGATGTGAGAAAATATGTTGTTTGTAACTTATTATATACAACTACATGTGTACAACCAATGACATTGAGGCATCTCCCATTCTTCGGACAGCCACATAATTGAAGGGATTTACAATACGCACAAGAATACCTAAACACTAGGGGGTTGTTAAATTTGATAGAAAACTTATGATTGCATTTCTTAATGAATAAGATTACAACTGATGGTTATATATACAGCCAATAAACTTGTGAAAAATGACAGCTCATCTAACTAATTACAACACATGAGAAACTAACTATATCAAAGAAATATCTTCTAAGTTTTATCTTTTACAATACTAGCCTTAATATCCCCCCTTAAACTAAACTGAGGATGTCGAAGAGCTAGTTTGTGTCTGAGAAGATGAAATTGAGCTTTGGACAAGGACTTTGTGCAAATATCAGCAATTTGATCCTGTGTGCAGATGAAATGGACTGAAAGTGCTTTGGATAAAACCTTCTCCTGGATATAGTGGTAATCAATTTCAACATGCTTAGTTTGAGCATGGAATACGGGATTCTTAGTTAGTTGAATTGCTGAGATATTGTCACACCAGAGTTTGGGAGGAGAAGGAAGTTGCAAACCAATGTCAACTAACAGCCTGCAAATCCATGTAATTTCAGTAGCAGAATTTGCCAGAGACCGATACTCAGCCTCTGTTGAAGATCTGGGCACAATAGGCTGTTTCTTAGCACTCTAGCTAATGAGAGAATTGCCTAGAAAGATACAAAAACCACCTGTTGATCTTCTGTTTAAGTGACAGCCTGCCTAATCAACATCAGAGAATGCATTGATGCTGAGAGATGTTGCAGTTTTGGGAAACCAGAAACCAAGTTCAAGAGTACCCTTCAGGTACCTAAGAATTCTCTTTATAGCTTGAAGATGTGATTATCTTGGTTGATGCATAAACTGGCACACCAAGTTTACTACAAATGAAAGGTCAGGCTTAGACCAAGTTAAATACTGCAATCCACCAACAAGAGAATGATATTATGTGGGATCTGATAAAAATGGAGACTCATGATCCAAAGATGAAGTACTAAGGGGAGTTGCACAGGGTTTTGCACCATCCATTTTGGATTTCTTAAGCATACCAAAATGTATTTGGTCTGAGAAATAAAAATGCCAGAAGATGACCTCTTTACTTCAATGCCAAGAAAATAGTGAAGAGGTCCCAAATCTTTGATAGGAAACAATTTACTAAGTTGAGAGATTGTAGCTTGACAAGCTTGAGGATTAAGATCGGTAACTAGTATATCATCAACATATACTAGTATGAACACCAAGGTATGATCATTTTTAACAAAGAGGGAATGATCATTCTGTGCCAAGGTATGATCATTTTTAACAAAGAGGGAATGATCATTCTGTGAACCATGGAACCCAAGTGAAGAAAGAGCAATATATAGTTTTTCATACCATGCCCAATGGGCTTGTTTGAGCCCGTACAATGATTTGTGCAGTTAACAAACATGAGATGGCTTAGTGGGATCTTCAAATCCTGGGGGTTGAACCATGAACACAGATTCGGAGAGATTGCCATGCAAATAGGCATTACTAACATCCAATTGATTGAGAAACCAATCGAATTTAGCTGCCATAGTAAGAAGTAACCTGATAGTAACAGGCTTGGCAACTGGATTGAATGTCTCTTTATAATCCAAGCCTTGTTGCTGATGAAACCCTTTTGTAACAAGCCGGGCTTTGTACCGAGCAATAATACCATCTGGGTTTCTCTTGATTCAGAAAACCCACTTGCAACCTACTAGATTGTGAAAGGGCTGTGATGGAACAAGTAACCAAGTCCCAGTGTTGTCCCAGTGTTGAGCAATGCATTGTACTTTTCCTGCATTGTTTGTCTCTAATGAGAATCTTTATAGGCTTGTAAGTAGGTATGTGGAATATAGTCTAGGGATATATGAGATGGAAGGGGATGTTTGGTGGCAATGTAGGCTTTAGGCTTATGAATACCAGATTTAGACTTGGTTTGCATAGGATGAATATTAACCTATGTGGAAGAGAGTTGAGGAACTTGAGATTGTAGAGAATGATTGAGAAGTGGTGATGGAGGTATAGGGTTGGTGGTGTCAGAAATAGAAGAAGAAATAGAAGGAGAACAAAGAGATGCAGGATTGGTGAAGGTTAAGGACGTGGGAATGGAATTGAAGCAGGTACTTGGAGATGGAGACAGAGATTGAGGGTTTTGGATATGATGAAAAGGAAATTGAAGTTCATCAAAAGCACATGTCTGGATATATAAATCTGCCTAGTGGCAATATCTAGGCACTTGTATCCTTTATGTTGCAAACTGTATCCTAAAAACACACATTGGTGACTTTTTGGATCAAGTTTGGAGTGAACATAAGGTTTCAGCCAGGGAAAACACTTGCAACCAAATACTTTGAGTGTATGATAATCTAGAGATTTATGAAAAAGAGACTCCCATGGAGAACACTTGGAAGCAATTGGAAGCCTATTAATAAAAAAAATTACTGCACATCTAATATATCATTCATCTGGTACGTATCATACATTAGAGTACATTAAGATTTTCACATTGGATAATAGATGACACCACGAATCTCGTCTTTCAATGTTTGTCATTTGGCACGTATCATACATCAAGGCAGAGTAAGATTTTCACATTGGATAATAGTTGACACCATGAATCTCGTCTTTCAATGTTTGTTTGTAAAAATTTAGGGGCGGGGAGACTACCCATCTCAGGGCCAGGGCATTACCATGAGCCTCTTTGAGAACTTACAATGGAGTCTTAGCCCCTTTTTTTTTGTTTTTACATGTCACCAAAATTGTCGACAACGGAACTCGAACCTAGACCTTGATCTTTGGTCATAGGAATGAGTTGGTCCACAAACTGGAGCTTAGAATTTCTCCAAACCTGCAGTAATTCATTAAATAGATGTGTGATCTTTAGCATTGATTTTCTTCTACTTATTCGATTCAACAACTGAAAGCTGATAGAAGTGTATGAAAAATAAAAATAGATGTATGAATAACACTAACCTAATTTATTCCCAATTGCCTAGAAGTGTGGCAAGCAGATGGTTTAGCTAGTACCTACACATCTCCTTTTGAAAAAATTTGTCCAAATCATATTTTTCTTCCCAAAGTTAATAGTTTTTTCATCAAAAACAAAAATAAAAGAATAAATAGTGACCTTGAAGTTATATCATTGTCCTTTTATCTTAAGATATTTTTGGAAGCGGAGGGAACCAAGAATTAATCTTTCATAGTGATAAAACCGCAACAAGTACATAAGATCGCTTCCATTCAGGAGGATGGGGATGAACGGAGGCCATGCAGCCGTCTTCAACATCGAGTCGGATTCTCTTCTTTTTTTTCCTTTCCTTCTCTCTCATCTTATTTGAACGGTTATGATTAAGTCACGTTAATATCTTATATTAATTTTTTATAAAAAGAGAAAAACAAAATAGAAAATGTGAGAAAAAAAAATAAAAAGAAACGAAAAGATTATGAGAGAGAATTCTAGTCCCTTGAACACCTTCTACATTTGGAGGAATGAAGTTTCATAAGCCCAACGGTCACACCGCCTTACTATATTAGTTAACAGTTGACTAGCACGTGTATTTACTTGTTTAATACAATAATTATGATTATGAAATATTAATGATGTCGCCCACTTATATTTTACCGCGTGAATTAAAAAGGTTATGTGACGATGGGACCGTGTACCTGAAAGCTTTCTCACCCAAACTCTAATCAGCTGCAGTGCCATTTATTTGCCCACTGTCAAGCTGTCTCGGTTTACGACTACAAGTTTCCCCACTCATAACAAAAGCCATGTTACTGGGGGGGGGGGGCCAGTGCCACAGTTAATGATCAAAATCCACCAACTACTTTTAGTATGAACTAGACCCGCGCGATATTGCTGGTTTTAAAATTGTTAGACATAATAAAAATAATTGGTGTAAAGTTGTAATGAATAGTTTGTAATGAACAGTTTCTTGACATGTTCATACTTCGGTAAATAATATTCATCAACATATGTACAAACCAAACTAAATTTATTAATTTAAAAAATTATTTGCTTCCTCTGCCCAACCCAAATTAATTCATACAAAATTTGCACACCACAAATTAAGAGATCAAACTAAATCTACACAATTCAAATAAGAGATCAAACCAAGCTAATCCTTTCCTTTTGGAAAAAGCAGCATACTCTTGGGAGAAAAGTGAGGTAATTAGTAGTGTACCTCTAATGTGACAGCCCGTCCCTAATTAAAATTATCGACGGCGTGAATTGACGTTTTTACCCTTGCTTGTTCGTGAACGTGTGTGATTGTGTCACATTTTGGACCTATTAGTGTCCCATAATGTTGGACCCAATAAGAACTTGGGTTGGTTTTGTTTTGGATTGGTTGAAAGATTAAATCACACACACACATCACATGCACACGTGTTCTCTCTCTTCCCGTTTTCTGTCAACTCTCTATCTCTCTTGAACTCTCCTCTCTTTTCTTTCATTTTTGTACGGACAACCTTGCACTTCTCGATTTAGGTATGGATCGAGATTTTAGAAGCCACCTTCATACTCCTTGGTAGCTCAGGAACGTAGTGGTACCCTTGGTTTAGCTCGAAACCTTCGGAAACCCTAGAACTGTGAAGCTCCATCGAAGGTACTGTTCATGCACTCTTGATTGTGACATTTTCAGTGGATTTTAAGATCATAGGAGGCCTAGAACTTCCTTGTGAAGCTCGAGGAGTGTCGTTGAGGTGTTTTGGACGTCGGGATCACGAGTTTGAGCTTTGGCCGATTTTCATGGAAATTCTCCAGCAAGATTCCTTCGTGTTTAAGGCCTAAAAGTGGTAAGGATGTGTTCTACTCATCCTAAGCTTCATTTTGGTAGTAATTTCGTGAAATTTGGTTGAAAAACGAGTGAGAAAAGTGAGTTTTAAAATTCCCCAGATTTCGGTGATAACAGCGATAGCCGGTGCCGGTCTCCGGCGATTGGAGGTAGGGGATAAGAATATTCCGTCAAGTCTGACGGAATATTCTAACGGTGTTAGTTAGAATTAACAAAATCCGTTAGGTTTTAACGAAATATTCCTAACTGTCATTAGTTTTCCCTTAGGGTTGGCCGCGCGTGAGGGCGCGTCTGACCGTGCCCTTGCCGGCACGTGAGGCGCGTGACTCGTCGGAAATTTTTTCTAAAAATATGAGGGTGTTCGTGGGATCGAGTAAAGCATGATGGTATATTCAAACACCTCAATTGAGCAATGTATGAGAAGTTATTACCTAAGTTTGGTTATGTGCATATAATTGACGGTTTTATAGTTGTTTTGTATATAGGTGAGGCATACCGAGAGGACGAGCGCAGCCACGCGATTGATGTTCTTCCCAGAAACTTCATTTAAATGGTTTTAGAATCGAATTGGTTTTATGATTGTGCTGGTTATGCTTTGGCGCTGTGAACGCTTAGGTAAGTCAGTGAGTATACTTGTTAGTGATAGTGTGATGTTAAGATTGTGGTATAGCTCATATTCCTGCACCCTGGTGTTTGTGCTCCGCCAGAGTAGGGCCTAGCCTTCACGTGATCGTTCACCTCCCGCACCGTACGCTCACCTTGGATTCAAGGTAGGTGTCAGCTTGTCGTATAGACCACTATAGGTGGTTCCGACTTGTAGGTGACTCGCGATTCGTCGCCCAGCCTTCACGTAATCATAGCACTGAGCGTAATATTATACACCCAGCTTGTCGTACAGACCACTATAGTGGTTCCGACTCGTGGGCAGGATTTGATTGAGGAGCTATAGATTTAGCCATACAAATCACATTTGGTGACTCCGGCTGATGTATTGATATTGCTTGCATATTATGACATGATTTATCTCACCTGCTTGATACTTATTTTATTTGTCGGGGTACTTCGACATGGCGTATTCTGACTTGTTACATTTGAGATTTATCGCTTTCCAGCATGATTTTGGGTATATGAGTGTGAATATTATTTTTTGTGAAACTATACTTGTTTTACAGAGAGGGGTTACTACTGTTGATTTCGAAATGGTTTTTGGAAAGGAATTGTTTTTGCCCACTCACGTTTTCTGTTTTGCGCCCTCCAGGTTCTAGGTAGCAGTGACGTTGGTGGCAGACGAGGCATCAAGGCTATTCTGACAAAACGCCATCCATGTAGGATTCCTTTGGTTATCTTTACAGTGTTTGTTTAATTTGGACTGCATCTAGGTTTTTTGCACTCTGATGTGATGTTATGTTTCCGTTTCTTCACTCACTTACACTTATCTGTTATTGTAAATTATAGTGCTTGGTTTCTACTTCTGCACATCACTTATAGTTTCTCTTCCGCACTGCGCTTTTGGCTACGTCACATTCACGTGACGGCCAGCACGCCTCGATGTTTCAGGTCAGGGTGTGTCATCTAATTAGACCTCTGTAAATCAAGTTGGCCTTAATTGATCAAACCGCACCTGCTTTCTGAAATATCTATAAAAATGAAATCACACAAAATCAAATTTGAAAAACATACATACAAACCCTACTGATTCAAATAAGAAATACACACAGTTCCCAAATAAAGAGCATGGTTCAAGTTAGTGATTTGATTTAGGCACATAATGCAATAGCAACCTATCTATTTTTATAAATTTAAAATATTTAAATATATACTTCAATAATGTTTACAGTTATTCTCTACTGTAGGCAATTATTTTTGTTTAACAAAGTTCATTATTTTGTAAGCAATTATTTGTTTACAAATTCGAAAACGATTTATTCACTTAAATTCCTAATCATAATAACATAAACATTCACATTAATAAAGAACTTGGAAAATGGTATGAACCTCCAACTGTTTACATCTTCCCATCTTGTGTAAAAATAAACACCACGTATGGGTTCTTCCATTGGATGATATCCATTTTTAGACCTACCACTTCACCCAATAGATGGGTTCCTCCACTAACAGTATAAAAAAAAATTAAATTACAATTAAACGTACTATTTTGTATCTTCATCTCCCACTTCGTGTTCTCTCCTTCTCATACAAACCAAAAGCACAAACATCCTAAAATTGGAGTCATTTCACTCCTCTTTCAAACAATTTTTTATTTTGCTGTTGCTGCAGTAGAGCAACCTCCCTTATCACAAAACCTCAAATAAATACAATGTTCTAAAAAACGCCTTAGGCTACCTAGGAGGCCCCTTGGAACCGAGGCAATTTTGTGCAAAACGGCTGGAAAAATCGGGGTGGCTTTAGGCGAGCTAAGTATCGTACATTACTAAATTTTCTTATTTTCCTCCTATTTTTCATTTTATGTTGTTTTAAATTGTGAACTTGTTGTACATGTGTCATCCTACAATACTCCTCACTATGGTTATATGCAATATATGCTTAGGAGGCGTTTGTTGCACCGGACTGTCTCGGACTGGACTAGTTTCAAGGACTAAACTAGACTAACTTAGACAGACTAAGCTTGGCTAACTTAGTAAAGCGTTTGGTGCAGTGACTGACTAAGAAACAGGATAATTAACAAAACTAAAAAATTATATTATTTTAAAGCATATCTAGAGTATTTTATATTAATTCTTCCTCTCTCTTTTTTTCTTCTAGAAACCTATTTTCTAGAATGCTCTGTCTTCTTTGCCTCACCACTCCCCCTTTTTTCTCCATCCGTCTCAATCCTCTCTGCCTCTTGATTGTTTACTTCAACAAGCTTGGCCTGAACATCTGTTGCTTTCATGGAATCCCATTTGCAAAAAAATCAACCAACGTAACACCTTTCAAAATCCCATTTTCTTTCATGCAATTCCCCAGTTCTTACTAATTGCCATTCCATTTTCTTTTGTTTTCTCTTTCAATTTTCTCGCCAACCAAACACCTTTCAAAATCCCCAATTCCAAATAATTGCTCACCTTCTCTGGCATACCAGATTCAGATTATGGTCCGCTGAAAACAAGAGTCTAAAATTGAATTCCCGCGACGGAACGCGACTGGTGGGGGAAGAATCAGCGGAAGTGGGGTGGTTGGTAAGTGAAAATTAAGAGCGTTTCTGGGAGAGAGCGATGTATGCATGTGTGCGATATGAGATACCAAAAGATCCAGATGGTGGAAGACTCCAAATATAAGTATAATTTTTTGTAGTTTTCATACAAGTATAATTTTTTGTAAGTGTCAATATGCACTTATTTACAAGATATACAAGAAATTTACCTAGTCTACCGCTCGACTAGCTCTTATCATTTTTTAGAACCTTGAATAAATATAAATAAATAAATAATTAGTACAAAAGACCCCAGCCGTTTTTCTCTTCCACCCTACTCTCCCGTTTCTCTCTCCCCCTAATTTCCATTTATGCAAACGACTGACCTTCATCTCTCCCTGTATACTCCCTAACTCTCTTGACAAATCATAACTCCAAATCCAATTCAATCTCTCATCAGGATCGAGAGACTAACTGATTACAATAATCAGATGACCAAATGAAAAACCCAAAATCTCTACCTTAAACGCTTATCTGCAACCACACTCCTTACACCCCATGTCTCTTTCCTCAACCCATGCTTCACCAATTGACGCACCCAGACCTCTCTCCCCACAACCAAATTCAACTCTAATATAATAAAACTAAAACTAAACTATAAATCCACCAAAAACAAAAACCCCCAATCATTACATATTTTTTTCTAATCCTATGCTTTGAATCAATTGAGAAAGGGGAATTTGCACCGCAATGTAGAAATCAAACAAAAAATCTTGACTTTCCTAGAAAAAATTTCTTCTTTCTTTGATTGATTGATTACCCGCTTTCACTTACTCCAATCCTCTAAAAACCCATAATTTTTTCAATCCTTGGATCCCTAGAAAATCACCAGATTATAAATTTATTTGGTAAAGAATTTTTTTAAATCTAAAGCAGGGTAAATTGCTTACCTTCCTTAAAGAGGGTTATGGAAAATGCGCGGATCGCTAAATCATGAAATTATCCAAAAATCCTATATCATAGAAAATTGAAAATTGCAGGTAATCAAAAGCTCAAGAATTTTAAACAGAAGAACTAAGTTTCAAATAATTAAATATATGATTACGGGAGAAACGATACCTGTGTATAGAGGTGCTTCAATGGAGGAGAGAGAAGCTCTGAAATCTAGAGGAAGAAGCCACAAGTAGGTTTTTTATTTTTCGTTGCTTTGGCGAAGGAAGAGGTGGAAGAAAAGAAGAAGAGAGAAACGAAAGACGCTTCCAGCATCTTACGGAACCCACGCAAGTGAACCCCTTTGATTTTCTTTTGCTAAGCGGGAGATATGGAGGGTGAATCAGTGTTGTAGCTAGTTGCAAGATAGTGACAAAGAAGTCGATGGAAAAGAAGAGTCCAAAAGAGGAAAATAAAAGCAAGGAAGCATGTGGAACACCCCATATTTTTCAGCCTGCTTTCATTTCACCGATGACAAACACGTGTAAAACATGGCAAAATTGAAATTAAACTGACCAAGCAGGGGTAATTTCGTCAGATCACTGTTATAAAACAATGTTTTTCAGTTTGGGCTTTAGTATATATAAATTTTATTGCTAAAAAACCATTCAATTTAGGGCATTCACTTTTTGGGGCTTTTTTTCTTTATCAAGTTACTTATAATGTGAACAAAATCAAATAAAAAATGATTGAAAATTTATCAGGTTTGCATGCACACCTAGGTTTAGCCAAGTTGGCTTGAGCAGTACACTAAATCTCCCACACCGTAATTTAGTTGAATTTAATGTAATTATTTTATCATTTGACAAAAAATAATAATAATAATAATAATAATAAAACAAAAGTCATATTTGCCTTAAATACATGTTAGGAAACTTCATTATTTGATTCAGGAACCTATAATTTGAATTTAAACTTGATACATAAATACATAAAAAAATAATAATAATAATATATATATATATATATATTATAATATTGTATTCAACAATGACAGAATTGAGCAATAATGTGACTAACAAATTACATTACACACTCATTGCTCAAAGCATTTCTGAAAAATGGCATTGCCAAAACATTTGAATCAGCTGTTCTTGTGAAACTATATGGAGCAAAACACAAGCTATAAAATCAGAAAACAATGTAGCGTAATACCCTGGGATGTAAAAGCCGGCATGTAATTGGATAACTTCGTCACCATTTGCAATGGCCGGCTACTGAATGAGTGCAAGAACCGTCACCCGCATCAAACAAGTTTGGCAAAATTGGCAGTGCTTTTCTTCTCCATCCCTCCATCTTCTCTTATCAGACTAATGCAATGCCACTTTCGTACCCACTATTATCACCTGGTTCAGTTACCTGCTTCTCTTTCAGCCCATCCTTCACATCCTCACCATCCAAGCGCTCTGCGTCCCTTCTGGATCTACGATCCTAAAACAAGTGTTCACAACTTGAAAAGTTAAAAAACTGAATTGAAACATCTACATGAAAGAAGTAACAGCATTAAAGGGATAGATATGATATGTCATTTTACTGCATTGAATGTAAAAGTGTAACAAGTGCCAAATGAAATCGATGAGAGAAAGTGACAGAGAGACCATTCTTGATTTTCACTCAAGAAAGGCACACTTACATCTTTAAATGGGGACTCTTCAGCTTCTAGCATATGTACAATATGTCCCAATTTTGGCCGCTTCAGTGCATTTGGGTCCACACAACGTAAAGCTACAAGAAGAACCCGCTTCAATGCCCGGGAAGCAGGCTTCTCGGGTAATTTGGGATCCAACACTGCCTCTGCATTCCTGTCAGCAACCATCTTCTTAAGCCAATCCACTAAGTTCACCTGAAAATCTCACATTTATTAAAATAAAATCAAAGGAAACTCAGGAAAGAAAGAAAACCGGAAGCCATTAGAAAGGTTATCTTAAGGATTCAGACCTCTTCTGGAGGCCGGCTATAATCAACTGGATTCCTCCCCGATAGTATCTCCATGATAAGAATCCCAAAACTATACACATCACTTCTCTCATTCAACATGCCCGTACTCGCGTACTCGGGAGCTACATAGCTTCAAAAGGCAGATATAGATTATTATCGATCAACGCCCAAAAATGCAAGTGCATAAACACATACATATATGCACATGGAAGGTCAACCATACCCAAATGTTCCCATGACACGCGTTGTAATGTAGCTCATCTCAGAACCAATGAGCTTGGCAAGGCCAAAGTCTGACACCTTGGCATTCCAATGCTTGTCAAGTAAAATGTTGCTCGATTTTATATCACGGTGAATAACCTTGGGTTCCAGTCCTTCATGAAGGTATGTTAACCTACAAGATTAAATCAGTTATGATGAAAGCCACTGATGAAGTCGGGGAAAGAAGAAAGATCAGTAGCATATGTGAATTCTAAATTGATCTGCATTTTGTACCCTTTTGCTGTTTTTAGTATGATATTCATTCGGATCTCCCAAGTAAGCGGACTGCAAGGCCCCACATCCCCATGAAGCCACTGTTCTAGGTTCCCATTGTTGACATACTCATACACAAGCATCCTATCAACATAAATGCAGTTAAAAAGATAGAGTTGATATTCTATCGCTATAGACTTAATAAACTATAATTACAAGATCAAAAGCTACAATTGAGATAATGAAGCTAGAGAGTAATGAGGCAACAAACAGAGTACCTATGAGCTCCTTCAGCACAGAAGCCAAGCAATCTCACTAAATTCTTATGTTGAACTCGTCCGATTGCCTCCACTTCAACCTTGAACTCCCTCTCAGCTTGCCCCCTTTCAAATAACCCAATTTCTAATCCATTAATTCAATCACAAAAGCTCAATTTATCAGAGTCATCAGTCAATTAGTACAATACAAATTCTAACAAAATTGACTAAACACAAACTCTTACAAAACTACGTAACCAAACACACAATAAGCCTCGCATTATATAAGAACTTAGGGCCGATTTGCGATTACTTCTCTGGAAAGCACTTTTGCTCGTACGCGATTATGCTAGAAGTACATTTATTACAAACACATTCAAATCTTTATGAAAAATCCAAGTGCTTCCCCAAAAACACTTGAAGTGCTTGAAGTGAAGTGCTTTCTAAAGACGCAAACATATGCTTCTCTAGAACGCTTTGACGAGCCCGAAACAATCACATAAGCAATCATAAACAGGCCCTTAATCCCCCACAAAATACTAGAAAACAAAAGAATTGACTTCAAAAGCACCTGTTGTTAAGCAAGTTCTTGACAGCAACGTGAGTTTTATCCTCCAAAATACCATGGTAAACAATCCCATATCCTCCTTCCCCAATAACGTTGTCATCCACAAACCCATTTGTGGCAACCTCGAGCTCTCTGAGAGTGTACCAATGTCCCCACCCCAAGTGAGAAACTTCGGGTCCCACCATCCCCGCCTGCTCAACCCCACGCGCCTCCCCGCTTCCATGCGAAGAAGAAGACCCGATTGGGTAAGTAATCCGGTGGTCCTTCCCAATCTCAATCTGCACTTTCTGGTACCCAATTGGGTTCTCCTCCTCCGTCGGCTTCTGTAAGTGTTGCCTCTCGATTCTGGGAACTGGGTCGGGCTCCGCGTGCGAGTAAGCTTGGGTTTGTGTCCGGACATGGTCGACCCGGATCTCCTGGATCTCTTTGGAGACGATTGGGATTGTGGGTTTTGCTAAAGTTTTGTTCTTGGAACGCTTGGCGGCGAACCAGAGAGAAATGAGGACGAGGAGGAGCACGAAGGCGGCGCCGACGCAGACCCCAACAACAATCCAGAGACGGAGGCCGAAGATTGAGGTCTGCTCGGAAAGCTGGTCGCTCAGTTGCTCGGCTTTTACATCCGACATTTAGAATTCTGGTGCCTTTTTCATAAGTGCTTCTGTGAATAAGCTGTGAGAAGGGACAGAGAGAGTGGAGGAGGGAGAGGAATAGTTATGGCAGCTGGCATGATGGGACTTTTTGGAATCGGCCGTGTCTGTCTACAAGTAAGAGTGAGAGAGTAGAGTTGCTGCTGCTGCTTTCGAGTGAAAACGTAATTACGCGGTGGTTGGGTTTGGCAGTTGGTTGGGGAGCTTCTCAAATGCATTCAATCAGCAAAAATAGTAACTCCACTAGGAAGTTTATTGCTTAAGTTAAAGCCCCAATTAAGGGGCACGTCTAGTTTCTAAATTGGGTAATTTGGAAATGCACAATTTGTGTTGGTGGATAAGATTAAAATATCAGCAATGCTTTGCTACTCAAAATAAAGTAAGAACTCCTATTATAATCGAACCGTTCATATTATAAACACTTTTTAAAAATCATCTCTACAAAAAAATGAATTGAAAATAAGGTTATTAAGTCGATCAAATGTAGTAAATACATAGACAATCCATCTGTTCTTGTATAGTGTGATTGACTAAATGACTTTAGTTTTAATTGGTTTTCTGCAAACATGATCTTTATAGAGTGATTTATTATATGAACGATTTTGATCATAAATATGACGGTCTATGAATCGGAAACGAAGAGTTTTGGGTTGGAACTCCTACTCATCATTTGGGTAGCCAAGTATTATTCTTAAAAGATTATTATGTTTGTGTATGTAACATATTCTTCATGTGACCGTTAAGGGTAAAAATTTATATGTTATGTTAAAGAAATTAGTGTTAGCCTATTAGTGAAGATGGGTAGGGTGGCGAACTTTAAAGTAACAAAATAACTTTTGAATAGGTTGTTAACGCTCAAATCTTGTGAGGCTAACAAATACCAGTATGGTCGTGTAGTCAGCCTTTAGTCGGCTTAGAATTGAAATGATAAGAATTGAACGAAGTTTAAATAGTTCGCCCCTCAAAACTAGACTACGCCCACTGAGTCACCATATATATATATATATATATATATATATTGATATTACAAACAACGCTCAGTCTAATCTATTCTCTTTTCTCTGTGTATTTGTTCGACCCCTTCTAAGGAGTACTCGTCCTCCTTATATAGGCCATCAATGAGCCCTAAGTTCTTGTGCTCGAGTCTTCAACCACCTTTGCATTTAATGCACCGAATACGTAGACATGATCTACTAGTTGTCCTTCAGTTCTTTAGTTGACACATGGTAACAAAATGATGTTAGTTCAGGTCCACTTGCCTATTTTCTTGGAACAACATGTACCAAGCACCTTGCTCTGCACGAAGGTTGGCGGGAATCCATACCCGATTGCTTAATATGTCAGCCTTTACGTCCCTTCATGGGCTTCTATTCTCTCTGATAGCTGTCACGTGGCTTGTAGTTGATGTCCGAGTAAGCATGTCCTTGTGTCCCTGGGACTTTGTGCTATAAAGTTGTCAGTACACCGAAATTGTTGTCATTGGTCGGAAAGTACTTTATAAGGATGCAATCGACTTCGTTATTGACAAGTGAACCAAGTCGCCGAGCGATCGTCTGAAGCACTCGAGATCATTCTTCATAATTTTGTTGGGCCTTGGTCTTTCTTCCTTTGGGCCTTTCTTTCTTTGGCATATGTTTCTTTGGGCCTTCCTTCATTTAGGCACATGTTCCTTTGGACTTCTAGGGGTCTAAAAGAACGCTGTGTCAACAAAGATTTTTCAAAGGTGAGCTTGAGTGACAACTTTTAAAGTAGCATTAAAGTGTCATATAGGTTAGTAAATGACACTTATAAAAAAATTGTTAACTCCCTTAGATATGCTCTAAGTAAGCTAATCGTCAACCTTGTTACTTTATATTTTATCATTTACTTATATATACAAGTGATATTGAGGAAGGACTTAAATATAGGATCTTAGGTACATGAATACTCTTAAACACCTTAAGTTATAAGCCACTTGATCGAAGGACTCAAGTACTAGAACTGGTTGTATTTGAGAATTTTCCTTTGATTCAAGTTTATTTTCTAGCAAAAATAAATAAGCCCCTTCACTCTTGGTCTTATGATCTTTCCGAAATTCGAAGAGGGTCAAAGTTCGTATTCCCTATTAATAAAGGGGTACATTAAGAATTGGTTAAAGGGGGTTTGTTCAGAGTTGGGGAAAAAGATTTACAGACATTGATAACTTTTTTTATTAGGGAGAGGACATGAGTCATAGTCTTGTAAGTTTGAAGATAAAGCACTCTACTAATAACAAGACAAGACTTGTAAGCTTAACCATATATACTATATTAATAACTTTATAAGGTGCAGTAGGGCGAAAGATTGAGTGTGATATCAACAATAAGGAATCAAACTTCTGTAGTAGGCTGGAAAATGTGAGCGTTATGAAAGTGATTTTTATTTTTTTAGTTTAACATATTGAATTCATCAGTGTGATACTTATACAATAAATGACAAGAGAAAGAAAATAAAAAAATCAACGTAGAATGCTTAAGTAGCTTCCCTTTGTAAGAAAGATATATAATGAACAATTTCACGTATCGTTGAATTCTCCACTGATAAATTTTCAAGTGAGTTAGCAACTGAAAATACATAGGGTCAAAGCATGACCAATGTGATGGAGCAAAATGAAGTAAAATGTCATACATTGCTCACTAGGAGAAAACGCCAAACGAGAGTGCACTGCCAACCTCTAATTTGGGAAGAAATTCTGGGAAAATTGGTTGTTAATAATTCTACAACATCAAGAGCTGAAATAAAAAAAACTAATTTTAAAAAAAATACAAGAAAAAGTCACACTTCAAGATTTTGAATTTAAAAAAAAAAAAAAAGTCCTTAAACTAAAATTGGAACTCGGCAATTTTTTTTAAACAAACAATATTATCTACAATAATAATTTGGGTGAGGAGGGCTAAGCCTCACATTGGGCTAACCATAATAATGTGGTTCAAATTTGTCTTTAGAGATAATTGAACATATGACCTTCCACTAAGTTTTGTGAGAGACTTTTTAATAATTTTCTATATTTTTTTTGACGTGATACATAGATGGCAACGATTTGGTTTGGGAACGAAAATGTGATATCCAACCCATAACCACAAATATTAACCATATCTATTACAGCAATTAACCATCGAAAATTGTCCATAACTATACCCACTGGATAACGGATAGGTTAACAGTTATATCATTCTTCGTCAGTGAAAAATATTTACTCATTTAACACTTCAACTTACACATTATATTTTAATAAAAACTAATGATGTCATTAAATATCCACATCAAAATCATCAAAAACACAACAATACTTTATAGAGGTGTTCAAGTAAGGTTCATTGTGTTGTTTGCTTTGCTTTCATCTTTCTGAATCTTTGTCCTACTTTGTTATTGAGTTTTGATTCAATTTTCAGTTGTCTCCCTTGTCATTTGAACCTCTTTTGATTATTGATGTAGATAGAGCATTGTCTTTCTTTCATCGCCCAAAGTGTTTGTCATGGAACATCGGATAGCATTTGAACTTGTGGTTGATTCACTTCGTTTGAATCATGGTGTTTGTCATGGAACAAACCGCTTCAAGCCAAAAGCACTTTTATGATTCGGTTCTTCTATTTAAATGCTTGCCCCTAATATTACATTCAATCGTCCTAAACATTCAAATTGAACGCATTAATCGCTACTGTGAGATCTTAGTTTTGTCATGTGATGTGTAAGTTTATCTCCATGTAACTTAAGGGTGCGTTTGTTGCACCGGACTGTCTCGGACTGGACTAGCTTTAGGGACTAAGCTGTACTGGCTTAGACTAGACTAAGCTGGACTAGCTTAGTGAAGCGTTTGGTGCAGTGTCGGACTAATAAGCAGGATAATTAACAAACTCTAATATTATATTATTTAATTCATAATTATTAATATTTTTTAATCTTTTTTTTAATCCCTCTAATCCTTCCTTACCGCCCAATTCTCTCCCTCTTTTTCTCCATCTTTTTCTCCCTTGTCCGCTCCAATCTTTTCTTCAATTTGGTATTTTATATGAAAATTAGTTGTGAAAAGCATCTAGTCCAATGGCTTTCGAATGTGAGTGGTCGAGGAGCAAAGCGAGGAGGAGAAAGGAGGAGAAAGGGGACAGTCTTAGCTAGTCCCATGGTTTTTGAGGGGTTTCACTAAGACCAGCTAGTCCCTGATTTAGTCTAGGCTAGTGAGACTTAGTCTCATTAAACTTAGTCCCTGTCAGGAACAAACATGGGACTGGACTAACCCTTAGTCCAGTCCAGTTCAGTACCTTTTAGTGAGGGCAAACAAACGCCCCCTAATATTATTAGATCGTGACGTCATATAATAGCGAATTCATTTCATGCAAGTTGATTTCTATTTGTGAATGCTAGACTAATGTTGGTTATCAAGAGAGTAAAAAAAGAAGGACAAAAGCTACAATAAGGCCTCGTTTGGCAGCTTGGACTGTACTGACTATTTCTGTCGGATAGGATAAATAGTCACTGGATAGTACTGACTAAATTAGTCGAGCGTTTGGTGCAGTATCGGACCAATGACCGTATTATTTATACTGTGTATGGTAATTACTGGAAAAAGAAAAAGAATAGAAAAAACCCAGTTTGATGATTACTGGAAAAGAAAAAGAATAGAAAAAAACAAAGTTGTCAAATGCAGAAAGAACCCAGTAGCCATTACACCAGCGTGGGTAGATGGTCAAGCAGCAGCGCAGAAAGAACCCAGCACAGACAGGCGGGTTCAATTTACAGAAGCAAACCTCCAGATTCATTCATTCAAAAATGAAACGCCCTTAAAAAATCATCAATTCCATCCTTCCAGGGGAATCATGGCAGCCAAAAACCCAATTTTGAGCTTCTAATCCATTAAATTAAAAGAACCATATAAAATCTCGCCCAGTTCTGAGTTTCTAATCCATTGAAATAAAAACCCAGATGAAATCTTGCCCAGTTCTGAGTTTAATCACCACACATCAACAAAATTAATGAACAATTCAGCCAAAAACTCAGAAAATGTCTCCCGGCGTGATTTGAGTTCGATCTGCAACCTTTCCGTTTGAAATTTGCTTGATGCTGATCAGAGGTGGGGATGGAGAAAGAGCAAGAGAAAGAATACCTTGAGAAGTTAGTGATGTGCATAGCAGATGGCGAGATGGCTTGGTGAAAAGCCAGTGTGTTTTTGTTCGCGTGAAACCGACTAAATAATCCCAAGGTTTTGGTCGGGATAAACAAGCGGGTGTAAGGGAGACAAAATAGGTGGGGCCGGATTAATAATACGGTGCTTATTTAGTACGAAAGGTCACCAAACACCTGTTTAGTATTATATAATACTATCCGGTGTCTTATACGGTGTGCCAAACAAGGCCTAAATATATTGTCATTTTGTTGTAAAACTTATCAGTGTTTATTGTGTCGTCATTGTATCAACGTTGTATGGTCAATATATGATAAATATTGTTGTAACTGAAAAAAAATAATCATTTCTAAAAAAAAAAAAAAATTCCAAATACCGTCCCGCCATTTCCCTCCTAAAAAAAATGCCCGTTCCCGCGCAAACCACAAAATGCTGCCAGGTTTATATCGTTAATTAAAAAAGGAACTTCAAAACCCTACTCTACACCCACAGCCACTGACACTCGCACAGACATCCACACACAATCAATGGCGGACGACCAGCAAGCGACGGTGGCCACCAGCAGGCGGCGGAGTCGAGGACCAGAGGCGTCGGCCCGTGCCGGAGCCCTCGAACGCCTCAAAGCTCTTCGCCATGGTGGCCGCCGATCTGAAGCTGGTGGGTTCCAAATCAAGATGGAGGACCGAATCTATGACACTGTCGGTGACGACGAGTACGACGCAATCGTCGCCAAACGACGGGAAGAGGTCCGAGGCTTCATCGTCGACGACAACGGCCTAGGTTACTGCGATGAGGGCGAGGAAGAAGACTGGACTCGTGCGGGTCCGTCGTCGGATGAATCGGACGGCGGCGATAGGCCCAAGAGGAAGAAAGTCGAAAAAAAGGAAAAGGAAAAGGACAAAGAGCCTCGGCCCAAAAAGCCCAGTTCGTCGCTCACAGCCGCGGCGGCGATGATGGGGAAGCAGAGGCTCTCGTCGATGTTCACATCGTCGGTTTTCGGAAAAAATAAAGATAATGAGAGGGGGAGAGGATTGAATTGTGATAGCATTGTGGATGATGTGATTGCAGAGTTTGCACCAGATGAGGATGACAGAGAGAAGCGGAGGAGGGGGCAATCAAACAAGATTTTGGTGCCGAATTTGAGTGTTAAGAGTGAAATTGGGTTTGATAGGGGTGTTAATTTAGTAAGGAAGGTTGAATTGGATAGAGTTGTGGCAAATAGTAGTGATTCTTTGGTGGGTTCTGTGCAGATTAATGCAGGGTTTGAAGAAAATGAGGGCAAGAAGGAGGTGGGTTTAGAAGTCGGTGATCCCCCAATTGAGCAAAGCCATGATTTTTCAGAGGGTGGAGGGGCAATTGAGGAGAAAAATGTAGATTTTGTTGAGGAGAAAGTGGAACCTGTGAAGAAAAAGGAAGATGTTTTCACTTTGAATGCAAAGATTAAGGAAGATAACAAGGACCCGGCATTGAGTGCTATGGCAGGATGGAAGGCGGTGAGGACTGGAGGTGATGGGAATATTGGTGGTGGTGGTGGTGTGGAGGCCAATAGCGGCTCAAATAGCGAAGAGATTTCGCAATGTGATTTGGAAGAAGATGGTTCACTGCCGTTTTACATGATTGATGCTTATGAGGAGTTCTATGGTGCTAATGTGGGCAAGCTTTATCTGTTTGGGAAGGTAAATATGTAAATAGTTTGATGTAATATAAATTCTGTTTGGTTAGTTACAAATGAAAGTTTGTAATCTGTTTCATTTCTGAAGTGTAGTTCTTATCTTTCATGTTTGATCATGTTGCACTACTTCATAGTTAAGTTTTGGTGATATAGGTCAAAGCAGGAAGCACATACCAGAGCTGTTGTGTGGTTGTAGAGAACATGCAGAGATGTGTATACACAATTCCAAAGAGTTCTGTATTTCACAGTGATGAAATCATGAAGCTTGAAAAGGATGCTGAAGAGTCGAGGATTTCATCCAGAGAATTCCGTACAAAGCTGCACGTAGGTGTTTGCTTTTCAACTGGCGTGAACATACTTACATGTAGTTCTTGTTGGATTAGCATTTAATTTTTTTTTGCTGCTGTTCATGTTTTTGTTTTTTCCGTTATCAGGATATGGCTTTGGGTTTAAAGAGCGACATAGCAAAGAAGTTGTTGGATCTCAATATATCAGCTTTTAGCATGGCACCTGTTAAGGTTTGCAGTTACAATCATAGAGATATTTCCAACTGTGAATTGATTAAATTATAAACCAGCGAAGTTTGTTGAGTCTTCAAGAAGCTTTCCTGTTATTTGTTCCCCTTTGTTGCTCATTCAGTGTTATGTGAACCTATCACAGAGGAACTATGCATTTGAGCGATCTGACATACCTGCAGGAGAGAATTATGTACTTAAGATCAATTATCCATTCAAGGTATAACGCTCAACCTGTAATTGAACCAGTTTATACTTTATATAAATAAAGTACACCTTCAGTTTGCATATTAACTATGTTACTTCTTTCTAGTAAATATTTGGAGTTTCCTAGGTTTTTGTTCTTTACAGTTGCATGCTGTGAGACAGTGATGGTTAATGACTTGATGATTTAGTATCAAATTTCATTTGATTCCATTTTTATGAGTACTGATTGCACGTCGCAGGATCCCCCACTTCAAGCAGATCTTAAAGGAGAAACATTCCTTGCTCTTCTAGGAACACATACCAGGTACAAGATTTAGAGCAGGTCCTCAAGTTTGATGTCTGATCTATAACTCTCAAATGCTTTCTTTTGTGTTTTATTCCTGGATTTTCCAAGTGGTAAGAATGGAGCTAGCTTGTGTTACTTTAAAGCTCTTTTCTTTATTAAATAAGAGAAAACCTAACATATCATAACCTACAGCGCTTTGGAGCTTTTTCTTGTTAAAAGGAAGATAAAAGGCCCTTCTTGGTTATCAGTTTCAGGTTCAGAGTTTCGTCCAGTTTCACAACGGGTGAGATCTCCAAGTCTGGACATCCGTTATCATTTTAGCCATGATTATGAACTTCGTATTTCATTTTGCTTTTGGGTTCATCTGTAATAACTTTGGTTATTCTATCATACAGGTAAGTTGGTGCAAATTTGAGGTGGTTGTTAAATCTGCAAAAGACATACAGGTCTCAAATTGCCCAAAGAAAACTGCAGAGGCTCCCCCAGTGGTTGTTACTGCAATAAGTTTGAAAACTATTAATTTTGATGAAATTGTCTCTGCATCTGTAATCTGCTGTCACAAGGCCAAGGTTTGTCCTGCAATCTTTTTAGCACTGCTTGTTTTAGTTTTGTTTTTTCTGTGACTTTTGATGCATCTTGTTAGGATGCACAATTATCTAAGCCTACTGACTAACATGAAAGGAAAATTTCTCCTCTAACCTGATGTTTATAAATTTCATCCATTTGTTCCAGTCTTACAGTCAATATAGTTGAAGTTATACATTCATATGCTATAGCTGCTGAAATCTGTTGCTAAAGTACACTGAAATGTTCCATTATCCTTATATTGTGCCCCTTGGCGTTTCAGATTGACACTCCCGTGTTGGCATCGGAGTGGACGAAACCTGGCATGCTGAGCCATTTTACTGTTGTCCGTAAACTTGATGGAGGCATATTTCCAATGGGCTTCACTAAGGAGGCTACAGAAAAGAATTCTAAAGCTGGATCAAATGTTTTAAGCATCGAAAGCACGTGGGGTTTACTGGCATATCTAATTCTTAATCAATCCTTTTCTTTGCTCTTCATAGAATAACAACTATTCTGTTAAAAACAGTATTTTAAATTCAATGGCATTGAAACTGAACTTTGTTTTGCAGTGAAAGGGCTTTACTAAACCGTTTGATGATTGAATTGCACAAGTTGGATAGTGATGTTCTTGTTGGACACAATATATCTGGGTTTGACCTGGATGTCCTTCTCCGCAGAGCTAAGGTTGGAATACTTTTGCCTTCCTTTTATGTTAAAAGTTGATAGTATCTATCCTTGTTATGTTTATTCCAATGAGTTGTAAGCAAGATAACAAGCATACAGTGGTGAAATCATTCTACCATTTGTGATCGATAAGGTCATCCTTTTGATAAAATCTTTGCATCTAGAGGCAAACTGGATGAAATACAGACTGCTGACCAGATGCAGTTTGTAATTGGTTGCATGATGTTTCGGTGCAATATAACTTCTCTTTTGCATAAGAAAAACTAAAAAGCTTGACATGTTTTAAAGACTTGTTTCAAGTTTCAATTCTGAATAAAAACATCATTCTCCAAATGCAGCTTTCTATGGCTGTGTCATTCCATTGCAAATTTCATGACCTTCCGTTGTTTCAGATGCCTGTTTCTTGTCATGCAATTCTTCTCTTTCTGCTCATCCTGATTTTTCCAAATGCAAATGATTTGTGCCATTGTTTGTAAATTCTATGTATTATTGGTAACACCCCTTCCCAAAAATGAAAAAAAAAAGCTAAATTTATCACAATGGTGTAATTCTTTGTGCATTATTTGTAATTTCGTACACTTAATGGGCTACTGTTTCCCATGTATATTTAAAATGTTCAATATTTGTAGGTTTGTAAGGTGCCAAACGCCATGTGGTCCAAAATAGGCCGCCTCAAGCGTTCTGGGATGCCTAACCTTGCAAAAGGAACCTCCATTTTTGGGTCTGGAGCAAGTCTAGGGATATTGTCCTGCATTTCTGGTCGCCTTTTGTGTGATACGTACTTGTGTTCCCGTGACTTATTAAGGGAGGTAAGTACTTGCGTTTGGGATTGTATGCTTGGTATTGCTGATTAGGTTTAGGTTCTCAGCAATCATCATCTCATGTATGCAATGTTTTGGTTTATCAGGTTAGCTATTCTTTGACACAACTTGCAAAGACTCAGCTGAATAAAGACCGAAAGGAGATCATGCCACATGATATTCCTAAAATGTTCCAGAAATCAGAATTTCTAATGGAACTGGTAGGTTCTCATGCTTACATTATAAACTCTATTTGGATTTTTAGAGTAGTTTTAACTGTTCTGTTATTTTACGCTAGATTACTAAAGCTGTCATTATAGCCTCTACCTTATGCACCACCTCTTATCATATGCATACATAGTTAGGTGAAAAGGCTGTGGTTATCTAACCAAAACCCTATTTTTCTTACACCTCTCTGATATGATTTTCTTCACACTTGTCTCCTGTTATATAGATATATGGTCCTTGAACTTTAGTCCAATTGGAGCTTTGGTCCATGAATTAAAAATTCATGAGTCTTGGCCTCTGAACTTCTTATAATGTGAAGCAATGGTCCTTTTGGCTAACTCAGTTAGAAACTTCCATCCTCTTTTTGTCCCTTTAAAATCCTTTATTTTGGATTAAAGTTCTTAGGGAGTTTCCCAGAAGGACCGCTGCTTGAAAGTACAACAAGTTCAGGGACCAATAGTCATGGATTTTTACCAAAGCTCCAATTGGGACAAAGTTTATGGACCATTGCTCCAATTTTCTCCCTGTTAAAAAGCTCAATTTTCCTGTATTCTTTGACAACAAAATCATATAGTTATTTTATTCTTAGGAGAAGATTAGTGTTATCAGAGATTTGGTATGCAAGTGAGGCAATTTAATGTTTAATGCAACCAATAATATCAATAAGTCATGGGTAGTGTTATTCACACACCCATTTTACTTCTCACACACCCCTCTTAATTTTCGGCTGTTGGATTGTTGAATTGAAGAAGATCAATGGCCAAAAATTAATGAGGGTATGTGGAATGTAAAAATAGGTGTGAATAGCACTTTAATAATTATAGTGTAAGTACTAGAAAACTGTGTTAGGAGAGTTCATATTGCATGTTAGTTGGTCCTTTTGTTCAGAAAATGGCTGACAATTCATGGCTGTGAAAATCTCTGATTGTTATCTACTGAGAATTCAGTGGACCAATATACTTACCAACCAATTATGTCAGCCTCTTGCTAATAAAACCATTGATTCTTGTTCACTTTTCTTGACACCTTGTGACTTTATAGAACTAAACTAACTAACAGTGAAAGGAGTTAAATTTCCTGCTATAACTTTTCGAAATTATTATTTGGTGTGTTTGCACATGTGTTATTCTAATACCTTATTCATGTATTCAGATTGAATATGGCGAGACAGATGCATGGCTGTCTATGGAACTCATGTTTCATTTGAGCGTTCTTCCCCTCACACGTCAGCTGACAAAGATAAGCGGTAATCTGTGGGGAAAAACCCTACAAGTGAGTCCTACGATGTTTTTTTTTTTCCAATTATGAGAATTCTGATTTGGACATGATCTAAAAGGTATAGGTGGTCTAAATCTAATCTATGCACTTTTCAGGGTGCTAGGGCACAAAGAGTAGAATATCTTTTACTGCATGCCTTCCATGCAAAGAAGTATATTGTTCCAGACAAGATTCCTCATCTGAAGGAAACAAATTCGGCAAAGCGTAAAACAGATAATGGTGTTGATGATAAAAATGTTGATGAGGTGGATGTAAATTTTGATAATGAGGCAAAGAAGGATCATGGGAAAGGCAAGAAAGGTCCTGCCTATGCAGGTGGATTAGTATTGGAGCCAAAAAGAGGGTTATATGACAAGTATATATTACTTCTGGACTTCAATAGTCTTTACCCGTCTATTATTCAGGTAAGCAATATAACTTCTGGACTTCACATACTCCATCGCCACAATTTGTTTCTTCTCCCTGATGTAAAGTGAGGGAAAATCTTTTAAAGATTTTTTTTTAATATTCATACCGATTCAATTTTACAGGAATACAATATCTGTTTCACAACAGTTGAAAGATCTTCAGAAGGATTGGCTCCTCGTTTACCATCTAGTAAAAAAATTGGGCTTCTACCTGAGGTATAATATCATCTTCAGTACAGAATTCTTTGTTTACTTATCCTTTCGCTCAAACAGATTATCTCCTGATGATATAACTATCTGTTATAACATGGAGTTGTATGCCTCATAGTTTTGTTTCCATTTTCTCATTCTCAAGAAAGTATGTGCATGTATATAATATGCTTTTTGCACTACTTTGCAGTTGTTAAAAGATCTAGTTGAAAGGAGGAGAAATGTAAAGAAATGGATGAAGACTGCATCTGGTCTCAAGATCCAGCAACTTGACATTCAACAGCAAGCTCTAAAGCTGACTGCAAATAGGTTTGTTTTGCCCATTTATGCCTTTTTATTTTTTGTTGTCACATCAATTGTATTTCATATATATGATGTGAATATGGTTGGTATTGCAGTATGTATGGATGCTTGGGGTTTCCAAATTCGAGATTTTATGCAAAGCCACTGGCTGAGCTTATAACACTGCAAGTAAGAGAAATATTTGTTGTTTAGTCTGCATTGTAACTACAGGGGATTGTTCACATCTAATATATATAAATATTATTAATTTTACACCAAATGCTTTCATTCAGTACTGAGCAAGTCCCATAATTTTTGTGCAGGGGAGAGAGATTTTGCAAAGTACCGTTGATCTTGTTCAGAACAATTTGAACCTAGAGGTCATTTCTTGTATCTCATACTAGCAGTGATTAATATAGCTTCCAATATCCACATCTGAGTGAGTTATCTCAACTGACTGGTTAAGAAGATGTGCCACTATTATTTTATCTTGCAGGTAATCTATGGTGATACCGATTCAATCATGATTTATAGTGGACTGGATGATATTGCAAAAGCAAAAGCAATTGCACGGAAAGTCATCCAAGAGGTGAGGTTCTAACCATGATAGAGTGCTATCTGAATATGATGTGGTCAGTAAACTTTCCATTTCAAACCATTATCCTGTACCGAAGGTCATTCAAGGGGTGACGTCCTAACCATGATAGAGTGCTATCTGAATATGATGTGTCAGTAAACTTTCCAATTCAAACCCTTATCCTGTATGTTTAGTTTTCTTGCTCCTAAAACTATTTTCATAACAGATTCAAATGGTGCCTCTTGATTTGTAGTGAAAGTTCCATTCTTTAACAATCTCTGGAAAAGTCCAAAAATCTAGTTAGAGAGATTAAAATCCACTACATTAATTTATACATAATGTTTCTGCAGTAAATAACCTCATAGTTTCCATAACTATTTTTTAGACAATTCTAAGAGCATTTTTTTTTCTTCCGGAAAAGTAGACACTTCAGCTCCACCTTTGCAGTACCTGTCACAATATTATATGTATTCTGGTTCGCCTATCTATTTATACTAAGCTTATGTGCGTATGAGGGGTGATTCCTCTATCTCTATGCATCTTAGGTTAACAAGAAGTATAGGTGTTTGGAAATTGATCTTGATGGGTTGTACAAGAGAATGCTGCTTCTCAAGAAAAAGAAATATGCAGCTGTGAAGGTGCAATTCAAGAATGAGATGCCCTATGAGGTAACATAAAAAATGATCAAACTTCCAATTTCAGTTAAAACTTTCCTGGGAGACGATGAAAATTATATTTTTTTTGGGTGCAGGTTATTGAGCGTAAGGGTCTTGATATGGTTCGACGGGACTGGAGCTTACTTTCAAAGGAACTGGGAGATTTCTGCCTAAGTAAAATTTTATCTGGAGGGTATGCTGTGTTATAGCTCTTTTCTATTTGATATTGTCAGTTTGACTTGTGCAAAGGTTACTGATCAGTCACTTTTGCGGTTCACAGGTCATGCGAGGATGTCGTTGAATCAATTCATGACGCTCTGATGAAGGTGAGGTGGTCCTTTTCATGTTTTCCATGTTGAACTCATTGTGGGTGTTTTCTTTGTTGATTTTCCCTTGGAGAAAATATCCATTATAAATTAATTCTTCGTAGATTCATTTCCTATTATGTGGCCCATATGATTAAATGACCGAATTGTTGTATTACAATTTTGAACAGGTGCAAGAGGAGATGAGAAACGGACAAGTAGCACTTGAAAAATATGTCATCACCAAGTCATTGACTAAACCACCTGAAGCATACCCAGATGCCAAAAACCAACCACATGTTCAGGTGAGTTCAAGTAGCTTATTTTCTGTTCACCATTAATTCATCTGGTCCCATGTAATGTACTCGATGTGTTAATTTCATTTTTCTGTTGCATTGATGCTTCTGCAAACAATCCTAGGTGGCATTAAGATTAAAGCAAAGTGGTTATTCTGCTGGTTGTTCTGCCGGCGATACAGTCCCCTATATCATTTGCTGTGAGCAGGTTTGTGATGCAGTATAATGTGTTTTATATCGAATGAATATTTAGTGAACACTGAGACCTGTTTTAACATTAAAGTGGTGATGTTAATCATGTTTAGCCTCTTGCTTTCCTTCCCATTCCTTGGACAGGGGACTAGTATAAGTAATTCAATGGGGATTGCTCAACGTGCTAGACATCCGGATGAATTAAAACGAGAAGATGGAAAATGGATGGTTGACATTGATTACTACTTGTCCCAGCAGGTTCTTTATCCAATTTATTTGCTCTATGTATTGTCATTTAGGTAGTACATTGTGCTGTTTGATTGATGACTTAATTCCGTTGTGCAGATTCATCCGGTGGTGTCACGTCTTTGTGCTTCGATACAGGGTACCAGCCCCGGACGCTTGGCTGATTGTTTAGGACTTGACTCTTCTAAGGTAAAAATCATTCCTCCTAGGCATTTTCTGGAGCTGATTGATATGATTTCTCCCACTAATGTATTTTTGAAATTGGAAATTTTAGTTCAAAGGTAACTCAAGTGAAGCTGTCAGAGATGATCCTTCCAGCTTGTCCCTTCTTCTTGATGATGAAGAGAGGTAACCTTATCTGGTTTCTCAAATCTTTAGTAGTGTCCGCTGGTTCCTAAACACTCTAATACGTTTTAAATTGGAATGATCACGATGAAAGATTTCTCTGGAAATGATAGATGTATTCATGTGATGTATTGCAGATTTTGCAGTTGTGAGCCTTTGATCTTGGCTTGTCCTAGCTGCTCCAATACTTTTAGTTGTCCAACTATCTTGAATTCCATTTCTAAGACAATAACCGAAAAGCAAAGTAAGTCACAAGCTGAGGAATCTACCAGCGATTTTTGGCATACACTACGCTGTTCAAAATGCCCTGGGGAAGGAGACATGGGCAGACTGTCTCCTGTAATGATAGCCAACCAGGTATATAGACTAACTCATCCCCATTTTCAGAGTGCCACTATAATTATCCGTCAAGGCAACTGTTAATCTTGAGAGATTTGGGGTCTGAAAAAGGGCTTATGGTATTCAATACCAAATTGTCGTCGAGCATCTAATGAACATACTCCTTCCGATACTGTATTTGTCTTTCAGGTGAAAAGGCAAGCAGACAGTTATGTTTCAATGTACTATAGGGGGTTTATGACGGTAAATTTTCCTCTTGCAGATTATTTTGGGGAACCACACGGGTGCAATGATTTTTTATTTTTTTGGTTGTTATTCAAACTAAATCTCAATCTCCTGACTTTACTTTCAGTGTGACGATGAATCTTGCCAATACAACACACGAAGTCTCAACCTCCGGCTTGTTGGCGATGCTGAGAGAGGAACGGTTTGTCCGGACTATCCTCGCTGCAACGGACGTCTTGTAAGAAAGGTTTGCATAAAAAAAAACTCGTTGAAAAGAAAAAGAAAAACTCTTTCTTGTACTGTTTTTGTGTAGCTAACGATTTTGGCTGTTAACGCGCCTTCACCAGTACACGGAAGCAGATCTGTACAAGCAGCTCTCCTTTTTCTGCCACATCTTGGATACAGAACGCTGCATAGAAAAGGTGATCAACTTTTCTTAACCAGGACATTAACTCTTGGTGTGAGCTTGTATTTTTAGGCAAGTAATTGCTAATCTTTTGCTGCAACTGGATTTGCAGATGGAGCCTAGCACTAGACTGCCGGTAGAGATGGAGTTGGCCAAAGTTCGGCCAATTGCGGATTTGGCTGCTTCAACAGTTCAAAAGATTCGGGACCGTTGTGCCTACGGATGGATACAGCTGCAAGATCTTTGTGTTACAGTTTAAATCTTTTAGTTTTGCAGAGCGCAGGGTTAAAGTTGATTTGATGCTACTCTTTTAATACTCATTGCCAATCCTTTTATACACCATTTCTACTGAATTTGATCCTCAACAATATGAATTTGCCAAGTCGATACAGCTCTTTGTAATCTCTATATCATTCTTTAACGAATGAGTGTAAAATGAGAATTTTGGAGGTGGAGGTAACAAAATGCAAAAACTTAGAGAGATGAGAGAATGGAGGCGGCAGAGCAAATGGGAGGAGAAGGCTGAGGGAAAGGAAAGGAAGGAGATAAGGGATGGGCTGCCACCGGCTCCAAGCCATAGCAAGGGGCTGTCGGCTATGGTAATTTCAGGTTAGGGTTTTCTAGGAGGGAAAGGGTCGAGAGCGTTTCTGATGTTTTAGAGTCGCCCAAAGTCCCGGGTATCTTCTACTCAATGGCACCATAGAATTTTTGCAGCTTTGCTGCCAAGTGATGGAGGTGCGAAAAAACAGTTCACATCCGTTCCAATCGTGTGGCTCAGTGAGAACAGCAATTTTCCTTCAAAATTTTTTATTTCAATATCTTATTAAAAATGAATGATGCATCGCATTGTCGAAAAACAACATGCTGGTAAGGAAGCAACAATTATTCCATTAACAAGTAAAATACTAGATTACCGTTCTACAACTGAGCTAAATTATGTATTCCGACAATGTTGTATATGCTTTTGACTACTTAAAGGAACTACTTCACTCGTCGCTTGCGCCGAAAAACGCATACCACTTCATGTATACCTTTTGCTATCCCAAACTCACTGCAACTCCCCAACAGGCGCTTCGTTGAGCCACAAGAAATGAATGAAGTCGTACAATTTCGCACTCACACTAACCTGCTCAGCATAAAAATAGTTAACAGTTAAAAGTGCAGTCAAGTCACTGAAAAATGCGAATAGTTTCAAAAAAGATGCATCAATATCAGTTGATTCAGTTCCTTCATACCTTGTACGGCGTTGGGTTTAGTCTCCTCATGTGGTCGGGACGCATTTTCTTGAGTTGTGTAATGCAGCGCTCCCTAATGTCCTTTAATGGTGGCAGATCTTCTCTTACTCCACCTTCAATGAACAGAAATCCGGGGTTAGACATTACATACACCCATATTACGAAAACAAAAAAAGGACGGTAGCGTGCTCAAAACTATATGTTCGGGTGATGTTCTACTTCCAAATGTTATCAAATATCCTGAATGTCTACCTGGGCTGCCAGGCCAGAAACATTTCATAAGTTCTTCAACGCGCTGTGGCACCACATATGCTCTCTTTGATTCATTAAAAGGGTGACGACATAGAATTCTTTCTCCCACCTGCATGTTGAAATATAATTATGCGACATTTTTTATTCATCATTCTCACATGGAGTGAACTCTTTACTTGTATAGAATCCAAAGAAGCAAGCAAAAGATATACACTCAAATTATAAGCCTTAGGGATACGAAGAATTAAATACGCCTCATTAGATGTTCTGAAATATTACTCTCTTCCCTTTATATCTGTGTGTGTGTTTCTCTTCGGATTAGGGACTTTGAGCCACTGACTCTCCTATTTGTGGGTGTGGAACTCACATAAGTGCAGAGTTAAGCTTCATCATTTAGTTTTTTGCTTTGTTTGTCTACCTCTTGGGAAAATAAATTAATAAATCCTGCCCATCTTGACAACTATCATGTAGCATTATGAGTTTCATGCACTCCATTATTATTCCAACAATAAAAGAGACACCACATTTTCAGTACATCACTCTGCTTTCTGAGTCTCTAATGTAACTAAATCCATTGATAGACATGATAATAAAAATATACTCCTAGCCAGTGTTTAAAAAGCCTCACCTAGGCGCTACGTGGTTGGCCACCGCCACGACTAATCCCTAGGTGCTTAAAAAATAAGAAAGAGCACCTAGGCAGCCAGCCTGGACCCGCCTAGACTGTGAAAATAGGTAACTTCCATTTTGAATTTTATTTTTCAATAAATTGTATGAGACTTGTTGGATACTTGGATGAACACTAATTATATGCTTGTTCCCAATGTTTTTAATGTATCCTAGTACATTATAATTTATATGTCATTCTATTTTGCAATTTATGAATTTATGTATCCCAATACAATTATGCATTTTTGTAATTATAAGTAGAAATTTATTTATGTTATTAATAAATTTAATTAAAATTTAAAAAACACCTAGGCTCCTGCCTAGACGTCTAGACGCCAGGCCCCTACCCGCTACCGACTAGCGCCTCGCGCCTTTTAGAACCTTGCTTCTAGCTTGCAAGCTTTTTGGAAAATCTAACCTAAATTATGAAAAATGTTTCTGTTTGCACTCTGATATATGAATGATAAGGATAACATTTACTAAACAATTTGAGAACATATGTGGTGTAATGGATGCATAGACCAAGTTGACAAGGTACCTTTGGAGGTGGTTCATTTTCCCCCGTCATTATATCTACCAGGGGATAACCTTCTTTCCCATACAGTCTGTAGCTCCGCTTTTTACAAGGAATGGAGACCTAAAATGAGGATTGAAAAAAAATTAGAATCTAAACGAGAGTAGTACAGGAAATTTGTTAGAAGTATGATCAAACCTTCGTAACATCTTCAGAAAGTTTTATTCGAGGCTGATTATTTATCTCTACAAGCTTGAAAACGCACCCTAAAGCAGCTTGAGCATAGCAAGTAACTACATAGGTTCCAATTCCAAATGAGTCAACCTCATGACCCTAAAAAAGAAATAGATTAATCTAATTAAGAAATTAGGTTCCAACAAAATGTATTTAGTCCTATGGTAATAAATCGCTGTATTCAAAGATAAACAACTTAAAGGTAGACATATCAACACTATATAAAACCGGCACTCAAATGCCTCTCTACCGTTCTTAAGCTACAGCATAATTTATTTAAAGCCCCATAACTTCAGAATATTACCTGTTTGTTTAAAGCATCCAAAGTTTCCTCGTTCAGATCATTACTAGCTGTAATATTGGTCTTTCCAAACCAAGGTACTCCAAATTCTTTCTCAACGGTGCAGAAAATCTTCCGAGCCTCGCATGACAAATACGCTAGGTCACCTGAATCCAACCTAATTCCGGCTGCTTTGTACCTGGACATAGCATCATCAAACTCATCAAGAGAGCTACAAATATACTTCGTTGATTGCCTAAAGATACCTTTTTTTATGAAGCAACATCAACATAAGCCTACTAATATTGGCTTCAACCCCTTAGAAAGAAATGCATTACCATATGAACTGCTTTTGAGCCTACATTATAAAACATAGTCATCAACCTTATTGGTGTTGCCATAGTTTTTCCATTTGAAACCAATAGAGGATACCTAGTTTTGTAAATCCATTCCAGATTGCACAATACTAAAATCATCAAGTGGATAAAAATGATTTAAAAATGCTGCATGAAAATCTTTCGAACATACCCCAAATCATTGAGTGCTAAAGCAACGGCACAATAGTTAGGGATTCCACTCCTCATAACCTGGTAAATAAATGAAAGGCATGTTGCCAAAGATTCACTTTATTTAAAGAGACAAAAAAGTATAAGTGGGCCGAAACCACATCATTAAACATTACGGAGTAAGCTGCATAACGTTTACTTACATCATATGTGTCTACAAGAGCTAGAAAGTTATTAGGGAATGCCAATGCATATGATGTGAATGCTGCTAGCTCACTTTGATTGGTCTCACCAAAAGTTCCATTTAATGATTTTGACCACTGCAAAGAACACGGGTAAGCGTTGTCAAGGTCGGAGTGAACTGATCTTAGATCCTATTATGATATCAAAACAAAAATTTGAGATTAAATGTGTAAAACAGCTGACAAAGGCAGAAGGGGATATGAATATTCAAAACTTTGTGAAAGTAAGACAGATTGCGTACACCCACAGACACATATTTGATGAAACTGAAAAGGTTTAGTAGTCCAACTAAAGTTCAATGGCTATGAACGCCATCATGCAAAAATTTTTATAACTTAAGTAGAATGCAAAGAACACACAATTGAGAAGCATGGAAAAAAAAAAGCATATGAATTTTATCTGAAGAACAAAATCAAACACCTGAATCTTGCTTAACCACTTCTGAACCAGGCTAACAAAATCCTCACAAGTACTCTGGTCATCACTGCTATGAAGTGATTTATCAATAATCTCGTCAGGGCTCTGTAAATGATTAAATAAATTAGAAACAGTAGCTTCACATGCAAATGCATGCAAATCATGATGAACACAATATAATGCTCATAGCATGTAGTATTTCAATGTCATGGAACAAGAATAGACACTAAACTCAATCTAGTAATTTCCCTTATCACATTTGTAATTTACGAACAATTCATGAGATATCACGTTTGTAATTTCCCATATCAGATGAAAATCAATAACATTACGGCCGTGAAATTTTATCTCAGATTTAATGAATAAACAGTATAGCTTTAGCGCTCAACTAACGTCATGCTAAATACAAGAAATGGGTCTCAAACATTGAAAAACCTACCTTATAATATAAATATAGTGGTATTTGCTAGTTTCTAATTTACCTCTGATGATATAATTGTAGATATGAACTAAAATGTTTTCTACAACCTATTAGGGGTTATGCAGAATAGATCCCAAATCTTTATGCATTTGAAGTTGTAATTTCTAAATTCCCAAAAAGGATGAAAGAGTTGCGTACCATAAATGAGCTGACAAAAGCATGAGAATGGGTTCCACGAAGTGGTATCCCGAATAACTTCCCAGCTGCAACATTACTGTCAAATATAACATAGAGATAAAAAGAAGTTATTCCAGATCTTTACTCAGAACAAAAAAAGGCCGCTGATTTTACGTCAAATGAAATGAGGTTCTTCCAGTTGTCCAATATCAGAAATGTGTGAATATGATTATATGACATATATAGAGAAGTAAAATGCTTTAGAAAACGCAAAACATAATCCAAAAGAAATGTTAAAAAACAAAAATCACAATACTAATATGCCGCAGCTGAGTTTTCAATAGGCATTACCTTGTTGCATGAAATCCTCCCAGGTAACAGTACCTTGATGCCCCTATTCCCCCATCAGGTCCCTATATATCAAAATGAAGACATTTTTTTTTACTAAGATAATCCGACCAGAGAGCTTCGCAACAACAAATCCAAAATGTGAAAAACCTGAACTTGTCACAGCCCAAGCATGTTCCAGATACCTGAGCCCGTCGAAGCCCAAACTCAAGTAGGTTCTTTGATTCTCCTGCAACAAAACGATGCCTTGCAGCATTCGTAGCAACTAAAGATGCGTAATTCACAAGATTCAAAAACGGAGTTTCGAGCAATTGAACCACCTGCAACAATAAAACAAACGTAAATCAAAACACTCAGCAAAACAACTAGAATGACTGACAACAACAACAACAATTAACCACGACCGTTTAAAGAAAGCCGAAAACAAAACTATATTAACGGTTCTCACCGCAACTGGCCCTTCAACTCGAATCAGGGGAACCTTAGGAAAAACAACTGTACCCTCAGGAATGGCACACACTTTAACTCCTGAACAATCAACTCCTCTAAGATAGTCATAGAATCCATCCTACAGTTCACCACTGCATTCGATTATTCGAGCTTTTGATACACATGCAAAATCACAATTTCAAACTACAGAATGCAGTGAAATTTACAGTGAAAGTTTCAGAAATAATTTACCTCGCACGAAGAAGACAACGATTCGCGGACGAAGCCGATATCATCCTCAGTCAATTTGAAATTGGCAATGAATCTGATGCATTCTTCCAAACCGGCAAAGATTGTGTATTCGCCGCCGAAGGGGTTCTTCCGGAAATACAAATCAAACCTGTAACGGAAATAAATGTAAAGCTCTGTTTGGTAGCCGGGAAAGTTTGGAATTTTCCCGGGAAACAAACGGAGTGGGAAAGCAGAGAGAGAGAAGACTGACACAGCTTGTTCGTTGTGCTTGCCGGCTTTCCAGTAAGCGTAGGCCATGGTGAACTGGTAGAGATCCGTGAGCAGGGGGGTGACCATTGGATTGGTGGGGGGCGCAATGACCCGACCTGAATCAATCGGGCCGTTCGAATTCGCCGCCATTCGTATATTGGTTAGTTCTTGCTTCTGCTTCTGGTAAGATATATATGTCTACAGAGAGAAGCTAGAGAGAGGAGAGAGAGACCGCTATAAACGAGGAATAAGGCGTTCTCATACAATTCATGGAAACGCAGGAGCCAGAGGAGAGCCAGAGAGACAAGGGGTGTGCAGCTGACGTGTCGCTGGTTATGTTAAACAGCTTCATTGATCAACCATATATCCTTCTTCATGGTGCATTTTGTTAACCACGTTTTACATTTTTTAAAAGAATGATATTATCTACCTTAAGGTGAGAGAATAAGTTAAGCTACACAATTAACAAGCATAATAATTTAGTTAATTTTTTTTATATCAAATGATAGATTTTGTTAGATTAGTCATTGATGGGGCGTGAATTCATGCTTTCATGCAATGACTAAGCATCTTTTCACCAATGTGGTAAAAGATCACTTACAATTTAGTTCAAATTCGACTTTGACAAGAATTGAAAGTAAGATCTCTCACTTACTTACAATTGTTGTTAACCAAATTCTTTTATTTAATAGTTGTGTTAGAGAATCCCTTTGTTTAACATTACACTTCCACTTTTACCCTTATTTTCTGATTATTTCTCTCTGTGTTTTAACCTACTTTTAGGTTTTGTGATGAGCAGAACCCACTATCATGGGTTTGATGGGGAGTAAGCACCTGCAGTTGAAAAGATGACAGATGCTGAGAGTCTTCAGGGACACAGAATTTAGGGTATTCAAGTTTGTCATTTTTGCTGTATAGTGGTTATTTGATCATCTTGGTCTGTCCACGCCACCTTTGAAATTCAAGGAGCTCCGGTTCCGACTGCCTGCGCTTTCAAGAAAACCACGCCATCAAACCCCAGAAATTATCGACCGAAAGCAAAAACCCTATAATAAATAATTTACGAACGCAAGTAACCCCCTTTACAACAATGATGAGCTATTCACGAAGACGGGAATTCGAATCTTATCAATAATTAAATTAATATTTAATCTAACAAAATTTATCGTTAGAAAGAAAAATAAAAATAAAAATTCATGACCGACTTCGCTCCATCGCTCAACCTCTTGGACAAAAAATCCATTAAATGTCTTGTTTTGTTTTATGGGTCTTTTTTTTGTTGTTTTTTTTTGTCCTTATAATTAATAAAAATTCATTAAATGTTCTTGGTTAAAATGTTGTTTTGTGAGGGGCTTTTCTATAAAATTTTCATTTTTTATATTTGTATAGATGAAGTCATATAACTCTTAGGGTTTGTTTGGTATGCGAGATGAGATTGAGTCTTAAGGATATGATTGGATTGGTAAGGACTTGTAACACATATATAAAGATATGTTAAATAACTCACTTTATCGTGTACTTATAACCCATCACGTTCATCATGTCTATCTCACATTTGACACAATAAATAACGGACTAGACTCACGTCCATTTTAATTAATCACAACCTGTTTCATCTGACCCACCAAACGAGGCCACATAGTTTTGAAATTCTCAAATAATTAGATTTTTAAAATATTGAATCTGGTATGAGTTATGAAATTCCAAAATTACAATTCCTAAATTGGAAATGATGTGTATTTCTGAAACTTCTTGGATTGAAATTGAAAATTTGTATTTGACCAAAAGTCAAGCCTTCGAGAGTGGTTCAAATATATTTTTTTTTCTTTTCAATTTTTGTTACGTTTCTAGAAGAGTAAATTGTAGCTATGGTCCCTTAACTTTAACTCAATTGGAGCAATGGTCCCTCAACTAAAAATCCATTACCATTGGTCCCTCAACTTATCAAAACGTGCAGCTATGGTCCCTCAACTAAAAATCCATTACCATTGGTCCCTCAACTTTAATTCAATTGGAGAAATGGTCCCTTAACTTTAACTCAATTGTAACAATGGTCCTTCCAATATAACTCATTTTGACAAAAAATTTGACATAATTGACGAAAAGAACCATAAGTATACACTTTTATGAGTTGAGAGACCCTAATTGTATAAATGGCCATTCCAACATAGCTTATTTTGACAAAATTTTGTGAAAATTGATGAAAAGGACTATAGCTACACATTTTAATAAGTTGAGGGACCAATGGTAATGGATTTTTAGTTGAGGGACCATTGCTCCAATTTGATTAAAGTTGAGGGACCATTTGTACAATTTACTCTTTCTAGAAAAAGCATTTCCAAGAGAAACGTGTGTAAGATTAGCCATATTCTCCATTTTTACGAAAGTAAAATGCTTTGATCTCCCTGTAAATTTGTTATATATAATTTATTGAGTATCAAGTAGTGTAGGGAAAATCTACGGCAGACATTGTGTAATCGCCTGGTGTTTCACACTCTATCTCATTTTAAAATTGGCACAATTGTTCTAGTTCAGTATGTTACGATTTAACTGAGTTGGTATTAATTTAATAAGGAATTAACTTGGTTCTTTAATGATTGGGAATAAGTTCATCTTGAATGCATTTTGTAGGCGATTCCTCATACTTATGACTAGAATCGTTTATATGGTAATCGCTCGGTAAAGATCATATTTTGAAGAAAATTAATTAAACATGAGATTGTTTGGTATTCCAATTGTATAAAGAGATGGACGGATATGGTAAAATAATTATAAACCGTCTATTTATTTGCTACAATTGATTGACTAACCAATATTGATTTTAATTGATTTTTTTTGTAAATATAATATTTATATAGTGATTTATAATATAAACCGTTCCTATTATAATATGAAGTGTAAATCGGCCACTAGTGACAAAGTACTATTGTCTATAGATTCCTGCCATCCTTCCCTTCCATTTCTCAAAAACGCTGACAGACATAAATATCATTATTTTTATCCCAAACAATAGAATACATAAATACGCAAGCGATGGATTGCTGTAGTCCGTAGAGTCTTATTCTTCAATCCACTACGGGTTCAAACAACCCCCTCTCTCTTTAGTATAAAATATTGCTAGTAATGATAAATAAATAAAATATATAGATGTATTTGTTTTTTGTTTTTTCTAGCTAGTAACATAATAAATAGATTGGTTGGTTTCAATGAATCTGATCCAGATTAACAAGTCAAGATAAGAATCTACTTAATGCCCTCAAATAGTTTTACTTCTTCCTTTTCTTTTTCCACCTCTTGAGAATAATACCCATAGTTCAGCTGAGTTGAATCTTTAGACCAGAAAAAGGAGAAACAAAATGAAGATGAATTTGGTAAAAGTAATACCCTTGACTACCTTCAGCATTGAACTTTCTTTCGAAGTTGAAGACAAAACACAACGTACAAATTGGGCGGCAACCCATAGTAATACCTATTTATACGTGTGACGTTCATGTCAACTCATTCTTAGATAACATGCAAGTTAGTACAAAAATAATAGCAATATAATGCAATAACTTACACACTAATCATAAAAAATGAATAAAAGCTATCAATTTGTTAATATAATATTATATTCGTGTTGATTTCGAGTCTTGTAAACGAATTGTATCCGAAACCTAGTTCTTAAAACTTTCTTGACCCTTGACTTGTATGAAATATTTTCAGTCACCTGTGGAGAAATCCAAGTCAATTGTTGGAAATTCCAGTTTTCTTGCTAAAACCTGAAATTTCTCAGTGATCCACAGGTTTTAGCAAATTTTTTAACAGTCGATAAAAATAAAAATAAAAATAAAAATCGGTAATTTGTAACACCTCTACTCGAAAGCTGGAAGATCCTGAGATCTCTGCAGAAATTAAATATTATAAAGTAATACCAAGGGCAATGAAACAAAACACTACATAGCTTGATGTTATGAACACGATGTTCATATAGTTGATATATAACGAACAGCGGGCGTGTAATCTCAGACATGACAGATGATTTATAATGTGACGAGAAGCATAATTTCCAAATAAAAGGAACCACAGAAATAAGGGATAAATAGAGTTTACATGTGTGTCTCATCCCCCACCTTACTATTTCTACCAATTACGTATCAAAAGCCTTTGCCAAAGCGTTGAAGAGAAAACTCTTACGAATTGCAGGTCTGCTATGAGGCTCTGAGAAATTTTGGAGAATTACATAAGCTGTTACAAGTTGTGGCTACACCAAATCCAAAATGTGTAATAGCCGAGCCTAACATGCATCATCCGTGCCTTCTTTCAGTTTTGATGGCATCGTTTGAGACCCTTCTTCCTGTGCACATTCTAAACGCGAATTACATAGTGAATGTACGGCGCACATAACCATGTGAAGAACGGATAAAACATCATATTGATCAAATGTACTTACCTGTCAATGTGAAAGTTTTGTTCTATAGTATTCAGGAGACCGCCTTCCTGCCTGTCCCTTCCTATGATGCATGCATCAAAAGTACTCTTCGGATCTGATATTCGTGCGTTAAAGGGAAGTGAATCAGTGGCTGTGCCTCCCAATTCAAAATTTTCCAACAAACAAAATACATGTTAGACCAACACTAGGATCCTGTGTGCATACTGTTCGAGTTATTTGAAAGGGCAACAGTAGGATCATCGACCCACCTGAAAGATTCATCTCCGAACAATTTACAATAATTTGTTGGTGCTGCGAAAGGTCCTCCCTGCAGATTTCCTTCATATGGAAAATAATGTAAAAAGGTTAATATCGTTTAATTAGTTCGGTATGCATTATTCACACAGCGATAATTTACCTGAGGTGAGGCTGGCAGTTGAAAGGGTCCCAAGTGAGCCCGAATTGACGGTTCCAACCCAAACGACGTTTCTGAATTAACTACATTTGACATGTCTGGTACATATGACTCGTTTGCAGCGGTGCATTGGTTTGATAAATTGAACAAATTTGTCGTGTCCAAATGCAGAGGCCTAATTTCCTCACCAAGCTCCATTCTCATTTGCGAGAGCTGTACGGGTTGCAGCGTTCCAGGTAGGCATAAGGGATGTAGACTCATACCATTTCTCATTGATAACATCTGAAGTACAAATCACAACGTACATCAATCAAAACCAAGTTCTCGATTTTTATTTCTCCGATCATCAGTGAAGTTGGCATTTCATAGGCAAGTTTCAACCAGAATCATAAGATTCTTCAAACAGTGCACAAACCAGAGTCATTGTTGCAAAGCTGAAAGCTGACCTATTTCATTCAACATTAGGGCTCCTCATCGGGTTCAAGGCTGACAAAAGCTAGCCATAGAAGAATAAAAGATCTTAAATGTTATCTGAGAACAGACTTATCATAAGAGTGAGACTGCATCATCTAAAACTTCGATTTTAGTCTGACTACGTCATTGAATCACATCTACCAATTGTTATCTCGTAGAGGGTCATATTCAATTCTTTGTCGCCAACATTAATAGGGAAACATTTTGGAAGGCAGAGCAGCAAGAAGTTGTGCGACAACCTGACTCTCTTTGGCTCTTTGCTCCAGTATAGGATCCTCTTTATCCCCCTAGGTGCATGCACATGGTTGAATCATGCAAATCATATTTGAGTTTTCCTATCTCTTTCTCAATTTCATGATAAACCCAGCAACAAAGGTCTTACCTTGGCATTTCATTGAATGGGGAATGCAATGTGTGGACTCAACATAAGGGATGCTAGAATTAGCATGAGAGACACGAGACAATGAACTATGAAGAGCACTTGAAGCTTCACCGGAAACTAAGAGCAAGAACGAAAGCTAATACCTGAACTTGAAGCTGAAGCTGCTTGAGGTACTCAATGGCTTCATCAAGCATAGAAGCTTTGTCCGTCTGCCCACATTGACAAGATGAACCGTCAACTCAATAATCAAAACGACGCACACACAAGAGAACAAAAATCAAGCATCTTGGGGTGCCTAGCTTACCTTGTTAGAATTTGGGATGAGATTTTGCAATGCCTTCATTTTCTCGTTGATCCTACTCCTCCTCCTCTGCCCAAACAAACGGAACAGCATCAAAAATCACCAAAGAAGGCGATTTTGTCACGGAAAAAACAAAACAGATGCCAGAAATTTGCATATTAACTCAAGTAAGAGGCTCTCAGATTATAAACCGACCTTTTCAGACAAATTATGAACTTCTGCAGCTCTGCTTCTCTTTGAAGAACTCCGTCCCCCACCTGACTTCGCTTCCACAAACGCTTCAAGACCCTCCTAAATTTACAATTCCTCAACATATTATTCAACTTAAAAGATTCACATTAACTCACACTAACAAAAGAAAAAAATGGGAAATAAAAAAAATCCAAAATTTTATTTTTTGATCTTCTTAATTACACCTTACTGTTTCAGTCAAAACACCGTTCTTTTCGTTTCCTTCATTTTCTTACCAACCAAACGGACCACAAAGAAAATAGTATCAACTTAACCAAGTAAGGCATGAAAGTCCATTAATTTTAAATACTCTTATTTTCTTGCACTTTCCCTACGTTTTCTCAGCAACCAAACACACCTTAACTAAAAATATATATAAAAAAAATCAGAACTTTCCAAAATTCCAACTCTCAGAAGAGCAAAGTACCTCGCTTTCACAGTCATACTCGTCGGCCTCGTTCTCACTCGCCCCGAACGAAGACGACGACACATTGGGATTACCGGCGGACACACACGCGGCGGAAGAATCAACGGCCGTGATCTCGTCCCCGAAGAAACCAGAGTGGCACGGACGCTCGAGATTACCAGGCAGAAGAGCACCAACGGACGGCGAGGGCGAAAACAAAAACTGCGGGGCCTCCCCGGGCTGGGCCACAACGGAGGCCAAAGCACTAGACGAGCGCACCAAAATCTGCTGCAGAAAAAGCGACATGTCGTCGGCGGCCGAATGCGGCTGAGCAGCTGGAGAAGAAGAAGAACAAGTGGCATTTTTGTAATACTGATCATATTCGTAAGTGTCCCCCATTGCTGCAAATTTTGCTCTGTGTTTTTTGAGTTGTTTTGGATTTAAGCTTTTGTGGGGGTTGGATTTTTTTATGGTATTACTTTGTTGCGTCTGGGAGTGTAGCGGAGTGGGCGGGTTTATGTTTGTCTGCAGATTAAACTAAACTTAATTAAACTAAATTAAATTAAAATTTAATAAAAAATAATGAAAATAATTTGAAAATTTTAAGTTTTAATCAAAAAAACAATAACTTGTTGTAAATAAATAATATCAAGAGTAATTTTTTTAAATAAAAATATCATTTATTTTTTAAATAAACAATACCAGAGTGTTTTTGTTAAAACTCTCCAAATTTAATTAAGGAAGAGTTGTGAAGAGAAGTCGCACTCACTGTTGCACGTGAAGGGCACTGACTGACGGAGTAGTAGTAGTAGTGTAAGTACCGTTTTTGTAATTAAACATGTTGCATAGCTTTCTGAGTATTCTGACTCTTTCCCTCCGTAATTCGTATACAGTTTATGAAATATATTATAATAATTAATTGGTAGTCTCTGTGCGCGTTCTTCTTTCAGTTGTAGGAAACCATAAAAATGGAACTAAATTTTTGTAAGTTTAACTGTAAACATGGGAGCTAGGTGTATTTTACGTATCGAGATTGTCTCAGTCTAGGACTAAATTATCCAATTTTGATGGTTAATCACTTTAGTGCATAAGTTACACCAGAGTATAAGAGAATTTTTGAACCGTAAATTCTTTTACTCAAAAAGACAATCCACTTGAAGAGATTGTAAATCAAGCCAAAACTTGAAGTTTATAATTTTTTTAGTTTTCGCTTATCGTTTTTATTCATTACCTTTTTCATTTACGTTACTGAGTTTTACACCACAAAATATGTCATAGCAAAAAAAATACTACAAATTGATATTACTTTTCTTTCAATACTAGGAACTTATCAGTTTAATTTTCCTTGGATTCTAGCCGATGTTGTAATGTATTTGCAATTTGACAAAGTTGCCAAAGGCCTTTTAAAAAAGAGAGAAAGTAGGAAGAACTCGTTGTCAAATGTCAATGCATGTCAGGCAAAAATGGAAGTACAAACCTAAAGACCCAACACTGCAGGTCAGTAGTGTTGTGTTCTCTCTAGTAATCGCCACCCATCACGGCTATCATGACCTTTGGAGGTAAAGGATCGCAAGTACATGGACAAGTCTAAATTGGATTTCGACCCAAATAGAATGCTGCGAATTTCTCGAGTGCTATCCCTAAATATGCAGCTACTCGCAAAATCCACTACACTTTACACTATCATTAATCATATTTTCAAATAAGAAATCAATCTTAAACATTACAAATTTTTTTTTTGTAAAAAACTTATAAAAGTACCAGGAGGATCTTCTTTGTCTATTCATCGTATATCGTGCGGTCAGTTTTCGTCAGGTACTATTAATATTTAATTTAAAATGATTTTTGGCCGCATGATGTATGATAAACGGATATGGTTTGAGGATCCCCAGGATCCTTACAAAGAGAATCCGAAGAGGATCCTTATTCGTAAAAGTAAATATATATGGATGTTACAGTTTTTCTATGAGAGTATATGTATATCTAACAACTTGGGTCGATAAAAGTCGACACGTGAACCACGATCCTCAACCCAATAAATATTCTTCAGGCTAGTGGGCTTTTAGCCCATTAATAGGATCAGTTCGATTGAGTCCTCATGGAAGTAGGATTGTGAAAAGATTAAGTATAGGGGATTCTCGTCGAGTCCTACACAAATTGAAATTGTCAGGGATTAGAATAAGCCATGGATAAACATGAATTATCCCAAGGATCAGAATACATGCGTGATCAAATAAAGAGGAATGAATCTCGGAATAGGACTAGGTTCAAAGCCTTGATGAGAATCAAAGATGCCGAAACTAAATGAAGATGAAGTTTCAGCTAAGAGAGAATAAATGAATATTCAACAAATGTCGAGCAAAAATAGTCAAAAGGAATCTACCTCGGCATGATTGATTATCATGGAAGCCTCACCTATACATTGAAGGCTCCATTCAATTAATAAACAACTTAAACGCTCCACAGGAAAGCCATCACTTTACGTGTAACCCTTTTCACAACCTTGAGAAAAATACTCACTATCCTAACTCTCCCGTACACATCTGTAGTTCAGACAAGTGAACATCATTGTGTTGACAACCAATGATATCTTCAGTTCAGATAAGTGAACAACATTGAAGTCGTAGAACCAGGCGATTTAGGAGCATCTTAAGTTCGAATAAGTGAACAACACTTCATTTGGTTGGATGGTTATCTATCCAAGTCTCGACCAGTGAAGAATTTTTAACTTTTTTACCAAAAGAGGTCACTTCATTAAGCACATCCCCGATTAATGCCTAGGCGTTTGTAAATTTAGAAAGGGCGTATAGACTTGTTGAGGCGCCCTCCTAGACCGCCTAAGCACCCGCCTAGACACGCCTAGACACGCCTAGACACCTGCCTATGTTGTGACTCACTTAGACATAAAATAGATAACTTTTATTTTGCATTATTTTTTTTAATAAATTGTACAAACATGTTGAATACTAAAATGAACACAAATTATATGTTTGTTCCCCATGTTTTCATTATGTTTCAATACTTCATAATATATATGTCATTCTATTTTGTAATTTATGATGTAATTACATATATTTTAAGTATAAACAAACACTTAAATCCGCCTAGTCCGCCTAGGCGCTAGGCCCCAACCCGCCGCCCGACAAGCGCCTAGCGTCTTTTAGAACCTTACTCCTAACAAAGTGAATGTTCAATGATTGGTTACTTTTAGGTGCATTTCACAATTTGGCATTCCGAACGAACCATGTTCACCATAAAAACACTCATCTCTTTTGAGTACATGTGCCCCTACATCCAGATACCGATTTGGTGCACCTATATTCTCACGAATATTGATGAGGCAGACGAACCTGGTGCAGGAGATCCTGAACTCCGTAATGATCTAGGTGACTTTGTTTTCAGGTTCTACAATCCAAGGCCGAGACACGTTTCTTCCTCTACCGTAATCTCTCAAATATAGAAGTTAGGAGCCCATTCGACACCACCACCACATCTATTCTACTTGCATGACTGAGCTCGATTGCGAGTTAGTATGCTCACATTCACATTAGCTCTAAATTACTTGCATGTATGCTACGTGCACATGGTCAACAGTAATATAATACCCGTTGAACAAGCTGTAATTAGATTTCAAGCTAGTTATTTATAATAAATCAAACGTGATATCTCCTACTTAAAAGCAAGAGCAAGATTTTGCATATCCACGTTGTAAATTCGCAATCAATAAGAACCAAATTGCCTTAAAAGATGCAAGTTTACATTTATAGTACGTTGTACTAAGCGATTTGATAATCAATAGTTAGATCTTATAGGTGTTAAATGAATTTTTACAACAATTAAATTTTCCACAGAATCTATACTACTACATGGTTCGTATCAACCTAAATGATGAGAAAAAAAATGAAAAATGATGAATATTTCTATTAACCATAATTATAGCAGTAATTTTACGGTAACAAGCATTTAGCCTAACGGTGTTCTTACCGTCGATATAATTGTTTTGTAGTTTTTAGAAACAGGCCACTCACATCCTTGTCTATGTCATGTCCGAGCCAACGTCACCTTAACCAGACACAAAATAATGCAGCTGAATATTTATCAATATCTTTTGTTCTTTCGCTTTGCCTTATTTTCCTTTATCACGCATACGTGGCAACCTCCAATTGGGTTAAATGATATCGTACCCGACCCTCTATAACTACCCTACACGCGAGACCACCGAGTATCCGTGTCACCATCAACAGACGTCATACACGTCGGATCATCACCCAAACACGGTGAAGTAATTGACTCTCTATCTTCGGGTAGGTCAGATTTTGATATTGACGTGTCAAGAGGATAAGATGATTAACTCCTTGAGATTTGTATCGCCATCGGACGACCAGATATGACTTGCTCGACAATCAATAAATCAAATTTGATTGGTGGATCAGTGAAATTTAGGAGCTTTAGACTCGCTGTCATACATTTCCAAGGTTGAGACGCACGTTCAAAAGTGTCTACAACGAGATGCGGGTCCTGAGAATTTAGGGTTCTTAAATCATTTTTAAAGGAAATGTTAAATTCTAAGTAGAATGTTATGTAATTAAATTTGAAAGTATAAACAAGCTCTAATTAAATTTGACACATGAGAAAATGTGATGTCAAATAATTTTTAATTATTTTATTATGTGAGTCCTATTAATGCACTAATTATAGATATTGAAAATTTATTTTCATTGAATTTTTTTTTTAAAATCGGTCATACAAATATTATTTATAACAAAATAAACATATCAATTGGAAAAAAAAAAATCTAACATTGTCACGTCAGCCATCAAATTAAAATTTGACATTTATCTTTTGACATCTCCATTGGAAATGTGTCACACCCGTACCCGAAAGTAGGGCATGCTGGCCGTCACGTGAGTGTGACGTAGCCAAGTGCGCTGTGCGGAAGCAAAGATCGATAACGAAGTACGAATAAGTTCAAACTGAATTCTAGCAACCTAAATAGGAATGTGTGCTAGAAATAATTCCATACTTATACATATTCAGAGCGTACTAAGTCAGTGCAGTTGAGCATGAATAACAGATGTTTAATTACACCCTCGGTGCCATATATATGATAAATCTGTCAGAAAAAGGCCGGAAGATCCTCGAAGTGCCAAACTCGGAATTCTCGCTATCTAGAACCTGGAGGGGCGAAAAACAAAGGGAGTGGGTCAGCAAAAACAAATCCTTTTCAAAATCATTCTTTTCTCAAAATTCTAGCACCTCTCCGTAAAACCTGTATAATTCCCAGAAAATAATACGTACATAAGTATCTCAATCTTTCTCAGCATAAAACGTTTTGTAAGTATCTCAAAATGTCGTGCAATGCATTTCAAGGCCATCCGAATCTCATAAACAATGCCATACTATGCATTATCATAATCATATCGCTAGTATATATCATCTCAGCCCTCGGCTGTAATATAGCTCATAACGTCTCTCTATCTCATCATCATATATATATACACTACACATACATCAATATCATCATCATATCATCATCATTATCAGCGCTGTATTAATAATAAATGCTCTAGTGCTACAATCACGTGAAGACTGTGCGAATGAACGCGGGTCACCTACATGTCGTACCCACTCAAAAGTGGTCTATACGACAAGACTGTGCACCTAACTTGGATCCAAGGCGAGCATGCGGTGCGGGAGGTGAACGACACGTGAAAGACTGTGCCCCTATCTCTGGGCGTGAGCACTAACAATATGTGCAGGTCTATGAGCTAACATATCATATCATATCTCATCGTTTCACATCATATCTCAGCACTGTTCGTTCTCAACTATGCATGTACCTACCTGGTACTTACCTGGCGTCCTCGGCACCAATATATGCATGAAATGTATAATCAAATACTCATGCATCAAAATCAAGTCATATGTATATCTTAAAAAACGTACTTTGCATTCAGAATGTGATTCTGGGAAATCATTATGTATATATAGGTTATACGGAAAATAATACTGCCCACTCACTGATAAATCGCTGGATCGTAACCCCCGCGTCGGGCCTGGCTACGGTCGTCCTCAGAATACTTTCACCTATATGAGAAATTACTAAAAATAAGTTATTTAAGCACATACGCACAAATACGGAAATAACTTCTCATACGTAGCTCAATTTTGGCATACGAATATACCGACGCGACCTACACGACGTCACGGACGTCGTGATATTTTTTAAATAATTTTTTGGCTTGGCACGCGCCCCCACGCGCCTGACGTGGCACGGGTGCACGCGCCCCCTACGCGCTCATCTTCAACCTCTCGACGCCGGCGCCGGTCGCCGGAAACCTGCAATCCCTGTTTTCTCACTCGTTTTTCGACCATTTTGTCCCATTTTTCTTCCTACGTGCTCAAAATTAAGAGTAGAACAAGTCTATACCTTCAAAAACTTCGAAAACCAACGGAAATCTTGTCAGGAAATCCTCCAAAACCGGCCACCTTCGTTCTCGACGGTCCCGACATCAAAGCTTGTCAAACGAACGTCTCCGACCCTCTAGAAGTCCTAACAAAGCTCGTGGTGATCTTGGATTCCCCTAAAAATCAACCAAGAAAAAGTTGATGAATAGTGCCCATTTCGGACCTCGAGATTTCAACGTGAAAATGAGAGATTTCCTACCTGAAATCGATACCACTGAGTTTGAATGGCCTCAAGGAGTTCAATGGTGCCCTTTGTTGCGTCGATCCGAGAAGTTTAGACGGGTTTTGGGTTATGCCGTACGTAAGGTAGAGAGAGAGTCGAGGGATAAGGAGAGAGTGTCTGAGAGGGTGATAGGCAGAGAGATGGAGAGTGACGGGACCAAGAGAAGGATGGTGCAAGGGTTTGTGTGGTCCTAAAGTCACCATCCATCCACAATAATTCTTTTGTTTTTTCATTGGCCCCAAGATTTTAGGAAGTTATGCAATTGGCCAAATTATTTAAACTCATGCATATAATATACGCCCGCCACTCAAGGGCATATTAGTCATTTCATATCATCAATCTAAAAATCCCGGGACGGACTGTTACAAAATGCTCTTAGACGAGTTTCTCAAGTTGGGGTTTTAATGTTTTTAAATTGTTTACCATTTGTATATTAATATGTATACAAAATAAATTGTTAAAAAATAAATAAAAAATCTATTTTTTATTAAATACTATGAAAAAAATAATATCAAAAGAAGAAAGATATATAAACACTATCTAAATATCACATGTCTCGTGTTTTTAGACACAAATATACTTATTAAGTTTACTTAAACTAAATTTTCAACCAATTCTTTTTCAATTGATAAAATAGTTAACTCATTCTTTTTCTTGTGACATAATTGATTGAAGATTAGATTTGAACAACTTTTATTTTGAAAAACTTCTTTGTGCAGAGGCAACTGTTACTGGTATGATTAACAAAATTATATGCAACCCGTGCATTTCGAAAACACCATATATTTGTCTAAGATATCTCATGAAATAGCCCGTCTCTAAAAATTATGATTTTTATAATTTTAATAAGTGAGTTTACGAAAATGCCCTTCGAGGCACATACGTCGTTTGGTGTTGACTACCTTGTAGTGACACGTAAGGTTCACTTTCTTGGCATATCCTCGTAATACTCATCGCTATGGACGCATGGGTGTAGACGGAAGGTGATTTGGAGTTATAATGAAGAAGTTATTAAGGTTTGAAGTCGAGGGAAAAATTGATACTTTACATTTAATTGACAAACTCCAGAAAAATCTGGAGTGCCATATGTGTGGCTAAGATGTAAAAGGGGAGTAGAATGTGTGGCCAGGATGAAAAAAGAAGGAGAGAAAGGAGAGATTGGGGGTTCAGATGGCCAATCAGAAATGAGAGCAATGATGGAAAAGAGGGAGAAAAGACACCCGTGACCCGACCCGCCTTCTTCTCCATGAATTCCGGCGAAATTCACCATTTTTCCGACGAAACACCCTCATCTATCACTTGTAACCTCTTCCATAACCTTCCCTCTACCTATTCCACATCAAATTTGGGAAGATTTGGCTTTCAAAATGGGTAAAACCACAAGGTGGGTGCGGCGGCTTCGTGTTCGAAATCCACCAATCCCAAAATATTTTCCTCCAATTAACACCACCATTCCCTTAAGGCCTAGAACAAAGCCCAAGCAGTGGTTGGGGCGTCGGAGGTGCTTTGGAGGTCGAATTGGAGCACACCCAATTCTAGGGTTCCTACGGGTTTTGATGAAATTGGAGCCTTTCTAGACCAAATTGGCATTGGACACAGGTATGAAAGTTGTTCTACTCATTGAGATCTTCAATTCTACAAATTTTTTGAATTTTTGGAGAAAGTTAAATTTTCCGGCGAGTCGGGGCGGCCGACCGCCACCCATGGCGGCGCGTGGCCAGAGGGCTGCCAATGTTATTTTTAGGCGTTATTAAATTCCTTGAGTTCATATTTGAGAATGGATTGACGTAGATTGATCATTAGGACCTAAATTCACTACAATATGGTGATAGGTCAATGTATGAGCCGACAATCCGACCGTTGGATCGTCACCAAACTTTAATAAGTTGTTATTCATAATATTTGAGGAATGTAGGAATTTATGGACCAGGAATTTCCAGTACAGATCTTCCCAAATTGGAATTGTAAGTTCATAAATAAAAGGTTAATCGCCACTTGGTTTTGGCAATTGGCGGAGATCCAACCGTTGGATCATAATGAAACTTTGGGGTATTGTTCTAGAAGCATAATGTGGATCTTTGGAAGTGACGGATCAAAGATTCATAATACGGATTTTCTGGATCAAATTACTTAGGGATGCGTTATATGTAAATTGCATATTCTCTCAGTAAGGATTCTGATATATGAATTGATATTTGTTCTAGGCGATGATTGTTCAAGACATCTCGATATTCGTGCTAGAGAGCTGTAACGCGGACTTCAGGTGAATGGATCTTTTTCTTCTTATTATATATATGTGTGTGTGTGTGTGTGTGTGACTGATAATTCCATAAATGCTTTTAAATGGAATTAAGAAATTTATACCATGCTATATACATTCATATGTTATGAAATACGATTAGAGGGTTGAGTTAGATTATGTCACGATATATCCATATGCGTATTACCTATAAATAATTATTGCGAACTACGATTGGCTTGATCCCTGTTTAGGGTACGTAGGTAGTCTAACGAAATGTTAGATGCAGCCATATAATAAGTGAGATTAATTAATCGAGACAAAAGCTTTGTTTGGAAAAATTGAGCAATGTGAAGGAATTTGTGAAAATGTGAGGTTTTAACCTTATGATATAGTGATCTAACGTGGGTTATAAATCATTGTGTGAGGAAATGAGAAATTGTGGTTTTACGTTTTATAAATGCTATACCATAATTAGTTTATATGTTAGTATGTGATTTAGTACAACTTTGCATAGCATGGCACAACAATGCGGAGACCAAGGTAAGTTCAGGTGAGTATATAGTGTTGGTATGATCGAATGGTAATTAGTGATGAATGGATTTGAGTAGAATTCATTGTCCTGCACCTCGGTGTTAGTGCTCCGCCCAAGGCCAGGGCCAGCCTTCACGTGATCGTTCACCACCCGCATCTTACGCTCATCTTGGATTCTAAGGTAGGTGCTAGCCTGTTGTACATACCACTATAAGTGGTTTCGACTCGTAGGTGACTTGCGATACGTTGCATAGCCTTTACGTGATCGTAGCACTGAACGTATTTATACACCCAACCTGTCGCACAGACCACTGTTAGAGGTTTCGACTTGTGTGCAGGACCTGATTGATGAGATGTGGATGAGTCGTATAGGTCACTATAAGTGACTCCAACTCACGTGCTAGCACCTGATTGATGACATATTGATTGATGAGATATGGATGAGTCGTATAAGTCACTATAGGTGACTTCGACTCATATGCTAGGACTTGATTGATGAGATATGATGAGATATGTGCTAGCCTTGATTGATGAGATATGTGCTAGCCTTGATTGATGAGATATATGCTAGCATTGATTGATGAGATATGATGAGATATGTGCTAGCCTTGATTGATGAGACATATGCTAGCATTGATTGATGAAATATAGATAAGTCGTATAAGTCACTATAGGTGACTCTGACTTATATTCATTTTATATTGATTTATTTTATCTTACTTATATGGTTGTTGCAGAGATACTTTGACATAGTGTACCTTGGTTTTACCATTCTTCAGCATGGTTTTTTTATATATGTGTCTATTGTTATTTTCTGAGGAATTATACGGTTTTCGGTGATGGGTTATTGTATTTCTATAAGGTAAGATATTTGCAAAGTTTGGTTTGTCTACTCACATGTTCTGCCTTGTCCCCCTCCAAGTTTTAATTACTGAACGTTCATCTCGACAAGGATTCTTGGCAAACCTCAAGATTGGTGGCTACTTATGAGGGTATGATTCTTACCCACTCTACTGTACCTTACTTATGCTCTAACGTCACGTGTGAGATGGGTTCGCTCCCGCTCACTAGCACACTCTGGTATTTAGGCACTTTTAAGTTTAAATTTATTCACATTTTCCACATCACTACACTTTATGGCTTCATCACCTTCTAGGTGTCGACCAGCATAGCTCGACTTCGGAGTCCTAGTAGACATTCCGGGTCGGCGTGTGTCATCTCAAGTCACTTCCATTGCCAGATTTATTTCATTCGGTAAAGTTTCTCTCAAGATTCTTAGCTTTGGAAATAAGTTTTTCCCATAAATATTAAAACGTTCACCATGTGAAGATCGAGAGAGGAGAGTAATTGTTTTTGTGAAAACAAAGAGAGAGCAAGTGGGGTAGTTTTGATAAATTAAAAAAAAAACAGACATTTTGATTTTGAAAATTTAATTAGATTTGAAAGAGGAAAATTATAGTTACATATGAGTGAGGGAAAAGAAAAAAACAGTAAAATTTTCTTTGTGAAAAATTATATTATTGCATATGATTTTATTTTTTGATATCATATCTTTATTGAATTTAAATTGGGGCCCCCTCTGAAGTGATAGACTTAAGCGAACGCCTACTTTGGCTAACCTCAGAGCATGCCCTACAACAAAAGATTATTTCATTGTGCGCATAACACATGCATGTAAGTCATATGTCATTATACAAGCAGAAAGACACTTGAAAAAAAAAACAAACTTCCCTCCACTATGACATAATGCCCCGTGTTCTGAGCACATTGAAAAATCTCATGTATACAACGATGGATATAACACCATCTCTCTAGCTATGAAGGGCTAAATGTAGCTATTTGTTTCGTACAAAAAAAATGTAGCTATTTATATTCTTTAGAAATTACTTTAGAGCTAAATTTTTTCAATCTCCAATCATGCAAGCCTATATTTTATTTCCCTTCATGTTTTATTACTTTATAGGGCCAAACTTAGTCTGTCTTGGAACCTCAAACATTTTCAACAAAGAAGAAGATATTAGCATTCCAAAATTATTTTGGTTTGCTACATAATGAGCATTCCTCCATAAAAATGTCACATTCTCCAGTATTTTGAGAAGTGTGGGGGAAATTGTAGACTTTCAAGGGCCTATATACTCAGTCCTTTGTTTTCTCTTTTTTTGTTTTCTTGAAGCTATAACTTATTTCTCGATCAAACCCAGAGAGTATTTACCTATACACTCAATTTTCACAGTTTCACTCTTATTCTTCCTTCCTCTAACTTAGACCTTTATATAAAGATTTTTTTTTTAATTTTTAATTTTTAAGGATAGTAGTTTATCTAATAAGAAGGATTGGAAAAGATAGTAGTTTATCTAACATGCCCGAGGCAATAGCCTTCTCCCCGGGGACGAGGAACCTTGATTCTTCGAGTATGCTAGTATATACCCTTGAAGGCTTCATGTTCTGCATCGTCGCAATTACTAGCCGTAAGAGTAATTCTCTTGGTACGTGCGTACATTCGTATAACTACTAGTGATCGAGGCCGGGTTGTGTACACTAACGAATCAATTAGTCGAGTTTAATTACACATCTTTGACACCTTTGTAACATCAAAGTCGATCTAGCCTTTGAAACAACGAGGGAGGCTGCAGATCCCCAAAGCAACACTCAACCTTGAACGATTCAATCTTTGCGTTTAGATGTGTTTGCTACTTTGGAAACTATGTCGTGCTAATAAAATTCGAGTCTTTTGTATGCGCCACATGTGCGATAATTGGGTGAGTAGAAAAATCGTTGTAGTCAATGATTTTTCAATCAAAACGTAATTTTGTCACAGAGAAGGTAAATGTCAATTTTCTCAACATCAACATCCTTTGTAATGGCTGTTGAAAGTCGAAAGCAAAATCAATGCTAATAGTTGAAATTGTTGGCTTTATAACTTTATTTTACAGCTAGCATGTTTTTAATTTTTCTACAAGTTGTCGTGTTTGTTTTTCAACAGCAGCAACCATATATAACTTTTGCATGTATAGCATTCAATGGTATGTTTAGAAAGTCTTGTAAAATCTCTATAAGAGAGATGTCTATGTACGTATGAAGTAATTTACAGCAATAGAATTGAAACTCTTTTAATATATCAAGTGCATGTTTTCCAAGAAGCTTGCTGCTTATTTCTTTTCTTTTTGTCTAGCATCGTAAAGAGAGAAACAAGTGAAAGGTGTGATAGAGTTAGAAAACCTATCACCCACTAATTAGTAATGAGTTAGCAAACTTCAAATACCAACAATTGGTATCAGAGCCAGAATACCATTCTGGCAAGTGCAGCGGCTATGGCATCAAACTTGGTGCAGCTCCAGGTTCCCTGTACAAAAATAAAAGGCATAGACAATAAAACGCAGATATACTTTATCAAGCACAGAAGTTATACGTAAAGCAGTTTTATCAAGAAATAACGTAAAACGGTGAGAAAAGCACAACAAAACAAAACGAAAACAAGTAGCCATAAAGTGAGATTATGAATCATGTAAATGTTTGAGCTTAAAAAATAGTAAACCGAATTCCCCAAAGACAGACCCCATCAAAAAAGAAAAAGAAAAAGTTTATAGAAGAATCTTTTTTAATAATTGAGAAATAGAGAAATGATTTAAATGTTTAATTTGCAATTTGAGGATTATTCTAGTGTATAAAATTTTCAATTCACTGTGTTCCGGCTTAATCCATCTCACCAGTTAGATTAGAGTCGTAATATTGTTTGTAATAAAAAATATGTTCAATTTGTCTTCATAAAATGGGATTCCATATTAACTTTTAATTTAGCGAAAAACATTTTTTAGCAATTATACAACGACAATCCATAAGTGTACATTACGATTGACTATATACCAACAACTTTTAAAATGTTAAAAGCTTTTAATGTTCACATTATGTCAAGATTGAAAAAAATATCAATAAATAAACTAAGAGTAGGTTTTAATTATATAGCATTTTATTAAAGAGAATTGTTGTTAATGTTCGAAATAACTATTTATACTCAACTTTAATTGCATTATTTAGTAAAGAAAGCAAACCATTGGCGCTCGTAACATGAGGATAACGAATGTGATTTCTCAATTCATCAAATACACTAGGGATATGAAGTTACATGATGAGAGGCACCAATATTAATTAGGGAGGTTTAATAAAACACCCCCGGTACTGTTTACTTTTAACGAAAAACCACTTTTTTACCTTTAACTGTCACTATTCACTATACCTTTAAAAGTGGCTTTTCGTTAAAAGGAAAGTTTTCAAGCCCTTTTCGTTAGTTTTCCTTATTAATTATCCATGTTTTTGTTCCAGAAAGATGCTTAGGCAATCTCCAACCGAGGGCTGGCCAGAAGGCTAAAACTAGCCCTTTGGCATTTCAAGATACTAATATTTTAATGAACAATACATAGCCATATTTGCCTCTATCTCCAATCGAAGGCCAAAGGCCCAGATGGCTCGTTTTAGTCCTGTCGCAAAAAACCGTCTCCAACCAAGGGCCAAACATAATTTATTATTTAAATTTAATGGCTTAGGAAGTTATAGGAAAAAAATAGAATTTAAAAAAAAATATGAAACAAATTTTGTGAAATAAAATTTATGGGAAAAAATGAAATTTTAAAAAAAATATGAAACAAATTTTGTAAAATAAAAGTTATAGGAAAAAAAATAGAATTAAAAAAAAATATGAACCAAATTTTGTAAAATAGAAGACTTCTATTCTCGGAGATGAGGTATATGAAGAATGGCTTTTTGGTCCCTTTCATCCAGTGGTCAGGACATCGTCTTTTCATGTCGAAGACACGGATTCAATTCCCATAAGGGATAGGTACTCATTCCTGGCCGCTTTCAGTTACTATTCATTGCTGAATGATCGCTCGCTATTTGGCTGGAAAAGGTGGGGCCCACGAGCCCTCAGGCCTAGCTCTCAGTTGGAGACGATTTTCTGGCTATTTTCGGCTCTTTGGCCCTCTAAACCCTTCAGTTGGAGATGGTCTTAGCAACACTGCAGCATGGATCCATTTGATTTAAGCAAACACGACAAATAACGACCCGAAAAATACGTAGCATAATTGTAATTTTATTTTTTACCAAAACACTCACGTGCACTGTAGCAGAAACAATGTTCACCGTACTGTAGCAAAAACCTTTTCACGTGCGCTACAGAAAAGCACCAATCGGTATTTTTATTTTACAACCAGAACATAGCACAAATCGCGTGAGGTATCGAGAGCAAGCGTTTGAATAATATGGACACGGTGCGAAAGAAAAGTGCGAACGAGATTAGAGCACATAGGTCACCAAAACCGAATTGGTCCGATGTCAAATTGAATTAAATTTTGAGAATTATTAATATATTTTATTATTCTCCAATTAAAGTAGATAAAAAGATTACAAGTATTATTGTATATGTATTTCACGGATGCATGCTGGAATCTATATACAATTTAACTAGTATTTACATGGAATTTGCGACAACACAAACCTTCACGTGTGGACTGCGAGTCAATGATTGCAAAGATGTGCTGGATTATTCACGAAAAATGACGAAAACATGAGCACATCTTGTCCGGCTTTCCATTTATTTTATGGTTTTTGGCATTTTGCTACAAAAAACTGACATATATATAACCTTTCTCCATTTTTACAAGTGTAGCAATCTTGTTTTTGTGGAGTGGAAAAACTTGGTGGGATTTAATTTTCGTTTTTTGTTTTCTGGGAGGTTGTTATTTTTTGGTATTAATTTGTGTGGTGGTTGTGAATTCTGTGAAGGGCAAGCGGTGTTTGCCGGAAATGGAAACAGGCGGTGAAGCAGTCTTTGGGGCGGAGGGAGAGTTTGAGCTTTGCAGGTTGGAAGATGGATGATGACTCCACATCTCGTTTGCTTCGCTCTGCTTACAGCCTTAAAGAGCTCGACATGTAAAATATTTATACACTCTCTCTGTTTCTTATTAACCATTTATTCAATTAATCAATTTAATTATTTATTTCTTCCAAACAAAAGTTTGTAAATTTTTACCCTTTGGTTGTATTTTCTATAAATTTTGTTGATTTTTAGAGTTTCAGTGACTAATTAGTTACAAGTTAAAGTTATATGCGCATTGTTTCTTGGATTATTTTGTAGGTTTTAAATTTCTGTGTTTTTGGTTGTAAAATATAGCTCTGCAACTACTCAGAAACTGAGACAAAATCCGTTAAGAAGAAGAGAGATTAGGCTCTGAACTTGGTTGCAAGAGCTTCCTAATCTAACAAGAACACGAACGGTTTGGTTGAAGTTTACGATTTCTTGTGCAATTTTGAGCGTCATTTATCACGATTACTCAAATAACTTACCTCCAAGTTTTTGTGTTGGCTGTTTTGTGTTAAGAGTGCATTTTCGTGTTCGGTACTCGGTAGGTCTGTGACGATTAGGTTGTACTTCAGAAAAGTTCTCCGGGTTACAAGTGTTCTTATCTGGTGATTCTGTACTTAGTACAGGGTTTAGCAACACAGAGGAAGAGAGTGTTTCGTTAAAACTCTCTGTTCTTTTGCCTTTTCATCAGATTTGCATCTGATTACTGTAAGTATTCGATTTGGGAGTGTTTCGTTAAAACTCTCTGTGCTTTCATGATTTAGTTCTTGATTTATCTTCTTGTTTACTCAGTTCAAGGAGTCGTTGGGGTTGCCAGGTAACCGACACTGGATTGTACAGAATATCCATGGCAAAGTGTATCAGCAACTTAACATCAATATCGCTAAACGTGTGTACTCTCTGTTGTGTATTCCAGACTGTCATCCTGTGGAGCTGCCGTCATGTAACCGAGAGACCGGCCTCTTTGTTCTTGTCAAAATATTGCCGCAAGCTTGAATCCATCAATTTGTGTATTGAATTTTTTCACCTTTCAAAGGAGGATTCGGAATTTAGGAATATTATGATGTGGGGCAGAAAACAGAGTATCCAAGGCTCGTCATTTTTCCAACACTAATCAAATATGAGATGAGAAATCATTTGCAATTCAAAGGTTAAAACTGAATCTGAGTAGTGCATAAAGATAGAGTGGGGAACTAAATCATACTTTCTTTTTCAAACTACATCTTTCGGAGCAACCCTCTGTAAAGGTCTCGAGCGTCTGCAAACCAAGAGAATCAGGGAAGAGCCGAAGACCAGAAGAACAAAATACCCGATTTTACGCGGGAAAGCAAATAAAACAAGACTTCAAACTTTAACATTACAACAATTAGGAGAACCTAGTATTGGTAATACGGGCACATCTACAAATGCTAAGCCGTACAGTCTCCTATTTATACTACCTACACACCACTCCCTGACAGACGACCTGAAAACAGAAAGGAAGCGTGCTAGTGCTTGATTACAAAGCCCTATAAAGAAGAGTACTACATACCTGAACTGATTCCTGGTACATTCTTGGTCCTTCGTGTTAACTATCTACTTCAGATGCCTCTGCAACTTCTGTAATCCTTGTCCCAATAGAATTATAAAACATTTTTCTTTACAATCACGTGTCATTACTCTAGAAGCACAGAACCACTCCTTTACCTTCCACTCTACTAGGCAGGGTGTAACGGTTACCACTCAACTTTAGTATGACATAATAGAAGAACTGCCACAAGTAACTCACTAATGACCTGTCCTAGTATTTAGATGTTGCGGTCATAGCAAAAATCCCATCAACGGAATATAAAACAAGAAGACAACCAAGCGATTTGGAGAATAGAGTGTTGAAGCAGATCTTGAAAACTGAACAGAGCCAGTAAAGCTTCCTGCATTGTTGGTCACTGGATTTCTAGTTGGTACAGAACTATTCTTACAAGATCCAGAAGGTGCTCCAGCCTGCGAAAATCCAAGAGTAGAGTGTTTTACAGTTTTCCTTACTACGAAAATTGGTGTGTCATCACAAGGGTATAGGTAAAATCAGTAGAAATACCCTAAATTTTAGACAGATTCGAAATGTTTGAAAATTTGGTGAGCTTTTGGATTATTGTTTAGGTTGGACAAAGTAGGACTCATGGCATGAGCTTTTGACCGCTGATTTGGATCATAAAAAGCAATAAAGAAGTTCATAACTAACAAAAAGGAATGTGGAAACAAGTTATACAAACACACCTGGCAGGCATTGACAGTACTACACCCGCAAAGCACTGGGCCATTCATTCTATCAACAGCATCAAACACGCCTCCTCCATCACTCCTCTGCATTGATATCATTTTATGCTTAGTTAAAATGCCTAATTGGATAATGTTTTAGTATGTGCTTCTTCCCTTGCTAAGATTTCCATACCATATAAAAGTTGACTGCCAAAAAATTTGGCATCACCCCTGAAGCTTTATAACAGGTACCGACCATCTGCTCAAGTGGAGTTGAATGCTCTTTGCAAGCTTCAGCTTCAACTGGATATGTTGGAAAATAATTTTGAAAGAAAAGAGATGCACTTTTTGAATTCAGAGGCTTTGACTCTTTTCTCTTGGGGCATGAGCCCGGTTTTACCCCAGGATCTCCAGCTGAAATCCAGCAAACAACAGGCTATTAACTATAAAATTCAAATATAATTTGAAGCAATAACGATATTTCATTTATAAGTACCTTCGTTTTCCACCATGTACTGCCACTGGTAAGCTATTCCTTCCTGTGCTTCCTTTGAAGCATCAGAGGTAAAAACAAGAAGCCGATGATTCTCTTGCACCATCTCAGTAACTGTGGGCCAATCTTCACCCTTTATTGGCATTTTCGCAGCAGGAAACCAATACTTGTCTAACCCAGCATTGGTAAACAATGTTGTTAAACCTTTTGGAGTTTTCACATAGTCCTCGATTATAATGGTCACAATCTCTGTCGGGTTCTGACTTAGAAATGTTTCCACTTCCTTCAAAGTGTTAATTGCAGGTTGCTGAGAAAAATCCAATGGACACATCATAAACAACCTCTGAAAACTATAACCATTCACATATGAAGTCTTAAATTGATAAGGTGGAAGAGAGATTACAAATGCAGTGAAGTTGTAACATTGCCCCTTGAAGGAATGGCAAAGCCAGATATCATTCTCGAAATCGTACATATCCAACATCAACCCCCTCACTCCATTCTAAAAACAATTTCGCATAAATTAATACTCATAACAAATAATTAATGAATAAAAGAAGCAGACAGTTACATTCTAATCTTAGATTCCAAGAAACAAAGTTAAAGAAAGGAATGACATTCCAAACGCATCTGTTCTCAGTGGCTTGATCATTTCATTTTTTTGTTATCAAGAATATACCGAAAACAGCATAGTTAAAAGGTAAGGCACAACCCTCAGCTGGTTAGTAACAGTGTCCTCTTGGTTGTAAAATGTGAGTCTCTGAACACCGGCCACGGGCGGCGCATCAACGATGCTGAAAGAATTATGAGTCACCAACCATGTGTACTTGTTGAATGGCAACCCATTAATCTAAAACTCCAAGACATTTAAAAAAACAGCACAAACCAATCATCAAATTCACAAAAACCCAAAGTGGGCGGCCATTAATTTCTTGAATTTACCTCAAAATACCACAAACCCATAAAAAAAAGTTACAAATTTTAAAGTCGAAAATGCTCACAATTGAAGTGGGAACGATTGCTTGGCCTCTAGTGCACACGGGCTGGTTCCTACCGGAAGCAGGGCAGTTGCCACAGTAAAGACCCGGCCCGCAGTCCGTCGCCGCCGCACAAGCTTCTAAAACCTGTAAAATATCAACATTTCAGCTCAAATTCCGACAGAAAATATGAGATTGTGCAGATCGTTGAAGGGGGGAGAGAAAGAGAGAAACCTGGCAATTGCCGTTGGAGCAAGCAGTGGCGCTGGTGGCCAAGAATGAGAAGAGTAGCAGGAAGAGGAGGCCGGTTGACGGGGCTATGCATAAGCCGCCGTGATCCGCCGAGCACGGTGGCATGGCAGCTTGTGGTTATGCAGAGAGCTCCAAAAATCCACCGCCCAGAGAGAGAGAGGGAGGAGGGAGTGAGGGAAATCTAGGAGAGAGTGCAAAAGTGAGAATTTATACTGTATAGAGGGGGGAGGGGAGAGGGTGACACTGACAAGTTTTTGTGTCTTAAAACGCGGGCTTTATCACCTTTCATTTTCTCCTTTTATTTTAAAAAATTTTAACGAAAAATTTGGGTACTATTTATTTTAACGAAAAGTTATATTTTTTATATTAAAAATTAATTTTGATATTAATTTTTTTTTTATTGTTACAATTTAAATTTTTTATATTTTATTTTATGGATAAAAGCGCCACTTTTTTCTGTCTGCCAAAGCTTCCATAATGGTAGTCTTGTCCACACAATTTTTACTAATTACGTATCCTTGCGATCTTAAATCGTCAGCAACTTAAACTGTAGCCTGCAAGGCAGGGCCCTCGGTGTGGGATTTTTATCTGCCCTCTCCCGTCATGCAATTCTGTATGTAGGCTCGTTCGTAGCTCATGCTTTCTAATAAGAAACATAATTTTTAAGAATGATATTTGATTTCAATTAGTTTTTAACTCAGTTGGTTAAGAATGTAGTGCAGATTATGCTATGGTTTGTCATTAAGAAAAATAAGGATATTTAATATAATCTAAACTACAGAGAGGAGATTCAAACTCTCTTATTAAACGATATTTTCCAAATTATAGAGATAAAAATTCAAAGCTAGGCATATAGAGAAATCATACTCACTAAGGCCAATGTGGTTGTGCTTATGCGTGCTATTTGACATTACTTTTAAAATAGCTAAAAGTTTTTGCACATAACCAAATGGTTTACTGAATTATATAAGGGTCTTTTTGAAATTCCTTTCGAGATGGCTAAAAGCGTTTTCTAACCACTAAAAAAACTTTTGACCGCATTGGACAGAAAAGTAAAAGTACTTGTTGGTCGTAGAAGAACATTTTGGAAAGGCAGGTGCAGGGTTATTTCTCAAGAAGCCACTGCCAAGTATTTTATTAAGAAACAATTAGATTTTCAGTGGAATTTTCAAACATGTTTCTAGTAAAACAAAATTAGCTTTTGAAATAAACATGAATTGTTAGAAAATATTATTCAATGTCTGTCTTGAGAAGGCAATGGCCTCTCTCCAACAAAATGACGAAGAATACATCTCTGTGGTCAATGAGAACGATGCATCTTCTCTAACTCTAAAAGAATGGCCAAAGAAAGAATCGTAAATCTAAAGATTCAAATTAATCTTCGGTTTAAGCAAGCTTCTTTGCACGACCACTTGAAGGAGCACCGTCGTCCTTTTTTGACCCGGATGCCTCGGGCTTCCGGGCCCAAGCGGGAGCTCTGTCCGGCTCATAGCGATAATCATAGAAAAGTTCCTCTCCTGCAGCAATTCGTTCCTTGGCAAATATGCCCACCCTGTGATCTCCAGCGACCATAATGACCTGCCATGGAAGGGTTTATCAAAATGTTTTCGAAGGGTAAAAAATAACGAAAAAAGGATGTCAAAAGGGTATATACCTTCGCATAGCAATTTGGATCTGGAGAGTGGTTGGCAAACTTCAGTTTATCACCCTTCCGATAAGCATCAAGAACAAACTGTACAAAACAAATGCTTATTCACGGCATTATTAAGATAGGAGATTAGATATGACATGGAATCCAAAGGTGCCGATACACATGCCTGATCGTTCAGATTGAAGAGAAATGATGAATTTTCACGGTCATATATTTTTCCCCGCTTATCTGCTTCGCGATGTGAGATCAACTCCCCAGTATACTCACCAAGGTATTCATGTTTGGCGACACTATTCTGGAGGGTGGCAAGGAAAATTAGCTAGAAGCATAAGGAGAAACGATCACCAGACATCATAAAAAATTTGGACATACCTTTAAGAAAGCACCCCAGCCAGATACGTCAGACCTTCCAAGTAAGACCTGAAAATAAATGAGGATACAAGCAGTCATTACTAGAAGACTTCCTATTAGGACACTAGCTTCCAACAACTTTACCAACTCGTCAAGTAAATTTTTGGCATAAACGCTACCCCTTGACCATGCATCTACAGAAGGAAGGAATAAGAAGAAATAAAACACTAAACTGAAGTGCGTTTACCCTTTGTTGTTGTTTCAGAAGAAGCTTCATATTTCTACACTCATAATTGTCACCTCTTTGGCTTGGACCCCCAAGGGTACCATCTCCACAACTGCAAAATGAAATTTGACAGCCCCTTACTGTTGAAAGTTGACCAGAATGAAAAAGCAGCAAATTTTTATATTTATATAAGTACAACACAAATTTCAAACTTATTTTCCCGAAAAACAAAAGGTATGAATACCCTTATTTCTATGTCAGATATCACCTACTGCTCCCACCTTCATATATTCCATATACATCAGCCTACAACAAACTATATTTTCCACACCCTATGTACGCTTACAACATAACATGCAAACGGCTTATTTTGCCAAGCCATTCTGACTTAATAAAATTTCAACCCATTTCATCATATGCTACAAATGTCAAAAACGAATTCATACAGTAGAGTATGAGCATTCATCAGGCAATCACCAGGTTGTGGAATATACAATCCTTAAGTGATTAATTAAATTTGCAATCACTTAATTGCGACCGCCCGATTGAAAATGTGAAAATGGTGTAGATATACAAACCCATAGCTTAGGCACAGAAAATTAAAATGTGTTACTAATTTAGACATAGAAAATGAAAAATGGCTAAGTTGAGTTTGCTCAACTCTAAAAGTTAATATAGGATAAATCCAATCACAATGAAGCCTGAACTGTCTGAAGCACATTGAGAATGCCATACAACGTAGTCCAAACCTGTTACAAAGCAATACGAAAAGATTTTCCACCAAAGAAAAAGAAAACATAGTAACAGTTATGAGCTCACCTAACCCAGCAATTCCGACAAACATCCGGATCGCATTCCCTGTCTGCAGCAAAACAAGGACACTGACGGCTTCGGCATTGACTTTTAGCACAATGACAACCTCTAAATCTATTCTTGCAAGTCTTTGGACACCTAGACAATTAAGTTGTGTTTTGAATTATCATTGGAAAAGCCAAAAAACTCAATGGACATTAACTAGAGAAACAATTAAATCTATGAACAAATTGGCCAAATCAATGAGGTCAGCTGCAGATCAAGAGAAAATTAAACAAAAGACGTTGAGGTATCTATCCTTTTTCAGAAATATAATTATCAGAAAATAGGAGCTCACCCACAGTACTTCTCGCAACAAGTTCCATTTTGTAGACAAGAACACTGCTTTCCACAAGCTGTTTGGCAAGTACATGGATTATACTGCCTGCAAGGCTGATCTTTTCTCTCGGTAATTCGTTTCCTGATTGAGTGGTAAGCAGCAGATTTCCAAGTATACTTCAAACGACGAACTCTACCTCTTCTACGTAAAAATTTTGATCTCCTTCTTGCTTCATTAGTACCCTAAAGTTTGTTTCAATTTAGACAAAATATAATCACTTGTTAGGGTAGGGAAGGTCCTGTATAACCATATAAGCCTACATAAAATATAGACTATAAATCCATTAAAGTCAACCTTGGAATACCCTTCAACAAGGGAGTTTGCAGCGTCACCTGCTTGGCAGGACATCTTACTCTCTGAGTAATTCATATACTGAAAAACCTCCCAACACGTTTTCATACCATTTAAAAGGTTCCTTGCTATTAAGCAGCTGTGATAAGAAACCCATTATAAGATGGAAACAGAAGGATGTACCTTAAGTAATTAATAAATCCAAGGGATACCAGACATATAGATGCAGTGCAAATCAAGTATTTAAAAGGAAACTCTCTACCACTGGCACAGTTGCACCTTATATTTCAAGAATGGATATTCTTAACCAAATTATAAAAGTACAGAAAAAATTACAAAATACTGTATCCACCTTAGGAACTTCCCAAGACGGTACAATAGATTGATTACAAAACTATAGGATGCTATACATTACAAAGTTGAGACATACACGCATCAAAACAAAAAAATTATGACATATACTCATGAACTCTTTTCGTTGCTTTTTATTTTGGGGAGGGTGGTGGTATTGTGTGTGTACGGCTGCTCTTCATGCAGATAATTTTACATGTATCTAAATAGTACCCAACATCACTACCAATAACTAATTACATACAGAACAGAAAAGAAAATCAACTAGAGAAAACACATTACATCCACTAACCTGTTGCTGCCAAATATCTCTATGCCTTTCTCAAAAAGGCCCTTCTCAATAGTTTTCCATGTTTTATCATCACTTAATTCTTGTTTATATATGTTTTCATCAACACATTCTTCTCTCCTCAAATTGTCATCACTACTTGTAGCAGGTGGATCAGCGATCATCTCATCCAGTGCACCATCAGGAGATTCACCCTGAACAACTTTGTTGCTGCCCTTAGCAGGTGATTCCCTCCTCCTAAACCCTCCACTGGTAGAAGATTTCAGATTCTTTTGTGAAGAAGAACTAGTGTCTTCATTATCTTTGCATGAATTAGATCTAAGCTTCATATCACTTGAACAGAGACCAGCATTAACAATGGAATCGGAATCAGAAACCACCATTTTCTTCTGCCTCTTCTGCATGCAAACTAGAACACGCTCTGCAACTCTCTTGCTATTCCTCTTACGAATTCCACTTTTTCTTGCTAGCTTAGTCTTTGTGGGTGATTGATGATGGTTATCACTATCCTGCCTGGATCCATTCTCTGAATCACTGCTTTCTGAGATGTTTTTTGCATTAGATGAAGCACTTTCACTTTGCCCGGACTTTGCCTTCTTTCTAGAAGATTTCTTTCTAGTTGATATTTGAGCACTAGCACCATCCAATGATGCGACCTTTTTTTCTTCAAGATCACCAGAGCTCACTCTAGCAATTCTTTCAGACTTCAGTACCTAAAATGAGACAATTTGAAACCACAAAATCACTTTTTGCCAATTCTTTACAAAATTCCCAGCTACACAGCACAGATCACGTTCACATCACATACTGATCTATAGCAATTCGGACCGCATGATACTTTTTCGTCATCTGGGGGACTCCACGGAGGCTGTTTCTCAACCTGACAAATTTTTTTTTTTTATCAGCCTAGGATATAAAAGTCTGATGTCACAGTCAGACAGCTATTAAAAAATTACTTACAGGAAAGACAAGATCCTGTGAACATCCATGTAATCTGCAATCAAATACCTGCCAAAACGAACAACAGCGGAACAGAGTTAGAAAAGATAAAGCAACAAACAAGTAAAATTTGAAAAAGAATACTTACTAGGCAGCGACGACAAAATAGGTTGTCAAATGAATCCAGAGCTGCATCCAGATCTTTATCAATAAAAGAATTCCCAATTTGTGAAATGTCTTCAGTATCCCTGCTCTTACAACCCCCCGAAGCCTCCTCTTCCTTTACGAGAGTATCATATCTTGCCTGTATAAGACGTTTGATGGAGTTTCATATCTCTGTAAAGCCAGCACAAAGCAAATGGGAAACGGCTGGACCAAAGCTTACATTGACTGGTTTTTATCATGTTATACATTGACAGAAGCATGGCAGAATGGCAAGTATTCCTGCAAAATATAAAAAAGAAACTACCATACCTTGACTTCAGATGGACTTCTAGAGAAACACTGTGCTAATGACTCCAGCACTGGATCAGGGAAGCCAACTTCTTTTATAGCCGAGCTGGTAAATTCAATGAAATGACCAGAGAACAATTACTTCGCTTTTCTTACGGTATATAAGCACATACAATTTCAAAATTGAGATTCTCCGTATGTTTAAGGAAAAAAAAATATCAAACTGAAATTATTATGTCAAGATGAGAACCTAGGTCTTGGACAAATATTATGGTGATAGAGGATTGAATACAAAGGTCAGTTCAGGACACATTAATATATTTTCTGCATAATGAAAACAAAAATAAAATAATAATTGATTAACTCAACTGTACCCAGTACAAAACTGGACTTTTGTTTCTCCCTTCCCTGTTGTATGTTCAAAATTGACCAAGTTATTATAAAACCATGTCCTTCCTAGAAATGAGAGAGAGTGGCAGGTACTAAACAAATTTAACTCTTCCACTAAAGCTAAGGACTATAACCATAAAGTAGGTCAGGGAAAGCCATTTGAGATGGTATTATTGGCTAAGACAAAATATCTAAGATTGGATGTTGATGAGAACTTATATATGTACCTATACTTTATTAGGCCTTCAATAAAAGAAAATAAGTCATAGTTTATAACATTAGTTAACATGGTTATACCAACCAAAGTATAAAGTCTTCAGATTCAACAAAATCCCTTTTTTCCTCTTCTTCATCAACTGCTTCCTCCTCACTATCACTACATATAAGAGCTTCACCTCCATTTTGATCATAATAAATTCTTCTTCGACCTACCACTGACTGATCTTCTGTCATTCTTTGGTTTCTGCAACACATGTCAAACAAGACAAAACAATGATATCACTAACAGGCACAAATGATATGAAACAGAAAAATAGGCAGCTGGATTATATGGCATGAGTTTCACAGTACTGAACAAAAATATAAACCATCAACTCAAAGAGGCCACATCCAACAAACAGTAGGAATCAGTAACTGCATGTTACCAAATTCAATTAATAGCACAAGAAAAATGACACAAAAGTCAAACGTGCAAACGATATATATTTGAAGCAGTAATTGATTGATGTTAATGATGCAATGATCTGTAAAAATTGCATGATCTAATTGGAAACAAGGGAGAACAAGAAGGAAAAGAGACCAATAATTACAATGAATCTTATCTTGCAGCACTTATACCAAAAGGTTCAAGACATAGTAGTAATTTTTTTCTCGCAGTTGCAACAACTAACCATTGCAAGGAATTCAGTTCTTAGATAAATGCTCAATACCCAAGTAGGCTTACAAAATTGATCATGATCAAATGCTTTATGGGTCGTCTCAGATCTTGCAATTGGCCTTTAAATGTACATACAATATTAGTTTGGAGCTGCAAAAAGAGAATGACAAATGAAACTGATTCCCTTTGTACTGATTCCATTCTGTTTTCTATCTCTTTCCGTAAACATAGATTAAACTATACAAGATACTTGCAACTAGCTGACGCTTTGTAGAAGGACCTCAATTTCATTAATAAACTTATAAATTAAATCTTTTTTGTGTTCCAGAATGTAAAAAATATTCCACTTTCACACCAGCGAACAAGGACATAGAGTGATATGCAACACAAGAATATAATTCAAGTTGAAGTATATGGGTCATCAAAAGTATAGACCGTGTGCAGGCTGAACCTGTCCAAAAATATCCATGTAGTATAAGGAGGTAATCTTTTAACTTCCGGAAGCTTGATAGGACGAACAGAACTCTTGACTGCTACATTAGATTCAAGTAGAACTGCTGTGGACCCATGACCATCTTCTTGAGAGCCATCGTTGCTCCCATTGCTCAATTCAATTCCATTTTGCAAGGCAAATGCATCTTTTTGCCTCTTTGTCAATAGATCTAAACTTCTACCAGCATCAATTAACCTACTACTTGCTCTTTCCGTTGACAGTTTATACATGTTGTTGGTGACACCAGCCAACTTCTGCCTGTTTTCCTCCATTCTTTTCTGCAATGAAAAAAATACTTAGTATTATGAGAACAAAAACGTGATATAGTCCTCTAGTTTTCTGTATCAATACAATGATCGCCACAAGATCTGTGAGGATGCACCTTTATAGAAGTAGCCCGGTTAAAAACAACTTGCTTCTTTAGATTTTCTATGAGCAATGAAATCTCCTTCCGGGTTACATCCATGTTTTCTTGTGATCTCGTCATCTGTAAAAGTAGAAGATAAGTTTAATCCAACATAAAAACACAAAATTATAAAATACCCAGACAAAAAAGTAGAAAATAAATAAGCAAGTAAAAGTCCGAGTGGAGTTGAATGAACACAAAACGAAGTAGTTCAAAGAGCGGTTAGCACTCTCTATCAACAATTTGAGCACAAAAAGCTATAACCAACCTTCCTATTGTAATAGCTTTTTAAAATGCAAGCTAAGCAGGAAAAATAAAACAAAAGTCCAGAACCCTCGATCAGCGAAACAATTTTCACAATTTTATCTCTTCCTAAGTTGAAAGACATTCGTCAAAATTACATGGTAAATTATCCAAAACATAGATAGCATCATCCAAATTGGCACTTAAAAATCTAAGCAAGCAGAAGTTAAACGAGCAATGCTGCTATATCTCTCTCCATATCAACCCACATTGGTAAAATTCATACATAAATGCCCTTATATTACATGCATACTGAATGTTATAAACATAAAAGAACAAATATATGTATATGTACAGGCACACACATTGACCAAATTAAACCCAATATAAGACCTTCCATTAATGACAAGAATTTAAGCTGAGTTTTCGTTGATTTACATAGAGAAAGAGATCGAGAAAAGATCCGAAGGATTATACCGGCGGGTCGTCGTGAAGCTCCGATCTATTGGCAGAAGCGGAAGGCGAAACCTTCGACGCCATTGTCAGCGGCGAAGCTGGGGGAGTTAATCCGGCCGGAAACCCTAATCAGGTAGGGTTTGGGAGAGAGGATTTTGGCGGGTCGGGCTTGAAACCCTAATCAGGTCTCAATTTGGGAGGGGCCTACGGAGGATTTTTGGCCGTTTTAACGGAGACGTATTTCTTTTCTTTTCTTTATAGAAACAAAACTATGAATGAGAGTATTCTTTTTTGTTGTGCTTTTTTATAGGTAGGAAATTGTTACAAGTGTTTTTGGTAGTGTTTGTTTATATGGTCAGTGTAAAATCGGAAAAGGGTCGGATCAACGGGGGGAAAAGGTATAGTCATCGTCTATTTTGAATTGTCTGATGAGACACTAGCCTTTTGATATGAAATTTTTTTCCAGTAAGTCGGAAATACAGTCCGATACAACAACTGTCATAATATAATTGATTGAATTTTTTTTTTCAAATTTTCAACTAGTTGTACTATTACACTTGGTTTACTGCCTATATTGCTTGCACATTGAAAAATCTCACCTTGACATGCACTCACATATGCATCAACGATAATATGTTTGGATAAGGGATATGCAAGAAATTTTTTTAGGTTAAATGAAATACACTTCAAAATATTAAATTGAGTCTTTTATCTGTCGCTAGATTTATGGCTGATAATAATGTTGTCATTTATTTCTTTTCTAAGTTTTATCATGCATAAATGTTTTTGTTTTTGTCAAGGGACCATATAGCTCGGTTATATAGAACAATGAAGCCAAAAAGGGATGATACCGTGTAGAAACATAGTAGCAGATAGAAGGAGAAATGATAACAAAGAGTGAGATTGGTGGAAATGATCATCTTCCATTCATTTTCATATACATATTTATACTACATTGACAATAAGTCCTACGTAGTGTAGAGTTTTTTTTTTTTTGAAAATATTCGTCACCCTAAAATATTTAAAATTTGAATAAAACAATAAGAAGCTAATCTTTCACTTTGTTTTTTTGTTTTTTTTTTTTTAACAAACAAGAGTGGGCTAAGCCGCTTTTGGCGAGAATCGAACCTAAGACTTATCACTTACAAGTTATGAGTAATATCATAAGACTGCATGACTACGTGGCTTTCACTTAAGCATTAACTCTTGTTTAAGAACCACCTTACCGCCTCAGTTAGCGAGAAAAATGAGGACTGAACCCTTCTAAAAAATAGAAAACTTCATTTTAACAAACAAGAGTGGGCTAAGCCGCTTTTGGCGAGAATCGAACCTAAGACTTATCACTTACAAGTGATGAGTAATATCATAAGACTGCATGACTACATGGCTTTCACTTAAGCATTAACTCTTGTTTAAGAACCACCTTACCGCCTCAGTTAGCGAGAAAAATGAGGACTGAACCCTTCTAAAAAATAGAAAACTTCATTTTAATTCTTGGCAAAGATGATTTTTAAATTAAAACCATGAGTAAAATCCAAAATCTAATTTTAGTCTCTTAATACATTAATAACCTAATTTATTAATTATATTTTGATATTTTTAATTATTTATCTTTTTCTTTCTAATTTTTAATGTATTAATTTTATTTCATTATAATTTTTATTTTCATTTCATTCATCGTAATATATTTTGTTGTGAACATTTAGATAAACTAATTTTTGTTATACAATATATTTCGATTTACTTTATCTTCTTCATTTAGGTATATTAAATTCATTATAATACATTTCGGTGCATACATTTAAGTACACAAATTTCGGTACATACATTTCAATACAAATATTTAGGTACATTAATTCAATATAATATATTTCGGTACACACATTTAGGTACATTAATTTAATATTAATACATTTTGGTGCATATATTTAGGTACATATATTTTGGTACCAACATTTAAATATATTAGTTTAATATAATATATTTCGGTACACACATTTCGGTACTAACATTTAGATACATTAATCGAGTCTTTCAAGTTTGAAGAATGTTAAATAAAATTAATAAATTAAAAAACTCTTTTTTGGTCAAAACATAAATTAAAATTTGTGTATTAATAAATTTAAATATTTAATGGGAGACATTAAATAAAATGCACATTAATTATTTTGAATTAATGACATATTAGGGACTAAAATCAATATTCAATTTAACACTAGATTTTTTTTTAAAATTTTAATATTCTTGAAGGATTAAAGCTCAAAAACCCTCTAAAAATACCCTAAAAAGAAAAACATGCAAAATGATGGTCGTTAATGAAAAACAAAGTATAAAATTCATCATCCCAAAACCGTTGTATAACAGGTGCCAGCGGGTAGTATGTCCACTCTCATTTTCTCCGTCCACACAACGATCATTTTGCTACACTGAAATCATTCGATCACTCTACCACTACACTACATAGGGAAAGACAAAAAGTTAAAGACTCTCGAGTTGTTTTAAGCAACAACTCGTTTACTCGGACTCTTAGAAATTACCAAGCACAATTGACAGGGACTTTGAAGCTTACAATCAAAATTAAAAGCAGAGGTTATGTGAGCATAGCTTGCAGGAACTCTGCATCTTCTGCCATAGCTCGTATAGTCTCTGGCCAAAGGCAACATTCAAAATCGATACTACCTTCTTCAGGCCCAGGAAACACCGTTAACTTCCCATCCTTTCTTTCTAGAGTTCTGCTTTGCACAGCAACCGGCCTTCCCCACCCAAAATCATTACTATACACATTGAACCGCGGCGAGCTTCCTGTGAGCAATTCAAGAGTTGCTGGATCCCTTTGTGGATTTGAAAGAAACGTAGGAGCTTTTACCCAATCCTCCGTGTACTTCCTAGCTTCTTCAGCCTTCATCGAAGCAATTTTTTTGTTTATTAGAGTGGCTGCCCACCCTAGTCCATTCCGTACAAGCTCCCCAGCGGTGCACTTCACAATAACGCCTAGAACCGCATTCCCGAGGTACTCTTTTGGCAATGGTGGCTCCATTCTTTGCCTCACTCCCACTGCAATCCGGTAGCTAACTTCTTGATCTGGGTTCAGATTTCTGGCACGCGTTACCGCTCGCCAAAGATGAGCCATGAGTGCTTGAAGGGATGAGATCGTGTTATTGTCGGTGGTGCCCATCTCAACATTAGCCTTGGACTTGAGCTCTACCACTTTCTCTTTAGGAAAATGAAATACTACCCGCTGTGAAGATTTCGGAGACGACAATCCATGTCCAATTAGAGGCTTCTTGGTCATGATTTCTTGAATGTAGGAGAAGGGTAGCTGAATTGGAAGATCAATCACGCCGTCATAAAATTCACGATTGAAAACAGGACGAGGTTGAGAAATTTTACCAGAAGGTCCAACACGAGAAATTTCAGACCACGTATTGAAGAAATGCCAGAAAGAAGTACCATCAACGACCGCATGGTTTATACTGCAACCAATAAAGATGCCGTCAACAAGTTCAGTGACTTGTACTGCAAGCAATGGTTTTGTAATACCCTCGTAGTTCCAAGCGTCCATCATACAAAAGAGGTGGTTGGCAATGTCATCTGCAAAATAAACGGATTCAAGGATATCCTCCACCTTGACACCATCGGCAGCTGCATGGACAAACTCAGCTCCTTCTCCATTACAGTCGATGAAGAAAGAACAGGTGCTGCCGTCATCATTTTTAGTCAGGGCGAGCCGGCCAGCGAGCGGGTAGAAATTAGTCAAGGTACGGGAAAGTGTGGATTTTATGTGGTCTATCAAGCTGCTGCTCTCTTCCGTCTCTGCTGATTTCCGAAAGACAAGCCCCTTCTGAATGTAATCGATCTGGATCAAGCACAGATCCCAGGGAGTTAACTCAATTGTTCTGTGATTTAACTCATCGTCGTCGTCATTCATTGGTCGGATGGTGCTGGTGGAGATGTGCCGAATCGGAGACATTTCAATTGATTGCAGCTCACAACATTGAAAGGTGATGGTTATAGAATGTGGTGATATAGTACGGTGGATTTTTAAACTAATAGTGCTCACTTACCATTGATTTTGTTGTCTGGAGGCGAAAGATTTGTGACCAATAACCAAATCTTTTATCTACTTTTTAAAATGGAAGGTATCATCAACGAGATAAGCATGGAGCGGAGGGACCATAGCACCACAGTAGTCCTAGGCCAATCATGCTTTTGTTTATAATTAAAATAAAAAATTAGTATTATTTATTTTTTAATTATTTTTTATCATTTTATCATGACTTTTTTACTTAAATTATTCTAATTTTCAAGACAAAAGATCCGACTCTTTTTAAATATTTTAAAGAGATTTATGTAATCTAGTCTAACCCTAAAGCTTATCTATTCCAACTTCCAACACTTCTATTCATTTTCTCAATACTTAAAATTAGTATTTATTACTCTCCAAGTTTATAGTCGATCGCAGTCTGCCAGTCTGTGTTAGGGTTGATATAAGTGTATTGCTTTTCAATCAGTCTTCAATTTCCATGATCCTCAAAGGGTATGAACTTCGAATCTCCAAAGTTGTCATTTTCAATTTTTTACAATTTGTTAATTCATATATGTTGTCATCTACAATTGTAAATTAATTTAACAAATAATATTTTTTTACAGATTAAAGAATTCCGTTATTCTATCAAAGAAAAGACATTGAAGTTTAGTTAATTGCTCAAAAACCCAAAGTATGTATTTCACTCTCAATTCCTCTTACAATTTTTTGTTTATAAATTATGATTAAATTGATGTCTTGCAATTTCTCTTAACTATTGCCTAATTTGTTTTAGTTTGTAAAATTAGTATATATGTTCATATTTCTTTTAATTTAAAGTTAGTCAATCTATGTTTTTTACTTTTCAGTTATGGAAGGATATTTCAAAAGAAAAACATAACCTGAGATGTTAGAATCGTCTCCAAAGAGTCCAAAGAACAATGAAAGTAGTTCAAAATATACTTGTGTGGATTCTATGAAAATTAAATTGGAAACTCTCCAATATGATCTTAGATTGCGTAGACCGATTTTGAGTTATCATCCTAATGTCTGAGACCAAGTTTGAATACCCTATCTCCAAAATAAACCTTGTCAACCACAAACCCATACATTTCCCTCCACAAATTTTGGGACAAAGCCTAGAAGGTCTTGGCTATTTTGAATTTTGGTTACTTTTCATATATATACTATGATATTTTGGTTTACAGTTTTGTAACTACTATCAATTTAATTTTTTTTTAATATTTGTGAGAGGCCCCTCCTAATCCGAAATCCTGGCTCTGCCACTGCGGAAGACTTTTAATCCTAACGTATAATGGAAGATTTGATTTTGTATACTAATATTTCTCACCTACTATTCATTTTGTTGTGAGGAGGCGAAAGTATGAGACCAATAATTTAACAATAAGTAACACAAAGGTTAATAGTTAGTATTGGTTATGTCTAAAGCCTATGTCTTGTTCAGAAACAATGAGGAAATTCCATTACTAAAAGTATTTAAGCTCTCACAATCTAAATTTCAAATATACCCATATCACTGACGGGATTTTAAACCGCACAAATTTAACCCTCTTTTTTACAGATGTAGTATAGATGTAAGTAGGGTATCGTTCTAGGCCGGGGATTAGGAGGGATTGCTAATCTACTCTAAATTAATTTAAAAATATTAAACAAGACTCAAAAATACAAAATTAGGCTAAAAACTAGAAACACACTAAAATGACTCAAAATAAAGAAAACAATCAAATTAAACACTAGGAATTAAAATGGACGGAAATCGAATTAAAAGATTAAAAATGATAAAAACTAACTAAATAATATAATATAATAATGGGGGGTTTGGTTTTGATGAAACGTAAATTAAACTTAACTAAATTACAAAATTGACAAAAACATAAAATAAAGGTGAACGGATGGACGACGGACTGGCTAGAGGGTTTTTCTCCACACAAGACACAAATGCAATCTAAATTGACCTTCAGTTGCTCTTTCAATAAGTTGTAAATCTCAACACCCCAAATTAATTAGGTACGCTTAAATTAATCTTCAAATTTTCCTTATGTCATTGAATTGGATGAACAGCATACAACAACTCAAATTATTCCCCAAAAGTTCCCTACGTGAAAAGCACAATAGAGATACAATTAAAGATCATTATGTTCTATGAAAATCATAAGTGTTGACAAGGCATTCGTAACTATGAACAGCATGATACGTTTGCCAAGAATTTACTTAACGCGATTGTGACTAGCAACCTTCACTACTCATGAATATAAGTTCATAACGATTAGGTGAAATTCACTTATATTCTAGCATCAAATTCATGCATGTAAATTAAGTATGCATTCTTAATCGACAAACATAAATAAGTTATTAATCAAGCAGTTAAGCAAATTAAATCACAACTCAGAAATCACAACTGAAGTTACCAATTCAAATTACAAATATAATCATGGTTTTGAATTAACCTCTAGCCAACACAAATTAATTACACATATTTATAAATTAAAACAGGAATTAAAACAGAAATAAAACATTAAGTTTGGAGGATTAAACCGAAATGGAAGAGTGAATCCTTTTGCACCGTGAGTTGAGCTGCCTTCCTGTGCAGTTTCTAATTTTTCTCCCAGGCTTGCGCCTCTGCCTGTCCACTGCACTCTGCTGCCCCGTGCTCTGTGCTGCTTGCCAGCTGCCCCAAGGCAGCTCTCGGATCTGTCCTCCCCGTCAACGCGCTGCCTTTCCTTTGCAGTTTCTTGTGCGCCTCTGTTTCTGCCAGCATGTGCCGTGTGCTAGCTGTTCTCTCCCTCTCTATTGGCTGCTTGGCTCGCTGCCAAGGCAGCTTGGTGCCTCCCGTGCTCTCGGTCTTCTCGCTGCCAAGGCAGCTTGAGCTGCCTTTTATTTTATTTTTTTGTTTTCTTTCTATCTCGCTGGGCAGCGCCCTTCTCCCGTCTGCCCGAGGCCTTAGCACTTTCTTTATTCCGTTTCTTTGCCTTTCTCTCTCGGTGCTTCTCTAATTTCACGCTGCCAAAGGCAGCTTCGGTCCCTCCTTGTTTCTGATTTTTCCTCCTCATTATTGTTTTTCTCTTTTGAAATCTGCCTTCAAGGCCCCCCCACGAGGAGCTCATCATATTTCTCCTTTTGACTCCACCGAATGCATGTGCCCTTATTCTTGCCATCTGTTATCACACACAGCAAATTATATTTAAATAAATAAATAAATATATATATAAATATATATATATATATAAATATATATATAAATATATATATATATATATAAATATATATATATATATATTATTTTTCAAATGATAAGTATAATTCAACAGACAAGATAATTTAGATGAAATTATTACTTAACACTTCACTTATTCTATTTTTATTTTCTTAACTTGAAAATCTTATAAAACATAAAAATAACGTAAATAGCTCAAAATATAACGAACTAACTAAGAAAAGACGAGTGAATTTGATATAAAAATATATAAAAATATAATCCGATCAAATACCCCTACACTTAGCTTTTGCTAGTCCTCGAGCAAAACAAAGAAAACAAGAACAAGTAATAACATGAAAAACATTAGCTTCCCCCTATGTGACCCTCATAGAATTTCATTCAAGAACATAAATCATCAAGAACCATAGCTAACACCAAACAAGCTAATCCAAGTACATCTTCCTTATTCAAATATTAGCAGTAATCTTTAAATCATCCTTGAAGTGTAGTGTGTGAGATAGCCATGCTAATGCAATTTCAAGTTTTTATTTTAAAATCACCATATGCAAACCAGCAACCTTCTCACGGGATATGCACTCAATCACACATGTGTTTAGTTTTAATGTGTTTCGCTCAAAGAAACAAATGTGAAAGATCTACCATAAGCTTGCATAAAAATCACTTCTTCACAATCATAATTGCAAAACTTAAATCAAGAGGACTTTTATTGGATGTAATGAGGCTTAGGGATAGGGCTTATTGAAACGAAAGAATAGGAAAACACAAGTTCCAAGCTACATCGCAATCGATTCTTTTGTTGAGATTTATAAGAACTCAAACTTTCCAGCAATTCTTTTAACACCTCCAACCACACCCATAAACTGAAACTTTAAAAACTTTTTATTTTCTTTTGTATACAATCTTTCTATTTCTTTTTCTTTTCTTCTTTTTTTTTATTTTTTTTTATTTTTTATAATAAGTATAAACATGAAATACCCCCACACTTATTCTTTTGCCAAACCTTCCAAGTACTTCACAAACATTTCTCAAAAGACAGTCTCAAATTGCTCGCTTGGAAAGGGTAAGGAAACATGTTTGAGGTATAAGGGTAGACATATCTGGTGATAAGAAATAAAAGGCTCAACATAACGGCTCAAATTGGCAATCTAATGATATCATTTTTTTCTTTGGGAAATATGGTTATTTGGGCCATGGTGGTGAACCTAATGCCTCTATCATTTTCAAGTTCATGCAATCAATGACAAATATTTCGAAAGATCGTTACGCAAGTTCTAGAGATACATCTCACATAAGTTCATCACACATGAAAGAATAGTAGTGTATGAAAAATGCACACACTTTCAATAGGCTCAAAACCTCACATAGGATGTAAATGGTCACTAAATTCACATATGAAGCTTTAAGTCATGCTTTAGTTTCACATTAACAAGGCTAGGTGCATTTGGTTTTTCAAGAATGATCAAACATGTACAATACTAACAAGAGAATTAGGAATTTCACATAACACATGTTAACTAAGTTCTTGATAATCATGGTTCAAATTTAATCCAATTATATCATTGGGTCCGGAAACTAACAAAAATCTAATTCAAAACAATAAGGAAAACAAGACAATATTTTTGGATTTTTTAAATTTTTTTCGAAAAATTAAATAAAGCAAAACTAATTAAGAAAACAAAAAGCAATAACATGGAAACAAATGAAACCAGTTCAAAGTCGAAGGTACAAAAATTTTCAATTTGGTCATTTTTCAGGTCATTTTTCAATACTCTATACCCCCACACTTAAACTAGACATTGTCCCCAATGTCAGAAAACAATAATAAGCAATTAAAAGTAAAATAAATAAATAATAAAAAAAACAAAATAAAGCAATAGGGACTGAAAACTTCTCTAATTTGCAGAAAACTCAAGCGATGACCCCCAAGCGTAAATTTTGCAATCAACTTCAAGGGAGGAAATAACCAAACGTTCCTGCAAAGAAAAGAAATAAATCAGTTAAGCACGTAAGAAAATATAAAAAAATGCAAACGAAAAATTGAAAATGAAAATAAAAGACAACGAAAAGGACTAATAGGTGATCATTGGTCGCTTGTTGATTTTCCACAGCTTTCATCTTGAACTGGATGGGCCTCCTTTCTTGCAAGTGCTCCTCAGCTTAGTAGAGGATGAGTCAGCACGTTGTCTCCACATGCTTCAAGTACTCAGGTCTCCATGTAGATGGCATCTTCTTGAACTCTTGGATCATCTCAGATTCCGCCTTCATCTGGATGCACCTCAGACTCCTCCTGCTTCGTCTGCGAGGTACTTTTGTTTTTGAAGAAGTACCTCAACACAGATTTATTTTTGAAGTGGGCTGGGAGAGGTCTGAGATGAGTACTCGAGAGCAAGACTAGGTAAGCAATCAGGATCTCACTTTCTCCACGTTCCTCAGATGAAGGTGAGGAGAAAGCATGATATGAGATACTTTTGCTTTTAACCTTTTTGATATGAAATACTTTTGCTCTGGAAAGTTTGTTTTCTGGGGTGATCCAAGGGATGAAGAACACTGAATAACTCGAAAGCTTTCTTTGGGAAGATATTATCGGAGATGAAGAGAGGTTGAGAGGTTCAGAGGGTGTGAAGGTGTGCCTTTGATGTGGAAGGCGAAGGTCGGACTTATAGAAATTTGTCTTCACAACCGGAACTATTCCTTCACTATTTGTCGGCAGCCGGTGGATGGATGAACAGTGCCCGTTACTCGCTTTCTGACAAAGCGTCCGTAATTTCCGCGAAGCTGACTGCGCATGCGACGAGTGACGACAAACTGGAATGATGATCTTTTGAAAACCGGGGTTCAAATCCGGGTTCAGCTCGTGGTTTTCGCAAAGCTCCAAGCCGCATGTGACGAGTGACGAGTGATGACAAACTGGAAATTTCTGAGTCACGCCCAGCTTTTGATAAAGGATTTCGATTTTTGAGAAAGGTGTCTGGCTCTTTCGATTTGCGCGAGGACGCGTCTTCAACCTCCGAGGAGCGCTCTTTGATCTCTGAGGAGCGGGCGCTCTTCATTTTCTTCTTTTTATAGAGGCATGAATTTTGTTTCACCTCACACTTGAACTCCTTTCCTCAAACACTCCCTTCTGTAAACACACATAATCTTTCTGAACTCTTCCTGCACTTCTGCACTCTTATTCCTTCCGAACTCTTCCTGCACTCTTAATCTTTCCGACTCTTCCTCCTCAACACCTTCTAAAAAAATGTATTTCCCTTCCGACCGTCGCCTAAACTTGAATGTCGGGGAAGACGATGACTCATCTTCTCCGAACAACATTTGGAATCCGTCCTTCATATCCCCCAATGGTCCTCTTACAGTCGGGGACACAATGATGAGGAATGAAATCATCGCTACGGTGATTGCCAGAAATCTGCTCACTCCAAGGGACAATAGGATGCTATCCAGGCGGTCGGACGAGCTAGCCGTTCAGGAATCTCTGGCCCTCAGCATCCAAAGTGCAGGCTCAGTTTCAAACATGGGCCAGCGCCTGCTTGCAAGATCTCGTCAGGTGGAGTCGCTGATGGCGGAGGTGGCCAGTCTTCGGCAGGAGGTCAGAGGACTCAGGCACGAGAACAAGGAGTTGCACATGCTTGCAACTAGTTACTCGACCAGCATGAAGAGGAAGCTGGACCAGCTGCAAGAGTCGGACGGTCGGATCCAGAGTGATCATGAAAGGTTCATGGCGCTACTCCCGAGGTTTATGTTGCCTTCGTCCTCTGAAGTAGCACCAAGCGTTCCGGCTCCGGAGATTCCAACTCTGGCTCTTCGTCTTCCTGGAGCTTCGTCGACCTCTGAGGCGCCACCTAACCAATGACCAATGATTTCTATCAGTTTTTTGCATTATTGTAAATTTTTTTTTGTTTATTTAAATATATATATATATATATATATATATTACTAATATTATTATTATATTATTATTATTATTTTTTAAGTTTATTTTAAGCAATATAAAATATGTAAATTAATGCAAAAAGACTTTGTTTACTTGCACTTAAAATAAACATTGCCCTTAATTTATTTAAACAAAAATCAACCAAATAACAAAACTAACTAAACAACACAAAATGAAAGTAGTGAAAAGAAGGGTGAAAGAATGCAAATTTGATTGCTTGGGTTGCCTCCCAAGAAGCGCTTGATTTAACGTCTTTAGCCGGACGATTCTTTCCATTAACCTCCCCTTGGCTCCAAAGCATGGAATTTATCTTTCAATGGGAGGTGATACTTGAAATGATTCGGCAATGGTCTGAATTCTAAGGTGGGTGCCTGAATCATTAAAATCAGAAACATGTTAGTAATAAATAAAATTAAAATTAAAATTGGAGAAAATGGCTTACTGTATTTCTCCGACACAAACTCAATTACAAACACTACGCCCTTTAACGTTTCGGGGACTTTGCACTTGGCCAGGTTGACTATGATGGTTGTGGCCTGTTCCGTGTCATCAATCTCAATTTCTTGGGCCTTGATTGTCTGCACAGCCTCTTTGATGTTTTCAACGCATTTTCCAGCCACTTCGATATCTTGAACCATTTTTCTTGGTGCACAAGGTTATGGAACAGCTTCATCCTCCAAATCACCTTCCAAAGTGGTGGCTTCATCGATTTCCACTTCTCCCTTTGAATTTGCAAATGTAGAGTTGGAAAGTTCACGTTGCTCTTGAATCTGTGCCTTGACTTCCACAATCTGCCCCATTTGATTATTCAATTCTCCCATCTCCTTGGTTTGATTTTCTACTTCCTGGTTCAAAGAGATGAGTAATTGAATAAGATTATCATTATCCACAGATGTACCTGAATTGAATTGGGCAGATTGTGATGGAGGCTGTGGTGGTGTTGTATATAACTCATCATACGGCTGCCAATATTCTCCTTGGTGAGTCTCCTTAGCTTGATTTTGTGACCCCTGCACCAAAGAGTTTAATTCATTAAGGATTTGATCATAATCTATTGACGAACCTGAGTTTGATTGAGCATATTGCATATGAGGTTGTGGTGGCTGCATAGGTCTTGAATAGAACTCCTCATATGGCTGCCAATATGCTTCATGTTGAACTTGTTGAGCTTCCCACCACATAGAGTTTGAATGATCACTCCAATCCGAATTGCAAGCGTTGGAAAACATGTTGCCGCTTGGTTGATCATAGCCTTGATATCCCCAAACATCTTCATTCGTAGAAAATTGAGGATATTGCTGAGTCTGATATCCTTGCCCATAGGGCACATCAAGTGTAGGGACACTTGGCATTGAGGTCCGTTCGGCATTATGAGTCAATTGAGCAGTGAGCTGCGCCAATTGAGCTTGAATGGTTGCCATATCTTGCTCCATTAGTACCTAAAATTAAAGAAAGAAAAATAAATCAAATATCAAAAATAAAACACACAAACACAAATATAAACATAAACACAAATATAAATAAAAACACAAACAAAAATAAAGGGATTAGCAAATTTGCTAATCCCCGGCAACGGCGCCAAAAATTTGACGGGATTTTAAACCGCACAAATTTAACCCTCTTTTTGACAGATGTAGTATAGATGTAAGTAGGGTATCGTTCTAGGCCGGGGATTAGGAGGGATTGCTAATCTACTCTAAATTAATTTAAAAATATTAAACAAGACTCAAAAATACAAAATTAGGCTAAAAACTAGAAACACACTAAAATGACTCAAAATAAAGAAAACAATCAAATTAAACACTAGGAATTAAAATGGACGGAAATCGAATTAAAAGATTAAAAATGATAAAAACTAACTAAATAATATAATATAATAATGGGGGGTTTGGTTTTGATGAAACGTAAATTAAACTTAACTAAATTACAAAATTGACAAAAACATAAAATAAAGGTGAACGGATGGACGACGGACTGGCTAGAGGGTTTTTCTCCACACAAGACACAAATGCAATCTAAATTGACCTTCAGTTGCTCTTTCAATAAGTTGTAAATCTCAACACCCCAAATTAATTAGGTACGCTTAAATTAATCTTCAAATTTTCCTTATGTCATTGAATTGGATGAACAGCATACAACAACTCAAATTATTTCCCAAAAGTTCCCTACGTGAAAAGCACAATAGAGATACAATTAAAGATCATTATGTTCTATGAAAATCATAAGTGTTGACAAGGCATTCGTAACTATGAACAGCATGATACGTTTGCCAAGAATTTACTTAACGCGATTGTGACTAGCAACCTTCACTACTCATGAATATAAGTTCATAACGATTAGGTGAAATTCACTTATATTCTAGCATCAAATTCATGCATGTAAATTAAGTATGCATTCTTAATCGACAAACATAAATAAGCTATTAATCAAGCAGTTAAGCAAATTAAATCACAACTCAGAAATCACAACTGAAGTTACCAATTCAAATTACAAATATAATCATGGTTTTGAATTAACCTCTAGCCAACACAAATTAATTACACATATTTATAAATTAAAACAGGAATTAAAACAGAAATAAAACATTAAGTTTGGAGGATTAAACCGAAATGGAAGAGTGAATCCTTTTGCACCGTGAGTTGAGCTGCCTTCCTGTGCAGTTTCTAATTTTTCTCCCAGGCTTGCGCCTCTGCCTGTCCACTGCACTCTGCTGCCCCGTGCTCTGTGCTGCTTGCCAGCTGCCCCAAGGCAGCTCTCGGATCTGTCCTCCCCGTCAACGCGCTGCCTTTCCTTTGCAGTTTCTTGTGCGCCTCTGTTTCTGCTAGCATGTGCCGTGTGCTAGCTGTTCTCTCCCTCTCTATTGGCTGCTTGGCTCGCTGCCAAGGCAGCTTGGTGCCTCCCGTGCTCTCGGTCTTCTCGCTGCCAAGGCAGCTTGAGCTGCCTTTTATTTTATTTTTTTGTTTTCTTTCTATCTCGCTGCCCCAAGGCAGCGCCCTTCTCCCGTCTGCCCGAGGCCTTAGCACTTTCTTTATTCCGTTTCTTTGCCTTTCTCTCTCGGTGCTTCTCTAATTTCACGCTGCCAAAGGCAGCTTCGGTCCCCCCTTGTTTCTGATTTTTCCTCCTCATTATTGTTTTTCTCTTTTGAAATCTGCCTTCAAGGCCCCCCCACGAGGAGCTCATCATATTTCTCCTTTTGACTCCACCGAATGCATGTGCCCTTATTCTTGCCATCTGTTATCACACACAGAAAATTATATTTAAATAAATAAATAAATATATATATAAATATATATATATATATATATATATTATTTTTCAAATGATAAGTATAATTCAACAGACAAGATAATTTAGATGAAATTATTACTTAACACTTCACTTATTCTATTTTTATTTTCTTAACTTGAAAATCTTATAAAACATAAAATTAACGTAAATAGCTCAAAATATAACGAACTAACTAAGAAAAGACGAGTGAATTTGATATAAAAATATATAAAAATATAATCCGATCAATCACTTTCGTACACAAATGAGAAGCACCTTGTAACTAGAAGAGCCAACAACGACTTAGGAACAGAAATTTACAGAAGTCTTCTTGTTACCACCTAACACATCACTAACACGCCAAGTACAAGAGTAACTGACAGAAGAGAACTAATGGGTAGTGTCCTCCCACCCAAAAGAGAGGTACATATAGTCTAGGTTAGGAAGAGTAAGAGACATGGCAGCTCACCAAACAGGTGATGTGAACAACTTAAAACCGCATGCTTTCTCAAACCTCACCAGAATAGCTTTTCAAATAAGCCAATTATTAATAGAAATAAGCAAATTTACCTACTTTCATTAGAAACAAAACTATAACTTAAGGCAAGTTAGACGAAATGTTGACGTAATTTAATCATAAACCATTAACCACCTTATTATATAAAAAATAATGTTGGCGGAGTCGTTTATCGCTGGTTCTCTCAGTTATTTATGCACAGGTTTGACTCCCCGCATGCTTGTATGTATGCCACTTAGTACTACGGTCTAGTGGTATTTCTATTTACCTATAAGTGAGAAGTATTAGGTTTGCTAATCGCCAAAGACGAATTTGAATCACATTATTACTAATTCATTATGGGACTAAGCCTATCTCCCTTCCCCTTAGTGTAAATAATATCGTTTGTTCAAAAAAAAAAGGAGAAAGAGATTCTTAATCTCATTAACACATCACAGGCAAACCCAATACATAAGAGTAAAAGAGATAAAACTTGACTAACGAGTAGGTGCCCTTAAACACGAGAAATTTCATACCACTTATTGAAGAAATGCCAGAAAGAGGTACCATCAACGACCACATGGTTTATACTGCAACCAATAAAGATGCCGTCATCAAGTTCAGTGACTTGTACTGCAAGCAATGGTTTTGTAATACCCTCGTAGTTCCAAGCGCCCATCATACAAAAGAGGTGGTTGGCAATGTCATCTGCAAAATAAACGGATTCAAGGATATCCTCCACTTTGACACCATCGGCAGCTGCATGGACAAACTCAGCTCATTCTCCAGTGGCGGAGCCATGATTTCAGATTAGGAGGGGCCTCTCACAAATATTTAAAAAAAATTAAATTGATAGTAGTTACAAAACTGTTAACCAAAACATCATAGTATATATATGAAAAGTAACCAAAATTCAAAATAGCCAAGACCTTCTAGGCTTTGTCCCAAAGTTTGTGTAGGGAAATGTATGGGTTTGTGGTTGACAAAGTTTAT